>BSBN01000365.1:21400000-22800000 GCA_027924645.1 Cunninghamia lanceolata
GCTTGCCCTTGTATAGCTCAAAAGTCAAAAACCCAAAAACATCATAAAAATTAGAAAATCCAAAAAAATGGAAAACCATCAAAAATACAAAAACAAGTGCAACATCACCCTCACACATCGATCAACCCAATCCATCAATCCTCATCACATCACACCCATACCAAACCATTCCCACATCATCAAGTCAAACCAGAACTACATATTCATTTCGCCCGCATCTTGAAAGTACCTTGATCTTGTGGATATAGGGTATGTAGGCAGTTTGGAATACGAAGGACATTTCCAGTACTCAGGTACATAAGATGCACCCATCCAACCCATTTGGATGGTCCCCATTCACTGAGCTTTCTGGATTTAATAAATGATACATACGCTACATATACGCTTGAAACATGGTTCCTAGTGCAAAAATCATCAATCAACATACCAACTATAATCCTACATCTGGCCAGACTATTCTTTTTCCCATCTTCCAAAAATTTTTCCAATCAACACCAACTGATCTACATCCTAGGATATATCTTTCCTACAATGGACAAAAATCTATCATTCTATCATCACATCTCTTAGAAAGAGCACACAGGTTATTTGTATCTTTTCGTTGGTCTTTTTTGATTATTGATTTTTATATTTTTGTCTCGCTCTAATTCATTTCCAAGGCTACCTTGATCTCATTATATCATGGTAAGTGGCGGATAGCACCTGGAGTAGACATAGTCATTGTTTCTGTATGCTATGCTTGTGGGTTGGTTTCATTACTCTAGGAATAGTATTCATATCTTGAAGCCTAGGTCGGTTCTAGCATGATGTGCCCCATTTGCATATATAGGCATCAAAACCTTATATGTACTATTCACACTCATCACTATGAGTCCCCTTCCTAGGCCAGACAAGATTATACTACCTTGGGTACGCATGAAATCAACCTATTGTTTGTGGGTCTAGTCCATGCAATCGTAGGATATACATCATCACCTAGGTCATTTCATACCTTTGTGAACTATATCCTACATTGCTATAATAAACTAAGAAATGCTCTCAATTAATCTTATGCAACTACTGTTACTAGCTCAAAATCACCATCCTAATCACTCATTCAACATTATCATCTGGACCTAGATTTCATAATCACCTACCCTATCCCCCCCATCTAAAATTCCCTCACTAACCCCATTCCCCCACCATATCTCCACTCAACACATCTTGAACCAAACCAAATCCCCCCTCAATAACGTGTCATCTTATGACCTAAAAAAATCCTCTTGTCCCCCCCACCCCCATCCTCTCCCCACCCAATCCCCTTTCCCACAACCTCACCACTTAGGGTCAAACAAAGAACATCACATGTACCAGGACTTGATCACCTCACCTATCACCTAGTTTGCATCTCGCATGTCATTTAATTTGTATACTCATTTAGATTCATTTTAAATCCTTTTTGCATTGCATATCATATCATATTCACTTACCCCACATAGTCATTAGGTTCATTTTAAATCATCTTGCATGGTCATTAGGTTCATTTAAATCATTTAATTTGCATATCATTTTAGAAATCATTTACAATTGTATAGTCATTAGGTTCATTTAAATCATTTAATTTGCATATCATATTAGAAATCATTTACAATTGCATAGTCATTAGGTTCATTTAAATCATTTAATTTGCATATCATATTAGATTCATTTACCCCACATAGTCATTAGGTTCATTTTAAATCATCTTGCATATCATTAAGTTCATTTTAAATCATCTTGCATATCATTAGGTTCATTTGAGAATCAGTTTAAATTGCATATCATATCATACATGTTCTCGTCACATAGGTGCATGTTAAAACTAAAATTAGTCTCATCACATTGCATTCCATTTATGTCATCTAATAACATTTAATTACATTACATCCCCACAATTATAATAATTAAAACTACATTCAACAAATCATCTAGTAAGCATACATAACATGTGTTTACTTCGATAAACATACATTGCATCACATCATTGCATCCATAATAAATGTTTATGCAACTATCACAATAAATCCATCACAAATACATCCATAAAATCAAAAACATAATTGAATCAACATAACACATCCATAGCATATAAATCCATAGAGAATACTGCATTCATCACATACGCATCATCATAATAGGGCATCATAAACCATCAAAAAGCATCATATCATATATAATCACCTTAAACAAAATGTACACCACTCATATCATCAAAAAATGCCAAGTCTTGATACAATGCCTCTGAGGGCTAACATGATAAAGCTATCACAAAGAGGATCCTCTCTCTGAAGGAGTCGGAGACTCTGATCCTAGTCATGGCTGTGCTCCTATCTCTAGCTATGCCTGTACCTGAACTATGGAACCTGCTGGGGCATATATGCAGGAGGAGGCATCGTCTGCTGAACTGACTGCATTGATCTCAATCTATGAGACCTAGAGGCCCCTAATCTACTGACCTGACTGTAGCTCGGGGCACGCTGCACTGCTGGCACGGCTGCATAATAGAAGCCCCAATAGTACTCTACTCATGCTCTGGCCTCTATCAAATCCCTTTGTACTTGCATCAGTTGTCCCTGTAACTGATATGACTATGTCTGTGCCTAGGACAACTAAGCCTGCATACCTGTCAAAATTAGGGCAAGTCCACCACCTGAAGCCTGTAGGCTACCCAATGTAGTCTCTTCCTGCTGTGCCCTGACGAGTGCCACATCCTACTCCCTTGTCAACACCTCTACATCACCTTGTGCTTGGGCTAACTATGCCTGCAACGCAGCCACCTATCCATCTGCCCCATCTAATAAAGCCAATGCCCCCCACAACTGCACTAACTCTGCATCACGGCCCTCTAGTGCCTCCTCCAAGCTGGCCACCTGTGCTTGTAGGGTCTCCATCTCCTCCTCCTCACCCCGAGGCCACCAACAAGGTGTGAGCCTCCCTACCTCTACCTCTCCAGCTGTCCCTGAAGGCCCTACCTGCTGCCCTGCATCCTACTATTGTGCTACCTGTGTTGGGGGTAGATTACCCCTATCCACCCTCGGCTGTCCCCCACGACACCGCAACCCCCTAGGCTATCGCCCCACTCTAATCTGCACCTACTCAATAGGGACCTGCTGCTCTGCAACCTACTGCTGGGGCACCTATCTAGCTGCTGCCGCCACCAACACATCTATCGACTGTCCCTCCACTCCAACCACCCTGTCCTCTCCATCTACTCCCACCTCCACTAAATAGTCCTCCAGGATCTCCTCCCCCTCTGGGTCATCTCCATCTGGGTTATCTCCATCACCATCTGAATCATTCCCCCTAACCTTGTTGCCTCCTCCACTGGGTCTGTCAACCGAGTGGGCCGATGCATCTACCACCATATATCATATGCAGGCGTAGTACCTGCATCTCTAACAATGCTCATCCAGTCCCATCGCACTGGCTATAGAGCTCCAAAGTCAGCTAAGGCAACCTATGTCTGTATAGCTACAGGCCAGAAGGGTGCATCTTGAGGAGTCTGTGCAAATATGGCCATCTATTGAGGAGTGTCCTATCTCAAACCAAACTACTGCATGACCTGCGAGGGTAGATACATCTCTATAGCATGGTCCCCTTGACCCATTAGGTACCACTGCTGAAACATAAACGGTAGATGAATATCATCATCTGGCCATGGCTCTACACCGATATATGGTCACTAGGTCACACTAATAACATCATCTAACATCCTCCTCCAGTACTGCAGCTATCCAGTATATGTGTACTCTGCATCCTGATATAAAAACACAAAGGCCTCAAAAGGCCGCCGATAATACCCACATGTTAGCTGGGTAACAGTGATGTGCTCCCAAATCTATACATGAAGCAGAGTAACTCCAGCTAACAACGCTCTATCATGTAGATAGGTGACTATATGCATCTCATGGTATAACTGCCCGAGCATCACCGGTCCCTAGGCATAGATGGTCCCATGCCTCACCATCCCCTCTATCACCCCCCAACCAACTGGAAAGCCTCTACCTCACTTGTCAGGCATCACAACACCTCCAATCAAAGCACATAGGAATAAGGCAAAGGGATCTGCACCCGCAGCTAATGTCCCCTCATAGTCCATCTCTCTCCTGTTTGCTGAGAGAACAATATGGTTCACTCCAAACAATCTGATCAGAGCACTCTGCCCCATCCTCGTGTCATATCTAACACACTGGCCTCGAATAGGTAGCTTGAGGATGTGATAAACATCCTCAAGTGTAATGGTGATCTCACCTGTCGGCAACAAAAAGCTGCAGGTCTTAGAGCGATACCACTCCACAACTGCTGTCATCATAGCTCTATGAGCTCACAGAACTGGCATCGACACCACCGTTAGAAGCCCCAATCTCGCCAGTTGAGCCCACGTAGCATCATCAAAACCATTGAATAGTGCCATCACGGATGGAACCCGTCACTCTCGTGACTGCAATATGAATCAGACGGTATCCTGCATATGCAACATTCTGGTTAGATGACAACCTCTCTTCTTCCAAATTACCCCCTTTTTTCTTCTAAATGTTGAAATCCCAAATCATTTGGTGCTAAAACAAATCATATTTCACGCCATTTCATAAATAGTGCTAATAATTCCTCTAAATGGCGCCATTGTAGAACATTGCGCCACTGCACAATAGACTTTGCGCCAAACCAAAATATCACGCTACTACACAGCATACATAGAACCATTTTGCCCAATGGCATCGATCTACCTTTTAGTGCTAATTGAACGAATAGCGCCAATTCTACCAAAAGCGTGATATTTCTATATCGCGCTAAAATAGCCCATTGCGCTAGAATTCCAAATACCACTACTCCCCTAAAAGGTGCTATTCTAGAAAATAGCACTACCATAAAGCTAGAATGGCACTAAAATGCCAAACCCTAATCATTTCTGACATTGTGCTAATCCAGATGATAGCGCGAAGATCCCATCTAAATGGCGACAAACTGCCCTAACCCTACCCTAGCAGATAGTGCCAATCCTGAGGATATCTCTAATCCACCTTACTATTGGCGCTACATGCTCCAGTCCCAAATCCCAAACCCAAAAAAATGCACATAAATAAAAAATTCACAAAGTTAGGGTTACCTGGGGTCTAGTGTCTGGTGCCCGGCCAAACTCTCAGAACTGCTCTGAGATGTGTCGAAGTCGCAGGAACTAGGGGTTGCGGTCAGCCATCTTTCCTTCACTCCTTCTCTAAAGTCAAAGTGTGCAAATGTGGCACTCTTAGGGCCCACTTTTCCTAATATAGTGGGCCATGTCATACTTCCACCCCTCTTTTTTCATCTAGGGTCCAGATCTTAGCCTTTTTCCTCTATTTTTCTTCCTGCCATCTTCTTTTTCCATCGCCTATCCAACTTTCACTTCCATCACATCCTTTCAAGAACTCACCTGGAAAATTTTTATTTTCCCACCGACCTCTCAAGGGGGCATCCCTTATCCATCTTATTCCTTCTCGGTAGCTGGGGCATATTTTTCTTTGACTTGACGCCACATCAAAAAGAGGCAAATGTAGACACCTAAAAATTTCTTCTACCATCAAACTGACTCCCAACATCCCTAATTATGTCAATTCCCCTCCTAAACCAATTAATTAAATTTTATTTAATTAATTATCCCTTCATTACCCTATTTTTCATCATTCTATCCCAACAATTGAATTAATTTCATTAATTCAATAGTCCCAACCTTAGCCAATTGATTTAATAAATATGTAATATTTATTAAATCAATTTCCCCCTTTTTCACTAAATCCAATTAATTAGTTAAAACCATGTTAACTAATTAATCCAGCCTACTAATTGACCTATCCCTACCCTAGACAATTAAATAGCTATTATTTAATTGCCTACCCTAGCCTACCTCATCCTAGCCCTAGGATTAATTAAATAAAACATGTGTTTAATTAATCCTAACCTCTCATTTGGGTGGTCAAACCTAGTTTAACACCCTTCCCCACATCCTCCAAATAAAAAATTAAAATAATTCCACCTAAGTCAATTTTTTATTTTAAAGCATCCCACATCACATTTAATTCTCCTTACAACCCATTACCTCACCCATACTCATTTGTTTCCTCTCTTGCCCAAATGAATTTTTAATTCATTTACATTTCCCCATATGAATCTTTAATTCAAAAATAATCCTCCACACCCATGCTCATTTAATAACTCCTTTTCCCAAAATAAATAAAAGATTCACTTTTATTCCTAGCCCTCCATTCATTAAGATTGAATCTAGGCCCTCCACATCACTTTTATCCTCCACCATTGATCTTCCAAATCAATCTCCACCCTTGGATCAAAATCTCTCCAAAAAGTCTATAAATACAACATCTCTCAACCCATTCAAGGATCCAAGTTTTATGCAAAGTTATTATGCCAAAATATCAATTGAGCTAGTTTTAGTGAGTTGCATACTTAGTTAGAATTTCACATTTGAATCACTTGTCTAGGGATAATCATGTCTTATGAGTTGTTTTGGGTGCAAATGCTTCTTACTCCCTTGATGAGATTGGATTTGCATGTGAGGTATAGCTTTTTGTGTTTTTATGCATATTAGTTTGTGTTTTCTTCCTCATTTTGTTTATCTAATCTATAGAAACAACTCTTGATGATGAGCATGACGCATATACAATCTGATATGAAATAGAAAGCATGTCAATACTTGAAAGCACTTTAGAGTTTGCATCAACCATAAACATGATTCCTTACTATCAAGATCAAGATGATGCCTTTGAATTAACCTTGCTAATCATCATCACCATGATATGAAATCTTTGTGTCTTCTCTGCCTTGCATCTTATCATAAACATGAAACATAACATACATGTATTGCATCATACCTACATCATCATTGCTTGAACATAAACATGCATCATGCATGTGAACCATGTGAACTCCTGTATGATTAACATCATCTCCTGAAGCACATGACTATCATCAACATCCGGGACCTCAACACATCATAACACCTTTACTATTTTGACATCAATGACATTCAACCTCCATCAATCTCCCCCTTTCTCATTGATGGCAAAACCACATGATGCATTCTCTCTCTCTCTCTCTCTCTCTCTCTCTCTCTCTCCCTTTTTGACATGAAATGACAAAGGATGAATTAACTCCCCTTGTTTAACTCCACTGAAAGATGTTAAAGGCTTGATCAAAACATTTACAATCACAATGCATTATGAGGATTTTGAAGACATAAACTCCTGTAAACCTGTTATATTTCCTTTGAATCTGTGATGATCTATGATGAAAAAAAAATAACAATCCTGAAGCAAGCATATGACAAACCTTGTTGACAATACCCTGAAACAACTCTTCAATTTGACCTGAAGCACATACATCCTGAAGCATAGATCTTGAGAGAAACATCATGAGAGGCATACCAAAAAAAACATCAAACCAATGTTATAAACTGGCCATAGAATGTACCATATTATCAGCACAATACCACTTCTTATCACAACACCAATATGAAGACAAAGATAAAAAAATGACATCATTGAGATCCTCTGATTATTTCTTTTAACAAGATGAAGCCTGACATATATGAACTTGAGCTTCATGCAAAAATATCATAACCACTTCAATACCCATAAACACAAACATGAAGACTACTCATCACACTATTCCCAACTCATGATGACATGATAACCACTCAAGAGATATCCTTGCCAAGACTTTCATGATAGTGACTACAAGATGGACAATCAACTTGCAACAACTTGCAACCAATCTACTCCTGCACACACTTCTTTACATGATAAAGAATGAAGACCATCCTGTAAGGAATGAAGACTATCTTCCTGTTCCTTCACATGACACTTTTTGCAACACAATGTTAAATCTGATATATACAAAATCACTATCAATACCTTTGCAAAACCAAATATAGAGACATATGCTATGAATTGACTTCTTCCATTTGCAACTTCCTCAGTCAACATATGCTAACATCTGATGAGAACTCCTTGAGTACAACCAAGATCTTGTCTTTCAGAGTCAAGTTTTGATCCTAGGACATGTTAATCATAATTCAAATCAGCCCATCAAGTCTGCTCATCAACAAACTAACTGCACCATTATGACAACTCAACCTCAACAAGTTATAAATAGGATCATTTATAAACCAAGTCACTTCAACATCATCAAACACTTTGTGCATTGGACCCCTGAACATCTTATCAACATCTTATTATGACATTATGAACCACTGATCACTTGTATCATTGACATACACTGAAGAACAACATAGTTACCAACACCATCAAGAACTTCAGTTCACAAGATTGATATGAATAGTATATTATTAGGCATGAATCCAAAAACATAATAAACAAGAATAAGATCATCATATTGACAAACATCAAACGATCTCCTCCTGAAACCTCTTGGGAGTTATTGATAGGACATTGGACAACTCCCCCTCACTTCATTCTATATGTTATGCATGTTGGAAAGAGACAGTGCTATGCATGATAGGTGTTGTCATTGATGGCAACTAAGATTATTCCACCCACTTGCATAACATAATTTGTTCATACCAGAAGTCAGAATCAGAATCTATCTAAATCTGGGAAGTCAGAAATAGAGTAGGTGACAGGGTCTGGTATCTTGGTCTAGACCTCTCTGGTGGTAAATCAAAGTTTGTTATGGATCTGAGGGAGTCATAAGCATCGTTAGGATAATCTAAATCTAGAGTTTTGGCCTCTAGTGATGAAGGATTCAAAAGTTATTGGCATCTGAGTATCGGGCTAACAATTTGACAGAGTAGACAGAAGAAGAATAGGCTGACCTTGTAATTAATCTTGGTTCTGGATGTATGGAAGTTGTTGGTTGGACAAGTTGTGATGATCAGTGATAGTAGCTGACCTGATTGATGATTTGTGAGTGCAATTTTTGGTCCGTGTTACAAGTTGTACATGGATTTAGCTGACATAGCAGAATCTTCAATAAAGTTCTAAGTGTTCTTGAAGCTGACTGAAAAGTGGTTGAAGATCAGGATGCAGATATATATAGCTAATGGATTTGAATGATTTTGTAGAGTGTGTGTGTTATGAATATGGAGTAATTGAGAAAAGGATAGATAGGAGTGCAAAAGGAAGAGATCTAAGATCTGGATTATGGCTGAATAGTAAACAGGGCAGAACAAAGATGAAGTGTATCAAGTCAATATTCTGTGTTTAACTGGAATTGAATCCTTGCATTGGTTAATGCTAATTATCAGTTCAAATTCATTATAATCTTCCTTTTGTAGGTAGTGAGCCTTCTTTTGAGCAATGAGCTCTGGGTAGTGAGCCCGAATGCATGTGCATTCCCAATTGTAATACTTTTAACAGGGTATAATCTTTGTGGGTTAACCCCCACCGTGGTTTTTCCCTTAACTAAGTTTCCATGTCAAAAATCATTGTCATGTGTGTTTATTTGTTTCTGCTCATATGTTGATGACTCATGCTTTAAATGTTTTAATCAGTTCTAAGTGATACTGTTGCAAATGATAAAGTTTTTGAACAACTGATTCACCCCCCCTCTTAGTTGTTCTGCCTAATTCTAACAATTGGTATCAGAGCAAGGTTCCTTGAAAGAAGCCTAACAGCTTAAGGAAATATTTTGGAAGGAGTTTCAATGGGTTCACTCAAAGATCAACTTTAGTTGGCCCTAGAAGATCTTTGTCAATCTAAAGTAGAAGTATCTAATCTAAAAGATGAGCTTAAAGATGCTGATGATACCATTGAAATGTTAAAATATAAATTAAAGAAATCTATGAAAAAAAGAAAGGAGCTACTTTTGCAGTTATCCAGTTTAACTGAAGATAATGGCATGAATGAAGACTTGGAAGAAAAGACAAGGGAGTGTGAGAAGCTGTCAAAAGAAGTTGCTATTCTAAAAATTGAGATGGAATTTGGGGCAATGAGGCTAACCAAAGAGATTGAGCAAAGGAAAAAGACTGAAGAAGACTTGAATCAAACTCTAAAAGAAAGAATTGAAGAATGCTGCAGATTGGACAGAGTAGCTGATCATCTAAAGTCTGACCTACAAGAAAGCAAAGATAATGAAAGAGAACTTGAAAGGAAAATTATCATTCTCAAAAATGACGTAGAAGTTGCAAATGAATACAAGGAGAAATTCAAGATAAGCTCAACTAAACTTGAAGCACTACTTGAAGGACAAAAAAAGGCTGATGACAAGCATGGTCTTGGATATGAGAAAGGTGAAAGTTCCAGATCCAGACAAAGAAATTTTCAACCAAGGAATGGGAGAAACAAACCTAGAAGACCTCCAGTGAGATAGCCTAATGCTCAAAGATATCCATCATTCAATGAAAATTGTTTCAACTACAATAAATTTGGCCATAAAACTACTCGATGCAGGAGAAGAATAAATCAAAATGGTCCATCCTTCTTCGAATAATGCTTCAAGTGCAAGAGGTATGGTCATAGATCCAATGAATGTAGAAGTATGATAATGAATATCTCTAATGGCAATTCTTTCAATGGATACTATTTTGCTTGCAATGGATTTGGACACATGGCTAATCAGTACAGATCAAAAGGAAATCAAGTATATAAGCAAAGAAATGTTGTGTGCTTTAATTGCAATAAATCTGGTCATATTGCAAGATTCTACAAAAGAAGGATCAATGAAAGAAGAGGTCCGGTAAAACAAAATGGATGAGTAGAGACAAGACAAAGGTAAAGAAAAAATTGATGTGAATGAGATCCAAAATGAAATGAGCAAGACATGGGTCAAGAAAACAATTGTGAACAATAGTAATGGGTCTGCACCGGAATCTGGTGCTGATAATTCCTCTGGGAATTGAATTAGGAGCTCTAGCTTAGGGGGAACTGCATTGAAAATCAAATTCCCCCAGCCAGTAAGTGGGTGCTTGGATATGGAACAATGAGAGAAGATATTTTTTTAGAAACTTTGGTAGGATTTTTGAAAGAAAATATGTTGATATGGAAATTCGTAGAGTGATTCATGAAGAACTATTCAAAAGCAGAGTAATTGGATGAAGTTAGGGCAACACATTTATTACAATACAAAATTAGGTTTTGTAGAGGATAAAAGGTCACTTGGTCATGCATTTGAATGACTTGGCATTTGAAAGGAACAAGAAGAAGTGCATTTGAGCTGCAAATCTAGAAATTGAAGCACGAAGAGTGAATTCAACTGATAATTGATCAACCCTAACCCTATAGAAGAAAAAGGTACTTCTTTGTAAAGCCTTGAATATGAAATCTATTGAGATGGCTACACCTCTAGTTATTGATGTAACTGAAAGGCCCCAACCAATATTTAAGAAGCATCCATACAAATCAAATGAAGTTGAACCGTTAGGTGCATTTTCTGGAGTTCCATATGGCATACTGCATGTTGAGGATATTAGGGCATACATCCACTGTAGCATTGATGAATTTGGAAACCTAAAACTCCTTGATTTGTTTAACAACTACCTAAGGAATGATAGCTGTAAGTTGAAACTAGAATACAAAGCCCTAGAAAGCAAGCATTTTTTGCAAGTCATTAGATTTATGACATTTGATGAGAATGAATGGGTTCAATATATCTTGAGCTGAATACATGATGAGTTCATATGGCTATTGAAACCATTTGAGATTACAAAGGATGTTATCAAGATTGTAGCTAGATTAAATTCAACTGGTAGATTACCCATGCTGAAAGCCATGAAAAACTAGATAGTGACTGATGCTACCAGTGCCAAGTTTGACAAAAGGGCAATGACCATCAATGATATTATAGAACCAAATGTTAAATTTGCCTCCATGGTGATTGGGTACAAGATTTACCACTCCAGCAGGGAAAATTCTGTCTCTAGAACTGTAATATATTTAGCCTATCAAATGCTAAAGGAGAATGTTGATTATGACCATGTGAACTACTACAAAATTAGTTGATTGAAAATCTGAGCAAAATAAAGAAAGATAAGAAAAATACCTTCAAGTATGGTTCCTTGATTATATGTTTGTTCTTCTATTTTATGAATGAAGTGCCTGGAGTTCAAAGTGTGCACTAAACAAATGACAGGCCAGTTGCATGGCAAATAAAAGATTATCTACTTAGCCTTGGTGATTTCAAAGATCAAAAGAAAGTCATTTGGGGTTACTTCAAAAACTTTCAAAGTATGATGCATGCAAGAGAGAGAATCCCTAAGTCAGTTGTGGACAAATATAAGAACGAAATATTCTTTATGGTTGACATTGATTAGTTCCTGATGGAGGTTATGGAACCCAGAACCATATGGATTATGCCAATGGGCTATGAGGTTGATGAGAAAGTTTTGGAAATATATGATCAACACCTCCTGAGCAAATCAAAAGACACATCTGTGGAAAGGTTTGGAACATACAAGGAGCTAAGTCTAAAATTGCATGTGGAGCTCAGATAGCCAGAGACCAAAAGGAAAGTACATAAGCAAGTCAAAAAGTATGCTAAGAGCATTGGACTAACCAAGGAAGTAGTGAAGAAAAAGTAGAGGAAGAGAAAGAAAAGGGTAAAGAAGGCAAGGCAGAAGAAGATGGTGCAAATGTTAATGCACCCACACAAATAAATTTTGATGCAGAGAAATCTCAAGGGAAGGAAGGTGGTTTAGGAATTGTAGCAAGAGACACTGGAGATGCAGTAAAAGGTCTCTTGAGTAAAGAAATGCTTGAGTTTGATGAACCAGAGCTGTTTCAAGGTCTGATCAATCTAGATGCTCTCTCTTTGGTTCAAGTAATGAAGATAACATCTTTTACGCAAGCCAAGGCAAGAGAAAAGTTGTTGAAATCTCACATTGAGGACAATGAACTACTAGGCCTTGCAACCAGAGTATTGGAGAAGTTAATGCCAACCTTCCAGAAGAATCCTTCTGACTCTCCTTCTGGAAATCTAAAGAATATTGTAAGTTCTGTAAGTACACATTTTGAGTCTTTTGAGAAGTCTGCAGACACTAAAGTCAGAAGTGAATTTTTGGATAAGAAATTTAGTGAAATAAAGAGCCTAATAAGGAATGCTAGGATGATACTTGGTATTAGTATAAAGAGTATTCAAAATGCTCTAAGTGATGGAAGTGATATATACAAGTTTTGTCTATCCTGGCCCAAAGTGAGTGAGGATATTAAGAAGAAGATAAAAGAGCAAGAACAAAAGTCAAATCTATCTCAAAATTTTAATCCTCTAACAATTTCTCCTATAAGTCACGAATGTCGAGTAATCATCTTGACCGATGAGATAAAGAGGCTTGTTAAAGAAAAAGGTAATATTATGATGAGAATGTGTGAGCTCCAGGGATTGATTGCCTCCAAGTTAGAGACAATGTATAATGCCTTATCAGAAGATCAGACTATAGTTTAGACAAGTGACCCTTCAGATCTAACAAAGGCAGAAGCATACGCATTTTTACTAAGTGGACACATCTCAATTTTGAATGGCATGAAAAGAAATTGGGCCTCTGAACATGAACAATTGAAAAACAATTTTGCAGACATTCTCAAGTTCATGTAAATATAACTTAATGATTGGTTTTACATATGCGACATTATTTACAGAATTTTTGGGAGAATTTTGGCTTGCAAACCCCATCCTTTGCCATTGATGTCAGAGGGGGAGTGAAGAGCAGTGAAAAATGATAAATCCAGCAAAGAGGGAGCTTTGGAAATAGTGGAAAGCAAGTGTACAGAGCAAGGGGGAGTAGCACCGACACTTAGTCATTTTTCACTAAGTGTTGCCATCAATGCCAAAGGGGGAGATTGTTGGCAAGAGACACTACTACACATGACAGGTCTTGTCATTGATGGTAACTAAGATTATTCCACCCATCTGTATAACACAATTTGTTCATACCGGAAGTCAGAATCATAATCTATCTAAGTCTAGGAAGTCAGAAATAGAGCAGGCAACAGGGTCTGGTATCTTGGTCTGGATCTCTCTAGTAGTAAATCAGATTTTGTTGTGAATCTGAGGGAGTCATAAGCATTGTCAGGATAATCTAAATCCAAATTTTTGGCCTCCGATGGTGAAGGATTCAAAAGTTATTAGCATCTGAGTATCGGGTTAACAGTTTGACAGAGTAGACAAAAGAAGAACAGGCCAACCTTGTAATTGATCTTGGTTCTGGATGTATGGAAGTTGTTGGTTGGACAAGTTGTCATAATCAGTGATAGTAGCCAACCTGATTGATGATTTGTGAGTGCAAGTTTTGGTTCGCATTAAAAGTTGTATATGGATTTAGCTGATAGAGCAGAATCTTCAATAAAGTTCTAAGTGTTCTTGAAGCTGATTGAAAAGTGGTTGAAGATCAGGATGCATATATATATATAGCCAATGGATTTGAATGATTTCATAGAGTGTATGTGTTGTGAATATGGAGTAAGTGTGAAAATGATAGATAGGAGTGCAAAAGGAAGAGATCTAAGATCTAGATTATGGCTGAACAGTAAACAGGGCAGAACAAAGATGAAGTGTATCAAGTCAGTATTCTGTGCTTAACCTGAACTAAATCCTTGTATTGGTTGATGCTAATTATCAGTTCAAATTCATTGTAATATTCCTTCTATATGAAATGAGCCTTCTTTTGAGTAGTGAGCTTTGGACAGTGAGCCCGAATGCATGTGCATTCCCAATTGTAATACTTTTAATAGAGTATAATCTTTATGGGTTAACCCCCACCGTGGTTTTTCCCTTAACTGGGTTTCCATGTCAAAAATCATTGTCATGTGTGTTTATTTATTTTTGCTCATATGTTGGACTCATGCTTCAAATGTTTTAATCAATTCTAAGTGATATTGTTGCAAATGAAAAAGTTTTTGAACAACTAATTTAACCCCCCCTCTCAGTTGTTCTACCTAATTCTAACAATGCCACTGATGATGTGACTTGTACAAGATGCTCAAGTTTAGAATTTGTCTTCTCTTTTCTTTGTTTTATTCTCCAAACTTTTACAGGTTCTTTCTTCTATTTAGATTTCTTCTTCCAAACCTTTTCAGCCTCTTTCCTTTTCAAAAATTTCAAACTAGGTGATGCTATTCTTCCATACATTATGCAACTATATGCTTTGTGACCAGGAGAATTGCACTTGAAACATACAATATTAGCATTCCTTATTGAAGCAAATTGATTTCTTCTACAATTAACTTCTTTGTGTCCAAAGTGATTACAGGTATAACAATAACCAAAAAATGAATAATTATACTTGTACATATATGCTTGTCTTACTGGAGCAGTTCTTCTAAAATTTCTTCTTTGATTGTGAATTTTTACAAACTCGTCTTTGTTTTTCACCTCAGCTTCAATCTTCTTTTTACCTTCAGGAGTAGCAACATGATAACTGAAATTAATTTTCTTTCTAAGAGTCTCTCCAACTTTGGAACACTCTCCTTCATAACCTAGACTAGTAGTGTCCTTATGATACTTTTGTTTGCCCAACATTTCATGTAACTTGTTTGTGCTTTCTTCAAATTCCTGATATTTCTTGGACAGAACCTTGAGACCTTCATAATCTTTTCTAAGATTAATAATTTCAGCCTCTAATTTCATATTTTCAATTCTTTTAATCTTAAGGTCAGACTTTGTTACATCTATATTATCTTGGCCTATTCAATCTCAGTCTTTAGGCTAATAATCAATTTGTCAGATTCATCAACTTGTGTCCTTAAATTCAAAATCTAATTTCTTGCCTCTTCAAGATCAGAAGATACTCTTTCAAAGTCTGGAAGTGCTTTGTCTTTGGAATCTTTTTCTTGTCGGCAGCTACAACTCTAATCTATGATTCTCATTTTTGTATTTCTTAACCTTACTCAGAGCACATATGAGTTCTCCTTCAACATCAACCTCACATTCTTGTTCATCATACTGCTGATCATAATCGCTCATAATGTGATCTCCTACATTTGAATCAGATTGGGTCTCATCTTCTTCATGTGATTGTCTTCTATCATTGTCACTTTCTTAAGACACCAAGTTGTCCTCTTCTTCATGTGCATCACCTTGATAGATTCTAATCAATTCCTTCCACACATCCTGAGCTATTTCACAATGAATAACTTTACAAGAAACTTTATTAGATAAACCACACAGAATAGCCTTCTTTTCTATATGATAATATTCATAAGCCTCTTTGCTATTTGTAGTATTAGGTGATTGAGAGGAAATAAAATACCCATTCTCAACTAACATCCAAACACCATACCCTAAAGAGTATAGATAGATTGGCATTCTAATACACCAAACAGAGAAGTTTGAACCATCAAAGAAAGGAACTCTAGAAAACTCTTTCTTTAATACCTGATTCAACTTGTGAGACATTTCTATCAACATATTCTATATCAACATTTGAATTTGATAAAGATGGTGCCTTTTGATCAATAGGAGACTTGACATTTTTATTTTCTCTATTTCTTTTGCACTTACCCATGGTAATCCACACTTAGGACCTACCCAAGCTGATTAGACTTCAATAGGGAATCTATGCTCTGATACCACTTGTTGGAGTATAGAACAACACTGAGAGTGGGGGTGAATCAGTGTTGTATTATTTTTAACATTTCAAAATTTGACTCAAAAACATTGTGCAAAGGAGTTCACTGAAAGACATAGTTATCATGATATGCAAAACTTAAATAAAGATGATCAAATAGATACAACTTAATCAATCACAAAGAGAACACATGACACATATTTTTATGAGTGGAAAACCCTCAAGGTGAATAAAAACCACTTTGAAAATTTGCCTCACTAGCTTATTTGAATCTCACTGATTGCAACAATGGTTGTCTCACTAACAATTAACCACGCCTCACTGGCATAAATCTGTCTCACTGACAAATATAATCACCATTATCAAAACATAAAGCCTAGTGTGTAAGAAATGATTGCAAGTCAATTTGATTTGCACCATTACATACCCTGTGATTCATCACTCACACAAAGATTCAAATACAATATCTTAAATCATTTCATCAAATCACCTACAAATATATCTCATTCATCTCTCACAATCACTTGAATAATCTGATTCATCTACATTTTCTGCTTCAAAAACCACACAAAAAATGTCTTCAATCCTGCATATCTCAGACCTTCAAAAATCAATAACTCAATGCACATATAATATTATTATAAATGAAAAGACCCTTGATGTTCCTCTCCTCTGCATAACAATTTTCATTCATGAAAGACCTACAAAAAATAAGATTATATTCTTCTCCTTGTATATCCATTTCCATTCACGAAGAATCTGTAAAAATAAAATCATATCCCTCTTCTTTGTATGACCATTCATCTTCATGAAGACCTTTTATATTCTTCTTCTCATTTATCTTCACAAATTCAATCTGCAAGAAATAATCTTCAATAACAAAATAAATCATTACATCATTTCATCTTCAAATTCATACTCAACTCTATAATCTGCATTACAATTCCATCATCTACAAAAACCTTCATTTTCCTCTCTGTATTTATCTTCACCTTTTCAATAATAAAAAAAATATAAAAGACTTCCATCTTTGCATTAAAAAAAACTTCAATAAACTCCAATAAACTTTAATCCATTCAACTCCTAATAGAGATAAAATAATATCTTCCATATCTTCCATCCTTCATTTCTATGAGAATAAAAAACATTAAGAAACCTTCATTCACAAATGCCAATTAAATCTCCACAAATCTTTTCCACAAAAAGAAATAATAAAATGAACTCCTCCTTTGTCTCTTTTGTGCCTTGGGATCTGCAACAACAATATCTTTAACTCATTTTGCATTAAAAAAAAATTAATTCTTTCATCATAGTCTTTCTTTCCTTTTCTTCAAACCTTCTCACAATTTCCATGAGACGAAGACAAAAGAACTTTTAAACTTCACTCAATCATTACTCTTCCCATTTTAGAAAAAATAATTAACTTCCTCCTTTTTCTCTTCAATGCACGAGATAGTTTTAAAATAAGAAAGAAATCTCTATAAAAAAACTTGCTTAAAATCTTACACAAAAACTGCCTTTTTGAAACTGACTATAAATAGCTTTTAAAAATAAAATCAACACAGTTGACATTTAAATGCATGCCAATGTGCATATAGGAGAAGTAGGGTTGAGATTTAAATACAAACCCTTGATTTAAAAAAACATGCTCTCAAAAGATTAAACTTAGACCATTGATGGTCTTTTCCCACCCGAGCACTCATTATATAGACTGGTAGTGTTGGTTATTATAAGAAGAGGGTCGATGGTAGAATGTTCCAAGACCCCTTTAAAGGGTCAACTAAAGTGGAATGACCTCTGATTGCAAGTCACTGTTAAAACATAACTAAAGTGCAGACGGGTAAAGAAGAGTTAAATGTAATAGGAATAAAACCTTGAACCTTAGAATGTGGAAGAGACATTTAGGGTTACAAACCCTAATTCACAAACACCTCTATAGGTTGTATTATCAAATAATAACTGCATATTCTTTTGCATGTGCTTTTGAATACTCTAAATGATCTTTGACTTCACTTGCACCAATATTTGTAATACCTTTTCTTTATATCAATAACATCACATGTCTGACATCCATTGCCCTCAAATACATTTGCATTACTATCAATATAAGACCATCTCAACAAGGGTTCTTATTGTGAAACCAAAATATCACTGTAGATCAACAATGAATGGCATGACATCAATCTACTTATAAACATGGCACCAAACTCTTTGCCATATTTATGAGTGAATTCTTGCATGAATGATGTCTACACTGAATGACCATATGAAACCTATCTCCTGATGAAAATCCCTGATGGTGATGACAGCTCTTAACAAGATCATCAGTACTGCAATCAACTCAATCCAACACCAACCACATCATGAAGGCCTAATTTTCATGTAATATCACAAGTCAAATGAGTTTTTAAATAGCTCTTGATAACACTAATGAGAGTGAGAATATCTGATGTGAATGAAACAACTCCTGATGATGAGCATGATTCATATACATTCTGATATGAAATAGAAAGCATGTCAATACTTGAAAGTACTTTAGACTTTGCATCAACCATAAACATGATTCCTTACTATCAAGCTCAACATGATGCCTTTGACTTAACCTTGCTGATCATCATCACCATGATGTGAAATCTTTGTGTCTTCTCTGCCTTGCATCTTATCACCTTGCATATTATCATAAACATGAAACATAACATATATGTATTGCATCATACCTACATCATCATTGCTTGAACATGAACATGCATCATGCATGTGAACCATGTGAACTCCTGTATGATCAACATCATCTCTTGAAGCACATTACTATCATCAACATCTAGGACCTCAACACATCACAACACCTTTACTATTTTGACATCAATGACAATCAACCTCCATCAGTCTTATGCCTTTCAACAAGGACATCCCTTGATGGTAAAACATTCACAACCTACTCTGAAGTGGTGAATCTAGCTTGCCACATTGAGGATCAAACTTGGAGGACAACAGAAAAGGCCAAAGAGAACACAGAGATGGAGAAATTAAAACTAGAACTTGAACAATTAAAATTAAAACAAGAAACATTGGTAAGAAAGGATAATATTCCATAAAGACAAAGACCAAACATTTGGTGCACCTATTGTACAAGAGAAGGACAACTGAGAAATGAGTGCCTAGTAATCAAAGGAGACAAGAAGGCTACCACACTAAGGGTAGACCTGAAAACAACACAAAAAAGAAATCAAAGTGTATACTGTGGAGTTTGTGGTGAATGGGATGACCATGAGACTGAGGATTGTCCATCATAATTATTTAGAGTATGCAGTGAAGATGAAAAGCATGAAGCATGGTGTAATGCTCACTGCAATAACATAACATTAGATCAAGAGATGACCTATGTTAAAGGACTAGCCAAAAGACATCTATACAATCAAAACCATGGGTATAAAGCACCTAGTTCAAGAAATAAGAGGAACATAAATACATTATAGAATACACCTCCACAGAACCAAGGACCATACTCAAATAACTATAGAAATGAGGAGAGAGGTTAATACAATAGTTACAAAGGTGGAAGAGGTCATGGTAGAGGCAGAAGAAGGAGAGATGAGGGCATCTGTTACAAGTGCAGTAAGCAAGGTCACTTTGATAATGAATGTTGGTCAGACAAGAAGAAACAATGTGCATTTTGCGTTAACTTAGAACATGACATGTTTAACTATTATAAAGCATAGCAATATTTTAAAAATGTGCCATCACATCCAAAATGTGATGAATTACAAGGATTTGATGCACCTAAATGGGATATAATCATGAGGAAAATGATGGTGACAGGTTGTCATTGATGACAAAAAGGTGTTTGGTCCTCATGTCATATTTCAGGATGTCTTCAAGTGGGAGAGATTTAATGCAGAGACAGTGTATTGGTTGTTTGAAATCCGATGTGTCTTGCAGATGCAGAGAATGGTTTTATACTTCAGAGGTTTGATCTTGCATAATCAGGAGTTGTTCATTCAATCAGGATAAGTGTGTTGATCATGTATCAGGATGTTTTCACAAGATGCCTGATATCTTCACAAGATGCTTGTTCAAGCAAGGAAATTATCTTCATAATTGATATTACTTCAGTGGAGGTTATGTTGTTCATGAGAGTTCATCCTCATCATATGTTAGTCATGACAAGACATAGTATTGATCTTCAATTTGGTTGGCAAGCACATATCATGTTTGGTTATGCAGTGTAGAGGTACATACTTGTTAAAGGATCAGTGTTGTGAAGTTGACTTTTAATGAATTTGGTATTTTGAGTAATCAGTTATATTTGTATTCTCCAAAACAAAGCATTCAGTGATCTTCATGCTTTCAGGGCAAGGTTTATGCTTCTATGTTCAAGGGTTATCATTCATTGTGTTAAGTGATGTCTATCATAGGACAAGAATTCTCTAGGAATCATTCATAATGTTAAAGGGTTATCGAGGTTGTTATTTTCTACATGAAGATTATAAATCCTAAACTTTCCCTCTATCATGTGCTTAACACATCATAATTTATCCTAACCTACAAATCATTTATTTATGAACATTATATTATAATTTGTTGGTGACCGGAGATTGCAGGTCTCTACTTAAAGGTTGACCGGTTGAAGTTGTTAATATCATATGTTCATGGCCCCATGGCCCCCGACGCCCTAGGAAAATTGGTGTTAAAAAGTGGCGGGGTCAAAAGCTTACATAATGGTGAAAGCGGCAAAAGCAAAGACCCGATGGCTTTTTTAAAGTTTAGAAAGTTGTTTTTGGTTGTTTTAAAAAAAAGCATCGAATGTGTTTTTATTAATAAAAAAAATCACTAACATTTGGGTCCGATTTCTATGAAGAGGTGGCATAAAATTGTTTTAAGAACATAGTCTACTTTTTAAGGAGAAAGCCCGATTTAATGGAGGTTTTAAATTCTTTTGAAGTTTGAAAAGTTTTTTTTTAAGGGATTGAGAATAAGCCATAAATGGCTTTAGTTTTAAATTTAGAAATTTTCTATTTTCCATCGAATAATATGGAGATGAAAATAGTTTTCACAAGGAGATTTTTTGCTTTTTCTAAATGTGAGAAAATAATTTTTAATGATATATATATTTTTTTGAAGAGATTTTTTTTTTGAAGGAAAAGTTCATTATGATGAATTTTTTTTTTGGGCTTGAATATGAAAGATATGGAAAGAATTTTTTCATGAACAGAAGCCGAATGAATTAATATTCATTCTGAAGATATATTCTTGAAAAATAGATTTCTCACAGGGTATGAAGAAAAATGAAGATTTTTTATGGTGGACAATTTTTTATTTGCAATGCAAAGGAAATTGAAGGGTCATTTCTACAGATGAAGATAAAATTGTACATAGTAGAATATGAAGGATCATGCAAGATCATGCAGGAAGATTGATTAAATGAGAAGATTGGATATTCAGTTTAAAGGAGATTTTGTTTGAAGAGGAATATGAAAAATATTTTCATAACAATGTAAATTAGATTTTCTTTTTGCAGATGGTTTGGTGTTTGAACTCCCTGAAGTTTTTTTTAAGAAGATGAAGGTAGAAGGACTTTAAAATATATAAAATTGTTTTTCAGGTGTATTGAAAAAGAAGTTTTTTGGGGAGACAGAGATGATATACACAGATGATGAGTTTTAGAGATTGAATATACAGTGTGTGGTGATGTGGATCAATATGAAGTGTTGAAGATATTTTACAGAAGAATCATTTTATTGTATGTGAGATTATGTTTGTGCAGGAATGGATCAAACACAGCATGAGGACATCATGCAATAAACTTACAGATTGAATCACGAAGATAAACATTGAACCATGAAGATAAAGTGCAGGTGAATATGCATCAGGTGAATCAAATTTGCAGAGATAAGAGTGTTGTAAAGATTTGTAAAAGGAATTGTTTTGTATAGTCTTGATTTGAAAATCAAATGGGAGGTATAAGGGTGTATGATGAAACACAGGTTGCATAATGGTGCAAATTAGATTGAATAGCAATCAATTCTTGCACACAAAATTTTATGATGGAAAATTGTCTATGCCAGTGAGGCACAGTATGCCAGTGAGGCTTATAGGTCAGTGAGACCTTAACATTTGTCAGTGAGACACATATTGTAGCCAGTGAGGCTTCTTTGTAGCCAGTGAGGCATGTTTGATTAGTTAAGCCAGTGAGGCAGTTCATAGTGGTTTTTCTACCCCAGGAGGGTTTTCCACTCATGCAATTCTTGTGTCATAATCTTCTTTGTGTGTGTATGATTTACTTATGAAGTTTTGTTCTCTTTTTGTCATGTGCATATGTATTTGACAAATCAATGCTATCTTTCTCTCGTTGTGCTCTGAAAGTTAAAGTGTGTAAAAAGATTGTAAGAATTCACACAACACTGATTCACCCCCCCCTCTCAGTGTTGATTGTACTCCTACAATTGGTATCAGAGCAAGTTTCCCTTTTGTAGCCTAATCAGCTTGGGTAGATCCTGTGTTTGGAGTACCATGGGAAAGAAGAATAGAAATAAGGTCTTGAATAGAGAAAAGATTGATGATGATCAAAAACAAGCCTCAGTTAAGACTAGCAAAAAGAATGATCCTGCAGTTGAGAATTTTGATAAAAAGGAAGACTTCAATATGAATGTAAAAAGACAAGAGCTTGATGAAAATCTTGTTGTTGAGATTAATAATGAAGATGATTATGAGATTGATATGGAAGGTGAGCTCATTTGTGCCCTTGATGAGATCAAAAAACTTAGAATGGAGAACAAAAGGTTAAAGTTGCAACTTCAAGAGGAAAAGGAATCCAAGACAAAAATTCTTTCAAATCTTCAAGATGCAGAAAAACAGATAATAGATTTGAAGGCTCAAATTGCAGAAGTTAAGAAAATAAAAGAAGATGTCAATAATCAGCTAAAGGTCAAAGATGTTGATTGTGAAAAGTATGAATCTGAAATAGTTTCTTTAAGAAAGGAGTTAGAAAAGGCATCCTCTAAATTGCACAAGAATCTATTGTTTGAAAAGAATACTGAAGGAGAGTGTTCCAAAGTCAGAAATCCTCCTGCTGCTCCTAAGGAAGACAAGAAGATAGCAAAAGATAAAGCTCCTGATGATGTAAGAGAAAGAACAAATAGACCTCCACCTCCTGATGATGTAAGAGAAAGAACAAACAGACCTCCACCTATTAGGCAATATCATTTAATAAGGTATAATTATTCTCAGTTTCATGGATATTGTTATTCTTGTCATAGCTATGGTCATAGAGCTAGAATTTGTAAGACTTATGCCAGAAATAATGTTGAGTGGCATAAGAACAAAAGTCTTTCTAGAATGACAAATAAGAATTCTAATGCAATATGTTACTACTGTAACCAAGTTGGTCACATAGAAAGAGATTGTTGGATGCATGGAAGATATGATTATGGAAGTACTTTTGGCATGTCAAAGAGATGTGATTCCTTTACTTCTCTAATTGGTTATAATGTCACATGCTTTAAGTGTCATAATCTTGGGCACAAGGCATAGTTTTGCAGGAATAAATTGAAGACTTCTAGAGCAGATACCTTGAGCAAAGAAAAGAAAAGGTATATACAGGTTTGGAAAAGAAAAGAAAGTCAGGACAAGAAGGATCCTAAACTTGTGCATCTTGCACAAGTTACATCATTAGTTGGATAACTGAGAGCATGAAGTGAGGGGGAGTTATTCATGTTCTATTAAGTATCCCCGAAAGGTTTCAGGAAGAAGATCATTTGATGTTTATCATTTTGATGATCTTGTTTAGTTGGTTTTGGATTCATCTTTGATATTGTTTATGTGTAACAGTGATATAGGTGATCAGTGGTTTGTGATGTGATGTCATATTGCAGTTAAGATGTTCAAGGGTTCCAAGCACAAAGAGTTTGATAGAGTTAAGTGATTTGGTTTTTTCTTTGTCATATCATGTTAATACTTACAAAGATTGAGTTATCATGGTGTTACAGTTCTTGTGAGTGAGATTGGGAAGTTCAAAATCAATTAGGATGTTCTCAAGGTGCTCAGATGTTTGATTATGTGGGCTAAGGAGGTTACAGATGGAAGGAGTCAATTAATATTCTTGTCTCTACATTTGGTTTTGCAAAGTGGTGTTGCAGGAAGAACTTGATGATGCAGTTAGTTTGTTGATGTGCTTATTTGATGAGCTAGTTTGAATGTTAAAGTCAAGTGGTAGGAGTTCTTGTGTAGTATAGTTTGTTTCAGATGTAGTTTTGCAATTTATATCAGATTTGACTTTGTGTTGCAAAAAGGTATCTTGTGCAGGAGGATGATCTTTAATGGATGTTCATTGGTGTAATAACTTAACATGTTCTTTGTTGGTCTTTATCATTAATATGATTCATGAAGGTATGATTCTAGTTTTGGAGTGGTATCAGGTGTCCATGATCTATGACATGTTCAGTGAATGCAAGGTGTTGATAAGTTGTTGAAGAATTTAATGCTCATAGAGATTGATGATGTTGAATGTCCTGTCCTATTCATATCATGTTGGTGCTCACAAAGGATCTTGGATAGATGTTTTCTTATGTTGCCTGAGAAGGTTGAAAATGGAAGAAATTAAATTCTTGTCTCTGCATTTGGTTTTGCAACAACAAGTGTTGTTGCAGAAAGATCTTGTTGTGTAGTCTTGATGGGCTGATCTGAATTACAAGGTTAAAAAGGAATCAGTTCTTATGTTGTGAAAAGTGTCTTGTGCAGAACAGGAGTATGGTATTCATCAAATAATCTTCAATTTTTTTATGATCTTCATTTTTTTTTTTTAAAAAAAGAAGGGTGTGCAAGAATAAGATTGGTTGCAGGATGATAGTTCAGACAGAGTTCTTCAAGCTATGACATTATGGTGATATCTTGTATTTCTTTAGAGGAAGGTATGTCTTGTATTAGAAATATCAGATGATAATGTTCAGCAAGGTTGGTCTTATGTTGGTTTCAGGATTGTTATCACTATAAATCATTACTTGTTCAAAGGTTAACAAGAATTTATGCCTTCAAAATGTTCATAATTCAATGTGATTATAATTGTTATGATCATGCTATAACATTTTTGTTGAAGTTGGAGTTGTTCTCAGGGGGAGTTAATTAAAGGATTGAGTTGTCACTATCATGGGAGATTTGAAAAGGTCTTATCAAAAGTGGTCATCATGTCATATTGAGTTGGGAACTGTGTGATGAGGAGTCTTCATGATTTTTGCCTGCAAATCTCTTTATCAAAGAGTATTGATATGTTTATGATTTCTTTGCAAAAGTATTCAGAAGGTTGATTGTCAGTAAATGGATGGTATATTTTCAGGTTAAAAAGTGTTGTTTCAGGAGTTTGTTAAAGGAAGTAATCAGAGGATCTTATTAATGTCAGTGTTTCATCTTCATCTACAAATTTGTGTTGTGATTAGAAGTGGTATAGTGCAGTCTATGGGCAGCTTGTAACAGTGGTTTGGTGCTTGGTTTAATATGCCTTACATGATTGTTTGATGTCTTGTTGCTCTCAGGTTTTTATGGTTGTTCAATATACAGATGAACATGGAATTTGGATGGCAAATTGTAAAAATTAATCAGTGGTATTTCAATTCTTGGTTGGTATGAAGGATGATAAGGGGGAGATAATTGTCTTTGTCATAAGATGTCAAAAAGGGGGAGAAAGTTAAATTGCATCATAAAGTTTTGCCATCAATGACAAAGGGGGAGATTGATGGTGACAGGTTGTCATTGATGACAAAAAGGTGTTTGGTCCTCATGTCATATTTCAGGATGTCTTCAAGTGGGAGAGATTTAATGCAGAGACAGTGTATTGGTTGTTTGAAATCCGATGTGTCTTGCAGATGCAGAGAATGGTTTTATACTTCAGAGGTTTGATCTTGTATAATCAGGAGTTGTTCATTCAATCAGGATAAGTGTGTTGATCATGTATCAGGATGTTTTCACAAGATGCCTGATATCTTCACAAGATGCTTGTTCAAGCAAGGAAATTATCTTCATAATTGATATTACTTCAGTGGAGGTTATGTTGTTCATGAGAGTTCATCCTCATCATATGTTAGTCATGACAAGACATAGTATTGATCTTCAATTTGGTTGGCAAGCACATATCATGTTTGGTTATGCAGTGTAGAGGTACATACTTGTTAAAGGATCAGTGTTGTGAAGTTGACTTTTAATGAATTTGGTATTTTGAGTAATCAGTTATATTTGTATTCTCCAAAACAAAGCATTCAGTGATCTTCATGCTTTCAGGGCAAGGTTTATGCTTCTATGTTCAAGGGTTATCATTCATTGTGTTAAGTGATGTCTATCATAGGACAAGAATTCTCTAGGAATCATTCATAATGTTAAAGGGTTATCGAGGTTGTTATTTTCTACATGAAGATTATAAATCCTAAACTTTCCCTCTATCATGTGCTTAACACATCATAATTTATCCTAACCTACAAATCATTTATTTATGAACATTATATTATAATTTGTTGGTGACCGGAGATTGCAGGTCTCTACTTAAAGGTTGACTGGTTGAAGTTGTTAATATCATATGTTCATGGCCCCATGGCCCCCGACGCACTAGGAAAATTGGTGTTAAAAAGTGGCGGGGTCAAAAGCTTACATAATGGTGAAAGCGGCAAAAGCAAAGACCCGATGGCTTTTTTAAAGTTTAGAAAGTTGTTTTTGGTTGTTTTAAAAAAAAGCATCGAATGTGTTTTTATTAATAAAAAAAATCACTAACATTTGGGTCCGATTTCTATGAAGAGGTGGCATAAAATTGTTTTAAGAACATAGTCTACTTTTTAAGGAGAAAGCCCGATTTAATGGAGGTTTTAAATTCTTTTGAAGTTTGAAAAGTTTTTTTTTAAGGGATTGAGAATAAGCCATAAATGGCTTTAGTTTTAAATTTAGAAATTTTCTATTTTCCATCGAATAATATGGAGATGAAAATAGTTTTCACAAGGAGATTTTTTGCTTTTTCTAAATGTGAGAAAAGAATTTTTAATGATATATATATTTTTTTGAAGAGATTTTTTTTTTGAAGGAAAAGTTCATTATGATGAAATTTTTTTTTGGGCTTGAATATGAAAGATATGGAAAGAATTTTTTTCATGAACAGAAGCCGAATGAATTAATATTCATTCTGAAGATATATTCTTGAAAAATAGATTTCTCACAGGGTATGAAGAAAAATGAAGATTTTTTATGGTGGACAATTTTTTATTTGCAATGCAAAGGAAATTGAAGGGTCATTTCTACAGATGAAGATAAAATTGTACATAGTAGAATATGAAGGATCATGCAAGATCATGCAGGAAGATTGATTAAATGAGAAGATTGGATATTTAGTTTAAAGGAGATTTTGTTTGAAGAGGAATATGAAAAATATTTTCATAACAATGTAAATTAGATTTTATTTTTGCAGATGGTTTGGTGTTTGAACTCCCTGAAGTTTTTTTTAAGAAGATGAAGGTAGAAGGACTTTAAAATATATAAAATTGTTTTTCAGGTGTATTGAAAAAGAAGTTTTTTGGGGAGACAGAGATGATATACACAGATGATGAGTTTTAGAGATTGAATATACAGTGTGTGGTGATGTGGATCAATATGAAGTGTTGAAGATATTTTACAGAAGAATCATTTTATTGTATGTGAGATTATGTTTGTGCAGGAATGGATCAAACATAGCATGAGGACATCATGCAATAAACTTACAGATTGAATCACGAAGATAAACATTGAACCATGAAGATAAAGTGCAGGTGAATATGCATCAGGTGAATCAAATTTGCAGAGATAAGAGTGTTGTAAAGATTTGTAAAAGGAATTGTTTTGTATAGTCTTGATTTGAAAATCAAATGGGAGGTATAAGGGTGTATGATGAAACACAGGTTGCATAATGGTGCAAATCAGATTGAATAGCAATCAATTCTTGCACACAAAATTTTATGATGGAAAATTGTCTATGCCAGTGAGGCACAGTATGCCAATGAGGCTTATAGGTCAGTGAGACCTTAACATTTGTCAGTGAGACACATATTGTAGCCAGTGAGGCTTCTTTGTAGCCAGTGAGGCATGTTTGATTAGTTAAGCCAGTGAGGCAGTTCAGAGTGGTTTTTCTACCCCAGGAGGGTTTTCCACTCATGCAATTCTTGTGTCATAATCTTCTTTGTGTGTGTATGATTTACTTATGAAGTTTTGTTCTCTTTCTGTCATGTGCATATGTATTTGACAAATCAATGCTATCTTTCTCTCGTTGTGCTCTGAAAGTTAAAGTGTGTAAAAAGATTGTAAGAATTCACACAACACTGATTCACCCCCCTCTCAGTGTTGATTGTACTCCTACAGAAAATCCCTAAGGAGACATTGCAAGCAGCAAGAAGGTGCTAGAAAGAAGAACACTATGATTTTGACATTTCTGATACTGAAACCTCAGAAGATGAATATTAGGAGAAGAAGCAAAAGCCCAAATAGAAGGACCTAGTCAAATATAAGAATAAGAATAAGGTTGCAGTGGTGACAAGTCAAGGGATAGATATCACAAAGGTAAATAAATTGGTATACAATATTGACAGTGACATGGATGATGAGGAGGAAGAGGAAGAAGATAACTTCTTCCCAAACAAATACTGACATGACAAGATAATAGAACAATCTAAACAAACCATAAATAAAGAACAATATAAGGAGAAACAACAAAATAACTTCTTTTCAGAGGAGGAAGTCTTAGTGTATACGCCTTAAAATGACACGATTCACATTCTTCTAAGTTAATTAAATATCAAAATATTTAATTATCTCTTCTAACGCCAAAATTAAATAAAACCCTTTTATTTGATTTGATTCTTCCAAACAATTAAATAATTCTCAATTATTTAATTAAATCAAATTCATTCTTCCAAATTTGAATAAATCAAATCAAATTTATTTAAATCCTCTCAATCTCTAAAAAGGAAATACAATCAAATATTTTATTTATTCTTCCGAATCATGCACAATAATTAAATAAATTTATTTATTTAATTTGCTTTTCTTATCTTCTAAATTAAATAATTCCAATTATTTAATTATTTCTTCCAATAATATCTTCTCTAAATTTAAATAAATCAATTATTTATTTAAGTTGTCTTTTCTTCTAAATTGAGTTATTTCTAAATATAATTCAAGCTTTGTGCACATGCAATTAAATATTCCTAATATTTAATAAAGAAAAACATCTTCTTATTCTCATGCAAATCTATTCTTCTTGTTTTAAATCACTTAACTGATTGTTATATTCTTTTAAATGCTTTAACTCATTCTTCTATTCTTGATAACTCCTCTCATGCAAAAGAAAGCAAGACACATGTCTTCTTCTTATTCGTTGCACGTTCCTCATCTATTCTCAAACGTTGATCTTCTCATTCTTTCTATACTGTTGATCTTCATTCTCTCAAGTCTATAAATTAAACCCAATTCTTCCATTTCATCCATCCAAGCTTTAAGTATTGTTACTCTACAGGAATTACAACGTGCCTTTAGCACCAATTCCTTCATTGCTTGTGATCACATTCGCTACTACATACCACGCACTACTAACATTGTTGTGGAGCTCCTCTTCATTGCAATAAACTATCACTGCCATTCCCAATTGACATTCTTGAAGGATAGCAAGGAAGTGCACTCTCTGAGGGCCCTATTTCATACATGCAAGATCAATTATGTTAGGCGATCAATGGAAGCTTCAAATTAAGGAGGTTTGCTTTGTCGTTCATTGCTTTATTTGCTTTGTTGTGTGCCAATTCCTAGATAGGGAGCTCACCTATAATATTCTCCTAGGAAGGCCATGGATTCATGCCATGAAAGTTGTTCCCTCTACTTATCACCAATGCATAAAATTCCTGCATAATGGCAAGCAAGTTACCATCCAAGGCGACCCTGACCCCTTTCAGCATTGCAACTCTGTCATTTCAAAACCCAATTGCATCATACCAAATAATCGAGCATCTTCATCCCCTACCCCACAGCATGATCATGCCTCTGAAGCTTCCTCATCAAAGCCCAAAGAGCAAAAAATTACCATCAAAGAAACTGGAGTTGGGGAATACTCCATAGAACATAGCCTCAATATAGGCAAGATGACTTTATCTCCCAGATCCTTTGGTTAACCCAAGCATTTTCCAAAGCCATCTACTCCTCCTGCACCTCCCACAACTCCCTTTTGTAAAATGGGGGACCCTATCAGATGAGATAGAGGAAAGAGATGTCCTACAATGGCTCTATACTGAAGAAGAAGAGAACATACAACAAGAACCACCTAGGCTCCCAACATAAATCTATGGGCGAGGTGAATCTATCCTACATAGAATGGGTTACGAAGGACAAGGCCCCATTGACCTAAGAAAAGAAGGAATCATAGAACCCATTCAACCTTCTTCATCCTCATTGGCTAGAAATACAAAAGGCCTAGGATATAAGGATAAGGGCAAAGCTAAAGAAAATGCTTGTCTAGTAGAAATGATCCATACACTTCAAGTGGACAGTGATGCAAACTCCAATGAATATGAGTGGGATGAGCTAACAGAGCATTCCTATGATGACAAAGAGGTTGATACCATTCAAACTTATAGCCCCTACCATGAGGGACAAATGCTACCAAATAGGCCACTAGAGTCTAATTTTCCTATCTTTGAGAATACAACTTTCAAGGAAGGTTCAAGTTCTATCGCAATAAACAATTTGGAGGAAAGTATCATCCCGAACACTCCCCCTACCAATACTCCTAGTATATCCATTCAAACTATCAACAAATCAGATCTATCCTCTGACTCCCTTCCCCTTGTGCATCCTGAGCTTATTGACAGGGATCTATGAGGAACCCCTCAACTAGATATGTTCCAAAATGATGATGGCTATATTGACTACATGGAACTTAGGGACCACCTACCCAAAGGGAATCATAAAGCTACTTTCTCTATTGAACTTAATACCGTGGCTTATTTTGGAGAGGGTGCCAAGCCTTCCAGTCGCAAAAATATCAAAATAAAAACTGGATCTGACGGTGAAAACCATTCTACGGCAGTGTCAGATCCCAAAATAATTAAAAGAAAGGACGCATCCGAAGGTGAAAACCCAACCATGGCACCTAACGATGGAAGGCTTGATACTCTCCCTAATGACATGCACCAAGAGAAATCTCAGATTGTTGTGGAACCTATAGAGCTGGTTAACATTGGAACAAAGGAACATCCTAAGATCATTCACTTTGCTAAGTCTCTAACCCCACCAGAGAAGACTAAGTTTGTACTATTCTTCAAGAGAAAACAAGCCAACTTTGCTTGGTCATACACAGATATGCCAGGGTTAGATCCTGATTTGATTCTACATCATCTTCCATTAGATCCAGGAGTAAAACTAGTGAAACAAAAGCTTAGAAAGATGCATCCACACATAGCACTACTTGTAAAAGAAGAACTCAAGAAACTACTGGATGTAGGGTTCATCAGAGCTATAGACTATTTGGAATGGGTTTCCAACATTGTGCCAGTGTCTAAACTAGATGGCCGAGTCAGACTATGCAATGACTTTAGAGATCTAAACAAAGCTTGCCACAAGGATGATTTTCTGTTGCCAAATACAAATATCATAGTCGACTTAACAATAGGGCATACCATGCTATCTCTCATGGATGCCTTCTCAGGATATAATTAGATCAGGATAGCACTAGAAGACCAGCATAAGACAGCTTTTACTTGTCTATGGGGCACTTTCTACTAGAATGTCATGCCATTTGGGCTAAAGAACACAGGAGCCACATACCAACGTGCTATGACCACTATATTTCATGATATGATGCATGTCACAATGGAGGATTATGTAGATGATATCCTAGAAAAGTCACTCACAAGAGAATCACATCTAGATGTGTTAGAGAAGGTCTTTCAGAGACTCGAGCAATTCAAAGTCAGGTTGAACCCAAAGAAATGCATATTAGAGTCACCTTAGGCAAGCTCCTAGGCTTTATTGTAGCAGCAAATGGAATAGAGGTGGACCCTACTGAAGTCAAGGCTATTATGGACATACCACCACCTAAGACTCTCACTCAACTAAGATCTCTACAAGGAAAGCTACAAGCAATCTGTAGATTCATATCACAACTGGCAGACAAGTGTCAACCATTCAATCATCTCCTGCACAAGAACATTCCATTCAGATGGGATGAGAAATGTGAAGAGGCATTCAATAAACTGACAGAATATCTTATGAATCCATCTATTCTCATGCCTCCTATCCAAGGCAAACCATTGATACTATACATATCTGCTACACCTACAGCTCTTGGGGCTCTTCTCGCACAACAAGATTATGAGAATAAAGAAAGAGCAGTCTACTATATCAGTCTCACCTTGGTGGGCTATGAGTTGGAATACTCTTAGATAGAAAGATCATGTCTTGCGGTATTTTTTGCTTCCCAAAAACTCTGACACTATATGCTTGTACATCCAGTCAAACTTATTGTAAAAATAGATCCACTGAAGTACCTACTAAGAAAAATAGCTCTTACAGGTCACCTAGCCAAATGGGTAATGCTCTTAAGTGAATATGACATTGAGTATGTAGACATAAAAGTTTTCAAAGGACAAATCATTGCTGATCAGTTACCAGATGCACCATTATAGGATACCACACCAATGCAATTTGAATTTCTAGATGAATCCTTATTCAACATCTCAACACATTCCTGGAAGCTCTACTTTGATGGGTCCTACACAAACCATGGATCAAGGGCGGGAATCTTGTTTGTAACTGCTCATGGTGACACCATACTGAAGTCTTACCATTTGTTATTTCCATGCACCAATAACATAGAAGAATATGAAGCCTTAGTCATTAGCCTCAAGATGGCAACAGAGTGGAAAATCAAAGAGCTACACATCTATAGTGATTCTCAGCTAGTGATAAATCAGGTCAATGATGATTACCAAACCAAAGATGAAAAACTTATCCCATACAAGCAGATTGTCTACGACTTTAAAGAAAACTTTGTGATCATCTCTTTTTAGAAGATACCTTGGATTGAGAACAAAGAAGCAAATGCCATGGCAACCATCACCTCTCTTCTTGAGATACCAAAGAATGAGTCACGGTATGAGTTCTTAGTGGAAACAATTCGGCAACCAGCTTATGATCTTCTTGAAAACCATACCATATGCATCTTAGTTGGATCTGATTCACCTTGGTACGGTAAGATTTATACTTACCTCAAGGACAACAACCTCCCACCTAACTTATCTTCAAACCAACGACAAACCTTTATATGCCAAACCTCTCGCTATACCATTATTGCTGACACTTTATACCAACGTGGTCTAGATGGTACTTTACTCCATTATTTAGAATGAGAAGAATCCCTAACTACCTTACAAGACGTGCATGAAGGGATTTGCAGAACACACTCTAGTGGTCCTTCTCTAGCTAAGAAACTCATGTGTTTGGGTTATTATTGGCTGAACATGGAAACAGATTCATATCAGTTTGTGAAGAAGTGCAAGCAATGCCAAATACATGGAAACCTGATACATGCACCAGCTCAAGAGTTGAGACCTTTAACAACACCTTGGCCCTTTTGCCAATGGGGACTTGACCTTGTGGGAAAGATCCATCCACCCTCATCCAATGGCCATAAATTCATAATAACTGCCAATGAGTACTTTACTAAGTGGATTGAAGCTGTCCCCTCACCACCGTCACAGGTAAGCAAATCTCCTCATTCATCCTGAATTACCTCATCTGTAGATACATAATTCCTTCATCCATTATCACGGATAATGGAAGACCCTTCAAGAATCAAGATGTCCAAGAACTCTGTGACCGATTCAAAATCCAACACCATTTCTCCACACCCTACTACCCCCAAGGCAATGGTCAAGCTGAAGCATCCAACAAGACCATCTTGAAACTCCTCAAGAAGATAGTCAATGATGCTATCCGTGATTGGCATATCCAACTCAATCCCACTCTGTGGGCCTATAGAATAGTATATGCACTCCCACAGGTGCTACACCTTATGCCCTTGTCTATGGCTCAGAAGCTATCCTCCCCATAGAGGTCAAATTACCATCTCTCAGGGTGTCATTAAAGGGTCTCATATCAGATGAAGAGTACAGAGTCTCGAGATTGCAAGAACTAGAATTGCTAGAGGAAAGAAGATAGAAAGCCTTTGACCATCTCAAAGCATATCAACAAATGATGTCACAAAGCTATAACCATAGAGTTCACCCAAGAGTCTTTAAGGTTGGAGATCTAGTACTTAAGGAGAATCCCCGCAATCAACAGGATAGGGAAAAGAAAGACAAGTTTGAACCCAACTAGCTTGGGCCTTATGTGATCGTAGCTACGTATGCATCGGGGGCATATCAGTTAGCAACATTAGATGATGAGCTGTTGGATGAGCCAATCAACAACATACATTTTCACTGGTTCTATACCTAGGAGAACCCCAATGTAAGGGGGGCATATAAAATACAAAAAAATCAAAAAATAAAAAAAATACAAAAAAAACCAAAAAAATAGAAAAGTACAAAAAAATCATCCTTTGGTGAAAACCTAGCAAACAGGTGCCTTGGATAGGTATCATGATGAAAACCTGGCAAGCAGGTGTCATGTATACTTTCTAACTTTTCGTGCAAATAAAAGGCAAGTGGTGAAAACCTGGCAAACGGGCGTTACATGTGATGAACCACTTCCTCCATCTTTGGGAAACCAATCGCCTTATGTCCATTCTTCCTCTATCCCATTCAATCCATATCTGTCCCATAATAAAATCCTAATGATAACCTATCATGGCTTGATACTCTATTTCTTTGTTGCCTTGTCAACCAAGGTTTTATCCCATATTGTATCCATCATGTTAGCCTATCTTAGTGTCTCTTGTTAGTGTCCATGGTCCAAGACCATGAACTACGTTGCCTTTAGGCAAGTCCATTATTCTAATGCACCCCTAAGGCTCCCACTTTCCCATCCATCCCATGTCTAGTCCTTTTATCTATCTAAGTTCACACCACTTTCTATCGCCTAGGTCTTAGGTCCGCTAGGGTTTACCCCGAACTACGTTGCCTCTGCATCATCACATAGGCAAGACCATTTTGCAATGAGCCCTTGAGGCACTAGGTTAGTCCTTTAGGGTCTGTCTCACCAATAAAGATTGTGGAATCTTCTCACCAGGCAAGCAAGTGCAAAAAAAACCCACTCTTTTCAAGAAGAAATCCTGATGCAAGACATTAACCTATCCAAAGCAAAGCAAACAAATTCCTAAGGCCCTCTAAATGATTTTTCCCAAATTATGGCAAGAAACAAACACATCTAAATGCAAAAATGTTTTGTGGATTGGACACATGGTTAAAATATAGGGTCTTGATTTTTGCTATCATACCTTTCTATGCTACTCAAGGATGCCAAAAGCTAGAGATGCTATGATGGGGGCATGATTATTTTCTTTGTTTGTTGTTTGTGGATTAAAATTTAGTAATGCAAAGCCTTGTCTAAGGACATGATCAACAAAAGATCATCGAGGACATCACAGATCTAACATGAAAGGGGGCAATCCTTGTTTGTTGATATGCAAGAAATACTCAGGTCATCTCGGTTTAATTATACCTTGATACTTGTATTAACTTGCTAAATCAAAATCCATGTAAGAAATGCTTAGGTCATCTCAGTTCAATTATACCTAGATGCTTGTATTAGCTTACAACATTCGGAAAAAGTACCCAAAAAAAAAAAAATTGCCCAATGATGAAATAAGCACTTCAAAATACTTGCACCATCAAGATGTCAAAAACAAAGCATCCATTATCCATCCATTATACATCCATACATCCATATCCCATGCAACAAAAAGGATCCAAACAATGCAGAGTAACAATACAAATCAAAGCTTGAGAGTCTTTCTATCTATCGAGTCATTCTCTCAATCAATCTTCTATCTACCATTCTACCATTTCTGTGTCGATAGAGTACATTTGGACATCACAAAAAAACATAGCATATAGTTGCATATCATATCATATGAGATAGTCATTTACATGATTAAATTAGTTGCATACATAGTAAGTGCATCAGAACATCCATAAACAGTTTGTTGCAATCATCATATAGTGTCAAAACAGAAAAAATCAAAAACATAGCTAAGTGCATCACATAAAGTTACATAATCATATAGATATCATCTTGCAAACACACACATTAGAGACATATCAAGTAAAACAACCAAGTATGCATTAGGTCATATAGCATCACATAGCATCATATGAAAAATCTACATTAGATAAACATGTGCATTGCGTCATACAAATAGAAATGCATCATAGCTCATAGAAAGCACTGAAAATAGCTGCATCATCATATAAATATCATAAAATGTGTCCAAATGTACAATATCAAGTAGTCCATCTTTAAATCAGTGTCATATAAAAAAGGTACATCCCAAAGATGGTGATACATGTCTCAGAATACAAAGATGGTACATAAGGTCTATCTGGCTATCTGAGCCATCAAAAAGGTGCATAAGATCCAAAATCTACAAGTCTTTGCTATCCCTGCTTCTATGGACCGCCGCTCCCAGCAGTGTCTCCTCCTCCTCCTCCGCTAGCCCCAGACTACTGTGGCCCCATCATAGAGGCTCCTGACCTCGATCCACTTGCTCTTTCGAAGGCCATGGACTGATTCCTATAGCTCGGAGCCCTCTGACTAACAGGCACAACACCATGATATAAACCTCAGTAGTATTGTCTCTGAGCCTGTACCCTGGCAAGCTCACCCTGCACCTATGCTAGCTGCCCTCGTACCTATGCCAACTCTGTCTAGGCCTACCCTAACTGTGTCTATGCATGCACTAGTTGTGTCTATGCCTGGTGTGCCTGCCCAACCAAAAAGTTGCTCGTCGCATCTGTCCCTAGGGTTGCCACTGCGGTATCATGTTCTACTCGGATAACTCATATCTGTGTGTTTGCTATATCTCTCTCTCTAGTAAACCCTGCAATGACCTCTAAATCTATGTCTCACCAGGCATCGACCCTCCTGAGCTGTGCTTGTAGCTGTCTAACCTCTCCCCTCAAGGTAGCTATAGCCCTCTCCTAGACGTTAGACTATGCTAGACCCTGTTGTGCCTCTGCCTCTCCCTATCCCTGTGGCTCTAGCCCCTGCTGCTATGCCACCTACTGAGGTGGCGGCATCTGTACCTGTGGTGCCTGCTGTGCAACCTATGGTGGCACTGCCTACTCAGCGTGGGAAGGTCCCTCCCCACCTCTCCTCCTTTTTCTTGGTCAGCCTCCATCATCTCTGTCATCTCCCCCATCTCTGCCACCACCCCATCCTCCTCTCCCCCTCTTCCTCCTCCTCCAACCAACTTGACCCTCATCATCTAAGTCCGCCTCGTCTATCCAAGGTACTAGCACCCCAGGCCCCAAGTATCTCAGAAATGGGTGTGTAGTGAACCAATCCTCATAGTTCTGCATCACCCTGGCATCTGCAATCCCCCTCCTCATGTCCCAGGCAACGTAGGAGATCTTTTGAAACTCTGCTAGTGCCTCATAAGATGCCATCAATCCCCATCTGAGCCTCTCAACGTGGGTCCTAGAAAATTAAGCTTGCCCCTATGGCATGCCCTGCCTCCTCCCAAACTGTCTCTATACCTGGCTGACTATCTGCCTCTCCAAGATAAATCATGTCTGTCCTATTAACCACCGTGACTAATGGCAGTAAGGTAGCTCATCTGCCTCATCCTCCCATGGCTCATAGTCTAGATATGGCTGCCACTCGACCACATCTACTCCATCCAAAGCATGTTACCAGTACTTGAGCTTCCCCAGCCTATGCTGGGAAATCACTTCTGCATAACCATAGCTATATGGCTCTCCTCTTTGTCTGCCAAACACAGGGATCGATCTTGTGATCACTATGTGCTCCCATAGCCAAAACTGTAGTGATGACATGCCTGCAGATAGGCTCGTACTCTTGTGATATACCACCTGATGCATATCATGGTATAAGTGAGCAAGAACACAGACACCCCAAGCATACCGGGTGCCCTCTGTAATCATCTGCTCCATGATCTGAACCCATCTAATGGGGAACCAGTGTGATCTCCTGTCGGGGCATACAACACCTCTGATCAGTCCTGCTACAATACCTGGGAAGTAGTCATAACAATCATAGATATCCTACCAAGGGATGACCTGCCTGACCAGCTCAGGGTCATCAAACACTCGCCTGCACTCAGCCAGTCCCACGTCTCTTTGTGGATCATACTCCACTAGCTCACCCTGAATAGGTAAGTGAAGAATCCTGTAAACATCCTCCAATGTAACAGTCATCTCACTAGTAGGGAAGTGGAAAGTCCCATCCTCACTGTGGAATCTCTCCACTGAAGTAGTCAGCAAACCATGGTTCACTTGAACCTCAGGCATGAAGCATATGTAATGAAGCCCCATCGCGCCAAGTGCCTCTCTATCTATCTCTGTCAGCATGTATCTCTGCAACATAGGCATAGGGAACCGCTCCCTAGACTGAAGCATATCTCATATATCCTCCTGCAAGCACGCAAAGCAAGGCGTCAACCTAAAGCTACAAGTACCATACTCAACATATCTATAGAAACATATCAACTAACTTAGCATTTCAAATTGATCAAAATAGCACACTACATCTCTTGACTAGATTCCTACAATCTTGGAGATAGCTTATCGATTGATGCATCAAATAGGATGCCAATCAAGTCAATTTTGCTAAGTAAACTGCTTATCTATATCATATGCGCCACAACAGGTGGTAAATGCACCGTTTCTTAATGAAAGCACCATTTCTTGACCCATGCACCACTTCTGGCAAAAGCATTGTAAGAACTCATGCATGCGCTATCCTATTCTATATATGCGCTGCCCTGATGTATGCGTCATTGCATACTGTAAAAGAGATTCAGAATCCTGCATGCACTACCTAAATCCATGCATGTGTAGCTTTCACATATGTGCCACCCTACATCATGCATGCGCTGAAAAATACCTATGCATAGTTTCGTGTGGCATATGCGCCACTCTGTATTCCAGCACATCTATCTAACCTAGTTTTCTCCTAGCATTTATTGCTATCAAACTTGACCCTAGGAGAAATTTTTTGAGGTACATACTGGGGGTCCTTCCTCTGCTGACCGGTCGAATCGATGCTCCTCGCATGGAATGTCCATCCTCGTGCTGATTGCTCTATGCTTGCCTAAGCTCTCTGAAGCAAATTAAACCAAGACAAGTGTGCAAATGAATTGTCTTGTGGACCCAGCTCCTATTTACAGCATGCAAACCCTAATTTGGCTAGATGGTGACTGCGACTACTTCCCACACTTGTTTCTTCTAGTTTTCTTCTCGTTTCTCTGAAACACGTCCTGTTTTCTTCAATCCTAACCAAGTTTTCCCTTCGTCTTCGTGAGATTGTCCATCTCTCATCCTTCTGCCTTCTTCTCGTCCAATCTCCCAAGGGGGCATCCTGTCGTCATAACCTGTACTAGGGGCAAACTGGGGCATGTATCATTATTCAACAATCAATTTCTTTGAAGCAACACCGTAAATTGCATTGCATCAAAGAGGGGCAAAATGTATACGCCTAAAAATGACATGATTCACATTCTTCTAAGTTAATTAAATATCAAAAATATTTAATTATCTTTTCTAAAGTCAAAATTAAATAAAACCCTTTTATTTAATTTGATTCTTCCAAACAATTAAATAATTCTCAATTATTTAATTAAATCAAATTCTTTCTTCCAAATTTGAATAAATCAAATCAAATTTAGTTAAATCCTCTCAATCTCTAAAAATGAAATATAATCAAATATTTTATTTATTCTTCTAAATCATGCACAACAATTAAATAAATTTATTTATTTATTTTGCTTTTCTTATCTTCTAAATTAAATAATTCCAATTATTTAATTGTTTCTTCCAATAATATCTTCTCTAAATTTAAATAAATCAATTATTTATTTAAGTTGTCTTTTTTTCTAAATTGAGTTATTTCTAAATATAATTCAAGCTTTGTGCACATGCAATTAAATATTCCTAATATTTAATAAAGAAAAATATCTTCTTATTCTCATGCAAATCTATTCTTCTTGTTTTAAATCACTTAACTGATTGTTATATTCTTTTAAATGCTTTAACTCATTCTTCTATTCTTGATAACTCCTCGCATACAAAAGAAAGCAAGACACATTTCTTTTTCTTATTCGTTGCACGTTCCTCATCTATTCTCAACTGTTGATCTTCTCATTCTTTCTATACCATTGATCTTCATTCTCTCGAGTCTATAAATTAAACCTAATTCTTCCATTTCATCCATCCAATCTTTAAGTATTGTTACTCTACAGGAATTACAGCACGCCTTTGGCACCAATTCCTTCATTGCTTGTGATCACATTTGCTACTACGTACCATGCACAACTACCATTGTTGTGAAGCTCCTCTTCATTGTAATAAACTATCACTGACATTCCCAATTGACATTCTTGAAACATAGCAAGGAAGTGCATTCTCTAAGGGCCCTATTTCATACAGGCAAGATCGATTGTGATAGACGATCAATGGAAGCTTCAAATTAAGGAGGTTTGCTTTGTTGTTCATTACTTTATTTGATTAATCTTCTTAGTTCACCATTTCATTAAGTTTTGGGTAACTTGATCTTGATTATTATTGTTTATTCATTTGATCCAATTTTCCCTTAACACACTTAGCATTAAAACAACTAACTCAACTAACACAACAAAACAACCTATAGAAAAACTCAAACAATTTTGTAAATACTAGAATAAACATACAAACCAATAACTCCAAATTAGGAAGATGACAAAAATAAATAGATCATGAAAGACTAGACCACTCATGATCACCCATACATTAACCACAAGAAAATTAAACAAGTGATGGTGGATCTAGGGTAGATGTAAACATGCTTCCTAAAAGAGTCTGAGAGAAACTAGGGAAACCAAATTGGAAGAAACACCATACAACATCAACTTAGCTGATGGGTCAGCTATGGGAATAGCAGGCATCCAAAAGAGAGCAGAAGTAAATGTGTTAAAGTAAAAAAAACTATTGACTTTAAAGTAGTTGCCATGAAAGAACTCTTTGACTCCTTTAATGCACTATTAGGCTTACAATGGTTTGTTAATGCAAATGGTATAGTAGATTCTAGGAAGGAGTAAATCTCCTTTACAAATGAAATCAGAATAGTACATATATACCATTAGACATAGACATTAGTGACACATATGTAGAAGAGATAAACCAAGGAGAACAAAGCGATGAGAATTCTAAAATCCTCTACTCTATATCCAAACTACCAAGACTAGAACCTCTAGAAGAGCTCAATTTCGAGGGAGAAATAGAAATAGAGAGTGATAATTATAGAATAATAGTGATGAAGTCCTACACACATGGCTAAGGGAAGAACTAGAACTAAGATCCCAGAAAGTCAAGGGAATGCGTGTTAACCATGTTTTGTGATGCCATAACTATAATAGTTGTTTTTGTAATGTTGTATATGCATATTTCAAAGATGTAAAAAGGGTTGGACATATAAATCTATTTTTTGTGCTAAAAAAGAACCCTACTCTTTTGTAACTTTGCCTTGTGATTAATACAACACTGATTCTTTTCCTTTTCATGTTATCTTTGGTGTTGTGTGTTATTGAATCTTGTTTATTGCATGGTGAATGTTTATTTCCTTGCAATTTCATTTTCACTCTCTACATATGTTAAGATTTTTAGGATTTGTGTAAGTTTATTAGCTGTTTGAAGTCATTTTGTGCATCTTGGCTTTGAAGTCATTCCTCTTCCTCTCTTTTCTCTAGTGGTGTTACCATAGGTTTAGTTTGTAGCGTTCTCTAAGCCTTAATCTTAGAAAGAGGAACTAACCTTCTTTGGAGGTCTGATCTCACTTCACAGGGTCGCACACCTAAGGTCATTCCCATTGCGTCATTGGAATGCTTGAACCTAGTTTAGGAAGGCCACAATTTCATGTGACAATAGTTTCTGGCACAACTAGTGGAACTATTTTACTTTGAGTGAAGAGAACTGAGAAATTGGTGTTGTTATTAGTATACTACATTTTGGCAGACATTCTATAAAGCATCTGGTGACTCTATAATCTCCTAGTTGTAGATCAGTCCAACATTTCATGCCAAGGGAGACTGGGGTTTCTTCAAGGAGTAAAGGTTTTCAACTTTTTGAGATATTTGCTTCTAATTCAAGAAGAACTAGATTGTCTAGGTCTCCTACAAGGAGTGTTGAAAATACTACATTGGCCCCTCCAAGAACCTAATCAACACTCCCTCCTCTTAGATTCCAGTATTCAAGGTGAAGCCTTTGTATACCCAGAAAGAAATTGAATATCCCCTTCATGGTTCAGCCAATAAATATCCCTTTTGTAATGTTCAATGGGGGTATCCCTTTATCGCTAAATGCACATAACGATATACCAGTATCAGACCTAAAGAGTATTCCATTCTTCATGGGTGAGATCTCCACTACCCATATTGAACATATTAAAGATATACCAAATGTGTGCTCAGTCCACCTTATTCAAGATGAAGATGTAGTTGTTAGGCCCCTAGTTTCTTCCCTTAAGGGAAGAGCTCTTCAATGGTTTAGGAGTCTATCCCCTGCATCAATTCATGATTAGGATGAGCTAGGAGAGTTACTTTGCAAGTAGTTTGGGGAAAGAGTAGATAATATCTCTTTATTGGAGTAGTTGAGAACAATTAAAAGCGCCCTGAGGGGGCTAATGGCAGACTTCAACTTTAGATTTTAGAGAACTTGGGAAAGAATTCTAGTTCTCATCACACCATCTCCACAAGGTACATTCTTGTATTTTATAAGAGCTTTAGATTCTAATATAGCTATGATGATGCAATCCATGGGTGTTCAGGTTTTACCTGATGCATATAAGATAGCTTTGAGAGATGAAAATTATTTAATATAAGCAATGAAGATAGCTCCCAAACCCCGTATATCTATTTTCCTAGAGCTACCTTCACAAGTTAATCAATCTACTATTGCTCCCTTCCTAGAGCCTAAAGCTTTTGTTATGGAGTAAAATGTGTACACTAGCATTTTACACTTAGTTTAGCACCTGGTTGGACCTATTTGGTTGCCTTTGTAAATTAGAACCTATTTTAACACCCTTTTTGAGCATAAAATTATAAAATCTTGATCCCGATAAATAAACCCGATGAAATCAATGCAAGATTGGACTAAGCCCACTATATTTAGCACTCCTCAGAGTTTGTGGGAGCCCCTGGTCCTAGTTGGGATCTTTAGCCCTCTTTTGTAGTGTCATCTTGGGACACTTCCTTAGTTTGTATTTGTTGGCCTAAGTGTGTTTTATTTGTCATAAGTGAGCAAGAATGCATATTTAAAGTAGAGTTGTAGTTCATTTTACACCTAGAAGACAACTAGATGAATAATGCCAAGTTTTCTCTCATGTGGTGTGCTATGCCAAAGTGTTTTACATGCTTGGAAGTGTTATCTACTTGTGGATGCTATCAAATTTTGTTTGCAGGTCTTGAAGGGAGTTTCAAGCTTTCTTCATCACTCTCCTTGTTGGTGTGAGATCTTGAGTCATCTTCATCAACTAGGGTTATACCTCTTGTGGTAAGCATCGTCAATTTAATTCATATCTCTACCATATTATTACAAATATGGCCTCTAACCTCCTAGGGCATGTAATCTTGGATCTAATCATCGCTGTAGTGGAGGTGGAAACACCAACACAGGGTTTGACTAAGGCAAGCCCTTATACACAATGCAGGTTTTATTTCTTGAGGTTTCTCAACTACTTGAGGATGCTCATGTACTTCTACCTGCTTCACAAGTTGAGAAGGACGAGCAACTTGCATTGAGGAACCCTTCCCCTGTAGTCTCCCAGCCTTTGGTGGTTCCTCCTATTTCTTCTAATGTTCTTGAAACAAAGGAAGAAAAGGAACCCACATTGGAAGATACTAGGGTTCCCCTCACAAACATCATGAATAAAGCTAAGTAAAATAAGATTGTAAGAGAAAGAAAGAAGCGTCATCATGCTATGGCTTGCCTTGCCATAGGAGAGGAGAATCTCCCTCCTCGCAAGCATTTATCACTAACAGATGTGAAAGAGACATCTACTACCATTGTGTCTCCTACAAGTGAAATATGAAGCTTCAGAAGCTACTACGGAACCTATTGCACTATATTACGATAGTGAATCCAAAGATAATACAGGTATGGCTATTATCCATTATACCTCACTTTCTATAGTTCCTCTTGCATTTTGTCCACCTTTCCAAATAGATAATGAGCAATATTGGGAGGATGATGATTTTCTTTAGGTTGTCTTGCAAGTGAGGTACCTTTTTATTTTATGTCATGGGTGCATGTGATTGTTTTCCCCCGTGACGTGTTGCTTGATATTTTATTTGTGTTCACTATTGTTGTTTTTTTATTAAGCTCTCTTTGGATGACCCTTGATAGCCTTGTACTTGCAAGGATACAAAGGGACCAAAATCCATTGTGACATTCTCTCTATTTGTATCATCATTCTTCTATATGTCATTATTTGTATTGTTGTTGTATCCTTTGGGGATGACACAAGGCATAGAATGCTTTAGAATTCTCCCTTTTTGACCCAAGGGATTTCATTTTTGATTTCATGTGATACTTCTTCCTTTGTCTCCATAGTTCTACTAGCTGGCAAATGATGACAGTTCCAAATATATATATATATATATAGTCTTGAGATATCTCCTACAACCATTCATATACTGACGCCAGTTGGGTAGATCCCTTTTGTGTTATTACTTAACTTATTACTTCTTTTATGTTTTGATTTATGTGGCACCTTGTTCTTGTGCTCGATGTCATACCATGACTACACAATCCATTGTATATCATGCCTGTAGCATGGTGCAGGAGCACCTAGAAAATCATGTTTTCTTTTGTAATAAGGTCTATTTGACCAATGCATTTTCATTTCAGTTTGTATCTAGGTTCATTTTTTAAGTCCCAAGTGACTTAGGACACTTTTGTCAAATTGTAACCGCATAATGCCAAAAATAGGGCAGTTGGAAGCTGTTTTAGATGGTTGTCTCCCAGCTGCTTGGATCGGTCTCCCAACCGCTTAGAGTCAGTTTGGTATTCCTCAGGGCAAGTTGATAAATACCTAGAGGAATGAACCAAATGATCATTGTAATCAGATTGAAGAAAGAGTGTGATCGAATGTAATTGTGATTGTGCTAAGGAGAAATAAAATCATTCTATTCCGTTAATTCAATTTCCATTTCTTATAACTGCAAATTGTGTAACTATAGATTTTTGTTCTCTCTATGCTTTCCATTTTGTTGCTTCATGTCATCATGAAGCATTCCACTGGTGAGATTTCTATCGAAATCAGTGGAATGGCTTTGTTGTATAAATATTTACTTTCATTTTCTATTTTGTTCCATTGCTTGGAGGCGCAGAGGATCTAGATAGAGCATTTCACACAGTAGGTTGACCTAGCATCTCCATGTGCTAGGGTTTAGAGAAGGAAAATTGTGTATTGGTGTATCGGCGTAGCAAACCTTGAGGTGGCCAATGGTAATTGTCCTGCCGACGAACGAAGGTCGAAGGTGATATCAGGATGATCGGTGTATTGGCAACTCCAGAGTAAGTCTTGGCTGATGGGAATAAGTCTCACCGAAGTTAAAATTGGTTGAGCTATCGATGTGAGTTGGGACACAGAGAGACTTGGGAAAGTCTGACGGTGGTTGTTCAGCTGATGAAAATGTTCTAGCGGTTCATTTGTTAGTTTTTGCCAACTGTGACTAAGTTGGGACCCGGTCTGCAGTTCCCGCTGGGTGCTCCCCATCATAGCATCACCTCGGATTGCCTTTTGTGTGGGAAACCCCTTTATGCTATGTAGTTTTTTTGGGAACACATATCTTATGGTCATGTGATTTGGGAAAGCTCTCGTGCCTATCTTATGGTTTGTTATACCTTAAAGAAATTTCTCCTTGATTGGAGTTAGCAATCACTTTAAGGTGGAGCTATACATCATGTTGTGCTCTCTTTTTGGTTACATACTTTTTAGCATGTAACTCACCTAGTGATTCAATAGTCCTCACTAGCCTGTGATGTTTCCTCTTTGGTCTATGAGCCACCTAGTGCAATGTAGTTGGCTAGCTTGTGTGCTTCATGTGACTTGTCATGGTCACCTAGTAATTCGGTGGTCCTTACTAGTGTGTGATCCATGGTGGTCCTTACTAGTGTGTGATCCATGGTGGCACTTCTTTTCACATGACCCCTAGTGATAGAGAAAGCTAGTGTCAAAGTCATGTGCCTTGTGTGTTTGTTCCTATGTGTATTCTTATGGTTGTTTGTTTGTTTTTTGATGTATTGTGTTTTAACTTGTATTCCTTAATAATTCCATGTGTTTTCATGTGTCTTCATCATGTTTTCTATGTCTTATCTATTTATTAATTCTTTGTGTCTTATGTGTATGCTTTATGATTTATGTGTATGCTTCATCTCAATCATGTATGCATTGTGTATGGCGTGTATTACCTTTGTGTATTGTGTGTCTTCCATGTGTATTCTTATGTATGCTTTTAGTACTCCTTGTATGTGTGATTTATGTTGTAATGTCTTGTGTGTTTGAAATCTCTTTGCTTATGTGTTTACAACCTTAGGATCCTAAGTTTGGGGGCTACTTGTAGTCCACAACTTGGTGGAATTCTTTGGTCTTCTATGTTTGTGTGTTTGATCCATCCTTTAGTGTGAGTTCGAACATAAGTTCATACCCATGCTAAAGTGGGGGCTAAATGTTATGGAGTAAAATGTGTACACTAGCATTTTACACCTAGTTTAGCACCTAGCTAGACCTATTTGGTTGCCTTTGTTAATCATGACCTATTTTAACACCTTTTTTGAGCATAAAATGATAATCTCAATCCTAATAAATAAACTCAACAGAATCAACTTAGGACTGGACTAAACCCACTATATTTGGCACTCCAGGGAGTTTGTGGGCTAAAGGCCTAGGGCACCCGACCGCCCTAGTCCCAGTTGGGATCTTTAGCCCTCTTTTGTAGTGTCAGCTTGGGACACTTCCTTAGTTTGTATTTGTTGGCATAATTGTGTTTTATTTGTCATAAGTGAGCAGGAATGCATATTTAAAGAAGTGTTGTAGTTCATTTTTTTGGAAAGAGACAATACAAGTAATGTCATGTGTTGTCATTGATGGAAACTCAGTCTATTCCACACATCCACAGTGTAGTATCAGATCATACCGAAAGTCAGTTCCAAGATTTATCTAGTTTGGATAGACAGGAATAGGGTATATGGCAGAGTTTAGTATTTTGGTCAGTGGATCTCTCTAGTTAATTATTGCATGTTGTAAATTTAAGGGAGTATAGAGGAATGCCAAAACAATCCAAATCCAAGATTTCAGCCTTTGATGACAAAGGGATAAAAATTTATGAGCATCTGAGTACCGGGTCCTAATATGATATGACAGTTCAGTGAAGAATAGGCTAACTTATGTTAGATCCTTGTGCAGATCTAGTAGAAGTGTTTTGGTGAGTTGTGTATGGGATATAATGTTAGTGGTTAACATGAATGGTGACCTACAAGTGTTAATTTTTGGTACACATCAATATTGATGTATGGATTTAGCTGACAAGAACATAGTTCTTATATTGTTTGTTAAGTTCTTCATAAGGCTGACAGATAAGTGATTGAGTTTGTTGATGTGGATGTATATAACTGATGGATTCAAGTGTTATGAAGTGAATATGGAGTAAGTGCAAAAGAGGTAGATAGAAGTGTGAAAGAGAAGAGATCTGAGGTCTAGATTATGGTAGAGCAGTAAATAGGGCAGAATAAAGATGAAGTGTGTAAAATCAGTATTTTGTGCTTAACCAGAACTAAATTCTTGCATTGGCAGATGCTACTTATCAGTTCAACAATCTATAATCCTTTGTAAATATTCTTGTAGTCAGTGAGCCTCTCTTGAGAAGTGAGCTCTGGGCAGTGAGTTTGAATGCATGTGCATTCTCCTCTTTGTAATACTTTTAATAGAGTATAATCTTTGTGGGTTAACCCCCAGTGTGGTTTTTCCCTTAACTGGGTTTCCGCATCAAAATCTTAGTGTCAAGTGTGTTATTTGTGTTTCGACTCATGTTTTATTAATTCTTGCTTTTCATCATTATGTCATTAATCTATTAAGAAGTGGTAAAGAAGAATTAGTTGCATCAAGCTTCAAAAGTTTTAAGACAACCGATTCATCCCCCTCTCAGTTGTCAGCCCTAATTCCAACAATTGGTATCAGAGCAAGGTTCCTTTGAAAAGTTTAACAACTTGAGGAAGATCTGGGAAGGTAGTAAAATGGATGAATATGGCCTCCAAGGACAACTTAAACTCACATTAGAAGATTTTGAGTAGTCTAGAATAGAAGCCAAAGAGTTGCAAGAAGACCTTTAAAATGTTGAAGACTTCATTGAGACTTTAAAAGCAAAATTGAGAAAATCTAATGTAAAGAGGAAGGAGCAACCTCTTCAACTGGGAAATCATTATGAAGACAATGACAAGGATAAGGCCCTGAAAGAGAAAACAAAGGAATGTGAGAAGTTACCTAAAGAAGTTGTTGTCCTAAAACATGAGATGGAATTCGGGGCGATGAGGCTAACCAAGGAAATTGAAGATAGGAAGAAAACTGAAGAAGACCTAAATCAAAATCTAAAAGAAAGAACTGAAGAATGCTACAAATTGGATAGAATAGATGGCCTCCTAGAGTCTAATCTACAAGAAAGAAGAGACAATGAGAAAGAACTTGAGAGACAAATTGTCATTCTCAGACATGACCTAGAAGTTGCAAATGAATACAAGGAGAAGTTCAAGATAAGCTCAGCTAAACTTGAAGCACTACTTGAAAGTTAGAAAAGGGGTGATGACAAGCATGGTCTTGGATATGAGAAAGTGAAAGCTCTAGATCCGAACAAATAAAATTTCAACCAAGGAATGGGAGAAACAGACCTAGTAGACCTCTAGTAAGACAACCTAATGCTCAAAGATATCCATCCTTCAATGAAAATTGCTTCACATGCAATAAATTTGGTCATAAAGCTACTCAATACAGAAGTAGAATAAATCAAAATGGTCCATCCTTCTTTGGTCAATGCTTCAAATGTAAGAGGTATGGTCATAGATCAAATGAATGTAGAAGTATGATAATTAATAACTCTAGAGGAAATGGCAACTCTTTCAATGGTTACTTCTTTACTTGCAATAGATTTGGACACATGGCTAATTAGTGCAGATCAAGGAGAAATCAAGTATATAAGAAAAGAAATGTTGTGTGCTTTAATTGCAATAGATCTGGTCATATTGCAAGATTCTGCAGAAGTAGGAATAATGAAAGAAGAGGTCTGGTAAATAGAAAACTGGATGAGCAGAGACAAGACAAAGGCAAAGGAAAAATTGATGTGAATGAGATCTAGAATGAAATGAGCAAGACATGGGTCAAGAAAAGTGTTGTGAATAATAGTAATGGGTCGGCACTAGAATCTAGTGCTGATAATTCCTCTGGAAATTGAATTAGGAGCTTTGGCTCAGGGGGAGCTACAATAAAATCTAAATTCCCCCAACCAATAAGTGGGTGCCTGAATTTGGCACAATGAGAGAAAATAATTTGGATTATTATACATCATTTGAAAGGATTTTCAGAAGATAAAAGGTGGATATGATGATTTGCGGAGCAATTGAAGATCGACTATATGCAGAAACACTGTAACTAGATGTGTTAGGGCAGAGCATTTATTACAAAGGCAAAGTAGGTTTTATTGAGCATAAAAAGGGTTGTTCATTCCTCATTTGACTCACTTTTGCACTTGAAGAAAGCAAGAAGAATAGTGTCTGAGCCGAGATTATAAAGAATTGAAGTGCGACCGATGAATTTCTCCGTCAACCCTAATTTCGTGAAAAAGTTATTTATCTACGAAGCTTTGAACTTGTAATATTTTTGCAATGGCTACACCTTTGGTTCTTGATATTACTGAAAGGCCTTGACCAAAATTTAAAAAGCATCCACACAAGTCAATAGAAGTTGACCCATTAGGTGCATTTTCAAGTGTTCCATATGGTGTACTGCATACTAAAGATATTAGGGTTTATATTCATACGAATATAGATGAATTTGGGGACTCAAGATATATAGATTTATTTGAGAGTCTTCTTAGGGACGAAAATCATGACCTTAAACTTGAGTATAAGGCACTACTTGATAAACATTTTATTCAGATTATGGGGTTTCCAACATTTGATGAAGATGAGTGGGTCCGATATGTTTTGAATCAGATGCATGATGAATTCATATGGTTGTTTAAACCATTCAAGATTACCAAGGATGTTATCAGAATTGTGACTGGGTTAAATTCAACCGGTGGATTACCCATGTTGAAATCTGTGAAAAACCAAACTGTTACCGATGCAACCGGTGTAAAGTTTGACAAAAGGGCAATGACCATCAATGACATTATAGAACCGGATGTTAAGTTTTCTTCCACGGTAATTGGCTACAAGATATATCACTCCAGTAAGGAGAATTTTGTCTCTAGAACTGCCATATATGTAGCATATCAAATGTTGAAGGAGAATGTAGATTATGACTATGTGAGCTGTTACAGAACCAGTTGATTGAGAACTTGAACAATATCAAGAAATATAAGAAAAACACTTTTAAATATGGTACATTGGTTCTATGCCTGTTCTTCTACTACATGAATGAAGTACCTGGAGTAAAGGGTGTTCACTGGACTAATAATGAGCAAGTTGCCATTTAGATCAAAGATCATCTATGCAACATTGGTGATTATAAAGCTCAGAAAACTACAATCTGGGGATACTTCAAGAATTTTTAGAGTATGATGCATTCAAGAGAAAGAATCCCTAAATCAATTGTTGAGAAGTTAAAGAATGAAATATGTTTATGGTTAACACTGATCAGTGCTTAATGGAACCAGTGGAACCCAGAACTATTTGGATCATGCCCATGGGGTATGAAGTAGATGGAAAAATCTTGAATATGTATGCTCAACATCTTCTGAGCAAGCCAAAAGACACAATAGTTGAAAGGTTTGGGACATATAAGGAGCTAAGTTTAAAATTGCATGTTGAGCTTAGAGAACCTAAAACCAACAGAAAAGTAAGAAAATAAGTTGAGCAGTTGGCTAAGAATCTAGGTCTCAGAAATGAAGTCATGAGACAATTCAAGGAAAGAACTAAAAAGACAGAGAAGGATAAGCATGATAAGAAACAAGGAAGTGCTCTAGTAGGATCCTCCTAAACATCAAGGACTACTAGAAGCTCTGATGCTACCCTTGTTCCCCCAAAACCTTGTAATTCTGAGAAACTAGAAGGAAAATCATCAGGAAAAGAAGAGAAAAGAGTAAAAACAAAGGCCACAAGAACCTATAAGAGCACAAAAGTTGATGTAGAAGAAAAATATTCAGATGCTGAGGTAAAGGAGTTGAAAGCCTCTGGAACAAAAGTTGCCAAGGTGACTAAGGAGAAGCCCTCCAAAAGCAAAAGGGAAAGCAAAAGGCAAAAGATAGATACATATGTTGAGAAGCCCACACTTTCTGTGGAAGATGTAATAAAATCAGTCACTGTAGATGGAAATTTGAAACCCATGACTGAATTCTATGATGAATATAGTGTATGATTAGGAAAATCAAGTTGAAGGTAAAATACAAACTAAATGCATAATAAAACAAAGAGTTATACCTCAAAATAAGAAAGACCCAATCTCATCAAAGGTAGAGGAACTTTACACCCAAGAGCTCCTAAGACATGATATACCCTAATTGATGAATACAAATGTGAAATGATATCTCAAAGACCACTCACAAAAGACTAGCTCATCATATATTTTGGCATGATAACTCTACTTGAAGATTGGATTCCCAAATGGGTTAAAAGATGTTGTATTTATAGAGATTTTGGAGGGATTTTGATCCAAGGGTGGAGATTGGTTTGGGAGATCAATGGTGGAGGATAAAAATGATGTGGAGGGCCTAGATTAGATCTTGGAGGAATGGAGGGCTAGGAATAAAAGTAAATCTTTTATTCATTTTGGGGAAAGGAGGAATTAAATGAGTATGGGTGAGATGGAATATTTAGGAATTAAAGATTCATATGGGGAATGTAAAATGAATTAAAAATTCATTTGGGGATAAGTGGAGATAAATGAGGTATGGGGGTGGTAAGGGGTTTGTAAGAGGAATTAATTGTGATGTGGGATATATTTAAATAAAAAATTGACTTATGTGGATATATTTCAATTTTTTATTTGGAGGATGTGGGGAAGGGTGTTAAGCTAGGTTTGACCACCCAAATCAGAGGTTAGGATTAATTAAATATAGGTTTTATTTAATTAATCCTAGGGATAGGATGAGGTAGGCTAGGGTAGGCAATTAAATAATAGCTATTTAATTGCCTAGGGTAGGGATAGGTCAATTAGTAGGCTAAATTAATTAGTTAAACATAATTTTAGCTAATTAATTGGATTTGGTGAGGAGAGGGAAATTGACCAAATAAATATTGCATATTTATTAAATCAAATGGCTAAGGTTTGAACTATTGAATTAATAGAATTAATTCAATTGTTGAAGATAAAATGATGAAAAATTAGGCGATGAAGGGATAATTAATTAAATAAAAATTTAATTAATTGAATAGAAGGGAAATTGATATGTTTAAGGATGTCAGGAGTCAGTTTGATGGTACACTTTATGGTTGACTAACCATTAATAGTACCTCTTGCATGCTTGCAAATCTGAGGCTTATGACTTATATCTCAAGTTGATTTGTAACCAACAAATAGTTTTCCCTACCTAAGGTTAAACGTTGTCGACTAAAAACAAATCTCTTTTCAATAAGATAATTATGAACATTTACTAAATTAGGGTTCTCGACCCTTTAATGCCTACCCACATGAATTAACTAATACAGGTTATAACCATAACGGTGTTAAAATAGTCTTTAACCCTTCTAGGTTTAAACTAGAGTTTTATCTAACCTATCCCATCACAATGGAATGACAAACTCACCAATGCTAGAAAGAACCATGTCTTAGGTAAATGATTTTCCTTTAGTCTTTTTTTGACTATAAGGTCGTTTCAATCTTTCATACAAGATTATTTCATACTTACAAAACAACCTTAGTTATAACTACATGTGGCAATTCGCTCCGATTAGGAGGCTTCCCAATCTGCAGAGGTTACGCTCTACAGGGTTTCATGCACCATAAGGTACCAAGGGAGACATTCATCGATATGACATAACTGCACCTATTTCTTGTGACTTTCATCACAAACACATTATTTATATAGTGGCTTGGAATAGCTTGGCTTTAGCTTGTTGCCGCTTGGGTCTTCCCTTCTCACAATGGGAAGGAAGGCCCTCTAGAGATAACAATGATTTCTTTTACACCCCAGATCCATTGGTTAGGTGGGGGGAGAGGATACTTTCGTTGTTAAATTGGGTTACACTCAAACTCAACAAGCAAACAAAGAAAAGAAAATAGACACAGAGCATGTAGGATTTATTTTAAGCACCAATTCCAAATATGCCTAAATTAGTGATAAAAGAGATTCTTTGACCGATCGAACCTACAGAAGATATGTCAGTAGTTTGTTTTCTCCATTCTTTGACAAGCATGTTTTGACAAGCTACTCAGATAAACATCAATTTCAAAGAAAGACCCTAAATTTATAGTGTAAACCAAAAGCAAATGCCAATGACCAAAGGCAGTTAGCTAAAAATAAAATGTGAAAGTAGACTTACCAAATGTGATTAGCTGTTGTGCAAAGGTGACTCACTGTGGATCAAAGGCGCTCAGGTGTCTAAAACTCAATAAAAAACCCTAATCAACCAAATGCGACTGACTGCAAACTAAATGTCACTGACTGTAGACCAAATGCAGCTGACTGCAGACCAAAGGCAGTTTTCTACTGATCATATGTGATTTTCTTCACCAAATGCGGTTTTATGCAGATCGAATGCGATTTTCTTCACGAAACCTAAGCAAATTTGTTGCCAAAATTTATGGAAACGACCTCCCAAACGCAAAGGTGAGGTCAAATTTGAGCTAAGAGGTCACTTGTAACAAATCCTATGAAAAAATTACAAACGAGGGTTAAAAAGCACAAATTGTTATAATAAAAATGTGCAAAAATGATCAAGCAAAGTGAGTCCCACCGAGCGTGCCATTATGTGATGGGTAGAAAATAACCAGATCCAACAAGAGAGATTAGATTCAACCCAAAACCTCAAGAAATCTAACCTAGGCAAAATAAAAGACATGCAACCAAAACAAGTTCACCTAGGTATTTCGATTTCTCAATTTTATTGTGGATTGCTTCGCCATGGAACCATACGATTCCATGAAGCTGCCATGATTTGTTCAAGAAGATGACATGCAAGATGATAAAATGCAGAGGATGGAAGATGAGTTCTTAGAAGATAGAAGAAGAAGGATGCATGCAAGAGATAGTAATAATGATAATGGATGCGAACCTCAAAATGGGAGAGGGAGAGGGTTTTTATAAACTAGAAGGTGGAAGATCAACGGTGGAGAGAAAAAGGAAAGAATGACGTTGATAATCATGGATGAGTGTGCACATGCCAAGTGTCTTGAGTGAGATAAGATTGCTTTTTTCGAATTTGGATATTTCTATTTTTTTGGTGAAGATGACTTGGCTTTTCTTTTTATAAAATCTCACCATAATTTGATTTTTGATTTGTTTCTATTTTGAAGATCACTTGCACATGTAGAGGAAAATAGAAGGTGGGCAAATAAATTAAATAAACATTTTTATTTAATTTATTATTTAGAAAGTGGGCAAATAAATTAAATAACGATGTTTATTAAATTTATTTAAATGACATGAGGAAAAATGGGATAAATTAAATAAATTAAAATTTATTTATATGGTGGGGGGGAATAAATAAAATTTAGATTTTATTTATTTCTTAGAAGAAACGGGATGGCATAATTAAATAATCTAAGATTATTTAATTATTAATGGAAGATAGGAAAATGAAGACAATTAATTAAATAAATAAAATTTATTTAATTAATTATGAAGACATAGGAGAAAATGTGACTATTTATTACAAATATGTTAGACGACATAGATGTGGCCAATTTTGGGTGTCTACAACTTCATCTATTCAAATAATGATTAATAAGTCAGAGTTATTATTGTCACATGAAATTGCACCCTACCTAAAATAGGTTCAGACATTCCAATGACACAATGGGAATGATCTCAGGTGTGGGACCCTACAAAGTGAGATCAGACCTCCAGAGAAGGTTGGTTCCTCTTTCTAAGCTTAAGGCTCAGAGAACACTACAAACTAAACCTATGCTAACACCACTAGAGAAAAGGGAGGAGGAATGTTGGAAAGGGAAAATGTGATATACTAGATTTAGAATGAAGAGCACCCACAAAGCCAAGATGCACAACATGACTTCAAACATCTAATAAACTTACACAAATCCTGAAAATCCTAACAGAGGTAAAGAGTTAAAATGGAATTGCATGGAAATAAACATTCAAAATGCAATAAACCAGATTCAATAATACAAAGTGCCAATGATAACATGAAAAGGAAAAGAATTAGTGTTGTATTAATCACAAGGCAAAGTTACAATAGAGTAAGGTTCTGTTTGAGCACAAAAAATAGAGTTTTGTGTCCAACCCATTTTTACATATTTGAAATATGCATATATAGCATTACAAAATCAATGGTTCCAATCATGTCATCAAAAAATGTTGTTAACGTGCCTTCCCCTAAAGTCCATGTTGTAATACATCATATCCCCATGGCCCTGTTAGAGAAAACTATAGGTTTTGAGCCTTGGTCCATGCTAATATACAAAACATTAATGTGGAGAAGACCCTTAATCAAATCCACTAGGTGTAAAATATCCATCTCAACTACTTCATAAATTTGGCTACCTATAGCAAGAAATTTTCCCAACAACTCGATCCACCTGGAAATCTAATTTGATTATGCATTGATGGTGATTTAGGGCACAACAAGCATTTTAGGGAAAAAAAAATGTGCTTGGGCACTTTTACAACACTTTAAAATTCCATCACTATGTTTTGGTGCCCTTCATGCCTTAGTCGATTCTTCATCTTCTCATTGTGCCATTGGGCTTTCCTTTTTCCTTTTCGGTGAGATTATGTTTTAGTGAATTTGTGTTTCGGTAAACCATAAGCTTCGCTAACCACCAAGTTTGCTGAAAACATTAATGTTTTCTTCTTCTCATCTCATTTCCAGTGATTTTTGAACCTAAGGTTCACGAACCTTCAGTTTCTCTAAAAAGGCAAATAATCTTAGGGCAAAACACTTCAGATTTTAGATTTTCAGGGACTTGTATACTTAGGATTTTTGGGGATTTTCACAAGGAAAAACACTTTAGACCTGAAGAACACATTTACAGTCATTTTCACCAATTTGACAAGATTTGAAACATTTTTAAATCTTGGCTATTTGACTATGGAAGGGGAAAAATAGGTCAACATTTTGGTCACTTCTCAGGTTTGTTTGCCTACTACACAAAAGAAACTAGTGGCCTGATAATCCATTGAGAAAATGAGTAAAAGGGGAAATACAACAACACAACTATAGAAGGGCCCTTGGACTAAACCACACAGCTAAACAATGCCTCCAACAATAACAAAAAAAAAATAAAGCAAACAGAGCACACATCCTCCTAATGAGGGTGCAATAGAGTGCAACAACACTTAGAGGAAAGGAAAACTAAAAGAGAAGAAAAACTAACCTAGTATATACAAAATCTCAAAACCAACCTCATAAGTAAACTTTGAGATGGATCCCATTGACTGAGATTGGTAGAACCTCACCATACAGCCTTGAAAGTTGGAAAGCATTGGTCTACTTGTAGCTAGTGATGATATAAGGGCCACTCCAAATTGCATCAAATTTTGTGTGGTCTCTAGGCTTGGCTTTGTTAGCATCCCATTTCAAGACAAGATCTCCCTCCTTGAAAATTTGATCCTTGGCTTTCTTGTAAAAGTACTTCTTGGTCTATTTTTGATACTCTTCCAAGGTAGCCATGGCAGACTGACTTAGTTCTTCTAGTTCAATCAACTCTACCATACTAATAGACCTAGCTTCTTCTCCCCCTAGTTTTAACTGTCAAGCCAATTTTTATGAGAGAAGATCCAAAGACAAGGGTATTCTAGCCTCTCTCCCATACACCAGGACAAAAGGAGAGTTACCAATAGATCTTTTGTATGTGATCCTATCATCCCAAAGAGCCAATCTGATTTTTATATGCCACTGACTATGATTCATCTTCATGGTTCTCTTCAAGATTCTGATCAATTTCTTATTGGTAGATTCAACGAAACCATTACCTTTTGGGTAATAGTTAGAAGCAGTCTTCAAGAAAACATTATAATTTAAAGCCCAATTAGCCATCCTCAAACTAGTGAAATCTCTTGTTCTATTAGAGATGATGTTATGAGGAGTCCCAAACCTTGTCATGATTTATTCTAAGAAATCAATGATTGTTGATTCTGTAGCCTCTTTAAGTGGGACAACTTCAACCCATCTGGTGAAGTAGTCCATTACAATCAAAATCCACCTATGGCTAGCACTGGATGTAGGGTTTATTATGCCAATGAAATACATGCCCCACTGTGAGAAAGGTTGATCTTCCTTGATGGGGTGAAGGGGAAGAGCAACCAACCTTTTTTTTTCTAGCAAATAGAGTGCACTCTTTGCACTTTCTTACCAACACATTAGCATCATTGAATAATGTGGGCCATAAGTAACCTGACCTCATTATTTTCATTTCTATAGCTCTTGTAGAGACATGACCTCTAGTTGGGCCTACATGAAACTCACCCAATATCCTATCAATCTGATCTTCTTCATTGCATCTTAGCAAGACTCCCTCAAGATTTCTTCTAAAGAGAGCACCATTCACCAAAGAATATGGGATGTATTGAAATCTAAAGTGTCTTCTCATAGTTCTTTCCAATCCATGGGGATACTTACCAATGGATAGAAATTTGGCCATGTCTGTTATGCATGAATTCATAACTATTTGTTCTGTTGCAAGCTCTACTTCCTGCAAGAAGTAAGATGAGTTTATCTCCTCTATTGTGCCCTAGGTTAGCTATTCACATAGTCCTCTACCTCTAATCATGTTAGTGTCTTTGATGATAACATCATATTCTAGGATTCTTGTGACCCAACTTGCCCTTTTTCATTGATTTCTACCCACATTATGTAATCTCTCACACTTGGGTGAGAAACCAACACCTTAATGTGGTTATTTACCACTATATACCTAAACCTTTTAATGCCCTTATAATGGGAAACACCTACTTTTCCATGGGATTGTATCTGACCTCATAATCTTTCAATGTCTAATTGAAGAAGGCCAAAGGTTGTTTGAAACCCTGGTCATTTTGCTGCATCAAAATAGCGGCAATGCTATTCTATCCTCCATGAGCATAAAGGATGAAGTCCTTCTCATACTTAGGGTTCATTAGAATAGGTATCTAGGCAATTTCTTCCTTGATTTTATCAAAGCTCTCTTTTCCCTGCTAGGTCCATTTGAAAATAGCATCCTTTTTTAACATTAGGGTTAATAGCTTGAGAAAACCACCATAGTTAGGAATGAATTTCCTAATGAAATTGATCTACCCTAGAAATGATTGCAAAGATTTCTTGTGGTGCAGTCACAATAGGAGGGTTCATAGAATGAACTATCCAAACCATGTAGCAAGAGTAAACACAATGGAAACAACTCAAAGAGATAAAGCAAAATGCAGATTTAGTCATTCAATATATCATAGAAATCAAATAGAGATCAACTAGAAACATGCAAGCTTACAATTAGGGCTCACAGACCTGATTACATACATACGCGATATAAGGCTTTGAAGCTTCCTTTGCATAAAATTTGAACTATCAAATATCACTATGTTATGAACTCCTTTCCTAAGGATCTATTACATCAATATATATCAACTCCAGACCAATAGATTCCTCTGTGTTGGCCAAGGAAGATCACAAATTCCAAAGAAGAGATGTAATGTGTGTACACAGATAGGTTGGACCTAAATGCATAGAACACTTCCTATAAATGAATGGAATGATGTGTGGATCTCCTGGGAAAGTCATCCACGAACCAAAGATCATTGAATGATGTGTCATTAGGCTCCAAAGATTGGGAAACACTTCTACAAGTTTCTCCTTCAGCTTGTTGCCAGTGAATATCAGGATGCTCTGCTCTGAGAAATGATCAACTTCTGATAGCGATATCTTTTTGGTAACTGATCCAAATGCTCTGAATTCTTGATATGATGTAGATGAATGAATGGATATGCTAAGTCTAGATCCACAAGATGTGAAATGCCAATACCAGACCACAAGCTAAAAGTACTTCTGACTAAACTGCCTGAAATGAACTGGAAAATGAAAAGAAACAACTGAACTACAAACAAACTAAAATGCAAATGGTTTTGGTTGATGCAAGATTGCTCTTGAACCAGGGATGCTCCTTCATTAGACATCTAGGGTTATTGAAAAAGTGAGTCCCTCACTTTGTTGGGGCTAGGGGAGAACCAAGATGGTCTACCTCAGCTTGAGAAATCCATGATGAATCTTCTTCTGGTCTTCCTTTCCACGTCACCAAGATATTATTTGTATTGTCTTCCTCTAGTACTGCATCCAACTCTGCTATCCAAAATGTCCTCAATCTACTCTAGTGCTTTTTGTGGTAGCTACTTCTTCAAGTCTTCCTCCATGCTGTCACTAAACTCTGCTTCATGATACTGATATAGGTCTGTAATGTTAAAAATAGGTGAAATACCCAATGTCTCTAGTAATTCTACTTCATATGCATTTCCTGAGTATCCTACAAGGTCCAAACTTCTTCATCTTCAACTTGTTATATGTCCCAATTGGAAATATTTCTTTTCTCAAGTACACCATTACTTCTCCAACTTTAAATTCCTTATGTCTTCTCTTCTCATCTGCCTTCTCCTTGTACTTATTGTTCATATTTTCCAAATGTTTCTTCACCTGATTATGCACTGTCTTCATATGATCTACAAATTCTTCTACTTCTGCACTTCTCTTTTCTTCCATATTGATATCTCTCAATTCTATAACTCCTCTAGGATTCACTCCGGTCACAATCTTAAAGGGTGTTCTTCTGGTACTCCTGTTTACTAAATTATTATATGCAAACTCTGCTTGTGAAAGAATCAAATCCCAACATCTGGCTTTCTCTCCAACCAAACATCTCAACAAGTTACCCAAACTCCTATTCACTACCTCTGTCTGTCCATCTATCTATGGATGAAAAGTAGAACTGAACTTCAAATTTGTCTTTAGCTTCTTCCAAAGTGTCCTTCAAAAGTATCCAACAAACTTTGTATCTCTGTCTGAAACTATGCTCTTAGGTAATCCATGCAATCTCAGAATCTACATGAAAAATAGGTCAACTACATGCACTACATCTGTTGTCTTCTTACAAGGTATGAAATGAGCCATTTTTGAAAATATGTCCACTACTACAAATATTGAATCATGTTCTCTCTGTGTCTTAGGCAATCCCATCACAAAATCCATGCTTATGTCTTCCCAAGGTCTCTCCGGTACTGTCAAAGGTTTATACAATCCAATATTCTAACTACTCCCTTTTGTAACTTGACAAACTCTACAACTCTACACAAATATACAAACATCCTTATGTATTTGAGGCCAAAAGTAATTTTCACTCACCAAAGCCACTATCTTATCAATGCAAAAATATCCTGTCAATCTGCCACTATGCTTCTCCTTAATCAAATTATCTCTCATTAAAATTCTAGGTATGCACAACTGACTTCCTTTGAACAACATATCTCCTTGAATGAAATAGTCCAACCACTTACTCCTATCTGTCACAATAGGTTCTCTACATGCTCTCCAAGGTTCTGCAAAATAAGTGTCTCCCTCATACATGTTCTTCAATTCATCAAAACTCAACACTTCAACTCTCATCTCTAACAACAAGTTTCTTCTTCTACTTAATGCATCATCAACTTTGTTTGATTTTCCACTCCTATGCTTCAACAGAAAAGTATAACTCTGGATGAACTCTACCCATCTCATATGTCTTTGATTCAACTTACCTTGACTGTTTAAATATTGCAAAGCTTGATGATCTATATATAACACAAACTCCTTAGGCAACAAGTAATGTCTCCACTTCTTCAACGCTTGAATTATGGCATAGAACTCTTGATCATAAATTGGATACCGTCTCCTTACATCATTCAACTTCTCGCTGAAATATGCTATAGGTCTACCTTCTTGGCTTAATACTGCTCCAATTGCATTTCCACTTGCATCACAATCAACTTGAAATACTTTATTGAAATTCGGTAACACCAAAACAGGTTGCTCTGTCACTTTCTGCTTCAACAATTCAAAACTTTCATCTGCTCCAAATGTCCACTTAAAGTCTTTCCCGTCACCTCTCATTGTTTCTATCATAGGGTTACATACTGAACTAAAATTTCTGATGAAGTTTTGATAGAAACTAGCTAATCCATGAAATGATCTAACCTCTCCAATAATCTCCAATGTAGGCCATTCAATAATTGTTCTCACTTTCTTAGGGTCCATCTTCAATCCTTTTGCAGAAATCACAAATCCCAAATATACTAACTCTTCCTTCATGAAACTATAGTTCTTGATGTTTATCAGCAATTTCTCTTCTCTTAATCTCTGAAACACTTGTCTAATATGCCACAAATGTTCCTCTTTTGTCTTACTGAAAATTAGAATATCATCCAAGTACACAATCACAAACTTACCCAAGAATTTCCTCAAGACTTCATTCATCAACCTCATGAAAGTACTCAGTGCATTTGTCAGTCCAAAAGGCATCACTAACCACTCATACAACCCTTCATTTGTTTTAAAAGCAGTCTTCCATTCATCACCTTCTCTGATTCTGATCTGATGGTATCCACTCTTCAAGTCTATCTTTGTGAAATATTTTGCTCCACTCAAACAATCCATGATATCATCCATCCTAGGTAAAGGAAATCTATACTTAACTGTAGTGATAGGTAAAAAATTAGGTTAATAAGATCAAGCATAGACATGAAAACCTAACCCTACCATCATCAAAGAATCTAATCCAAGTGAAATAAAAAACATGCATGCCATTCAAGAACAATATCACCTAGATTGTATGATTCCTTGTTTATGATGTGGATAACTTCTTTAACAATGAACAATTATGAAGGTAAAAGTTGCCATGATGGATGGATGATAAAGCTAATATGCTCAAATGGATGCTAAAATGCTCAATATGCTCAAGATGATAATGTAGATGCTATATGAATGCTAGATAGATGTAGTATGGAATGAGAGGTTGTTTATATAGAACTCAACCAAAATAAATCAATGGTGGAGATTTGGTGGCTATGTGAATGGCTAAGATTGATTGATGATAATAGGTGAATGAGTAGATGACAAGTGGAGGGAAGATAAGGCTTATGTGTGACTGTGTACATAAAAAGTGTTACATGTGAAAGATATTAAATAAAAGATGTAGTACCACTTATCTTTTTTAAATGAAAGAGGCACACATGTCAGCTTATTAAGATAAATGATAAGAGGAATTAATTAAATAAATAAAATTTATTTAATTAAAATAGATAGAAAGAAGATAATTGAATAATTAAAGATTGTTTAATTATAGCTTAGAGGAAATAGCCAATGAATTAATTAAATAAATGTAAATTTATTTAATTAATAGAAGAAATAAATGTGTTAGGGAAACTGCTCAAGTGTGTTAGACAAATGCAAATGATAATGAGTCAATTTTGGGTGTCTACAACTGTGATCTTATTTATTGCTCTATAATTAGTACACATTCTCCATTCTGCATCCTTCTTAGGTGCTAACACTGTAGGTACTACACAAGGACTCAAACTTTGTCTGATCAAACCATTTCTCAACAACTCTTGTATTTGTCTATTCAGTTCTTCATTTTCTGTCGGTGTCATCCGATGTGTTGCTTTATTAAGCAAATTTGCTCTAGGAATAAGATCCATGTGATGATTGATACTCCTTATAGGTGGTAATCCTTCAGGTACATTATCTGATATGATATCTTCATACTCTGTCAACAACTCCTTTATCTCCTCCAGTTCAGTTTCATTCTTCAATGCTTCAAGCTTCTTAGGAATCAAGGCATAACACATACTCTCATGTCTCAAACCATCCAAAATTTTTCTTCCATCTACCAAACAGATTCTAACATTTCCACATACTTCACTCTTAGGATCATCCTCCAAAGGAATCAAGGTAATTCTCTTTCCATTTGTTGTTATAGTATATGTATTCTTTCTCCCATCATGTATAGCTTTTCTATCATACTACCAAGGTCTAGGCAACAAGATATGAAAAACATCCATAGGCATAATATCACACAAGACTTCATCATGATAAGATCCAATATGAAATTTTACCAAACATTGTTCACTCACCAATACCTTATGATCATCCTGAATCCATGCTATCTGATATGGCTTAGGGTGTTTCAATCTTTCCAACTTTAACTTAGTCACCATCTCCTCTAAAACTAGGTTATCTGAACTACCACTATCAACCACAACTTTACAACACTTACCTCCTAATTTGCATCTGGTCCTAAACAAACTCTTCCTCTGTGGTGGTTCCTCATTTATCTCTGTTTGAAATAGTGCTCTCCTCATTACCAATGATTCTCCTATCTCTGGTTTACCAACAAAACAGGGGTCATTCAGTTCAATAGGTTCTTCTTCAACATAGGCTACTCTTCCACTATTTTCTATCCTCTTACTTGTACTACCTTGATTACATTCAAATGCTCTATGTCCTTCACCTCCACACTTGAAACAAGTACCTCTAAATGTTCTCTTATCAAATCCTCTTCCTTCTCTTCTATATCCTTCATTCTGGTATGAATTATAGTTGCCTCTGGGATGAAAATTTATCATTCCTCCAGTATGAAATAGTATCTCTGTCATCCTTCTTGTATGATGTGTCAAACTTGTTCTTCTCTGGAAATGATCTGTCTCCTCTAGAAAGTGTTCTACCTCTCTAAAATTTACCTCCTCTACCTCTCTATCTCTGATCATATCTTTTATTCATCTTCTCTTCAACTTTCAAGGCAAACTGATATGCTTCCTCGAAAGATGTCATCCTTACCAAGCTTAGTTCCTCTTGAATGTTCAATCTCAGTCCATTGATGTATCTAGCCACTTTCTCCTTGCTTGCTTCACTATGTCCTATCCTTATGATTATCTTCTGAAATTCTTCAGTGTACTCCTTCACAGATTTCTCCTTTTGTCTCAAGTTTTACAATCTTTTCAACAACTCCAGCTCATAGTCAGTAGGTATAAACTGATTCTTCAACTTTGTCACCATCCTATCCCATTTTCTATTTTTTTCTTTCCCTCTTCTATTTCTTTCCAATTGAACTTCTTTCCACCATATAGCAACATGTCCTTTCAATTTTGTCTTCACAAATTTTACCTTCTCTGGATCTTCAATTTCCTCATATTCAAAGTATTCTTCCATATCATTTATCCAATCAATCAATTCTTTAGGGTTTAGATTACCAGTGTAGTTCAGCACTTCAACTCTAGGTCTCTTTCCAATCTTTGAAATAGCTCACAACATCTTTACTTTATCTGATTCTTCTTCTTCATCACCTCCTAGGGTTTCACCAGTTTGTTCAACAAATTGAAATTCTTCTTCCTCATTGCTTTCAACATTATGTCTTGGTGTCAATCCTCTTTGCCTATCTTCTTCAACAACATCCAAACGAATTCGCATGGTTTTCATTATCTCCATCAACTCATCTATTCTACCAGCCATTGTTCAAACAGTAGCAACTCTCCTCGGTGGCATTCATCCTAGGATCAAGTGTAAACTACCTCAAATTTGGCAATCAAGCTACAAGTGACAATTGCCTCTCAATCGGTGATCGGTTGCACATAAGTAACCTGCCTCAATTCGGTGATCTACCCACAGCAAGATCTTACAAAATTCCTTTGCCAAATTTTCTTAAATTCACTCCCAAAGATTTGAAATTTTGCTCTAATACCACTTGGTGCAGTCATGGTAGGAGGGTTCATAGAATGAATTATCCAGACCATGCAACAAGAGTAAACACAACGGAAACAACTCAAAAGAGATAAAGCAAAATGTAGATTCAGTCATTCAGTATATCATAAAAATCAAATAGAGATCGGTCGGCAACATGCAGGCATACAATTAGGGCTCACAACCCTGATTACATACATGCGCGAGATAAGGCTTTGAAGCTTCCTTTACACAAAATCTAAACTATCAGCTATCACTATGTTATGAACGCCTTTCCTAAGGATCTATTACATCAATATATATCAACTCTAGACCAATAGATTGCTCTGCGTCAACCAAGGAAGATCACAAATTCCAAAGAAGGGATGCAACCTACGTACACAGATAGGTCAGACCTAAATGCATAGAACACTTCTGGTAAATGAATGGAATGATGTGCAGATCTTCTGGGAAGGTTGGCCATGAGCCAAAGATCAGGAAACACTTTCACAAGTTTCTCCTTCAACTAGTTGCTAGTGAATATTAGGATGCTCTGCTCTGAGAAATGGTTAACTTCTGATAGTGATATCTTTTCGGTAACTAATCCAAATGCTCTAAATTCTTGCTATGATGTAGATGAATGAATGCATATGCTAAGTCCATCTATCCACAAGATGTGAAATGCCAATACCAAACCACAAGCTGAAATTGCTTCTGACTGAACTACCTGAACTGAACTGGAAAATGAAAAGAAACAACTGAACTACAAACAAACTGAAATGCAAATGTTTTTGGTTGATGTAAGATTTCTCTTGAACCAGGGATGCTCCTACATCATCTTGTGAGTAGGTAGAGGAAGAGAAAGGAGAGATAAGGTCCTCTCAAGATCAATGGAGATCCCATCTTTGGATACCAAATGGCCCAATAGTTTGATCTTATGGACGACAAAAATACATTCTTAGGGTTCAATGACACCCCATACTCCCTGCACCTTTGAAAGACTTTCTCCAAATGCTCCATATGGTTTTCCCCTTTCTTGGAAAAGACTATAATGTCATCCAAATAGATCAGAATGAATTTTTTTATGAAGCCTTTGAATGCAATGTCCATCACTGTTTGGAAGGTGACGCCTGTGTTTGAAAGACCAAACAACATTTTTGCATACGCCATTGTTCCCCATTTCGTAGTGAAGGTCCTTTTGAATCTTTCTTATTCCCTCATGAATATCTGTTTATATCCAAAAAAGCCATCTAATAATGAAAACCTTTCTACCCCTCCACAGTCTACAAGATTTTATCCATGGATGACAGAGGGTAATGGTCTTTTAGGGAAGCTTGGTTTAGGTCATGAAAATCCACACAAAGCCTTATCTCATTGTTCTTCTTCCTCATAGGCACTAAATTAGCTACCTAGGTGGAATAATTGATAGGAAAAATAATCATATATTCAATAAGTTTTGTAAGCTCTTTCCTCATCAGTGGCTCAATTTTGTGGTTCACGTGTCATTGTTTCTGTCAAACAGGTTTGACAGTAGGGTCAAGATCTATGGCATATTGGGAAATATTAGGATTAAAACCCTTCAAATCCTTATATCCCCATGAAAAAACATCACTATATTTCTAAGAAAAATGAATGAACAATTTTTGTTCATCATCAATACATACCTTTCCGAGCAATAAATCCATTTTCCAACCTTTTGATAATATACCTATTTTGAATATCATGTTCTACTTTTCTCCCTTGAATTCATCATCATGACTAAAAATGGCCTCAAGAGTAACCAATCCCTTTGGGAGCTTGTTAGTTTTGAGTTGCATAATTTGATCACCATACTTCTCTTACAATCTGGACTGTACATTTGATGAGAACTCAATTTCATTTTGTATAAAATTTACAATTTTCTCATCACTGTCAAAGCTACTAGTTCACGACATTGTTAGGGACTTAAGGTCTGACCACCATCTTGATGTGTTGATTAGAGATTTGGAAGAGGTTTGTGGGGGGAAAAAATTGAGAACCAACCATCACCAAATGGTCTTCATCAACATTTAACTTCCTTGGGAACACTTGTAGGTTAAGAGCATCAAAACTCTCAAACATGCCCCAAATTTTGTGTCTATAATCTCTTAAGAGTTGATTCTTCATCGCACATCTCTATGACTTGGTTGACCATCAACTTAGTGTATCCAAAGATCTCTAGATGTTTAATCTTTTTCTTTTTAGCTAGTAATAAGCCATGGACCAATGCCTCATACTCTGCAACATTTTTTGTGTAGGAAAAATGTAGTCTATAAGAAAGATGAAGCTTCTTACTAGTCAAAGAAATCGGTAGTATTGATTTAGCCTTAATGGTGAACCTTGTGCCATATCTTGTCCTCAAAACCATGTGAGACCAATTAGAAGAGAGGTAGCCACCCACTTTAGTGCTAAAGTCTCTTGACAAGAAAATATAAAAAAAGGGGGAAGATCAATGACTGAGATGACCTAAATAATAGTTAAGTTTGGGCAAGCATGTAGGGTCAATTCTAGCCCTTTGATCACCCTAGCTATAATTATAGAAGTACCATCTAGATGCAACATACCTGATGAGACTAGGGTATACTTGATGCCTAATTCATCTGCTATCTTCTTTTGCATCACTGAGATGCTTGCCCCTAAGTCTATTGTATAGTTATGCATTAAGAACTTTAAAATGATTAGAGACAAGTAGAATGAGGACGACTTCTTTTTTGGGCCTACTTTCTCTTCATTTGGGTGGACAAGACTCATTGGGCTTTTCTCCTTTTGGACTATAGGGTAAGCTAATGGAAATTGCTTCAGAGCATCTTGCAATAATTCCCTCTAAGAGGGGATTGATAGTGCACCCCACATGGACACATTCATATTTGTCCTTTTATTTGTTCCATAATATTCAGGGGGATGGTTGTTGTTTTGTGCATGGAAGGGATCCAAGGTCCTTTTCTTGACTATTCCATAGTTTGGTCATGAATTTTTGGACATGATGGAACCTCATTTGTACTTACAAGCCTATTCTTTTAAGTTGAATTTGTAGCACCAATACCCTACCCTTTCCCTTTTGGAACATGTTCTTTTTGTACTACAATAGGCATAAGATTGCTTTCCAATTGCCTCTTCTTGGACCTTGTGTCATCTGTAATAGTACTCACAAGGATAATCACATTGTCCATGGGTTGATTGACAACACATAAGGCCTCAGGAGTCCAAAGAATTAGATTGGAATTAGAATCAGCCTCATTAGGCACATCAGTGCTAGGATTTGTAGCCTCCGCTAATGGCTCTTGTTGACTAAGAAAATTTTGCACCATTAGGACCTATCCTTGCACTTCAAATATGCAAGTGGATTGACTATGAGGCTAATTATAGGTGTAACACCAATCTGTCTCCTGACCCATGTTATTTTGGATAGGAACTAGGGTTCTAACTAGGTTAATAGTAGGTATCTATTGGATAGGGTGAATGGCTTGCAAATGTTGATTAGTGTTATTATTTTGGTACATATTTGGCTAGTAACTTTGATTCTAATTTTAGTTTTTATTGGAATCATAACCATGTCCCCAGACCTAATTTCAAGACTACCCCTAGTTATAACTTTGGTGAGGTTTAGGAACTTGTTGTCCTAGTATAATATTGATTTTGTTGGCCATGTTGTTAAGTAGAGTTTTAAGGTCATCTTCTTCTTTGGAAAGACTGGATGTAGAAGCTATTGTGTGGAAAAGAGTGATCTAGCCTAAAGAGTTAAAATAGGTCAAACCCTCTTCTACAAGCATTAGGACACAAACTGAGCTTGGCTTCTACCCAAGAAGGAGAGCCAAACTATAGGGATTCTTCCCTTTTGTTGTATATAGATGGATCAACCAAGTTCAACCAAGATCAAGAAAACAAGCTAGGACAAATGGTCAAACCCTAGAAGACAAAGATCAACTTATAACTAATAGACGGAAACAGTTATCAAAAAACCAAAAGTATAGCAAAGATCAGAGGATGATTCAAAACCTAGATCTTGGAGTAGAAATGCCAAGGACTAGGGCACTTGGGTACCCTAGGCCTTTCTTTTAGGGTTTTGGAGAATCTTAGATATCACCAGACCTATACTTGTCTACTCTATCTTATTCCTAGAAATTAGCTCTAGAAACCTATTTCTTTGACCTGCACACAAGGAAATAGGAAAAGGTTGTGTTGTGTATAAGGGCTTGCCTCAATCAACCCTGTGTTGGTATTTCCACCTCTAGAACAGTGATGATTAGATCCAAGAGTGCATACCCTAGAAGGGAAGAGGCTAGATCTGTAATAATATGATAGAGATATGAATGAAATTAGTGATGATTACCACAAGAGGTATAACCCTAGTTGATGAAGATGACTCAAGATCTCACACTAACAAGGAGAGTGATGAAGAAGGTTAGAAACTCCCTTCAAGACCTACAAACAAACTTCAATAGCATCCATAAGTAGATAACACTTCCAATCATGTAAAACACTTTAGCATAGCACACCATATGAGAGAAAACTTGACATTATTCATCTAGTTGTCTTCTAGGTGTAAAATGTGTTGGAACTAGGGATGACAACTGAGAGGGGGGGTGAATCAGTTGTCTTAAAACTTTTAAAGCTTGCTATAGCTAATTCTTCTTTACCACTTCTTAATAGATTAATGACATAATCATGAAAAGCAAGAATTAATAAAACATGAGCAGAAACATAAATAACACACTTGACACCAAGATTTTGACATGGAAACCCGGTTAAGGGAAAAATCACGGTGGGGGTTAACCCACAAAGATTATACTCTATTAAAAGTATTACAAAGAGGGGAATGCACATACATTCGGGCACTACCCAGAGCTCACTGCTCAAGAGAGGCTCACTACCTACAAGAACATTTACAAAGGATTACAGATTGTTGAACTAATAAGTAGCATTTGCCAATGCAAGAATTTAGTTCCAGTTAAGCACATAATACTGATTTTACACACTTCATCTTTATTCTGCCCTATTTACTGCTTTGTCATAATCCAGACCTCAGATCTCTTCTCTTTCGCACTTCTATCTATGTTTTTCACATTTACTCTATATTTGATTCATAATCACACTTCATAACACTCAAATCCATCGGTTATATATATCCAATTCAACAAACTCAATCACTTATTTGTCAGCCTTATGAAGAAGTTAACAAACAATATAAGAACTCTATTCTTGTCGGCTGAATCCATACATCAATATTGATGCGTACCAGAAATAACAATTATAGATCACCATTCATGTCGGTCATTAACATTATATTCCATACACAACTCACAAAATACTTCTACTAGATCCGTACAAGGATCTAACACAAGTTGGCATGTTCTTTATTGAACTGTCCAGTCATATTAGGACCCGGTACTCAGATGCTCATAACTTTTAATCCCTTTGTCATCAAAGGCTAAAATCTTGGATTTGGATTGTTCTGACATTCCTCTATACTCCCTCAAATTCACAACATGCAATAATTAACTAGAGAGATCCGCTAACCAAAATATTGAACTCTGCCATATACCATGTTCCTGTCTATTCAGACTGGATAAATCTTAGAATTGACTTCTAGTATGATCTGATACTGCACTGTGGATGTGTGGAATGGACTGAGTTGCCATCAATGAGAACATATGACATGCCTTGCAGTGTCTTGCCAACAATCTCCCCCTTCGGCATTGATGGCAACACTTAGTGAAAAATGACTAAGTGTCATGATTGACTCCCCCTACTGTGTACACTTATGTATTCTTCCACTGCTCCCCCTTTGATGGATTCTTCATTTCCTTTCATTTTTCACTGTCTCTCACTCCCCCTTTGACATCAATGGCAAGGGGTGGGGTCCACAAATCAAATTTTCAACAAGAAATCTGTATATAAGGTCGCATATGTACAAATAATCTATGCATTATATTTATATGAACTTGAGGATATCTACAAAACTATTTTTCAACTACACAAGTTTAGAGGCCCAACTACTTTTCATGCCATCCAAAATTGAGTTGTGTTCTCTTAGTAGGAATGCATGTGTTTCTGATTTCTTTAGATCTAAAGGATCACCTATCCAGACTACAACTTGAGCTTCTGATAAAGTAGAAAACATTGTTTCTAACTTAGGGGCAATCAATCCCCTAAGCTCACACATTCTTTCCACAATATGCTCTTTTCTTTAACAAGCTTCTTTATTTCATCAGTCAGGCTAATTTCTTGACACTCCTGACTTATTGGAGAAACTGTTAGAAGGTCAAAATTTTGAGATAGATTTAGCAATCTTTGTTCCTATTCCTTTATCTTCTTCTCAATATCCTCAATAACTTTGGACCAAGATAGACAAAATTTGTATACATCACCTCCGTCATTGAGAGCATTTTGAATCCTCTTTATACTGATATCAAGTATCCTTTTATCATTCCTTATTAGGCCTTTTAGCTCACTAAATTTCTTATCCAAAAATTCATTCCAAATTTTAATCTCTGCAGACTTCTCAAAGGACTCAAAGTGTGTACTTACAAAATTTACAAGGTTCTTCAGATTACCAGAGGGAGAATCAGATGGATTCTTCTAGAAGGTTGGCATTATCTTCTCCAATATACTAGATGCAAGGCCTAAAGCTCACTGTCCTCTATGTGGGATTTCAATATCTTTTCACTTTCCTTAGCTTGTGTGAAAGATGCTATCTTCATCATTTGGACCGGAGAGAGAGTTTCCAGGTCGATTGTTTCTTTAATCAGTTCTGGTTCATAAAACTCTAGCATCTCTTTACTCAGGAAACTCTTCACTACATCTGCAGTGTCTCTTGTTACAATTTCTAGACTAATTTCCTTTTCTTGAGTTTTCTCAATATCAAGACTATTTTGTTTGGGTAAATCAATATTTGCACCATCTTCTTCTGCTTTATCTTTCTTATCTTTGACTTCTTCTTTCTTTGCTTCACCTTTCTCTGTGTTATCTACAGGAGGATTCTTTCTTTTGTCCTCACATTCTGCAATCTATTCAAGAGGATCTTGTGTAGCAACAGTAATCTCAACATTGTCTTCATTACCAGATTGATCAAGAAGAGTTAGAGTATCTTCTGCATCATTAGTTTTATCCACCATCTCTATATCTTCCTTGTTTATTTGCTCCACTTCCAGAACTGAGGAGTCATCGACCTTGGTCTGTTACTCATCAGTTTTTTTTTTTCAATATTCAGGATTGAAGAATCTGTTACATCCTTAATTTCTGACTTGCTATACTTTTACTTTTTACTTGGACATAAGTAAATTTATTGTGATTTTTAGATTAATGTCAAGGAAAGACATGGAGTTCTATTGAATTTCATTTACAAAGTTATGAAAATGATTGTGTTATTATCATTTTAAAATTACACTATGAGATTTGGGTTATCATTTGAATAACGATGCACTGATCATAATTTGTTGGTTACAAGTTTGATATAGGATTGCAGGCTCTCAAATGAATCTCAGAGAAGAGAGAGAGTATCTTTCTAGGAGAGAGATATAGACCTCAGGTTATGAGTGAATTATTTGCCAAACTAAGTTAAAGTGTTTAACGAAAATGTGAACCAAGGTGTCGTAAGAAGTAAGCTTTGTCTTGTCAGTTTACTTCTGAACCTAATCGACAGGTAGTTGATATTGTTTTCAAAACTTACTAAGTCGTATTAAGTCATCTTAGCCATTACTAATGTTAACGACGTTGTTTGAGTTTGATTTATAACTATTTATGTTCAACATAAATATTACGTTGTTATTTTCGTAAAATGATTATCTTAATATTATTATTAAGATATTTGACGTGTTATAACGTTTTGTAAACATTAAGATATTTTCATCAAAGTTATTAATATGTGATATTTGTCAATGGATTATGATGGGGAGACAAGCTCAACCCAATCACGATATCCGTATCCCATGGTGTAATATTATCTTATTATTGAATAAACTATATCTACCTAATGTAATAGGCAAAGATATGAGGATTATAATTGATGTAATCAATATGTAGATGCCTTAGCATCATATGAGGATAATACCTCATAATGAGTCAATGATTTAAATGTTGGAAGTAGTCAAAGGATTACAAATAGGAGAGCCTTCATGATATTGAGTGGTGGATGGAACCACTTTAAGTGTTTATTAAATGAGTAGCACTAGGTTTAATCCCTTGTTGTCTTCTATGGGAGTGGAGCGGTGGTGATGCTAACCATATTTGCTGAAGCTCCCTTAAAGAATGTTCTTCCCCGTCGACATGTGTTGAGATATGCTAACTTATAGCTATCGGTTGAAAACAATTAGGAAGCAAATTGTTCTAAGTTCAGGGTGTTTTAAAACTACACAAAAGAAGGAACAAAGATCGGGTGACTCATAAAGAGTATGGCTTGAGTCTTTATGGATGACTCATTAAGAGTCAGGGAGATAGGAAATCAGCGGGAGAAAAAGAGAAGATCACTATGATAAAAGAGTGGAACTTTATTACCACGAATCCCTTAAAGCATGCATGCGAAAGCAAAGTGTAAATTCAGTTATGCTTTGGAGATATTTGTGGCTTTAAGGAGGTGAGGTTACTGTTTAGAGGAGGATATCAATGTTAGAGAGAAGGTAACAGTTTTGGTTATATATAAGAGTTACATGTTAATAGAGAGAGGTACGCTGTTATCATCAGAAAAGAATATAGAAAGGAAAAGAAACAACATTGTTTTGGGGGAGAAGTTAACATTACTCTCAAAAGAGAATGACTGGAGAGGAGACAATAGAAGAGAAGCATTACTATTTGTGCATTCGATCTACTCAAGTTTGTCCATACTGTTCAACATAACATAATAGAGGTATGTTATTCTCACTCCAACTGTGCATATTTTCTTAAGACTATGACTAAGAGAATAACATGAGCCAAGTATTACTTCACAGTCTAGTGAATCCATTTTATACGAGGTTCAATGTCTTTCATATATATCAAACTTCTTCTCATATAGAAAACATAGAAGTGTAGTGTATGAGGGGGTTTATAGTCTTTACTACAAATAGTAAACCGAGTGGTTTTAATAGATATATTGTTATTGTGAAGAATGAACCTTAGTTGAATAAGTAGATGCTACGTTAGATAAATTTGGTATAAGATACTAGTTAACCAAAGTTTATATTCAACCTTAATATACTTTTGCCATAGAGAAACTATGTAACACTAGTATTCTTTTATACACATAGAGCATAGTGTAAACAATAAAACATAGACCTCTGTTGCCATGAAGAAGAATCTACTCCATGTTATATTAGAATTTACAAATGGCCATATGAGGAGTTTATTTAAAATAAATACTTGGATTTGCTCATAACAATGAAGTATATACATCGATAAGTAAACTCTTATTAAGGAGAGAGTAATGTCCAATAGAGTTTTATTTATTCATACTCACTCAGAATAAATATAGTTTGACACAGTTTATCTATACTTTTATTTTCTTGTTTACTATAGGGTTCGATGTTAAACAACTCTTTTATGACAAGGGGAAATTGCATGTCATATGATACTTAGAAGTTAGTAATCTCATGTTTTAGTTGTAAATAGTTATTTATTTTATTAAGATAGTACTTTACTCAAGGGATGTTCAATATGAGTGGATTCCCTACATCAAAAATAGATAATAACTCTCATATAATATTGACCTTATATAGTTCAGTATGCTAAAAGAGAGAACTTTAATAGGAATTCGTGAGGCTAGTAACTAGAAATGTCTACAACCATTTCAGAATCAAGTTGAACCTAGTTAAAGTCTAGAAGTGGGTAAATCCTTAGGTTGGCCACCTAAACGGAAGCCCTTACTAGAAACCTAGTGTAGTAGCTAAAAACCTTCTATCTGCTAGCGCAGGAGGTTAGACCTCTGAAGTCATCCCACACTCTCACAGTTCATTAGTAGAGATAGCAAATTCCTAGAGATCTTTGGGTCTTTAGGAATCTAAATCTGGCATGCCCGAGAAGTGAGTGCCGAGTAAGGGGGAGCTAGTGCTACTAGACTTCTAGGCTATTCACTATGAATAAGTGTGGCTGGAGAAATCCAAGTGGGAATCCAATAGATATCATCCTTGCCTAGCCTAGGTGGTAAATGCTTGTGAGTGGCTTGTGTGTGAGTGTATGTTATCTTGTTATCTTGCCTTAAAATTGCCAAAAAAGCTGTCAAAAATAAAATCCCTATCACAGAAAATCACATCCCAAGCCACACCATCCACAACCTACTTGTCATAACCCACATCCTAATCATTACACTTCATCCAATCATTCCAAGACAAATCATCCTAGTCATCCAATCAACCACATCCTAATCAACCCAATTCATCTAACCTCGTCATTTTACATCATCCTCTTTCTAATCTAATCCACATCATTCTACACCATGTCAACATTAGAATACCTAGTACCCCAATTCTAAGACCTCCTCCAAGCACTTTGTCGAGAACCACAACCTCTAGACCAACGAATCATTCAATGACTATATTCCCTTATCCAACAACTTTAACATCAAGAAAGCCAATCACCTCAAATGCAACATCTTATAGTGCAAGCCCAACACCTCATGGCGACTAGTCAAACCCAACAAGCACAACATCAAATCTAGTCACCACATCAACAACTTCTACATCAATCGTATGTGTCATTTCCCCTAATTTCGTATCAACCCACTTCATCCACCTACCATATCAATTCTTCACCAACCTATTCAACTTCTTCCACTATCAACCACTTCCCACACCAATCCATATCACAAAAACTTTTACCTACATATCCTACCATTCCAACAGATCAACCAGCCCATCTGTAAGGCAACCAAGTGTCCTCACAAGAAGCACATGCAAGTTCAAATGGCTATTTGTACATAAATCAAGCAAGCCCAAGTACATTTTTGCAACAAGACCTAATAGACTTAATGGTGCAGGAGCACCAAGGGCTTAGAGCCCATGTGTATATAGTTTTGCTTATATTTGGTGTGATGTTTTTATTTTCAAATTGGGAAGGCGCGGGAAGAAGTTGATGCTTTTACAAATTGGGTCCATCGGAGTGAGAGAGCTCATCGGCCGAGCATTGAGAAACTATATCGACAGCTAGTGTCCCACCGATAAAGTAGGTCTCGCCAACGAAGACACTTATCGGCGTGAGATGCATATCAGGAGGAGGTATGAAGGTTAGGCCGAAGGAGAAGGTCTTACCGATGTGTGATGTCCATCGGCATGAGGGTGGTCATTGGCGGAGCCTGTGGTTGTGTCTCCGAACGCTTGGTGTTACCCCGATGGAGTGGTAAAGGTTGGTGAAGGCCATCGGCATGAGAATCACTATCGGTGAAGGATATGGGTGTCACTCCAATATTAATTGTCTGTCCGATGAAGTGTTGCCGAGGCTTGTCATTGGTATGAGGCTTGCTATCGGCGATGGCTGTGAAAGTCACTCCGACAGCTATGTGTTACTCTGATGGAGTTGGACGTCAGTGTGAGGACTTCTATCAGTGTAGCTTTAAGGCTTTAGGCTGATGCATAGTGGTCATGCTGATGGAGGGTGAAGACTTGGTATCGGTGAGACAAGGGACTATCAGAGTTCATGGTTGAATGTTGGCCAATAGTTTGGGTTGTGCCGATGGGGGTAGACAGGGGTTGTCGGTGGCAAAAGTGCCGACAATAGTTTACTAAGCCGTCATATATATAAACCGTAGTGGCCAACTTGAACGGGTGCATGTGGGACTAAAAGTTCTCATGAATGCGAAAGTCAATAGAATGCATATCGACAGGGGAAGAATATGATTGATGCGACAAAGAATCTGTCTTGCCGATGGGAAAGCATAAGTATGTTTCGATGAGACATCTATGTTATCTTGCCGATAGCACAAAGCTAAACCGACAGTTGGAATACCGACCATTCTGGAATTGGAACCGTCCTATAATGGACATGGAATACTTATAAAATGCAGCATTCTTTCTGTATGAGGGGTTGAGCAGAAGAAACAAGAAAAAGATTTTGATTTGAGAAGCATTCTGATGTAAAGGCAATTTTTGAATAAAAATCAAATTCAGTAGTTCGATCATTTGTGTATTTCTTTTCTGTTCTCAGTTTACCATTCTGAAGTAGATTAGTCTTTTTTGTTTCTGCAATTTTGTTTTCTTTTGCAGACCATGACTCTGTTTTGATGACTCCTCAAGTTCCATTTTATAGTATGGAGGTCATCAAACAGAGCCATGCTCTTTGTTTATTTTTCTTTTGTGGGGTGGTCGGATCGCCGGTTAGAGGCAATGCATGCTTGTTCTAGGCGAGCTTAGTGAGGAGTCTGGCTAGATAAACAAGTAGGAAAAATAGATTTGCAGGGGTGGAAAAATAGAGAGAAGGAAAGTGAGCACCAAGCAGTCCAGACCCTTGAATAGAGTGAGAAGGGTGGGCAACGGGCTCAGAAAGTTATGTGCCATTGAGGCAGTATCTTGGAAACAGTGAGGACAAGGTATGTGTCCCACACCAAGCAGAAAAGTAGAGTTTTCAATCTCTGCAAAGAGTATGTCTTTTAGCACTTTGAATTGGTAGGAAGGTGAGTGTTGTCAAACAGTCTTGTACACCTACAGGATGCAGAGCAGGCAGCCTAGAGTCCTCCCTATCAAATTGGTATCAGAGCAGTAAGATTTGGGTTATTCCTAGATAGGAATAGAAGAGTTGTATGTCATCACCGAGTTCAAGTGAGTTTGTTAGTTCATCCAAGAAAATGGTGACTAATGCAGAGTTAGCAAAGAAAGTTGAAGATCAAGAGGAGGAGAATAGACTCCTACAAGAAAGACTAGCAGAAATGGAGAGTAAGCTAGGTGTAATGTTGCAAAAGACTGAAGAAGTCAGCCAGCGACTTAAGTATTCTGAGGATAAGGGGAAAGGTGTGTCTGTAGAAGATGAAGAGCCCACACCTGATCCTAAGTTGGAAGAAGAAACATTCTTGAAAGCTTTGAAAGCAATGAGTGGTAAAACATTGGAAGGAGTACCACTTTTTAGTGGGAAAATGGACCCAGATTTGGTCATGGAGTGGATAGAAGGACTTGAAAATCACTTTGAATGTGATGGTGTAAGCGAGGCATAGAAAGTAAAGGTGGCCAAATCCAGACTCAGGGGAGCTGCCTTAACCTGGTGGAAATTTGTGCAGACTGAAAGAGCAAAAGAAGATAAGAAGCCCATAGCTACTTGGAAGGGAATGGTAGCTAAAATTAAAGAAGCATATATGCCAGAAGATTATGAAATACAGCTGCACAGGAAGAGACAAAATCTGAGACAAAAGGAATTAGATGTCAGTGCATACATTGAAGAATTCCAAAAGCTATGCTTAAGGTCCAAAGTAATGGAGGATGAAAGCATAAAGGTAGCAAGGTACCTTAACGGTCTGAAGTGGAATATACAAGAAGAAATCAGTTTGTTGTGTCCTACAATAGTGCAAAAATGCTATCAGCTGGCACTGAAAGTGGAGGAAAAGAACAAGAGGAAACAAGACTCAAATAGTAGAGGAAGAGGAAGAGGCAGAGATAATAGAGGACATAGAGGAGGTTTTGGTGGAAGGAATGCTGACAATAGATCCCAAGCAGAATCCAAACTCACAGAGCAGAGTGGGGAGTCAAGTGGTAGAGGAAACCACAGAGGAAGAGGATCTAACAGAGGAAGGTCAGGAGGATCATGCAGAGGATCCTATTTCACCAACATGAAGTGTTACAACTGTGGCAATCTAGGTCATCCGGCATATAGGTGTCCAGAAAAGACCACATCCTCTTCTCAAGGAGGTGATAAGAGGAATCACTATGTCCAAGACAATGCATCCAGCAGCCAGTTACCTGAGGTCAATCTGAACTCAGAAGATGGAGAGAACCTGATGATAAGGAGAACCTTGATGAAGGAACCAATAAAGTCTGAACCAAGCCAGAGGAGAGCACTATTTAGAATCAAGTGCAAGATTTTGAATAAGGTATGTAAAATTATCATAGACTCAAGATCTACTGATAATATTATTTCTGATGAAGCAGTTAAGAAACTGAATTTGAAAAGAATTACTCATGCAAACCCATATAGAGTCACATGGTTGAATAAGGGTCAACATGTAGTAGTGAATGAACAAAGTTGGGTAGAGTTTAGTATAGGTGGCTATAAGGATAAGGTATTATGTGATATACTACCCATGGATGCATGCCATCTCTTATTGGGTAGACCATGCCAGTATGACCGAAAAGCAGTACATGATGGTGAGAAGAATGCCTATTCTTTTCAGAAGGATGGTGTCACCTATAAAATTTAGTCATTGGAAGATGAAGACGCAGTTCAGACAAAGAGTCCTAATATCTTGGTTGTGAGTGGAAAAGAGTTTCTGAATACTCTTAAGGAGGATGGTATTGGTTATGCCATCATAGTAAAACCAAAAGAAGGACAGCAGGATAAGAAGACAGAGATTGCCAAAGAAATGCAACCTATACTGGAGAAGTATAAAGGCATAATTAGTGATGGTATACCAGCTGCATTGCCTCCACAGAGGGCAATAAGCCATCAGATAGACCTAATTCCAGGGGCATCTTTGCCAAACAAGGCACCTTACAAGATGACTCCAGATTAGCATAAAGAGATTTCTAGGCAAGTGCAGGAGTTGCTAGATCAAGGATTGATCAGGAAGAGTATTAGTCCTTGTGCTGTGCCCACAGTATTGGCACCCAAGAAAGGAGAATCATGGAGATTATGCACAGATGCTAGAGCCATAAACAAGATAACTATAAGGTATAGATTCCCAATTCCCAGAATTGAAGATCTCATGGACTGTATTGGAAAAGCAAAGTATTTCACCAAGATAGACCTGAAGAGTGGTTACCACCAAATAAGAATCAAGGAAGGAGACGAGTGGAAGACAACCTTCAAGACCACAGAAGGGCTGTATGAATGGCTTGTTATGCCATTTGGTCTATCAAATGCACCCAGTACCTTTATGAGACTCATGAATGAAGTCCTAAAGGATTACATTGGTAAATTTGTTGTTGTTTTTCTAGATGATATTCTAATTTTTAGTCAGACCAAGGAAGAACATCTAGAACATGTAAATACTGTTTTGCAAAAATTACATGATGAACAACTAACCATAAATCTGGAGAAGTGTGAATTCATGAAGCAGGAATTGGTATACCTTGGTTTTGTGGTGTCCCAGGGAGAGTTGAAGATGGACAAGTCCAAAGTAGAAGCCATATTGAGCTGGCCTACTCCCAGAGCAGCCACAGAGGTGAGAAGTTTTCATGGCTTAGCCCAGTTTTACAGAAAGTTTATCAGAAATTTTAGTGGAATATGTGCACCCATGTTGGATACAATCAAGGGTGGAATGAAAGCAAAATTTAGATGGACACCAACTGCAGATAGAAGTTTTGAAAGATTGAAGAAAGAGGTAGCAACACAACCTATTTTGTTATTGCCCAATTTTGATAAGCTATTTACTATTGAATGTGATGCAAGTAATATAGCTGTAGGAGTAGTGCTAAATCAAGAAAATAGACCTGTAGCCTTTTTCAGTGAGAGGCTGAATGAAGCAAAGAGTAAGTACTCTTCGTATGACTTAGAGTTGTATGCTCTAGTCCAAGCATTGAGGAAGTGGAGACATTATCTCCTGCCTAAAGAATTTGTTGTCTACACAGATAACCAAGCTCTGAGTTTTCTAAACTCACAGGATAAGTTAAGCAGCAGGCATATCAAATGGATGGAGTACTTGCAATCTTATACCTTTACAATTAAGCATAAGAAGGGGTAGCTAAACAGAGTTGCAGATGCTTTGAGCAGAAGATTGCTCACAGTGCAGGAAGTGCAGTTGAAGAGCATTGGAATTGCAGATTTCAAGAATCTTGACCAAGATGATGAAGATTTTGCTGAGGCATACAAGGTATGTCAAGATTTTGAGAATCACTTTCACAGTGAGTTTGTAGATTTCACCTTACAGCAGGGATTGCTATTCAAAGGTGGACAATTATGTGTGCCAAGAGGATCTATGAGAGAAAATCTCATACAGGAGAAGCACAATGGTAGTCTGAGTGGCCATTTTGGTCTGAATAAGACACTGGAGCTAGTCCAAAGGTTCTATTATTGGCCAAGGATGCACAGAGACATCAGAAGGTATGTAGAGTAGTGTATCGTATGTCAGAAGGCCAAGGGAACCACTTCAAATGCAGGACTATACCAACCCTTACCCATTCCTTCCAGGCCATGGGAATGTGTAAGTATGGATTTTGTAGTTGGTTTGCCTAAAACTAAGACTGGTTATGACAGCATATATGTAGTTGTGGACAGGTTTAGCAAGATCAGTCATTTCATTCCCTGCAAAGTGACTCATGATGCCAGTCATATAGCACACTTGTTTTTCAGTGAAGTGATCAGAATTCATGGACTTCCAGCAAGTATTGTGTCTGACAGAGATGCTAAATTCATGGGGCATTTCTGGAAAACATTGTGGCAAAGATTGGGGACAAATTTGTCATTCAGTTCAGCATATCACCCACAGATAGATGGTCAGACAGAGGTGGTAAATAGGACATTGGGCAACCTGTTAAGGTGTATAACCAAAGAATATGGACAGAGTTGGGATCTTGTCATTCATCAAGCAGCATTTGCCTATAATGATAGTGTGAATAGGACTACTGGTAAGAGTCCATTCGAAATAGTCTATGGAATGCATCCCAGAGGTATATGTGAGCTCAGAAATATGGGAAACATGGAGAACAAAAGTGGACATGCAGAGGATTTTGCACAATCCATGAAAGAAGTGCATGAGGAGGTGAAGAAAACCTTGACAGAGAACACACAGAAGATCAAAGACAAAGTAGATGCCCACAGAAGGGATATTCAGTTTGCGGTTGGTGATCTAGTTATGGTACACTTGAACAAAGCCAGAATGCAGAAAGGCACGCCAACCAAACTACAGATGAGGAGAATTGGTCCTTGCAGAATCCTGAACAAGTATGGTAACAATGCATACAGAATTGAATTACCAGAAGATTTGGCAATCTCACCAGTGTTTAATGTCCAAGACCTGGTGCAATACAGGGGTCCTCAGTCAGCAGCAAATGGATCCATTTCAGAGAAGGAACAGACAGTAAAAGATGTGACTTTGCCACTAAAACCCAAACTGCAGGCAGAGAGAATACTGGATTCAAGAGTACAAAAGCAGACCAGGCATGGCATCTACATGGAGCATTTGGTCAAATGGAAACAGTTGCCTGAAGTAGAAGCTACCTGGGTTGCAGAGTCAGAATTCAAAAAGAGGGGCATTGATTTTGCCTCATTGTCACCGGAGGTGACATAGCTTCTTTCCGCATAGGGGAGTATGGTGTAGGAGAACCAAGGGCTTAGAGCCCATGTGTATATAGTTTTGCTTATATTTGGTGTGATGTTTTTATTTTCAAATTGGGAAGGCACGAGAAGAAGTTGATGCTTTTACAAATTGGGTCCATCGGAGTGAGAGAGCTCATCGGCCGAGCATTGAGAAACTATATCGACAGCTAGTGTCCCACCGATAAAGTAGGTCTCGCCAACAAAGACACTTATCAGCGTGAGATGCATATCGGGAGGAGGTATGAAGGTTAGGCCAAAGGAGAAGGTCTTACCGATGTGTGATGTCCATCGGCATGAGGGTGGTCATCGGCGGAGCCTGTGGTTGTGTCTCCGATCGCTTGGTGTTACCCCGATGGAGTGGTAAAGGTTGGTGAAGGCCATCGGCATGAGAATCACTATCGGTGAAGGATGTGGGTGTCACTCTGATATTAATTTTTTGTCCGATGAAGTGTTGCCGAGGCTTGTCATCGGTATGAGGCTTGCTATCGGCGATGGCTGTGAAAGTCACTCTGACAGCTATGTGTTACTCCGATGGAGTTGGACGTCGGTGCGAGGACTTCTATCGGCGTAGCTTTAAGGCTTTAGGCCGATGCATAGTGGTCACGCCGACGGAGGGTGAAGACTTGGTATTGGTGAGACAAGGGACTATCGGAGTTCATGGTTGAATGTTGGCTGATAGTTTGGGTTGTGCCGATGGGGGTAGATAGGGGTCGTCGGTGGCAAAAGTGCCGACAATAGTTTACTAAGCTGTCGAATATATAAACCACAGTGGCCGATTTGAATAGGTGCATGTGGGACTAAAAGTTCTCATGAATGTGAAAGTCAATAGAATGCATATCGACAGGGGAAGAATATGATCGGTGCGACAAAGAATCTGTCTTGCCGATGGGAAAGCATAAGTATGTTTCGATGAGACATCTATGTTATCTTGCCGATAGCACAAAGCTGAATCGACAATTGGAATACCAACCATTCTGGAATTGGAACCGTCCTGTAACAGACATGGAATACTTATAAAATGCAGCATTCTTTCTATATGAGGGGTTGAGCAGAAGAAACAAGAAAAAGATTTTGATTTGAGAAGCATTCTAATGTAAAGGCAATTTTTGAATAAAAATCAAATTCAGTAGTTTGATCATTTGTGTATTTCTTTTCTGTTCTCAGTTTACCATTCTGAAGTAGATTAGTCTTTTCTATTTCTGCAATTTTGTTTTCTTTTGCAGACCATGACTATGTTTTGATGACTCCTCAAGTTCCATTTTACAGTATGGAGGTCATCAAACAGAGCCATGCTCTTTGTTTGTTTTTCTTTTGTGAGGTGTTCGGATTGCCAGTTAGAGGCAATGCATGCTTGTTCTAGGCGAGCTTAGTGAGGAGTCCAGCTAGATAAACAAGTAGGAAAAATAGATTTGCAGGGGTGGAAAAATAGAGAGAAGGAAAGTGAGCACCAAGCAGTCCAGACCCTTGAACAGAGTGAGAAGGGTGGGCAATAGGCTCAGAAAGTTATGTGCCATTGAGGCAGTATCTTGGAAACAGTGAGGACAAGGTATGTGTCCCACACCAAGAAGAAAAGTAGAGTTTTCCATCTCTGCAAAGAGTATGTCTTTTAGCACTTTGAATTGGTAGGAAGGCTAGTGTTGTCAAACAGTCTTGTACACCTACAGGATGCAGAGCAGGCAGCCTAGAGTCCTCCCTATCACTTAAGTCCACCTATGCAACAAGACCTAATAACCTTTTACTCAAGTCTAAGTGACCCTTTGTACATAAATCAAGTATCCTTAAGTCTGCCTATGCTACAAGGCTTAATATCCTTTGACGAGAGAGATACCAACCTAGCCAATGCATCTTATGAGTCACCTCCACCATCCAATCACATGCCAATACATGAGCCTACTAGTCCTATCTTGGCACCACCATGTGATCTTACTTCTAGTCTTCATCTATCTGATTCCCTCATCTTTCCATCTAGCCCAACTCCTAGCCCATCTCATCCCATTATCCATCTTACAATCCCTAATCCAATTAGCCTCCCACCTAATCCCAATCATGAGCCTTCATCTTCCATCACCCCTCTACCTACAAAAGATGTGATTCAAGGACTACTAGAAAGAGATAAACCATCCCCATGTCAAGCAGCCATTAATGAGCCTACCAAAGAACCTTCGAATGCCACGTCCACTTCTTCAACCCCATCATGTGATCCACAACCCCTTGATCCTATTGAAAATTTTCCTCCCATGATTCCATCATGCCCTCATGTTGTTGAAGAGTCATCCACTTCTATTTAAGCAAACCAAGAGCTATGTCAAGAGCATAACCCAATGCATGTGGAAACATCAAGCCCTTGTCTAAATCAAGATCAAAGCATCTCTAAGTCCAATTCATCCAGGACCTATGTATTTTCTTTGATCAAGATATTATTTATGATAATGACCCTATTCGTGAGCAATTTTATCCCATTCATAGCTAAATTAATCCTATTTATGCTCACATTTATGATCAAGATTCTATATATGATCATGACAACCACAATGAGCCTCTTAGCCAAACTTTATGTAAATCATGTTCAGGAGGTTATCACTCCACCTATCCTTTCTTCCATACCCATCCATGAGCAAGATATCCAAATTGATCCTATCCATCCTCCACCTACCCATGATCCCCAAACATCCACTTGTCATGATGAGACACATGGTTCCCAAGAACACATAATCATAGAAGATCAAACCAATAGCTTGGATCCTAATGCACATTATCAAGATCCTAATCAGCCTTCCATATCCACCATCAACTCCATTTCAAATCCACCATCATATCCACTTGGTCTATACACCTTTATCCATGAGTGTTCCTCCTTAGAACACCAACAACCATTATCCTCTATCTCACCTTCTCCATCCAATAAGGAGCTTGTATCTAGTGTACCACCTACATCTAGTCCCATTGTCAATCACATGTTCCAAAACATGAACTACCATGGTAAAGGCCTAGGCCTTCATGAACAAGGTATTTTGAAGCCCATACATGTCAATGTTCCTCCACACTCACATGGCCTTAGATACACACCCCAAGGACAACAATCTAAAGATGTTGGTAATTCCTCCATTCATCTTAAGTCCACCACTTCCTATCACAAATCCCATCATACACCCAAAACATACGTTGCCATTCCACCTCCATCATCTTACAAATGTCAAAAGCATGTGATCGTACACCTTCCGCCATCCACTTTGCCTCCACTTCTTCCAACCCCTAACATCCCTCCATCGAATTTGCCTCCACTACTTCCAACACCTAATATCCCCATTATTCAATCCCCTTATCCATCCACCCATAAATCTTCTAAAAATCCCAATCATGATCAACAAATGCACACATCATGTAAACATAAAGCTTCCACTCATTCTACCAAATCCACTTCCACCATGTCCATGGGATTCAAAATTAAAAACTTGGATGTCTCTACCTATAAAGTCAAAAATCCTAAAAATCCTAATGCCTTAGGGTACAAATACAAAGAATCAAAGAAAAATCCATCCAAACCCATACCTCCACAAGAAAAGTCTAAAACTAAAATGGTATGGGTCCCTAAGAAAAAAGAAAGCAAGTCCAATGAGGCATCCACATTTCAAAAATCCCAACCATCCACCTCCATCCAAAAATGCCACTACATTCCAAAGTTCCAAATCCCTTCATCCACAAGCAAAGAAAAAATTAGAAAAATGCTAAGTCTATGTGGGCCCCTAAAGCACTACATCAACCATCCCCTAAGCAAACAAACCCATTACTTCCCATACCACATTCCCATCAAAAGATTAAATGTTTATCATGGTGTGTGCAACTGTTGGTCATTATTCCCTTCCATTCCATAGAATTTCCACACACCTCCATCTCCCCATCCTTCATCCATTATCCTACATATCTTCATCATCGCTTCCCTATGGTCCATGCTTTTGCATAAGCCTTCCATCCATAAGTCCTACATAATTCACATCATAATCCATCCATAAGTCCTACATAATCCATATCATAATCCACCATCTACCTACTCCATCTACCTCTTTCATTCAATCCCTTACCAATATCTATGAGTGCACTTGATATGGTCCATGCGACGACATCCATCTTGCCGGACTATCACCTTTCATGGCACTAGACACTTGAGTCCCTCATAGCCACCTTCTACCATCCAAATAAGTTAAAAATAAAAATAAAAAGAAAAAGAAAAAAGAAAAAAATCAAAAAAGTAAAGAGAAATCCCTTCGTCCAATGGTGAAAACCTGGTAAATAGGTGCCTTGGATAAGTACCATGATGAAAACCTAGAAAATAAAGATCATGTGTAGATTGATCTTCTATGGAACTTACACTTGGGGGCACGATGTCTCATCCACCTATCATTTTCCAACTTATCATTTTCCATCCTATCATATCCTATCTTACCATGTTCTTATCCATTACACCTACATATACCTATCATATTGAGTCCATTAATCCCTTCCTCTCTTGATCTTGATAAAGATTGGGGGCAAAATGTTGAAACATGCCTTAGATATCTCTTGATATATCTCATCCTTTCCATCCAATCCTATCATTATCCTATTGTCCTGAGCCTTGCCATGTAAAACCCTAAGTATTACACTTGGAATGGGGCATGTTATTTTGACGTGACATAGTCTTTGGAGATCACATCCTTGCTCTCTTACACATATATCCTTTCCACTCCACTATTGCCCATCCTTTCATCCATCCAATCCTACCTACCTACCTCCTTGCACCTAGACTTGGTCCTCCCTTGTCATTGGTATCTAGCACAAAAGGCTGCCCAAATTGTAAATCCATTGCCATCCCAAAAAATTCTCAAAAATACAAAAAAATAAATAAAAATATGTCAAAAATATAAAAAATCATACAAAGTCCTGAAAAAATATAAAACAAAATTAAAACATAACAAAAAACAAAAAATCAAATATTTCCAAAATCCAAAAAAAAATCAAATATTCAACAAAAATCCAAGCAATAAGATCAATCATCAAATCAAATCAAATCCACCAAATCATCATCAAAACAATCTATCAAATCAAATTCATCAAAACAAATCCAATCAAATCATCAAATCAAATCAAACCAATCTATCAATCAATCAAAATCACATCAATCCACCCTATCACCATCTCATAATAAATCAAGAACTACATACCATCTCTATCATTAAGTACCTTGATCCCATGGATACGGGTATGTAGGCAGTCTGGTGTATGAAGGAAATACCTAGATTTAGGCACAAGATGATTCACCTCCTCTATCTTCCATCATTCTTCTGATCACCTTTCTCTTCATTCATCTCACTTTCTTCTATCATCTATCTCTCACATCATCAATAAGTACCCAGAACTACATATCATCATGTCTCATCATCCTCACACGGTGCTTTGATCTCATGGATACAGGGTATGTAGGCAGTTTGGAATACGAAGGAAGTATCTAGTACGCAAGCACTGATGATTCATTCTTCCATTCCTCGTCCATCTCTTCTATCTTCAATTTTTCTTCTCTTTGACTAACTCAAGAAGAATGCAAATTATGCAACTCGCGTTAGTTCAAGCACTTATCAAATTGGAGGTAAACTAAAGACATTTGCTCGCATGCCTTAAGCCAACATCTGCTAAATCACTCCAACATCTTAGCCTTCAATAGGATATATCTTTCCTTTCAACAAGGCGCTATAAAACCCATCCAAGAGCACTCTCATTTGGAGAGAGAACATGAGGGTTGTGTCTTTTGTTTTCTTTTGATTTATCTTTTGTCCCTTTCTAATACATAATCAAGACTACCTTGATCTATCATATCTTGGTATGTTGCGATGAAGTATGGACTGGGGCATGGTCATTTTCTTTCGTATGCTGTGTTTGTGGGATGATCTTATTCTCCTACTATGTTTAGTGGAAATAAGTTCAAATTGTTGCTTGCAGAGTCAAAGTCCATCTCAAAACAACTAATATTCATATCTTGTATCTTGACAAGATTGTATTAGTCTTTTGTACATTGGATACTTGACACCTTGGTCTCTATACCCTGGTGCATAATATCTAGTGCTATATCAAACATAAGGATTGCAAATCTCTAATTTTATATGCAACCATCTGAAGCTGCGTTCATCATCCACTCGTCATCTGAATGATCAATGGTTTCATCATCATTCTTTTGCTCATCATCCTCATGATCTTCATCTTCATCTTGTCAAACAAGTGTGTTAGACATACATCACCCTAATCCTTTTCTTCTACCCCAAACTCTAATTCTTCTATCGCATCCCCTCTTTCACTAGCCCAATCCCTATTTTCTTCATGTTAACCTAGTTTATCATCCTTCTATCATCTTATCGTGAGTCAATCCAATCTTTTCTCGGTAGTTTGGTTTTCCTCTTGTTGGTTATTTTAAATTTCCAACCTGATTCTCTAATGCAATGCAAGAGTTCAACACATCACAGTGGAGGCATATTTCACAACAATGGGCTCAAATGAGCAATCTTCTACAAGTTTCACAAACCATCTTCTTAAGGGCAACTTGGTTTTCCAATTATTTTGACCACACAAGGTTTCCACAGACCTCTCTACATATCAGGGACTCCAACACAACCCAAACCAAGTCCTTATCAAAGTCTACCCCTTAACCATTTCATATCTAGGTTGCTCCAATGCTAGTAGGTCTCCTCAGTATGTTTTTTGACCATATCTCTTAATGACAACATCAAACACATAAAATAAATAGATTTTTAGATACCCTTTAAGACATTACTCAACATACCCAAAACTCAAATAAGGTTACTTTGGAACATTTCATTCAAAAATGGACTGCTACACTAGAAAAGAGGGGCAATTAGCCCTATTTTACAAAGCATCATCTATGTAGACACTCAACCAATGCCAAATTCTCATGGAAAGTCCTTAGTCAGGTAACAAATAGGCTAAATCAACAAGTTTTGGCACAAGGAAGGTCTTTGAGGTCATCAAACTACTACACCCTCATTTAGACTTATTAGCTTTGGTTCTAACTTGCCAACCTTAACATTCACATGAGAAAACTTCACAAGCTTCTACACAACTTTTGATGGCATGGATATACATCATATGAGGGACCTTCAAAAGGGTTTTAACCACTCCACTTGGAATATCACAAAATCTTTCTAAACACGGTGTTTTGTATTGACTGTCAGCATGACTGTTAACACTATCATAACAAGGCAGTGGTAGTAAGGACTCCCAATACCTTTGGTTTTAACATAATTAGATTGGAAAAGGTTCAAAATACATGTTTACAGCATTTCCAAGTTACTTCCACTCATGGTGAACACTGCACTTATCAAAATATTCCAAAATCTCTTACTCTGCTGGTTTATCAGTCTTAGAACACTTGAAAACACAGTCCATTAGCATCATGAAACCAATAACAAACTTCATCTCCTTGATCTGCACTCTTAGGATATGAAAATGTATACAAGAATGAATTTTTTCATCAATAGTAGAGTTCACCACTTAGTCTAGAAACAGAGCAACACAAAATTATTTGTTTGTTGTTACTCTAGATGAGGGTTTTGACAGTCTAAACCAGTTTTTATAAAACGACCATAACTATCTCATACTTCCATGAAATTGAATGAAACAAGAAACATTGGAAAGTGGATTCATCATACTTTCATCTCATGTCTACCTTAGGCCCTGACAAGTTTGTATAGGGTCGCACCATTCAAAGAAATAGTGAGAAAATAGTCAAAACTGTAGAAAATAGGGTTTTTACCATTAATTTCATTCAAAACTCTCTTCAATTCATCTTCAATTTGTCTTCAATACTCCTGCAATGCTTTTCCTTGAAGTCTTTGGCACATTTAAATATATTTTAAGGGAAACCAAAAGTCTCCAACTGACTCTTGAGTACTTGACTGTTCATCTTCTACTATTTTGCATATGTTTTATATTTTTCACATAACAACCTTGACCATATTTACAAATTTGACAATATGAAGACTAAATACATGATGAGATGGTCTATCATGACCTTATTAGACTCACAAGACACCAAAACACCTTAAAGACCAAGCTTAAGACCTTATTTACAAATTTTTCATGGTGCTCCTGCACCATACACCCATGGAGAAAAGAATGCAAGTCCACTTGAATAAGGGGCATACGAAGTATGTTTGAAAATTTCTAACTTATATCTTGGAATCCTGCATTCCATCCACCTTGAAACAATACGATATTTTCTTGATCTTCAGCTTAGGTTTTCCACACTTGTTGCTAAGGTGTCTAGGTCTGTCCAATGGAAAAATATGCTTCCGAGCTGCATCTCTGCATACTTGCACTTAAATAGTTACAACATAAAAGGCAACTTGATCAGCAATGGGTTCTTTGCTCTCTCTTGGTGATCCCTGCAACATGACCAAATCAAACTGAAGCATCTTGGGCTGCAATTCTTCATCAGCAACATCACACTCTTCTTTGCTTGTTCATCTTTCTCAAACAACTCCTCTATTGTTGTTGTCATAGCATCTTCTTGTACTACTATCTCATGGTTTGAAAAGGCCTCATCCTTCATCACATCTTGCTTGGCTTGTTCATTGTTTTCCTCCACCAACAATGGCTTCTTCTCATCTAATTTTTGTGCTTTCATTTTTCTCCTCTTTTACTTTAGCCTTTGAATAGGCCATACAACCTTTCTCTTTATTGTCAAATGCCAATTTATGGCTTGCTTACACAATTGTTGCAACTTCATTTGGAACTCCCTATTTGTCCTTTCCATGTCTTCTTCCATTTGTTTCAAAGCTTGTTTCAATTCTCTTATTTCTTTCTCAACTGGAAAAGAGGGGCAATTAGCCTTGTTTTACAAAGCATCATCTATGTAGACACTCAACCAACCCCAAATTATGATGGACAATCCTTAGTTAGGTCACAAATAGGCTAAATCAACAAGTTTTGGCACAAGGAAGGTCTTTGAGGTAATCAAACTACTACACCCTCATTTAGACTTATTAGATTTGGTTCTAACTTGCCAACCTTAACATTCACATGAGAAAACTTCACAAGCTTCAAAAAAACTTTTGATGGCATGGATATACTTCATATGAGTTACCTTCAAAAGGGTTTTAACCACTCCACTTGGAATATCACAAAATCTTGCTAAACACAGTCTTTTGTATTGACTGTCAGCATGACTGTTAAAACTGTCATAACAGGGCAGTGGTAGTAAGGACTCCCAATACCTTTGTTTTTAACATACTTAGATTGGAAAAGGTTCAAAATATAAGTTTACATCATTTCCAAGTCACTTCCACTCATGATGAACACTGCACTTATCAAAATATTCCAAAATCTCTTACTCTGCTACTTTATCAGTCTTAGAACACTTGAAAACACAGTCCATTAGTGTCATGAAACCAATAACAAACTTCATCTCCTTGATCTGTACTCTTAGGATATGAAAATGTATACAAGAATGAATTTTTTCATCAATAGTAGTGTTCACCACTTAGTATAGAAACAGAGAAACACAAAATTGTTTGTTTGTTGTTGCCCTAGATGAGGGTTTTGACAGTCTAAACCAGTTTTTACAAAACGACCATAACTATCTCATACTTCCATGAAATTGAATGAAACAAGAAACATTGGAAAGGGGATTCATCATACTTTCATCTCACGTTGACCTTAGGCCCTAACAAGTCTGTACAAGGCCGTACTATTCAAAGAAATAGTGAGAAAATAGCCAAAACTATAGAAAATAGGGTTTTTAAGATTAATTTCATTCAAAACTATCTTCAATTCATCTTGAATACTCCTCCAATGCTTTTCCTCGAAGTCTTTGGCACATTTAAACATATTTTAAGGGAAACCAAAAGTATCCAACTAACTCTTGAGTACTTGACTGTTCATCTTCTACTATTTTGCATATTTTTTACATTTTTCACATAACAACCTTGACCATATTTACAAACTTGACAATATGAAGACTAAATACATGATGAGATGGTCTATCATGACCTTATTAGACTCACAAGACACCAAAACACCTTAAAGACCAAGCTTAAGACCTTATTTACAAAGTTTTCATGGTGCTCCTACACCATTCTCGCAACAAATCTATAAAATAGCCACTTATTAATGATTGATCTTCCTTGAGGGATTGGCCAACAAATAGGAGATTAGGGAGATAAGGCTTTCTCAATCTCCCTTTTCTTCCTCTGCACTTTAGGCTCTGTGAAACCAAGGAGGGTGTTCGTTTGTAGATGGATTTATTTATAATTCTCTATTTACTTCTCCTTAATTGATGTCTTCTTTTCTTTGGGATAACAATGGATGGGATTTTCAAGAGATATTGGCTTGTCAATACTATTCCTATCATAGATATGTTCCTCATAAATTGCTTGAAATAATGTATGATAAAGTAAAAGGATGGGCTAGATTCTTTAAGCTCTTATCTTATTCTTTGCAAAGGAACATGCAAAACTTAACTTAATCAAAATAAATACCCTAAAAGCCTATTGCTAGAAAGGGAAATATTTGGATTGATTTTTAAAATATTTTGAGGATAATCAGAGGGGTGTAAGTTTTGTATAGTATCCATGAATAGATCAATGCCTATCCAAGGGCCAAAGAGTCAAAAATATTAAATTGATAAAAACTAAATAGGCTGTGATGTAACAAACCTTAGTTTACTGTAAAGGTATAACAATGCCTTACAATGAAGATACTCTACTAGTTTTGGAGTCAACCATACTTAGTTATCCCTATACACCCGAATCACATTGGATATTTTCCAATAACAATTTTTATATTACTCCTTGAGTAAAATCCATAAGAGAAATATGCCAACACAGGAAAGACTGTGTCGATGAATAAAGATGATCCTTAACCAAATATATATTCATAATGTGAAATTGTATACATGAAGTAGGATACAGTATACTCTAATACTCAACAAAATTTGTAAAATAAACTATTTAGTAACTTGCATCATAGCTTTCAATAGTTCTATCAAGAAATCAAAAGAGACTCAAAATGGAAACCTAAAAATAGACAACTAATTCTATTAGCAGAAAAAAAAACTTATTTACAACTCCTCCTTGACTAGATTGATCCATATTTCAGACTAAGTCTAGAGACATGACCTTGAACCAATGCTTTTTCATAAGTGTTGAATTCCCTTTTATAGAGATAAGGGAGCAACAAGCTTTAGGCTTATGACAAAAGAAGTTACAACTGTTTTGTAACCAATAGATGCAGCTATAAGAAGAGGCCGATGTAACCACTTCACAACTGTGTGTTCAGCTTCCATGTTGGCAGGAAAAGGAGCTGGGCCTTTGATGATGGATGCATTTTGGAGGATGTTAGAGCCAGGTACTCCTCAAATGCCATCAAAGTGTTTAATGAGAGCCTTTATTGCTCTGCCTTTTCAAACTGCACACCAAGGGATGAGAAAAGGTGCAAGGAACAACATTGAACAGAAACCCAAGATGACAGAGTTTTCTTCACTATTTCCAGGTTCCATTGCACAGGTGAGATTTTGCCCTCCAAGTCTCAAAATTCCATGCAATTTAAACTAAGCAAAAACTTGGGGAATCCACACCTGGCTGGCCTCAAAAGTACTGGAACCTAAGCCAAGAGAACAACAACAACAACAACAACAATTCTCCTCCAAACCCTTATCTGTTTCATCTAGGGGGCAATCTCCTTACACCTAGAGTTAATGCTCTATTAGGAAAATTAGATGTAAGGGAGGGGTAGAGGAAGCTGAGAAGGGAATCTACCAACTCAAAAAAATAAGGAACTACTAGAGTAGGAAGAATGCCCCTTAGAACCCACCATCAGATGAGATAAGAGACCAAAGAAGAAACCACAGAGATACAATGGACACTACTGTTAATCTCTAATTTTCCCTGCACCACCTGTTCTAGAGGAGATAATTCCAGGTATTTCTACTCTGTAGGGACAGATCGAGAGCCATGAGAACAAGGAAGAAAATCCTATAGAACAGGGGAGCAAACAGAACACATAGGAACAGGGGAAAGACATACTGTCAGAATGTTTTAAATAGTATGAATGGTAATATTAGCACTTGCCTTTTTATAGAAATTTTGGGATGTAAGCATACATCCGCACATCTGTGGTGTATTAATTTTCTAGTCACTTCTAAACATTCCTGCCATAAACAAAAATCTCTTAAAGATTACCATAAGTGGACAGAAAGATTGGATTCCATAATTCTACATAACTGCAAATATCACTTCTTGCATTGAATTTTGCCAGATCAGGTGTCTTGGTTCTCCCAATTAAGCACTATCATCACATCAAATTTTATCACACAATAGGTGAAATGCCAATCATGGTAGAGGCACAAATTTCCAAAGGTTGAGCTTGCATAACCCAAATTATTCTGTTACCAAATTCCTTAGGAGCGGTGGCAATGGAGACCCTACACATGCCTGAGCAATTAATGCTTTGTAATGAAGCCTAGTCAGATTCGGCACCAATAAATCCTTCTGTTATAACTTTGAATCTAGGCCGTTGATCTCGATCTCAGCTGGCACAACTTAATGGTGCTAATTTGATCCTATTCTAGGTCAAACCTTACTTCTTGCTTCTTTCAATAGTATCCTTCCATCTGGACAACCTTTTCCAGCAGTGATCCCGAGGAGAAGTCCTTCTTGTAGTGTAGTTAAGATGGCATCCACCATTCTGCGTATGAAGGATATGGTCAAAGATATGATCTCGGTGGAATAGTGGATAACCATCAAATCTTGATCTCTTGTACTCAATCGGAGGATTTCTCAAAAAAGTGGTCATGTTTCATGCCATGTCAGATCCTTGCCATTAATGTAATAATCCCATCACTTAGAAAGCCATGCATCCAGATTCCATCATTCCGTAGTCGCTTAGAAGATCCTTTGGTGGAGTATGGAGGAATGTCAAAATCAAAGAAAAACCATTTTGAAATGCCCCAGGACCCACCTCCTTGCCATCCTGGATGGTCCTCAACCAGTTGTCACCCTTTCTACATTTCCACCAAGGCCAGCTTCTTTTGTATCTCTCCTTGGGCAGATTGGCCAAAACGAATCCACTAGCACCACTTGCCAAAATTGGTTAGTAGGACTGAATCTTGTCATGTATACTAGTTCTATCACTCTAGGAGAAGGATGGCCAATTGGGTCGACCCTCTCTTTAAGAATAAAGTTTTTCTAGGTGCGGGCTATAGACGGTAATTGTTTTGCGAGGAGCTGGTAAACAACGTTGGGGGAAGGCATGAGGGAAAACTTTAAAGGATGTTGACATGAAATAAGCAGTCACTGAAGAATTATATCATATGTGGCTATTTGCATGACTTCACACTATGAGGGTTCAGGGTTTTAGCAAATTTGGCTTACTCAGAGCATTTTTTCTAGCAGAGAAATCCTAATTTTGGAAATCTAATGATCAAGTGACATAGAGCTAGGAACTGAACTTATCAGAAACATGAAAATTTTATATGGTTCCATCACCTCTTGAGGGGGCATCATTCACTAGTTTCACTAGGGTATAGCCTGTTTATCTAACGCATCGTATCTTCTTTAAAACAATGCCCTAATGAACATTGTCTCAAAGAGGGGCAAAATGTAGACACCCAAAATTGGCCACATCTATGTCGTCTAACACATTTGTAATAAACAGTCTCATTTTCTCCTATGTCTTCATAATTAATTAATTTTTTTTATTAATTTAATTAATTGTCTTCATTTTCCTATCTTCCATTAATAATTAAATAATCTTAGGTTATTTAGTTATGTCATCCCCTTTCTTCTAAGAAATAAATAAAATCTAAATTTTATTTGTTCCCCCCCACCATACAAATAAATTAAATAAATTTTAATTTATTTAATTTATCCCCTTTTTCCTCATGTCATTTAAATAAACTAAATAAACATAGTTATTTAATTTATTTGTCCACTTTCTATATAATAAATTAAATAAAAATGTTTTTTTAATTTATTTGCCCACCTTCTATTTTCCTTTACATGTGCAAGTGATCTTCAAAATAGAAACAAATCAAAAATCAAATTATGGTGAGATTTTATAAAAAAGAAAAGCCAAGTCATCTCCACCAAAAAAATAGAAATATCCAAATTTGAAAAAAGCAATCTTATCTCACTCAAGACACTTGGTGTGTGCATGTTCATCCATGATTGTCAATGTCGATCTTTCCTTTTTCTCTCCACTGTTGATCTTCCTCCTAGTTCTATAAAAACCCTCTCCCTCTCCCATTTTGAGGTTCGCATCCATTATCGTTGTTACTATCTCTTGCATGCATCCTTTTTCTTCCATCTTCTAAGCACTCATCTTCTATCCTCTGCATTTTATCATCTTGCATGTCATCTTCTTCAACAAATCATGGCAGCTTCATGGAATCATATGGTTGCATGGAGAAGCAATCCTCAATAAAATTGAGAAATTGAAATACCCAGGTGAACTTGTTTTGGTTGCATGTCTTTTATTTTGCCTAGGTTAGATTTCTTGAGGTTTTGGGTTGAATCTAATCTCTCTTGTTGGATTTGGTTATTTTCCACCCATCATAGAAGTATTTGTCAATTATTTTATAATTTGATTAAGGAATATTTAAGAAAATTCATATAGTAGTTTTAACAAGATTAAGAAAATTAATTCAATAGTTTGTGAACAAAGTGGATTCTTCATCACCACAATTTTTTGGGTCCTTCTCTCGTGTGATGCAGTATATGTATCATTGTGTATATATGCTACAAAATTAAGAGTACATATTTTTCTACCATGTGTAGTGTGGTCAAGTCATAGTAGAGTTGTTATTTAAAAAAACATAGGGTCACAAAATAAAAAAATTAATTCATTAGTTTGTCAACAAAGTGGATTCCTCATCACCAAATTTTTTTTGGGTTCTTCTCTCATGTGATGTAGTATATGTATCATTGTGTGCATATGCTATAACATTAAGAGTGCATAGTTTACTACCATGTGTAGTGTGGTGAAGTCATAGTAGAGTTGTTATTTAAAAAAATAGGATCGATGTTCATGCTCATGAGAAAGTATGGGCATGACACCTTTTACTACTCCAGAAGCATCTTGCTCCCTATAGCATCTTTTACTACCCCTTGAAGAAATTATTTTTTGCCTTTTTCCATCCCTCAAGGTGTTCTTATCTTTGTGTACTCTTTTTTATGTGTACAGTATGTTTGTGTATTTCCATGCATTATATCATATGATTCACTAACACACTTATTTTGCAAATTATATTCGATCTAATCCTTTACCTTGTAGGATTACATGTCATTGTGGTTTTGTAGTTCTAAACTAGGGGCACCATGCTTTCTATCTGAAGGACCCTTACAGTTCCACAGTATCCTTTTTATAGATAAATTTCTTTTCATCATTTTATTATTGGACTTTATCATGCTCAGTACCCTACATTTTTAGCCAGCTAAAGTGGGGTCAAAATGTAACATCAAATATTACAAACTCTAGAATTTTACATTATGTCTTGCACCTACCTTGATGACCCCATTAGCTAGATGCAACCTAAGTCATCCCCCAAACATCATCATTTAAAAAATATGAATTAAGATATTTTTCTTAAATCCTTTCTAAACCTTCATTCTAAATTTGGGATCATTCTCCCCAGATGAAACTATGATGCATAGACATTTGCATGACACGTTGTCATCCCATACTATACAACACCACAGTCCATACATTATGTTTGCATTCCACCATCTCATAATGGTTGTTGGCCGTCGTAATGTCTTCCTTGGACATGCCAAGCTATTGTTGGCATGATTCCTTAAAATAAATCCAGGGGAATCTAGAAAAATAGAAAGTGCCTTTGATTACTATGAGAATGAGAAAAGGCAATTTCTTCTAATAAGAAAACATGAGAGCATTATGAGAATCAAACATGAATGAGTTGAAAAGCTTCTGAATATTATTCTCCATAGAAACAACTTTCTTCAAGATTAGTGTTTGTTAGTATAGGCATAAATTCACAATCATAGATCCATGTTCTAGCATCCTATTTTGCATATATGAATATAAAGATAGAATAGATCATGTAAGAGATTTAAAAGGATAGAGTTTCTCCCAAGATTCCTCTGAGCTTCTCATCTTTGTTCTCTAAATATTTCATCACCATTTTACACTTTAGTAAGTAGCATATCGTGTTTTCTCTTTGAAATCCCTTTACTCATTTCTTACAAATTGAGCTCCCTAAGAGCCCTATATTTTTTGATAAATTTCCTTACAAGATCACTAGAAGTGAATATATAGGGAAGCTCCATCTCTCCACTACAAGATCCTTTGATTTTTATCATCTTGTAAATCCCCATTCATTTTTTCAAACCCACTTCCTATTTGTCATTGTTTCACACACTAGCCCTAGTTTCCTCTCTATAGACTAAGGAGGTGCTCCTAGAACCATTTTGTCAATACGTCCTATTGTGCCTTGCACACACACCCCATTTTACCAAATGGAGACCCCCCTTTCTTTTGCTTTGTTTTTCAGTTTGGTTTGGCCTCAATTAGTTGCTTGAGAGAAATAATGTTTTGATGTCTTCATTGTAGGGTCAATTTGCATATTTAAGTTTGATTGCATAGACTTGGTATGATAGCCTCTTTTTGTACCTTGCAAAATTTGGGTTTGGATTAAGTTGTGTAACTTGGGATTTAGATTCTAAGACTTTAGGGTGCCTTGTGCTAAACAATACAGTTCACTATATTTTGTGTTGATATCATGTGACACCGGATATTAGTGTTGAGCCTCCTTATGCCATTCTATGCTAAAAACAATGCTCACTAGACATGCGCTAAAAACCCACCTCACCAGATATATCTGATACTTGCCTAAATCCCCGCTTGTCTGGTGGTCGATGAAAATCCCACTAGCATCATTTTAGAACCTTTACACTAAAGGTGCACCTGATAGGATGTGCATGGAAATCATTTCTCACTGGACATGTCTAGTTGTAGCCGGGATCCTTACTCATCCTGTGTAAGGGAAGAGCCCCACTAAAGCATTCATCCAGCCATTGCGCTGAAAAGAGATATGATAGGATATGCATGGAAAGCATTATTCACTGGACATATCCGTCCTTGTCTAAAAACTCCACAGATCCTGACTGATGGCAAAGCTTCGTAAAGTGCATGACACCCTGTTGCTCATACTCTACATTAATGGTACAATATCAGGAGATATAAATTGTTTAAAATTTCCCACTTGCTTTCATTCTGCATTCCAAAAGATTTTGCAAGCTCTACAACTGGTTAATCTACTTCAAGTGTTTAAGAGATTAAAAGAGATTGATCTCACAACTTTCTCAACAACCGTAAATTCAAAGTCTCTTCCCCCTCATCTCTGATATTAGTAGGTCAGAGGCCAAACTTTGCTTTTGATTCATTGCATCTAGGGCTTATAGATTGATATTGTCAAATGTGTAGGGTTTGCTTTGATTTTGTATGAAATATTTGGTTTAAGATTCATTGAAATGGTTGGCTTCGAGTTTAAAATAGGGTTTTATTCAAAATTTTGGTGTATATGTTAGTATGGGTTTTATTTTTATGTTGTTAGATGTTTTGATTGGAGGAGACACAATAAACATGTAAGTTCTTCATTTTGTTTCCTTGATAAGAGCCTTGGAATTAGAATGCTTGAAATACTTTAAAAATCTCCATTCATTATACACTGTGTTTACTTTATAAGGAACCCTTAGTGATCTTTGTGCTTGAACTTGATGAAAATGGATATACCCATTCAAACCTTAAAAAATTAGTTGCTACCCTATGCAAAGCAAGACATTCATACAAATCAGACCCAGCACTAAAAGTCTTAGTCATTGGATTTGCACTAAAATTTTTGCTCATGGGACATATCCTGTTATCACTAAAATCTTCGATTGTCCCGTGAAGGCCAAAAGCTCCACCAAGCCTGCATTAGACACTTGCACTAAAATATGTCTTCACTTGACATATCTCATAACACCCTGAAGTTTGGCTAATCCATCCATTGGCAAAAGCTCTGCCAAACTCTAGTTTAGTCACCTAGATTACTTAATGCTAGAATCATCCCTCACCGAACATGTCCGGTGGTGGGTAAAAATCCTTCTCTCTAGTGATGAGCAAAACCTCTACCAAGAGCATTATATATGCTTTGCACTAAGATTATCCTCCACAGGAGTTTAAGTGGATAATGGAACTGATCGGACATATCCTATGATCAATAAAATTCCCACAGATCTGATGGTGGCCTAAAAGTCCACGACATCTGGTGATAGCTCAAATCTCTACTAACTCCACTGATAGCTTAGAATGGAACATAAATTCATTTTTTAAAAGATCTAAGATATCTGATTAGTAAATTTGATGAAATGCATGATGTTAATCGATATTTACATGTTTTATATGAATTTTGTGATGTCATACATTTAGTTTAAGCATTTATTACACATATCTAGTGAGGTATAAAAGCCCACTGGGCTATTTTTCTTTGCTTTAGCTTTCTTATTTCAAGTAATAGATGCTAAGGAGGAATACAATGAAAATCTTTTATTTTCTTGAGCTGATTTTAAGGGATTTAAGCTGAGACAATAGATTTTTGATGTAATTTGATCAAGTATTATCTTTGATTTAGGAATCTTGACTTAGGATATGAACTGAAAGCATGTAGTTGACTAAAACCCTAAGTCTAGACCATTAGGACAGTGAAACCACAAAGGTTACTCATTAAGTTCTTGTCTTGTAGATTAAATGTCTTCCCGAGCAATCAATATGAAGTATGAATTCAAAGGAATTCCCCCAGTAACAAAGATTACTTCAGCATGGAGAAAGATTGGAGATATAGACCTGGGACACATTGACATTAAGGATTTCAGACTAAGGGTCTTAAGTCCCAATCCCACACCTAAAGCTAAGAGGATTAGAGACAATGGGATTGCTCAGGAAACTTCCTTCCCAACCTCAGTACAATGCCTTGAACACTTTGTGGCATGTGCCAATAGCTATGATCAGGTGACTAAGACCATACAGACACAAGGAGGTTAGATTCTAGAAGATCTTAGTGCCTTAGCATTGGATAAAACTTTTGACATTCCCCCATTTCTTGTCCTAACCATTATGGATAAGGAAGAAGATGAAAAACTATACAAGTAGAATCCAGAGACTTGTAGGAGGAAAATAAATGAGGGTTGGATAAAGAATAAGAGGTCAGCTATGTCAAAGGTTTCTCAAGTTTTATATAGGAGTGATTTTAAAGAAGAGATAAGAAACCTAGTAACCATTTTGAGCAGTATCATGGGGCTACCTTCAACCTCTACATTTGAAGGATGGATGTTCCCATACATAGAGGAGATATTACATGAGCACAAGAAGATACATTGGGCCCAAATAATAAGCAACAACATTCATGAGGCCTTTGTTGCCTAAATTGATGAGACCTTTAGGTGGGCCTCATATATTGTATATGCTTTGGCCATAAATGTTGTATACCCTAGCCTGTCAAGATTAGGGGAGGTTGGGAATGAAGACCAATACAAAGCATATGAGTGTTATACTCAATTGGAGATATCACAATCACTAGTTCATTACAAAGGGGTCAATGATGCATTTACTATACACATTACCTAGATACTCCAGAATGATATGGCTAGGAGATTATCTCCCAAGGTAGCTAATGTTGTACAAATGTATGGGAGATGGTACATTCAATTTGAGACGTTTACATAACTGAGGGTCCAAGACTTTACTGGGACACCCTATAAGCTTTCTCGATATCTAATAGATAAAGTGGTGCTTCTAGAGCTTACCAGATAATTCCTCGCTTGTGTAGAAAGGTTGAAGCATTTACACAAGGCCTCCATCAAGTTCCCTATACTCTTAAGGAGGGGAAACTATTCTTGTACGACCATGGGAGCAGAAAAGCATTCAGACACCGAGATGCAATTGTTGAATTTACATTTTTATTAGAATAGGACTCATTTTTACTCCTTTGGCATAATGGAAAGGCATGTGAGCAAAATAGTGTTTCATAGAGAACACCTCAAAGATTTCTTGGCCAATTGCCTGGATGATTATGAAGTTCTGAGGAGAATATATTCTAGACTATCTCTATATTTTATTAAAAGGTTCAATATCATAGAGGTCTCAGACCAAGTGATAGAAGATAGCAATGTGATTCAAAGAGGGCCTTGAGAGGCTTTATTCAATCATCCAATTCCATTCCCCAACTGGGAAGATTCAGAAGAGAGTTCTTTGGATGTAGTAATGAGGGACCCCATTGAATTTAGTAAAGGTTGGGTAAGAGCACAAATTGCAACTTTGACTCAAGTAGGGGTAGCTCTTATACAGAGCAAGAATAAGATAGAACCAGTAGTGATGAGGAAGATCAACCTATAGAAATAGAAGACGATGCAGGGCAAGAAGCTTCCCATGGAGTGCACCAAAAGGACACAGTGAAGAGGACATTCCTCTGGTTGATAAGGGAAAAGAAAAAAAGGGCCCTCCAAACTAGTAGAAGAAGGATAATCCCCCAGCATCCAAAACAAGGAGCACAAAGAGAAAAGATATGCCCAGTGGGAAGGGTGAAACATTAAGGTCAAAGAAGACTAAGCATCAAGCTCCTATGCCTCCACCACCTGTCACATTTTCTGCTTGCCAGTAGAATATAGATATTATTGTCTCATCATCTACTGTAGTTAATACCTCATTACCTGCTCCCTCATCTACTGTAGAAGTCATGTCCCCCTTGGAAGTCAATGCAAGTATATCTATTCCTCTTCCTCTACTTGCCACTTTCTCATCTGCTCCTTCCATCTCCTCTTTGCCATCCATCTATTCCATTCCCATATTGTTCATTGCTCCATCAACTTTCCTTGCTATTGCATCCATGAGTCTCCATGTTCTTTCTTCCTCCTCACTATCTCTTTCCTTCTCATCGTCATCCTTACCTCCCATTTCAACTATCCTCTCGCCACTTCCTTTCACCTTGCCATCCTTGAGTCTTTCCACCCCACTTGCTATTTCCTCTATACTTTCATCTCCTCCTTCCCTTTCATAAGTTTTTCCACATTTGCAAACCTGTCTAGATTATATTTTCCTTTAGGTGCTACTAATTATTTAGTTACTATAAATTATTCTTTGTCTAGACCTTTTAACGACTCCTCACAAGTGCCTATGCCCGCACCCTTTCTAGTCCCCTCATTATTAGGTATTGAAAAAGTATGTGTTGGGTTGGATTCTCAGGCGAAGGTGGTCATTGAAGACATAACACATGAGCCTCCTACAAATCCTGGCACATTAGAGATTGTGAATATAGAGGACATCCCTTTAGAGGAGATGGCTAGTGATTTAGTGTTGGAAATTGTGAAGCAAGCAGTGATTGAGAACTTACAACATATAGAATAGATAGAATCTCCCAGAAAGAATACTTAGGCATAATAGTAGAGTGCACTGCAAGATAAAGAGATAGGGCAAGGCTCAGAAATAGAGAACATTCATGCTGATGATTCTTTGAATAAAGAGGATAGTCACATTGACCCTCTAGAGTATTTTTCTACAGCTCCTGAATGGCTACAACAAAGGTTAAATAATCATCCTCCAAGGGTAGAAGTTATGACCCTAGACTTGGACAGTTTTCTGGCTAGACTTGAGAAACCAAAGAAGCAGAAAAAGGCCAAGGTCTAGTCTAGAATATACAAGGATGCTATAGGGTCTTGTATTGCAGAGGTAGTAGTCCCTCCTGAGCAAGCCAATAAGGAAGAGGTATAGGCAGAAGACTACACTATTACAACTATCAATTTGGGGCCAACTTCGAAAGCACAAGAAATTGATGAATTCAAAGGTTTAGTTTCTAATATCATGAATATTCTAAATAAATATGAATTCACTAAACAATAGCTTAGGCAACAAAATGAGGAATTGAGAGCTTGTATAAAATATTTGATAAAACCTATGTCCTCAGATGGTGAGTCCAAGATTACAACTTCTCTTCTTTCTAAAGAGGAGCTAGAGAATTTTGACAACATAAATACCACTGCAGCTGCTATAGAGGATTGGTTCCACAAGGTGTATGCTGAGGTTTTTTAGATAATAAGTGAGGCTACAGAACTGCATAAGGATTTTTGTCTTTTGAAATTTGAATGGGATGAAGTGGTTAGCGATTGTACAACTTATGATGATTATTATGCTCACATTCACCCTCAAGGTTTGGCTATGACTAATCTTCCAGATGAAGTTTTGCTGGCAGAAAATATTTTGACTCAGGATAGATTGGACATACCAGAGTGGTGGCTGGATTTGATAGGGTTGAGAGGAGAAGTCTTTGATAGAGCTAGGAATTCCTTGGAACCAGCCAAATATCAAATTTTGGATGTAATATATCAGCTAGATGATGTACTGCGAGCCTGCACTAAGATGAATCTAGATGACACAACTCTAGTAGATGCCCCATGAATGTAAAGATAAATTGCGTCATATCATTCATGGGGATTCACCCCTTAACATGACTAGGAAGATGGAGAGAGTAAGTGACCTCAGAGCTGAATTTAGGGAATTCAAGAGAAATAAAAGGTCTAGAGAAGCATTGTACTACAAATTTTTGTGGGAGGTGGACAGGATAAAGTTTAGAATAGATTATGTTAAAGATCCTCAACCAGTGGATATTAACCTAGCCTTGGAAGCCTACACAACCTACAACAATAGAGAAGCTAAAAAGAGAAAAGTCGACTTGGATGATGATGAATAGTGACATGATCTAGTTGGCATGTGAAATCCCATCATTCCACATCGGCTTTAATTTATGAGGGTTAAATGGCCTCATTTTGACTTTCTTTTATCTTGTAAATTGGCTCTTTATCACGTACAACCAAATGGGTATCCATTTTGTCCAGATTCAATATATTTGCAAGCTGTATTTCATCTTTTTCATATAAGACAAATGTAAATCCAAAAATATAACAAACTGTTGTATTTCATTAAATGTAATGTAAATCTAGACCCTTGGTGTTGAGTTAATCTCCATTGTCCATGAAAAAATTTGTATGATGCCTTGTCTATAAAAGGGCCATCATTTTCTCTCATTTGTTAACTAAGACTTGATACTAAATTGCTGAGACTACCAAATTGTGATCAATACAAAGCAAGTTTTGCAGGATGCTAGGAATTTGCATTCTTGTGTTATCTCTTTTGGATTTCATGATTCATATCAATCTAAAGTTAATTAGATGTGCTTTTGCAATGATGGGTAAATGCTAAGATATCTTATGAATGTTTTGGTCCATGCTATTAGTGCTTGCTGATTGTAATTTGCTGTACATAGTTAGGCTGGGCCTTGTTATTGAATCTAGTTTGATTGCATTTCATGAGTTAAGTTGCTCCATTTTTTGGGTGTTTAATGAGTGAGTGTAGTTTGAAAATCATAAGTTTCCATTGAAGATTGCATCATTTTCTACAAAATTGTGGTTTCTTAACTTGGTTAAATAGGAGGTGGTTTACTAAAAGTGTTTGTCTATCTGCAACATTGTATCCATATTGTGATCATCACTTAGGTTTCCATACTTCTTTCAACATCTCTTTTTAACTCTTTACCTTTGCATTTTCTTCAAATCCATTTGTTAGAATTAGGTTGTAAGTAGCAATCACATTCATAAATTTGATGAGAATATCATAGGGTTTTGCACACTTTGCTATCATAGTTTCATCAAACCCTACCTATTGCACATAAGCCCCTTTGTTGGTACAGCTGAAACATTCCACTAAAGTTAGTCCTGCAAATCTAAGACCTAGCTGTATAAACCTTGAGGTAGTCTTATCTAGGATAGGATACCTTTCAAGAGAGGTGAGATATCTCATATCTTACCTCTGTTTTTGTGTGCTAAAACCACCATCAAAAGAATTGGCACTAGAAGGAGGGTAGTACAAGTTTAAACCTCATAAAAATCCTTCTGTTCTAGGAAGGTAAGGCTAGGGACTAGACAGAGGCATTCTAGATCCAATTTAGCTAGAGAAAATTTGTTGTCCCTAACCTAGTTTTGAAGAACAAGGAGAGACCAGGAAATACCTAGGACCCTTAGCACAAGGTCCATACCAAGAAATCCATCTACAGTTCAAGTTAACTTTCTCAATATGGATTTTTGTGTTGGTAATAACCCATCTTCGAACAACTTTTCCAACTACCATGACTTGCCCAAAAATCCTAACAAATGTTGCACTAAGTTTCGTCCCAATGATCTTGATAGGACTTCTGATGAGCACATAAAGATTTTTGAAAGTAACATGTACATGCAATAGGTGTAGTATGAGGATGTGGTCTGCAAGTTATTCCCTTATTCAACAATCCTATAGCTTCCATTGGTTCATGGCAGACTTTGAAGGATGTATTCTTGAATTGATTTTGAATGCCCACCACCCCTACAGACCTTTACAAGTCTTTTGTGGAGATTCACAAAGCTGAAGGGGAATTGATAAATTGCTTTAATAACTAATTTCACAAGGTTGATAGTTGCCTCCAGGCTCCTTTCACTTTGACCCAAGTGGTTACTCTTCCTTAGATAGGCGTACCTCCATGTTTGTTAGGAGGGCTAATCCAGCCCCAACAACTCTAGCAGAAGCATACGCTAAAGCTATTATAGTAAATTCATAATTAGGATAGGCTACAGTTGGGCCACTAAATCATATGGGTCCCATGGCTATGCCAAACCAGATACCTATGATTAATCATGCTTTAACCAATCACACCCCAGTGTTGAACCCTATTCCAATACCTACGACAACACAAGCCTTGGTTGTTCACCCTAGGGCACTAATCACAGAATTGCCACCCACACAAATGCCTTTCCTCTAGTCAATTGAAGATGTAAAAGCTAGGGATGATAAGGATGACATCAGATTATTAGTAGAACATATGAAGAAGCTTACAGTTGAGGTAACTCACTTAAGAAACTAAAGTTCTTATCTGTAGCAAAGAAATTAGGGATAGAACCAGTACCAAAACTAGAATTATCAATGACATAATAGAAAATGGAATACCCAGCAAACAATGAAGGAGTCCCATCACCATTGGATACTTAGAATATAGAAAATCACCCCCAGGCTGAGTAATGCTAGTAGAAGTAGCATTGTCTTCATGGTGTAGAATCCACAACACAAATGCCTATTCTGAATTGGATTGTCATGAATTCCAAATTGCATCCAGTATTTTCCAGTGAGAAGTTCAGAATGCTAAGGCATAGGAGACTCCACCTATGGGGTATGAATTGGTGCCCACTCAAAGGTACGATACTGCCTTAGTGCTAGATAGCTATATCTTTCCTTTCCAAGATGAAAATCAATCAGAAGAAGAGGAAGTTGATGAGGTACATGCTTATCAGCAGTACAACAAAACCCCATATAATCTCAAGAGTAACAAACCTAAGGATCCTTTTACCACCTCCATTCTACCAAAAAACTATCCACTCTCACATGATCCTAAGGCTTCCAGTAATCCCAAGCCTCCTAAAGTTGTACCCGAAGATGTAAACCAGAGCCAACCATCTAAATCTTCCCAAAAATTTGAAGTGGCTAAATTGGGATAGTATGTGGTAGATGAGCTTAAGAAGATGAAGGTGAGTCTATCAATATTCAAGCTGATGAAAGTTCTAGAGGTTAGAACAACCTTCCTTCAAGATATTGGAACACACACTAGGACCGATCCTATCCCCAAAGAAATCCCACAAAAGGATAGTCTTGATAAAGGGAAAGACAAAGTTCATGTCACAAATGCAGAACAACATGTAACTCTATATAAAGAAAAGAGAGAGTCACCTCTCTCTCTTCTGACCCTTAGAATATTCTACAAAAACCTTCATTACTATTTAGTGGATATAGGGACATCCACTAATGAATGCCTTTATCAGTATGTAAGACACTAGGTTTAACTCCTGCTAAGTCCTCTAGAAAGGTGACTCAACTAGACAAGACAAAAGTTAATGTAGTGGGGGAGCTGAATCAAATTCACATGCAATTAGCATCAAAATCATGAGTGCAGTAGTACATAGATATACAAGTGGTAGATATTCTTGACACCTATGGAATGGTGCTAAGCAGAAACTAGTCCAAAACATTGAATGGTTACATGGTTGCCATGGAAAGGACTATCTAACCAAATTCATATTGAGAGAGAGCCTAAGATGAAACACATGATCACTGAGTACAACTAAACAAATGAAATCTTATACTTAGAGGTGAACTTGAGGGTTTATCTTCCTTAGATTAACCAGGTAGAAGAAGTACTCATGTTGAGTTGCAATCGATACACTGACCCACCACTTACCAAATGTCAAAAAAGTATAGAGGTATGTGTCCAGTCTAATCAAGAGTCCTCTTCTGATGATGAACTAGGGATTTTTGAAGGATTTAGGGGCTTTGTAGCTAAGTTCATATGCAATTAGTTAGCAGTTGGGAAGCAGATACAAATGGAGGAGCTGCTACTACCTAGTTGGTGTCATATTCACAATGCATCACATTTAGAGTTTCTTATTCCTTATGCTAGCAAGTAGTATATCAAGTCCATAAATGTTTGAAGTTGTCCTCTATCTAAGATGAGAAGAAAGTTGGACCTGCTCCTGCAGTTAGTCACAAGACTGCATCACAAGCTAGACAAGGAGTCACTTCTGGGAAAAAGACTAGATCCTAAGATTTAGACATTGAGATTTAATGGGTCAAGATCTAAGCAAGGATCTAGTGCAGGTTTTGAACTAATTAGTCCTATAGGGATTCCTATTTGGCTACATATAGGTTGCAATTCCCTTGTACCAATAATGTTGTAGAATATGAGTCATTAGTGCACAAACTACTGAAGGCACTCTAGAAGAAGGTTAAAGTAATTCAAGTGTTTTGTGATTTAGAGCTAGTGGTCAAACAAGTTGGATGATAGTATTCTTATCATGATAAAGGGTTAAATTGATACCGAAATCGAGTTTGGGATCTTGTTGAATGTTTCAATGGGTTTAATATTTGATTGATCCCAAGGAGCAAAAATCACATTGATGATGCTTTAGCACAGGCTACAAGTCCATTATAACCCCTTTCCATGTCTAATTTGAAGAAATTCAATGTTGAGTTGGTCCCAACTCCCTTTGTACCTGATAATATCACTCATTTCAAAGTTTTCAAAGATGATAAACATATCATCAATTTTCTTACAACTTCAAATGTATTTTCTACCTAAATCATTGATGAAGAAGATTTGGAGCTAGCTGAGATGGACCTAGAAGGAGTCTTAAATATAAAAACCAACACTATCCCTTGAGGTATGGTGGAACTGGAAAGGTTATTTGACTCTGATCAGTTTAAGACACACAAGAAACAAGCTAATTCTACCAGAGGAAATTGTGATCCATACAACTATGGAAATTAGGGAAGACAACTAAGAGGGGGGGTGAATCAGTTGTCACAAAACTTTAATCTTTTGCTACATTTAATCTTCTTTACAACTTATTAATAGATTAATGCTATAACCATGAAATCATGAATCAACAACACATGAGCAGAAACATAATCAATACACATAACACCATACGTGGAAACCCGATTAAGGGAAAAACCACGGTGGGGGTTAACCCACAAGATTTATTCTCTATTAAAAGAATAGAAAAATGGGAAGGCACTTGCCTTTGGGTGCACTACCCAAAGCTCACTAGTCAAAGGAGGCTCACTGCCTACAAGAACATTCACAATGTTGACACTAAAAGGTTGAACTGAGAAACAACATCTTCTCCATGCAAGGCTCAGTTCCATTGAAGCGCACAATACCTCTGCTCTGTCCCCACTCACTTCTTCACTACATCTACATCTACACTCAACACCCACACATTTCCATGACTTCACAACACTTATTTATACATGACATCAACTTTGGAATGAACATCAAAGTTGGCCTTACAATCATCTATCAGGAACATTCTCCAAGATAGGCATTACAAGCAATTACAATCAAAAGACTTAAAATGCTACATGTGAACCATTACACTGTTAGCCAAACATAGTTGGGACTCAAATCTTCTTTGATCAACACATCATGCTCCATAGAACTCTTCTTAGATCATCTGCAACATGCACCAAGCATTTAGTCAGCCAAGACTAGAAAAATAACACCCAAGGAGTAATCTTTAACCAGGAGCTCAATTCTCAATGCAGACCACCAACAAAATAGGCACAAGATCTAGAGACCACAACAAGCATAATGAAATCAACAAAAACAACCACACCACCTCAAATCACCAAAAACACTTGCATCTTCATTCGGGAACTTAAGAACACTAACTGTCATGACTGTCACACTAGAAAGCTTGCTTGCGGACCTCCAAACCACAAACCACTTGAGTTGAGGATACACACCAACATCCCAAACATACCTCTAGAACTGTAGACCATAATATTCCAATGCAGAGCAATCCAAACCAAACTCCTGTCACTTTGTTACCTCTAAACAACTGCAAAACCTAGTTCTACTCAAATGGCCATAACTTCACCAATACTTCATGCGGACCTCTCAAATCTTAACTGGAGCAACTTTAGGCAATCCTCTACAAAACCTTTGGTCCTCAAACTCTGATCTTCATCTCACTAGAAATACGGAGCAATCTACTTTGTTGAACTACGCTAGCTTCATTGTCTTTGACAAAGAGATATGTTGACATCAATGAAAACACATCATATGCACATATTTGCAACAATCTGTTGATAACTGAGAGGGGGGGGTGAATCAGTTATCCTAATTATTTCCCTTATTGAACTTTCCTTTTAATTGATGCAGCATAAAATCAAACACAAAAACATTAACCATGAAATAAGAAACACATGACACAGTATTTTTGACGTGGAAACCCTGTTAAGGGAGAAAACCACGGGGTGATTAACCCAAAATTATTCTCTGTTAGAAGAATAGGAAATTACAAAAATGGCACTTGCCAATTAGGGCTCACTGCCCGAGTACACTGCTCACAAGAGGCCCACTGCCTACAAGAAGACACACTGTCTACAAAGTGATGAGAATCACAGTCTTGAACTGATTGGAAGCATCTGAATATGCTGGAGTTCAGTTCCGGTTAGGCTCAGTACACTGATCTGCTGCACTTCATCTTTCCTCTGTTCTTATTCTGCTATCTTTCACATACCAGATCCTTTTTGCTACCTCTGCTCTTATCTGGACTTATTCGCATATATCTCCATATCATCACCCTCTTCACAACTAAATCCATCCTTTATATATATCCGCACAAGTAATTTCATCACCTTTCTAGTCGGCATCCGGAACAGTCTAGTTTCTTACAAACTTTTGTTCTGTCGGCTGAATCCTTCCTCACCAAGTAATGCGGATCAAGCATATACTTGTAGATATCATTAATCATGTTGGCCAAACATGATTCATGCCTTCACAACCTCTGTCATCAACAGTAACACATCCGGAAAGCAGTCTGATACTCTGTCAGTCAGTTCTTCCTCTATTTTCACTGTCTCTCAGGAATCCGGTACTCAACCATTCATATCTTTTTCCTTGTCCATCACTGGAGGCTAAATCCTTGGAATATACCACTCAAGGTAGTCCTCTTGACTTCCCCAAATCCGCACTGCACCAAGACACTTCCTCTGAGAGATCCGGACCAATCTGTCGGACCTTGCCACATGCTCTGTTCTTCTTCACCGGACCACAACATTCTTTATTCTGACTTCCGGTAGAGACACATTATGACTTGCGGATATGTGGGATGACCTTTGTTGCCATCAATGACAACAACCATGAATCCATATAGTGTCTCTTGCCAACAATCTCCCCCTTTGGCATTGATGGCAACACTTAGTGAAAAATGACTAAGTGTTTTCACTATGCTCCCCCTTTGCTGATGCTCTGTCTTTATATACAATTTCCGGAACTCCCCCTTAGTTGGATTCCTCATTTTTCACTGCTCCTCACTCCCCCTTTGACATCAATGGCAAAGGGTGGGGTCCGCACACCAAAATTTTCAAAAATTTTCTATACATAGCCGCATATTTACATACTCACATATACTGAAGAATGCTGCAAAGGATGTCTGCAATTGAATCATTTTTGTAGCCCAACTTTGCTTCATTCTGTCCAAAATTGAAATGTGACCACTTAACAAAAATGCAAACGCTTCTGCCCGCTTGAGATCTGTCGGATCTTTTGTTTGGGCGGTGGTCTGAGCATCACTGATGGCCTCATGCATAGTTTCCAACTTAGGGATTATAATCCTTCTAAGTTCTCCCATCCGGTTAGTGATGTTCTTTCTTTCCTTCTCAAGATTCTTTATTTCATTCAAGACTGCAATAGTCTGACATTCTTGATTTATTATAGAGGAAGAGAGAGGATCAAAACTTTGAGATAAGCTTTGTAGCTTATCCTGTTCCTCTTTTATTTTCTTGTCAAATGCTGCTGTTGCCTTTGACCAGGATATACAAAATTTATAGATGTCACCGCCATCCTTAAGAGCATTCTCTAAGCTCTTTATTCCAATGCTTACAATCTTCCTATCTTTAGAGATTAATTCTAATATTTCTGAAAATCTCTTATCCAAAAATTCCTTCCGGACCTTTTCTTCAGCTGATTTTTCTAGAGAATCAAAATGTGTATCAATACTGCTGACTAAGGTTTTTAGATTACCGGAAGTGGAGGCTGTCGGATCTATCTGGATTGATGGCATGATCTTTACAAGTACTCCGGAAGCAGCCTCTATCAACTCACAGTCTTCCATATGAGACTTCAGGAGCTTTTCATTTGCCTTGGCATTTGCAAATGAAGCTATCTTCATTGTTTGTACCGGAGAGAGAGAGTCAAAATCAAATGGGCCTTTTAGAAGCTCCGGTTCATCAATCTCTAGAGTTTCTTTGCTCAAAAATTGTTGAACAGTTTGTGCAGTGTCTCTTGCCGAAGACAGATGTTTCTTTTCTTCTGCAGTCTTAGAACTGTCAACCTCTTTGTCTTTCACCACTGCTTCCTTCTCCTGTAATTGCTCTTCTTCTTTGGATCCGGAGACTGTAGGGGAAACCGGAGGAGAGATGCTAGCTTGTTCATGGGCCACTTCTTCTGGAGCAGAGGGTCCCAAGTCCTCAGCTGTTTCTGTACCTAAATCCTCTACAACAGGAAGATTGAACCTTTTGAAGGCCTTCCGGAGGATCTCTTCTGTTTCTTGGGCCACTTTGTCAGTCTCACCAAGCATGAGTTGATTCATCCTGGCTTTGCTTCTGAACTCATCTTTGCAGTCCTTGAAGATAATGTTCATTGTCTTGGGATCAATTTGAGGATATAGCTGAATAGCTATCTGCTCCCAGATCTCAAGATCTTTAGCATGAGCATTATTCTTTCTTACTTCCAATTCCTTTTCTAGGCTTTTAGGAATAAGAGATATTATTTCAATGAAAGCCTTATTATATATGTTAAGATATTTTACTGTGGCCTCCTGCAGAGTCTTTTGGTCGGCCTCACTGAAGTCATCATATGATTTAGTCATTGGTTGAAGGTTTCCATCCACCGTGACCGACTTGATTATGCTCTCTAGAGACAGAGTGGGCTTTTCAACAGATCCTTCTGCCATTTCATCCTTGTCTTGGCCTGTGGAGGGCTTACCGGATCCTTTCTTCTTCTGTTTCTTTATTTCTTTTACTCCCTCATCTGATTCTGTTTCCTCTTCATCCTTTTGGCTTCCATAAGCCCTTGTGGCTTTTGTCTTGGATCTCTTACCGGATGCCTGGACTTCCGGTTTTCAACTTTTGGTTGTGGGAGGTGCAGGTCTCTTTGATGATCTGGTCCGGGTGGGAGCTTCAACCGGAGCACTTTCTTTACTTTTCTCTTCTTCCTCAGCCTTCCTCCTCTTTTCCCGGCTGGCATCAAGTGCCTCCTTTGAGATGCCTAGGCCTTGAGCAATGTGCTCTACTTCTTTTCTCACCTTTCTTTTAATCTCAGGTTCCCTGAGTTCTACATGTATTTTTACACTCAGCTCCTCAAAGGTTCCAAACCTTTCTGCCTTAGGATCTTTGGGCTGACTTAGCATGTGTTGAACATGCAGCTCCACTATCTGTTCATCCACTTCATACCCCATGGGCATGATCCAGACAGTCCTTGGCTCTACTGCCTCCATTAGGCACTGATCAGTGTCAACCATAAAGCACACTGAGTCTTTGTATTTTTCAACAAGAGACTGGGGAATTCTCTCTCTTGCTTGCATCATGCTCTGAAAGTTTTTGAAGTATCCCCATAGAGCTGTATTTCTTGCTTTTGTATCCCCAAGTCCATGCAAATAGTCTCTTATCTGGACTGCAACAGGTTTGTCATTCTGCCATACCCATCCACTTGTTCCGGGTAGCTCATTCATGAAGTAGAAGAATAGACATACAATAAGAGTACCATACTTAAAGGAATTCTTCTTATCCTTCTTGATTTTCTGTATATTTTCCATTAATTGGCTTAGCAGTAGTTCGCAGAGATCATATTCTACATTCTTTCTTAGCATTTCATAGGCAGTGTATACTGCAGTTCCGGATACAGAATTCTCCCTGCTGGAGTGATAGATCTTGTATCCTATTATCATTGATGCATATTTGATATCCGGATCCGAAATATCTTCAATGGTCATTGCCCTCTTATCAAATTTTGATCCGGTGGCCTTAGTTACAATGTTGTTCTTGACAGATTTGAGGATAGGTACCCCTCCGGAAGAGTATAGACCAGTTACTGCTCTAATTGCCTCTTTTGTGATCTTGCAGGGTCTATCTAGCCATAGAAAGTTGTCATGCATCCTGCTCAGTACATACCGGACCCATTCATCTTCTTCAAAGCAGGGGAAATGAATAAATTGCTCAAATTGTTTCTTCTGGATATCCTTATACTCTGGTTTAAGCTCAAAAGCATTGTCTATCAGTTGCTTGTGATAGAGGTCTCTTAATTTGAATTCCCCAAATTCCTCAATGCTTGCATGTATGTAAACCCTAATGTCTTCGGTATGTAAAACTCCGTGAGGAACACTAGAGAAGGCTCCTAGTGGATCTACCTCCAATGATTTGTAGGGATGTTTCTTGAATGAGGGGCGAGGTCTATCAGAGATCTTAACTATGTTTGGAGTAGCCATTCTTCAAAGATTTGCAGTGAGGTAATGAAAAACGGAGAATACCTTATGCGCCTTCGGTTTGCACGGAGTGGTTGGATTGATTTCTTTATGCAATAACTTCGGCAGGAGATCCTTGGTGTGCTTGATGAACCTTGTTGCAGAGCTCCACTTTTCGTTTCTTCTCGAGTGCAGAATGAGCAAATGACCTTTGAGAAATCCCTTAAATTGCTCCGCAAACCCTAATATCTGTCTGCAATAAATGCTTCACCTACATCATTCCGGTTTGCCTTGTCTGGATAGCTTGGAGTATCCCAGATTAGTCCTGATCTATGGATATCATCCGGATCTTTCAATCATGAATAAATCGAGGTAACATATTACAAGATCATCCCAAACACTCTGTCCAATCCGCAGAACAAGATAGTGCATTTCCGGATCTTTCCGGACCTTTTTGTAATCCTTTATCATACCGGAGCATCTCCCTGAACAGGTCTTATTTGATCGATCACAGCTTCTTCATAACTCCATGCGGACTTCTGAAAACTTGACTGAAGTATCTCAAGACTCATATCTACAAACCCTTTGATCCGCATCTTGTGCCACATCCGGCACCACTTGTTTGGTTGGGGGAACAAGATTTTCTTTGAGTCTCCCCCTGAGCCTGAGCTCACCTTTTAATTTCCGGAAGAAATATCAGCACCAGAGTCTGGTGCGGATCCAACCTCTACATTCTCTGAACTTTTCTTCACCCAAATCTTGCTCATCTGATTTCTAACCTCATCCGCATTCATCTTTTGTTTACCCTTGTCTTGATTCTGATTATACACCGGACCTCTTTTGTCCTGATTCTTGTTTCTGCAGACTTTAGCATTATGACCGGACCTATTGCAGATTTGGCAAATAACATTTCTTTGCATATTTGACTGATATCCTCTTGATCTGCATTGATTAGCCCTATGACCTATTCTATTGCATGTGAAGCATCTACCTTTGAATGATTTGTTTACTTGCATAATTCTGCATTCATGGGATTTGTGTCCATACCTTTTGCAGTTGAAGCACTGTCCGGAGAAGGATGAATTAATCTGATTCATTTTCATTCTGCACTGATCAGCTTTGTGACCAAAGTGGTTGCAGCTGTGGCAGTATCCATTGAAGGATGGATATCTTTGAGCATTTGGCTGTCTTATCGGAGGTCTTCTAGGCCTGTTCCTTGGATTTTCTGATCCAAGATTCTTCTGACCGGATCCAGAGCTTTCTCCTTTCTCATATCCCAAACCATACTTGTCATCTGTCCTCTTTTGACTTCCAAGAAGAACTTCAAGTTGAGCAGAACTTATCTTGAATTTCTCTTTATATTCATTTGTTGTTTGAAGGTCTCTTTTGAGAGAGGCAATTTGATCCTCAAGTTTTCCTTCATTATCTTTGGCATCTTCAAGATCAGATTCAAGATGTCTGATAATCCTGTCCATCTGGTGGCATTCTTCTGATTTTTCTTTAAGAGATTGTCTTAGATTGTCTTCAGCCTTTCTTTTTTCTTCAATCTCTTGAGTAAACTTTATAGTTCCTGATTCCATTTCATGTCTTAACATAATGACTTCTTTTGATAACTTTTCACATAACTTGGTTTGCTCAGTCAATTCTTCATTTGTATTGCTTTCTTCACTTTGTCTTTCCAACTGTTGAAGCAGCTCCTTTCTCTTTTTCATAGAGAGACTTAATTTGTCTTTTAATTCTCTCATGAATTCATCAGCCTGTTTGAGTCTTTCCTTTAATTCACTGACTTTAGAATTTGACTGTTCAAGATCCTCAAGAGCAGTCTTGAGTTGCTCCCTTAAACCATATGCATCCATTTGAAATCGCAGATCTTCCTCAAGCTGTTAGGCTCTATTAGGAGGAACTTAGCTCTGATACCAATTGTTGATAACTGAGAGGGGGGGGTGAATCAGTTATCCTAATTATTTCCCTTATTGAACTTTCCTTTTAATTGATGCAGCATAAAATCAAACACAAAAACATTAACCATGAAATAAGAAACACATGACACAGTATTTTTGACGTGGAAACCCTGTTAAGGGAGAAAACCACGGGGTGATTAACCCAAAATTATTCTCTGTTAGAAGAATAGGAAATTACAAAAATGGCACTTGCCAATTAGGGCTCACTGCCCGAGCACACTGCTCACAAGAGGCCCACTGCCTACAAGAAGACACACTGTCTACAAAGTGATGAGAATCACAGTCTTGAACTGATTGGAAGCATCTGAATATGCTGGAGTTCAGTTCCGGTTAGGCTCAGTACACTGATCTGCTGCACTTCATCTTTCCTCTGTTCTTATTCTACTATCTTTCACATACCGGATCCTTTTTGCTACCTCTGCTCTTATCTGGACTTATTCGCATATATCTCCATATCATCACCCTCTTCACAACTAAATCCATCCTTTATATATATCCGCACAAGTAATTTCATCACCTTTCTAGTCGGCATCCGGAACAGTCTAGTTTCTTACAAACTTTTGTTCTGTCGGCTGAATCCTTCCTCACCAAGCAATGCGGATCAAGCATATACTTGTAGATATCATTAATCATGTCAGCCAAACATGATTCATGCCTTCACAACCTCTGTCATCAACAGTAACACATCCGGAAAGCAGTCTGATACTCTGTCAGTCAGTTCTTCCTCTGTTTTCACTGTCTCTCAGGAATCCGGTACTCAACCATTCATATCTTTTTCCTTGTCCATCACCGGAGGCTAAATCCTTGGAATATACCACTCAAGGTAGTCCTCTTGACTTCCCCAAATCCGCACTGCACCAAGACACTTCCTCTGAGAGATCCGGACCAATCTGTCGGACCTTGCCACATGCTCTGTTCTTCTTCACCGGACCACAACATTCTTTATTCTGACTTCCGGTAGAGACACATTATGACTTGCGGATATGTGGGATGACCTTTGTTGCCATCAATGACAACAACCATGAATCCATATAGTGTCTCTTGCCAACACAATCTTCCCCTTTGTCATTGATGGAAACATATGATGTTAAAAACTAATCCAACCATCAAGACAAGAACTTCTCCCCCTTTTTCTTATCACACCTGCAACCACTTTCTTCCCTGCTCCCCCTTTCACTAGTAACTACTCACTTCCATCCAAGTTTTTCACATGACTTCTCTCCCTCTTTGACATCAATGGTAAAGGCCACATATTTTGAATCATCTCTCACCCTTTTTGTTTCTTAGACAAAGCCAAACTAAACTCCATAATTAGCATACTGACTACTCCCCCTAAGTAGCATCCCCTTAACACCAATCCAGATCACAAGATATGACTGTGAGTTTCATCAAACTGATGCACACTAGTGCACCTTAGTTTTGAACAGGAGGGGTAATCACCCCTAGCTTTCCTCTGAGATAATCAAAAGTATCCTTAGGTAGAGGCTTGGTGAAGATATCTACAATCTGATCCTTTGATGCAGGAGCATACCTGGTTCAAGAGTAATCTTGTATCAACCAAAAACATTTGCATTTTAGTTTGTTTGCATTTTAGTTCTTTCATTTTCTAGTTTAGGTCAAGCAGTTCAATCAGTAGCAGTTTCCAGCTTGTGGTCCAGTTTTGGCATTTCACACCTTGTAGATATGGACTTAGTATCTACATTCATTCATCTACATCATATCAAGAATTCAGAGTATTTGGATCAGTTACCGGAAAGATATCACTATCAGAAGATCAATTGTTTTCTCATAGCAGAGCATTCTAACAGTTCCTAATAATTAGCTAAAGGAGAAGGCTTGTGAATCATTCCTTGACTTGCGGATCTTAATAACACATCATCCAATGTCTTGTGGTTCATGGCTAACCTTCCCCAAGGGTCTGTGCATTATTTCATTCATTTGAGGAAGTGTTATATGCATTTAGGTTTGACCTATCTGTGAACATGTTATGACTCTTCCTTGGAGTTTGTGACCTTCCTTAGTCGACGCGAAGGAATCTAATGGTCCAGAAATGATATATAAAGATGTAATAGATCCTTATGAAAGTAGTTCAATAGTTAGCACTTGATTCATAGTTCATAGTTTAGATTTTGCGTGAAGGAGCTTCAAAGCTTTGTCTTACGCATGTATGTATTCAGGCCTTGGAGCCCTAGTTGTAAGCCCGCATGTTGTCAACTAGATTGTATTTTGAATTCTTGATATATTGAATGACTAAATCTGCATTTGTTCTATTTTCTTGGGTTGTTTCCATTGTGTTTACTCTTGTTGCATGGTCTGGATAGTTCATTCTATGAACCCTCCTACCGTGACTGCACCAAGTGGTATCGGAGCGAAAGTTTGAATCTTTGGGAGAAAATTAAGCGAGTTGGTGAGGGGATTCCATAAGATATTTTTGTGAGTAGATCACCGATTTGAGGTAGGTTACTTGTGCGCAACTGATCACCAATTAAGATGTAGTTGTTCCTTGTAGCCTGATTACCGAACCTAAGGTAGTTTGCACTTGATCCTAGGAAGATGCCACCACGAAGAGTTCCTCCTATTGGTACAATGGCTAATAGAATGGATAAGATGATGGAATTGATGAGAACAATGCAAATTTGTTTGGATGTTGTTGAAGAAGATAGGCAAAGAGGATTGACACCAAGAACTAATGTTGAAAGTGATGATGAGGAAGAATTTCAAACTGTTGAACAAATTGGTGAAACCCTAGAAAGTGATGAAGAAGAAGAATCAGTTCAGATAAAGATGTTGTGAGCTATTTCAAAGATTGGAAAAAGACCTAGAGTTGATGTACCGAACTACACTAGTAATTTGAATCCTGAAGAATTGATTGATTGGATAAATGACATGGAAGAATACTTTGAATATGAGGAGATTGAAGATCTAGAGAAGGTAAAATTCACAAAGACAAAGTTGAAAGGACATGTTGCTACATGGTGGAAAGAAGTTCAGTTGGAAATAAATAGAAGAGGAAAAGAAAAAATTACAAAGTGGGACCAGATGGTGACAAAGTTGAAAAACTAATTCATACCTACTAACTATGAGTTGGAGCTGTTGAAAAGATTGCAAAACCTAAGACAGAAGAAGAAATTTGTGAAGAAGTATACTGAAGAATTTCATAAGATGATCATAAGGATAGGACATAGTGAAGCAAGCAAGGAGAAAGTGGCAAGAAACATCAATGGACTGAGATTGAACATTCAAGAAGAACTAAGTTTGGTAAGGATGACATCTTTGGAAGAAGCATATCAATTTGCCCTGAAAGTTGAAGAGAAGTTGAATAAGAAGCATGATCAGAGACAGAGAGGCAGAGGAGGTAAAATTTAGAGAGGAAGATCATTTTCTAGATATGATAGATCATTTGTGGAGTAGAACAAATTTGAGAGCCCATTCAAGTAGGATAGATATAACAATGCTTATCGAAGAGATGACAGAAATTTTTACCAGAGAGGAAACCCCAGTGCATACCAGAATGAAGGATATAGAAGAGAAGGAAGAGGATTTGATAAGAGAACATTTAGAGGTACTTGTTTCAAATGTTGAAGCAAAGGACATAGAGCATTTGAATGTAATTAGGGTAGTACAAGTAAGAAGACATAAAAGAGTGGAAGAGTAGCCTATGTTGAAGAAGAACCTATTGAACGAAGTGACCCTTGTTTAGTTGGAAAACCTGAGAAAGAAGAACCATTGGTGATGAGGAGAGCACTATTTCAAGTAGAGACAAATGAGGAACCATCACAGAGGAAAAGTCTATTCAGAACAAGATGCAAATCAGGAGGTAAGTGTTGTAAAGTTGTAATTCATAGTGGTAGTTCAGATAACCTAGTTTCAGAAGAGATGGTGACTAAGCTGAAGTTGGAAAGATTGAAACACCCTAAGCCATATCAGATAGCATGGATTTAGGATGATCATAAGGTACTAGTGAGTGAACAATGTTTGGTGAAATTTCATATTGGATCTTATCATGATGAAGTCTTGAGTGATATTATGCCTATGGATGTATGTCATATTTTGTTGGGTAGACCTTGGCAATATGATAGAAAAGCTATGCATGATGGGAGAGGAATACTTATACTATAAAAAAATTAGAAAATAATTACTTTGATTCCTTTAGAAGATGATTCTAAAGATGTGGTATGTGGAAATGCTAGAATCTGTTTGGTAGATGGAAGGAAATTTTTGGATGGTTTGAAATAGGAAAGTATGTGTTATGCCTTGATTCCTAAGAAGCCTAAAGCATTGAAGAAAGAAACAGAACCGAGTGAGATAAGAGAGTTGCTGACAGAGTATGAAGACATCATATCAGATAATGTACCTAAAGGATTACACCTATAAGGAGTATCAGTCATCACATGGATCTTATACCGGGAGCAAGTTTACCTAACAAAGCAGCACACTAGATGACACCAGTAGAGAATGAAGAATTAAATACACAGGTACAAGAGTTGCTGAGGAAAGGTTTGATCAAAGAAAGCTTGAGTCCTTGTGTAGTACCTATAGTGCTTGCATCGAAGAAGGATGGAGAATGGAGAACGTGTACCGATTCTAGAGCAATAAAAAAGATCACAGTTAAATATAGATTTCCATTACCTAGGATGGACGATATCATGGATTGTTTGAGTGTAGCAAGATATTTCACAAAGATACATTTAAAGAGTGGATACCATCAGATTAGAATCAGAGAAGGAGATGAATGGAAGACTGCTTTTAAGACAAATGAAGGATTGTATGAGTGGTTAGTGATGCCTTTTGGATTGACAAATGCACCTAGTACTTTCATGAGATTGATGAATGAAGTTTTGAAGAAATTCTTGGGTAAATTTGTGATTTTATACTTGGATGATATTTTGATTTTTAGTAAGACAAAAGAAGAACATTTGTGGCATATTAGACAAGTTTTAAAGAGACTGAGAGAGGAGAAATTGTTGTTAAACATTAAGAAGTATAGTTTCATGAAGGAAGAGTTGGTATATTTGGGATTTGTGATTTCTATGGAAGGATTGAAGATGGACCCTGAGAAAGTAAAAACAATTGTTGAATGACCTACACCAGAGAGCATTGGAGAAGTTAGATCATTTCATGGATTGGCTAGTTTCTACTAGAAGTTTATCAAAAATTTTAGTTTAGTTTGTAACCCTATGACAGAGACAATGAGAGGTGATAGAAAGGATTTTAAGTGGACATCAGGAGCAAACAAAATTTTTGAGTTGTTGAAGTAGAAAGTGACAAAACAACCTGTTTTGGCATTACCGAATTTTAATAAGATATTTCAAGTTGATTGTGATGCAAGTGGACATGCAATTAGAGCAGTGTTAAGTCAAGAAGGTAGACCTATAGCTTCTTTTAGTGAGAAGTTGAATGGTGCAAGGAGAAGATATTTAGTTTATTATCAAGAGTTCTAGGCCATAATTTAGGCCTTGAAGAAGTGGAGACATTACTTGTTGCCTAAGGAGTTTGTGTTGTTTACAAATCATCAAGCTTTGTAGTATTTGAACAATCAAGGTAAGTTGAATCAGAGACATATGAGATGGGTAGAGTTCATGCAGAGCTATACTTTTGTGTTGAAGCATAGGAGTGGAAACTCAAACAAAGTTGTTGATGCATTGAGTAGAAGAAGAAACTTGTTGACAGAGATGAGAGTTGAAGTGTTGGGTTTTGATGAATTGAAGAACATGTATGAGGGAGACACTAATTTTGTAGAACCTTGGAAAGCATGAAAGGAACCTATTGTGATAGATAGAAGCAAGTGGTTAGATTATTTCATTCAAGAAGATATGGTGTTCAAAGTAAGTCAGTTGTGCATACCTAGTAGTTCAATGAGAGATAATTTGATCAAAGAGAAGCATAGTGGTGGATTGGTAGGACATTTTGACATTGATAAGATAGTGGCTTTGGTAAGTGAAAATTACTTTTGGGCTCATATACATAAGGATGTTCAGAGATTTGTGCAGAGTTGTAGAATTTGTCAAGTTGCAAAAGGGAGTAGTCAAAATACCAGATTGTATAAACCTTTGATAGTACAGAGAGATTTTGGGAAGAGATAAGCATGGATTTTGTAATGGGATTACCTAAGACATAAAGAGGACATGATTAATATTTGTAGTGGTTGATAAATTTTCAAAGATGACTCATTTCATACCTTGCAAGAAGATAACTGATGTAGTGCATGTAGCTAACCTATTTTTCAAGGAGATTGTGAGATTGCATGGATTACCTAAGAGTATACTTTCAGACAAAGATACAAAGTTTGTTGGATACTTTTGGAGGACACTTTGGAAGAAGATGAAGATAGATTTAAAGTTTAGTTCTAATTTTCATCAACAGACAGATGGACAGACAGAGGTAGTGAATAGGAGTTTGAGAAAGTTGTTGAGATGTTTGGTTGGAGAGAAGATAGGGAGTTGGGACTTGATTCTTTCACAAGTAGATTTTGCATACTATAATTCAATAAATAGGAGTACCAGAAGAACACCTTTTGAGATTATTACTGGAGTGAATCCTAGACAAGTTGCAAAATTGAGAGACATCAGTATAGAGGAAAAGAGAAGTGCAGAAGAAGAGGAATTTGCAGATCACATGAAGACAGTGCATAATTAGGTAAAGAAACATTTGGAGACTATGAACAGTAAGTACAAAGAGAAGGCTAATGAGAAGAGAAGACATAAGGAATTTGAAGTGGGAGATGAAGTAATGGTGTACTTGAGAAAAGAATGATTTCCAGATGGGACATATAACAAGTTGAAGATGAAGAAGTTTGGACCTTGTAGGATACTCAGAAAATTTAATTTAGGAAATGCATATGAAGTGGAATTACCAGAGACATTGGGTATTTCACCTATTTTCAACATTGCAGATCTTTATCAGTATCATGAAGTAGAGTTCAGTGACAACATGGAAGAAGACTTGAAGAAGCAGCTACCACAACAAGCACCAGAATAGATTGAAGACATTTTAGACAGCAGAGTTGGACACAGCACTAGAGGAAGACAATACAAAGAATACCTTGTGAAGTGGAAAGGAAGACTGGAAGAAGATTCATCATGGATTTCTCAAGTTGAGGTGGACCATCTTGGTTCTCCCCTAGCCCCAACAAAGTGAGGGACTCACTTTTTCAATAACCCTGGATGTCCTGATGTAGGAGCATTCCTGGTTCAAGAGCAATCTTGCATCAACCAAAAACATTTACATTTCAGTTCTTTCATTTTCCAGTTCAGGTCAGGCAGTTCAGCCAGTAGTAGTTTCTAGCTTGTTGTCTAGTTTTGGCATTTCACACCTTACAGATCTAGACATAGTATCTACATTCATTCATCTACATCATATAAAAAATTTAGAGTATTTGGATTAGTTATCAGAAAGATATCGCTATCAGAAGATCGACTATTTTCTCATAGCAGAGCATTCTAACAATTCCTGATAATCAGCTAAAGGAGAAGGCTTATGAATCATTCCTTGACTTGTGGATCTCAATGACATATCATCCAATATCTTGTGGTTCATGGCTAACCTTCCCCAAGGGTCTGCGCATTGTTGCATTCATTTGAGGAAGTGTTATATGCATTTAGGTCCGACCTATCTGTGAACATGTTATGGCTCTTCATTGGAGTTTGTGACCTTCCTTAGCTGATGTGAAGGAATCTAATGGTCCAGAAATGATATATAAAGATGTAATAGATCCCTAGGAAAGTAGTTCAATAGTTAGCAATTGATTCATAGTTCATAGTTTAGATTTTGTACGAAGGAGCTTCAAAGCTTTATCTTACGCATGTATGTATTCAGGTCTTGGAGCCCTAGTTGTAAGCCTACATGTTGCCAGCTAGATTGTATTTTGAATTCTTGATATATTGAATGATTGAATTTGCATTTGTTCCATTTTCTTGAGTTGTTTCTGTTGTGTTTACTCTTGTTGCATGGTTTGGACAGTTCATTATGTGAATCCTCCTACCGTGATTGCACCAAGTGGTATTAGAGCAAAAGTTTGAATCTTTGGGAGCAAATTGAGCAAGTTGGTGAGGGGATTCTATAAGATCTTGTTGTGAGTAGATCACCAATCTAAAGCAGGTTACTTGTGCGCAACTGATCGCTGATTGAGAGGCAATTGTCGCTTGTAGCCCGATCCCCAAACCTGAGGTAGTTTACACTTGATCCTAGGAAGATGCCGCAGTGAAGAGTTCCTCCTATTGGTATAATGGATAATAGAATGGATGAGATGATGGAATTGATGAGAACAATGCGAATTTATTTCTATTGAAGAAGATAGGCGAAGAGGATTGACACTGAGACCTAATGTTGAAAGTGATGATGAGGAAGAATTTCAATCTGCTGATAGAAAGTGATGAAGAAGAAGAAGTGGATCAAATAGATATGTTGTGAGCTATTTCAAAGATTGGAAAAAGACCTAGAGTTGATGTATCGAACTGTACTGGTAATTTGAATCTTGAAGAATTGATTGATTAGATAAATGACATGGAATAATACTTTGAATATGAGGAGATTAAAGATCCGGAGAAGGTGAAATTTGCAAAGACAAAGTTGAAAGGACATGCTGATATATGGTAGAAAGAAGTTCAGTTGGAAATAAATAGAAAAGGAAAAGAAAAGATTACAAAGTGGGATCGGATGGTGACAAAGTTGAAAAATCAGTTTATACCTATTGACTATGAGTTGGATCTGTTGAAAAGATTGCAAAACCTAAGACAGGAGGAGAAATCTATGGAGTATACCAAAGAATTTCATAAGATGATCATAAGGATAGGACATAGTGAAGCAAGCAAGGAGAAAGTGGCAAGATACATCAATGGACTAAGATTGAACATTCAAGAAGAACTAAGTTTGGTAAGGATGACATCTTTAGAAGAAGCATATCAATTTTCCCTAAAAGTTGAAGAGAAGATGAATAAGAAGCATGATCAAAGACAGAGAGGTAGAGGAGGTAAAATTTAGAGATGAAGATCATTTTCCAGATATGATAGATCATTTGTGGAGTAGAATAAATTTGACAGCCCATTCAAGGAGGATAGAGATAACAATGCTTATTGGAGAGATGACATAAATTTTTACCAGAGAGGAAACCCTAGTGCATATCGGAATGAAGGATATAGAAGAGAAGGAAGCGGATTTGATAAGAGAACATTTAGAGGTACTTGTTTCAAATTTTGAAGCAAAGGACATAGAGCATTTGAATGTAATCAGGGTAGTACAAGTAAGAAGACAGAAAATAGTGGAATTGTAGCCTATGTTGAAGAACCTATTGAACTAAGTGACCCTTGTTTGGTTGGCAAACCTAAGAAAGGAGAATCATTGGTGATGAGGAGAGCACTATTTCAAGTAGAGACAAATGAGGAACCATCACAGAGGAAAAGTCTATTCAGAACAAGCTGCAAATCAGGAGGTAAGTGTTGTAAAGTTGTAATTGATAGTGGTAGTTCAGATAACCTAGTTTCAGAGGAGATGGTGGCTAAGATGAACTTGGAAAGATTGAAACACCCTAAGCCCTATCAGATAGCATGGATTCAAGATGATCATAAGGTACTAGTGAGTGAACAATGTTTGGTGAAATTTCATATTGGATCTTAACATGATGAAGTCTTGTGTGATATTATGCCTATGGATGTATGTCATATTTTGTTGGGTAGACCTTGGCAATATGATAGAAAACCTATACATGATGGGAGAAATAATACCTATACTATAACAGCAAATGGGAAAAGAATTACTTTGATTCCTTTAGAAGATAATTCTAAAGATGTGGTATGTGGAAATGCAAGAATCTGTTTGGTAGATGGAAGGAAATTTTTGGATGGTTTGAAACAGGAAAGTATGTGTTATGCCTTGATTCCTAAGAAGCCTAAAGCATTGAAGAAAGAAACTAAACTAGATGAGATAAGAGAGTTGCTGATAGAGTATGAAGACGTCATATCAGATAATCTACCTGAATGATTACCACCTATAAGGATTATTAGTCATCACATGGATCTTATACTGGGAGCAAGTTTGCCTAACAAAGCAGCACACCGCATGACACCAGAAGAGAATGAAGAATTGACTAGATAGATACAAGAGTTGTTGAGTAAAGGTTTGATCAAAGAAAGCTTGAGTCCTTGTGTAGTACCTGCAGTGCTTGCACCAAAGAAGGATGGACAATGGAGAATGTGTACCGATTCTAGAGCAATAAACAAGATCACAGTTAAGTATAGATTTCCTTTACCTAGGATGGATGATATCATGGATTGTTTGAGTGGAGCAAGATATTTCACAAAGATACATTTAAAGAGTGGATACCATCAGATTAGAATCAAAGAAGGAGATGAATGGAAGCCTACTTTTAAGACAAATGAAGGATTGTATGAGTGGTTAGTGATGCCTTTTGGATTGACAAATGCACCTAGTACTTTCATGAGATTGATGAATGAAGTTCTAAAGAAATTCTTAGATAAATTTGTGATTGTATACTTGAATGATATTCTGATTTTCATTAAGACAAAAGAAGAACATTTGTGGCATATTAGACAAGTTTTACAAAGATTTAGAGAGGAGAAATTGCTAATAAACATTAAGAAGTGTAGTTTCATGAAGGAAGAGTTGGTATATTTGGGATTTGTTATTTTTGTGGAATGATTGAAGATGGACCCTGAGAAACTAAAAGCAATTATTGAATGGCCTACACCAAAGAGCATTGGAGAAGTTAGATCATTTCATGGATTGGCTAGTTTCTACCAGAAGTTCATCAAAATTTTTAGTTTAGTTTGTAACCCTATGATAGAGACAATGAGAGGTGATTGAAAGGATTTTAAGTGGACATCATGAGAAGACAAAAATTTTGAGTTGTTGAAGCAGAAAGTGATAGAACAACATGTTTTGGCATTAATGAATTTCAATAAGATATTTCAAGTTGATTGTGATGCAAGTGGACATGCAATTAGAGCAGTGTTAAGTCAAGAAGGTAGACCTATAGCTTATTTTAGTGAGAAGTTGAATGGTACAAGGAGAAGATATTCAGTTTATGATCAAGAGTTCTACACCATAATTCAAGCCTTGAAGAAGTGGAGACATTACTTGTTGCCTAAGGAGTTTGTGTTGTTTATAGATCATCAAGCCTTACAGTATTTGAATAGTCAAGGTAAGTTGAATCAGAGACATATGAGATGGGTAGAGTTCATGCAAAGTTATACTTTTGTGTTGAAGCATAGGAGTGGAAAATCAAACAAAGTTACAGATGAATTGAGTAGAAGAAGAAACTTGTTGACAGAGATGAGAGTTGAAGTGTTGGGTTTCGATGAATTGAAGAACATGTATGAGGGAGACAATAATTTTGGAGAACCTTGGAAAGCATCCAAGGAACCTGTTGTGACATATAGAAGCAAGTAGTTAGATTATTTCATTCAAGAAGATATGTTGTTCAAAGGAAGTCAATTGTGCATACCTAGAAGTTCAATTAGAGATAATTTTATCAAAGAGAAGTATAGTGGTGGATTGGCAAGACATTTTGGCATTGATAAGATAGTGGCTTTGGTAAGTGAAAATTACTTTTGGCCTCAGATACATAAGGATGACCAGAGATTTGTGCAGAGTTGTAGAATTTGTCAAGTTGCAAAAGGGAGTAGTCAGAACACCGAATTGTATAAACCTTTCACAGTACCAGAGAGACCTTGGGAAGACATAAGCATGGATTTTGTAATGGGATTACCTAAGACACAGAGAGGACATGATTCAATATTTGTAGTGGTTGACAGGTTTTCAAAGATGGCTCATTTCATACCTTGCAAGAAGACAACTGATGCAGTGCATGTAGCTAACCTATTTTTCAAGGAGATTGCGAGATAGCATGGATTACCTAAGAGTATAGTTTCAGACATAGATACAAAGTTTGTTGGATACTTTTGGAGGACACTTTGGAAGAAGATGAAGACAGATTTAAGGTTTAGTTCTACTTTTTATCCACAGACAGACGAACAGATAGAGGCAGTGAATAGGAGTTTGTGAAACTTGTTGAGATGTTTGGTTGGAGAGAAGACATGAAGTTGGGACTTGATTCTTTTGCAAGCAGAGTTTGGATACTATAATTCAATAAATAGGAGTACCAAAAGAACACCTTTTGAGATTGTTACCGGAGTGAATCCTAGAGGAGTTGCAGAATTGAGAGACATCAGTATAGAGGAAAAGAGAAGCGCAAAAGCAGAGGAATTTTAAGATCACATGAAGAAAGTGCATAATCAGGTAAAGATCACATATAACAAGTTGAAGATGAAGAAATTTGGACCTTGTAGGATACTCTAAAAATTTGATTCAAGAAATGCATATGAAGTGGAATTACTAGAGACATTGGGTATTTCACCTATTTTCAACATTGCAGATCTTTATCAGTATCATGAAGGAGAGTTTGGTGACAACATGGAAGAAGACTTGAAGAAGCAGCTACCACAACAAGCACTAGAATAGATTGAAGACATTTTGGATAGTAGAGTTGGACGTAGCACTAGAGGAAGACAATACAAAGAATACCTTGTGAAGTGGAAAGGCAGAACGGAAGCAGATTCATCATGGATTTCTCAGGCCGAGGTGGACTGTCTTGGTTCTCCCCTAGCCTCAGCAAAGTGAGGGACTCACTTTTTCAATAACCCTAGATATCCTGATGCAGGAGCATCTCTAGTTCAAGAGCAATTTTGCATCAACCAAAAATATTTGCATTTTAGTTTGTTTGCATTTCAATTCTTTCATTTTCCAGTTCAGGTCAGGCAGTTTAGTCAGTAGCAGTTTCCAGCTTGTGGTTCAGTTTTGGCATTTCACACCTTACAAATCTAGACTTAGCATCTACATTCATTCATCTACATCATATCAAGAATTCAGAGCATTTGGATTTGTTACCAAAAAGATATTTCTATCAAAAGATCGACTATTTTCTCATATCAGAGCATTCTAACAGTTCTTGATAATCAGTTGTAGGAGAAGGCTTGCGAATCAGTCCTTGACTTGCAGATCTCAATGACACATCATCCAATGTCTTGTGGTTCATTTCTAACCTTCCCCAAGGGCCCACACATTGTTTCATTCATTTGAGGAAGTGTTCTATGCATTTAGGTATGACCTATCTGTGAACATGTTACGACTCTTCATTGGAGTTTGTGACCTTCCTTAGCCGATGCGAAGGAATCTAATGGTCCAAAAATGATATGTAAAGATGTAATAGATCCTTTGTAAACTAGTTCAATAGTTAGCAATTGATTCATAGTTCATAGTTTAGATTTTGTATGAAGGAGCTTCAAAGCTTTATCTTGCACATGTATGTATTCAGACCTTGGAGTCCTAGTTGTAAGCCTACATGTTGCCGGCTAGATTGTATTTTGAATTCTTGATATATCGAATGATTGAATCTGCATTTCTTCAATTTTCTTGAGGTTTTTCCATTGTGTTTACTATTACTACATGGTCCAGACATTTTATTCTGTAAACCCTCCTACTGTGAGTGCACCATCATTTGAAGGAACAAACTCTAATATGATTTCATTCTCATTTACCTTCTATATCAAAAAGTGAAACTTGATGGATATGTACTTTGTCTTTGAATGCAACATTAGATTCTTTGAGATGTTTATTACACTTGAATTATTACAGAAGATTGTACAAGCTCTTCAAACACAATTCTGATATCCTTCAACATTTGCTTCATCCACAAAACTTGAGTATAATTACTTGCTGCTGCTATATACTCTACCTCTATAGTAGACAGAGCTATTGCCTCCTACTTTTTGCTCTACCAAGAAACCAATCTCTTTCCCAAGAAAAATGCACCACCACTAGTACTCTTCCTATCATCCACATCTCCTACCCCAATAAGCATCTATATATGCATGAAGAGTGAAATCATCATCCTTAGGATACCATAAGCCATAATCAGATGTTTCCTTTAGATATCTAAAAATTCTTTTAACTACTACAACATGAGATTCTCTAGGATCAGCTTGAAATCTAGAACAAGACCAACTACATTCATAATATCAGGTCTGGTATGAGTTAGATAAAGTAGTCCTCCAATCATTAATCTATACCTTTTCTAATTTTCCTTAGGGGAATCATCATCTTTACTCAACTTACATCTGGTTATCATAGGAGTACTCACTAGTTTTGAATCCTCCATCCCAAACTTTTTCGACAACTCTTTCACATACTTAGACTGAGATATGAAGATGCCCTTATCTGACTGAATGATTTGTAGACCCAAGAAGAAATTCATTTCACCAAGCATGGACATCTTAATTTCACTTTGCATCTGATCAAATTTTTTTTACACTTGCTCTCATTTCCACCAAAGATGATATTATCAACAAACACCTGAACAATCAAGATGTGTTCATGATCAATTTTGAAATAAAGATTATTGTCAGTTGTTCCTTTGCTAAAACCTAACTTTAGCAGATACTTATCTAATCTTGCACACCAAGCTCTTGGGGCTTGTTTAAGTCCATACACTACTTTGTTCAATCTACAGACCTTATCTCCTTGATCAAACAATTGGAAACATTCTAGTTGTTCAATGTAGACCTCTTCTTCCAAATCTCCATTTAAGAATGCTGACTTGACATCCATCTAGTAAACTTTGAAATATTTGTAAGTAGCAAAGGCAAGAAATAATCTAACTACTTCGATTTTTGCCACCAGAGTAAAAGTTTCTTCAAAATCAATTCCCTCTAAGTGAGAGTATCTTTTGCACACTAATCTTTCTTTGTTTCTCACAACTTCATCATCTTCATTCAATTTGTTCTGGAAGACCCATTTAGTTCCAATTACATTTTTGTTTTTAGGTCTAGGAACAAGATCCCAAGTATGATTCTTTTCAATTTGCATTAATTCTTCTTCCACTGCTGTTACCTAACTTTCATCATTACAAGCTTCATTCATTGATTTTGGTTCAATCATTGAAATCAAACAATACTCCTCTTGTTCTTTAGTAAATTTTCTTCTAGTTTGAACACCTTTATTTTTAGCTCCTATGATCTGATCTTTAGAATGAGTCAACCTTACATACCTGGGAGTTTTGGGATTTTCTTAAACTTCTGATTCTTGAATTTGTTCCTTAGCATTTGCACTAGCTTCTTAAGTCATTGGATTCTCCAGAGAAATCTAAATTTGAGTTTGAGGACTTTCATTTTGATCATCTAATTCATATCCATAAGATTTGGAAGATCTCTCCTTGCTTTCATCAACCTTGACATTATCACTTTCAACAATCCTTTTCAATCTTTTGTTAAAGCACTGGTATGCCTTGCTTTGGTTAGAATAACCCAAAAATATTCCTTCATCACACCTTGCATCAAACTTTCCTAGATCTTCATCTCTTTTGATATAGCATTTACTACCAAAAACTCTGAAGTATTTCACAGTAGGAACATTACCAAACCACAGTTCATAAGGAGTTTTACTAGTATTACCTTTGATCTACACCCGTTTAAGAGTTTAGACAACAGTACTCACAGCCTCTCTCCAATAGACATGTGGAACATTTTCTTCCATCATCATGGTTCTAGCAGCCTCTTGAATAGTTCAGTTCTTCCTTTCCACAACTCCATTCTACTGAGGAGTCCTAGGAGCAGATAATTGTCTTCTTATTCCATGCTTTTCACAAAATGCATTAAACTCATTTGAGGTAAACTATCCACCTCTGTTAGATCTCAAACACTTTATCTTCACACCAATCTCATTCTCCACCCTAGCCTTGAACACCTTGAATTTGTCAAGAGCCTCTAATTTCTCTCTCAAGAAAGTGACCCAGATCATCTGAGAGTAATCATTAATCAGCTGTGTAATGAAAAATTTGGATAAATCAAAGTGATAAAACAATGAAATGCATTACCTAATCCAAATACTCAATACCTTTAATAGATAGATGTAAGATGAATTGTTTGATTCAATGATTTGATATGTTGGTTTCTCACAATTCAGCAGCATAAAATTTGCATAAGATTGAGATTATAGATGGAAGATGATGATAATGGATGATAGATGCAAAGGCCCTAATGTGATTTTAGTAGCATAAGGATACTCCAAACTCAATGCATTCTAATGGCTTAGGAGAGGGTTAATTTATAGGAAATGCTTGGTTCAAATGGATGGTTGAGATTAAAAGGCTAAATGATTGATGTGGATGGCTAGGATTGATTAGTTATTCCCACTCTTCAAGGGAGTTTTAGTTATGTGACAAGTGTATAAGGAAGATAAGGCTCATATGTGATCATGTACACAAAAAGTACTACATATGTGAATGTGTATATAAAGAGTAGTACATGTGAAAGATATTAAATAAAAAATATAGTACCACACATGATTCAAGTGAGAGGTGGACAAGTGTCGAAATATGGTGAGAGGTGAGGATAAATGATGGGATATATGAGGGAAATTAATTAAATAAATAAAATTTATTTAATTAATTGGCTAATGGATTAGTGGAATTAGGAGTGGGTTTAGGAGAAAATGCTACATGATGTCTAAGTAATGTATTTGACTAGGTGTTGCAGGACATGGACAAATTTGGGTGTCTACATTTTGCCCCTCTTTGAGATGATGTTCAAGATGATAAGATTTGTGTCGAGTAACATCATTTCAAAGAATCTAAGGTATGGATAGAGGAAAAGGATAGGGATAAAATGGAGATAGGATGGAAAGATACGATGATGCTGCCCCCTTGAGAGGATAGGTGGGTTGGACAAACATGGGTAGGCTCTCAAAATGAAAGGGATTAGCTAAGAAAGATAAGGAAATGGATTAGAATAAATGAATGATATGTTATTCTACAATGAAAGTGAGCAACCATGATGTTTGATTTAGCACTAGACGTTATGCACCAAGGTATAAGAACCAGGGTGATGATGTGTCTTGTGCCCCAGCATAATAAAACCTTGTCTAACGTATGAGGAATTAAACTTAGAGCATTGAAGTCCTAATGCACAAAAGGTATGATATGACCTTAGATGCAAATGATAGTGCAAAAAGCTATTCCAACATACACAAGATATGAATATTAGCTAGAAAGATACGGATTGATACAAATGCAAGATAAAAAGATAACACGTACAAGCAAGCAAGCAAGCATGCACAAATGATTCAAAAACAAACAAGGTATTACCCCTGTCAAGCTGTAAACTAATGATTAATTGCTTATTGTTTTGTTGATGATAGTGTTGTCATTGCAGGGAACGCTATATCCCTAGATCAACACAAGGATGTTGGATGATGATGATGATTGATTTATTTATTTGGTTTACGAGAAGATTAGGATCAAGACCATTGATGTAATTGAATAATTTGATATGATTGATTAACTTGATTGGTATGGATTAAGGATTGTCTTGCATTTGGATAATTGCTTGGAATATTTGGATTGATTGGATGATGAATGGATGATTGGATTGATTTGGTTTGATGAATAGACTTGATGGTTTGATTAATGTGCTTTAATTTTGATGATGATGGATTTCTATAAATGGATTGATTGGATTTGAGTTTGATGAAGTTGACTGATTGAATTGATTTGATTTTGATGATGTGATTGATTTTGATTGGATTGGATTGATTTGATTTAAGTTCGATGATATTGATGGGATGATATGGATTGGATTAATGTGATTTTGATTGATTGATAGATTGACTTGATTTGATGATTTGATTGGATATTTGATTTTCTTTGATGGATTTGAGATTTGATGATGATTGATCGTTGATGAATTGATTGGATTTATTTTGATGGATTTTTTATTTGATTTGAGGGTTGGTTTTATTGCTTGGATTTTCGATGGATATTTGATTTTTGTGTCTTTGGAATATTTGATTTTTTTGTGTTTTTTGAAATGTTTTGGAAAATGCCAATGGATTTACAATTTAGGTAGCCTTTGTTCTTGATACCAATGACAATGGAAAACCAAGTCTAGGTGCAAGGATGGATGAATGGGATTGGATGGATAAAAGGATGGGTGATAGTAAATGGGATGGAAGGCTCATGATAAATGGGTGGATAAAGGGATAGGCCATAAAAGGGAAAGCTCATGATAGATGGATAGATAAGAAGATAGGCCATAGTAGGTGCGATGGAAGACTTAAAATAGATAGATACAAGGATAGGCTATGGAATGGAAAGCTCATGATAAATGGATAGATATAAGAATAGACTATAGTGGATGGATGTATGCCTCATAATGGAGCTAGGATGTGATCTCTAAAGACTATGTCGCATAGGAACAACATGCCTCATTCTAGGTATAGTACTTAGGATTTTTCATGACAAAGCTTATGATAATAGGATGACATGATGGATGGATTTTACATGACAAGGCTTATGATAGGTGGATAATGATAGGATTGTATAGAAAGGATGAGGTATATCAAGAGATAACCAAAACATGTTTCAACATTTTACCCCTATGTCTTCATCAAGATCAAAAGGAGGAAGGGAGAATGGATAGACTCGATATGATAGGCACATGGGTGTAATGGATAAGGATGGTAGGATAGGATATGGAAATGGTAGAACATCATAGAAAGTGATATGATAGGATAGATAGTGTGGATGAGACAAGGTGCCCCCAAGTGTAAGTGACATAGAATATCAACCTACACATGATGCATGTTCGCCAGGTTTTCATCATGGTACTTATCCAAGGCGCTTGTTTACCAGGTTTTCACCATTGGACAAAGGGATTTATCTTTACTTTTTTTTTAATTTTTTGATGGGATGACAATTACACATGGCGCCTGTTTGCCAGGTTTTCACCATGGTAATGGATAGGAGGGACTCAAGTGTCTAGTGCTATAAAAGGTGATATTGTCCCATTAGAAAGTGATGTCATCACATGGACCATGTCATTATGCTCGTAGATGTTGGTAAGGGATTGCATGAAACGGAGATGGATTAGGTGGATAGTGGATGATGAAAGTTTTGTGTAAGGATGGATGAAAGGTAGGCTAATGGATTATGATGTGGATTATGTATGACATATGGAAAAGGATGGATGAAAGATTTATGAAAAACCATGGACCATAGGAAAGTGATTGGGGAGATATGTAAGATAATGGATGAAGGTTGGGGAGATGGAGGTATGTGAAAATGTTGTGGAATGGAATGGAACCATGACCAACGGTTACACACACCATGATAAACATTGAAGCTTTTGATGGGAAGGTGGTGTAGGAAGTAATGGGGATGTTTCCTTAGGAGATGGGTGATGAAGTGCTTTAGGTACCCACATAGACTTAGTATTTTGATTATTTTTTCCTTGCTTGTGGGATTTTTGGGATGTTTGAAACTTTTGAATGGAATAGAAATTTTGGATGGAATGGGATTTTTGGATGGAAGGGGATTGTTGGGATTTTTGAGATGTGGATGAGGGTGCCTCATTTGACTTGCTTTCTATTTTCCTAGGGACCCAAACCATTTTAGTTTTGAACTTTTCTTGTGAAGGTTTGGACTTAGATAGATTTTTGGATGTACTTTGCTTTAATTTTTCACAATTGTGCCATAAGGCATGAGGATTTGTATGATTCTTGGTAGGATTTTTGGATTTACATGTTGAGGCATCCAACTGTTTATTTTTGAATCCCATCGGTTTGGTGGAATGAGTGGTAGCTTTATGTTTATACAATGTGTGCATTTGTTGGTCATGATTAGGAATGTAAGGGTACTTATGAATAAGTGGATAATGAGGCATTGGTAGAAGTGGAGGCAAAGTAGATGGAGGTAAAGTAGATGAAGGAAGGTGTACGGTCACATGTTTTTGGGGTTTATAGGATAATGGAGGTGGAATGGCTACATATGTTTTGGGTATATGATGTGGTTTGTGATGGAAAATAGACTTAGGAGGGACGGAGGAATTACCAACATCTTTAAAGTGTTTACCTTGGGGTGTATATCGAAGGCCATATGAGCATGGAGGTACCTTGACATGGTTTGGCTCCAAAATACCTTGTTCATAAAGGCCTAGGCCTTTACCTTGGTAGTTCATGTTTTGGAGGATGCGATGGGCTATAGAACTAGGTGTGGTTTGGGAACTAGACACGAGTTCTTTATCGGATGTAGAAGGTGAAGTGGAGGACAATTATTGTTTTTTCCCTAAGGAAGAACACTCATGGATAAAGGTGGTAATACCACTAGGACATGATAGTGGATTTTAAATGGAGTTCATAGTGGATGTGGAAGGATCATTAAGATCTTGATTATGTTCATTAGGATCCAAGCTATTTGTGTGATCTTCTATGTTTGCTTAGGGGACAAGTGTCTCATCATGACAAGTGGATGTTTGTTCATTATGGATAGGGCTAGATGGAAAATGACTAGGAGCAATTTAGATAACTTGCTCATGGGTAGATATAGGATTATGGATAGGATCAAGGTGCTCATGGATAACTTCTTTATAGGTATCATCTTGATCATGGAAAAGATACATGTTATGGATGGGTTGCATAAAAGTGATTTGATCTTGAGTTGGACTAGGGCTTTATGTTTCCACATGCTTAATATTAAACTCTTGACATACCTCTTGGGTTGCTTGAATGGAATTGGATGACCCTTGGTCATCAACTACAAGAGAGCATGATGATTCTTGACTTGGACTTATGGGAGGTCCCTGAATAGGCTTAATGGATTGTGGACCACATAAAGGGCTTGAAAGCCTAGGCATATTAATGGAGGGCTCTTGGATAGGCTCAAGGGCATGTTGACTATGTAAAAGGAGTTGTAGGATTGGACATGACATTTGGAAGTTCTTTGGTAGACTCATGAATGGGTGTTTGACATGGGGGTGTTCTATTCTGTGCTAGTAGCCAATGGATCACATCCTTTGCAAGTGTATGGGTGGATAGGAAATACAATGGATGGATAATGATATTAGATGGTGTTGTAGGCTTAGGATTATGATTAGGTTGAGGGCTAGTTGGATTGGATGGATTAGGATTAGGATTAGAGGGGGGTGACACATGGGATTTGGATGATGTGGCATGATTTCCCATTATATGTTGGTACACCTTGTAAACAATTGGGAAAAATATGGGGCATTTATTGGTATTATGTCCTTTGGTCCTATGGTATGCACAATAATCATGTTCATCATATGGACTTTCTTCACATGGTTTGACTTCGGGAAGTTCAATGAGTTTTGCTTCAAGCATCCTTTGTAAAACTATCTCAGCTGCACCCTTTGGTGAAGGATTAGAATGACATGGTGATGAAGGTAATGGAGGGCTTGGTGGTTTGGAAGGTAGAGGGATTAATGGACTAGGAATGGGATCACATGGTGGTGTTGGGATATGACTTGTTGGCTCATGCGTTGGCATGAGATTAGATGGTGGAGGCCACTCTAGATTGGTATCTCCCTTGTCAAAGGTAATTAAGTCTTGGATAGGATAACTTGGACTCATTTGGTTTATGTACAAGGGGCCACTTGAACTTGCATGTGCTTTCAGTTGCAAAGGTGGATCTAGGTCTATCAATGATACTTGGTTGTTTTGTTGAAAAGGTGTACTTGGACTTGCTTGATTTATGTACAAAGGGCTATTTGGACTTTCATGTTGTTCTTGTAAGGACATTTGGTTGCCTTGTGGATGGTTTTGGTGGTGTGTTGGAATGTTAGAATGAGGAATTGGATAATGTTGAGGTGGAGATTGATAGGTTGATGTGGCATAGGTTGATGTGGATGACACATAGGATTGAGTCGAAATTTGTTGAGGTTGGGATGGTGTTTGGACTTGTTGTTGTGATATGATTTGTTGTTGTTGGAATTGTTGAATGGGATGTTGTGATGGTTGGTTTTGTTGAATTGGTTGATGTTTTTGTGGTTGGAATTGTTGATGTGATGATGATGGAGGGGTTACATAGGATAATGGTTGTTGTGATATGGGTTGATATGGATAAGGATTGTGATAGGTTGATGAAGGGTTGATATGACATGTGGAAGGTGATGACATGTAAGGTTGATGTGATGATTGGATTTGATAAGTGGCCAAGAGGTGTTGTGCATGTGCTAAGAGTTGTCATAGTTGAAGTGATTGGCTTGCTTGAGATTGAAGTTGTTGAATCATGTCATTGGCCTCTTGAATGATTTGTTGGTCTAGAGGTGATTGGCTTGCTCGAGATTTGCAAAGTTGGAGAATGAGTTTAAATGCTAAGTCTTCTAATTTTGGCATGGTGTCACACAAGCGTTTAAGTCTTAAGACCTTTTTGGCAAGTGCTTGATTATGATTCAATGATGATGTGGATTGTTTGGATGATGATTTGATGATTAGGATGAGGGTGACTGGGATGATGAAAGGGATGAATAGATTGAATAGATGGATAAATAGGAGGGTTGGATAAGTGACTAGGATGATGGTGATTGGATGATGTGTAATGATGTGGCTTAAGATGTGTGTTGACTAGGATGAATGTTTAGATTGATTTGTTTATGTGTTTGGTGTTTATATCTTGATTTGGCAATGTTCAAACAAATGATTATGCATATACACACATGAATCACTCACACAAGACACACAAGCAATTCTTTTTTTTACTTTGAAAATGAAATGTGATGATTATTAAGAAAGCACTTGAAAACATCAACAAGCCTAATGTCTAGTCCAGTGGGTATGGCCAATTAGGTCTTAGGCTAGATTGCACAAGGTTGACTAAGGAATTGAAAGCAAAATCCTACCACACAGTCAAGAGAAAGGGGTAACCCACACTTCACCTTCACTTCCTAAAGGTATAAAGTTCTTTGGGGCTTAGCCAAGAGTGACAAGATTCCAACTCCCAATGAGGGTGTCTTTTGATTCAGCCTCGATTGAGGTCATCCCTTGGAGTGGTATGTCTCCAAGCAGGCCTCCTAGATAGAGTAAAACAAAAACAAACCAAGTGGCTGCACTTGATTCACACTCACACTTGTTAATTACCCTTTAGAAAATGAAATTTGTGGAATACAATTCAAGCACTTGTTCTTTTTAGACCCAAATCCAAATGTGTTATTGAAGACACTTGTTCGTTTTAGCCTAATTTCAATGATGTGTTTGCAAGCAAGTTGTTTATTTTAAGCCCAAAGTCCAAATGTGTGATCAAACGATAATTAAGAGATGAAAGATTAGAATGTGTACACCTGGTTATTTTCACTTTCCACTCTCTATTGTGACTGATCCAAATGTTGCTCCAACTCCTTTGATTCACCTACAAGTCACCAATTCTAAAAAGAAACAAGTAAACTTGCATAGAAGAAAGCTATGTGAAAAAGATGAAATCTGAAAATTTTTGATTAAGATGATCTAATTTAGTAGAATGGATTGCATAAACAGAAAATTTAGAAAATTTCATATACTTTAAAAAAAAATTTGTTGAAAAATGATAAAAAAAATGCAAAAGTTATGCTTGTTTGAAGTTTGTAATGAAAGAGTGTTAAGATTGAAAAATAAACCCTGCAACAAATCAACAAATAATATCATCCAATAGTAAAATAGATATAGGCATGAGATTCCTTATGATTTTCTAATCAATATAAAAAAAAAAATTGCTCAAATTGGACTCCATATGCAAAAGTTATGTCATAAACTAAGGTTTGGAAAAGAAAAAAATTTTGACAAAAAATCCATTTGTACCATAGATCTAAAAAATAATGATATCGAAAAATGGATTTAAATATTTCTAACCACCTACAAGAAATAGAATGTGATTTGATTAGCTAGATTGGAAGATATAATTTTTTTTTCTAAAAGTCGCGCGTCAAAAATTTCTGAAAAATCAGAATCGTAGGGTCAACTTCAAATCGTCATAACTCCTGAAATACTGAGCCAAAGTTTTAATGTAACCACGTTTCAGAAAGCTCTCGAAGTCCTCATTCCAACGAATCTAAGATCACCTTTTTCCAGGACATGTATAAAACAAAAAACCCTCTACAACAGATTTGGTCCTAAACAAAGAAAATCAACAATATAAAATATCTTCAACCTACAAATCAAAGTGCATAAACCTGCAAAAACTAATAATTAGATCTAATTGGGCATGTTCACGTTAGGTTCACCAAAATGTGTAATGAAAATTTTGGATAAATCAAAGTGATAAAACAATGAAATGTATTACCTAATCCAAATCTTCAATACCTCGAATAGATAGATGCAAGATGAATTTTTAATTCAATGATTTGATATGTTGGTTGCTCATAATTCGGCAGCATAACATTTACATAAGATTGAGATTATAGATGGAAGATGATGATAATGGACGATAGATGCAAAGGCTCTAATGTGATTTCAGCAACATAAGGATACTCCATTCTCAATGCATACTAATGGCTTAGGAGAGGGTTGATTTATAGGAAATTCTTGGTTCAAATGGATGTTTGAGATTAAAAGGCTAAATGATTGACGTGGACAACTAGGATTGATTAGTTATTCCCACTCTTCAAGGGAGTTGTAGTCATGTGACAAGTGTACAAGGAAGATAAGGCTCATATGTGATTGTGTACACAGAAAGTACTACATATGTGAATGTGTATATAAAAAGTAGTGCATGTGAAAGATATTAAATAAAAAATGTAGTACCACACATGATTCAAGTGAGAGGTGGACAAGTGTCAAAATATGGTGAGAGGTGAGGATAAATGATGGGATATGTGAGGGAAATTAATTAAATAAATAAAATTTATTTAATTAATTGGAAAGATGATTAGGATAGGATTAAGATGGGAATTAAATTAAATAAATAAAATGTATTTAATTAATTAGCTAATGGATTAGTGGAATTAGGAGTGGGTTTAGGATAAAATGCTACATGATGTCTACATAATGTATTTGACTAGGTGTTGTAGGACATGGACAAATTTGGGTGTCTACATCAGCAACGTAAAGTATCTATCTCCTTGCAAACTCCTAACACTAGCAGGACCACACATATCAGTGTGCACAAGTTCCAACAATCCACTTGAAAATTGTTCTTTACTTTTGAATGTAGTTCTGCTCTGTTCACCCAATTGACATTCCTTACACATACTATTAACAAGTTTTACAAGCTTTGGAAGATCTCTCATAGCATGAGTAGTACTTATCTTGACAATATTATCAAAGTTTACATGACACATTCTCCTATGCCATAACCAACTCTGATCAATCTGAGCAATCAAACAACTTTTACTAGTACCACTTAAATGAAAGATATTACCTCTAGTCTGGGTACCAGATGCAATCTTAGTTTCGGAGCTTTCCAAAATTCTGCATTTTCCATCTTTGAATCAGAGATCATACCCTTTGTCAACCAACTGTCCAACACTGAGAAGATTACGTTTCAACCCCTCTACATACAAAACATCATTTGTGTTATTCTTACCATCAAAAGAGATGGATTCTCTACCATGGATTCTACCAGCTGAATTGTCTCTAAACTTCATAATTCCACCTTGATAATTGTCCAAACTTACAAACTTACTTTTATCACTAGTCATATGATGAGAACATCCACTGTCAATCACCCATTCATCCTTTTCTTCAACCTGAGAAGCCAAGGCACTTTCCACATTCACACAGCTAGCAGATTCAGTAGGCATCGGATCTTCTTCTTTGATAGTAACAAACACCCATTCATTTCCAGAGGTACTTCCCTTATCATATTCATCATTTGTGACTCCTTCATCAGTAGCTTCTTGGACATAGTAGCATTTCTTCTGAAACCTAGGTCTGTTAGGGTTTGGCTTTGAAACCATCTCCAGACATCTTGAAGAAAAATGACCAATCTTATTGCAAGAAAAACATTTGAAAGGCAACATTCCTTCATACTTACCAGATCCTCTTAGTAATCTTTTGGCAATAAGGGCTTCAAGTTCTTCTCTTCTTCAAGTTCCTTCCTTGCCTTCTCAAATCTGGTTAGTCTTCTTGAAGAGCTTTCACCTAGATCAAATCTTTGCTTTCTAAAAACACTAGCTTTAAATGTAGATTTTAATTTAGGAAGAGAATCACCAAACTCACTCATTTCAACTACTGAAAGCTTACCAACCAACTGATCCCTTGTAACATCTGTCACAGTCCTGATCTCCTCAATAGCAGCAACTCTATGCTTGTATGAAGTATGCAAGGATCTAAGCACTTTGCCAACAATATATGATTCTTCTAGTGTTTCACCAGCACACCTGATACTGTAGACAAGTTCATTCACCTTCTGCATGTAGGAAGTGATGTTTTCATCTTCACTCATCCTCAAACTTTCGTATCTACCCTTCAAGCTCTGTAGCTTAGCACATTTGACATATGCATCACCTTCATATAAAGTTTCCAACTTCTTCCAGATTTCATGAGCAGTTTTCAATTCCAGGATATTTTCATTTCTATATCAGTGAGGGCACTCAACAATGCTTCTTTAGCTTGAATGTTGTATTCAACTTGTTTGAGTTCATCTGGAGTTGAAGGGCCTTTCTCCAAAGGCTTATACTCATCCTTAGTTATCAACCAATAAGGATCACCCATGCATTGCAAATGACACTCCATCCGACTCTTCCAAAGAGAGTAATTTGTTTTGTCAAATCTTGGACTATCATTCTTGTATGTCAACATCCTAGATCTCCTCAAGCAGTCAAGCTTCATTGAGAGGAACTGGCTCTGATCCAATTGTTGAAATTAGGGTAGACAATTGAGAGGGGGGGTGAATCAGTTATCACAAAACTTTTATCTTTGTTGCATTTAATCTTCTTTACCACTTATTAACAGATTAATGATATAACCATGAAAGCATGAATCAACAACATGAGCAGAAACATAACACAAATAACACTAGGATTTTTACATGGAAACCTGGTTAAGGGAAAAACCACGGTGAGGGTTAACCCACAAGATTTATTCTCTATTAAAAGAATATAAAAATGGGAAGGCACTTGCCTTTGGGTACACTGCCTAGAGCTCACTACTCAAAGGAGGCTCACTACCTACAAGAACATTCACAATGTTAACACTAAAAGGTTGAATTGAGAAACAACATCTTCTTCATGCAAGGTTCATATCCATTGAAGCACACAACACCTCTACTCTTCCCCCACTCACTTCTTCACTACATCCACATCTTCACTCCACATCCACACATTTCCATGATTTTACAACACTTATTTATACATGACATCGACTTTGGAATGAACATCAAAGTCAACCTTACAATCATCTATCAGGAACATTCTCCAAGATAGGCATTACAAGTAATTATAATCACAAGACTTAAAATGCTACATGTGAACCATTACACTATCGGCCAAACATAGCCGAGACTCAAATCTTCCTTGATTAGCATGTCACACTCCATAGAACTCTTCTTAGATCATCTGCAACATGCACCAAGCATCCGGTCGGCCAAGACTGGAAAGAATAGCAACACCCAAGGAGTAATCTTTAATCACGAGCTCAATCCTCAATACGGACCACCAACACAATAGGCACATGATCCAGAGACCACAACAAGCACAATGAAATCAACAAAAAACAACCGCACCACCTCAAATCACCAATAACATTTGCATATTCATTCAAGAACTTAAGAACACTAACTATCATGACTGTCACACTAGCAAGATTGCTTGCAGACCTCCAAACCATGAACCACTTGAGTTGAGGATACACACCAACATCCCAAACATACCTCTAGAACCGTAGACCATAATATTCCAATGCAGAGCAATTCAGACCAAACTCCTATCACTCTGTTACCTCTAAACAACTACAAAATCTTAACTGGAGTTGTTACGATAAAATGTGGATAATATCAATAATCTATAATAACCCAATAACTCAATGAAAATGGAAATAAACAAGATTCAAAACAAAGAACAATACCTTACAAACCTTGTTACTTTGTAGCTTCCATTGGTCATCTAATCTCAATTGATCTTTCATGTGAATGAAGCCCTCAGAAAGCACACTTCCTTGCTTTGTTCTTCAAGATGACAATAGAGAAATGACTATGATAGTTCTTGTAATGAAGAGGATCTTCAATACAATAAAAATGGTGGTCGCAAGCTATGAAATGGTGTTGGGTGCCAAAGGCATGTTGTGAATTCTACAAAGTAAGTTTACTAAAAGCTTGGATTCTTGAAATGGAGGAATAGGGTCATATTTATAGACTTGAGAGAAGAAAGATTAACGGTATAGAAGAAATAAGAAGATCAACAATTGAAAAGATTTGAGAGGATGTGTGCGAATAGGAAGAAGACAAGTGTCACACAAAAAATTGTTTTGTTTGAGTTAACTGCTTTCTTGATAAAGATAAGATTTGATTTCATAAATTAGAATGTTTTTTTCTAATTTAAGAGTTGCTGATAAAAACAAGATTGATTAAATCAATTAACTCAACTTGTGATTTTCTTTTTGCATGATTTGAGAGAAATTAAATAATAAATTATTTAATTTTGCGTGCATGAAGAACAAGATTTATTTTTAGAAGATTTGGAAGATTTTTGAGGAATTTAGAAGATAAGAAAGCAAATTAAATAAATAAATTTATTTAATTGTTTGTGCATGATTTGGAAGAATAAATAAAATATTTGATTATATTTTATTTTTCAAAGATTGAGATAATTTAAATAAATTTGATTGATTTATTTAAATTTGGAAGAATAATTTGATTTAATTAAATAATGTAGAATTATTTAATTGTAGATAAGAGGATTTAGAAGAATTTGATGAAGCTAATTAAATAAGTGATTTTATTTAATTTTTGGGAGGAATATGAACCAAATAAATAAATTGATCTATTTATTTATTGACAGAGGAATATTAAGTTGAAATAAATATTTAAAATATTTATTTATATAGAGTCATGTCATTTTTAGGTGTATACACTTTGCCCCTCTTTGATGCAATGTGTTTCATCAGGTTACTTCAAAGAATAAGATTTTTTGATAATGACACATGCTCGAGTTTGCCCCCTTGGGAGATTGGATGGGAAGGAAAGGCTAATGGACATGAGACAGACAATCTCATGATGAAGAAGGTGGAAGAATAGGTTGGGGTGAAGGAATTGGTTGAAGAAAGAGCTGAATGATATGCTATACAAGATAAAATGATAACACACAAGCAAGTAAGCAAGCAAGTATGCACAAATGATACAAGAACAAACAAGGTATTGCCCCTATCAAGTGGTAAACCAATGATTAATTGATAATGATTGATGATAGTGTTGTCATTGCAGGGAACAATATATCCTTAGATCAACACGATAGGTGTGGGAAAGATATATCCCACTGATAATTATGATTGATTGAGTTGGTTTATGACAAGATTGGGACCAAGACCACTGATTGTGATTGGACAATTTGACAAGATTGACTTACTTGATTGGTATGGATTAAGGATGGACTTGCATTTGGATCACTACCTGGATTGACTAAACAAGGATGTGTTTAGGGTAAAACTAGATTTTGTTAATCTTTTGTTGTTTAGATGTTAAAATCTGCCTCTCCACTAAACATTGAAGGATCTAGGGTCAAGTGGTGAGCACTATCATACGCTAGGTCACTTACAAATGAAGGGAAACTTGGATTAGGGAATTAATTATCAAATATCTTCTCCTATGTCTAATTGACCATTAAAACCCTAATTATGCAAATACGACAATAAATTGACGAAAGATGGAAAAAGCTCTTGCAGACTGGAGTAAAATAGCAAATCACAGAATACCTATTTTTGGGGTTTCGAAGTGGAACAGTCGAGGGATAAGGTGCGGGTGCCCAAGTCTAAGGTACCTTCTTTTTTAGGGAATTTGGACCTCCTTCTGACACTGATCAGTCCTGTAACCTTTGTTTCCTGAGATCTATTTGCAGAGGACACTAGAGCGAGTGTCCAAGTCCTGTAAGTTCTCTTGTGTCCAAATTTTCTTCAGATCTTGAATCCCTAATGCCTGCCAAGGCTTCCTACAACTCCACCTTTTCTGGATGTGACACCTATAACCTACAATCACAAGACTTGGTTTGGGGGTTATGGTGTTTAGAGGCTTGCCTCAGTTAAGCCTCGGAGGACACTCAAGTCTCTAAACACCGTTGTTAGATAAAAAGTGTGTGCCCTTGTGAGGTAGAGGCAAAAACCAAAGGAATCAATGATAAAAACATAATATTATGTCACCTTGTAGTGAAGCTCTCATGGAGGAAGAGGCTCTTCATGCCATGAGGAAATTGATGCTCAAATCTACAAATATCAACACACAAAACATACAAGTCTGCTCTTGCAACACAATAGAAATCTTTGAATCACCTTGAGAATACCTAATGTTCACAATGATCATCTAGTTTTCAAATGAATGCCTAATCATGCTTATATATGCAACTACAAGCACTCCTGCCAAGATATTTGAAATTCAAACGTACCGTGTCAGCAAAGGGATCTAATAGTAGTCACAAACCAACACCCAGAAATTAGGGCTGCCCCAAAATAGGGCAGGACTAGGGTGCGGGAGCCCAAGTCCTCCCTCCCTATTTTGGGTAGGGTACAGCTCAAGGGGTCCACCTAGGTCCAATTTTCCATAAAACCTAGGTCTCATTCCATCGGGATGCCAAAATATGAACTAAAATGTCCTAAATGCATGCTAAAGACCTAGGAGCTAAACCTTATGAGGGAAAATCCCCCAAGGGGACATTTTATGACATTACATTTAGCTCCCACTTTAATGTATGTATAAATGCAAGGCCAATACATGCATTAAAGTAAGGTCACAAACACAGAAAACACATCAAGCATGGAGAAGACATGCCAATCACATAGAATACAGTAACAGGCACCCAAAACATAGAGAAGACAATTATAGTCACGTAGAACATAGAGCAGATAGTCAATGCATAGAAGACACATTAATGCATGGAAGACATAAATGATATCTTTTCTTTTCTTTTTCTCATATATATGAAATGCAAATGCAAGTACTGGAAAATAAAAAGACCTCCCATAATACAGGATGCACTACCTAAGGGTGCAAGTCTCAGTATATATGGGGCAACACACATGCAAGACACACAAAACCTCCCAAAATACAGGAAGCACTACTCGAAGGCGCTGGTCTCTACATATGGGGCAACAAACATGCCACACAAAATAAGCACTCCAAAACACACACTTGAAGACATGGAGAAAACATGACAGATAAGTGGAGTGTACCTATTTCTAGGTCCAACACCACCTCAGGCACATTATAGGCACACACCGATGATTGGGCTTCATCACAACAATCGCCAAAAACATGCTTAAGGGTTGAGTTAGTCATAAAACCACTCCCCACCTCTGCAGAGGACTTTTGAAAATGATAGGATGATGCAATTTGCTTTGAGAAATACACCATCCCTGCCTCCGTAGAGGGCTTAAGAAAAAGGATATGCTCAATATCCTACCTCCACAAAGGGATTACATGATTGATTGATTGATTGCAAACAAACTTAGGATGCATGATGCACTACTCTAGGGTGTAAGTCTCTGCATCTGAGGTCAAACACATTGCTAACATCTATAACAGACAGCTTACCTTATATATGCCCCCACCTTAAGGTGGTTGATATCAATTATCGATATCAAGCATGTTAAGGTAGGAATAAAACACACAAGGGAACATTGACTTTTGCAAAGCCCATGCCCCCTGGGTGTGACATGTACTTTACGATCGTCAAATGTTTCCACAAACACATCCCTGCAAGAAACATGTTAGTGTCTACAAGATCATGATAAACAACAACATCAATGCATATGATTAACCACACAAAGAGCCAAGGTTATACCACAAATTTGGAGTTTGAGGATAACCATAGGGCTATATCATGAAGCTCTATGAATCGAGTACCGTCAAGGCTAGATTCAAAGGCAAACAAAGGTGCATAGAGCAATATTATGTTAAGGTTTGTAAATATGACATAAATATCATCAAATTCACTACGCAGAAAGCACGAGTGCTTCCACTAGCCAAGAGTTGGATAAAATATACAACCCCATTGTCATATTAGGAACTAAGTCCAATTTGTGATTGCTCTTGAAAGGGACACTAGGTCCGCATCAGTGTAAATGTTTGTCATCATCCGCGCGCTAGGTGGAAACACTAGAGGAAGGGAAACACTAAATAAGAGATGAGAAAATAAGTGTCTTAGGGATAGTCACATAGGAGGGTGCCATCAAGTCACCAACCACAATGCTATGTCCATAAGACACAACACACAATAATGAAATCAGAGAGAGAGGCAATATAGAAGAATCATGTTACAAATAGAAGAAGGTCACAACAGAGGCAATCTCCTGGTATCTCAAACCTTACAGGAGAATCCAAGGTCATCCCAGGAGGCCTAAACATGTAACACATCATGGGGGAAGCACATCATGAGAGAGATAAAGGGTTAGACATACTTACCTGTAGGGTCTTCATATTATATCTTGGAGCTCTCGAACCTCTTGGAGAGGTACTCGATCATTTTTAATGCAAAATTTGAGTTGTTCTTATGGAAGTCTTGTTTGTTATTATATGATGTTTGTTCCTTAAATCCTTGTTTAAATGAGACTTTTTGTTTCTTGTGAGCGGGAAAACCACTATTATTTCTGACTATTAATTGTTGTCTTGCTCTTTTCTTATTTTTAGCAAGTTTTCATTGTTGAATCTTTCTATAACAGTAATGGGAGTCATCCTGTACCATCTTACTCATCTGTATCGGTCATTGTTCTTTCTTTTCAAATGCATTTTGATTATCTCCTGATCCATATAAGGATAATGGAGGAGGAACCTTAGCATAAATTCTATTTCTTCATGGACAAGGTGGATTATCCATTTGTTTCTTGTTGACTTCAATCATACCCACGATACTATCATAGTCCAAGTAATCATCCTTGTCTACTTCTACTAAATCTTGTTCTACCATATTATTTTTGGTATGCTTAGGAAAAGGATTAGTGAAGATTTGTAAATTCTGATTTGGCGGAGAAACTGACTTATTTCCATTATCATTCACACCTGATACCTAGATGACATTTGAATTAATAAGGTCTTGTATGTCATGTTTAAGACGCATACATCATTCAGTGTCATGTCCTTGTGTCCGATGATAATGACAAAAGGCATTAGCATCGAAGTAAGGTCCTTGTTTACTAGGATCAACGGGCTTGATTAGGGGAAGCTTCAGAATGTTATTACTCACAGCTTGATTCATTATGGAATGATAGGACTTAGATATCAGAGTAAACTTTCTTGGTTGACTGATATTTTCTTTGGATTATTTATAGTAGACACATTCATATTTGGTCCATTAATCTTGATGAAGTTCTTGTTATTGTTCCTCTTAAAATTGTTTTGTGATGATCTACCCATGGATTGACCAACTTGAGCCAATGATTTTTGGTTTTCATACTGACTAGACGAAAGTTGATAATCACGAAGGGCAGTGTATAAATGTTGAAAGGAGTTATACTCCAGCAAGTGGATCTTATCACGAATATTAGGTTGTAGATATGTAATAAATATCTTCTAAACATCCTCATCTTTCATCTGATATTGAATATGTGCATAAAGTCCTTGATACCGATTAATGAATTTAGTTACTTTTTCTTTCGAACCTTGTTTGCATTGAACCAAGTCAATTAGAGTAACTTGGGGTGCAATATTTGCTTGGAAATGTTGTAAAAAATGATCAATCAACTGTGAAAATGAGTGTATTGAATTTGGAGGTAAAGAGCAAAACCATTCTAAGGTAGTATCTTTGAGAGATCATGGGAAAAGTTTTGCTAACAAATCCTCTTCAAAATAGAAATTGCTACACATTGCTGTGAATGCTGCCACATGAATATTAGGATCACCTTTTCCACCATATTTTTCAAAGAGAGGAGTCTCAAACCTCTCAGGCATAGGGGTTCTCAAGATTGCATAGGATAACTAATTATGGGCATGATATGTTGGTATACTAGGCTGCGAAGAATTTGTCAAATTTGTTACCTTTGGTTGCAAAGAAGTCATGCCCTGTAAAAGTTGGTTTAGGATGGCATCATTGGGAGATGCAGTTTGTTGTAAGGAATTAGAACCAAGGTGAGGAGGTGATTGAGCTTGAGATACTATAGGCAGAGGTTGAGAATATGTTAACAATGATTGTCCATAATGATAGGTGGAAGATGGTTGTGAGTATGTAATAGGTAGCTGGAAATGAGTGGAATAGATAAGAGGTTGAGAACAATTATTCATAGAAGATGTCCCTTTAGGAATCAAATTCTGATAATTAAATCCCACAGCTTTGTAGTTAGTGTCATTAGATACCTCAATACCAGTGGTAGCATTACTACAAGCGTTCGCATTAGTTGTTAAGATGGTTGATGTAAAAGTGGATATTCCTTTATTTGGTATAGGTATGGAAACTTGAGTATGAGATGGTGATAAAGTGTTATTTATCATTTGCATACATTTAGTTACTGGCATGATATTGGTTTGTACAATATGTTCTAGGCCACAAAGTGCATTAACACCATCTTGTCCTTTTATCAATTCTCTTATATTATGAATTATAGGAACAACTTCTTCAGCTATTCTCTCATTTTCCATAAATGTTTGAAATTTAGCTAGGTCTTTATCCAACTTTTCTATTTTCTCATCAGATACATATCCTGTTGCCTCAATAGTGTTATCAACATCATAGAAAGTTTATTCTTCCATTGAGGTTGGAGGATGTATAATATCTTGTACAATTTGAGTTTCTCCCTTTGTAAAGAAGGTGTCCAAAGTACCAACTTCTTCAAGAGCACTAGATCCCATTAATCTTTTACTTCTTCTCAAAGGGATATTGTTTTTAGGGTAGCATGTCATAAATATTATACAAAAGCATACAACACACAATGCACAAACTAAGAGAACAAATCCTAGGAGAAAGATATGATTGACGACCAAAATGCTTGGTTTTTTGTACTCTTTTCAATGCCAATGAATGAAACAAAGGATGTTGTAAGGTTTTAAGACAATGGCATCAAGTTATATGTCTAATATCAGTCCAAAAATCAATATAATCACTCTCAACACACTCTCGATGCAAATCTAAGATAATGCCAAGTCAAAATATAGTGAAAATATGTCAAAATAGGCATTTTTTTCACCAAAATTCAATGCAAAAGAGAATAACAAAGAGTGTTGTGAGGAAAGTGATTTTGGAAAAAAAATAATATCATTAATAGTAGCCACTTAGTGCCAAAATATCCAACACAACATGCTTTTAGTGCCACTTAAGGTAAAACCCTAGTGAAAATATAGCAAAAATAGGTTGTTTTTCACAGTTTTTCAATTCCAAGACCTAGAAAAGGAAGTGTTGTAAAGAATTTTAGGAGGTAAAACAAATAATATCAATAATATTAGTCACCTCAATCCATAAAATGGATCACAACATGCTTGGAGTGCAAACTAGGTCAAACCCTAGGACCAAAATAGTCAAAATGTGTAGTTTCTTGCAACATTTTCACTACAAGAGCCCGATAAAAGGGTGTTGTGAAACTTTTTATGAGGGAAATAAAATTATTACCTTGATAACAGAAAATTAATGCAAAAATATCATTCACAACACACCTATCGTGCAAGTTTAGAGAGTCGATAAGGCCAAATTTAGCAAAAAACATTATTTTTGAAGCCCTAGGTTTGAAAATTTGGGACAAAATGATATGTGAGCATTTTAAGGTCTGATTTATGATGTAAATTAAATACTATCAGAACTAAAAATGATTTTCAAGGTTAAACATGCAAAATGCCCATGCAAATTTAATGAAAATGCATCAAAATTGTTAGTTTTTTGTTGAAATTTTCTATGCAAAATTGCAAATATTTTAAATGTAAATGCAAATTCACACTAAAATACAATAATATAGACAAATGAAAATTTGAATGAGCCTCTAAAATTAGTAGAAAAATCTGATAAAAGATTTTGCTTACAAACCCTAGATTTTTGAATTACTAGGTTATATAAAATTGTCAAAATTTCCACAAAACCCTACCAATTAAATGATGAAAATGCAATGTAAATTTATGATTTTTTTGATTTTTCTGTATTTCATATCAGATCTGATGCAAAAATCATGAACTAGGAAAATTTAGGAAGAATTGATGCAATTTAGTAAGCCAAACAATGCAATTTTTTTGTATTTTTTGAAATTTTCTCAATGCAATAAAGTAAATGCCTATATGAATGAATGAAATCACACCAAATCTAAACACAAACACTCAACAAGTTGCAATTTAAGTCTAAACACATGGGTTCACCAAAATGTTTAGGGTAAAATTAGATTTTGTTAATCTTTTGTTGTTTAGATGTGAAAATCTGCCTCTCCACTAAACATTGAAGGATCTAGGGTTGAGTGGTGAGCACTATCATACCCTAGGTCACTTACAAATGAAGTGAAACCTGGATTAGGGAATTAATTATCAAATTTTCCTTCTCCTATGTCCAATTGACCATTAAAACCCTAATTATGCAAATACAACAACAAATTGATGAAAGACAAACAAAGCTCTTACAGACGGGAGTAAAATAGCAAATCACAGAATACCTATTTTTGGGGTTCTGAAGCAGAACAGTCGGGCACTAAGGTGCGGGTGCCCAAGTCCAAGGTACTTACTTTTTTGGGGAATCTAGACCTCCTTCTGACACTGATCATCCCTGTAACTTCTGTTTCCTGATATCTGTCTGTGGAGGACATTGGAGCAAGCGCCCAAGTCCTGGAAGTGCTCCTGTGTCTAACATTTCTTCAGATCCCAAATCCCTAATGCTTGCCAAGCCTTCCTGCAACTCCACCTTTTTTGGATGCGACACCTGTAACCTGCAATCACAAGACTTTGTTTGGGGGTTGTGGTGTTTAGAGGCTTGCCTCAGTCAAGCCCCGGAGGACACTCAAGTCTTTGAACACCGTTGTTAGATAAAGAGTGTGTGCCCTTGTGAGGTAGAGGCAAAAACCAAAGGAATCAATGATAAAAACACAATATTATGTCACCTTGTAGTGAAGCTCTCATGGAGGAAGAGGCTCTTCATTCCATGAGGAAATTGATGCTCAAATCTATAAATATCAACACACAAAACATACAAGTCTGCTCTTGCAACATAATAGAAAGCCTTGAATCACCTTGAGAATGCCTAGAGTTCACAATGATCATCTAGTTTTCAAATGAATGCCGAATCATGCTTATATATGCAACTACAAGCACTCCTACCAAAATATTTGAAATTCAAACTTACCGCGTCAACAAAGGGACCAAATAATGGTCACAAACTGACACCCAAAAATTAGGGCTGCCCCAAAATAGGACAGGACTAGGGTGTGGGCGCCCAAGTCCTCCCCCACTATTTTGGGTAGGGTATAGGTCAAGGGGTCCACCTAGGTCCAATTTTTGATGGAAACTAGGTCTCATTCCATCGAGATGCCAAAATATGAACTAAAATGTCCTAAATGCATGCTAAAGACCTGGGAGCTAAATCTTATGAGGGAAAAGCCCCCAAGGAAACATTTTCTGACGTTAGAGGATTAAAGATATAATGATAGAAATGTGAATGACAGAAGAAATGCAAATGAATGAATCACAAGATTTTATAAACTTTGACACTGTGAACAAAATCTTTATTGATGAATGATATATGGAATGCAATTTGATATGTATGGATGTAGATATTTGTCATCTTGATACTACAAGTATTTTGAAGTGCTTGTTTCATCATTGGGCTTTTATTATGTTGTAAGAAAATACAAGCATCTAGGTATAATTAAACCAGGATGACCTGAGTATTGCCTACATGGATTTTGATATAGCAAGTTAATACAAGCATCTAGTCAAAATTGAATCTAGATGACCTGAGTACTTCTTGTGTTTCAATAGACAAGGATTGCCCCTTTTTATGTTTAGACCTCTAAAGTCTTCGATGATCTTTTATTGATCATGTCATTAGACAAAAAGTCATCACATTACTAGGGATTGATCCACAAACAACAAACAAAGAAGATAATCATGTCCCCATCATAGCATTTCTAGTTTTTAGGCATCCTTGAGTAGCGTAGAAAGACATGATAACAAAAATTAAGACTCTATAAGTTAACCTACTCACAAACACAAAATATTCTTGCATTAGATGTGTCTTCTTGCAATAATTTAGATAAAATTATTTTGAGTGTTTAGGTACTTGTTTGTTTTGCTTTGGATAGGTTGATGTCTTGCGTCAAAATTTCTATTTTGGAAGCAGGCTTTTGTTGCGTATGTTTGTTTAGTGAAAGGTATCACAATCCTTATTGATGTCCTCTTAGAGCATGTGGCATTCAAGAATCAAAGTCCATAACTAGGTCGAGGACTTGCCCCCAGTTAGACAAAAGGATTGACTTTATTATGGGTGAACTGACAAACAGATATGAAGAAACGGGCCCTAAAGGACTAACCTAGTGCCTTGGGGGCTCATTGCTAAGTGGCCTTGCCTACATGACGACGTAGAGGCAACGTAGTGTTGGAGTCCAGGACAACACTGAGAGGGGGGTGAATCAGTGTTGTATAAATTTTACAATTTTAATCCTTTTGACTTACATGATAAAGAGAGAGAGAAAGAAAAAATTATTTATTAACTCACAGATGTACAATTATAATATTGAAGGCATGAATCAGGACATTAAACACAGATCATGAAGACACATAAGAAATATAACACAAGATATGATGAGTGGAAAACCATTAAGGGGAATAAAAACCACTCTGAAATTGCCTCACTAGCTTATTCAAAACCTCACTGGTTACATGAAGGTCTCACTGACCAGGCAAGCCTCATTGGCTATAAAGAAGCCTCACTAGCTACAATATGTGTCTCATTGACAAATGTAAGGCCTCACTGACCTACAAGCCTCACTAGCATACAGAAAGTCTCACCGACATTTTTACAAACACTTTGGGTCCACATACAAATCTTATCAGGGGATTACCCTATTTCAATAAGTGCAAAACCTTATACCTCCCCTTTATCTTTCACAACAAATTCACTACAAAATTATATTCTTCAATCTGTGCAAAAGAAATGAATCATAAAAAACAAATTCTCTCTGTGATAATTCCTACACCATATCTGTAATCACATCTCCAATCATCTGATTATATTTGCAAACTCTTCATCTCTCTGCTCATCTTCTTCTCTCTGTCAAAACATGATCTCACATACACAATGACACACACCCATCAATCTGGAACCTGCAAAAATAAATCATATAAATCTTCTTCAAAATCCTTCATAATCCTCTTTTCAAAACCTTTCATCTTCCCTTCAATTTCTTCTCCTTCTATTTGCAAAAACATCTTCAAAGAAATAAGATATAAATCTTTAATATTCATTCCATTTAACTTCTTCTTCTCAAAAAATCTTTCTGAAAATGTGTTCTTCAAATTCTTTGTCCTCATCCTCTTCACAAAAAGATTATCACAAAAAAAAACTTTCCTCTTAACAATTTTCATTAGGATAGAATTAAATCTTCTTTTAGAAATCTTCTAAAAAGAATTCCTAAAAAAATTGCTTTTAAAAACTTTAACTAAATCTACCACAAAATCTCCTAAAAATCATGCTTCCATATCCCTTAAAAAACATGCCTTTATGGAGGCCCAAAAATAGCTCAAAAAATCATTTTATTTAATTTCATAAAAACATGACATTTAGAAGGCCGATAGATTAAAGGTTTAAAAACAAAATTAAAAATTAAGTCATTAATATAACTTTTGCATACTCCCCACATAAATAAACAAAGCCTGATAAACAAGGTTTCTAAGCTATTACTATATCTTATTTGAATTCCTTGATATTGGTAAAAGACTTTGATTTATTTTTAACGCCCATTTATCTTTTAAATGTGAGCCATTGAAACATATTTTGTGCCCAAAGATCTTATGAGGTGACCGATGCAGAAGGTAAAGGGTCAAAGGGGTCGGTGGACATATATGACTAAAGAGCCCTTTAGCAGGTTTGTTTAAGTGATATAACCTACGATAGGAAGTCATTGATAGATTAAAACAAAAAGAGCACATACCACATGATGGTCATATTAGAGATTTATATGATATGCAAAATATGACATGACTTAGGGTTTTAATGATTTAAACCTCTTATAATATAAACCCTAACTATGTGATAACAATCAAAGATAACTCTGCATCACAAAAGACATTAGCAACTTCTTATATCTGCCATTAATAAATATTAATGCCTCTGTCATAGAAAATAACCTGATGAAGATCATTAACTACTACCTCCTGTGGACATGAACAACCAAAATGATCATGAACTGATCAATCAACATGAATTAACATGAATGACCCCTTCTATGCACTTGCAATTGTGTCATCAACAACTATCATCAAGAAGTAACCAAGAAGACACCACTTTGATCAAGTATGAAGACATATTGAAAGCATCCATTCAACATTACTCCTCTAAAGCAACATATAACTTGAGATCCTTTGAACTGAGATCATCATCATGATTCCATCTTATACCTTTGTTATGCAACTTACTGAAGACACATTGTATTCTTGTGTCCTTGAAAAAATATTCTCAACATGAAATGATCCTTCACATTTACCTTTAACAACATACTTGATCTCAACCTGATCTGCATTGCTCTTGCATTACTAAAGCATGTGAACTTTGTCATACCAAGACAAATATAGCATGTGTGTATATCATGAGGATAATCTTGTGAACTAATCATCATCAAACTATGAAGGTCTCTTAAGTCATGGTCAAAACAACAAGTCCTGCAAGTCCATTCACTGCATCTGCAAGTCTCACATGGTGTGATCATCACAAGACATCAAAATTCTCAAACAAATGAATCAACAAGTCCTGCAAGTCCATTCTCTTGAACAACACTAAACATATTGTTACCCCTATAAACATGCAATGTGATCAAATATGAACCCAAGATCCTGTCATAAACAAGATCAAATATGAACCAATATAAACACTAAACATGAGTATCCATCCCAAGACAACATGAATATATCTTGATCAAATTAGACCATGAATATGAACATGAACAACTCCTATCAAAACCAACACATTGTAAACCTGCAAGACCTTTTTGACATCAATGAAAATCAATCTCTATCACGTAGTTCAGGGTGAACTTTGTGGACCTAAGACCTAGGCAATGGGAAAGATGCAAAATTAGATGGATAGAAGGATAGATGACACAGATGGGCAGCCTTGGGGGTGCATTGATGATGGCCTTGCCTATGTGATAGCTCAGAGGTGACATAGTTCAACAAATGGTACTAATGCATTGGGGTTGAAGATGATTTGTTGTTTTTTTGGGATTTTCTGGATTTGGCTAATGTTTTTGAGATTTTTGGAGATGGCAGTGTATTGCAGGTTGGACAGCCTTTGTTGCTAGATACCATTGACAAGGGAAAACTAGGTCTAGATGCAAGGAAGAAGATGGGATTAGATAAGTGGAAACAAGGATGGGCGACAAGAAATGGGATGGATAAAAGGGTAGGTGATAGTGTATGGGATGGAAAGCTCACGATAGAGGGATGGATACAAGGGTGTGATCTCCAAGGACTATGTTGCATAGGAATAACTTATGATTCGACATGACAAAGCTTATGATGAAGGAGGATGAGAGGATTGGAATGTTTTGAAAAAGACAAGGTATATCAAGAGTTTTTCCAGAGCATGCTTCAACATTTTGCCCCCATACCTTTATCAAGATCAAAAGAGGAATGGAGGATGGACATACTCAATATGACTGGCATATGCAGGATACAAATGATAGGAGGGTATGGTAAGATAGGATGAAAATGATAGGGTTGATGAGACAATGCACTCCCAAGGGTAAGAGGACATAGGAGATCAACTTACACATGACGCCTATTTTCCAAGTTTTCATCATGGTACTTATCCAAGACACCTATTTGCCAGATTTTCACCATTGGATGAAGGGATTTTTGGATTTTTTTTTTTAATTATTTGGATAGGATAGGTGGAATACAAACAAGAAGGATTCAAGTGTCTAGTGCCATGAAAGGTGATAGTGCCTCTAGATGGATGAAGTCACATGGACTATGTCAAGTGTTCTCATGGATGTTGGTAGGGGATTGCATGAAAGTGAGATGGAGAAGGTAGATAGCAGATTATGGAAGGTGCGATAGTGGATTATGATGTGGATTATGCAAGACTAATGCAAGGATGGAGGGAAGGCTTATGCAAAAGCATAGACCATAGGAATAGGATGGGGAAGATATGTAAGATAATAGTGGAAGGAAGGGGAGATGGAAATATATGGAAGTGTCGTGGGTTAGAAGGGAATCATGACCAATGGTTTCACATACCGTGATAAATATTGAAGCTTATAATGGGAAGGTGGTGTAGGAAGTAATGGAGAGTTTTTCTTGGTGGATGAATGATGTAGGCATTTAGGGACCCACATAGACTTAGTATACTTCTGATTTTTTCTTGTCATGTGGGATGGAAGGATTTGAGATTTTTGGATGGAAGAGGAGAAAGGGGATGGTTGGGATTCGTGAGAGGTGGATGCCTCATGAAACTTGATGGATTTTTTCTTAGGTACCCAAACCATTTTGCTTTTAGACTTCACTTGTGAAGGTATAGGATTGGGTATATGCATCTTTTGTGCAACTTTTGAGGTAATTACTTGTTGCTTGAGGACCCACACCTTTTTTAGTTTTGCTTTGAGGTGTGTGGGTGAATGCATCTTTTGAGATGGATAATTCTTTGATTCTTGGCTTTTGTATCTGAAGGCATGAGGACCTTTAGGATTTTTGACTTTATAGGCAGAGGCATCCAAATTTTTGCTGTTGAATTCTCTTGGGATGGTGGAAGTGGGGTTGGTGGAAGCTCTTTGTTTAGACAACATGTGCATTTGTTGGCCATGATTGGGATTTTTAGAGGATTTATGGATGGATGGATAAGGTGTTGGAAGAAGTGGTGGTAAAATGCATGGAGGGATGTTAGGAGTTGAAAGTAGCAGAAGTAGATTAGATGGTGGAAGGTGTATGGGCACATGCTTTTGGGATGTATATGATAAGGGAGGTGGAATGGAGACATATGTTTTGGGAATATGATAGGGTTTGCAATGGAAAGTGGTGGATTGAGAAGGCATGGAGGAAGTACCAACATCATGAGATTGCTTTTCTTGGAAGATATAACCAAGGCCATAAGAGGGTGGAGGAACTTCGGCACAAATAGGCTCCAAAGTACCTTGTTCATGAAGGCCTAAGCCTTTACCTTGATAGTTCATATTTTGGAGTATGCGGTGGATAATGGGATTATGGGTGCTTTGGACACTAGCAGTGATCTCCTTATTGGATGAGGAAAGTGAGATAGAGGATAATGGTTTTTGGTGTTCTAAGGAAGAATATTCATGGATGAAGGTAGTTAGACCAAGGGGATAGGATAATGAATGTGCAATATGGTCGATAATGGATGGTGGAGGATCGTTAGGAGCTTGATTATCACTATGCCTACTAAGATCCACGTTATTGGTTTGATCATCTATGTGCACTTGGGAGGCAAGTGTCTCATCAAAGAAAGTGTATTTTGTTGGATCATGGATAGGACTATGGGGAAGATGGATAGAAGTGATGGAGGTTTCTTGCTCATGGATGGATATAGGGTTATGGATATATGGGGTGATAAGCTCATGACCATAGAATGCATAATTTTGGCTAAGAGGATCATCATGGTTCACTTGATCATAGATAGGCTCTCAATCGTAGATGGGATCTTGATCATAGATATGCTCTCAATCGTAGATGGGATCTTGATCATAGATAGGATTAAGTGTGATGGGATCAATGTGCTCGTGTATAGGTTCTTCATCAATGATAATATCTTGATCATAGAACAAATATAGGTTATGGATGGGCTAGATTTAGATTTCCTTCTCATGTATGGGTATAGGATCAAGTTTCTCATGGATAGCTTCTTCATAGGTAATATCTTGATCATGGAAGAGATAAATGTTATGGATAGGTTGGATGGAGGTGATTTGATCTTGAATTAGATAAAGGGTTGATGTTTCCACATGCTCGAAAGTGTACTCTTGACATAACTCTTGATTTTCTTGAATTGAAGTGGAGGTAAAAGACTCTTGGATAGGCTCTTGGTCAACAACATGAAGGTATGATGGACCTTGACTTGGACACATGGTAGAAGGTTCTTCAATAAGCTCAAGGGGTTGTAGATTACATGACGAGGTTGGAGCAATGGACATGTTTGAAGGTTCTTTAATAGGCTTTGGGATAGGTGGTTTATTACACGGAGATGGTTGGTTCCTTGCTAATATCCCTTGGATCACATCATTTGTAGGTGTATGGGTACATGAATGAGGTAATGGATGAGTGGATTTGGAGTTCTCCATATCTTTTCTTTTGCTTTTAGATTTTGCAAAGAGTCTTTTGAGAAAATCATTTAAGGACTCTTTGGTTGATGGATTAGAGCTTGGGGAACTTGATGGTGGTGTTGGTGTAGAACTGGTATGCTATGGGATATGTAGTCTAGATGATGGTGATGGGGGACTAGTAGACGGAGTGGTATATGATTTCCAACTTAAGGTGGTGCTTCCCTTGTCAAGAGTATCATTAAGATGGGAAAAGAATGTATGATCTTGGTGCGAGGTGTAGCTAGTACTAGCATGCTCATGTTGGGAGGGATTTGATTTACGTGGACCATCTTTTTCCCTAAATTTGTCAAACTTGGGCGCATCAAAACTAGGAGACAAATGTATCTTAGCCAATCTTGTATCAAATGGATAAGGAGATATACCTTCTAGTGAGTATTGTTTTGTGGAAGATTCACTTTGTAAGATCACTACTTGTTGTTGCATGGCTTGGATTTGCTAGGTAAGTGCCTCTAATTGACTTGTCATATCCTCAGAAACTGATGCAAGACTTGAAATGGGTGCTCAAAAAGGTGATTGTTTTTCTTAGAAAATATATGGAATAGCTCACTATGATGGATGCGCAAGAACAAAAGCATAGTAACAGAAGACAAATGTGCAGCAGAAGATAATAAAAGCGCAAGACTGATGCAAAATATATGCGCAGGAACAGAGGATAAATGTGCAGTTCTGGTAAAATATGTATGTGTAGCAGAACAAAACAAAAGTACAGTGGAATTGACCAGATGCATAGCAAAAGATGGATGCACAACATGATTGAATGGATGTGCAACAGGAATGAACAAATACACAGCTTTGTGTTTTTTGTAGTTTTTGACTGATTTTTGGCATGTTTTTCAATGTTTTTGGTTTTCTTTGGCTGAAAGTTGGTCTCTTTGATTTGATTTTCTTAATTGTGGCAATGAGACACAGCAAACACAAAGAATATTTTCATGATTTTTTATTTGTTAGATTTTTTTGATTCTTTTTGACAAAAACAAGTACAAATCCTAGGATGGCAAGGGCAATATAAACGGAATTCTCACTTGGTTTTTACACTAGCTACGCTATTTCAAAGTGGATAACTTAGGAACTTGGGACATGGGCTCCCCTTACAAGTGCACAAACTTCTCTAGTACACCAAGTTCTGGGTTCCTAAGGCTCGTAAACCTTAGGATTTCCATATTATCTCTACTATTGAATCATAAGTACGTGAGTCATCTTAGGAAGATGATAATCACTCTTTTTGGCACTAGTTTATAGGGGATTTTGGTCTCTAAAACAATGGATAAGTAGTAAGGGAAACCTTTCAAGTGGTTATATGTGTGGCAATGCTACTCTCCATTATGGAGTCTCCCAGCCTTCAAGGGTTACACCTTGGAGGGTTTTGGGGGAGGTTGGCTATCGGTATAACTAATCAGCACTTGTTGCATGAAGCTTTTGCCTCAAGCACAATTTATTTATATTGGCTAGGTAAAGCTTGGCTTTAGCTTGTTACCACTTAAGGTCGTTCCCACTTGGATGGAAGGATATCCAAGGGCAGGCCTCTCTAAAGGTTAAACATGTAAAATGATAGGTTTGGCATTCTGGTCACCCAAGAAAGGGGAGAGCATAGGCCTACTATCATTCTGAAGACATGGAGAACAATGGTTCTTTAATCCTATTTAAAAGAAAAAGGACTAAATGAGCTACTCTACTTGGGCACACACATGATTTGTTAACTTTGAAAGAAGTAAGATAGCAATGGTTCAATTTTATATCTTTCTAGTAGGGACTATGTTTGAGTTGTTGATGCAACAATATCAAATTACAATCCTCCTAGTTAGAGCTAAATGAGATTTGCATGAACAATCCAATTACTTTCCTTTAGCTAATTATATCTAGAGATGAGTTAACAAATGCCACTATATTACTAACCAGCCCCTAACCTGCAAGTAGATCTAAGAATATTCCTATGAGAAATGTTAGCATTAGCGAAATCACAAGAAATAACTCCAAAATCACTGTCAGAACAAATGTGCAACTACAGAAGATAGATGCACAGAAAGAGAACACAGATGCTTAGAACTATGGATGCACAATTATAGAACATAAAAGTACAGAATCAGAGAACATATGCGCAGTTTGGATAAATGCGCTATCATAGAGCACAGAAGCGCAGTTTCAGTGAGTAGATTCGCTGAATCTCTAGATGCATTGAAATAGAGCTCAGATGCATGTTAGAAATGAACAGATGCATAGAATCTTCCTGTTTATGGAACCTAATGCACAAAAACTCAGATTTGAGGTTAAATCAGGGCAAGGCCCCATGGTAGGCACCTGAAATGTTACAGGAAAATATGGATAATATCAATAATCTATAATAACCCAATAACTCAATGAAAATGGAAATAAACAAGATTTAAAACAAAGAACAATACCTTACAAACCTTGTTACTTCGTAGCTTCCATTGGTCGCTTAATCTCAATTGATCTTTTGTGTGAATGAAGCCCTTGGAAAGCACACTTCCTTGCTTTGTTCTTCAAGATGACAATAGAGAAACAACTATGATAGTTCTTGTAATGAAGAGGATCTTCAATACAATAAAAATGATGATTGCAAGCTATGGAATGGTGTTGGGTGCCAAGGGCACACTGTGAATTCTGCAGAGTAAGTTTACTAAAATCTTGGATTCTTGAAATGGAGGAATAAGGTCGTATTTATAGACTTGAGAGAAGAAAGATCAATGGTATAGAAGAAATAAGGAGATCAACGGTTGAGAAGATTTGAGAGGATGTACGCAAATAGGAAGAAGACACGTGTCACACAAAAAGTTGTTTTGTTTGAGTTAACTGCTTGCCTGATAAAGATAAGATTTGATTTAATAAATTAGAACATTTTTTCCTAATTTAAGAGTTGTTGATAAAAACAAGATTGATTAAATCAATTAACTCAACTTGTGATTTGCTTTTTGCATGATTTGAGAGAAATTAAATAATAAATTATTTAATTTTGTGTGCATGAAGAACAAGATTTATTTTTAGAAGATTTGGAAGATTTTTGAGGAATTTAGAAGATAAGAAAGCAAATTAAATAAATAAATTTATTTAATTGTTTGTGCATGATTTGGAAGAATAAATAAAATATTTGATTATATTTTATTTTTTAGAGATTGAGATACTTTAAATAAATTTGATTGATTTATTTAAATTTGGAAGAATAATTTGATTTAATTAAATAATGTAGAATTATTTAATTGTAGATAAGAGGATTTAGAAGAATTTGATGAAGCTAATAAAATAAGTGATTTTATTTGATTTTTGGGAGGAATATGAACCAAATAAACAAATTGATTTATTTATTTATTGACAGTGGAATATTGAGATGAAATAAATATTTAAAATATTTATTTAGACAAAGTCATTTCATTTTTAGGTGTATACAGGAGCAACTTCAGGCAATCCTCTACAAAACCCTTTGGTCCGCAAACTCTAATCTTCATCTCACTAGAAATGTGAAGCAATCTACTTTGCTAAACTACACTATCTTCACTATATCTGACAAAGAGATATGTTGACATCAGTGACAACACATCATATGCACATATTTGCAACAACAACTTGGGTACAAAAGATGAAATCAAGAATGTGTTCATTGGAAAGGTCTATACTCCCGAGGAAAGGGAAGGAATTATTCAGACATTAAAGGATTATCATGATGTCATTGCCTAGAGCTATGAAGACCTAAAGACATATGATACTTCTATCATAACTCATACCATACCTCTTAGGCCAGGAGTCAAGCCATTCAGACAAAGGCAGCGCCCGATGAATGCTCTCTTAGAACCATTGATTTTCCAAGAAGTTTAGAAACTGCTGTCAGCAAGGATTATCTTTCCTGTGAGGCATTCCACATGGGTGGCTAATCCGGACCCAGTGCACAAAAATAATGGTGAAATCTGACTATGTGTGGACTTTAGAAATTTGAATAGAGCTTCAGAAAAGGACAACTATCCATTTCCATCCCTTGATGAAGTACTACAGATAGTCAATGGGTCATAGATGATGTCATTCTTGGATGGTTATTCAGGTTATAATCAGGGGAATGTTGAATATGTTGATAGACTCAAAACTACTTTCACTTGCAAATGGGGTATTTTTGCGTATCAGAGGATGCCATTTGGTCTGATAAATGTAGGAGCAACATTTCAACATGCAATGAACATTTCATTCAAAGGATTAGTAGGTGAACACATTATCATTTATATGGATGATCTAACCATATTCTCTAAGAAGAGGGGTGACCATATTTCTAATTTGAGGAAAGTGCTACAATGCTATAGAGACTATGGAATTTCATTAAATCCCAAGAAGTGTATCTTTGGTGTCACTAAAGGTAAAATGTTAGGACATGTGATTTCAGAGGAAGGTATATCCATAGACCTTGATAGAGTCTAGGCCATACTCATGATCCAACCTCTAGCCAGTAAGAAAGAGTTAAAATCTTGTTTTGGGAAGATCAACTTCATCCAAAATTTTATTACTGGTTTCGCTGAGATCATCTGAACCTTGAATGCAATGTTAAAACAAGATGCTAAGATCGAGTGGACATCGAAGGCCAAGGCTTCCTTTGTAGAAATCAAGTAGGCTATAGCTAATGTTCCAGTCTTAGTCAGTCCAGATTATGCTCTACCATTTTGCATATACTCCTTTGCTTCAGAACACACATGTACTGCCATGCTGACACAGAAAAGGGGAATCAATGATGAATGTCCTATTACCTTTATGAGCACCCCATTAAAAGATTTTGAACTTAGATATCCAAATGTGGAGAAACAGGCCTATGCTCTAGTCAAAGTAGTCAAGAAATTTTGTCATTATATTCTAAGAAGCAGGGTGATTGTTGTAGTTCCTGACGCTACAATTAAAGCATTACTCATGCAGAACAAGTTAGGTGAAAGAAGAGGAAAATGGGTCACAATACTATAGGAATTTGATCTAGAAATACAACATATGAAACTAGTGCGAGGATAGGCACTTACTAAGAGCATTGTAGAAATAGACTCTCAGTTGGTGTCTCAATAATATGTATTGGAGGATATCTCAAAAGTCAAATGGTATGGTGACATCTTGTTCTATCTCCTTAATCAACGATGTCCACCTCACTTGAATTCCATTCCAAGAAGAGCTTTGAGGTTGAAAAGCAATAGTTTCATGGTCAAGGGATCAATTTTATATAGAAGGAATCATGAAGGGATTTACTTGAGGTGTCTAGATAAAACAGAAGTGGCATAGGTTTTAACCAATTTTCATGAGAAGTTTGGGACAGGCCATGGTTCAGTGCATTCCACTACAAATCAAATTCTTCAAGTAGGATATTACTAGCCTACATTATTCAAATATGCCCATGCACATACTCAAACTTGCCACATTTGCCAAACTGCCACTTCAAGAGAAAGAAATGCTGCTATGCCATTACAACTAGTGGTGGAGGTATGTTTGTTTGCACAATGGGGGATCGATTTCATTGGTATGATCAATCTACCTTCTTCTGTAGGGCACATGTATATTATAACTGCTACTAACTACTACATAAGATGGTTTGAAGCTTAGGCCTATACACAATGCACAACTGAGGTGGTAAATGAATTCATTGAAAAGAATATTATTATGAGGTTTGGTTGTCCCTTTTCTCTTGTTTGTGATAATGGTCCAACCTTTTCTTCTATGCATTTCTCAAATTGGGCCTTTGATTATGGTATTGTGCTAAAATTTTCATCTAATTATCACACCCAAGGGAATGGAGTTGCTAAATCCACTAATAAAAACCTGCTTGAGGTCATCAAAAGACTGCTTGATGAAAACCCCAGAGACTGGCACACCCAAGTCAGATTTTCCTTGTGGGTAGATAAGATCAGACATAAGGTTGCTCTAGGAACATCATCTTATCACCTGGTTTATGGTCTGGAGCCTATTTTCCCTATCCATTTGTAAATCCCCATACTGCAATCTATACAAGACTACCTAGAACCAGATGACAAAATCTCAAAACACTTGACCCAGTTGTTGCATCGAGAAGAAAAACGTGATGCTGTGATTGAAAACTTTGCTAAACACCAAGGTGTAGTGAAACACTAGTTTGACAAGAGGGCCAAAGTGAAGGCCTTCCACATTTTTGATTTGGTCCTATATTGGGACAAAGCTCATGAGAAAAAGGGTGAACATGGAAAGTTTGATAATCTCTAGTTAGGTCCCTACCAAATAGCTGAAATCCTAGAGGACAATACATATAGGTTGAAGAATTTTACTGGTGAGGAACTCCTGCTGCTTATTAATGGGTAGTTCCTAAAGCACTATTTTTAGGCTTAGGATGCATTTTTGCCTTCTTTTGTGTACATAGTGTGTCTTTTCCATTTTTTTCTTTCTTCTTTTGTTTGTTCATTTTTTATTTGGTTAGAGTAGTTTGCTTTTTTTAGGTTAGCTGCTTTGCTTTCTTTATTTTCATTTTATGCACTTGCTTTGCCAGGGTTTTCCATTTCTTGAACATGGTAGCAGCTGTGAAGTCCTACAAAAGGTCCTCTTTGGGTAAGTAATTTGAAGGGTTTCCTTGAGAAACTTTGCTTTTCCACTTAGGTCTTATTGTTGGTTCTATTGTTACTATTAGATGGTATGATACTTGTTCATAGGAAAGGAGTCATTAGTTTGGTTCACTTGAAGTATTTTCTAGTCCAATATCTCTCACACCTTTAAAATCCTAAAACTTTTGAAGGAATCTTGGTGATCTTGGGTTAAGTGAAAAATCCATAGGCTCACCTTTTCCGCCACTATGATTCCCACCCTAGTGAAGTTCAACCAATTCATAGCCCATGTGATATTTATCATGTGCTGCAAGGATATGTGGTGCTTTCTAGTACTCATATCAAGAGCTAACATCAATGCATTATCAAATAAATACTCTGCTAAATCAATACTTCATAATCTCCTTATCAAAGCATTCAATTAGTTGGAGGAGTCAAGTAACTCTATCAGGGGCTATGGACACCTAACGGGTAGTAGAACAATGCTTGAGGGAATCATAGAGATAACTCTGTCAGGGCTATAGATGCCTACTGGTAGTGGGGCAATGTCCAAGGTAGTTCAAAAGGTGTGTATATTTATTTAGCTTAATGCAAGTGAACCTTGATGATCTTGGTTGCCAAAGGATGGGAATGAATGCAATTGCACACACTTAGACTTTCAGGATATGGAGAGTTGTACTGAGTTAGTGATATCTAATTTTTTGATATTGTATCATGCTGTCCAATTTGATGAGTGGGAAACACAGAGATTCTAGGTTTAAAACTAAAGTTTATCTTTGAAATGCTCTAGAGTATTTCCCTAGTAGAGTCACCATTTGTTGTGCCTTGCACACACACCCCATTTTAGCAAATGGAGACCCCCCTTTCTTGTACTTTGTTTTTTGGTTTGGTTTGGCCTCAGTTAGCTACTTGAGAGAAATAATGTTTCAATGTCTTAATTGTAGGGTTAGTTTGCATATTTAAGTCTGATTGCATAGACTTGGTATGATAGCCTCTTTTGGTACCTTGTGAAATTTGGGTCTGGATTAAGTTGTGTAACTTGGGATTAAGATTTTAAGACTTTAGGGTGCCTTGCCCTAAAAATGTAGTTCACTACATTTTGCATTGATATCATGTGACATCAAATATCAATGTTGAGCCTCCTTATGTCATTCTTCACTAATAACAATGCTCACTAGACTTGTGCTAAATACCCACCTCACCGGATATATCTGATGCTTGCCTAAATCCTCGCTTGTTTGATGGTCGATGAAAATCCTACTAGCATCATTTTAGAACCTTTGCTCTAAAGGTGCACCTAACAGGATGTGTACAGAAATCATGTCTCACTAGACATGTTCGGTTGTAACTGGATCCCCGTGGATCCCATGTAAGGGAAGAGCCCCGTCGAAGCATCCATCTAGCCATTGTGTTGAAAAGAGATATGATAGGATGTGTGCAGAAATCATCATTCACTGGACATATCCAGTCCTGTCTAAAAACTCTGTAGATCCTGACTGATGGTAAATCTCTGTAAAGTGTGTGGCACCCTATTGCTCATACTCTGTATTAATGGTGCAATATCAGGTGATATAAATGGTTTAAAATTTCCTAATTGCTTTCATTTTGCATTCCAAAAGATTTTGCAAGGTCTGTAACTTGTTAAGCTACTTCGAGTGTTTAAGTGATTAAAAGAGATTGATCTCACAGCTTTCTCAACAATAGTAAATTCAAAGTCTCTTCACCCTTGTCTTTGATATTAATAGGTTAGTGGCCAAACTTTTCTTTCAATTCATTGCATCTAGGGAAATTATCAAATGTGTAGGGTTTGCTTGATTCTGTATGAAAGATTTGATTTAAGATTCATTGAAATGGTTGACTTTAAGTTTAAATTAGGGTTTTGTTCAAAATTTGGGTGTATATGTCAGTATGGGTTTTATTTTTGGGTTGTTAGATGTTTCCATTGGAGGAAACATAGTAAACACGTAAGTTCTTAAGTTCATTTCTTTGATAAGAGCCCTAGAGTTAGAATACTTGGAATACTTTAAAAATCTCCATTCATTATACACCATGTTTACTTTATAAGGAACCCTTAGTGATATTTGTGCTTGAACTTAACAAAAATGATATACCCATTCAAACCTAAAAAACCCCATTAATACCCTTTGCAAAGAAAGACATTCATGTAAATCAAATCTAGCACTAAAAGTCTTAGTCATTGGATTTGCCCTAAAATTGTTACTCACTAGACATATCTTGTTATCATTAAAATCTCCACTCATCTTGTGAAGGCCAAAAGCTCCACCAAGCTTGCATTACACACTTGCGCTAAAATATGTCTTCACTTGACATATCTCGTAACACCCTAAAGTTCCACTAATCCATCCATTGGCAAAAGCTATACCAGACTCCACTTTAGTCATCTAGATTACTTAATGCTAGAATCATTGCTCACTGGACATGTCTGGTGGTGGGTAAAAATCTCGCTATCCAATGATAGGTGAAACCTCCACTGAGAGAATTATATATGCTTTGCACTAAGATTATCCTCCACAGGTGTTTTCATGGATAATGGCACTGACTGAACATATCCTGTGATTGATAAAATTCCTAGAGATCCAGTGGTGGCCTAAAAACCTACCACATTTGGTGACAACTCAAATCTCTACTGACTCCACTGATATTTTAGAATAGAACATTAAGGCATTTTTCAAAAGAATCTAGGATATCTGATGATGTTAATTGATATTTACATGTTTTATCCAAATTTTGTGATGTCATGCATTTAGTTTAAGAATTTGTTACACATATCTAGTGAGGTTATAAAAGCCCACTAGGTTGATTTTCTTTTATTTAGCTTTCTGATTTCAAGTAATAGATGCTAAGGAGGAATACAATGAAAATCTTTTATTTTCTTGAGTTGATTTTAAGGGATTTAAGCTGAAACAATAGATTTTTGATGCAATTTGATCAAGTATTATCTTTGGTTTAGGAATCTTGACTCAAGATATGAATTGAAAGCATGTAGTTGACTAAAAACCTAAGTCTAGACCATTAGGACAATGAAACCACAAAGGTTACTCATTAAGTTCTTATCCTACAGATTAAATGTCTTCTTGAGAAATCAATATGAAGTACAAATTCATAGGCATTCCCCTAGTAAAAAAGATTACTTCAGCATGGAGAAACATTGGAGATACAAACCAGGGACACATTGACATTGAGGATTTTAGACTAAGGGTTTTAGGTCCCAATCCCACACCTAAAGCTAAGAGGATTAGAGACAATGGGATTGCTTAGGAAGCTGCTTTCCCAACCTCCGTACAATGCCCTGAACTCATTGTGGCATGTGGCAATAGCTATGATCAGGTGACTAGGACCATACAGACAAAAGGAGGTTAGATACTGGCAGATCTTAGTGCCTTAGCACTAGATGAAACTTTTGACATTCCCCCATTTCCTATCCTAACCATGATGGATAAGGAAGAAGTTGAAAAACTATACAAGCAGGATCTAGAGACCTATAGGAAGAAAATAAATGAGGGTTGGATGAAGAATAAGATGTCAACTATGTCAAAGGTTCCTTAAGTTTTATATAGGAGTGATTTTAAAGAAGAGATAGAAAACCTAGTAACCCTTTTAAGTAGGACCATGGGGCTACCTTCAGCCTCTACATTTGAAGGATGGATGTTCCCATACATAGAGGAGATATTACAAGGGGACAAGAAGATACATTGGGCCCAAATAATAAGCAACAACATTCATGAGGCCTTTGTTGCCTTCAAAACTAATGAGACCTTTAGGTGGATCTCCTATACTGTATAATCTTTGGCCAAAATTGTTGTATACCCTAGCCTATCAAGATTAGGGGAGGTTGGGAATGAAGAAGACCAATAGAAAGTATATGAGTGTTATACTCAACTAGAGATATAACAATCACTAGTTTATTACAAAAGGGTCAATGATGCATTTACTATGCACATTACCCAGATACTCCAAAATGATATGGCTAGGAGATTATCTCCTGAGGTAGCTAATATTGTACAAATGTATGGGAGATGGTACATTCAATTTTAGAAGTTTACATATCTGAGGGTCCAAGGATTTACTAGAACACCCTAAAAGCTTCCTCGGTATCCAATAGATAAAGTGGTGCTTCTAGAGCTTACTAGACAACTCCTCACTTGTGCAGAAAGGTTGAAGCATTTACACAGGGCCTCCATCAAGTTCCCTAAACTCGTAGGGAGGGGAAACCATTCTTGTACCACCATGGGAGCAGCAGAGAATTTAGACACCAAGCTGCAATTGTTGAATTTGCATTTTTATCAGAATAGGACTCATTTTGACCCCTTTGGCATAATGGAAAGGCATGTGAGAAAATAATGTTTCATAGAGAACACATCAAAGATTTATGTGCCAATTACCTAGATGATTACGAAGTGCTAAGGAGAAGATATTCTAGATTGTCTCTAGATTTTATTAAAAGGTTCAAATCATAGAGGTCTCGGACCAAGTGCTAGAAGACAACAATGTGATTCAAAGAGGACCTTGGGAGGCTTTATTAAATCAGCCAATTCCATTCCCCAACTGGGCAGATTCAAAGGAGAGTTCTTTGGATGTAGTAATGAGGGACCCAATTAAATTCAGTAAAGGTTAGGTAAGAGCACAAATTGCATCTTTGACTCAGGCAGGGGTAGCTCTTACTTATACATAGCAAGAACAAGACAGACCCATTAGTGATGAGGAAGATCAGTGCTCCATAGAAATAGAAGATGATGCAAGGCATGAAGCTACCCAAGATGAACCAAAAGAAGATAGTGAAGAGGACATTCCTTTGGCTAATAAGGGAAAAGAAAAAAAGGGCCCTCCAAAATAGCAAAAGAAGGATAATCCCCCAACATCTAGAACAAGGAGCACAAAGAGAAAATACATGCCCAGTGGGAAGGGTGAAATAATCAAGGTCAAAGAAGACTAAGGAACAAGCATATGTGTCTCCACCTCCCGTCACATCTGTTGCTTCCCAGCAAAATATAGATATTGTATTTAATACCTCATTACCTGCTCCCTCATCTACTATAGTAGTAATGTCCCCCTCAGTAGTTAGTGCAAGTATATCTATTCCTCTTCCTCTACCTGCCACTTTCTCATCCACTCCTTCCATATCCTCTTTTCCATCCATCTCTTCCATTTCCATATCGTCCATTGCTCTGGACCCACTTTCCCCACTATTACATCCACGAGTCTCCCTATGCTTTCTTCCTTCTCACTATCTCTTTCCTTCTCATCATCATCCTTACCTCCCATTTCAACTATCCTCTCACCACTTTCTTTCACCTTGCCATCCTTGAGTCTTTCCATCCTACTTGCTATTTCCTCTATACTTTCATCTCCTCCTTCCCCTTTCACAAGTTTTACCACATTTGCAAACTTGTCTAGATTATATTTTCCTTCAGTTGCTATTGATTCTTTGGTTTCTATAAATGTTTATTTGGATAGACCTTTTAATGACTCCTCACAAGTGCATATGCCCATAACCCTTCCAGTCCCCTCATTATTAGGTATTGAAAAAGTATGCGCTAAGTTGGATTCTCAGGGGAAGGTGGTCATTGAAGATATAACACATGAGCCTCTGACAAATCTTGGCACATTAGAGATTGTGAATATAGAGGACAGCCCATCAGAAGAGATGGCTAGTGATTCAGTGTTGGAAATTGTGAAGCAAGTAGTGATTGAGAACATACATCATATAGAACAGACAAAATCTCCCACAAAGAATACTGAGGCAGAAGAGTAGAGTGCACTGCAAGATAAAGGGATAGGGAAAGGCCCAGAAATAGAGAACATTCATGCTGATGATTCTTTGAATAAAGAGGATAGGCACATTAACCCTCCAGAGCATTCTTCAACAGCTCCTAAATGGTTACAACAAAGCTTAAATAATCAGCCTCCAAGGGTAGAAGTTATGACCCTAGACTTGGATAGTTTCTGGCTAAACTTGAGAAACCAAAGAAGCAAAAAAAGGCCAAGGTCTACTCTAGAATCTACAAGGATGCTACAGGGTCTCGTATTGCAGAGGTCATAGTCCCTCCTGAGTAGGCCAATAAGGAAGAGGTACGACTAGAAGACTACACTGTTACAATAGTCAATTTGGGGCCAGCTTTGAAAGCACAAGAAATTGATGAATTAAAAGGTTCAGTTTCTAATATCTTGAATATTCTGAATATAGATGAACTAACTAAACAATAGCTCAGGCAACAAAATGAGGAACTAAGAGCTTGTATAAAATATTTGATAAAACCTATGTCCTCAGATGGTGAGCTAGAGACTGCACCTTCTCTTCTTTCTAAAGAGGAGCTAGAGAATTTTGACAACATAAAAACCATTATAGATGCTATAGAGGAATGGTTCCACAAGGTGTATGCTGAGGGTTGTGAGATAATAAGTAAGGCTATAGAACTATATAAGGATTTTTGTCTTTTTAAATTTGAATGGAATGAAGTGGTTAGCAATTATACGATTTATGATTATTATGCTCACATTCACCCTCAAGTTTTTGCTATGACTAATCTTCTAGATGAAGTTTGTTGGCAAAAAATATTTTGACTCAAGATAGATTGGACATGCCAAAATAGTGGTTGGTGTTGATAGGGTTGAGAAGAGAAGTCTTTGATAGAGCTAGGAATTCCTCAGAACTGGCCAGAGATCAAATTTTGGATGTAATATATCGGCTGAATGATGTACTGCGGGCCTACACTAACATGGATCTAGATGACACAACTCTAGTAGATGCCCAAGAATGTAAAGATAAATTGCATCATATCATTCACAAGGATTCACCCCTTAACATGATTGGGAATATGGAGAGAGTAAGTGACCTTAGAGCTAAATTTAGGGAATTCAAGAGAAATAAAAGGTCTAGAGAAGCAATGTACTACAAATTTTTGTGGGAGGTTGACAGGACAAGGTTTAGAATGGATTATGTTAAAGATCCTTAGCCCATGGATATTAACCCAACCTTGGAAGCCTACATAGCCTACAACAATAGAGAAGTTGAAAAGAACAAAGTCAACTTGGATGACGATGAATAGTGACATGATCTAGTTGGCATGTGAAATCTTGTCATTCCACATTAGCTCCAATTTCTAAGGGTCAAATGGCTTCATTTTGTCTTTCTCTTGTCTTGTAAATTGGCTCTTTGTCATGTACAACCAAATGGGTATCCATTTTGTCCAGATTCAATGTGTTTGCAAGTTGTATTTCATCTTTTTCATATAAGACAAATGCAAATAAAAAATGTAACAAACTACTAAATTCATTAAATGCAATGTAAATCTGGACCCTTGGTGTTGAGTTAATCTCCACCATCCATGAAAAACTCACTATGATGCCTTGTCTATAAAAGGGCCATCATTTTCTCTCATTTGTAAGTAAGACTTGATACTAAATTGCTGAGACTTTACCAAATTATGATCAATATAAAGCAAGTTTTGCAGGTTGCTGGGAATTTGCATTCTTGTGTTATCTCTTTTGGATTTCATGGTTCATATCAATCTAAAGTTAATTAGATTAGCTTTTGCAATGATGGGTAAATGCTAAGATATCTAATGAATGCTTTGGTCCATACTATTAGTGCTTGCTGATTGTAAGTTGTTGTGCATAGTTAGCCTGGGCCTTGTTATTGAATCTAGTTTGATTGCATTTCATAAGTTAAGATGCTCTATTTTTTGGGTGTTTAATGAGTGAGTGTAGTTTGAAAATCATATGTTTCCATTGAAGATTGCATCATTTTCTGCAAAATTGTGGTTTCTTAATCTGGTTAAACAAGACATGGTTTATTGAAACTGATTGTCTATCTACAACATTTTATCCATATTGTGATCATCACTTAGGATTCCATACTTCTTTCAACATCTATTTTTAACTCTTTACCTTTTGCATTTTCTTCAAATCCATTTGTTAGATTTAGGTTGTAAGTAACAATCATATTCATAAATCTACTAAGAATATCATAGGGTTTCGCACACTTTGCTGTCATAGTTTCATCAAACCCTACCTATTGCATGTAAGCCCCTTTGTTGGTATAGATGAAATATTCCACTGAAGTTATTCCTACAAAGCTAAGACCTAGTTGTATAAACCTTGGGGCAGTCTTATCTAGGATAGGATACCTTTCAAGAGAGGTGAGATGTCTCATATCTTACCTGCGTTGTTGTGTGCTAAAACCACCCTCAACACATCCTATCTCCTAGACACACTTAGGATAGGTGCACACACTTTCTCGTACATATTTATCATTTGAATGCTTGTGGAGATTAAAAGACCAAAGTAGGGGTTTGACCATTTTTATTAAACTCTTGAGTAGTCCCAAAATTCTTCTTATCTTATCAAAAATGAATTATTTGGAGGACATCAGTCACATAGGGGTTTCAAGTGTTAATCTCAGTGCTTTAGTAAATTTTATCATTTATAATTTATCTAATTAGTAGATTTCTACATGGATATTATGCTTGTGTTTTCCCTCGTTGTGTTATGGAGGATGATCAAGAAGTCATACAAATAAAGAATAAGTTTACTAGGCATGCACAAATTAATACTACCAGATCTTGGAGACTGTATGGTGCCATATAGCTGATAGTGCAAGGCATAAACATCTGCATCATGTGCTAGAATCCTTGGCTAAGGCTCTCCCCTTTTAGTAATAGTTTCTTCTATTGGTGTTATTTATACTTCTGATATCTATTTTTCAAAAACATTTTCTTAATTTCATGATAAAAGTATTTATTGTTAGTCACTACTATTATCTTGGAAGGGTTGTGTCTTCTAGTTGATAGCATTCATTTCCAGTCTCTATTTGTAGTATTCATATTAATCCTAGGAGGTATTAATCTATTTTAGAATTATTTTTAGAAGTGAAGTGAATTAGAGTAGATTTCTCTTTTTCTACATCACAAGTAGTTGTTGTGTCATATTCAAAATATTTGTGAAATTAGGTGTCAATCTAATAAGAGTGGTAGAAGCACAAGAGTAAGACTCTGCAATATTTTACAAGATTCTTTTTACAACATTATGAGAATAGAGGGATTGGGTTGTGAAGCTCATAAACTGATTTAGGTGTCACAACACACAATCTAGAATAATGAGAATAACTTTGGATTATTTTTAAATGTGTAAATGTTAAAGACTATCAGGTTCAACAAAATGTAGGGTGAACTAGTAGGAAAAGAACATGTTTAAATTTTGTAGAGTGTCGGTTTCACCAAAATATAGCATAAAATTTGATTTGATAAAGAAAAGTAAGCTTCTCCTCACTAAATGATCTCAATAACACTACACTAGGAACAACTAGCTCTCTTAGGATGAATCTAATATGCAATTATCTCATTAGAAGAATAGATTTAAACTACTTGGGCCTAATCTATTTCACCTTTGAGAAAAACTAAATTTTCTAGCAAGCCAAAACACTATGCAAACTAAAAGAAACTAAATTTAGTATATTTGATAAACTAGAAGTAAAATTGTAAATACAAGGTTAAGAGGAACCTATCACAAAAGTTTGAAGTTGACTACCTTGGACACCAACATGTTGCATAGATGTTTGTTCATCGTGTTGTATTCTATATGCCATGAGAAAGTAAATTTTCAATTGTTCTCCTTGCAGACTAGGTCTAACTAACATGGGAATAGATAACAGAACACCAAGAAGATATCAAGGTAATACTAGTAGACAAAAAAATGAAGAGATTCTATTTGTTTGTTGAAAAGAAATAATAGAATAACAAGACGAAGAAGAAATTGACAAAACCCTCATGTGGTTGGATGTCCTCTCCATGAAAAACTAGAAGTTGCAAGAAATAAAAAATGGTTGGGGTTGTTTGAGAGCTTGCCTTTAGGTCAAGCCCTATGATGGTCTTTAGACCTCCATGAACAACCAATATGATATTAATGGAGAAAAATGAGTTTGTACTCTCAATCTTATGTGCCTCTAAGAAAAATAATAAAAATCATAATGGGTGAAAGTTCAAAGTTGTGTCACACTTTTATAAAGGAAACGGCCAACACTAATCTAACTTTTTAACTTGAATTGCTACAAATTGACGTATATGTTTTGAATTTTAAAATGATGTAAACTAATAAAATGTAGATTTTTTAGTGTATTTTATGTTTGTAGTTTTTTAAAAAAATATTTTTTTAAAATGTAATATTTTATAAAATTGACACTATAATTTAGTTGCTGATAAAATGTTAAAAAATAAGGTTGAATGGGATGTTGCACTTTATATAGTAAATTTCATTTATTTTCCTTCTTTTTTTTTGTATATTCATAACTCAAAACTTTAGTGCATGGATTAAATTTTTCCCCATTTTTATAAATATATTTTTAAATAAATCTTGGAAGTTAAGTGTAACAAAAATACAACTATTTCAATGGGATGACAACTTTTGTCTTAACTATTTATCCAAAATAGGAAAATAATTATATCATCTGGACATGGAATGTCTCCTCTAGTGCATCATATTTTTTAAAAAAATTATAAACTTTACTATTTTTTCTTGAGAGGACAATCAACATAATATTTGGGTGTTGATGACCTACTTTTTGTAAAAATAAAAATAAAATATAAACACTAATTAAAATGTTTAAAATATTATATTTTTACAAAGTAGACTTATAGATCTACAAAAGGGCATTTTTAGATTCTTTTAAAATGATTATTTGCACGAGTAAGATTTGTTAGAACATCAATTTTTTCAAATAATTTTTTTTTTTTTGGCAAATTAATCCCAAAGTGATACTACATATATTTTTAGTGAATGGTTTTAGTTGGAAAAGTCTAATTTAGCTAGAATGAATTGAGATAGAACATATGTTTCACCAAAATTGAATTTTAGTTGGAAATACTTAAAATTCATTTATACTGATAAGTTGGTGTGACATAAATTTAAAATTTTAACCTAATAGAAATTCTATGAATGCTTCAGCTATGATCTAAACAAGCCAAGCAAACTATTGCGTATGATAGAAATAAAGGAAATGAGAACCCCACAAAATGCCTTCTATGCAAAGAGGGGTTTTACATTGAGAAAATAATAGAGAGGGGGAAAGGAACTCAATCACCTCCAAGAAAAGATATGAATTCTACACAACCAAAAATAAGAACCAAGAAAAGGCCCAAGGTCACAGATAGTGGTTCCAAAACCCCATGAAGATGTCATTTTATTGAGATAATTCACATAATGCTTGGAGAATCACAATAATATCATTGGTTTCTATAAAATTCCAAGAAACTCACCAAGAGTTCTATAGAATACCAAGAGCATGAGAAAGTACAATAGAGAATGCCAGAAGCTCACAAGTTTTTCCAAGAAGATTAAAAATGCAAGGGTTTTTGCAGAAGAAGAGGAAAGGAAAGTAAAAAATGAGTCATTCAAATGCAAAAAAGGTGTTACCAAAAATCATGCATGTAGAATAAGGTGGCAAGAAATGCTTAGAAATGGTCATTGGGCAATAGAAATTCATGAGATGGTAGCACATCATGCTGATGTCTATGCGTCATGCTCATGTCCAAGTGACTTTAGATCCTAAAGATTTAGAACACCTTAGGACATGAATAAAAACAAAACACTTAAATAAAATTATGTGAAAACAAATACAAAGGTCAAATATTAACACATACATGACATTGTGGGTGGGAAAAGGCTATGACAAGGGATAAAAATGAGACTAAAACATGCTAAGGGAATGGACACCAAAGTGAGAAAAAAACATAGTGTGAAATTGCAAGGGCATGTAATTTTTAACATTTTTTGATGTTACACATCACTACAATGTCAAAAAAACTAGTGTCTTCATTGAACATTTTCTATTTAAAGATGGAATTTTCATTAGCCCAATAGTTGGCAACAAATCTTCCATATTTCTATATCGTAGAATCTTTCAATCAAGCACAAGCATGGTAAGCAGCTAAGGGGGAGGTCAGAATCTAGGGGTCCTCTCAAAAGAAAAGAGTCTCCCTATTTCCCAACATCCATCTAATTCCTTTGTTGAGGAATTTTCTAGACTTATAGATGTTCCAAATGGAAGATACTTGAGGAGTATGACTCTTGTTGATGAAGGATAGACTGCCATGATTATTTAAATACTTATCTTGCATGATTTTGCTCCATTCAAAGTTGTTCATTATGAGTTTTCAACCTGCTTTGGCTAGGAGAGCCTTGTTCATCTCTTTGATATTTCTCAATCCCAATCCCCCATGGCTCATAGAACATCATACTTGGTCCTAAGCCAATAGAGCAATCCTTTCTTTATCTTCTATTCTAGACTAAATAAATCTTCTCTAGATTTGTTCAACCTTTTTATCCATGAACTTTAGGATTTTGAAAAGAGACAACAAATACATAGGAATACTCTAGAGAGACCTCTTGATGAGTTGTACCTTACTTACATGGCTGTGGAGATCACTTTTCCAGGTCATGAACTTCTTTTGGATTCTTTCAAGAAGATTGTTCCATATTTGATTATTGATTTTTCTTAAGCTTAAAGGAATTTCTAGGTACATTGTAGGTAGTTGGTTAATGTTGCAGCCAATACTAGTTTCTATACAAGTTTGAATGAAGTGGCCAATGTAGAAGAAGTAAAGTCTACTTTTTCAATATTAATTTTTTGTCCTAAAACAATAGTATAGTCTCCTAGTGTTCTTTTCTAGTTTTATCTTTAGAAATAAAGGCCCTTCCAAGAAGGATTGTGTCACCTACAAATTGTTCATAGGATGAAGGATTTAAGGTAGATACTAGTTTAAATAATTTTAGGTTGTCATTTGTAATGGTCTTCAAAATGTTTCTTCCCAGCACTTCTACCAACATAATGAAAGCCTGCATAGGGATAAGGTATCTCCTTGTCTCAAACCTCCTTTGGAAGCAAAATGGCCTTGGGGGGAACCATTTATTATGACTAGAAAGTTGGGAGTAGTGAAGCAACATTTCATCAACCTAAGGATCTTTCTTTGGAATTCAACTCTCAGCAAAACTTTTGTCATGAAGTCCTATGAGACCTTATCATAGGCCTTAGATATGTCAAGTTTCAGGTTCATGCCTTCCTTTCTACTCTTATCCATGGAGTGAAAAACTTCATGTACAAAGATAATAGCATCTAGGATTTGTCTACATAGCACAAATCCATTTTTGTTCTTGTGAATGACCTTGTACAAGAATAGTTGTATTCTTAGCACCAAAAAATTTGGAAAATATTTTGTAGATAGTATTACACAAGTTTATTGGTTTGAAGTCATTTAGACTATTTGATCCTATCGTCTTTGGAATTAGGACTAAGAAAGTGTTGTTGAATTCCCAGAGTAAGTTCCCTCTTTCAAAAAATTCTTGAGTAGCAGTGGTAACATCCTAGGTAATTATGTCCTAAAAGATTGTTAATTAAGATAAATATTGTTAATTATACAAACAACATATATTATCCCAACCCCATGGTGCATAGTTCCATGAATTCTGTGTCCTTGCATGCTATAAACTCATGAAAAACATAAAGGGTAGAAAAAGTATGTCATAAAGGATTTTTAAATACACTACTAAATCTATTAACACTATTGATCTACTCTTTAGACCTTATAACCTCAGGTCTTTTATTGTTGTCATATGCCAAAGGTTTTTAATTACCTATTTGGTAATTATATAAAATATAAAACCATGTATAATATTACAAAATTTAAGATAAAACATATATGGAAAAATATCATTAAAAAGGTTTGAATTTTCTTTTTATTTTGTAATATTGGATTAAAATTTTAAAATCAAAGTAAGAATTTATATGGAAGACAAATACCACTAAAATAATATTTGTTTAAGATGTCTATGATTCCTTAACCTAAAAAGAATCACTTACTAATTGTAAATTAGAATATGTAATATCATTTACTCAAAATACAAGTCAATATTATATGGATGTAGTAGAAAGGTTGGGGTTGGTAAAAAAATTACCCAACTTACTAAAAACAAATCTATATATATAGATAGTAAGTAGGATAGAAGAAGACATACTATTGCTTTATCAATTCTCCATTCATTTATGTTATTTTATGAGATGGAGGAGTAGAGGCTCCAAGTGTGATGTAGTATGGTAGGAGGGTCCAAAGAAGGACTATCCAACCATGAAACCAACAACAATAAATCATCCATAGGTTACCACAAAACACATAAATTCACATAAAACACTACAATTTATTCATTAGATGGGTTTATATGATTATCATTGAATTAAAACCACAGGATTTACCACAATGGGCCCTCTTACATGTTAGGTTGCAATAGTTTGATTACAACAAGCTTACACAAATGGATAGTTGCTCCACAAGCTTCCTACATGCAATACTCCCTAAACTATGGAAACACCACTTCCAAGTGATACATAATAATTTCAAGTATAATATAACTTTAGAATTCTATCATTACCCTACTGTAATGACTACCACATCAACCACATAATGATATCCAGTACAAAACCATAGCTCTACCTTATTGCCTACAAGCTACAACCTCTAGATCTCAATACTATTTTATGGAAATGACATCCATGATGCACCAATATCATCTCCAAATGAGTGCACTCTACATCATATTATTTGTTACTTCACTCAACCTCTCAAACTTCACTCCCTTGCTGTTACAACTTACCTTTTATGCCTCTACTCCATCCTAGTCTTCTTTGCTTGATTTCAATTGATGCAAGACCCACTATATATATATATATATATATATATATATATATATATATATATATATATCATCCTTAAGCTCATCACATGATCCATATCAGCCTCAAGATGGCAAAAATCTTCAAACCACATGAAATGTATTGCTTCCTAAAAATAACAAACTTCCAAAATATTCACCTTTGGCACAAACCCAAAATAAATCTTCCACAAATAGAAATAGTTCCAAATGAACACATTGTCAACCCGTGGACACTTCAAAAATTAAATTACCAACTTCTACTTATCCAATCAATCTCAAATTTTTATAGGAGATAAACAAACCAGAAGTAAAACCACAACAAAAATTGTAGAAGCTAATTTCTCAATGCCAGTGAAATACGCTAACCTTCTTTACCATAGATTGTTAACAACAAACTTGCAGACAAATAAATGTTCTGCTAGACTAAACCATAAATTCTACTCTCTTGGACATGATACCATATTTCCATAATACCCAAGGATGCATATGCATCAGACTCCCAGGGTAAATAAAAAAATGAATCCCTCATTTTTTGGATTATCTATCCCTTCCTAGAGATTCCAAGTTGTCACTTCTTCAAATTGCTCCTTCCACCTCCTCAAGTATGCTTCAATAATCTACCGTGAGTACTAGTCTCACTGATGTTATTTGTCACTCTATTCCCCTAATCATCTTCTACATTTTTGGACTTTATCTTGTATTCAGTCACAACCCACTTACCCTTTTTAGTAACCAGTTCCCCACATCTATTTGTTGAACACAATAAGGTACTGAGAGGGGGGGTGAATCAACACACACTAAAAATTTAACCATATATTTGTAGATAAAACTGAATAACTTAGAGAACATAAAAGAAATTATGCAACACAAGAATTAACACATAACACCAGTATTTTTACGTAGAAAACCCTAAAACAGGGAAAAACCATGATGAGTGTTAGCTCACAATATACTATGCTCACTAAAAAAATGTTACAACTTTGTTTTTTGGGCTGCAACCCAAGGAAGCTACTACTCCCTGTATTACAACTTTGATTTAGGGTAGAACCCAAGGAAGCTACTACTCCCTAAATATCCTGCTCACTACACTTGGATTTACAAGAATAAATATATGGACTGCTGCAAAGTAGACATCTAACTTATGCTGATAATGCAGTCTACTTTTTCTTCTCAATACATGTCTTCAAACTAATTCTACACACTTCATATCTTGCACTCTACTCTGCTATATTTGCATCCTCATCTACATCTCACAAATGAATGTAATCTTCTATAAATATCCTTCACAATATTTTAAAACATTGATTAGGTCAACCAAAAAGGATGAAAAGTGTAGCTTGTGGTAAGTTGGCCTATGCACACTTCAAAACATCACCATATGCACTTGTGGAGATGAAACTGTTATGTCATAAAATTTCCCCCTAGGAATTTTACCTCCTATGTTTAGCTCTTGGGTCCCTTAGGATTAATCATGCATGTTTAAAATGAATCCTGGAGAAAAATCCCCTGAAACCCATGTCAAATGTGGCCTAAGGGTGAACCTTAAGCTTAATTTGGACCCAAAATAGGCCCCTGGACTTGGGTACCTATGCCCTAGTCCAGCTATATTTTGTTGGGGTCCCAAATTTGAATGATGGCTTGTGTCCGTTAAAAAGGTTTCCCTTTGTCAGCATCTTATGTTTGAATTATGAAAGTTTAGTGGGAATGCATATATAATCCTGTTTAGGACGTCATTTTACAACTACATGGATAATGCAAATTTGTGATCTTATGCTAAGAATACTCAAGACTTTCATTATGTTGCAGAGTAGTGTTGTGTTGTGCTTGTACTTATTTATTACAGATTTGTCTTCATCAATCCATCTCCTCATGGCATGAAAGATCTTCATCTCCCTATGAGAGCTTCACCTTTGAGGTGACATCTACTTTGTGTTTCAATCAATTTATCATATCATTTACTTTTACCTATATCCATCAAGGACACACACTCTCTATCTAACAATGGTGTTGGAAGGCTTGAATGCCATTCCGAGGCTTGACTGAGGCAAGCTCCTAAACACCACAACCCCCAACCCCTCTCTTGTGATTGTAGGTGACAGGTGTCAGATCTTGCGGAGAGGAGTTGTAGGAGATGTTGAAATACACAAGACAACTAAGAGGGGGGGTGAATCAGTTGTCACCAAAACTTAACTTCTTAAAAACATCAATACATCAATCCATTAATCACTGTTATTATGCTTTAACCATGAAAGCATGAAATCAAAAAAAAGCACAATCACACATGAGACACCATATTTTTTAGGTGGAAAACCCTATAAGGGAAAAACCACAGTGAGTGTTAGCTCACAAAATAAATATGTTATAGTAATACCAAAAATCAGAGTCTCACTGCCCAAAATGCTCACTACAAAAGTTAAGGCTCACTGCCAAGATCAACTCACTGCCAAGGGGTGGCTCACTACCAAAGGTTTGTGAACTGATTTGATAGCATCTACTCCATGCCTAAGTTTAGTTCCATTGAAGTGTAATACAACTCTTTTGCTCTGCTCTTTTTACTCTTCTTTACTTATCTTTGTATTTTCTCACAAGGACATGTTTTTATACAATTCATCAACCTTGGAATATACATCAAGGTCGGCATTACATTCATCAACCATTGGAGCAATCTCCAAGGTCAGCATTACAATCATACATAGAAATAGGTCTAAACCTAAACAAAATTAGCTAAGGAAAAGATGTATGTAGAACACATTATGACTTAGCTATGACTCAATTGCAATCTTCCACACCACAACATGCTTCCACAATCTTCAATGCATCTCCGCAAGTAGTGGAAACAACTAGGTCAACCAAGACTTGGAGTTAACACTAAGTCTTTTAGGAACAACCTTCATCCATGATCTAAATTACTCTTTATGGACCAATCAGAAGGTAGGAACATGATCAAGAGACATCCACAAGCACATTTTAATCACCAGGAACATCTACACAACCTCTAACCACTTTGTCATGAAGATTCTTCAAACTAGAGCACTTAAACAACACTATCAGCTAATGTCATAAAGAAAAGATTGCTTGCAGACCACCAAATCACAAACCATTTGAGTTGAAGGAACATAACATCATCCCAGACTTAACTCTAGAATTGCAGACCATAATACTTCAATGCAAAGGAATGCAGAGAAAAATACTTTCTCCCTGTCACCACTGAATGTATAGAAAAACAATTCTTACTCTGGTGAACAAAACTCTCTCAAATCTTCATATTAGAGGCTCAAACTTGGAATATAGCATATTTAGACATGCCTCTAAATGAATTCCAATCCGTAGACAAAGATATTCATTCTACAGGAAATGCAGAGCAAATTACTGGACTGTTCTGTTGTAAACAAAGATGCTCTTCAACACACTGTTTCCACTGGGAGAGTAAATTTTCTCAAAAGCACTTGGAAACATAATATCAGGATCACTTATTCATTATCTTCAACACTTACATAGGCCAGTATAAAGCAACTAACTTAATACAAGCAAGCATCAAAACAAGAGCACAATTGACACCAATGACAACACTAGTTAGGCACATACTTGCAACAATCTCTCCCTTTGTCATTAATGGCAACATATGATGTGAAAAACTGTAAAGACCATCAAGACAAGATTATGCACTAATTACCTTCTCCCCCTTTCTCTTTATACATCTAAACTATTTCTCCCCTTAAGTTTTGCATATGATTTCTCTCCCCCTTTGACATCAATGGCAAAGGGCACATACTTGCACTCTACTGCTCTGATCAAATTGAAATTCCTCTTTCATCAACACTATAACACTTATTTCTCTTTGTTAGGAACACATATCAACAACATCTAGCTACTCTACCTAAGAGGTAGCCTTTAAAACATCAATCCAGATCAAAGAATTAGGCTTTGAGCACCACTGGACTGATGCATTCCTATGCATCTTAGTTCAGAGCAGGAGGGGTAATAACCCCTAACTTTTTTCTGAGATACTCAAAAGTATCCTTAGGTAGAGGCTTAGTGAAAATATCTGTAATCTGATCCTTGGTGGACACATACTCCATCTTTACTTCATTCTCTGTTACCTTCTCTCTCACAAAGTGATACCTTATGGATATATTCTTTGTTCTTGAGTGCATCACTGGATTCTTTGAAATGTTTATAGCACTTGTATTATCACATAGGATTGAGACTGGTTCTTTGTACACAACTCCTATATCCTTTAATGTTTGCTTCATCCATAACACTTGAGTGCAACAACCTGCTACTATAATATATTTTGCTTCTACAATAGACAAAGAGATTGAATCTTGCTTTTTGCTCAACCATGAAACCAATCTTTTGTCCAAGAGGAAAGCACCTCCACTTGTACTTTTCCTGTCATCAACATCTCTAGCCCAATCTATATAAGCACTAAGAGTGAAATCATTATCCTTTGGATACCATAGGCCATGATCTAGGGCACCTTTCAAATATATCATGATTCTTTTGACTGCCATCACATGTGACTCTCTAGGATCTTCTTGAAATCTTGCCACAAGATAAGTTGCATGCATTATGTCTGGTCTGGTATGGGTTAGGTAAAGCAATCCTCCAATCATGGATCTGTACCTTTTTTGATCAATTTTGGGTGAATCATCAGTCTTGCTTAATTTACATCCAGTCACCATGGGAGTACATACTAGTTTAGATTCCTCCATTCCAAATTTCTTCAACTACTCTCTCACATACTTGGACAGAGAAATGAAGATTCCTTTGTTTGATTGAGTAATCTGCAAACCTAGAAAGAAATTCATTTCACCCAACATGGACATCTCAAACTCCTTTTGCATTTCCTCTGCAAATTTCTTACACATACCTTCATTGCCTCCAAAGATAATATCATCAACAAAGACTTCAACAATTAGAATTTGATCACCATTGATTTTGAAATAGAGATTGCTGTCAATAGTACCTTTACTAAACCTTAATTGCAACAAATACTTGTCCAATCTTGCATACTAGGATCTAGGGGCTTGCTTGAGTCCATACAAAGCTTTCTTCAATTTTCACACCATATCACCTTGATTTGATAACTGAAATCCTTTCGGTTGTTCAATGAAAACTTCCTCTTCCAACTCACCATTCAAGAATATAGACTTCACATCCATATGATACATTTTGAAATATTTATGTGTTGTAAATACCAAAAACATTTTGATTGCTTTAATCCTAGCTACCAGAGCATATGTCTCCTCAAAATCTATCCCTTCAATATGAGAATATCCTTTGCATACCAGCCTTTCTTTGTTTCTAACTACTTCTCCATTCTCATTTAGATTGTTCCTGAAAACCTATTTAGTTCCAATCACATTCTTATCAATAGGTCTAGGAACAAATTCCCAAGTTTGATTCTTCTCTATCTACATTAGCTCTTCTTCCATAGCCTTTACCCAATTTTCATCTTTGCATTCTTTACTAACATTTTTAGATTCAATCTTAAAAAGAAAATAGTAGTTCACTTGTTCTTCTACAGCTCTTTTCCTTGTTAGTACCCCTTTGTTGTTGTCACCTATAATCTGATCTTAAAAATGATTAATCCTTACATACATGGGAGTTTTAGCAATACTTTCTAGATCCTTTTCTTCTTTATCTTGACTGTCTTCTTGTCCAACTTTTTCTTCATTCACTATAGCCACAGATTCATCTGATTCATAGCCACTCATATTTGATATTATTTCCTTGTCTTCATCCACCTTCACATTAGCACTCTCAACAATTTTTTGCAGTCTCTTATTGTAGCACTAGCAGGCCTTGCTCTTGGAAGAGTACCATGAAAAATTCCTTCATCACATCTAGAATCAAACTTGTCTAGATCTTCTTCTCTTCTGATATAGAATTTACTTCCAAAAACCTTGAAATATTTTATTGTAGGAACTTTTCCATACCACAATTCTTAAGGAGTTTTAGTGCCACTACCTTTGACATGAACTCTATTTTGAATATAGACATCAATATATATGGCTTCTCTCCAATACACTTCTGGTAGGTTATCCTCTTTCATCATAGTCCTAGCAACTTCTTGAATTATCCTATTTTTCCTTTCAACAACTCCATTTTGCTGCAGAGTCCTTTGTGTAGACAATTGTCTTTTTGTCCATTGTTCTTCATAGAAAATATTGAATTCATTTGATGTGAATTCGCCTCCTCTATCAGACCTTATGCATTTGATCCTCAATTCTAGCTCATTTTCAACCATTATCTTGAAGTACTTGAAATTTTCTAGAATAATCTTCAATAAGCAACATAAAGTATTTATCTCCTTGCAGACTTCTTATCCTTGTAGGACCACACAAATCTGTGTGCACTAGATCCAACAATCTGACAAAAAATTGTTCTTTGCTTTTGAAACTTGTTCTTGTCTGCTTTCCCAACTAACATTCCTTGTAAATAGTATTAGCAGGATTTACAAGCTTATGCAAATCTCTCACAACCTGTACTGAACTTATCTTCACCAAGTTGTCAAAATTGATATGACACATCCTTCTATACAACAACCAACTCTCATCTATCTGAGCCAACAAATAGTAATCACTAGTTCCTCTTAATTGATAAATATTACCTCTGGTCTTCTTTCCAGTTGCAATCACTATTCCAAAGCTTTCCATGATCTTGGATCCATTGTCCTTGAATCTCAGATCATAACCTTTGTCACACATTTGATCAACACACAAGAGATTATGCTTTAAACCCTTTACATATAGGATATCATCTATATTGTGCTTTCCATCAAAAGAAATAGATCTTTTTCCACAAATCTTACCAGTTGCATTATCTCCAAACCTAACTAGTCCTCCATCATACTTTTCCAAACTTACAAACTTAATTTTATCACCAATCATGTGATGCAAGCATCCACTATCAATAATCCATTCATCCTTATCTTTCTCCACTTGAACAGACAAAGCACATTCTTCAACTAGTTTTTCTTCCTTCACACAACTAATAGGATTAGTAGATATAGGTTCTTCCTTAATAGCAATAAAAAAGCATTCATTTGCACCGGTACTAGCATCATCAAACTCATCATCTGTTACACCATCATCATCAAGATCTCTAACAATAGAACATTTCTTTCCAACCCTAGGTTTACTTTAAAATTTCTTTCTACCTCTTTCAATTCTCTCTGGACACCTAGAAGCATAGTGACCAATCTTACCACATGAAAATCATTTGAATGGTAATTTGACTTTGTACTTACTAGTACCTCTTTGCATTTTATCCACAAAGTTGGCTTCAATCTCCTCAAGGTCATCATCAGATTCCACAGCATACTTCTCAGCTCTTGAAGTCTTCTATGAAGTACTAGCTTTGAAAATTGTCTCTGTTTTAGGTAGGGCATCACTAAACTCTCTCATCTCAAAGGATGTAAGTTTCCCAAGCAACTAATCTTTTGAAACATCTTTCACAGTCATGATTTCTTCAATTGCAGATACTTTGTGATTGTAGGATTTAGGCAATGACCTAAGAATCTTCAACACAACCTCTTTATCATCAAAAGTTCCTCCAAGACCTTTGAATCCATTGACAATTTCATCAACCTTCTATAAGTAGACTGTTATGTTCTCATCTTCGTTCATTTTTAGACTTTCATACTTAGCTTGTAGGTTCTACAATTTGGTACCTTTTATAGAATCATCTCCTTCATATAAATTCTTCAACTTTTCCTAGATTTCATGAGCTACTTCCAGATCCATGACTTTTACTAACTCAGTGTTGGACAAGGCACTTAATAGAGCATCCCTAGCTTTTCCATTTAACTCATATTGTTTGATTTCATCATCACTTGATGGACCATTCTGAGGAATAGTATATTTTGATTATGTCATCTTCCAAACACTATAACTAAGACAAATGAGATGGCTTTTCATTCATACCTTCCAAAGAGTATAATCCATTCCATCAAACTCTGGAGCATCCTTCTTGTACGACACCTTGGATCTTCCTCAAGATGTTAGACTTTCTTTTGAGGAATCCTTTCTTTGATACCAATTGTTGAAATACATAGGTCAACTGAGAGGGAGTGTGGATCACCAAAACTTAACTTCTTATAAACATCAATACATCAATCAATTAATCACTGTTATTATGATTTAACCATGAAAGCATGAAATTAGAAACTTAAGAACAATCACACATGAGACACATGAGACACCAAATTTTTTACGTGGAAAACCCTATAAGGGAAAAATTACGATGAGTGTTAGCTAATAAAATAAATATGTTATAGCAATATCAAAAATTAGAGGGTCATTGCCTTAGGGCTCACTACCCAAAATGCTCACTGCAAAAGTTAAGGCTCACTGCCAAGATCATCTCACTACCAAGGGGTGGCTCACTACCAAAGGTTTGTGAATTGATCTTATAGCATCTACACCATGCTTGAGTCTAGTTCCATTGAAGCGCAATACAACTCTTTTGCTCTGCTCTTTTTACTCTTCTTCACTTATCTTCACATTTTCGCACAAGGACATGTTTTTCACAACTTCATTACACATTTTTATACAATTCATCAACCTTGGAATGTACATCAAGGTCGGCATTACATTCATAAACCATTGGAGCAATCTCCAAGGTTAGCATTACAAACATACATAGAAATAGGTCTGAACCTAAACAAAATTAGCTAAGGAAAAGATGTATGTGGAACACGTTATGCCTTAGTTGGGACTCAATTGCAATATTCCACACTACATGTTTCCACAATCTTCAATGCATCTCCACAAGTAGTGAAAACAACCAGGTCATCCAAGACTTGGAGTTAACACTAAGTCTTTTAGGAACAATCTTCATCCACTATCCAAATTACTCTTCACGGACCAATCAGAAGGTAGGAACATGATTAGGAGACATCCACGAGAACATTTTAATCACCAGGAACATCCACACAACCTCTAACCACTTTGTCAAGAAGATTCTTCAAACTAGAACACTTAAAAACACTGTCAGCCATTGTCATAAAGAAAAGATCACTTGCGGACCACCAAATCATGAACCATTTGAATTGAAGGCATATAACATCATCCCAAACTCAACTCTATAACTGCAGACCATAATACTTCAATGCGGAGGAATGCAGAGAAAAATACTTTCTCCATGTCATTATTGAATGCATAGAAAAATAGTTCTTACTCTGGTGAACAAAACTCTCTCAAATCTTCATATCAGAGGCTCAAACTTGGAATATAGCATATTTATACATGCCTCTAAATGACTTCCAATCCGTAGACAAATATATTCATTCTATAGGAAATACAGAGCAAATTACTAGACTCTTCAACACACTGTTTCCATTGGGAGAGCAAATTTTCTCAAAAGCACTTGGAAACATAATATCAGGATCCCTTACTCATTATCTTCAACACTTACATAGGCCAGTATAAAGAAACTAACTTAATACAAGAAAGCATCAAAACAAGAGCATAGTTGACACCAATGACAACACAGATATGTTGAGGTCAATGACAACACCGGTTAGGCACATACTTGCAATAGGAGATCAATGTAGAGCATAAAGATTCTAGATCTGATGAAAACAATGGAAAATATCCCTAATTGGAAAAGGATGGTCCCTCTTTTGTCCTCCAATTTAGTACTATCGGAAGTCTCTGAGCAGGTTATAGTCTACAACATATTTGGGTTCCCAGTCTTTAGAAAAAGTACAACACTAGACAAGGGTTGCCCCTCTTTCATCCCTGAATTTTCCACTTTTCAAAATTAAAATCCTAGTATGTTTCTAATCTACATTTAGTGCCTTCCTGTGTAAGCATTTGTTGGGTTTCATTTGTTTGTTTACGATTTTTCATAATTAGGGTTTTAGGCCTAATCAGATTAGGGCTTTAACAAAATATCAATCTATTATATCTTTCCAAGCATCTCATATTGACAGCAGACCTATTGCTAAGTTCTCTGTCAAAATTGTGACTTAGCTTGATCTATGTCATTGAATGTATGTGTGAAAGAAGGGTTTGATTGAATCTAATTTGTATACACCTAAAAATGGCTCGAGATTTTTTTTTAAAAGATAATATACTTGGTAAACTTTTTAACATGATCGGCGACGCTAGTGCAACAAGCCCTCCAGCTCCATGCGAATGCTTTTGCCTGAAGTAATGAACCGGTGAGGCCACAACATAGGGGACCTCATCCCCTAGCAAGAACACTTCAAATCCATGAGCTTGTTGGCCCAGTAGGGGTTTGAATTCTGGTGGTTGCCACTACAACCGAGTGACTTAACCACTGAACCATACCCTTATCAGCAATGGCTCGAGATAAATTAAATAAATATTTTAATATTTATTTTTATCTATTCTTATTCCTCTATCAATAAATAAATATACTAATTTATTTATTTGACTCACATTCATCCTATTCTTCTAATAATTAAATAAAATTTAATTTATTTAATTAAATATCTTAACTCTTCTAAAGTCATCTCTAATTAAATAATCCTAATTATTTAATTATTCTTCTAAGACAAAGTCATATTCCTAAAATATACATCATTCCTCCACATCACCCTACACATCATTTGACACCTCACCTTCATGTTTTACCATAAATTAAATATTAATAATATTTAATTAAACATTTATCCTCAAACACATGTCCTATTTCCTCTCAACCATCCCTACTTTGTAGAAGTTGGTCTCTCCAAATCATCATGGCCAAAGTTGACTATGAGACACTTGTCTCATGAGCCCTATATTCCCTCCAACATTCCAACAAACATAGACTTCTTCCATCATTCTCTCATGGTCCTTGTCCCACATATCTCTCCATCTTGTCAATGTAGTAGGAGCATTCTGCTTCTATATCTCCCCTCATCCAACCAATTCAATCTTGACTCTACATGTCACAAGACCAATTCCTCAACCATTGATCTTGTGCCACTTGGATCTAAGCCATCCTTTGCCTATAAAAGGAAGCATCTTATCCTCATTTTGAACATCACAAGAGAAATCATACTTACATGCTGTAAAAATCATATCAAGTATCCAAGCGTGCATTTGGCCCCCATTTGCATATCATTATCATTAATCAATCTCCATTGTTGCATTACCATTTAGATTCATAGTATCTTAAATTTCATAGCATTATCCTCATCTCATCATTATCATTAGTATTGCATTAGCTTCATCAAGATCATTATCATAGTCTTGCATTGTAGGATTATTTACATTGCATAAAATCCACCACAAGTCCATTCATCTTAGAGTTATCTTGAAACAAAAAAGTGCAATTCTAAGAGTACCATCACAATCAGTAAAATTAAGATCTCAAGAAGATAGGACACAATGGGACATGAAGGAGAAATCTGAGTTTTGAAGATATAAATCATGTTTATGTCAAATTCTATATTTTTCTAGTTTCATTGTTGATTTTGGTTTAGGTAGAAATCTAGAGTATTGTGGTAGGTTATTAGGTTTTTATAATTGTTTCCAAATAATAAATCACATTTTGGTGCCCCACTGTGGGGCCATGCCCTGAATTTAACATACAAATGGGAGTTTTTATGTGTTTACAGTCATAACAGATCATTCCTGCGCATTTGAGTTCTAGCCTTGCGCATCCATACCAAAAACAAAGCCTAAAGGAACAAAAAACTATCTTTATGCACGTTTGATCTTTGTTCCTTTGCATATAACCCATTTTGCTACGCATATAATCTACTGTTCTGCATATTTACTCTCTATTTCTACACATTTAAATCTAACAATTTGGGTTTATGCTTTTGACTAATTTGGCTACTAACATGTGATACAGTTATTTTCAAATGTCCAAGATTGTATGCTCAGACTACTGATAATTGTTTCTATAGGTTTATTGCTTTGTTTAAGTCATCATTGTTGCATTTACTCTTGCATTGTTAATTTAGTAGCATCTAGATTAAATAGGAGAAAGTAATCTTACACATCCATCTTGCATACAATCAAAACATAGTCTAATCTAGGAGGTTAATTTGACATCTTGCATACAATCAAAACATAGTGTAATCTAGCGGTTAATTTTACTTTCTTTTCTTTTCTTTGGTCATACAAAATATTGCATCTTGTGTGATTAGATTAGTCGCACTTAGCTTAATCTAGACAGTTAAATAAAAAAGTGTTTTCCATGTTTGTGAGGTGATAGGTGTATGCTCTCCCCTTGTGAAAAACTTGGGTGATCAAAAACTAGACCCATCTCTTTTTATTTTTTGTTTATCTCTAACAAAATCACTAGAAAGCATCCCTTATTCACTTTGTGGATTATGGATATGATCTTTTGGTCTTGTTCTTAGAAGGGCCTACCTTTTGGATTGTGTTTCATCCAAGAGGGGATGACCCTAAGTGGATTTTTCATTTGGACTGCTATATAAATTGGTCAAGGCGAAAGCCAAGTCCTAACCAATGTTAGCCTTTGCCATACGGTGCCAATTTTAAAGGAGGTATATTACACTCTTAGTAAAGTTGGTTAAAGCTTTTAGTGGCTTGCTAGATGCTTGCAAGGCATTGGTCCCCCAAATAGAAACTAGAAACCTCATAGTTAGAGACCACTTGACCTACCTCCGAACATTGCGGTAGTTTTCAGTGCAAGGGTACTTTACCCCCAAGATTACTCACCATAAGGCTCCCTTGAGATGAGACAAAAATCCCTGACTTAGCATAAGATACTTATAGCTTTCCAGGAAAAGGGTGATTGGGTCATCCTTCTAGTCCTAGAGGTCCCTATTTGTCCTCTCACAAAGATGAAAAAGTGTACACATCCATATTATGTGTGATGACACTTGAGTCGACAAAGATTCCAAGTGTGGGCTGATGTATTGCAATGAAGTTGTGTCCTTAGGAATAGAAAGTGCTTGATTTATTTTCAAATTATGTTATACCCATGAAAACTTGGGCTTTTTATGAGCCTTGAACATACACTAATTGTTACAAATATCCATTGTGTTGTACTGTCTATTGTGCTTTCTTGTCTAAAACAGAAAAAAATCATCCCAAAAATAGTAGGTTACCTAGAAAAATGAGCCAAAAATAAATAAAATTGATCAAACACAGTCATTTACATAGAACAACACATATACTCTTTGTTCCTGTGCGTTCAATTACTTTTCCTGTGCATACGATCTTGCTGCACATACAAACACTATTCCTGCACATCTGATCTCTGCTTCTGCACATATAAACTCTATTCTTACACATATAAACACTATTTTGGCACATTTGAACCTGCCCATCTGTAACAGAGAGCACTTTCATAGGTCTTGAACAAACAAACATAACACATTTGGATTCCCTTTTCCTTGTAAAATTCATTTCAGAATTCATTTAAACCATACAAATACATCTTACATCCATTTTAAAACATTGAACTTACCACTCATGCTTAGCCTTCCAAAACAAACAAAACAACATTTTCACAAAGTTCCTTTGAGATGTTATCATTTCAACAACAATTTAGTTAGTCTCCTATCAAGATTTATCATCCTTTATCTAGGAGCTATACTAAAAACCTTGACAAAGTTAGTCTCCATCATAGTGATATTCATCATCCCTATTTGACTTACTTTGGATCACACTTTGATAGCTATTTATCATAGCTCAAGATCACTATTTAAAACAAGATCAAAAACAACACTTTAGAAAATCTTACCATCAACACATTCAATCTAATCATATCATCTTTCACCCAAACTACACTTTATCAAAGCCATCACTTGTATCTACATATCTTACATCCACCATCATTCATATAAACTTTGTATGGTTGAGACTAGGTCTCAAAAGAAAAGATGAGAAGAAATGAGTTCCTTCAATGGTAGCCAAGGTCATTCTAGTGATGACGAAGAAGAAGAAATCTTGCAAGAAGAAATTGTTAGTGCTCTACAAGACCCAAAGTTTCAAAAACTAATGGATAAAGTCAGATCAATAGACCCACACAAATATTTCCTTATGCTTGCACAAGAAGGAGCAAAGTTACCTCCCGATTTTGACATTACCAAATTGAGAGAAGCAACTCAAAGGAAACTAAAGCTCCTAAGAACATCCAATCTTTGCAACAACAATTTTTAGATTTACAAAATAGATCCTCAACAAAACGATATTCATTAGAGGACATATCTCCCTATCCATTTGATAAAAGCTTGGTTATGATACCTTTCCCTTCCAATTTTGAAGTACCCAAATTTGACAAATATATGGGAAAAGGTGATCTGTGTGACCATATTAGGTAATTTAGTGCTGCATGTTTATAAGTTGCTCACATTGATACATATCTAATATGACTCTTTCCATGTAGCCTAGGAGGTCAAGCCATGGAATGGTTCTCACATCTACCACCTCAGATCCTAACATTTAATGAACTAGTAGATAAATTTGTAGCTCACTTCTCCTATAACATTAAACATGATATATCAATTTTAGATCTTTGCGACAATAAACAAATGAGTGGAGAATCCTTTGCTACTTTCCTGCAAAGATGGAGATAACTTGCAAGCAAATGTCCATACCACATCCCCAAAAAACAAATGATAGAAATGTTTGTCCACAATTTAAACCCTAACTTAAGATATCAACTTCAAATCCAATGTCCCACTTCTTTTAGTAAGGTTATTGAGATGGGATTACTCATAGAAAATATATTTATAGCCAAAGGACAAATTAAGATCTATAAGGATGTGACTAGTTCAAACAACAACACTGACAAATCTAGGTTTTGGACCAAGAAAAGGAACATTGTGAATGATGGGGTTGTAGATGCCAAACATGTTAAACCAACACAACCCATCTTAAATTTATCAAGTCCACAAAACAATGCTTCTTCAAACAAACCAACCAATAATGAACCTATACCAACATGCTTCAATCCTCCCCGCAGAAGATTTACACCATTGGGATAATCCATTGAATCTGCCTTGAGGAAACTCATTGCAAATAATCTCATTATGCTTCCTATAGCAAGAGAATATGAACCCAAATTAAAATCCTCATGGTGGAAAGATTCTAAATATTTTGAATTCCATAGAACCAAAGGTCACAAAACAAATGATTGTCAAAGATTGAAAAACACAATTCAAGACTTAATAGATAGAGGAGATATATCGATTGATGGTCACAAATCCAATGAAGAACATGTGGCATTTAAGAATCTAGTTCCTAACTACAAGAAGGGAAGTTCCTAAAACACAAACAATAATGGTGGAAATAATGCAAATTATACAAAAGTATCTTATGAGTACACCATTAATCAGATAACTAAATGTGACTCACATGTCAATGTAATTACCATTAACAACAAGCCTGATTGTAATGTTACTACCCATCAAGGAAAGATTACTCTTCAAGGAGCTCCACCCAAGTTGTCTTCCATATCAAACCAATACAATGTCTTAGATCAACTCAAAAAGACACCCACACACATATCCATATTAGAGCTTTTGTGTCTTTCACTATCTCACAAGGCTATCCTAGAAAAGGCTCTACTAGAAACTACCGTACCCACAAATATGGACCAAGAGCAGTTTCGAGCAATGGTGGAACATCTCACCACACCTCATTTCCTATCTTTTACTGAAAATGATGATATGGCCATTCACCAACCTCATAATGGATCCCTCCACATTGAAGTACTCATTCACAAGCATGGAATCAAACGAGTCCTTATAGATGGATGAGATGGTTTAAATATATGTACCTTAAAATTAATCCTTGCATTGTGGTTTTCTAAAAATGTTGTAGATTCAAAGAAGAAGATCACTATCAAAGGATATGATGAAGAGGAAAGAGCCTCTAAAGGAACTATTTTCTTACCTATAAGAGTTGGACCAATTGAAAAATATGTGGTTTGTCAAGTCCTTGACATGGATTTAGCCTATAAAATTCTCCTTAGATGCCCTTGGATTCATGCAATGAAAGCCATACCATCTACCTATCATCAATATATAAAATTCACATACAATGATCAAGAGATTACAATCTAAGGTGACCTCTATCCCTTTCAATATTGCAATACCATCAAGCCTAAACCTGAAGTCATTATACCCACTAACCATGTAGCCTTATCATCTACATCCCATGTTGATACAAGCTCATTAGCCTCTACATTCAAATCTATTGAAATGAAAGTCAAGATCAAGGACAAAGGTTCTAGAGAGTATTCCATTGAATAATCCTTTTGTATCGCCCAATTACCCCTTTCACCCAAATCCCATGGTAAACCATCTATGTCCAAACAACATTCATTAAAGCACCTTGAAGGTCCTTTTATCAAATGGGGCAATCTATCAGAAGGAACTGAAGAGAAAGACATACTCCAATGGCTATACAAGGAAGAAGAAAGTGAACTCAAGCCACAAGAATAAAAACCACAATTACCAATTGAACAATATGACACAAGTTTCACTATTATGCAAAGAATGAGATATGATGGCCATAGTCCCATAGGTTTAAGAAAAGAAGGAATTATTGAACCCATACAACCCTCTTCATTGTCTACCTGAGACACTAAAAGGCTAGGATATAAAGGAAAGGTCATGGAAAAGGCTACTACAAATCTAGTGGAGAAAATTCATAAATTGCAAGAGGGAAGTGAAACAGATTCTAATGAATGGGAATGGGAAAGTCTTTCTTCAAGTTATCCTATGAAGATAAGAAAATTGATGTAGTTCGATCATACAACTCCACCAATACATACTGATGAAGGGGGTAAATCATAAAACACACAACAAAAGAAATTATACATGGAAAATAGAATGTTATTTTATTGATTTGGACAACTCCTTACATTATAGAATCTCAAATACAATCAGAGGATGAATCCTCCATAGGCTGCAACACATTACAGCTTCCTATCTCAAGACTATGGAATCTTCTGCCTTTTACAATCCCACATCTACTAGGGTTTCTATTTTCCTTCCTATTATTGACTCTACACTTTCCCTCTTATCTCCACTACTACCAAGGGTTCCCAAAAATGGTTATAAATAGCCTTTTGGCAGCCTTTAGCCAAATTTCAAATTTTGTATCTCCCTCCAAAAATAGGTCAACTTCCAAGAGCCATAACTTTTGATCTAGGTGTTTGATTGATGAACTGTTTGAAGTGCCAGAAAGCTTGTGGAGTACTCTACATGGTAGGAACTAGCACTTCTAGTTCCACCCATTTTTGGGTCTGTACAGGACCATTGAGTGCCTCAAACCTAACTTTGAATAATTATCAAGGGTTTTTTGGGAAACAAAAACTTTAATATCTTTCAACTCATAAATGATCATTGCCTGATTCATTCACCAAAGGTCTTATTTTTTATTTACAAATCTTCTTGTAAATTTTCACTTCAATCTATACCAAAATGCAAACTTTCCAAAAATAGTAGTTGCTATTTTTAGCAGTTTGGAAAAAACTAAAAGTTCTACATCATTATTCAAGCAATTATGGAACCAAAACTACTAATTATGAAAAGAAATGAAAACAACATCAATGATTTTGAATCAACATCTTTTTTTTGGGTGATGCAAGATTTCCCTTATACCACTAGATGCTCCTACATCACATACCATGAGGGACAAAGTTTGAGGTCTAGACTGCTAGAGTTAGATTTGCAAAATATCGAGAGTGAGTCTCATGAGGAAGGTCAGATATATCACGTGATAGATAATCCTGAGGAGAGTACTATTTTGGACCTTGTAGATACCATCATAAACCTAGAGAACTCTTCTGTCCTAACCATTAATGCCCTTGAGTCAAACCAACCAGATGACCCTCTTCCACTAGTACATCCCAAACTTATAGATTGGGAACAACAATAGGCCCCTGAACTTGATACCTTTCACAACGATGATGCTATCATTGACTATTTGGAACTTAGAGATTATCTACCTCCTAGAGATCATAAGGTAGGCTTCATTATAGAACTTAATAACGTGGCTTATTTGGAGAGAGTACCAAGCCTTTCAGTCACAAAAATATACAAATAAAAAATGGATCTAATGGTGAAAACCACTCTACGGTAGTATTAGATCATGAAAAAAATAAAATAAAGGATGCATCTGATGGTGAAAACCTCTCTGAGGTGCCAAAGGATGAAAGGATTGACACTCTCCCCAACCCTACACATTAGGAGAGGTCTTCAGTCTTAATAGAACTAGTAGAACCAGTGAATATTGGTACAAAGGACAGCCCGAAGATAACTCATTTAGCAGTCTTTATTAAAGCCAAAAAAGAAAGAATTCATCAAATTCTTCAAAGAGAGATAGATTAATTTTGTTTGGTCCTATGCAGATATGTCTAGCCTTGATCCACATCTCATCATGTATCATTTATTAGTAGCTCCAGGAGTTAATCCAGTGAAACAAAAGTTGAGAAAAATGCATCTGCATATAGCACTATAGTCAAAGAAGAGTTGAAGAAGTTGTTGGATGTAGGTTTTATCAGATCAATTGATAATCCTGAATGGATTTCCAACATTGTTCCTATTTCTAAACCAAACAAGAGAATCAAACTTTGCATAAATTTTAGATATTTGAATAAAGCATGCCCCAAGGATGATTTTCCTTTACCCAATATAGACATCATTGTGGATTTGACAGCAGGACATACTATGTTATCTCTAATGTGTTGGTTTTCTGGGTATAATCAGATCAAAATTGCACTAGAGGACCAACACAAAACTACTTGTACATGTCCATGGGGTACATATTGCTGGAATGTCATGCCATTTGGGTTGAAAAATGTAGGAGCTACTTACCAGAGAGTAATGACCACTATTTTCCATGATATGATGCACATTATTATGGAAGATTATGTGGACGACGTTCTAGGAAAATCACTCACCTGGGAAGAACATCTACATGTATTAGACAAGATCTTTTAGCATTCGTTTGAATCCAAAGAAGTGTGTGTTCAGAGTCACATCCAACAAGCTTTTAGGATACATAGTTTCAGCAAAAGGAATTGCGGTGGACCCTGCAAAGGTGAAATCTATAATGGAAATGCCACCTCCTAAAAATATTAGTTAATTGAGATCATTACAAGGAAAGTTATAGTCCATCCACGGGTTTATCTCACAGTTAGCCGACAAAAGTCATCCCTTCACTCATCTACTTTACAAGAATGTTCCTTTTGGATGGGATGAGATGTGTGAACAAGCTTTTCAACTCTTGAAAGACTTTTTGATGAATCCACCAATATTGATGCCACCAATCCAAGGAAAACCATTGTTGCTTTATATTTCAGCTATGACAACCTCTCTAGGAGCTCTACTAGCACAACAAGATTATGAAGGAAAAGAGTGAGCTATCTATTATATCTTTTGGACACTGGTAGGCTATGTGTTATAGTATACACCTATTGAGCAAGCATGTCTTGTTGTAGTCTTTGCATCTCAAAATATAAGACACTATATGTTAACTCATTCAATCAAATTAGTAGCCAAAATAGATCCATTGAAATATTTACTTAGTAAGGCAGCTCTAACAAGTAGGTTGGCAAAGTGGGTAATGATTTTAAGTGAATTTGACTTTGAATATGTGTATAGAAAGGCAATAAAAGGAGAAGTGATTATAGATCAGCTAGCAGTTGCACCACTTAATGATGAAAATCCATTAAGTTTTGAGTTTCTAGATGAATCTATTTTCAATATAACAACTCAAACATGGAAGCTTTATTTTGATGGATCTTACACACAACATGGGTCAGGAGAAGACAATTTATTGGTGACACCACAAGAAGATACCATACCAAAATCATATAGAATATTATTCCCTTGCACCAACAATGTGGTGGAATATGAAGCATTGGTCATTGGTCTCAAGATGGCTATAGAATGGACAGTTCAAGAGATGCATGTTTATGGAGATTCACAACTGGTCATCAATCAGGTAAATGATGATTATCAGACTAAGGATGATAAGTTGATACCTTACAAGCACATGGTAGATGATTTCAAAGAGTACTTTGTCATGATCTCTTTTGAATAGATACCTAGACTTGAGAATAAAGCTGCAGATGTCATGGCAACTATTGCCTCACTCTTGGATATACTATAAAATCAGTCACGTTATGAGTTCTTAGTGGAGCCATTGTCTAATCTTGCCTATGATAACCTTGAAACACAGATTATATGTCAAATAGTAGGATCAGATTTCCCTTTGTATGGAAACATTTATACCTACCTAAAAGAAAACACATTGCCACGTAGCCTATCAAACAATCAACATAGAACCTTTATCCATCAAGCCACTTGTTATACCATAATTGCCAATACCCTTTATTGACGAGGTCTTGATGGTACTCTCCTTAGGTGTCTAGAACATGAGGAATATCAAACTGCCTTAAGGGAAGTTCATGAAGATATCTATAGAACACACTCTAGTGGTCCCACCTAGGTAAAGAAACTTATGTGTATGGGATAATACTAGCCAAGTATGGAAATAGATTCTTATCATTTTGTCAAAAAGTGCAAGAAATGTCAAATCCATGGAAATCTCATACATGCATCAGCACAAGAACTTCAACACTTAACTACTCCTTGGCCTTTTTGCCAATATGGACTCGACCTTGTGGGCAAGATTCATCACCCTTCATCTAATGGCCACAAATTCATAATAACCACCATTGAGCATTACACTAAGTGGATTGAAGCCGTACCTTTAACCAATGTCACAAGTAAGCAAATTGCCTCATTTATCCTGAACTATATCATTTGTTGTTATGGAATTCCTCTATCCATTATCACTGATAATGGAAGACCTTTCAAAAATCAAGATGTCCAAGAGCTCTATGACAAGTTTCATATCCAACACTATTTCTCCACACCATACTATCTACAAGGAAATAGTCAGGCAGAGGCGTCTAATAAAACAATCTTGAAATTTTTAAAGAAGACAGTCAATGATGCTGACTGTGATTGGCATGCATAGCTGAATCCCACCTTGTGGGCCTACCATACCAGTATCTGCAAACCCATAGGTATAACACCCTATGCCCTTGTCTATGGCTCAGAAGCAATCTTGCCTATTGAGGTCGAGTTACCCTCTCTACGAGTATCATTGAAGGGTTTAATAACTAATGAAGAGTATCGAGTTTCCAGTATTCAAGAGCTAGAGTTGGAGGAAAGACAACAAAATGCTTTTAATCACCTCAAGGCCTATCAGCAACATATGTCAATAAGTTACAATCATAGAGTGAAGCCCAGAGTTTTTCAGGTTGGTGATCTAGTTCTGAAGGAAAATCCCAAAAATCAACAGGATAGAGAAAAGAAGGGTAAGTTTGAACCAGATTGTCTTGGTCCTTATGTAATCATTACTACTTATGTATCAGGAGCATACCATTTAGCAACATCAGAAGATGAGCTATTGGATGATCCCATCAATAGTATGCATCTTCAAAAGTTTTATACTTAGCTTAACCCCGATGCAAAAAAAACTAAAAATAAAAAATGGTGCAATAAAAGAAAATGATGAAAACTTGGACACGTGCTATTTGTGATAAACTAGTCTCCTCCATCTTTTTAGATTTTTTTTTTCATCCATAAAGATCTTTTCTTCTGCATCCATAACACGCATAAAGATACTTATCATGGCTTGTTGCTCCCTCTCTTTCATCATTTTACCAAATAAACTGTGTTGGTTTCAGGACAGACAACTGAGACGGGGGTGAATCAGTTGTCACCAAACCTTTTGTTCTTTAAATCCTTAAATCCTTCTTATATTTCAATAGCATAATAATCATTCAATCATGCAAGCAAAATGCAATAACTTAAGAGCAGAAACACATTCAACACATATGACACTAAGATTTTAACGTGGAAAACCTGGTTAAGGGAAAAACCATGGGGTGACTAACCCAAGATTGTATTCTCTGTTAAAAGAATAAGAAGAACAAAAATGGCACTTGCCAATTAGGGCTCACTGCCTGAGCACACTGCTCACAAGAGGCCCACTTCCTATAGGAGACACACTGTCTACAGAATAATATAAATATTACATACTTGAACTGGAGATTAGCATCTTCACCATGCTTGAGACAGTTCCATTTAAGCTCAACACTTCCACTCTGCTTTTCACTTCTCTCCTCTTTATCACTTTCTCATCATGACCACAGATACTTTTAAATGACTTCACAAATCTTATTTATACATGACATCGAGTTTGGAAAGATCATCAAAGTTGGCACAACACATACTTTATTTTATTACAGAGAAATTACAAAAATACAATTTGACTTGTTACAAAAACTTCATGTGTGTCACTACACTGTCAGCCACACATATTTGGGACTTCAATCTTCTTTGAGGAACACACCATGCTTCACAAAACATCTTCAAGATCATCTGCAAATGTGTAAATCACTAGTCGGCCAAGATTAGGAAGAACACCATCACTCAAAGGTAAATCTTCAATTACGAGCTCAATCTTCAATGCAAACCACCAACACAAATTGGACACAATCTAGAGACCCCCACAAGCTTTCTTGAATGACCAAGAACATCCACACCACTTTTGCTTACTATAATCATTTGCATCTTCATCCGAAACCTCAAGAACACAGTCGGTCATCACTATCACATTAGAAGGATTGCTTGTGGACCTTCAAACCATGAACCAATTGAGTTGTCAATTCACATTAGCTTCACAAACATGCCACCAGATCTGAAGAACAAGATATTGCATTTCTGGATCTCACCGGACCTATTTATGCCACTTTGTCACCTTCGAATAACTGCCAGAACTAATTTTACTCATATGGCCATAGCTTCTCCAAATCTTCATGTGAATCTCTGAAATCTCGTCTGGAGCACCTTCAGACATATATCTTCAAACCCTTTGATGCACATACTCTGATCTTCAACTGACTAGAATTTTTGCTTCATAGAACTTTACTATCTTCAATGTCCTTCTCTATTTCTAATAGGGCTAATTTTCTCAATATCCTCAGTACACAGCTCATCCAATCCTTGACATCAATGCAGCAGGAGTATGTTGACATCAATGACAACATTGGTTAGGCCCATACTTGCAACAATCTCCCCCTCTGTCATTGTTGGCAACATATGATGTGAAAAACTGTTTTGACCATCAAGACAAGAACTTCTCCTCACTAGCTCCCCCTAACAACATCAATGATTCACATGTCTTTTCATTTTTTTTATTTCTCCCCCTTTGATCAACAATCTATTTTGTTTTTCACATGTCTTCTCTCCCCCTTTGACTTCAATGGCAAAGGGCACATACTTGCATCAATACTTTAGAATCATCAAGACTGCTCCCCCTGAGTAGCAGCTTCCTATCATCAATCTGGACCACAAGATATGACTATGAGATCCACCGGATTGATGCACATCAGTGCACCTTAATTCAGAGCTGGAGGGGTAATAACCCCTAACTTCTCCCTGAGATACTCAAAAGAGTCCTTAGGTAGAGGTTTAGTAAAAATGTCTATAATCTGATCCTTTGAGGGCACAAACTCCAATCTAACTTCATTCTTGTTCACATGTTCTCTCAAAAAGTGAAACTTGATGGATATATGTTTTGTCTTTGAATGCAACACCAGATTTTTTGATATATTTATTACACTTGAGTTATCACAGAAGATTGTGATAGGTTCTTCATACTCCACTTTAATGTCTCTTAGCATTTGCTTCATCCACAATACTTGAGTGCAAGTACCTACTACTGCAATAGACTCTGCTTCTACAGTGGACAGAGATATTGCCTCTTGTTTCTTGCTTAGCCAAGAAATTAATCTTTTCCCCAAAATGAATGCACCACCACTAGTACTCTTTCGTTCATCCACATCTCCTACCCAATTAGCATCTGTATATGCATGAAGAGAGAAATCATGATCCCTAGGTTACCATAAACCATACTCAACTGTTCCCTTCAGATATATGAGAATTCTCTTGATTTCCATGACATGAGACTCTGGAGGATCAACTTGGAATCTGGCAACAACACCAACAACATTCATAATGTCAGGCCTAGTTTGAGTAAGGTACAATAGTCCCCCAATCATTGACCTGTACTTTTTCTGATCAGCCTTAGGAGATTCATCATCTTTTCTCAACTTACATCCAATTGCCATAGGAGTAATCATTTCCTTTGAGTCTTCCATCCCAAATTTCTTCAACAATTCTTTCACATACTTGGTCTATGATATGAAAATTCCTTTCTTTGTTTGAGTGATTTGTAGACCCAAGAAGAAATTCATTTCCCCAAGAATAGACATCTCAAATTCACTTTTCATTTGAGTTGCAAAAGTCTTGCACATACTATCTTTTCCTCCAAAAATGATATCATCAACAAATACTTCAACAATTAAGATATTTTCATGATTAATCTTGAAGTACAAGTTACTGTCAGCAGTACCTTTGTTGAAACCAATCTTCAAAAGATGTTTATCCAATCTTTCATACCAGGCTCTTGGGGCTTGTTTGAGTCCATACAATGCTTTCTTTAACTTGTAGACCATATCACCATGATTAGACAATTAGAATCCATCCGATTTCTCAATGTATACCTCTTCTTCCAAATCACCATTCAGGAAGGTAGACTTGACATCCATCTGATATACTTTGAAATCCTTGAAGGTAGCAAAAGCAAGAAATAATCTGACTGCTTCAATTCTTGCCACCGGAGTAAAAGTTTCTTCAAAGTCAACTCCTTCTACTTGAGAATAACCCTTATAGACCAATATGGCTTTATTTCTGACTACTTCACCATCTTCATTCAGTTTATTCTGAAAGACCCACTTAGTCCCAATCAGATTTTTGTCTTTAGGTCTAGGAACAAGATCCCAAGTGTGATTTTTTTCAATCTGCATCAACTCTTCCTCCATTGCTTTAGCCCAGCTTTCATCATTGCATGCTTCACTTACTATTTTTGGTTCAACCTTTGAAATTAGACAATACTTCACTGAATCTTGAGCAATTTTTCTTCTTGTTTGAACACATTTTCTTCTATCTCCAATGATCTAGTCTTCAGAATGATTCAGTCTGACATACCTAGGAGTTTTGGGAATTTCTTACACTTCTATTTCTTGGACAGGTTCATTCAAACTTATCTCTTCTTCTTATATTTAAGGATTCTCCAGATTAGTCTGAGTCTAAACTGCAGTTGGGGCTTGTTCTTGTTGGACCAAAACATCATTCTGATCATCTACTTTATACTCATAAAAGCTTGAGGGATTTTCAATGTCTTCATCAACCTTCACATTTGTACTTTCTACAATCTTTCTCAATCTTTTGTTATAACACCGGTATGCTTTACTTTGAGTAGAGTATCCCAGGAATATTCCTTCATCACTTCTAGCATCAAACTTTCCAAGGTCTTTATCTCTTTTGATATAGCACTTACTACCAAAGACTCTGAAATATTTCACAGTGGGGGTGATGCCAAACCAAAGTTCATAAGGAGTCTTGCCAGTATTGCTTTCAATTTGTACTCGATTAAGAGTATAGACAGCAGTGCTTACAACTTCTCTCTAGTAGATCTGAGGGACATTTGCTTCCATCATCATGGTTCTAGATGCTTCCTGGATGGTCCGGTTCTTTCTCTCCACTACTCCATTCTGCTATGGAGTCCTTAGAGCAGATAACTATCTCTTTATCCCATGTTTCTCATAGAATTCTATGAACTCTCTAGATGTGAATTCACCACCTCTATCAGACCTGAGACATTTTATGTTTAACCCACTTTCATTTTCTACCATAGCCTTGAATATTTTGAACTTCTCAAGTGTTTCAGATTTCTCTTTTAGGAAAGTCACCCACATAATCCAGGAGTGGTCATCAATCAGTAACATGAAATATCTATCACCTCGCAGACTCCTGATTCTTGCCGGTCCACATAGATCAGTTTGTACCAAGTCCAACAATCTGGTAGAAGATTGTTCCTTACTTTTAAATGTGACTCTGTTCTGCTTACCCAACTGACATTCTTTGCACAAACTATTAGTAGGTTTCACCAGTCTTGGAAGATCTCTTACAGCCTGAGAGTTGCTTATCTTGATGATATTATCAAAATTTACATGACACATTTTCCTATGCCATAACCAACTCTGATCAATTTGAACAATTAAATAACTTTTACCAGTACCAACCAAGTGGAAGATGTTACCTTTTGTTTGAGTACTAGATGCAATCTTAGTTCTAGAGCTTTCAAAGATCTTGCATTTTCCATTTTTGAATCGGAGATCATAGCCTTTGTCCACCAACTGTCCAACACTAAGAAGATTATACTTCAGGCCTTCAACATACAGAACATCACTGGTTTTGTTCTTTCCATCAAAAGAAATAGTTCCTCTACCTTTGATTCTGCTAGCATAATTATCTCCAAATTTTACAACTCCACCTTCATATCTTTCCAAGTTTATGAACTTATTCTTACCACCAGTCATATAGTGAGAGCATCCACTGTCAATGACCCATTCATCCTTTTCTTCAACCTGAGTAGCCAGAGCCCTTTCTATCTTAAGATTGGTGGATTCAATAGGCATTGGATCTTCTTCCTTGATGGCAATAATCACCTAGTCACTTCCGGATTTCGTTCCTATCTCAGATTAATCATTTGTTACTCCTTCATCATCATCTTCTTGAACATAGTAACACTTATTTTGAAATCTTGAACTATTAGGATTAGGCCTTGAAAATCTTTCTAGACATCTTGAGGCAAAATGACCAATCTTGTTGCAATTGAAACATTTGAAAGGCAATTTTCCTTCATACTTACTGGATCCTCTTGGCAGTCTTTTTGCAATAAGGGCTTCAAGTTGAGCAGCTTCTACCTCATCTTCTTCTAGATCTTTTCTTTATTTTTCATACCATGATAATTTCTTTGAGGAACTCTCTCCTAGATCATATCTTTGTTTACCTTTTGTAGAGGCACTAGCTTTGAATACAGATTCAGTCTTGGGAAGAGCATCTCCAAAATCAGCCAATTCAAATGCAGCTAAGTTCCTAAACAATTGATCCGTAGTAATTTTTGATAAAGATCTGAATTCTTCAATAGCAGTAACCTTGTGTTTGTAAGTAGGAGGTAAGGATCTAAGAACTTTGGCAACAATCTCATCTTCATCCAAAGTTCCACCAACACATCTAATGCAACAAACAAGCTCATTTACTTTTGGCATAAATGTAGTGATATTCTCATCTTCATTCATCTTTAGGTTTTTGAATTTTCCTTTCAGACTTTGTAGCTTGGCACATTTAACATATTTGTCTCCTTCAAGCAAAATTTCTAACTTTGACCAAATTTCATATGCAGTTTTTAATTCCATAACATTTGTCAGCTATGTATTAGATAAGGCACTTAGTAAGGCTTCTTTAGCTTGAAGAGTATCTTCAGCATCTTTAATTTCATCTAAAGTTGTCAGACCATTCTTTGGAGGAATATACTCTTTTATAGTCATGTTCTAATATTGAACTCCCATACATTGTAAGTGACATTCCATGCAGCTTTTCCAGTGAGTGTAATTCATTCTATCAAACCTCGGACTATCCTTCTTGTAGGAAGACATCCTGGATCTTCTCAAGTGGTTAAGCTCTTTTAGAGGAACTTAGCTCTTATACCAATTGTTGGTTTTAGGATAGACAACTAAGAGGGGGGGTGAATCGGTTGTCACCAAACCTTTTGTTCTTTAAATCCTTAAATCCTTCTTATATCTCAACAACATAATAATCATTCAATCATGGAAGCAAAATGCAATAACTCAAGAGGAGAAACACATTCAACACATATGACACCAAGATTTTAACGTGGAAAACCCAATTACAGGAAAAACCACGGGGTGACTAACCCAAGATTGTATTCTCTGTTAAAAGAATAAGAAGAACAAAAATGGCACTTGTCAATTAGGGCTCACTACCTGATCACACTGCTCACAAGAGGCCCACTACCTATAGGAGACATGCTATCTATAGAATAATATAAATATTACATACTTGAACTGAAGATTAACATCTTCACCATGCTTGAGATAGTTCCATTTAAGCTCAACACTTCTGCTATGCTTTTCACTCCTCTCCTCTCTATCACTTTCTCATCATGACCATGGATACTTTTACATGACTTCACAAATCTTATTTATACATGACATCAACTTTGGAATGATCTTCAAAGTTGGCACAAAACATACTTTATTTTATTACAGAGCAATTACAAAAATATAATTTGACTTGTTACAAAAACTTCATGCGTGTCACTACACTGTTAGCCACACATATCTGGGACTTCAATATTCTTTGAGGAACATGCCATGCTTTGCAAAACATCTTCAAGATCATCTGCAACATGCACAAATCACCCGGTCAGCCAAGATTAGGAAGAACACCATCCCCTGAAGGTAAATCTTCAATTACGAGCTCAATCTTCAATGTGGATCACCAACACGAACTGGACACAATCTAGAGACCTCCACAAGCTTTCTTGAATCACCAAGAACATCTGCACCACTTTTGCTTACTATAATCATTCGTATATCTTCATCTGGAACCTCAAGAACACAGTCGATTATCACTGTCACATTAGAAGGATTGCTTGTGGACCTCCAAACCTCAAACCAATTGAGTTGTCAATTCACATTTGCTTCCCAAACATGCCACCAGATCTAAAGAACAAGATATTGCATTTCTGGATCTCACTGGACCTATTTGTGCCACTCTGTCACCTCTAAATAGTTGCCAAAACTAGTTTTACTCATATGGCCATAACCTTTGATGCACATACTTTGATCTTCAACTAACTAGGATTTTTGCTTCATAGAACTTTATCGTGTTCACTGTCCTTCTCTATTTCTAATAGGGCTAATTTTCTCAATATCCTTAGCACATAGCTCATCCAATCCTTGACATCAATGTAATAGGAGTATGTTGACATCAATGACAACACCAGTTAGGCCCATACTTGCAACAAACTGTATTTACCATATCCGCTAATAAAGTTATCCATCCAGTCCTTCATCCATCCATTCATCCATCGTCAGTGTCAGTCTACAAGGTTGAACTATGTCGCCTCCAAGTTTTCATGTAGTCAAGACCATCTTTGATGAGCCTCCAAGGCTTTCCCCTAGGTCTTAGGTCACACATGATCCACATGGTTGAACTACATTGCCTATGTGACTTCACGTAGGCAAGGCCATCATCAATGAGCCCCTGAGGCACTAGGTTAGTCCCTTAGGGTTCGTCACATCAAAGCTTCCATCCATATCTCTCATCTTATCGTAATCTGTTACACTCCATAAATGGTTGAACTATGTTGCCTCTGCGACTTCACGTAGGCAAGGCCATCATCAATGAGCCCTTGATACACTAGGTTAGTTCCTTAGGGCTTGTCGCATCCAGTCTCCCATCAGTCCATCCATATATTTTCATCCCTAATAAGTAGTTCCTTTACTTGACTGGGGGCAAAATCCTTGACCTATTTATAGAATTGGATACTTAAATGCCACAATCTAGAGGATAACAATATAGATCATGATACTATCATCAGGAAACAAACAACATAACAATAATATTTTAAATAAAATCTTGATAGAAGAAATCAACCTATACCAGACAACAACAATTTTCCTAAACTATCAGGATGATTATATGTGTTATGACAAGAAACCAATATCTATGGCAAGAAGATTTAATGACTGTTATAATTGTAAGTCTTATGTCTTAATTCTTATGTCTTATGTCCCCACACCCATATTTGTAATAGTGAAACTCCAATAGACAGACTAGCGGTCCCATCATAAACAAGCTAATGGAAATCATGATATAAGTGTGCAAGTAGGTAGCCACCCAATGCATATCGAGTACCCTCAGAAACCATCTACTCTTGAGTCTGCCCCCATTTAACTACTAAACCATGTGATCTCCTATTAGGGTAGATCATGCCTGCAATCAATCCTACCAAAATAGATGGTAGTGGCTCATAATAGTCAACCATGTCAGTCCAACTAATCTCTGGTCCCTGTATCTCATCATCATCAAACATCCTGCGACAGGCATCTAGTCCATCTCCTGCATGCTACTCATATGTCATCAACTCACCATATATCAGTATCCTTAAGATCCTATATGCATCCTCCAACATCACAGTTATCACTCCAGTAGGCAAGTGGAAAGTGCAGTGCTCACTATGCCATCTCTCTACCAAAGCAGTCAGCATCCCCAGATTAGCCTAAATCTCAGGCATAAAAGTCACATACCACAATCTAGTCGATCCAAGTACAAAGTGATCAATCTCTATCAAATAGGGTCGTAGCAACTATGTAGGTGGGAATCTCTCTCAAGACATCATGACATCTAACACCTCCTGCAAGCAACAAACACAAGCGCATTAATCAACAATCAACTAAGCTGCATATCTATCAAATCTATCAAAATAGTTACTTAGCTATCCTATCAAACCTATCCTATCAACATCTCTTCTAATATTATATCAATTGGCCAACATCGACCACGATGCTGACTCAATCAATCAGCTAAGTAATTGACCTATTTTAAGCATATGCATAGTTTTAGGAGGCATATGTACAACTTTACAACATATGCTTAGAAAGAATTCTCATATGTTCAGCTTTAATCAAATGCACAACAATAGCAGGTAAATGCACAAATTTTTATCATATGTGCAATTTTGGAATATATGCACAAAAATAATTATCAAATGTGAAATTTAAGCATATGCGTGATTTCGACGCTCATATGTGTAGTTTTAGAATGCATGCGTAGCAAGATTGCTCATATGCATAGAATTATTTATCTTGCGCATATGAAACCACCTACTTTAGACCTAATTTATGACCCTAATAAATGCACTTGACATCAAATTAAATACACACCTACCGAGGGTCCATAGTCCTCTAGGTGCCTGAATCAATAGATCCTCTCGAATATGTGGCTAGCTACCAAAATCTGCATTTTTGCTTAGACTGCTTTGCTCTGTTGTGCTCTGGGGCTCTCTATAATCACTCCTCTAATGCCAAGTGTGCAAATGGCTTAGAATGGGTGCCCTCATCCATATTTATAGCCAAATCAACCCTAACTAGAGATTCTTTTACCTTGCATGTGCATGCTATGCTATTTCATTCATTTTCCCATTCCATCACCCGTATTTTTCACATGATGATTCTACCGTTCATTATTCTTCATCGTGAGATCGTCCGTTATTTCTTCCAAAATTTTCTCTTGACCAATCTCCTGAGGGGGCATACTACCAACACCAAATCTGTACCAGGGGAAAACTAGGGCATGTATCATAATCCTAAAATTTTTATTCTTTGAAACAACATGATAAAACACATTGTCTCAAAGAGGGGCAAAATGTATACACCTAAAAATGGATCGCAATAAATTAAATAAATATTTTAATATTTATTTTATTCTATTCTTATTCCTCTATCAATAAATAAATATACTAATTTATTTATTTGATTCACATTCATCCTATTCTTCCAATAATTAAATAAAATTTAATTTATTTAATTAAATATGTTAATTCTTCTAAAGTCATCTCTAATTAAATAATCCTAATTATTTAATTATTCTTCTAAGATAAAGTCATATTCCTAAAATCTACATCATTCCTCCACATCACCCTACACTTCATTTAACACCTCACCTCCATATTGCACCATAAATTAAATATGAATAATATTTAATTAAATATTTATCCTTAAACACATGCCCTATTTCCTCTCAACCATCCCTACTTTGTAGAAGTTGGTCTCTCCACATCATCATGGTCAAAGTTGACTATGAGACACTTGTCTCATGAGCCCTATATTCCATCCAACATCCCAAAAAATATAGACTCCTTCTTCCATCTTTCTCTCATGGTCTTTGTGAGCATCTCGCCATGTGGCTTCTTGTCCCACATATCTCTCCATCTTGTCAATGTAGTAGGAACATCCTCCTATATGTCCCCTCATCCAACTAATTCAATCTTGACCCTACATGTCACAAGACTAATTCCTTGACCATTGATATTGTGCCACTTAGATCTAAGCTATCCTTTGCCTATAAAAGCAAGCCTTGTTAGATTTAGGGAAGACAACTGAGAGGGGGGGTTGAATCAGTTGTCCAAAACTTTCTTCTAATTAAGCACTTAAATCCACTTTGTAATTTAGCAGCATAATGATAAATCAATCATGAAAACATAATGCATTAAATCAAGAGTAGAAACACATTAAAACACATGACACCAAGATTTTGACGTGAAAAACTTGGTTAAGGGAAAAACCACGGGGTGATTAACCCAAGATTGTATTGTCTGTTAGAAGAATAGAAAGAACAAAATGACACATGCCAATTAGGGCTCACTGCCCGAGCACACTACTCACAAGAGGCCCACTGCCTACAAGAGACACACTGTCTACAAAATAATTAGTATTACATACATGAACTAGAGAATAGCCTCTTCATCATGCTTGAATCAGTTCCATTTAAGTCCAATACTTCTGCTCTGCCTTTTGCTCTCCTCCTTGTTACCACACTCACATCTCTAGAAGACACACTTTGAAATGACTTTACAACTCCATATATATACAAGACATCAGCTTAGGAATAATCATCTAAGTCAACAAACATCTACAAGAACATCTGCAAGATGTGTAACTCATCTGGTTGGCCAGTCTCAGGAAGAACACCATCATCCGGAAGTTATTCTTCAATTGCGAGCTCTAACTCCAATGCGGACTACCAACACAAATTGGACATGATCCAAAGACCTCCACAAGATTGCCTGAATCATCAAGAACATCCACACTTCATCTGCTTACTGAAATCCTTCTCTCCTTCATCTGGAACCTCAAGAACACAGTTTGTCATCACTGTCACAAAGGAATAGATGCTTGCAGACCTTTGAACCATGAACCAATTGATTTGACACTTCACAAAGACTTCCTCAACACTCCCTCAAATATGTAGAATAGGATAATGTATTTCTGGATCTCACCGGACCTGTCTGTGTCACTCCGTCACCTCTGAACACCTGCCAGAACCAGTTTTACTTGAGCAGCCACAACTTCTTCAGATTTTCATGTGGACCTCTGAAATCTTTACTAGATCACCTTAAGAAACATATCTACAAACCCTTTAAACCATATCCTCTGATCCTCATCTTATCTTGGACTTTTACCTTACTGTCTTCACTGTTCTTCATTGTTCCTAATGTGACCAATTTTCTTAATATCCTCAGCAAACAGTTCATCTAATCCTTATCATTAATGCAACAGGAGTATGTTGACATCAATGATAACATCAGTTAGGCCCATACTTGCAACAATCTCCCCCTTTGTCATTGATGGCAACATATGATGTGAAAAACTGTTATAACCATCGAGACAAAAACTTCTCCTTATTGTCACAACTCCCCCTATCAGCAACAACCATTCACATGTCTTCTCTTCCTTTCCTACTCCCCCTTTGATCAAAAACCACTTGTTTTTCACATTTCTTCTCTCCCCCTTTGAAATCAATGGCAAAGGGCTCATACTTGCAACTCCAACACTTCAGAATCATACCAGCTACTCCCCCTGAGTGGCAGCTCCCCATCATCAATCCAGACCATAAGATATGACTGTGATATCTACTGGACTGATGCACTCCAATGCACCTTAGTTCATCACTAGAGGGGCAATAACCCCTAACTTCTTCCTGAGATACTCAAAAGAGTCCTTAGGTAGAGGTTTAGTAAAGATGTCTACAATCTGATCCTTAGAAGGCACAAACTCCAATCTGACTTCATTCTTGTTCACTTGTTCTCTCAAAAAGTGAAACTTGATGGATATATGTTTAGTCTTTGAATGCAACACCAGATTCTTAGATATATTTATTGCACTTGAATTATCACAGAAGATTTTGATAGGCTCCTCATACTCCACTCTTATGTCTCTTAGCATTTGCTTCAACCACAAAACTTGAGTGCAACTACCTACTGCTACAATATATTTTGCTTTTGCAGTGAATAGAGATATTGCCTCTTGTTTCTTGCTCAACCAAGAAACCAATCTCTTCCCCAAAAAGAATGCTCCACCACTGGTACTCTTCCGATCATCCACATCTCTTGCCCAATCTGCATCTATATAAGCATGAAGAGAGAAATCATGATCTCTAGGATACCACAATCCATACTCAACTGTTCCTTTTAGATATCTAAAAATCCTATTGATTGCCATGACATGAGATTCTCTAGGATCAGCTTGAAATCTAGCATCAAGACCCACATCATTCATAATGTCAGGTCTAGTTTGAGTGAGATACAATAATCCTCCAATCATTGACTTGTACTTTTTCTAATCAGCCTTAGGAGAGTCATCATCTTTGTCCAATTTACATCTAGTTGCCATTGGAGTATTCATTGGTTTTGAGTCTTCCATCCCAAATTTCTTCAACAATTCTTTCACATATTTGGTCTGAGAAATGAAGATTCCTTTCTTTGTTTGAGTGATTTGTAGACCCAAGAAGAAATTCATTTCCCCAAGCATGGACATCTCAAATTCACTTTTCATTTGATTTGCAAAAGTTTTACACATACTATCTCTTCCTCCAAAAATGATATCATTAACAAACACTTCAACAATCAAGATGTTTCATGATCAATTTTGAAATACAAATTACTATTAGCAGTTGAAACCAATCTTCAAAAGATGCTTATCCAATCTTTCATACCAGGCTCTTGGGGCTTGCTTTAGTCCATACAGTGCTTTCTTCAACTTGCAGACCATATCACCATGATCAAACAATTGAAATCCATCAGGTTGGTCAATGTATACTTCTTCTTCTAATTCACCATTCAAGAAGGTAGACTTGACATCCGTCTAATATACTTTAAAGTCCTTGAAGGCAGAAAAAGTAAGAAATAATCTGACTGCTTCAATTCTTGCCACCGGAGCAAAAGTTTCTTCAAAATCAACTCCTATTTTAGAGTAACCCTTGCAGACCAATCTAGTTTTATTTCTGATTACTTCACCAACTTCATTTAGCTTGTTCTAGAAGACCCATTTTGTTCCAATCACATTCTTGTTTCTAGGTTGGGGAACAAGATCCCAAGTGTGATTTTTCTCAATTTGCATCATCTCTTCCTCCATTGCTTTAGTCTAGTTTTCATCATTGTAAGCTTCATTCATTATTTTAGGTTCAATTTTTGAAATCAGACAATACTCATCTGAATCTTGAGGAATTCTCCTTCTTGTTTGTACACCTTTGCTTGTATCACCTATGATCTAATCTTCAGAGTGGTTTAGTCTTACATACCTAGGAACTTTGGGAGTTTCTTGCACTTCTGATTCTTGATTAGGCTCATTAAAACTCATCTCTTTTTCCTGATTTACCGAATCAGTTTGAATCTGAATTTCAGAAGGGGCTTGGGCTCCTTGAATCAGAACACCATTCTGATCATCTTCATCATATTCATAAAACCTTGAGGGTTTTTCAATTCCTTAATCTACCTTCACATTTGTACTTTCTATAATCTTTCTCAGTCTCTTGTTATAACACCGGTATGCTTTGCTTTGAGTAGAGTAACTCAAGAATATTCCTTCATCACTTCTAGCATCAAACTTGCCTAGATCTTCATCTCTTTTGATGTAACATTTGCTACCAAAGACTCTAAAATACCTCATAGTAGGAGTGATGCCAAACCAGAGTTCATAAGGAGTCTTACCAGTATTGCTTCTGATTTGTACTCAATTGAGAGTATATACTACAGTGCTAACAGCTTCTTTCCAATAGATCTGAGGAACATTTGCTTCCATCATCATTGTCCTAGATGGTTTGGTTCTTTCTCTCCACTACTCCATTCTGCTATGGAGTCCTAGGAGTAGACAACTATCTCTTTATTCCATGTTTCTCACAGAATTCTATGAACTCACCGGATATGAATTCTCCACCTCTATCAGACCTCAGACACTTTAATTTTAATCTGGTTTCATTCTCTACCATAGCCTTGAATATTTTAAATTTCTCAAGAGCTTCTAATTTCTCTTTCAAAAACATTACCGGCATCATCTGGGAGTAGTCATCAATTAGTAACATGAAGTATCTATCACCTTGCACACTCCTGATTCTTGCGGGACCACATAGATCAGTATAAACTAGGTCTAATAATCTGGTAGAAGATTGTTCCTTGCTTTTGAATGAGACTCTGCTTTGTTTTCCCAACTGACATTCTTTGCACAAACTATTTGTAGGTTTTACTAGTTTTGGAAGATCTCTTACTACCTGAGTATTGCTTATCTTGATGATATTATCAAAATTCACATGACACATTCTCCTATGCCATAACCAACTCTGATCAATTTGCACAAACAGACAACTTTTACCAGTATCAACTAAATGGAAGATATTACCTTTTGTTTGAGTACTGGATGCAATCTCTATTCCAGAACTTTCAAAGATCTTGCATTTTCCATTCTTGAATCAGAGATCATAGCCTTTGTCCATCAACTATCCAACACTAAGAATATTGTCCTTCAATCCTTCAACATACAGTACATTACCGGTTTTGTTCCTTCCATCAAAGGAAATAGTTCCTCTACCTCTGATTCTACCAGTAGAATTATCACCAAACTTTACCACTCCTCCTTCATACCTTTCCAAATCTATGAACTTATTTTTGTCACCTGTCATATGGTGAGAGCATCCACTGTCAATGACCCAATCATCCTTTTCTTCAACTTGGGCAGCCAGAGCTCTTTCTACAACTTTATGATTGACAGATCCAGAGGGCATTGGTTCTTCTTCCTTGATGGCAATAAACACCCAATCACTCTCGGATTTGTTTCATATCTCTGATTCATCATTTGTTACTCCTTCATTATCATCTTCATGCACATAGTAACAATTCTTTTGGAACCTTGATCTGTTAGGATTTGGCCTTGAAAATATTTCTGGACATCTTGAGGCAAAATGACCAATCTTATTGTAGTTAAAACACTTAAAAGGCAATTTTCCTTCATTCTTACCGGATCCTCTTGGCAGTCTTTTTGCAATAAGGGCTTCAAGTTGAGTAGTTTCTACTTCTTCTTCCAGGTCTTTTCTTGCTTTTTCATACCATGATAGTTTCCTTGAAGAGTTCTCTCCCAGATCAAACCTTTGTTTACCTTTTATAGAGGCACTGACTTTGAATGTAGATTCAATCTTGGGAGGGGCATCTCCAAACTCAGTCATTTCAAATGCAACCAATTTACTAGCCAATTGATCTCTTGTGACAGTTGTATGGGCTCTGAATTCTTCAATGGCAGCAACCTTGATTTTATAAGAAGCAGGAAGGGATCTGAGAATTTTTCCAACAATTTCATCTTCATCCAAGACTCCACCAGCATATCTAATTCCACAAACAAGATCATTTACTCTTAGCATAAAAGTAGTGATATTTTCATCTTCTCTCATCTTTAGATTTTCAAATTTCCCTTTTAGACTCTACAGCCTTGCACATTTAACATACTTGTCTCCTTCATGCAGAAGTTCCAGTTTGTCCCAAATCTCAAAAGTAATTGGTAGGTCAACAAAATTTGAAATCTTTAAATCAGATAATGCGCTTAGAAGAGCTTCTATAGTCCGCAGATTATTTTCAGCATCTATGATTTCATTTGGGGCTTTCGGGCCACCCTGTGGAGGAGTATACTTCGTTGAAGCCATGGTCCAGTACTGCATTCCCATACATTGCAAGTGACATTTCATGCAACTTTTCCAAAGATTAAAATTGGTTTCATCAAACTTTAGACTATCCTTCTTGTAGGACGACATCCTGGATCTCCTCAAATGGTTAATCTCTTTTAGAGGAACTTAGCTCTTATACCAATTGTTAGATTTAGGGCAAACAACTAAGAGGGGGGGTGAATCAGTTGTCCAAAACTTTCTTCCAATTAAGCACTTAAATCCACTTTGTAACTCAGTGGCATAATGGTAAATCAATCATGAAAACATAATGCATTAAATCAAGAGTAGAAACACATTAACACACAAGACACCAAGATTTTGACGTGGAAAACCTGGTTAAGGGAAAAACCATGGGGTGATTAACCCAAGATGGTATTCTCTATTAGAAGAATACAAAGAATAAAATAGCACATGCCAATTAGGGCTCACTACCCGAGCACACTACTCACAAGAGGCCCACTGCCTACAAGAGACACACTATCTACAAAATAATAAGTATTACATACATGAGCTAGAGAATAGCATCTTCACCATGCTTGAATTAGTTTCCTTTAAGTCCAATACTTTTGCTTTGCCTTTCACTCTCCTCCTTGCTACCACACTCACATCTCCACAAGACACACTTTGAAATGACTTTACAACTCCATATATATACAAGACATCTACTTAGGAATAATCATCTAAGTCGGCAAACATCTACAAGAACATCCGCAAGACGTGTAACTCATCTGGTCAGCCAGTCTCAGGAAGAACACCATCATCTGGAAGTTATCTTCAATTGTGAGCTCTAACTCTAATGCGGACCACCAACATGAACTAGACATGATCCAAAGACCTCCACAAGATTGCCTAAATCATCAAGAACATCCAAACTTCATTTGCTTATTGAAATCCTTCTCTCCTTCATCTAGAACCTCAAGAACATAGTCTGTCATCACTGTCACAAAGGAATAGATGCTTGTGGACCTTCAAACCACAAACCAATCGATTTGACACTTCACAAAGACTTCCTCAACACTCCCTCAAATCCGTAGAACAGGATAATGTATTTCTAGATCTCACTAGACCTGTCTGTGTCACTCTGTCACCTCTAAACACCTGCCGGAACTAGTTTTACTTGAGCGGCCACAACTTCTTCAAATCTTCATGTGGACCTCTATAATATTTACTAGATCACCTTAAGACACATATCTACAAACCCTTTGAACCACATCCTCTAATCCTCGTCTTATCTTGGACTTTTACCTTACTGTGTTTATTGTTCTTCATTGTTCCTGATGTGACCAATTTTCTCAATATCCTCAGCAAACAGTTCATCCAATCCTTATCATTAATACAACAGGAGTATGTTGACATCAATGACAACACCAGTTAGGCCCATACTTGCAACAAGCCTCTCATCCTCATTTTGAACATCACAAGAGAAATATCATACTTACATGGTGCAAAAATCATATCAAGTATCCAAGCGTGCCTTTGACCCCCATTTTTATATCATTATCATTAATCAATCTCCATTCTTGGATTACCATTTATATTCATAGTATCTTAGATTTCATAGCATTATCCTTATCTCATCATTATCATTAGTATTGCATTAGCTTCATCGAGATCATTATCATAGTCTTGCATTGCAGGATTATTTACATTGCATAAAATCTACAAGTCCATTCATCTTAGAGTCATCTTGAAACAAAGAAGTGCAATTCTGAGAGCACCATCACAATCAGTAAAATCAAGATCTCAAGAAGATAGGACACAATGGGACATGAAGGAGAAATCTGAGTTTTGAAGGTACAAATCATGTTTATGTCAAATTTTATATCTTTCTTAGTTTCATTGGTGATTTTGGTTTAAGTAGAAATCTAGAGTATTGTGGTATCTTATTAGGTTTTTATAATTGTTTCCAAATAATCAATCACATAATTAACACACAATTTGATCATCCCCATTTTCATACATAACAGAAACATAACATGAGCTTCACTAAAATAGGTCAGCACACCCTTAAATCACCTTTATAATTCTGCTATCCCTATGAACAATCACCACTCAATCACCAAATCACATAGGTCAGGTCTGTACACAAATGCTAGTGAAGATAAAGTAAGAATCAACCAACTGTTCATAAGAAATGGTACTTGCAGAACACCAAACACTCTAAAATTTAGATAGAGTTAACTTCAACTACTACTGATCATCTCCTGAAAACTGCATGCCAAAAGGATCAAACGTGGTGGAATGTGGAGCATTCCAATTTGATCTTTACAACTCCAAGCTCTGTCTACATAGTTTGGTACTATGTTTCTTTTAACTTTCACTATAGGAGTTAAGAGCTAAAATTTTGGAATTAGACCCCTTGAAGATTCACAATGCTTATTCTAGAATTGCAAGCCAAGATGTTGCAATATGGAGCAAATTACCAATCCCATGTCTTGGAAAAATACTTTATTCATGCCTTAGACAATTTTCTCAAAAACACTTGGATGAAAAGATAAGATTACCACTACTCCACAACCTCCTAAAAGGCGCTTATGGGTGCATACCAAGTATGAGGAAGTCCAATATGAGCTTCAAAAGATAGGGTGCTTAAAAGTCATTCTTCATTCTTCCAAACTTCAGTAATGTTGACTCTGCATCTACCACATACTTTGCCATCTTGTCTACTTCTTTAACATACCTTGCCAAACTCTAAACATCATGCTAACTCTACATCATATTGTGGATAGACATCACTATGGATTGACATCAATGACAACACTATATACATATTGCCAACAATCTTGGTGTAGGAGCACCTAGTTGAGTTCATGCCTCCCTGAGGCAACTTTGGCATTTTGATTTAAGTTTGATGCTGTGTTCTTGTAATAAGGTCTTTAGACCATTTTGAACTTTTTTGAGTTTAACTCATAGGAGTTTGTTTTGGAATCATATTGCAAATATTGTAAAAGTTGTCATGTTGTAAAATGCAAAAATACAACAAAAGGAAGATGAAGGGTCAAAGTCGGTTGGAATTAAAAGAAGTTGCTTTGTAAAAGTAGCCTAATTTGGCCTAGTTGCAGCATATCAGCAAATTATAGAGGGTGTTGTTCCAAAATAACCACATCCCAAATCTAGCTATGTTGAAGAACAACCAAAAGGGTATTTGTAATGATGTTTGGTTTCTGGGTTTGAAGTCTTATTGGAAAGTTATGCTTGAAAAACTAGTTTTCCTATCCTAATTAGGCCTTGTGAGTAGCGTAGCAGCAAGTTTGTGAGGTGTTTTTTCCAAAACAATCATACCTGCACTCTTAATATGTTTTGAAACTCCAAAAAGGGTATCTAGACCAGTCTTCAAAGAGTGGGTTTGAGTTGTTTATTGAAAGTTATGGAAAAAATACCTAGTTTGATGTCCTACTAGAGAAATAGTGGATTTGTGAAGGAAATCATTGTATTTAGGATGTTGAGACTTTGTCAAAGGTTTGTTTGAGTTAGTTTGTGTTTTCCCATCCCCTGTCTCTACATCAATTGGTATTAGAGCTAGAAGACCCTGAGAGGGAGTTGTGAGAGAAAGTTTGTTGCAGGTATATCCTCTAATAGTGATGAAGTTGGGTAGAAGGTGTATAGATTTCTTCCACTGAGAGGAAGTGGGTAGAAGAGGTCTTGGAGAGTGCATCTTCCAAAATCCTATTGGGTAGAGGATAGTTGTGTGTGTGAAGGTATTGGAATACCAAAAGAATGGATGTGTGGAAAAGAATAGTTCCTAGATACTTGTAGAGTGAGGGTTTACCAAATAAGAAACAAGAGAAAAAAAGAGAGGAAAGAGAGAGAAGGAAGAACAATGAGAAGGCAAAATAAATAGATGTTGAACATGAGATAAGAGAGTTAAGGCAAGCTTTGGAGCTAACAAAAGCGATCCAAGAAATGATAAAATAGAGTATGGAGCTTGAGATACAATAGTGCATTGAGAAGGCAGAACAAGTAGGTGGTTGGCACTTTCCAATAAGAAAAAGGCTCAAATGGCCTATCAAGTAGATTATTTTGAAGAGGAGAAGACAAGAGGAGACAATAGAACCTTTGTTGATGGAGGAAGATAATGAACAAATCAAGCAAGTTAAGGTGATGATGGTTAGTAGGGAAGAGTTCATCAAAGTAGAAGAAGAAAAGCACATGGAGGTTGTAGCCATTTCAGAACTTGAAGGTACCAAGATAGCAAACCTAAAGAATGATATGACTTTGGAGGGAAATGACATTGATTTGGTGTCAAGATTTGATTTATTACGGGTCAAGGATGAATTGATTTTGGAGATTCAAGGTCGGCTTCAAAGGTATGTTGGTATGGTGATGGAAGGGATGTTTTCTTCATTGTTTTCAGAGGAGGATAGTGGTCATTTAGTTTTTGTCACATCAAAGGTTAGTGAACTTGATAAAGTAGCAGCCATAGGGGCAGAGCATTAGATGGGAGGGGTGAAAAATAGAGGTGAAGAGATCATAGTTACACTACAAAGGAAAAAGAATAAGGAAGGAATACACAAATTTCTTGGTGAGATTGCAAGGAGGGATAGCCCTAAGTTCAAGATGAAGCAAGCTATGGAAGGAGAACAAGGTGTTGTGGTAGAGTATGTAGTCCATCAGGGCAAAAGGGATCAGTTAGAAGGTAGCAAGACAGATGGGAAACAAGTTTGCATTGACAAGATGAAACACCTTTACCAAGTGTTCAAGAAACCCAAGGTGAAAATGAAGACAACATGGAATTGTTCCAAGGAAGACAAAGTGTAGAGGCTAGAAGGCATTAAGCAAAAGAGTTCAAAGGTGGATCCCTATTACTACCCTCAATTCAAGAGGGGCTTGAATTTTTCTTTCTCCAGGAGTATGGTGCAGGAGCACCTGGTTGAGTTCATGCCTCCATGAGGCAACTTTGGCTTTTTGATTTAAGTTTGATGTTTTGTTCTTGTAATAAGGTCTTTAGACCATTTTGAACTTGTTTGAGTTTAAGTCCTAGGAGTTCATTTTGGAATCATATTGCAAATATTGTAAAAGTTGTCATGTTGTAAAATGCAAAAATGCAACAAAAGGAAGATGAAGGGTCAAAGTTGGTTGGAATTAAAAGAAGTTGCTTTGTAAAAGTGGCATAATTTGTCCTAGTTGTCATTGATGGAAACACATCTATATTTCTCTCCCCCTTTGACATCAAGGGCAAAGGGCTCTCAATGTTAAGATTTTCAAGATTACTTCAACTATTCTAATTGCTCCCCCTTTGTTATATATATATATATATATATATATATATATATATATATATATATATATATATATATATATATATATATATATATATATATATATATATATATATATATATATATATATATATGAGACTAGCTCCCCCTTGCTGTGTTGTGTAGTTACAAAATTGTACCTTTAAAAACCAAAATGTTACTGCCATTCTACCCAATACCTCTACATATATACATTGTCACAAAAATTATCTATACATTATACAACTTACTTGGAAGAGGGTAAGATATCCTTATAGGTTATCTTCAATTGAGGACAAGTTGTGTCCCAATAGATTTTTTCTCAAGAAAGAGAGTTGATTTGATATTTAAATTGAATATACAAGTCTTTAGCTTCCTCCACAATGCTAGGCATTGTCCTCTTATGTGCTACCTTTTCTGCTTCAGTCACAATATCTATCATAGAAATAAGTCGCAGGCTTACTATTTCTCTGAGATGACTGTACTACCTTATAATTTGATTTCTTTGTTGTTGCAGTAGACAAAACTAAGTGAAAATTTTCAATAATTGTTCTAGTTACCCCATCACTATCCTTTAGGGGATCATACAAGCTAGATACTTGTGAAATCTGTTACTCAATGGAGTCCATCTGATCATTTATGTCCCTTGTAGACACATGCCATTTCAAGAAAAAATGATACAACAAGGTAGCCTCTTCTATATACTTCTAAAAATCTTTCATCTTATCTTGTAACATATTGTGTGCATTTGCACACCTATCAGAAACATCTCTCTATCTCTTATCATTTATTTTCTTTAAGGCATCCTTTTCTACCTTTTCTTCCAATTGAGATGAATGATCTTTAAAAGAATCAAGCAAAAATTTCAACTATTGTACAGTGGTCAAAGATGTATCAATATTTACCTCTGGTACAAGGTCTTGAATAACCTTTAGTGCTTCATCCAACAATTCAGTATTCTACTGGTGTTGATGTAGAATTTCCTTTCTAGCAGATGAATGTAGAATGTCACCAAGATGTAGCTTATGAAAGGGGGTAATATTTGCCAAACCTACATTCCCTTCTTGTATAGGAATTTGTAACTGTGGAGATACCATAGGCTAGAATTGCATTTCCAAACTCAGTAGCTCTTTAAATGAATTGGTTGACCCTTAACTAATCTCTTCTTGACTCTTCTCCAAAGTCTTTTCTTTATTAGAAGTAACCACATCTTTGTTAGGTTTTTCATGTTTCTTGGTGTTCACTAGAACATTCTGTTCACCTTGCACATTTGGCTAATCATCCACTTGTTTAGTGTTCTCTGGAACATTCTGCTCATCTTCCATACTTATCAGATTATCTATTTGTTCAATGTTCTTTGAAACACTCTGTTCATCTTTCTCTTTATCTTCCTTAACATTGTCCTAAAGAATAGAGTCAACATTCACATTTTCTTTCATATTTTTATCATTCTTCTCTCTTTCAACATGTTCTTTTTCCAGAGAGGATGCAACAACATGATGAGGTGATTGTGGTGGTGAAACATGTGAATGTTCCACATTCTCTATTTCTCTTACTTCACCAAGTACTTTCAGAGTGATTTCTTTAGTTTCTTTTGTGATCTTTTCAATGTCTTCCTTTGTGTTCTGCATAAGAGTGTCCACTCTATGTTTTGTTCTGAGCTCTTGGGCCTACCTTTGAACTAATTTCTCTTTTTATTCCTTAGAAAGGGAAGTACCATCTTTAGCCAAGGCATCTTGTCTGAGTTTTTCATCTAGGGCTATAGCTGTTAGAATTAGGCAGGACAACTGAGAGTTGGGGGGGTGAATCAGTTGTCCAAAAATTTATCATTTACAATAATATCACTTAGAAGTGATTAAAACATTTAAATCATGAGTCATCAACACATGAGCAGAAACAAATAAACACACATGACACAATGATTTTTGACATGGAAACCTGGTTAAGGGAAAAAAGACGGTGGGGGTTAACCCACAAAGATTATACTGTATTAAAAGTATTACAATTGGGAATGCACATGCATTCGGGCTCACTGCCCAAAGCTCATTTCTCAAAAGAAGGCTCACTGCCTCGAGAAAGAAGATTACAATGAATTTGAATTAATAATTAGCATCAACCAATGCAAGGATTTAGTTCTGATTAAGCACAGAATACTGAATTGATACACTTCATCTTTGTTCTACCCTGTTTACTGCTCTACCATAATCTAGATCTTAGATCTCTTTCTTTTTGTACTCTTATATGCCCTTTTCATACTTACTCCATATTCACAACACACACTCACAAATCACTTGAATCCATCGGCTATATATATCCGCATCATATATTCAATCACTTTTCAGTCAGCTTCAAGAACTCTTAGAACTTTGTTGAAGACTCTGCTCTGTTGGCTAAATCTATGCACCAATGATGATGCATACTAGAAATAACACTTGAAGGTCACCATTCATGTTGGCCACTCACATTATATCCCATATGTAACTCACCAAAACACTTCTATCAGATCCGTATAAGGATCTGACACAAGTCGGCCTATTCTTTACTGAACTGTTCTGTCATATTATGACCTGGTACTTAGATGCTCATAACTTTTACTCCCTTTGTCACCAAAAGATAAAATTTCAGATTTAGATTGCCCTGACAATCCTTATGACTCCTTTGGATCCACAGTATACTCTGATTTTCCATCAGAGAGATCTAGACCAAGATACTGGACCCTGTCACATGCTCTGTTTCTAGCTGCCTGGACTTAGATAAATTCTTATTCTAACTTTCGGTATGAAAAAATTAAGTTATGTGGATGAGTGGAATAGTTTTAGCTACCATCAATGACAACACTTGTCATGCGAAGCAGTGTCTCTTGCCAACAATGTCCCCCTTTGGCATTGATGGAAACACTTAGTGAAAAATGACTAAGTGTTACTCCCCCTTTCTCTATACTCTTATGTTCTCCACTGAGTCTGGAGCTCCCCCTCTGCTAGATTCCTGATTTTTCACTGTTCTTCACTCCCCCTTTGACATCAATGGCAAAGGATGGGGTTTGCAAGCCAAAATCCTTTAAAATGCAGTGTCGCATATGTACACCCAATCATTAAGTTATATTTACATGAACTTAAGAATATCTACAAAACTATTTTTCAATTGCTCAAGTTTAGAGGCCCAACTTATTTTCATACCATCCAAAATTGAGATGTGTCCACTCAGAAGAAATGTATATGCTTCTTCCTTTGTCAGATCTAGAGGATCACTTGTCTGAACTGCAGTTTGAGCTTTTGATAATGCATTAAACATTGTTTCTAACTTGGGGGCAATTAATCCCTGGAGCTCACACATTCCTTTCACAATATTCCCTTTTTCTTTAAAAAGTTTCTTTATTTCATCGATCAAGATGATTACTTTACATTCCTAACTTGTAGGAGAAAGTATTAGAGGATCAAAATTTTGAGATAGATTTGACAATTTTTGTTCTTGCTTCTTTATCTTCTTCTCAATATCCTTACTAACTTTAGGCCAGGATAGACAAAATTTGTATGTATCACCTCCATCGCTTAGAGCATTTTGAACACTTTTTTATACTGATACCAAGTATCATCCTATCATTCCTTATTTGGCTCTTTATTTCACTAAATTTCTTATCAAAAAATTCACTTCTGACTTTAGTTTCTGCAACCTTCTCAAAAGACTCAAAATGTGTACTTACAGAATTTACAAGATTCTTCATATGTCTGGAGGGAGAGTTAGATGGGTTCTTTTGGAGGGTTGGTATTATCTTCTCCAATACTCTGTTTGCAAGGCCTAGCAGCTCACTATCCTCAATGTGAGATTTCAACATCTTTTCTCTTTCCTTGGCTTGTGTGAAGGATGTTATTTTCATTACTTGAACTAGAGAGAGAGCATCTAGATTGATCGATCCTTGAAATAGCTCTAGTTCATCAAACTCAAACATTTATTTACTTAGAAGACCTTTTACTACATCTAGAGTGTCTCTTGCCACAATTCCTGAACCACCTTCCTTTCCTTGAGATTTGTCAATGTTAGTATCATGACTGATTTGTTTAGATGCATCAACATTTGCACCATCTTCTTTTATTTTATCTTCCTTACTTTCTTCTTTATCTTCCTTTGTTTTATCTTTCACTGTGTAGGAATTCTTTCCTGTGTCCTTACCATCTAAAATCTGTTCAAAAGGATTTTGTGTAACACCAGTAATCTCAACACTCTCTTCTTTTCTGGATTGATCAAGAGAAGTTGGAGTATCTCTTTCATCATTAGTTTGGTCTACCATCTTTGTATCTTCTTTCTTTATTTGTTCCCCTTCCAGAACATAGGAGTTATCAACCTTGGTTTGCTGCTCATCAGTTCCCATCTTTTCAACATCTAGGATTGATGAATCAATCTCATCATCGGTCTCCTCCTCAACAAATGGAAGATTATGTCTCTTCAACGCACTTAGAAGTATTTCCTGTGTTTCTTTAACTATTTGGTCCAATTCTCCAAGCATTAATTTGTTCATTCTCTTCTTGCTCCTAAATTCATCCTTCACATATTTGAATATCATACTTATTTGAACTTGAGTGATCTGCGGGCATAGTTTTATCAGTACATGCCCTCTAAGCTCCATATCCTTTCTTTCTGCATTTTCTTTCCTCAACTCCAAAGTGTTTGCAAGACTTGGAGGGATCTCAGAAGTTATTTCAATCAGGGCCTTATTATAGATATTCAGATATCTAACAGTTGCTTCCTCCAACACCCTCTTATCTGTGTCACTGTATTCATCATAAAATTCAGTCATGGATTTCAAATTTCCATCCATAGTGGCTGATTTTATTACATCTTCCATGGAGATTGTGGGCTTCTCAACATATGTATCTGTCTTCTTCCTTTTGTTTGTCTTTTTTCTTTCAAAGGGCTTCTCCTTAGTCACTTTGGTAGTTTTTATTCTAGAGGCTTTCAACTCTTTTACCTCAACATCAGAATCTATTCTTTCTTCATCAACTTTTGTGCTCTTATAGGTTCTTGTGGCCTTTGTTTTCACTCTTTTTCCTTTTTTTCTAGATAATTTGCCTTCCGGTATCTCAGGATTGGCAAGTTTCAGAGGAACAGGGGTAGTAGTATAGCTTCTAGCGGTCCTTGATGTGGAGGAGGATCTTACCAGAGCACTTCCTTGTTTCTTATCCTACTTCTCCTTCTCAACCTTTTTAGTTCTTTCCTGGAATTGCCTCACGGCTTGCTTTGTGAGACCTAGATTTTTGGCCAACTACTCAACTTCTTTTCTTACTTTTTTGTTGGTTTCAAGTTCTCTGAGTTTAGTATGTAGTTTTAAACTTAGCTCCTCGTATGTCCCAAATATTTCAACTATTGCATCTTTTGTTTTGCTTAGAAGATGTTGAACATACATATTCAAGATTTTTCCATCTACTTCATACCCCATGGGCATGATCCAAACAGTTCTGGATTCCACTACTTCCATTATGCACTGATCAGTGTCAACCATAAAACATATTTCATTCTTGTACTTCTCAATAATTGATTTAGGGATTCTTTCCCTTGAATGCATCATACTCTAAAAATTCTTGAAGTATCCCCAGATTGTAGTTTTCTGAGCTTTATAATCACCAATGCTGTGAAGATGATTTTTGATTTGAATGGCATCTAGCTCATCATTAGTCCAGTGAACACCCTTTACTCCAGGTATTCATTCATATAGTATAAAACAAGCATAGAACCAATGTGCCATATTTAAAAGTGTTTTTCTTGTCTTTCTTGATTTTGTTTATGTTTTCAATCAACTAGTTCTATAATAGCTCACATAGGTCATAAACTACATTCTTCTTCAATATTTGATATGCTGCATATATGGCAGTTCTGGATACTGAATTATCTCTTCTAGAGTGATAGATCTTGTAGCCAATCACCATGGAAGCAAACTTCATATCCAGTTCTATAATGTCATTTATGGTCATTGCCCTTTTGTCAAACTGTGCATCGGTAACAATTTGGTTTTTCACATATTTCAACATGGGTAATCCACTGGTTGAGTTTAACCTAGTCACAATTCTAATAACATCCTTGGTAATCTTGAATGGTTTTAATAGCCATATGAATTCATCATGCATCCAACTCAATACACACCGGACCCACTCATCTTCATCAAATCTTGGAAACCCCATAATCTGAATAAAATGTTTATCAAGTAGTGCCTTATACTCTGGTTTAAGGTTGTGATTTTCATCCTTGAGATGACTCTCAAACAAATCTACATACCTTGAGTCCCCAAATTCATCTATGTTGGCATGAATATAAACCCTAATATCTTTAGTATGTAGCACACCATACTGAACACTTGAAAATGCACCTAATGGGTTGACTTCTATAGATTTGTGTGGATGTTTCTTAAACTTGGGTCGAGGCCTTTCAGTAATGTCAATGACCAAAGGTGTAGCCATTGTAAAAAGATTATAAGTTCTTGAAGCTTAGCAAATAAATTCCTTTTTCATGAGATTAGGGTTGATGGATAAATTCATCAGTCGCACTTCAATTCCTTGTAATCTTAGCTCAGACACTATTCTTCTTGCTTTCTTTGAGTGCAAAGTGCTTCAAATGAGGAGCGAACACCTTTTTATGCTCCGTAAAACCTAATTTGCCTTTGTAATAAATGCTCTGCCCTAACTTCATCTGGTTACTTAGTTTTTTGAATAATTCTTCATGAATCACTCCACAAATCTCCATATCAACATATCTTCTTCTAGAAATCCTTTCAAAAGTTCTAAAAAAATTCAAAATATCTTCTCTCATTGTGTCAGATCCAGGCACCCACTTGCTGGCTAGGGGAATTTAATTTTCAATGTAGATTCCCCTGAGCTAGAGCTCCAAACTCAATTCCTAGAGGAATTATCAGCACCAAATTCTGGTACGGACTCATTACTATTGTTCTCACTTGTTTTCTTAATCCATGTCTTTCTCATTTCATTATGGATCTCATTCACATCAATTTTTATTTTGCCTTTGTCTTGTCTATGCTCATCTGGTTTTCTATTTTCCAGACCTCTTCTTTCATTATTCCTACTTCTACAGAATCTTGCAATATGACTAGATCTATTGCAATTAAAGCAAACAACATTTCTTTTCTTATATGCCTCATTTCCTCTTGATCTATACTGATTAGCCATGTGTCCATATCCATTGCAAGTAAAGCAGTAACCATTGAAAGAGTTGTCATTTTCTCTAGAGTTATTCATTATCATACTTCTGCATTCATTTGATCTATGACCATACCTCTTACACTTGAAGCATTGACCAAAGAAGGTTGGACCATTTTCATTTACTTTGCTTCTGCACTGAGTGGCTCTATGACCAAATTTATTGCAATTAAAACAATTTCCATTAAATGATGGATATCTTTGAGCATTAGGTTGTCTTACTGGAGGTCTTCTAGGTCTGTTTCTCCATTCCTTTGTTGAAAATTTCTTTGTCCAGATCCGGAGTCACCTTTCTCATATCCAAGACCATGCTTGTCATCATCCTTTTTCTATCCTTCAAGCAATGCTTCAAGTTTAGCTGAGCTTATCTTGAACTTCTCCTTGTATTCATTTGCAACTTCTAGGTCATGTCTGAGAATGACAATTTGCCTTTCAAGTTCTCTCTCATTGTCTCTACTTTCTTGTAGATGAGACTCTAGGAGGCTAGCGATTCCGTCCAATCTGCAACATTCTTCAGTTCTTTCTTTTAGATTTTGATTTAGGTCTTCTTCATTTTTCTTTCTATCTTCAATTTCTTTGGTTAGCCTCATCACTCCAAATTCCATCTCATGTTTTAGGACAACAACTTCTTTGGCTAGCTTTTTACATTCCTTCATCTTCTCTTTCAAAGCCTCATCCTTGTTGTTGTTCTCATAATGATTTCCTAGTTGAAGAGGTTGTTCCTTCATCTTCTCATTGGAGTTTCTCAAATTTTCTTTTAAAATTTCAATGAAGTCTTCTACATTTTTGAGGTTCTCTTGTAGCTCTTGGAATTTTGCTCTGGACTTCTCAAGATCTTCTAGAGTGAGATTAAGTTGCCCTTGAAGGTTATATTCATCCATTTTACTACCCTCCCAAATCTTCCTTAAGCTGTTAAACTTTCTCAAAGGAACCAGGCTCTGATACCAATTATTAGAATTAGGCAGAACAACTAAGAGGGGTGGTGAATCAGTTGTCCAAAAACTTTATCATTTGCAACAATATCACTTAGAACTGATCAAAACATTTAAAGCATGAGTCATCAACACTTGAGAAGAAACAAATAAACACACATGATACAATGATTTTTAACGTGGAAACCCAGTTAAGGGAAAAACCACGGTGGGGGCTAACCCACAAAAGATTATACTCTGTTAAAAGTATTACAATTAGGAATGCACATGCATTTGTTTGTCTAGATCTCACTACTCAAAAGAAGACTCACTGCCTAGAGAAAGAAGATTACAATGAATTTGAACTAATAATTAGCATCAACCAATGCAAGGATTTAATTCTGGTTAAGCACAGAATATTGACTTGATACACTTCATCTTTGTTCTAACCTATTTACTACTCTGCCATAATCTAGATCTTAGATCTCTTCCCTTTTGTACTCCTATCTCTCCTTTTCGTACTTACTCCATATTCTCAACACACACTCACAAATCACTTGAATCCATCGGCTATATATATCCGCATCATAATATTCAATCACTTTTCAATCGGCTTCAAGAACACTTAGAACTTTGTTGAAGACTCTGCTCTGTCAGCTAAATCTATGTACCAATGATGATGTGTACCAGAAATAACACTTGAAGGTCACCATTCATGTCGGCCACTCACATTATATCCCATACACAACTCACCAAAACACTTCTATTAGATCCGCATAAGGATTTGACACAAGTTGGCTTGTTCTTTACTGAATTATTTTGTCATATTATGACCTGGTACTTAGATGCTCATAACTTTTACTCCCTTTGTCACCGGAGGATAAAATTCTGGATTAAGATATCCCTGACAATCCTTATGACTCCTTTAGATCTACATCATACTCTAATTTTCCACTGGAGATATCCAAACCAAGATATCGAACCCTATCACATGCTCTATTTTTGGCTACCCAGACTTAGATAAATTTTGATTCTGACTTTCAGTATGAACAAATTAAGTTATGTGGATGAGTGGAATAGTCTTAGTTGCCATCAATGACAACACCTATCATGTGAAGTAGTGTCTCTTGCCAACAGTAGCTTCTTCTCTATCCCTTCTTAGGGCTTTCTATAATCTTTCTGATACTCTAGACAAGATCTCATCATGCACATAACAATAACCTTTTCAATGATGGCTTGATCCTTAGAAGTAGATTGCAGATAAAGTGCCATAGTTTCATCAAACAAATTGAAACAAATAATAGCATTGTAGACAACATCTAGAGACATAGGTCCTCGAAGGGAAGATATTGGTACCTAGGAGTCATTTTTCTTTTTCTTTTTACGAGGAGGAGTTGGCTCCTTTTCTTCTTCTTCTTCTTCTTCACTTGCTTCTATACCTTGTTTCTTATTCCTTGTTTTCTGTCACCATCTTATGTGAAACATGAATAATAGTTTCTATGGCAGATCCCACTCTATTAGTGTAGAAGATTTTTTATGCAATGAACATAGTTACATACCTTACAATTGGGTCTATTATATCATCCATAGTTAGGGCACATTTATCAAACTTTGCACCAGTCAGCTTCACCACTTCTTCATTTTTCATTGACTTCAATGTAGGCATAGGTCCAGTAGCACACATGCTAGTCACAACCCTAATTGCCTCCCTAGTAATCATATAGGGTTTATCCAAAATTATGAAGTCTTCATGAATTCAGCTCAAGACAAGTTTGACCTAATCATTCTCACATCTAAAATTGAGGAGAACATTCCATACATTCAATTTCTTTACAACCAAAAGTAGCATATTCTGGCTTTAGATTGAAATCATCACATGTGAGATTGTTTGTTTAGAATTCTTGAAGCTTGTTGTGGTTGAATTCATCCAAAGTGGAGTGAATGTAGATTTGCACATCTTTAGAGTGAAGCACATTGATTAGAACCCTAGAAAATGCTCCATCTTTTCCAGTCTCCATTAATTTAAAAGAATGATTCTTGAATTTTGGCCTTGTCTTCTCCACGACATCAATGACCCTAGGAGTGTCCATTACAACATTGAAATCGAGCTAGGGTTTACACAACTCTGAAAATACTCACCGGTAGGTTTCAAAAGGAAGAAATCTCCAACACACTTTGATTCACCTTTTCTATGCTCTACTCTCAAATACTTGATCACAAATGTCTTTTGAGTATGCAAAATGAGTTATAAAGCTCTCCGCATATGTTTAATTATTCCACATTGAATGCACAGTAGGGTTAGGTGAATACGTAGTTAAGCCTTCTCTGTGATATAATAGTGACTCTTGGATTACTCCACAATCTACCACATTGAGAGATTTTTCTCTAGAGTTTTGGGGAAATGAAACTTCATTGCCTTGCCTATGTCCTTCCTAGAGGATTACATGTCAGTCATTCTATATAACCTGCTTCTATTGAGAGAAGCCACAATAGATCATGGGATTAAGTTGATAAACTAAGTTTCTCTCCCTGACCCATGCAATTTCCTTCTAATTAACAATGAAATCTTCTGCCCCATGTAGAAGCAATGTGTCTTTCAAACTTTTTCATGAGTCTTCTCTGGTTTCTCTTTCTACATATTAGTTTATCTTTTTCTTTGTCTTATGTAGAATTCCATGATCACTTAGCAATCCTCTACAAACAGTTCAATTCCTCTAGAAATTTAATCAAACTTCTTCATATCATTATCTTAACATGCTCATATCATTTTAGCTAGAATGTTAAGGAATTCAACATCTTATTTATTTAGGGGTTTGAAGAACTTTCAAGTTGTGACTCCCCCTGAATTAGTACCTTCTTCTCTTAGTTACCAAAGGATCCATCCACACTAAGCAGAGGTCTAGAAACATCAAATTCCTCCTTCTTCCATACTTTGCTCATTTCCTTCTTTTGCTGAGCAATATCAACTTTCTTTTGAGGAGTAGGCCTTATATTCCTTCCAGAGTGCCTTGTTTGATTGCACATATGATAGGTAAAATTTGATTGTTGAGCATTACCATTTCTCCTCACCTTAGATCTACAATTAGTTTCCTTGTGGCCAAACTTGTTACAAGTGTAATAGTATCCATGAAAGGGCTGAGCATTATCCCTATTATTCCTTAAAATTTTACTTCTGCATTCATTGGCCTTATGTCCCATTTTATTGCGATCATAACACCTTATAGGATTCAAACTTAACTTACTCCTACATTCAACAGCTTTATGACCAATCTTATTGTAGGTATAACACCTTACAACATTTTGATGCATCTTTCTTCTACAGTCAACAGCTTTGTGACCAAATTTATTACAACCATAACAATTACCATTGAAACTTTGAGGATACTTGATATGAGCAGTTTGCTTAGGTACATGCTTCCTGAAATTCTTCTTCATATTCTTCTTTTGTCTTGAGCAGGAGTGAATTCATCTTCTTTTGTAACTCTGGAGGCATTTTTCTTGGTATCTTCAGTGTAGGTCTCTTACTTCTTTATTCCATACTTTCCTCTTGATTTGAAGTTATCATATAAATTTGCAGAGGCACTGATCATAAGACTCTTCCCCTTATCAAAACCAAGGCCTAATTTTTCTTTTGCTGGCTTTTGAGAGTTAATTATCTCATCAAAGATTTCAAATCCTCCTTTTAGTTTTAGTCCTTTATCAATCTGTTCTTTTTCCTTTTCCAGTTCTTTTCTTAGAATGCTAACTTCTTCCTCAAGTTTTGAACATTCAACTGATTTATCATAGAGTTTGATGTTTAATCAATCTTCAATCCTCTTTTCCTCTTCAAACATGACTTTCAAATTTGAGATCATTTCTTCTACCTCCTTGATCTTTATGTCAGCTCCTTTATCTCCTTCTATTAGAGTTTTGAGTTTTCCAATTTTTCTTTTGATTCTTTGGCCTTTGTCTTCAATTTGTCAATTGTCTCCATTGCTTTCTCAAGCATGTCTTTATATTAGACATTTAGTTCTCTTGATTCATCCAATTCATCAAGGCCTGACTTGAGTTCTCCCTTAAGGTCTACTTCACACCCATCAAGATCCCAACCTTCAGGTTCCATTACTTCTAGATCTGGTTCCATTACAAATACATCATTGTCCATAACTTTAGATTCCATGTGTTCAAGTGTAGGATCTACCTCAGTTTTTAGGCTTCTCAAAGGCACTTGGCTTTGATACCAATTGTTGAGCATAATAAGGTGTTGAGAGGGGGGGTGAATCAACACACACTAAAACATTAACCAAATATTTGCAGATAAAACTAAATAACTTAGAGAACAAAAAGGAAATTATGTAACACAAGAATAAACACATAACTCTAATATTTTTACATGGAAAACCCTAAAACAGGGAAAAACCACAGTGAGTGTTAGCTCATAATATATTATGCTCACTACAAAAATGTTACAACTTTGTTTTTGGGTTGCAACCCAAGGAAGCTTCTACTCTCTAAATATCCTTCTCACTGCACTTGGATTTACAAGAATAAATATATGGACTACTGCAAAGTAAACATATGACTTATGCTGATAATGTAGTCTACTTTTTCTACTCAATACATGTCTTCAAACTAATTCTACACACTTCATATCTTGCACTCTTCTCTGCTATATTCAAATCCTCATCTACATCCCACAAATGAATTTAATCTTCTATAAATATCCTCCTCAATACTTGAAAACATTGATTAGGTTGGCAAAAAAGGATGAAACATGTAGCTTGTGGTAACTTGGCCTATGCACACTTCAAAACATCACCATATGCACTTGCAGAGATGAAACATAATGCGAGCTTAACTAAAATAGGTTGGTACACCCTTAAATCACCCTTATAATTCTACTATCCATATGAATAGTCATTGCTCAATCACCAAGTCACTTAGGTCAGGTTTGCACATAGATGCCAATGAAGATAAAGAAAGAAACAACTCAATGTTCATAAGAAATGGTACTTGTAGAACACCAAACACTCTAAAATTTGGATAGAATTAACTTCAACTACTATTGATCTTCTCCTAAAAACTGCATGCCAAAAGGATGAAATGTGGTGGAATGCAAATCATTTAATTTGATCTCTATAACTCTGAGCTCTATCTGCATAGTCTGGTACTCTGTTGCTTCTAACTCTCACTATAGGAGTTAAGAGCTAAAATTTTGGAATTATACTCCTCAAAGATTCAAAATGCTTCTTCTAGAACTACAAGCCGAGATGTTGCAATGCAGAGAAATGCGGAGCAAATTACCGATCCCCTTTCTTGGAAAAATACTTTGTTCATGCCTTAGACAATTTTCTCAAAAATACTTAGATGAAAAGATAAGAATACCACTACTCCATAACCTCCTAAAAGACACTTATGGGTGCATACCAAGTATGAGGAAGTTCAATATGAGCTTCAGAAGATAGGGTGCTTATAAGTCATTCTTCATTCTTCCAGTCTTCAGTAATGCTGACTCTGCATCTGCAACATACTCTGCCATCATGTATGCTTCTGCAACATACCTTGCCAAACTCTAAACATCATGATGACTCTACATCATATTGTGGATAGACATCACTATGGGTAAACATCAAGGACAACACTATATACATATTACCAACACTATTAGCCTCTTTCTTGGTTGTCACATACCCTTCTATTATGTCTTTTTGTATGTTCCTTAGTACATATCCTCTCCTCTTGTTAATTAGTTCTATCCTTTGGACATTTTCCTTTGGTGACTTCCATCCTCACACTCTCTTCTTTGCACTACTTTTTTTGCATTTGCATTTTTACAACTCATTCCAACAATGTCACACACATTTGGAATCAACACATCATTCCTCCCCAATGTATACACCATCACTATTATAAAACTATCCATTGCTTACCCTCAATGGCATTAGTTTATGTTTTTGTCTATCCTTCTAAATCATGTACGTGTTATCTCTCCTATCATACATTGCTTCCGTATAAAATTGTCATGGTCTTCCCAACAAAAGATGGAACACATCCATTGGTGCAATATCACACAATACCTCATTATGATACACCCCTATGTTGAATCTCACCCAACACTATTCTTCTACCATATTATAGTCTCCCTACTACAACCAGCCTATCTGGTATGGGTGTGGTTGTTTCATCCTCTTTAGCCATAACTTGTCAACCATTTCCACATACACCAAATTGTTTATTCTACCACTATCCACCACTAAATCATATCATTCACCCCTGCCTTGTATCTAGTCCTAAAAAGACCATTCCTTTGTGTTATCTCATATGTCTTGTCACACCTTAAGGCTCTCTATGAAACTAATGAATCCCCACACTTAGGGTCCCTCTTAGAAGTAGGTGACCTCTCATCACCAAATGTAGCTCTTGCACCATCTTCTACCCTCTTTCCTCAACACTCAAATGCTCTCTATCCTTCCTCGCAACTTCTAAAATAGGTTCCCTTGAAGGATTTCTACATTTTCTTCTCATATCCCCCTCTACCATGATGGGAATGGTACCCTCCATGCTCCTTTTGAGCCTCTTTGTAGTGAGTATCCTCTACTCTTTTTGTTAGAAATGAAGGTGCAAACCACACAACGGAAATTTGATTCAAACCTTATTTATGTGCTTTAAACAATGTAGAATCAATGGAGATTGCAACAGAAATTAAAACCCACTATATAGAAATAACATGCACTAAGAACTAAACACATAACATAGTATATAATGTGGAGAAAACCCTTTCGGGTAAAAAAACTCCACCAAGAAAAGAGGCTCCAAGTTGTATTATCTTCAAATATGAGATTACAATACATGCACTTCCTCTCTCTTCTCTAGTCTTTAGTCCAGTGGTGCCTGTTACTCTCAACTCTAATAAAAATGTAGTACAAATATCCTTATAAAAGGGGGTTGCCTTCTAGGGCAAGAAAACCAACATAATATCAACCATCAGATCTATGACCTAATGACGAATGATCTAGATTTACGGAAACCCCCCTACGAGCCCCTATTGTGGATGAGTTAGCATCGAGGACCGGATATAAACATGTACCTAAAACAAGACCACTACTGGTGAAACCTTTCATCCCTTATGGGTGATTTACAAATAATATTAGGAGAAATTAATTACATAGGATTTACAAGGTTGATGGTACCTTAATCCTAACACTTTCATCTTTGTGGTAGCTCCAACCACCATACCTACCTTTGTGGTAGTTGCTACAATCATCTCCCTTATTGTTGTAATAGTTGATATAATCTTTTTTCTGTCCATGGTGCAAATTTTGACCTTCTCTTTTGTTGTGCTATTGATTACCTCTCCCTTAACCTCTTGGGGTTGCTCTCCTATCATTGCATCTTATCTTGTTTAATGTAGGAGCCTCCAGTGGTGTAAGGCCAATCTTGCATCACACAAAAAAATGATGATTTTGTTTTTTGTTCTTTTCAATTTTGCTATTTTCAGATATCCAATTGCTTGAACAATGATGTAGAACCTTCAGTTTTTCCTGTTGATAACTGAGAGGGGGGGTGAATCAGTTATCCTAATTATTTCTGCTTTCTGAACTTTCTTAATAATCAATGCAGCATCAATTTAATTAAGCAAACATAACCATGAAAATGGAAATACACATGACACAATATTTTTGACGTGGAAACCCTGTTAAGGGAAAAAACCATGAGGTGATTAACCCAAGATTGTATTCTCTGTTAGAAGAATGGAAATACAAAATGGCACTTGCCAATTAGGGCTCACTACCCAAGCACACTGCTCATAAGAGGCACACTGCCTACAAGAGACTCACTGTCTACAAAAAGAGTGTGAAACAATACTTGAACTGATTAGGAGCATCTACATATGCTAGAGTTCAGTTCCGGTTAGGCTCAGTACACTGATCTGCTGCACTTCATCTTGCTTCTTCTTTTATGCTGCTTTCCTTTCACATACCGAACCTTCCTTACTACTTTCGCTCTACTCTTCTACTTTTATTCGTACATCACCAACAACCATGACACCTCTTACAAATAAATACATCTTGTATATATATGCACACAAGTGATTTCATCACCTTTCTAGTCGGCACCTAGAATAGTTAATATTTTTCACAAACTCTAATTTGTCGGCTGAATCCTTGCTTACCATGATGTGGATCAAGGACATACTTGTAGAAGTCATCAATCATGTTGGCCAATCATAACTTATGCCTTAAGAATCTTTACCATCATCAGTAACACATCCGGAATAAAGTCTGATGTTCTGCTAGTCAGTTCTTCCTCTGTCCACACTGCCAATTAGGAACCCGATACTCAAGTATTCATATCTTTTTCTTCATCTATCATCAGAGGTTACATCCTTGGAATCTATCACTCAAGGTAGTCCTCTTGACTTCCCCAAATCCGTACTTTACCAAGATACTTCCTCTGAGAGATCCGGACCTGTCTGTTAGACCTCGCCACATGCTCTGTTCTTGTTTACCAGACCACAACATTCTTCACTCTGACTTCTGGTAGAGACATACCATGTCCTGTGGATGTGTGGGATGAACTTTGTTGCCATCAATGACAACAATCACGAATCCATATAGTGTCTCTTTCCAACAATCTCCCCCTTTGGCATTGATGGCAACACTTAGTGAAAAATGACTAAGTGTTTACACTATGCTCCCCCTTCGCTGATGCTCTGTTTTTATATACATTTTTCAGAGCTCCCCCTTAGTTGGATTCCTCATTTTTCACTGCTCCTCACTCCCCCTTTGACATCAATGGCAAAGGGTAGGGTCCACATACCAAAATTTTCAAAAATTTAACTATACTTAGCCGCATATACCATACTCACATAAACTGAAGTATGTATGCAAAAGTTGTTTTCAATTGAATGAATTATGTAGCCCAACTTTGCTTCATTCTATCCAAATTTGATATATGACCGCTCAACAAGAATGCAAACGCATCTGCTCTTTTTAGATCTGTTGGATCATTGGTCTGGGCTATGATTTGAGCTTCTTTTATGGCCTCATGCATGGCCTCTAACTTAGGGACAATTATCCCTCTGAGCTCACTCAACCTGCTTATTCTATTTTTCTTTTCCTTCTCCAGCTTCTTGATTTCATTCAAGACTGCAATAGTCTAACATTCTTGATTTATTATGGAGGATGAGAGAGGATCAAAATTCTTTGATAGATTTGTCAGTTTGTCCTCCTATTCTTTTACTTTCTTCTCAATGTCCAATGTTGGTTTGGACCATGATAAACAAAATTTGTATATTTCTCTGCCATCTTTAAGAGCATTTTCTAAGCTCTTTATCCCAATATTCATATTTCTCCTATCATTAATTATCAACCCTTGTACCTCTAATAATCTTTTTGCAAGAAATTCCTTCCGGACCTTATCTTCTGCTGACTTCTCTAGGGTATCAAAATGTGTGCTAACACTATTGACTAGAGTTTTGAGATTATTGGCTGAGGAGGCTGAGGGATCCTTCAGAAACGATGGCATAATCTTTTCTAGCACTCTGGAAGTAGCTTCTATCAATTCACAGTCTTCTATGTGAGACTTTAGGAGTTTTTCTTTAGCCTTTGCATTAGCAAATGAAGCTATCTTCATTGTCTATATCGGAGAAAGAGAATCAAAATTAAATGGTCCTTGTAGAAGCTCTGGTTCATCAATCTCCATTGTTTCTTTGTTCAAGAATTCTTCGTTAGTTTTTGCAGTGTCTCTTGCCAGAGACAAATTTTTCTTCTTTTTTGCATTCTTAGAGCTGTCTCTTGGAGCTTTCTCTCCTACATTCTTACCACTAGCAGTTGTGGTCTTCTCTATTGAAGTCTTCTCTCCTTCTGCAACCTTGGTGCTATCATCTTCTTTTTCCTTCACCTCTGCTTCTTTTTCCTGTATTCTTTCTTCTCCTTTAGATCCAGAGACTGTAGGGGAAACTGAAGGAGAGATATTTGTTTGTTCATGAGCCACCTCTTTCAGAGTAGAATATTCCAAGCCTTTATCTTTTTCTGCACCAGAGTCCATTACCTCTTCTGTCATTTTCTCAGTAGACTCTTCTGCAACACTTGTGGTCGAGGGGTCAGTACCCAAGTCCTCTATAATTGGAATGTTGAATTTTTTAAAAGCATTTCGGAGGGTCTCTTCAGTCTCTCTTGCCACTTTGTCAGTTTCACCAAGCATTAGCTGATTCATCCTGGCTTTGCTCCGGAACTCGTCCTTGCAATCTTTAAAGATCATGTTCATTTGTTGCAGAGTGATTGAAGGAAAGAGCTAAATGGCGACCTATTCCTGGATCTCGAGATCTTTTGCTCGAGCATTGTTCTTCCTCATTTCAAGCCTCTTTTCTAAGTTTTTGGGAATTAGAGAGATAATTTCAATAAAAGCTTTATTGTAAGTGTTCAAAAACTTAATTGTGGCTTCCTCCATAATCTTTTTATCTGCTTCATTATATGTATCATAGAATTCTGTTAAGGGTTGCAGGTTCCCATCCACAGTGACTGCTTTCACTACAACATCTAAGGATAGAGTGGGTTTTTCAACAGATTCTTCTTCCTTCTCTTCTTCTTCTTGACCAGTAGAGTGTTCACCAGATGATTTCTTCTTCTTCTTCATTTTATTTATCTTTTCATCTGATTCAGTCTCCTCTTCATCCCTATGACTAGCAAAGCCCTTGTGGCTTTTGTCTTTGTTCTTTTCTCTCCTTTGACGGATAATTTTGCTTCTGGTTTTGATGGCTTTGAGCTTTTGGTAGTGGTAGGTGTAGATCTCTTTGATGATTTGGTCTGGGTGGAAGATTTCACTGGAACACTTTCCTCACTTTTCTTTTCTACCTTTTTCTTCTCTTCCTCAGCCCTTTCCATCTTTTCCCTGTTGGCATCAAGTGCCTCCTTTGATATGCCAAAGCCTTTTGCAATGTCTTCAACTTCTTTTCTTACCTTCTTCTTGATCTCTGGTTGTCTGAGTTCCACATGGACTTTTATACTTAGCTCCTCAAAGGTTCCAAACCTTTTTGCCTTTGGATCCTTTGGCTGACTTAGCATGTGTTGAACATGCAGCTCCACAATTTGTTCATCAACTTCATACCCCATGGGCATGATCCATATAGTTCTTGGTTCTACTGCCTCCATAAAGCACTGATCAGTCTCTACCATAAAACTTATTGTGTCTTTGTATTTCTCAATGAGAGACTAGGGAATCCTTTCTCTTGCTTGCATCATGTTCTAAAAATTCTTGAAATATCCCCATAGGGCTGTATTTCTTGCTTTAGCATCCCCAAGCCCATGCAAATAGTCTCTGATTTAGATGGCAACTAGTCTGTCATTCTGCCATACCCAGCCATTGGATCCGAGAAGCTCATTCATGTAATAAAAGAATAGGCAGAGTATCAAGCCACCATATTTGAAGGAGTTCTTCTTATCCTTCTTAATCTTTTGTAGATTTTCCAAAACTTGGCTTAGAAGAAGTTCACACAGATCATAGTCAGCATTTTCCTTTAGCATTTGATAGGCTGTGTAAATTGCAGTTCCTGATACTGAATTTTCCCTACTGGAGTGATAAATCTTGTAACCAATTATCATGGATACAAATTTGACATCCAGTTCAGTGATGTCTTCAATTGTCATAGCTCTCTTGTCAAATTTTGATCCGGTTGCATCACTTACTGTCTGATTCTTGACAGACTTGAGAATAGGTATTCCACCGGATGAGTGCAGACCGGTTACTACCCTAATTGCATCTTTGGTGATCTTAAATGGTTTATTCAACCATAAGAAATTGTCACGCACTCTACTCAACACATACTGAACCCATTCATCTTCTTCAAAATAGGGGAAATGAATGCACTGTGCGAAATGCTTATCCTGGATGGCTTTATACTGAGGTTTAATCTCAAAAGAATCATCTATTAACTATTTTTGATAGATATCCACTAACTTTGATTCCCCAAATTTTTCAATATTCACATGTATGGAAACCCTAATGTCTTATGTATGCAACACACCATGCAGAACACTAGAATATGCTCCTAGGGGATCTACTTCCAAAGATTTGTATGGATGTTTCTTGAATTTGGGACGAGGCCTATCAAAGATTTTTACAATATTTGGAGTACCCATCATTCAAGGATTTAGAGAGAGATATTAGATAACAGAGAATACCTTTTGTGCCTTTCAGTTTCATGGAGTTAGCCGGATCAATTTTTGGATAAATTAAATTCTGCAGATGATCTTTGATGGGCTTGAGGAATTTATGTTGCAGAGCTTCTTTTTGTTTCTTCTTGAAGGTAGAATGAACAAATGTTCAATGAAAAACCCTTATATTTCTCCACAAACCCTAATATCAAGTTGCAATAAATGCTCAACCTAAGTCATTCTGGTTTGCCTTATTCGGGTGACTTGAAGAACCAGATCAATCTTGATCTTTAAACATCTTGCAGATCTTCCAAATCTTAACCATAGTTTACTTAGATGTTTCTCTTATGAGCCCTTTAATCTGCAACTCTCCTTGTGCCAGTTTTGGCACCAATTGACTGGCTGGGGGAACAAGGTTTTCTTTGTGTCTCCCCCTGAGCCAGAGCTCACTTTTTAATTTTCAGAAGGAATATCAGCACCAGAGTCTGGTGCGGATCCATCCTCTAAATTCTTTGTACTTTCTTCACCCAAATCTTGTTCATCTCACTTTGAACTTCATCCGCATTCACTTTTTGTTTTCCCTTATCTTGATTCTGATTATGATATATTGGATCTCTTTTGTCCTGATTCTTGCTTCTACAGAATTTTGCAATGTGACTAGATCTATTGCAAATTTGGCAAACAACATTTCTTTGCATATTTGATTGATATCCTCTTGATCTGCATTGATTAGCCATATGACCTATTCTATTGCATGCAAAGCATCTACCATCGAATGATTTGTTCATTTGCATATTTCTGCATTCATGAGATTTGTGACCATACCTTTTACAGTTAAAACACTGTCCGAAGAAGGATGAATTAGTTTGATTCATTCTCTTTTTGCACTAATTAGCTTTATGACCAAAGTTATTGTAGTTATGGCAGTATCCATTGAAGGATGGATATCTTTGAGCATTAGGTTGTCTTACCGGAGGTCTTCTAGGCCTGTTCCTTGGATTTTCTGATCCAAAATTCTTCTGACCGGATCCGGAGCTTTCTCCTTTCTCATATCCTAAACCACACTTGTCATCTACCCTCTTTTGACTTCCAAGAAGAACTTCAAGTTGAGCAGAACTTATCTTGAATTTCTCTTTATATTCATTTGTTGTTTGAAGATCCCTTTTGAGAGAGACAATTTGATCCTCAAGTTTTTCTTCATTATCTTTAGCATCTTCAAGATCAGATTCAAGATGTCTGATAATTCTATCCATCTTGTGGCAATCTTTTGATTTCTCTTTGAGAGATTGTCTTAGATTATTTTAGTTTTTCTTTTCTCTTCAACTTCTTGGGTAAACTTCATAACTCCTGATTCCATTTCATGTCTTACCATAATGATTTCTTTTGATAACTTTTCACATAACTTGGTTTTCTCCTTTAGCTCTTCATTTGCATCATTTGCTTCACCTTGACTTGCCAATTGCTGAAGCAACTCCTTTCTCTTTTTCATAGAGAGACTTAATTTGTCTTTTAGTTCTCTCATGAAATCATCAACCTATTTGAGCCTTTCCTTTAATTCATTGACATCAGAGTTTGACTACTCAAGATCATCAAGGGTAGTCTTGAGCTGCTCCCTTAAACCATATGCATCCATTTGGATTCCCAGATCTTCCTCAAGCTGTTAGACTCTATTAGGAGGAACTTGGCTTTGATACCAATTGTTGATAACTAAGAGGGGGGGTGAATCAGTTATCCTAATTATTTCTGCTTTCTAAACTTTCTTAATAATCAATGCAGCATTAATTTAATTAAGCAAACATAACCATGAAAATGGAAATACACATGACACAATATTTTTGACGTGGAAACCCTGTTAAGGGAAACAACCATGGGGTGATTAACCCAAGATTGTATTCTCTGTTACAAGAATGGAAATACAAAATGGCACTTGCCAATTAGGGCTCACTACTCGAGCACATTGCTCACAAGAGGCACACTACCTACAAGAGAATCGTTGTCTACAAAAAGAGTGTGAAATAATACTTGAACTGATTGGGAGCATCTACATATGCTAGAGTTTAGTTCTAGTTAGGCTCAGTACACTGATCTGCTGCACTTCATCTTGCTTCTTCTTTTATGTTGCTTTCCTTTCACATACCAGACCTTCCTTACTGCTTTCGCTCTACTCTTCTATTTTTATTCACACATCACCAACAACCACAACACCTCTTACAACTAAATACATCTTGTATATATATGCGCACAAGTGATTTCATCACCTTTCTAGTCGGCACCCAGGATAGTCAATATTTTCCACAAACTCTAATCTGTCGGCTGAATCCTTGCTTACCGTGATGCGGATCAAGGATATACTTGTAGAAGTCATCAATCATGTCAGCCAATCATAACTTATGCCTTAAAAATCTTTACATTCATCAGTAACACATCCGGAATAAAGTTTGATGTTTTGCCAATCAGTTCTTCCTCTATCCACACTGCCAATTAGGAACTCGATACTCAAGTATTCATATCTTTTTCTTCATCTATCACCAGAGGTTAAATCCTTGGAATCTATCACTCAAGGTAGTCCTCTTGACTTCCCCAAATCCACACTTCACCAAGATACTTCCTCTGAGAGATCCAGACCTGTCTGTCGGACCTCACCACATGCTCTATTCTTGTTTACCGGACCACAACATTCTTCAGTCTGACTTCCGGTAGAGACATACCATGTCCTGCGGATGTGTGGGATGAACTTTGTTGCCATCAATGACAACAATCATGAATCCATATAGTGTCTCTTGCCAACATTTCCAAGCTACTAAAAATAGAAAACTACTATTTTAAGAAAGTTTACATTTGAGCACGTATGGAAGTGGAAATTTACTCAAAGCTTCAGAATTGAAAACTATAACCTTTGGTAAAGGAATTGGCAAAAGATCACTTGTGGGCTGAAAGATATTAAAGTTTTTGTTTCTTTAAAAACCCCTGAAAAAGTTTCACAAAGTCAAATATGAGGCACTTAGAGGCCCCATACGGCCCCAAGAATGAGATGAATTGATAGAGTGATTTCTAAGGGCATATAGTACTTCATGATTTTTCCAACACATCAAACATTTTGTCAATTGAACACCTAGATCAAAAGTTATGGCTCTCAGAAGTTGACCTATTTTTGGAGGGAGTTATAAATTTAAAAACTTTGGATGGAAGGTGCCAAAAAAGGGCTATTTATGACCATTTTTGGGAATCCTTTGAGTAGTAGAGAAAGGGGGAAAGTGGTGAGTTAGGAAAAGGAGGGAAAATAGAATCCCTAGCAAATTTGAAGCTATAAAAGGTAGAAGGTTCCAAAATCTAGAGGAAGGAAGATGTAATGTGTTGTAGCCTATTGAGGATTCATCCTTTGATTTGATTCCAGTTTCTATAATGTAATGTGTTCTTCAGTTCAATAAAAGGAATTTCCTATTTTCTGTGTGTAATCTATATTATTATGTGTTCTGGGTTTGATCCCCCTCATCAAGTGGTATCAAAGTAAGGGTTCTTAAGTGTGTAGATAGATCACCAACTGTGAGGCAGTTTGTATCAGGACTTGAGGTTGTGGGTTTGCTATAAAGATCAAAATACTTCCATGAAGAAACTATGGTGGAAGAAATGCTTTGACAGAAGAGGCTTTTAGATCCTTGGAAAAGCAAATTGATGCACTGCAAGAGGAGCTGCGAAGAGGGTTTGAGCCAAGAATAAGAGAAGAGAGCGAAAATGAAGATGAAGAAGAAAAGTTATCTAAGGAAGAACAAGATGATGCCGGAGATCCTACACAAGTTAGGTTGTTGAGGGCCATTTCAAAGATTCAAAGGAGGCCTAGGATTGAAGTTTCTACCTATTCTAGGGATCTGAATCTAGAAGAGCTTATTGATTGGATAAATGATATGGAGGAATATTTTGAGTATGAAGCTGTGGAGGATCTAGAAGGAGTCAAGTTTACAAAAATGAAGTTGAAGGGCCATGCTAGTATTTGTAGGAAGGAGGTCTAGTTAGAGAGAAATAGAAGAGTAAAAGGAAAGATTACCAAATGGGATTGGATGGTGGAAAAACTAAAGAAGTGGTTTATTACTATGGACTATGAGTTGGAGTTGTTGAAGAAGCTGCAAGGATTGAAGTAAGGTAACAAAGTCTGTTAAGGAGCATACAGAAGAGTTTTATAAGATTATTATCAAAATAGGCTATGTATAGGCCAACAAGGAGAAGGTAGCCTATTATATTAATGGGTTGAGGCCAAGTATTCAAGAGGAGCTGAGCTTGGTCAAAATAACCACCATAGAAGATGAGTACCAGTTTTCCTTGAAGGTGGAAGAGAAGATAAATAAAAGATTCCAAGGCAAGAAAAGAGGAAAAGGTCATGGCAGAAGGACTGGTGGAAGATCCTATGGAGGAAAAAATGAAGATCAAAAGAAAATTGAAGAAGTAGGCACCAATCGAAATAAGAAAGGAGATAATGTCTACTGCCCTCATGACCAAAATAATGGTGAGAAAAGAGAAAGAGGAAGAGGAAGACCTGGGCAAGGACCTGGAAGAGGAAGTTTTAGAGGAATTTATTTCCAATGTGGACAAGAAGGATGTCGAGCCTACGAGTGTCCCCAACATCAAGGAAAGACAAATAGAAGACCTGAAGATAATTCAAAAGTTGCACATGTAGATGAAGATGCCCAGTCTGAGAATTCTAAAGATGCTAAAAGGGGATAAACCCTACTTGTTAGAAGAACCTTGTTAAATGAGGAGAAAGAAATAGATCAGAGGAAGAGTTTATTCTGCACAAGGTACAAGTCTAAAGGTAAGTGTTGTGATATTATTATTGATAGTGGAAGCACTGATAATCTTGTCTCAGAGGAGATGGTTAACAAGTTGAAGTTGATAAGGAGAAGGCATCCACATCTATATTGGATTGCATGGTTGTAGAAGGACCATAGAGCTTTGGTCAATGAGTAGTGTTTAGTCAAGTTCAAGATTAGAGACTACCATGATGAAGTGTTGTGTGACATCATACCAATGGATGCATGTCATATGTTATTGGGAAGGTCATGGCACTATGATAGGTATGCTATCCATGATGGCTATGTAAACACCTATTCCTTAACAAAGGATGGAGTTCATTATAAGTTGAATTCCTTGAAGGAGGTGGAAGAAAAGGTGTGTAGTACTACCAAAATTTTCTTGGTAGATGGTAGGAAATTTTTGAATGGTATAAAGCACAAGTGTCATTACTTTGTGTTGATTCCTAAGATCAGCTAGGAGAAATGTGAAGATGTACTAGCAGAAGTCTCTGACCTGTTGGAAGAATTTCATGACATTGTCTCTGATAATGTACCAGAAGGTTTACCACTAGTGAGGAAGATAAATCACCAAATGGATTTGGTACCAGGAGCTAGTTTGCTGAATAAGGCAGCCCATAGAATGACTCCTGCAGAGAATGAAGAGCTAAATAGACAAGTCAACAAGCTATTAAGGAAATGATTGATATGGGAGAGCCTAAGTCCATGTGTGGTACCTATAGTACTAGCACTGAAAAAGATGGAGAGTGGAGAATGTGTATAGATTCTTGAGCCATCAACAAAATCACAATCAAGTAGAGATTTTCATTTCCAAGGATTGATGATATTATGGATTACTTGAGTGGAACTAAGTACTTTACAAAGATTGATCTAAAGAGCAGATATTGTTGGAAACAAGGCAGATAACTAAGAAGGGGGGGTGAATCAGTTATCTCAAAATTTCCTTTACTTTCTTTTCTTTTTGTTATCTTAATAATCAGTGTTGCATCAAAACATGAAAGCATATGTAATCATAAGAACACAAATAAAATCAACACACATAACACAAGGATTTTTACGTGGAAACCCTATTAAGGGAAAAACCACGGGGTGACTAATCCAAGATTGTATTCTCTGTTAAAAAAACAAAGGAGTACAAAATGACACTTGCCAATTAGGGCTCACTGCCTGAGCACACTTCTCACAAGAGGCACACTGCCTACAAGAGACTCACTGTCTATAGAACTTACAGAAGATAATCAAGTGTTTGAACTAATGAGAAGCATCTACAAATGCAAGAGTTTAGTTCTGGTTAGGCACAATACACTGATCTGATGCACTTCATTCTTCCTCTATTTAATATTGTTACTCTATCACATATCAGACTTGAATTGCTACTCTCACACTTATCCCTATTTTTCTTTGCACTTTATTTCATCACTTATTTTCCACACTCTTACATGCTGAAATCTATCTGGTATATATATCCGCATCAAAGATTTTTATCAACTTTCTAGTCGGCAACAAAAACACTACAAGTTATTAATCTGTCGACTGAATCCATGCTTGATTTGTAATGTGTATCAAAAACATAGGTATAGAAGTTATTAATCATGTCAGCCAACAATGTATAACCCCACAAATTGCTTGATCAACACATTTCACTCATCTGGATTGAAGTCTGATACTCTATCAGTCAGTTCTTCCTCTGTCTGTTCTGCCTGACTAGAACCCAACACTCAGATGCTCATATCTTTTTCTTGATTTATCACCGAAGGTTAAATCTCTAGAGTATAGTAGACATGATACCCCTCTTAGCTTGTCCAAGTCTGCAGCTTACTGAGTCACACCATCTAAGAGATCCGGACCTGATTGTCAGACCTTGTTACATACTCTGTCCTAGTTCATCGGACCAAAACATTATTCAATCTGTCTTTTGGTGAAGGCATATTATGTATTACAAATGTGTGGGATAGACTTTGTTACCATCAATGACAACACTTATGAAGCCACACAGTGTCTCTTGCCAACAATCTGCCCCTTTAGCATTGATGGCAACACTTAGTGAAAAATGGCTAAGTGTCACAGTAACTCCCCCTTGGCTAATGCTCTATATTTTACACTGTTATACCAAAACTCCCCCTTAGCTGGATTCCACATTTTTCACTACTCTTCACTCCCCCTTTGACATAAATGGCAAAGGGCAGAATCCACATACCAAATTTTGCAAAAATTGTCCTATACATGGCCACATAAGTATATATATATGTTATACTTACATATACTTAACTATATCCACAAAAGGAACCTTCAACTTTACAAACTCTATGGCCCAGTTATGCTTCATCCTATCCAAAATGGAGATGTGACCACTTAACAAAAATGCATATGCTTCTGCCCTTCTTAAATCTATTGGATCACTGGTTTGGGCTGTGGTCTTTGCATCTATCAAGGTTTCATGCATTACCTCCAGGGATAATTATCCCTCTTAGTTCACCCATTTTGTTCATTATGTTTTTCTTTTCTTTGTCCATCCTCTTTATTTCATTTATGATAACAATAGCCTGGCATTCTTGATTCATTAGTGAGGAGGAAAGAGGGTCAAAATTATGAACTAGGCTTGACAGTTTTTCTTCTTGTTCTTTTACTTTCTCCTCAATATCTTTTGTCACTTTAGGCCAAGTCAGAAAAAATTTGAATAGGTCTCCTCCATATTTAAGAGCATTTTCAAGACTCTTTATTCCAATATCTAGAGTCTGCCTATCATTAGCAATAAGTCCTTGCACCTCAATGAATCTGTTTCCCAGAAACTCCTTCCAGACCTTTGCTTCTGCTGATTTCTCTAAAGATTCAAAATGAGTGTTAATAGAATTTACTAAGTTTTTCAAATTACCAGATGGTGAAGTTGAAGGATCCTTTTGATAGGATGGCATGATCTTCTCCAACATCCCGAATGCAATCTCCAATAGTTCACAATCCTCCATGTGGGATTTTAAGAGTTTTTCTTTTGCTTTGGCTTGAGCAAAAGATGTTATTTTCATTGTCTAAATTGGAGAGAGAGAGAGTCAAAATTTAGTGGTCCTTGAAATAGCTCAGGTTCATCTAGCTCCATCATTTCTTTGTTTAAGAAGTTCTTCACTGTCTCTATAATGTCTCTTGCTAGAGATTGAGACTTCTTTGAAATATCAGAAGAGTCTTCATTAGTCTTTTCTGCTTGTTCTTCTTCTTTTCCCTTAACCTCTTCTTCTTGAATCTTCTTATCCTCTCCTCTACCTTCTTCTTTAGCTTTAGAGTCTGGAATATTTGTCATAGTTGTAGTGGGATCTGGAGGAGAGATGTCACCTATGTTTACTACTTTATGAACTTCCTCTTCCAAAACAGAGGAATCTAAGTCCTCAGACTTCTCTTCATCTATTTTCTTTGATCCTTCTACATCCTTGTCAGAAGATTCTTCATTGATTACATTTAATCCTTCAACATCCATGGTAGAAGGTTCTTCATTTGTTTCCTCTATAATAGGAAGATTGAATCTTTTCAAAGTATTTTGGAGGATATCTTTTGTTTCACTTGCTACTTGGTCAGTTTCTCTAAGAATAAGTTTATTCATTCTTGCCTTTCTCTAGAACTCATCCTTACAGTCCTTGAAAATCATGTCCATTTGTTTTGGAGTGATAGAAGGATAAAGCTAGACCATTATTTGCTCCTAGATCTCTAGGTCTTTTTCCATAGCATTCTCTTTTCTCAGCTCAAGTACCTTTTCTAGGCTCTTAGGAATTAATGATATAATTTCAATGAAGGCTTTATTGTAAATGTTCAAGTACCTGACAATAGCCTCTTCCAGAATTCTCTTGTTGGCATCACTGTATGCATCATAGAATGCAATCACCGACTGTAGGTTCCCATCCACAGTAACTGCCTTGATGGTGTCATCAATAGAAAGAGTGGGCTTTTCAACAAATTCCTCTTCCTTCTCTTCCTCATTCCTGCTAGCAGAGAATTTCCCGGATGTTTTCTTCTTCTTCATTTTCTTGATTTCCTCATTAGATTCTATTTCTTCATCATCTTTAAGGCTTGTATATGACCTTGTGGCTTTGGTCTTCATCCTCTTTTCTTCTTTCCTAGATGTCTTGACTTCCAGTTTGGTAGCCTTTGAGCTTTTAGGAGTGGCAGGTGCAGAGTTGTTGGAAGATCTAGTCCGAGAGGAGGCTTGCACCGGAACGTCTCCTTTCTTTGATTCTTGTTTCTCTTTCTCATCCCTCTCCATTTTCTCTCTATTTGCATCTATAGCCTCCTTTGATAGGCCAAATCTTTTGGCAATTTATTCAACTTCCCTTCTTACTTTCCTCTTTATCTCCGGTTGTCTTAACTCAACATGTATTTTTACACTTAGCTCTTGAAAGGTTCCAAACCTTTATGCTTCAGTGTCCTTGGGCTAGCTCAACAGATGTTTAATATGAAGCTACAAGATTTTTTCATCGACTTCATATCCCAGAGACATTATCCACATAGTCCTTGGCTCAACTACCTCCATTAGGCATTGATCAGTGTCAACCATAAAGCAAACTGTGTCCTTGTATTTCTCAACTATGGACTATGGAATTCTCTCTCTGGCTTGCATCATGCTTTGGAAGTTCTTGAAGTAACCCCAGGGAGCTATGTTTTGGGCTTGCGCATCACCAAGTCCATAAATATAATCCCTAATCTAAATTGCAACTAGTTTATCATTTTACCAGACCCAACCATGTGATCCAGGTAGCTCATTCATATAATAGAATAACAAACATAGTATTAGGCTACCATATTTAAAGTAATTCTTCTTATCCTTTTTGATCTTCTACAAGCTTTCTAGGTCATAATCTACATCTTCCCTCAACATCTGATATGTCGCATAGATTGTTGTGCCAGACATAGAATTCTCCCTGCTTGAATGATAGATTTTGTATCTGATTATCATTGAGGTAAACTTGACATCTATATCTGTGATGTCATCTATGGTCATTGTTCTTTTGTCAAATTTAGATTCGGTGGCTTCAGTTACTGTTTAGTTCTTCATAGATTTAAGTGCAGGTAACCCACTAGATGAATGTAGTCTAGTCACTGCCCTGATGGCATCTTTAGTTATCTTGAAGGGCCTCATTAGCCACATGAAATTATCATGCATCCTTCTTAGAACATACTGGACCCAATCATCTTCTACAAAACATGGAAAATGTATGCAATGTCTAAAGTGTTTATCCTGGAGAGCCTTGAATTCAGGTTTGAGTTCAAAATTTTCATCTATTAGCTGTTTGTGATAAATATCCATCAATTTTGAGTCTCTAAATTCTTCAATGTTGGCATGGATATAAACCCTAACATCTTCTACATGTAATACTCTATGCGGAATGCTAGAAAATGCGCCTAAAGGATCAACTTCTAGAGATTTATAAGGGTGTTTCTTGAATTTAGGTCGTGGCCTATCAGAGATCTTAACAACCATTGGAGTAGCCATTTTGCAAGAGATTTAGAGGGATTTTTAGAATGGAAGTACATTTTCATGCCTTAGGGTTTGAAGCAAGAGCTAGAACAAATTGCTAGTTGAATTCATTTTTCTATTGATCTTGAGTGAATTGTGGAATTTTCTTTGCAAGTGTGTAAATAATGGGTGAGAGAATCCTTTTATCCTTGCGCAAACCCTAATTTCCTTTTGTAATAAATGCACAACTTAAGTTATCTGGTTGCCCTATTTTGAGAGAGATCTTCTTGAATCACTATGCCAAACTTAGAATCATTGTAAGTGAGGATTGACAACGTATCTTGTTTTCTTCAATCATGCCATGGGTCCGTAGATCAAAGCATTTCAATTTTGAATCATATTGGATTTGTCTGTGAAATTATGCTTTACCAGATAGCAATCGGAACCGGATTAACTTGAGTGGTTGAAATCTTGCAAAACTCCATTCGGATCTTTCATATTTTGACTGAAGGTTATTTATATGTTTTTTGAGAACCCTTAAATCCATAGCGTTAGATGTTTACTCCATGTGCTGAATTTAGGCACTAGTTGACTGGCTGGGGGAATTATTTTTCTCTATGACTCCCCCTAATCCAGAGCTCACCTTTTTAGTTTTCAGAAGGAATATTAGCACCGGATTCTAGTGTGGATCCATCCCCAATACTTTATGTACTCTTCTTTACACAAATCTTTCTCATCTCCTTTTGAACTTCATCCACATTCACTTTACCTTTGCCCTTATCTTGTTTTTGATCATGTTCCACTAGACCTTTTCTATCCTGATTTCTGCTTTTGCAGAGTTTGGCAATATGACCAGATCTATTGCAATTGTAACATGTAACATTTCTTTGCTTATTTGATTGATATCCTCTTGATCTACATTGATTAGCCATATGCCCCATTCTATTGCATGCAAAGCATCTACCATTGAATGAATTGTTTATTTGCATTTTTCTGCATTCATGAGATTTGTGACCATACCTTTTGCAATTAAAACATTGTTTGGAGAAGGATGGATTATTCTGATTCATTCTCCTCCTGCACTGAGTTGCTTTATGACTGAAGTTGTTGCAATTGAAGTAGTATCCATTGAAGGATGGATATCTTTGAGCATTTGGTTGCCTTACTAGAGGTCTTCTAGGCCTGTTTCTTTGATTTGTTGATCCAAAGTTCTTCTGACCAGATTCAGAGCTTTCACCTTTCTCATATCCCAAGACACACTTATCATCTACTCTTTTGGGGCTTTCAAGAAGAACTTCCAGTTGGGCTTAGTTTATCTTGAATTTCTCTTTGTATTCATTTGCTGCTTGAAGATCTTGTTTGAGAGTGTCTATCTAATTCTCAAGTTGTTCTTCATTGTCTCTAGCTTCTTCAAGATCAAATTCAAGATGCCTGATTATTCTATCCATTTTGTGGTAGTCCTCTATTTTCTCCTTGAGGGATTGTTTTTGATTATCTTCAATCTTTCTTTTTTCTTCAATTTCTTGGGTGAATCTCATAACCCCTGATTCCATTTCATGCCTTACCATAATGACTTCTTTTGATAGCTTCTCACATAGCTTATTTTTCTCATCCAGATCTTCATTAGTATCATTGACTTCACTCTAATTGGCTAATTTTTTAAGTAGTTCCTTTCTCTTTTTCACGGAAATACTAAGTTTTTCTTTTAGCTCATTTATGAAATCATCAGCTTGTTTGAGTCTTTCTCTCAAATTATTGACTTCAGAGTAGGATTGTTCAAGATCATCTAGAGCAGACTGAAGATGTTCCTTCATACCATATGCATCCATTGAGATTCCCAGATCTTCCTCAAGTTGTTAGGATTTGTTCAGAGGAATTTGGCTCTGATACCAATTGTTGGAAACAAGGTAGATAACTGAGAGGGGGGGTGAATCAATTATCTCAAAATTTCCTTTACATTCTTTTCTTTTTGTCATCTTAATAATCAATGTTGCATCAAAACATGAAAGCATATGTAATCATAAGAATAGAAATAAAATCAACACACATAACACAAGGATTTTTACATGGAAACCTATTAAGGGAAAAACCACAGGGTGACTAACCCAATATTGTATTCTCTGTTAAAAGAATAAAGGAGTACAAAATGACACTTGCCAATTAGGGCTCACTGCCCGAGCACACTTCTCACAAGAGGCACACTACCTATAAGAGACTCACTGTCTACATAACTTACAGAAGATAATCAAGTGTTTGAACTGATGAGAAGCAGCTACAAATGCAAGAGTTCAGTTCTGGTTAGGCACAATACACTGATCTGATGCACTTCATTCTTACTCTATTTAATGTTGTTACTCTATCACATATCGGACTTGAATTGTTGCTCTCACACTTATCCCTAATTTTCTTCACACTTTATTTCATCACTTATTTTCCACACACTCTTACATGCTAAAATCTATCTGGTATATATATCTGCATCAAGGATTTTTATCAACTTTCTAGTCGGCAACAAAAACACTGCAAGTTATTAATCTGTTGGTTGAATCCATGCTTGATTTGTAATGCGTATCAAAAACATAGGTATAGAAGTCATTAATCATGTCAGCCAACAATGTATAATCCCACAAATTGCTTGATTAACACCTTTTACTCATCTGGATTGAAGTATGATACTCTATCGGTCAATTCTTCCTCTGTTTGCTCTGCCTGACTGGAACCCAACACTCAGATGCTCATATCTTTTTCTTGATTTATCACCGGAGGCTAAATCTCTAGAGTACAGTAGACATGATACCCCTCTTGACTTGTCCAAGTCTAAAGCTTACTGAGTCACACCATCTGAGAGATCTGGACCTAATTGTTAGACCTTTGTAGATACTCTATTCTGGTTCACCAGACCAAAACATTCTTCAATCTGACTTTTGGTGAAGGCATATTATGTACTGCGGATGTGTGGGATAGACTTTGTTTCCATCAATGACAACACTTATGAAGCCACACAGTGTCTCTTGCCAACAGATATCACCAGATCTGAATCAAAGAAGGAGATGAATGGAAGACAACCTTCAAGACAAAGGAGGGCCTGTATGAAAGGTTATTCATGCCATTTGGGCTAACTAATGCACTGAGCACATTTATGTGTCTCATGAATGAGGTACTCAAAGAGTTCTTGGGTAAATTTATCATTGTTTATTTAGATGATATTTTAATTTTTAGTAAGACTTTAGAGCACTTGGTGCCTGTTTGAAAAGTTTTTGAAAAGCTGAGGGAAGAAAAGTTACTAATTAATCTAAAGAAATGTAGTTTCATGAAGGAGTTGGTGTACCTAAGATTTCTTATCTTAGCTACAGGTCTTAAAATGGATCCAGAGAAGGTGAGGGCTATCATATGGCCTACTATTGAACACCTAGAATATTGAGAGGGGGGGTGAATCAGTATTCTATTAAACCTTTTACTTATTAAACCATTAATCCATTTGCCACATTTGATAACAACAAAGCAAATTAAGTACAAAAGAAGCAACCACAAAGCATCACACATAAACACCAGGATTTTTACATGGAAAACCCTAAACAGGGAAAAACTACAATGAGTGTTAGCTCATAATAATTATGTAATAGCAATACTAAATTATAAGAAGGCTCATTGCCCAAAGAAATGCTCACTGCAAGAAAGTCTCATTGCCAAAATAGGCTCACTTCCTAGAGAAATAAAGAAGGATGGCTCACTTCTAGGTTGAACTACTCTAATTGCATCTACACATGCATGGTTACTGTTGGTCATGATGTTAGTCATTCACAAACATAGAATAAAAGTTACACAACAACCTTTACTCATCTTGAAAGATACGATGAATTCAGAGAATTCATGATCCCAAGTCTCCGTTGATTAGGTCTTAATCTACTGACGTTACTCAGTGGTTGATGTGTGTTGCTGTTTTCCATTCAGGGGCCTTACGTATTTCTGCAAAGTTCATCATCATTCCTTCAAATATCCTACTCTATATGCCTGCTCTGCATAAATCTCCAATAATTCTACCTCTGCACTGTGAATTTAGTCAAATAATGTGCCTACAGGCTGGTATTTGCATGATTTCTACCAGTATTTATGATTCTTTGCATGATATTTTCAATACTACATGCATTTAACTCAAATATGCTAATGATTTTCAGTTACCTACGGGATTTCAGCATATTTCTCTATTTTGCTTATTATTTGTCATGACTTGCAGTTATGATGATGAATTTATGAAATTAAAAAAAGGAAAAGGGTTAAAGAATGAGATTCCCAAAACTACTTGACTTAGATCACTGATCCACATACAAGCTCCCATACATGCAATGAAGAGAAGGAAACTAAAATCATACTTCACCAGGACATTCCACAAATCCGCATGATCTAGTGCAAATCTTCAAAGGAAAAGTTGATAACAACATGTAATGAAATGAAAGCGCTTCCAGTTGAACACAGCATTCACCAGTACATATCCAGAAATCAACATGAAGATTACGTAAAATTTACAATCAGGATGTAATCTGAAACTTCATATCCATTCAGTATGCTCAAGAATAGGTACATTTATAGTGATCTGAAGAAAGAACCTTGACATTTCAACAATTCTATCCTCATTAGTCTCAGTAATCCGATCTCCTAATTGACTCTACAGTAATCGGCCTTAATGTGCCAGATGTATCTATCTATTAATATTCCTGTATATCCCCCCTTTCTGTATCAGGATCTGGCTCTTATATAGAACAAATGCCAGAAAACAGTTACAATGATCCAAGGATCAGGATCCTCTCATAACAATCAACGGTCCAGATGAAAAGCACATGCTTCGCCAGTTGGCAAATGTACAGCTGGCACAGAATATTCCAGCATCTTTGATTTGATTCGGTCTCCAGCTGGCAAACAGCATATTTGACAATATCCTCCTCACTTCTGGTTCATGTTGCCTCCATGTGCAACTTTGTAATTATCAGCTTCAGCTCTAACAGCATCATGACTTCCTGCAAATAAACAGACAAACATTAAGTTCATCACCATGTGGATAAACAACAGGAATTTAAACATTTTATTAAACATGCCTCAAAATGTGCAGCTACAGGCAATCGGGCTTCAAATCAGTGAAAATTATGCACTAGATGCATAAACAGCGTTAAAAAACTCGGGTCAAACATCGTTTCATTTTCCCGCCCATTTTCTTGTATATCAGGCTCCAAATATGATCATGTATGTATCGGCGTGACTACACACGGTTGGGATGACAATTTTACATTAGGCCGACGGTTAAACTTATACCGACGCCAAAAAACATGATGATGTCCATCCATCGGGAAGACATGTTCTATCGGCATGATAACTCAAGATAATGCCAACAGCAAGACTTAAAACTTTCGTCTGCATGATATTTTGGAAATATGATGCTCCCCCTTCCGGATGTCCAGATGACGTCATCGTCATGTTTCGCTTCTATATATTGGGGAAAAGAAAGACATCATCATCATCATCATGTCGAAGGAAAATAGGAGGATATGAAATATGATCCTACTACTGAGGAAAGGAATATGATGGTGACGTCATCGTCATATTCGGGCTTCATTAAAATGCAAAAGATGACGTCACCATCATGTTTAGTTAAGATCAGGGGATAAATGTAATATCGGGTCACCTAAGGAAGATGATCAGGTGGTGAATGTAATATGATTCCTTTGCGGCCAAGGTAACCCTCTCGAAAGATTAGGATGATGATGATCATCAGGATATCCGGGACTTTTGTTAAACTTAGAACATGACGTCATCGTCATATTCGCGAACCGGATCATGTTTTGGAAAATATCCTGCCGAAGGGAAATGTGATGATGATGTCCTCCTAATATTTGCTTCTTCATTTATCAGATTGGGATGACGTCATTAGGATATTTGCATAAGGTCATATTTCTCGGCAGGAGGACATTACGAAATATCGGGTAGACAAACAAGATCATGATGATCTTGACAACATGACAGGATAAAAATATGATGATCCTCCTCATCGAATATCATGATGACGTAACCATCATGTTCATCTTCGGAGCATGAGGATGAGTTGAGGTCATCATCAGGTTAGCGCTAGGGTGATATTTAAAATATGATCCTGCTGAGGAATGGAATATCACCCTCCCTTAAAAGATAGGGTGATCATCATGATCATGCAAAAGGAGATCAGGAGGATATGATGACGTCATCATCATATTAGCGAATATCAGCAAATATGACCCTCGCTTGAAAGATCAGGATGATGACCCTCCGATAGGACTTTGACATGCGCATGCAAATATGCAGATGGTGGATTTTCTAAGCAGGGTGATATTGTAATATCAGCATGATATTATAATATCATGATGCTCATTGTTATGAAATATGACCCTCCTAAAATCATGATGCTCACGATGCGCATAAGGTCATTTGACAGGTAAAGGGCACTATCACCTAAGATTGACGTCCGGATATTTTGACTGCATGATTTTATTAGGTGATAGACCAAGATCAGGATGACCTTGACAATATGACTGAGGATATAAAAATATGATGATCCTCTTGCGATTATCAAGTTTGACCAAAACTTTGACTGTGCATAACTCCCTCATATGGACGAATTTTAGGGTGATGTAAAAGGCAAACCTGCATGGAATTTCAAGCTCTTTCTAAATATGAGGTCATAGAAACAAAATATGAACTTTGACAAACTAACCTCATGATGATGACCAACCTCATCGAATATCATGATGATGATGCACCTGACTCATTTTTACCAAACCGCCAGAAAGCAGACAACACAAGCCAAGCCAAAAGTTGGGTCCCTGTTTTGATGATGCAAAATGGGGCGTGTTGTGTAACCACACAATAGTTACAACTCCAATGAAGCTCAAAAATACTGTCTCAAAACTCTTCATCTTGACTGCTTGGTTTCACTACTCTGCTTTTACATTAAACAAGATCTCACTTCTTAAGCTCTTGTCACCTTTATTGTACTTCACATATCACACACATATTTGCATTCATACACCTTCCTCCAAACATCAAATTTGATCTTATATAAATATCCGCAACACTTAGATTTTTCATATTAATTCAGTCTACAAAGATATAGCATATAGTCATGCCTTATGTAACTTGTCGGCCAAATACATTCACCAAGTTGCAAAACAGACCCAAAAAGCAATTGAATCACATTCACATATGTTAGCTCCAGCTGTAGAACCACTTAGGATAAGATTCCAAATGATAGAACTTACCACACACATATCACACTATCATGTCAGCCTCAAACACAGACTATTATTGACTCAGTCTATCTATAAGACTACATCTTTTACTACAGATCACAATACTTGCTCAAAATCATATTAGAGACTCCTTAGACACCATAGATCATAACTCCAAAAGTTCAAAGCAAGATCTTATTTTGTGGTAAAATGCGTACCACAAGAACACATGCCCTGTCATAGTCAAGTTCTGCCAAACCAAGTAGTGATACTTAGACACTCACAACTATCTTTCTGATGGATCTTAGAACCTACAACTTTGGATTTAGACACTTTATACAAGTGTTTACAACACCTCAAAACTGTATAACAAGATATGCAACACCAGAGGAATGCAGATCAAATCAACTAAGTGATCTGCTCTAAATAGCACGATATTCTGCTCTGTCGGACTTAGGCTATTTGAAGATATGCTTCTTGTACTTATCAAGAGCTAAAATATTGGATATAGGATCACTTAAGGACTACAAACAACATACCTGTTGGTTTTTCTTCTGAATCAGCATTAGGGTTTGCCAGTTCTAATGCATAGGTAGATTTAGCCAACTGAATACAGGAGGTTGCGTGAGCTCCTCCCCTTCACTTCTGGTTCTGCCGCACCAAGGGGGGTGTCCCTATTTGATAAAAGTATGACCTTGACTAGCTCAATGATAGAAAGATATAACTTGACAGCAACAGGCAGAATACTCTCACGTAAGGACCAAGATTTGTATAACAAATCACAAGGTTGGTAACATTCTTGGACATATATGTCTGGTTGGGTATGAGAGTATGTAGGGATCCTAATCCTACTCCTACAACTAACAGGTGGAAGGATGAAATGGTTTGATTTGATTTTTGGATGCAAAGCTGGACATGGTATATAACCTCAACACAGAGCTAGATTGGTGCCTATCCAGGGCTTGGAGTCGGTAGACATACACCTGTGAATGATCAGCATGAATAACTAAAACTAGATTTCAGGGGGATACATATGATACCTGCCTTACAGATATCTCCCAATACAGAGTGTTAAGCTATCTATACTTATGGCATCCCTATTACAGTATACCCTTCCCAATGTTCAATCTGAAAATAGTTTAATCTACCCCTTGAGCAGAAGTTAAAAGATCAGACATTTAACACAGGAATTCTATGTTCTAGAATCTTAGACATTCCTTGAATACCTAGACTCAGAAGAAAGATACATGCAATACTAGAGACAAAATTAACAAAACACATGCTAACATAGCATTTCTCATATAGAATTAACCATGAAATCAGTGGATTCATGCAAAAACGTACAACAAGAGATACATAAACTCACAGGTTTTGCTGTACAGAGCAACCAAATCAGCTGTATTGTATTACAGAGCCAAATGTTCAACTTTCAACAACCAAAACAATGGTAACACAGTCTGCTTATATTAGCCAGAAAGTGTACCACAGCAATTAATTACAAGGCCTTTACAAAAATCTGCAGATACAGATCCTTCAAAGGAATGGCGCTCAGAATTTATTGCTGCAGAGACAGAAAGTAGACAATGGTGGCCTCAAGCCCTGTGCCACCATCTAGAAGTCCTCATGCCAAAAATTGGGTACATGACTATTCAACAACTTGCCCATGCCCCCGCTACAGTCGCCATTGATGGCTCAACCACCTGTGGCCGCTTGAAAACTGTCGTAGCACTTCAAAAAAGAAATTCCCGCCAAAGCGCGTTCTATCACAGTTTCAAATTACACAGGGAGATTAGTCCCACATTGGTGCCGCGGAGACAACTTTATCATTTTAAAAACACGGCCGCATGTATAACAAATGTCGAGCGCTTTTGCCGCGCTCGACGCATAAGCCTTTGTCTAAAGCCTATCGCCAAGACCTGAGCCATCGGCACACTCCCAAATCCTCCTACTGACATCAATAGTCACACCAATCGCTACCTTCACATTCCCCTTCATCGGCTAGAGATGAACCATCGGGCTAGCCAAAAGCTTCCCTGGCTGATAGACCAACTCTCCCTGATGATCAAGCAAAACACACTTGTCGCCAAGATATAGACCATCGGCCAAGCATTCCACAGCTCACCTAATCTACCAAGTCTCTCCGATGGCCATCAAAACACACCCGTCACCAAGACATAGACCATCGGCGTAACAGAAAAGATCCTCACCGACAATACAACACACGCTGATAACATCCATCGGCCAAACACAAATGAAGCCTGCCGACAATGAATATCACACCGATGGCATTTCCATCAGCCAAACCAAACACATCAGAGGGAACAAAAAATAGCTCGCCGATGAAGCCGATCACTCTGATGAACCAAAAACATAAAGCTCTGAACCTTTGAACCATGAACCGGTTCAAACGGATGGTTCAACTGAGAAGTTCAACGCCGAACGGAGCACTTCAAAAAGAACATTTGCCGAACACAAACACAAAGCCTTGAACCGCTGAACCATGAACCAAAAGGGTTCAACGCGGTGGTTCAAAATGATGGTTCAATCATAATCTGAGCACTCAAAAAGAAGTTTCGCCGATAGAGAAAGTCACAGCGATGAACAAGGAAACTTAGGGCCCAAAAAGAAAAAACCCTCCAACATCTGCGCTCAGATCCAGACCAAAATTAGTGCCAACACTGGCTCTGTCTGGGGACGTGTAGGCGCAAAACTGCAGCGAGGACCTTAGAATCTCTGGTTTCATAGATTGGGCCGTATCTATTGGGCAAGAGAGTCGATCATTGCACCAACCTGCCCAAAAACTATATTTTTAGTCATCACTTGGGTGGCCCTGGGTAGCCAAAAAGGAAGAACCAAAATTTTTTCCTGCCAAATGCCTAATTCCAAACTGAAAGATCCCAATCCCAACTGAAAAAATTGGCATAGTTTGTCCATAAGGTCATTTGCTCAATTAGATATTCCACCACCTTTGACAGCTTGCCACTTGTAGTACTGCCTCTATCACTCTGCATTTCAAAATCAAACATGCAACCATACATGCTAAAAAATCCTTCAGCATTAAGCAACATATGCATGTTATACTCTTCAGATGGTACATCATACTGCTCTTGGCAGTCTTCATCATTTATTTGGCTACTGCACACCATTAGGCACTCATCCAGCTAATCCAAAAACTCAAAATACTCAAAAAAAATGAGACCCCCAATATCTACTGATATTGAAAACAAATACTGATCCACACACCCAATGTTGCACATATCTAAACCAGGTGATGATGAACATCCATTATTTACAGTTTGTAAATCCATAGTATCTTCACAGGAACTGAAGATACTTAATTCATATGCCCCCCCCTCACAAACTGATGCATCACCTAGGTCAACTGTCTCTTTATATTCATCATCATCCTCAAAAAGAGGATTAATCCTGCACCACTGATAGTCAGGACTCACAACACCAAATGCATCTAGAGGCTCATCATAAAGGGGATTAACAGTCAATGCAAAGGCCTCTACTTCTTCTTCATAACACTCCAACTCTTCTTCATTACCATCAGATCCAGAGTCATAAGAAGAACAAACCTGGTCCATGAATTGATCATGGATATCATTTTTATCATCTGATTGCCCCATATACAAGATTTCTGTTGTTTCAATATACTCTGAAGTTAAACTATCTGCATCATTTTCCAGCCCTCTAATACTTCCTGATGAAACTGATACTGACTATTTATCCACATGATCACAACTTTGCACAACTAGATCATTTAGACATGAAGGCTTTTTGATGAGGACTGGCATGCAAATACTACTTGAAAAACCATTGTTTTCAACTTCATTTGCTGGGCAAAAAAAAACATCCTCCTCTATAACAGAAACATCATCAACTTGAAATGATGCAAAAACTGGGACAACAGGGGTGTGAATACTTTGACATTTATTGTCAACTCCTGAATTAAATCTTTCATTAACATCGGGGGCTGTAGGACAACAAAAATTTTCAGAAAAATAACCCTTTTGTATTCCATACCTCCAATTGTTTTCAATATCTATTGCAAACTGATGTGCCTGATGCAATGTGGTGGGCTCCTTGTCTCTTAATCTGTAACTCATTTTCTTATCAAAAGCTCCCAAATAGACAACTAAGCACAGTGCATCATTAGGTCTCATGCATTCTGGAATTCTATTCAATGCCCTCATAAATCTGAGGTTAAAGGCTGGGATCAACTCACCTTCTTCAATATGGATGTACATAAAATTACTAATAACTGCATATTCAGAGATTCTTTCACCATATTGTACTAGAAATGCAGATTTAAAACCATGCCAAGAGCTGACAGAGTGAGCTGGAAGGTAGGAAAACCAGTCCCTTGCATCTTCATCTAGAGATTGAACAAATAATCTCATAACCACATCCTCATGGTCAATCTCAAAGTCATCTATCACATTCATAAACTGCTGCAAGTGTCTCTCAGCTGATTCATCCTTTATACCATTAAATTTAGGCAAAAATTTTTTGATTTTAGGTGGAAAAGCATTTGGGTAGCCACAAATGCCATTAAAATTTATGGGCTTATATCTATCTACATTGAAACTTCTTTTATTACATGGTTGGGATTGACTATTATACATTTTTGCACTTGACACCTCACAAGGGTGCATGGGCTAATAATACATCCTTTATGTTTTTGCAACCCTCCTCTTTACTCAGATTTTCTACAAACAATGACTTTAGGCACTCAAAATGTAGACTATTTTTTTTTTTTTCCCTAAAGTCCTTTAAATGAGTCTTTTTAGCAACATTGCATGCCCTTTGAAATATAGAATAAGTTCTAATAAAAGCATGCAAGCTTTGCTTTCACCAATGTTTCCCTTTTAACCAGTGCTATCTCACCAAATAGGGAGTCTGTCAAACAATATGAAATACCTAGATAAGTTGCAGGAGCTGCAAATTCTTCTCTGACTGATTTTGTTCTTTTATCAGGTTCTTTGATGTAGAGTCGCCACCTCCTTGAAGAGGAATGAGCTTGAAACAAGCTGAAGCTGCAAATTGATTTCTTTCTTTCTGGGTCATCCACCAGCAGAGTCACATATACAACCTTTTTCTCTGTTGCAACAAACACATCCAGGCCTAATTCTTCAATCTCGTAGACTCAAACCTTCATGGATATGACATTGATCCCCCCAGTAGAGTCACCATTTTGTTGGTTTTTCTTCTGAATTAGCATTAGGGTTTGCCAGTTCTAATGCATAGGTAGATTCAGCCAACTGAATACAGGAGGTTGCGTGAGCTCCTCCCCTTCACTTCTAGTTCTACCGCACCAAGGGGGGTGTCCCTATTTGATAAAAGTATGACCTTGACTAGCTCAATGACAGAAAGATATAACTTGACAGCAACAGGCAGAATACTCTCACGTAAGGACCAAGATTTGTATAACAAATCACAAGGTTGGCAACATTCTTGGACATATATGTCTAGTTGGGTATGAGAGTACACAGGGATCCTAATCCTACTCCTATAACTAACAGGTGGAAGGATGAAATGGTTTGATTTGATTTTTGGATGCAAAGCTGGACATGGTATATAACCTCAACACAGAGCTAGATTGGTGCCTATCCAGGGCTTGGAGTCGGTAGACATACACCTGTGAATGATCAGCATGAACAACTAAAACTAGATTTTAGGGGGATACATATGATACCTGCCTTACAGATATCTCCCAATACAGAGTGTTAAGCTATCTATACTTATGGCATCCCTATTACAGTATACCCTTCCCAATGTTCAATCTGAAAACAGTTTAATCTACCCCTTGAGTAGAAGTTAAAAGATCAGACATTTAACACAGGAATTCTATGTTCTAGAATCTTAGACATTCCTTGAATACCTAGACTCAGAAGAAAGATACATGCAATACTGGAGACAGAATTAACAAAACACATGCTAACATAACATTTCTCATATAGAATTAACCATGAAATCAGTGGATTCATGCAAAAACGTACAACAAGAGATACATAAACTCACAGGTTTTGCTGTACAGAGCAACCAAATCAGGTGTATTGTATTACAGAACCAAATGTTCAACTTTCAACAACCAAAACAATGGTAACACAGTCTGCTTATATTAGCTAGAAAGTGTACCACAGCAATTAATTACAAGGCCTTTACAAAAATCTGCCAGATACAGATCCTTCAAAGGAATGGCGCTCAGAATTTATTGCTGCAGAGACAGAAAGTAGACAATGGTGGCCTTGAGCCCTGTGCCACCATCTGGAAGTCCTCATGCCAAAAATTAGGTACATGACTATTCAACAACTTGCCCATGCCCCCGCTACAGTCGCCATTGATGGCTCAACCACCCGCGGCCACTTGAAAACCGTCGCAGCACTTCAAAAAAGAAATTCCCGCCAAAGCGCGTTCTATCGCAGTTTCAAATTACACAAGGAGATTAGTCCCACATTGGTGCCACGGAGACAACTTTATCATTTTAAAAACACAGCCGCATGTATAACAAATGTCGAGCGCTTTTGCCGCGCTCGACTCATAAGCCTTTGTCCAAAGCCTATCGCCAAGACCTGAGCCATCGGCACACTCCCAAATCCTCCTGCCGACATCAACAGTCACACCGATCGCTACCTTCGCATTCCCCATGATCGGCTAGAGATGAACCATCGGGCTAGCCAAAAGCTTCCCTGGCCAATAGACCAACTCTCCCCAATGACCAAGCAAAACACACTTGTCGCCAAGATATAGACCATCGGCCAAGCATTCCACAGCTCACCTGATCTACCAAGTCTCTCCAATGGCCATCAAAACACACCCGTCACCAAGACATAGACCATCGGCGTAACAGAAAAGATGCTCACCAACAATACAACACACGCCGATAACATCCATCGGCCAAACACAAATGAAACCTGCCGACGATGAATATCACACCGATGGCATTTCCATCGGCCAAACCAAACACATCGGAGGGAACAAAAAATAGCTCGTTGATGAAGCCGATCACTCCGATGAACCAAAAACATAAAGCTCCGAACCTTTGAACCATGAACCGGTTCAAACGGATGGTTCAACCGAGAAGTTCAACACCGAACGGAGCACTTCAAAAAGAACATTTGCTGAACACAAACACAAAGCCTTGAACCATTGAACCATGAACCAAAAGGGTTCAACGCGGTGGTTCAAAATGATGGTTCAATCATAATCTGAGCACTCAAAGAAGTTTTGCCAATAGAGAAAGTCACAGCGATGAACAAGGAAGCTTAGGGCCCAAAAAGAAAAAACCCTCCAACATCTGCGCTCAGATCCAGACCAAAATTAGTGCCAACAATACCAAAACTACATGATCTGATCTTCAACTATGGACCAATGCCAGCCATTACACTATCTCTCTATCGCTGTCTCTTGTGTATTGTCAACACTTAGCCAAAATGACTAAGTCTTTTTCACCGAACCAAAATATTTGTCCCAACCTTATTCCTTTTCTTGTTTCCATCAATGACAACACCTTCAAATATCATGCACAATCATTCATCTTCATACTAGCAATGTATGATACACTGCTCCCCCTTTCTCTTTACACACTGCTCCCCCTAACTTCATGCTTCTCTTCATACTTTTCAAATGTTTTTCACATGTTTCGTTTTCCCCCTTTGACATCAATGGAAAAGGTGTATGATACAAAAATATGTACAATTTGCCAAAACTTCAAAACTATTTTTCTACCATCCGCATAAATATACAAATGAAATCACATTGCTTACTATTTTTCAGGGAGAATATCCTTGTAGATCTTCTTTAGTTGCACCACTTCTTCATCCCAATTGACCTTAGCATCACTCAAAACTATTATATTTCCATTAAACTAGGACACCAACTCTTCTACTTTCTTCACAGTAGTAGGGGCCTCTGTGATTTGCCTTGTCTTATTTGTTGCTGCTACTAGCCTAGTTAGGGATGTAATCTTGAAGCTTGCTATCTCCTGGAACTGGCTCATTCTATGTTTTATAACCTCTCTCTAGGTCTACAACTTATGTATATTAGAATGAATGGTCTCAACTTGTACCCTCTGATTTCCAATATCTTCTTTTATTAGGTCATAATTTCTAAAGATCTTCATTATTTGAGCTTCCCATCCATTTATTTTCTCTTTTATGTCCTTAGTCTTATCAGGCCATGTAAGAAAAAATGAGCTCTACTAACCTTTTATCATTAATCTTTGCCCTTACTTTCTTTTTTGTAGTTTTTTTTAGGGTCTCAAAATGAGAATTGATTCATTCCATTAACTTTTTCATTTGTGCATCAAGGGCCAATGATGTATCTCTCTTTATTCTGGGCATTAACTTTTCAAAAAATTGTTGATGCATCTTTTATCATCTCGTTGTCCTCCATATGGGATTTCAATGTCTCTTCCTATGCAGTGGTTTGAAAAATTGTCCCAAGTCTTAATTTCTATAGTGGGGACAAAGTGGCAAGGTTAACAGGTCCTTACAATAGCTTAGGTGCAGTCAAAATCTGAGCTTCCTTCTGCTTTTCCAAAAACTCTCACAAGGAGTCAGCAATGTCTCTTTTCTCTTCAACTTGAGATACCTCAGCATCTTGTCACTCTAGAGGATTTTCTTGAGCAGCCTCTTGTTCATTTTCTTCTGCAATCGGAGCAGGTTTGACACACATTTGTTCACTGGCTTCTTTCCTCTACTCATTTTGTTCCTCAGAGGCATTTTCTTCACATGTTACCTTTTCTTCCTCGGTATCTTTCATCTCTTCAACTTGCTCAAAGTTTACTGGAGGAGGTGTTCCACCTTGATCCATACTCTATTCTATATTTACTTCTTCTTCACTTCCTATGTCCACTAGAGGAGTAACTGTACTTTGTTTCATGTTCTGTTCCATATTTATCTCTGGAACTGTATTATCAACATCATCAATCTATTCCTCTTCATTAGGGTCAGCAATGGTTGGGATTTGCAGCTTATGTAACACTTTTAGTGTTATCTCCTTGGTCTCCTTGAATAGATTCTTAGTGTCACCAGACATCAGAGTGTTGACTCTCTTCTTGGTTCTGAATTCACCACTAAGCTTCTTAGTGACTTTAACCTTTTCTTCTCTTGTGATGTTTGGGCAAAGTTTCAACAAGACATATTCCTTTATCTCAACATCTTTGGCCATGGCCCCTTCTTTTCTTGCTATCATCATGCTAGCTAAAATGTCTGGTAACTCATCTATAATTTCAATTAATGCTTTACTAAACATATCCATATATCTTACAACTATTGTCTCAATTATTACCTTATCTGCATCTGATCTTTCATCATACATATCAATAATGGGTTTTAGAGTTCCATGCTGAGCAAATGCATTGACTGTGGCTTCCAAGGTTAGTGTTGCTTCATCTCCTTTGGTCTCAATCTTCTCACCTTTCTTTTTCTTTTTGTCCTTAACCTTTTCTAAAGGTTCCTCCTTTTTCCTAGAGGTGGCTTCATCTGTTTTTACCCTTTTTTCCTTGATTTTCTCAGCTGTCTCTATTTCCTCCTCTTCTTCTTCTCTAGCTCCAAGGCTTACATATACTATCTTTGTATCCTTTTCTTTCTTTCTTTTCTTTTTATCTTCTAGCTTCTTCTTTGGCACTTGCTCTTCAATATCTGTAGGCTTGTGTTTTTTTTCTTAACCTCAATAGAGGGTCCAGAGGTCTTAGAAGTGGTTGCTACTGAGGATGAGGCTCTTGTTCTTCTCCCAGAGCTAGATGAAAGCTTTTCTTTTTTAGATTTATCCTCTTTTAACCCCTTTTCATCAAAACCTAATTGTCATAAATGTTGATTCAAAAAGCTATCAAACTCTTACTCTGCTATTTATAGTTGATTTAAATTGCTCTGCAATCCACCACATTAGATTCTTTTCTACTGAAATCTTCTTCAAAAACTCTGTTATTTTGTTTTCTAGCTTATACCTTCATGTTGAATGTTAGTACCACTTTTCCGGCTGGGGGAACAAGATTTTCATTTAAGCTCCTCCTAAACTAGAGCTCCCAATTTACGTCCTAGAGGAAGTACCTGCGCCAAGTCTAGTATAGACTCATCCTTGACTTCATGTGCTTCCTTCTTAACTGAAATCTTATTCATCTCCTTCTTAATCTCTATCAGATCTACTGGTGCAGAGGCACCTACCTGACAGCTGGCCTTCATGAGGCAGTTAGTAGTTTTAGTTCTTGTTTGTGTTTCCAAGAAGGTCTGTTAGACCAAATGCATGTAATAAGGTCATGCTGATCATGATAAGATCATGCTGACCGGGCTTTTTCTATTTTTAGTTAGTTTGTTAGGAACAGCTGTCATGATGTATGATCGGTTGGATCTCCCAGCCGCCTGGAGAGTTCCCAGCCGCTTGGAGTTGGGTCAGTAGTACTCGTAGGATAATCTATTTAAGCATGAGATCGGTTGATATTGCATATACAGACAGATATCGTCGATCGAGTTAGGTTGCAGAGAGTGAGACTGAGAGAGAGGTTGAGCATTGTAATTGCATCTTTTGAAATCAATAAAGAGATCCTGTTTGTGTTTTTGCTCTGGTTGGATTCCATTGTTGAATCGATTTGCTGGTTTGAGTGGTTTCATGGATTCACTGATCCATTCCACCGGTTGACTCATCTGATCGGTGGAATGGCAATGTACAGTAGGTTAGGTTGTAGTTTGTTTTCTGTTCGCATGCAGGTGTGCAGGATCGCGGTCAAGAGATGTTGAAGACCCTAGCATGGGTATGTGCTAGGTCGAGCTGATAAGATAGAGTGTGAAAGGTCACCCTAAGAGTGGATCGGGTCATCCCTGGAGGATCGGCGAAGTGAAATTTTGCGAAGGCTGGAAATTGGTCAAGACGGCATCATCAGGATATTTCTGCAAATATCCTGCAGACAGTTCGGATATCGTCATCCGGATAAGTGAAGGAGAGCATGACGCTTTCGAGTGCATGAAGTGCAAGTGCGTCGGGGTGATCATCATCTGGAGGAGCCGAGGAGGAGCGTATCGGCATCAGGATCATCCATCGGGAGAACCCATCATCCGCATATCGCTAACAGATGCGGGAGTGAAAGTTTGTGTTTTTAACTAAGTGTTGAAGAGGTCATCAGGATATTGGGTGACGTCATCGTCATCAGGATATGACGTCATCGTCATCAGGATATTGAGATATTTCCCTATGCAAGTTTATCCTGCCGTCGTTAAAGTGCTTAGGTATCGGCAGAAGGTTGTATAAGCATCATTAGGAGGTTTCGAGAGGACCGGATAAATTATATCATGATGCTGTTGCTTGTATCGTCGGCTAGCGGAGCATCGAAGGGAAGGTGCTGAAGGCGATCGTCATCAGGATATTTGGGGCAACCGGATATTGGTTATCCTGCTGACGAAGGGAGTGTTGAGGATCATGATGATGACGATAGTGTTTGGAGCCCGATGAAAAGTGCAACCGGAGGATGTTTGCGCCCGCTGAATATCATGATGATGTTAGGAGGAAAGCGGAGGAGGTGAATAGTAGTCGGCAGGAGGATGATTGTGATCGTCCGAAATATGATGATGCTGACTGTGTAACGCGAAATATGATGATGCTGTTGGTGGTTTTAGGAAATATGATGATGATGGCAAAGATGATGATGATGAGGTTGGTCTGCAGACATCCATGCTATATGCGAAGGTTATAGTGTGGATGCCTCTACATCATCTACCTTTTGTACTAGTTTCTTCATCTCTACCTGATTATCCTTTTTCGTATTCTTGCTTCTATAGAACCTTGCAATATGTCCGAGCTTGTTGCAATTAAAGCATACAACATTTCTCTATCCATTGTTCCCTTCATTCATCCTTGATCTGCATTAGTTAGCCTTGTGTCCAAATCTATTTCATGCAAAGCAATTCCCATTGAAAGATTGAGTATTCCTTCCATTATTATAGTTGTTCCTTATCCGACTTCTACATTCACTAGCTCTATGACCACACGTCTTGCATATAAAGTAGTTACCTTTGAAAGTTTGAGCATTCCTTCCATTGTTGTAACCATTCCTTATTTGACTTCTACATTCATTAGCTTTGTGACATACTTTATTGCAAGTGAAACACTGACCAAAGAATGATGGAACATTTTGGTTCACTTTGCTCCTACATTGAGTATCATTATGATCAAACTTATTCCATGTGTTACAATAAGCATTGAAAGAAGGGCACCTTTGAGCATTTCATTGCCTGACCAGTGGTCTTCTAGGTCTGTTCCTTTGGTTTTGAATCTATTTGCCTTTGTCCTTTTTTGATCTTAGCATTCTTTTCTTGATTGGCTTTAGAACTTTCACCTTTCTCAAATCCCAAGCCTTCTTTGTCATCAAGACTCTTCTAACATGCAAGTATTCTATCAAGTTGGGTGGCACTCACTCTGAATTTATCTCCCTGAATCCATGCCTATTTCAGATCAGCTTTCAGATCCACAACCTCTTGTTCAAGTTTTGTATAGTCTTTAGATTTTCTTTTCACCAACTGATTTAGGTCTTCTTCTACTTTTGCTCTTTTTACAACTTCCACATTTAGATCATTCAAGGTTTCATTTGCTGATATCAATTGTTCACTAACCTCCTTATATTTTTCTTTGAACTTCTTGACTTGGTCCCTTAATTTTTTGATGCACTCATCTATTTCATTGACATTATCTTTCAGATCCCTATTTTATAATTCAACCTTTTCAAGAACTTCAAGGGCAACCTTGAGTTCTTCTTCACTGACAAGCATGCAATCTTCTTCTATAATTTCTATTGAATCAATTTCTTTAGGAGGAGTAGAATAAATTTTACCTACCATGTGTTTAATCTCCAAGATCTTCCTCAAGTTGTTAGACTTCTTCCAAGGAACCAGGCTCTAATACCAATTGTTGAACATCCAGATTACTAAGAGGGGAGCTGAATCAGTATTCTATTAAACCTTTTACTTATCAAACCATTAATCCATTTGCCACATTTGATAACAACAAAGAAAATTAAGTACAAAAGAAGCAACCACAAAGCATCACACATAAACACCAGGATTTTTACGTGGAAAACCCTAAATAGGGAAAAACCATGGTGAGTGTTAGCTCACAATAATTATGTAATAGCAATACCAAATTACAAGAAGGCTCACTACATTAGGGATCACTGCCTAGGGTATTGCATGTATGAGGATAACTAGTGTTGTCATTGATGTCTACATACTCATATTGCATTAATGAGAAAGATTGGATGAGCTGTGTGCTGAGGATATTAAGAAAATTAACCTCAATCAGGAATAGTGAAGAACAGTGATGACATTAAGGTAAAAGTCCAAGATAAGATGAATATCAGAGGATATGGTTTAAAGGGTTTTCAGATGTGAGTCTTGAGATGATCCATTCAAGATTTTAGAGGTCCACATGAAGATATGAAGAAGTGATGGTCGCTCTAGTAGAACCGGTTCTAACAAATGTTCAGTGGTGACAGAGTGTCACAGATTGGTCCCGTGAGCTCTGGAATTGCATTATCTAATTTTGCGGATTGGAGAGAGTGTTCAAGAAGTCTGTGTGAAGTGACAACTAGATTTTTTCATGGTTTGGAGGTCTAGAAGCACCTTTTTCAGTATGACAGTGGCGATAGACTGTGTTCTTGAAGTTCTAGATGAAGAAGAGAAGAATTCCAGTAAGCTGATAAAGTGCAGATGTTCTTGGTGAATCAGGAAAGGTTTTGGTGATCTTTGGATTGTGTACAATTCTTATTGGTGATCCGCATTGAAGTTGGAGTTTGCATTTGAAGAATTACCATCGGGTATTGGTGTTCTTCTTGAGACTGGCTGACTGAATGTGTTACACATCTTGCGAATGATCTTGTAGGTGTTTGCCAACTTAGATGATTGTTCCTAAGTCGATGCCTTGTATAAATAAAGGTTTGTGAATTCATTTTGAAGTGTGTCTTGGAGCGGATAAGTGGGGTGTAGCGAAGAGAAGTGCGAAAGGCAGAGCAGGAGTTTTTTGGGCTAAAATGGAAGTGATCCAGGCATGGTAAAGATGTCAATCTCTAGTTCAAGTTTGTAATACTTGTTACTTTGTAGACAGTGTGTCTCTTGTAGGTAGTGTGCCTCTTGTGAGTAGTGTGCTTGGGCAGTGAGCCCTAATTGGCATCTACCATCTATTTTTCTTATTCTTCTAATAGAGAATAATCCTTGGGTTAATCACCCCATGGTTTTTCCCTTGATCAAGTTTTCCACATCAAAATCTTGGTGTCTCATGTGTTGATGTTTATTTGCTCTAGTGTTTATACTTTATACTTTCATGAATGATTAATTGATATGCTATTACATAACAAAGAGGATTTAAGTGTTTAAATTAGAAGCAAGTTTTGGACAACTGATTCACCCCCCCTCTTAGTTGTCTATCTGGAATCCAACAATTGGTATTAGAGCCAAGTTCCTCTAAAAGGAGCTTAACCACTTGAGGAGATCTAGGATGTCATCATACAAGAAGGATAGTCTGAAGTTTGATGGAACCAACTTCTCTCTTTGGAAAGGTCACATGAAATGTCACTTGGAGTGTATGGGAAAGGTGTACTTATCCATGGTCACAAAAGTATATGTACCTCCACAGGGTGGTCTGACAACTCTAAATGAAATCATAGATGCTGAAAACAATCTGCGGACCAAAGAGGCTCTTCTAAGCGCATTGACTGACTTAGAACTCTCAAATGTTATTGACCTACCAACTGCCTATGAGATCTGGGTTAAACTGGAACTTCTGCATGAAGGAGATGAGTATGTTAAGAGTGCAAGGCTGCAGAGTCTCAAAGGGAAATTTGAAAGACTGAAGATGAGAGATGATGAAAATATTACTACCTTTAAGCCAAGAGTAAATGAGCTGGTGTGTGGAATTAGGAATGCTGGTCGAGTTTTGGATGAAAATGAGATTGTTGGCAAAATTCTCAGATCCCTTCCTGCTGTCTACAAAATCAAGGTTGCTGCAATTGATAAATTCAGAGCCCATACAACTATCACAAGAGACCAATTGGCTGGCAAACTAGCTGCATTTGAAATGACCAAGTTTGGAGATGATCCCCCCAAGACTGAATCTGCATTCAAAGCCAATGCCTCTATGAAAGGCAAACAAAGATTTGATCTGGGAGAAAACTCTTCAAGGAAGCTGTCATGGTATGACCAAGCAAGAAGAGACATGGAAGAGGAAGAAGCAGAAATAGCTCAACTTGAAGCCCTCATTGCAAAGAGACTGCCAAGAGGATCCAGTAAGTATGAAGGAAAATTACCCTTTAAGTGCTTCAATTGCAATAAGATTGGTCATTCTACTTCAAGTTGTCTGGAAAGATCTGCAAGGTCAAATTCTAATAGACAAAGGTTCCAAAAGAATTGTTATTATGTTCATGAAGATGATGATAATGAAGGAGTAACAGATGATGAATCAGAAATAGGAAACAAATCCATAAATGAATGGGTGTTTATTGCCATCAAGGAAGAAGATCCAATATCCTCTGAATCTGTCAATCATAAGGTTGTAGAAAGAGCTTTGGCTGCCCAAGTTGAAGAAAAGGATGATTGGGTTATTGACAGTGGATGCTCTCACCATATGACAGGTGACAAAAACAAGTTCCTAGACTTGGAAAGGTATGAAGGAGGAATGGTAAAGTTTGGTGATAATTTTGCTGGTAGAATCAGAGGTAGGGGAACTATTTCTTTTGATGGAAAGAGCAAAACTGGTAATGTACTGTATGTTGAAGGATTGAAGCACAATCTTCTCAGTGTTGGACAGTTGGTAGACAAAGGTTATGATCTCCAGTTCAAAAATGGAAGATGTAGGATCTTTGAAAGCTCTAGAACTGAGATTGCATCCAGTACTCAAACAAAAGGTAATATCTTCCATCTAGTTGGTTCTAATAAAAGTTGTTTGTTTTTTCAAGTTGATCAGAGTTGGTTATGGCATAGAAGGATGTGTTATGTAAATTTTGATAACATCATCAAGATAAGCAATACTCAGGCTGTAAGAGATCTTCCAAAATTGGTGAAACCTACAAATAGCTTGTGCAAAGAATATCAGCTGGGTAAATAGAGCAGAGTCTCATTCAAAAGCAAGGATCAGTCCTCTACCAGATTATTGGAATTAATTTATACTGATCTATGTGGTCCGACAAGAATCAAGAGTATGCAAGGTGATAGATATTTCATGTTACTGATTGATGACCATTCCTAGATGATGTGGGTTACCTTTGTGAAAGAGAAATCAGAAGCTTTTGAGAAGTTCAAAATCTTCAAGGCTATGGTAGAAAATCAAACCAGACTGAAACTAAAATGTTTGAGGTCTGATAGAGGTGGTGAATTCACATCCGGTGAATTCATAGATTTTTGTGAGAAGCATGGTATAAAGAGACAGTTATCTACTCCTAGGACTCTATAGCAGAATGGAGTAGTAGAGAGAAAGAACCAGACCATCCAGGAAGCATCTAGGCTAATGATGATGGAAGCAAATGTTCCCCAGATGTTTTGGAGAGAAGTTGTCAGCACTGCAATCTATACTCTCAATCGAGTTCAAATCAGAAGCAATACCGGTAAGACTCCTTATGAACTTTGGTTTGGTTTCACTCCTACTGTGAGATATTTTAGAGTATTTGGTAGCAAATGTTACATTAAAAGAGATGAAGATCTAGGAAAGTTTGATGCTAGAAGTGATGAAGGAATTTTCTTGGGTTACTCCACTCAAAGCAAAGCATACTGGTGTTACAATAAGAGACTGAGAAAGATAATAGAAAGTATAATTGTGAAGGTTGATGAAGGAATTGAGAAGCCCTCAAGGTTTTATGAATATGATGAAGATGATCAGAATGGTTCTCTGGTTCAAAGAGCTCAATCCTCCTCTGAAAGTTAGATTCAGACTGATCTGGTAAATCAGGAAGAAGAGGTTTATCTGAATGAGCCTGATCAAGAAACAGTAGTACAAGAAACTCCCAAAGTTCCAAGGTATGTAACTCTAATCCACTCTGAAGATCAGATCATAGGTGACAAAAGCAAAGGGGTACAAACAAGGAGGAAAATTGCTCAAAATTCAGATGAATACTGTCTGATTTCAAAGATTAAACCTAAGACAATAAATGAAGCATGCAATGATGAAAACTAGACCAAAGCAATGGAGGAAGAGTTGATGCAAATTGAGAAAAATCACACTTGGGATCTTGTTCCCAGACCTAGAAACAAGAATGTGATTGGAACCAAATGGGTCTTCCGAAACAAACTAAATGAAGTTGGTGAAGTAATCAAAAACAAAGCCAGATTGGTCTGCAAAGGCTACTCTCAAATAGAAGGAATTGATTTTGAAGAAACCTTTGCTCCGGTGGCAAGAATTGAAGTAGTTAGATTATTTCTTGCATTTTCTACCTTCAAAGACTTCAAGGTATATCAGATGGATGTCAAGTCTACCTTCCTAAATGGTGATTTGGAAGAAGAAGTATACATTGAGCAACTGGATGGATTTCAATTGTCTGATCATAGTGATATAGTTTGCAAGTTGAAGAAAGCACTGTATGGATTGAAGCAAGCCCCAAGGGCTTGGTATGAAAGGTTAGATAAGCATCTTGTGCAGATTAGTTTCAATAAAGGTACTGCTGACAGTAACTTATATTTTAAAATTAATCATGAAAACATCTTGATTATTGAAGTATTTGTTGATGATATCATCTTTGGAGGAAAAGATAGCATGTGTAAAACTTTTTCAAATCAAATGAAAAGTAAGTTTGAGATGTCCATGCTTGGTGAAATGAATTTCTTCTTGGGTCTGTAAATTACTCAAACAAAGAAAGGGATCTTCATTTCTCAGACCAAATATGTGAAAGAATTGTTGAGGAAATTTGGAATGGAAGATTCAAAGCCAATGAATACTCCCATGGCAACTAGATGCAAGTTGAGAAAAGATGATGACTCTCCCAAGGTGGATCAAACAAAATATAGGTCAATGATTGGAGGACTATTGTATCTCACTCAAACTAGACCAGATATTATGCAGGTTGTTGGTCTTGTTGCTAGATTCCAAGCTAATCCTAGAGAATCTCATGTTATGGCAATCAAGAGGATTTTTAGATATCTAAAGGGGACTGTTGAGTATGGTCTATGGTACCCTAGAGATCATGATTTCTCTCTTCATGCATATATAGATGCAGATTGGGCAGGAGATGTGGATGACCGGAAGAGCACCAGTGGTGGAGCTTTCTTTTTGAGAAAAAGATTGGTTTCTTAGCTAAGCAAGAAACAAGAGGTAATATCTCTGTCTACAACTGAAGCAGAATACATTGCAGCAGCAGGTAGTTGCACTCAAATCTTATGGATGAAGCAGATGTTAAGAGACATTAAAGTAGAATATGAGGAGCCTATCACAATTTTCTGTGATAATTCAAGTGCAATAAATATTTCTAAGAATCCGGTGTTGCATTCTAAGACCAAGCACATATCTATCAAGTTTCACTTTCTGAGAGAGCAAGTGAACAAGGATGAAGTCAGATTAGAGTATGTGCCCTCCAAGGATCAGATTGCAAATATTTTTACTAAACCTCTTCCCAAGGACTCTTTTGAGTTTCTCAGGGAGAAGTTAGGGGTCATTGCACCTCCGATGATGAACTAGGATGCACTAATGTGCATCAGTCCGGTAGATATCACAGTCATATCTTGTGATCCGGATTGGTGATGGGGAGCTGCTACTCAGGGGGAGCAGCTGGTATGATTCTAATGTGTTAAAGTTGCAAGTATGAGCCCTTTGCCATTGATGTCAAAGGGGGAGAGAAGACATGTGAAAAACAAGTGGTTGATCAAAGGGGAGCAGTAAAGAAAGAGAAGACATGTGAAGAGTTGTTGCTGATAGGGGGAGCTGTGACAGAAAGGAGTTCTTGTCTTGATGGTTTTTCACATCATATGTTGCCATCAATGACAAAGGGGGAGATTGTTGCATGTATGAGGATAACCAGTGTTGTCATTAATGTCAACATACTCATATTGCATTAATGAGAAAGATTGGATGAGCTGTGTGCTGAGGATATTGAGAAAATTAGCCTCAATCAGGAACAGTGAAGAACAGTGATGACATTAAGGTAAAAGTCCAAGATAAGATGAATATCAGAGGATGTAGTTTAAAGAGTTTTTAGATATGAGTCTTGAGATGCTCCAGTCAGGATTTCAAAGGTCCACATGAAGATATGAAGAAGTGATGGTCACTCTAGTAGAACTGGTTCCGACAGATGTTCAGTGGTGATAGAGTGTCATAGATTGCTCTAGTGAGCTCTAGAATTGCATTATCTAATTCCGCGGATTGGAGAGAGTGTTGAAGAAGTCCATGTGAAGTGACAACTAGATTTGTTCATGGTTTGGAGGTCTGGAAGCACATTTTTCAGTATGACAATGGTGATAGACTGTGTTCTTGAAGTTCTGGATGAAGAAGAGAAGAATTCCAATAAGTTGATAAAGTGCAAATGTTCTTGGTGACTCAGGAAAGGTTTTGGTGATCTTTGGATCGTGTACAATTCTTATTGGTAGTCTGCATTGAAGTTGGAGTTTGCATTTGAAGAATTACCACTGGGTATTGGTGTTCTTCTTGAGACTGGCCGACCAGATGTGTTACACGTCTTGCGAATGATCTTGTAGGTGTTTGCCAACTTAGATGATTGTTCCTAAGTCGATGCCTTGTATAAATAAAGGTTTGTGAATTCATTTTGAAGTATGTCTTGGAGCGGATAAGTGGGGTGTATCGAAGAGAAGTGTGAAAGACAGAGTAGGAGTTTTTTGGGCTTAAATGGAAGTGATCCAGGCATGGTAAAGATGTCAATCTCCAGTTCAAGTTTGTAATACTTATTACTTTGTAGATAGTGTGTCTCTTGTAGGCAGTGTGCCTCTTGTGAGCAGTGTGCTCAGGCAGTGAGCCCTAATTGGCATCTGCCATCTATTTTTCTTATTCTTCTAATAGAGAATAATCCTTGGGTTAATCACCCCGTGGTTTTTCCCTTGACTGGGTTTTCCACGTCAAAATCTTGGTGTCTCATGTGTTGATGTGTATCTACTCTGGTGTTTATGCTTTATGCTTTCATGAATGATTAATTGATATGCTATTACATAATAAAGAGGATCTAAGTGTTTAAATTAGAAGCAAGTTTTGGACAACTGATTCACCCCCCCTCTCAGTTGTCTGTCCGAAATCCAACATAGGGCTCATTGCCCAAAGAAATGCTCACTGCAAGAAAGGATCACTACCAAAATAGGCTCACTTCCTAGAGAAAGAAAGAAGGAAAGAAGGATGGCTCACTGCCAAGTTGAACTACTCTAATTACATCTACACATGCATGGTTACAGCTCCAATGAAGCTTAAAAATACTGTCTCAAAACTCTTAATCTTGACTGCTCTATTTCACTGCTCTATTTTTACATTAAACAAGATCTCTCTTCTTCTACTCTTGTTGCCTTTACTATACTTCACATATCACACACATATTCGTATTTGTACACCTTCCTCCAAACATCAAATTTGATCTTATATAAATATCTACAACACTTAGATTTTTCATATTAGATCGGCCTACAAAGACATAGCATGTAGTCATGCCTTATGTAACTTGTCAGCCAAATACATTCACCAAGTTGAACAACAAACCCAAAAAACACTTGAATCACATCCACATATGTCAGCTCTAGCTATAGAACCACTTAGGATAAGATTCCAAATGATAGAACTTACTACACACATATCACACTATCATGTCAGCCTCAAACACAGACTATTACTGACTTAGTCTATCTGTCAAACTACATCGTTTACTATGTATCACAATACTTGCTCAAAATCATATCAAAGACTCCTTAGACAACATAGAACATAACTCTAGAATCTCAAAGCAAGATCACCTTTTGTGGTAAAACCTGGACCATAAGAACACATGCCCTATCACAAACAAGTTCTGTCAAACCAAGTAGCGATAATTAGACACTCACAACTATCTTTCAGGTGGATCTCAGAACCTACAAATCTATATTTAGACACTTCATACAAGTGTTTAAAACACCTCAAAACCATATAAAAAGATATCCAACACTGATGGAATACAGATCAAATCAATTGAGTGATCTGCTCTAAATAGCACTGTATTCTGCTCTACCAGACTTAGGTTGTTTGAAGACATGCTTCTGGTACTTATGAAGAGATAAAATCTTGGATATAGGATCACTTAAGGACTATAAATAACATACCAGAACCACATGACCTGATCTTCAACTGCGGACCAATGCCATCCATTACACTGTCTCTCTGTTGCTATCTCTTGTATACTGTCAACACAGCCAAAATGACAGTCTTTTTCATTGGACCAAAATCTTTGTCCCAACCTTATTCCTTTTCTTGTTGCCATCAATGACAAAACCTTCAAATATCATGCACAATCATTCATCATCATACCAGCAATGTCTCTCTCTTAATGATGTTTGCCAATTTTCCAACACCTACCCTAAGGAGTGTTATACAGGTATAATCTTTTCATGGTTTGGCAAGTTTTTGTATAAAATTTATCATGAAGTTTAGTAGCATTTGTGTACCCCTAACTAAGACAATGATAGGGGAGAGAAAAGAGTTGAAATGGACTATAGGATCAACCAAGAGTTTTGATACATTGAAGAAGAAAGACACATATAAACCTATGTTGGCACTTCTAGATTTCAATAAGGTATTTCAGGTAGATTGTGATTCTAGTGGCAGTGCTATAGGAGCTATTTTGAGTAAAGAAGGTAAGCCCATTGCCTATTTTAGTGAGAAGCTTAATGATGTCAAGAAAAAGTATTATGTTTATGATCAAGAGTTTTATGCTATAGTTTAGGCTTTGAAGAAATGGAGACATTATTTTTTGTCAAAAGAGTTTGTTTTATATACTGATCATAAGACTTTGTAGTATCTTAATAGTCAAGGAAAGTTAAATTAGAGGCACTTAAAATGGGTTGAGTTTTTGCAGAGTTATACCTTTGTTTTGAAGCACAGTAGTGGGAAGTCCAACAGAATTGTAGATGCCTTAAGAAGAAGTCAAAATTTGTTGGCAGAGATGAATATAGAGGTTATTGGGTTCAATGAACTCAAGAATTTGTACCTTGAAGATCTAGACTTTGCAGAGGCCTAGAAATCTTGTTTGGAGCATGTTACTCTAGATAGAATAAGATGGTTGGATTACATAATCCAAGATGGTATGTTGTTCAGAGGAAGCTAGTTGTGCATTCCGAGGAGTTCCATGAGAGAGAACCTAATTAAGGAGAAGCATAGTGGAGGGTTGGCATGACACTTTCGTCAAGATAAGACCATTGATCTTGTTAGTGAGAATTATTACTAGCCACAGTTGCACCAGGATGTGAAGAAATTTGTGCAAAGTTGTAGAGTATGCCATATTCCTAAAGGAGTAAGCCCAAATATTGGGCTATATCAGCCATTACCTATACCAGAGGGGCCATGGGAGCATATCAACATGGACTTTGTTCTTGGTTTATAGAGGACATAGAGAGGGCATAGAGAGGGCATGATTAAATATTTGTGGTGGTTGACAAACTTTCAAAGATGGCACATTTCAATATGTGTCAAAAAACCAATGATGTTGTTCACATTGCAGAGTTGTTTATCAGAGAGGTGGTTAGACTACATGGTCTACCAAGGAGTATAGTTTCATATAGAGATACGAGGTTTTTTGGGTATCTCTGGATGACCTTATGGAAGAAGTTGAAGACTGGGTTGAAGTTCAATTTTGCACATGATCCACAGACTAACAGACAAATAGAGGTAGTGAATCAAACTTTGGGCAACCTGCTAAGATGCTTAGTAGGAGATAAGCCCAAGGGATGGGATTTCATATTACCATAGGCAGAGTTTGCATATAACAATTCTATTAACAGAAGAACTGGTCAATCCCCATTCCAAATTGTATATGGGAGTAGTCTGAGAAATGCTTCTAAGTTGAGAAAGATAGACAGAGGAGATAAGAGTAGTGCTGAGGCTGGAGACTTTATAGAGCACCCAAAGAGTTTGCATGAAGAGGTACAACATAACATTAATAAAATGAATTCTTAGTACAAGGCTAAGGCAGATGAGAAGTGAAAGTTTAAGGAACTCAAGGTTGGTACTGAAGTCATGCTTTACCTAAGGAAAGAAATGTTCCCAATGGGGACATCTAATAAGTTGAAGATGAAGAAATTTGGACCATATAGGATCCTGAAGAAGCATGATTTAGGAAATGCATATGAGGTAGAGTTGCTGAGTGGAATCAACATTTTCCCTATATTCAACATTGTTGATTTAACAGAGTATCATGAAGGTGGTACAAAGGATGGACCAATAGAAGAATAATGGAGTACCTCAGCATCTACTTCAAAGGAGGAGATAGAAGAAATCCTAGATAGCCATGTGGGAAGAAGTACCCAAAACAGGCAATATGAATATCTTGTTAAGTGGAAAGGAAGACCTATCAAAGATTCTTCTTGGTTGTCTAAGGTGGAGGTTGACCATTTTTTTTTTCCTCGAACACCTAAGATGTGACAAGGTCACTTCTCAAATTACCTCGGTGTCTAATGTAGGAGTATCCAGTGGTATAAGGGCAATCTTGCATCACCTAAATAATAATGATTTTTTTGGTCTTTTCAATTTTGGTATTTTTAAATACCCAATTGCTTGAATAATAATGTAGAACCTTCAATTTTTCCAACGTGCAAAAAATAACAAACTGCTATTTTTAAAAAGTTTGCATTTGAGCATGTCTATAAGTGGAATTTTACTTAAAGCTTTAGAATTGAAAAATATAACATTTGGTGAAGGAATTGGCCAAAGATCACTTGTGGGCTTAAAGATATTAAAGCTTATGTTTTTTTAAAAACCCCTAAAAAAGTTTTAAAATCAAATGTGAGGAACTTAGAGGTCCCTTATGACCTCAAAAGTGGGAAGAATTGACAGAGTGGAATCTAAGGATGTAGAGAACTTCATGAGATTTTCAACACATCAAATGGTTCATCAATCGGATACCCTGATCAAAAGTTATGGCTCTCAAAAGTTGACCTCTTTTTGGAGGGAGTCACAAATTTCAAAATTTTAGTTGGAAGGCACCAAAAATGGGTTATTTATGACCAGTTTTTGAGAATCCTTTGGGTTAGAGAAAGGGGGAAAGTGGTGAGTTAGGAAAATGAGTGAAAATAGAAACCCTAGCATATTTGAAGCTACAAAAGGTAGAAGGTTCTAGAATCTAGAGGAAGGAAGCTGCAATATGTTGCAGCCTATTGAGGATTCATCCTTTGATTTATTTCTAGTTTCTGTAATGTAATGTGTTGTTTAGTTAAATAAATGAAATTTCCTATTTTCTATGTGTAATTTGTGTTATTGTGTGTTCTAGGTTTGATCCCATTCATCAAGTAGTATCAGATCAAGGGTTCCTAAGTGTGTAGACAGATCGTTGACTATGAGGAAGTTTACACTAGGACCTGAGGTTGTGGGTTTGGACCTGAGGTTGTGGGTTTGCTGTAGAGATCAAAATACCTCCACCAAAAAACTATGGTAGGAGAAATACTTTGATAGAAGAGGATTTTAGATCCCTACAAAGGCAAATTGATGCATTGCAAGAGGTGTTGCAAAGAGGGTTTCAACAAAGAATAAGAGAAGAGAGTGAAGATGAAGATAAAGAAGAAGAGCTATCGGAGGAAGAACAAGTTGATGCAGGAGATCCTGCACAAGTTAGGTTGTTGAGGTCTATTTCTAAGATTGGAAAGAGGCATAGGATTGAAGTTTCTACCTATTCTGAGGATTTGAATTTGGAAGAGATTATTGATTGGATAAATGATATGGAGGAATATTTCGAGTATGAAGATGTGGAGGATCTAGAATGGGTCAAGTTTGCAAAAATGATGTTGAAGGGCCATGCTAGTATTTGATGGAAGGAGGTCCAATTAGTGAGAAATAGAAGACAAAAAGAAAAGATTACCAGATGGGATTGGATGGTGGACAAACTAAAGAAGTAGTTCATTCCTATGGACTATGAGTTGGCGTTATTGAAGAAGTTGTGAGAATTGAAGCAAGCTAACAAGTCTATTAAGGAGTATACAGAAGTTTTTTATTAGATTATTATTAGAACAAGCCATGCAGAGGCTAAGAAGGAGAAGGTAGCCCATTATATTAATGGGTTGATGGCAAGTATTCAAGAGGATCTGAGCCTAGTCAAAATGACCATCATAGAATATGCATACCAATTTGTCCTAAAGGTGGAAGAGAATCTAAATAAATGATTTGAAGGCCAAAATTAAAATCAAAAGAAAAGTAAGGAAGTAGGAACCAATGAAAATTAGAAAGGAGATAATGCCTACCGCTCTCATGACAAAAATAAATTGTGAGAAAAGAGGAAGAGGAACTTTCAGAGTAACATGTTTCCAATGTGGAGAACAAGGACTTCGAGCCTACGAGTGTCACAAACATCAAGGAAGGAAAAATAGAAGACCTAAAGGTAATGCATGAGTTACACATATAGATGAAGATGTGTAGCCTACGCATTCTGAAGATGCTAAAAGGGGAGGAATCCTAGTTGTTAGAAGAACCTTGTTAAATGATGAGAAAGAATTAGATCAAAGGAAGAGTTTATTCCACACAAGCTGCAAGTGTGAAGGTAAAGTGTTGTGATATTATTATTGACATTGGAAGCACTTATAATCTTATCTCAGAAGAGATGGTTAACAAATTGAATTTTGACAAGGAGAAGGCATCCACATCCATATCAGACTACATGGTTGTAGAAGCACCATAAAGATTTAGTCAATGAGCAGTGTTTAGTCAAGTTCAAGATTGGAGGCTACCATGATGAAGTGTTGTGTGACATCATACCGATGGATGCGTGTCATATGCTATTGGGAAGGTCATGGCAGTGTTGTCCATGATGGGTATGCAAAAACCTATTCCTTGACAAAGAATGGAATTCATTATAAGTTGAAGTCCTTGAAGGAGGTGGAAGAAAAGGTATGTAGTACTACCAAAATTTTCTTGGTAGATGGTAGGAAATTTTTGGATGGTATGAAGCACGAACATCATTGCTTTGCATTGATTCTTAAGATCAGCCAAGAGAAATGTGAAGATGTACCAGCAGAAGTCTCAGACCTATTGGAAGAATTTCAGCACATTATCTTTGATAATGTACCAGAAAGTTTACCATCGGTAAGGAAGATAAGTCTCCCAAACAAGTTGATGAGCTCTTAAGGAAATGATTTATAAGGGAGAGCCTAAGTCCATGTGTGGTACCTATAGTACTAGCACCGAAAAAAGATGGAGAGTGGAGAATGTGTATAGATTCCTAAGCCATCAACAAAATTACAATCAAGTATAGATTTTCATTGCCAAGGATGGGTGATATTACAGATTGCTTGTGTCATGCACCCATTTCCCATGTGGTCAAAACACACAACACACATGTCATGTCCACATTTGTCATGTGGTCATGAAATGAAATATCAAAAAAAATTCCACGCATCCCTAGAAACCCCCTCGTATGCATCAGCATGCTCAGTGGCAATACACAAAGGCATAAACATCTCAATCAAATTTGGGGAATATGAACACATGCGCAGTCCCCTGCGTGATGATAGCTAACTAAGGGGGTCAATACGACGTGAGAAGCATCACCATTAGGGTTAGGATTGATTGATTCAAACCCTAAGTCTTCCTAGGTGAGTGACGAGATTTCAACACGAGTCAAAATTAAAACCCTAATTCTAGAGCATAAAAGAATTAAATAACCACTTAATTAAACATCCAGTTTGTGGAAGCACTATACTATTACTCATCACAAGGATTAAATCATCTTTCTCCATCGCTCTCAAGCCATAACTTGCCCTCAAGGCCAAAATACAAAAAAACTAGGAGGTGACCTCGAGGAGGTTCACTCCTTCCCCACCCCACACATGTTGAGCATTTTATCCAAATGGAGAGGCTCTTAAAATCACCCTCAAAACCCCAAAATAATAAAACACAAAACACACTAAATGCAACACACAAGTAAAGTAAAATACATAAGGAAAGGCATCAAGCCTTGAATCCTACCTTAAATAGCCCAACAAGGAAGATAGTTGAAGTACAACCCTTCCAACTCCTCCTCCAAATTGTGCCTCCAAAATCCCTAACTCTCTTCCCAAATTCAAAATAAAATGAAAAATATAATGAAATCAACAACCCTCTCCCTCTCTTCAAGAGGGATTAAAATAGGCTCTCCTCATGAGCCTTGAGGAATGGGAAGGTGACACATGTCACCTTCTCCTTCCTCCTCATATCCACTTGCAAGCTTCATGGAATGTGGGGGTGACATATGTCACCCTCCCATTCCACCAAGTCTTGCCCCTCCACTTATGCTCTCTCACACATGTGGGAGAGAAAGGTGGAGCCCAAAAAGGATGTGGGTACAACAAGTGCCCCAATCCTAAGCTCCCATGAAAGCCCACAAAACCCCAAGGTACTCTCACCAATGTGAGAGAACCTTGGAGTTGGGTCCTCCACAATTAGGGGTCTTGAAGGCTCCCCAACCCTTCAAACAAGGTACCCCAATGCTTGGAATGAGGTGTGGATAAGGTTGAGTGTCTGACCCAACCTTCCACTCATTTCCAAACTTCTATTTTCGTCACTTTACTTCATGGTGAAGTTTAAGTGACCAAATGGGAGTTATCCTAGGGTTAGACAAGCTCAAATGGTCCTTAGACCCTAGGGGTACAACCCATGGCCACTTTAACCCAATTTGAGCACCTTATGGTGAGTAAAATTACATGAAAAGGGGTCACAAAAATAAAAACTCAAAACTAAAATCAATTAAACATTACACCTTTACAACACCAACATAAAATCATTGAAAATAGGTAGACCTAGCCCAAAAGACTCTATACACGAACATTACGAAAATTCATCAAGCATAACACAGTTGATCTTGGTTCCTCTTGGAACTAGATTAGCTTAACACGGGATTTCACAAAATGTGTGGGATGATCTCTGATTATCCGTGGCTTGGGATAAACACCTACACACTTAAACAAAAGATTAATCCAAACATGTATATCATAGCCAAAGCAAGGGAAACATACACTCACACCATCGCATAATCATATAAAACATCATAAAGTCACATCATAACTAAATTCATAATTTTGCATTTCTAAAATCCATCTCAAGATAAAATCACATAATAAATCCATAATATGATCTCACAACTAATATCTCAAATAATATCATAATGTATATCGCATGTCAAATCATCATCAGTGAATCAAAATCAGGATCTAGTCTCATCAAAACATGCTAAACATAATTAACCAAAATAAAAGCATATAGTCTAGAAGGTCTGCATATCGGGATCAATAGTCCCCAAATGTCAAAAATGTCTCTAATAGTAATATGAAACAAGCAAAATATAAGGGAGTGAAATAGCAGGCCTCACATCTTGAGTGGAGCCAAGTGCTTTATGAAGATTGATCTAAAGAGTGGATATTGCTAGATCTGAATAAGAGGAGTTGAATGGAAGATAGTCTTCAAGACTAAGGATGACTTGTACGAATGATTAGTCATGCCATTTGGGCTAACCGATGCATCTAGCACATTTATACAACTAATAGGTGAGGTACTAAAAGAGTTCTTCGGTAAATTTGTCATTGTTTATTAAGATGATATTTTAATTTCCAGTAAGGCTTTGGAGGAGCACCTAATGCATATTCAAAAAGTTTTTGAGAAGCTGAGGGAAGAAAAGTTGTTGATTAATCTGAAGAAATGTAGTTTTATGAAGGAGTTGGTGTACCTAGGATTTATTATCTCTGTTGAGGGTCTTAAAATGGATCCCAAGAAGGTGAGGGCCATCATTGAAAGGCCTACCCCAAGGAGTGTTACAGAGGTACAAAGTTTTCATGGTTTGGCAAGTTTTTATAGAAAAATTATCAGGAATTTTAGTAGCATTTGTGCACCCCCAACTGAGATAATGAGAGGGGATAGAAAAGAGTTTAAATGGACTATAGGAGCAGCCGAGAGCTTTGATACATTGAAGAAGAAAGTCATAGCGTAACTTCTTTTGGCACTTCTAGATTTCAATAAGGTATTTTATGTAGATTAAGATGCTAGTGGCAATGCTATAGGAGTTGTTTTGAGTCAAGAAGGTAAGCTCATTGCCTATTTTAGTGAGAAGCTTAATGATGCCAAGAAAATGTATTATGTTTATGATCAAGAGTTTTATGCTATAGTTTAGGCTTTGAAGAAATGGAGACATTATTTGTTTCCGAAAGAGCTTGTTTTATATACTTATCATCAGGGTTTGAAGTATCTTAATAGTCAAGGAAAGTTAAATTAGAGGTGCTTAAAATGGGTTGAGTTTTTCATAGTTATACTTTTTTTTTAAGCACATGAGTGGGAAGTCCAATAGAGATGAAGATACCTTAGGAAGAAGGAAAAATTTGTTGATAGAGATAAAAGTAGACGTTGTTGGGTTCAATGAACTCAAGAATTTGTACCCTAAAGATCCAAACTTTACAGAGGCCTAGAAAGCTTGTTTGGAGTCTATTACCCTAGATAGGATGAGATTGTTGGATTACATAATCTAAGATGGTATGTTTTTTAGAGGAACCCAGTTGTGCATTCTGAGGAGTTCCATGAGAGAGAACTTGATTAAGGAGAAGCATATTGGAGGGTAGGAAGTACACTTTGGTCGAGATAAGACCCTTGCTCTTGTTAGTGAGAATTATTACTAGCCACAGTTGCACTAGGATGTGAATAAATTTGTGCAAAGTTGCAGAGTATGCCAGACAACCAAAGGAGTGAGTCAAAATACTGGGCTATATCATCCATTACCTATATCAAAGGGGCCATGGGAGGATATTAGCATGGACTTTGTTCTTGGTTTACTGAGGACATAGAGAGGGCATGATTCAATATTTTTGATGGTTGATAGATTTTCAAAGATGGCACATTTCATTCCATGTCAGATAACTAGTGATGTTGTTCACATTGCAGAGTGGTTTGTCAGAGAGGTGGTTAGACTACATGGTCTACCAAGGAGTATAGTTTTAGATAGAGGTACCAAGTTTGTTGGGTATTTTTGGAGGACCTTATGGAAGAAGTTGAAGACTAAGTTGAAATTTAGTTCTGCACATCATCTGTAAGCTGATGGATAGACACAAGTATTGAATCAAAGTTTGGGAAACTTGTTGAGATGCTTAGTAGGAGATAAGCCCAAGGGATGGGATTTCATATTACTACATGCATAATTTGCATATAAAAATTCTATCAATAGAAGTATTGATAAATCCCCATTCCAAAGTGTATATGGGAGTAGTCTAAGAAATGCATCTGAGCTAAGAAAGATAGATAGAAGAGAGAAGAGTAGTGCCAAGGCTAGAGACTTTGCAAAGTACCTGAAGAGTTTACATGAAGAGGTACGACATCACATTAATAAAAGAATTCTCAGTACAATACTAAGGTAGATCAAAAGTGAAAGTTTAAGGAATTCAAGGTTGGTGATGAAGTCATGGTTCACCTAAGGAAAGAAAGGTTCCCAATGGGGACATACCATAAGTTGAAGATGAAGAAATTTGGACCATGTAGGATCTTGAATTAGCATGATTCAAGAAATGCATATGAGATAGAGTTGTCAACTGAAATCAATATTTCTCTTATTTTCAACATTGCTGATTTAATAGAGTATCAAGAAGGTGGCACAAAGGATGGATTAATAGAAAAACAATGGAGTATCCCACCATTGACATCAAAGGAGTAGATAGAAGAAATCCTAGAAAGTCATGTGGGAAGAAGTACCCGGAATAGGCAATATGAAGAATATTTGGTTAAGTGGCAAGGAAGGCCTGTCAAAGATTATTTTTGGTTGTCTAAGGAAAATGTTGACCATTTGGGTTTTCCTCAAACACCTAAGATATGACAAGATCACTTCTCAAATTACCCTAGTGTCTGATACAGGAGCATCCAATGGTTAGTAAGGGCAATCTTGCATCACCTAAAAAAAAGATGATTTTTTTGTGTTCTTTTCAATTTTGGTATTTTAGGATACCCAATTACTTGAATAATAATGTAGAACCTTTAGTTTTTCCAACCTACTAAAAATAGCAAACTACTATTTTTAGAAAGTTTACATTTGATCACGTATGTAAGAAGAAATTTACTCAAAGCTTTATAATTGCAAAATATAACACTTGGTGAAGGAATTGGCCAAAGATCACTTGTGGGATGAAAGATATTAAATCTTTTGCTTCTTTAAAAACCCTAAAAAGGTCTCAAAGTCAAATATGAGGCACTTAGAGGCCCCTTATGGCCTCAAAAAAGGATGGAATTAATAGAGAGGATTCTAAGGACATAGATGACTTCACAATGTTTCCAACACATCAAATGGTTTGTTAATTGGACACCCAGATCAAAAGTAATGACTCCCAGAAGTTGACCTATCTTTGGAGGGAGTTACAAATTTTAAGATTTTGGCTAGAAGGCACCCAAAAAGGTTATTTATGACCATTTTTGAGATCCCTTATGCAGTAGAGAAAGGGGGAAAGTGGTGAGTTAGGAAAAGGAGGAAAAATAGAATCCCTAGTAGATTTAAAGCTACATAAGGTAGAAGGTTCTAGAATCCAATGGAAGGAAGTTGTAATGTGTTGCATCATGTTGAGGATTCAATCCTCTGATTTGATTCTAGTTTTTGTAATGTAATGTGTTCTTCAGTTCAATAAAAGGACTTTCCTATTTTCTCTATGTAATCTATGTTATTGTGTGTTCTAGGTTTGATCCTCCTCATCAAGTGGTATCAGATCAAGGGTTCCTGAGTGTGTAGATAGATTATCGATCGTGAGGTAGTTTACACTAGGACCTAAGGTTGTGGGTTTGTTGTAGAGATCAAAATACCTCCACCAAGAAACTGTGGTGGGAGAAATACTATGAAAGAAGATGGTTTTAGAGCCTTTCTGATGAAGGGGGTAAATAATAAAACACACAATAATAGAAATTGCACACAGAAAATAGAATGACATTTTATTAATATGGGTAAAACATTACATTACAAAAGCTCAAATACAATCAGAGGATGAATCCCCTACATGCTACAACACATTACAGCTCCCTCTCTCAAGACTTTGGAATCTTCAGCCTTCTGTAATTCCCAAATCAACTAGGGTTTCTAATTTCCCCACCTTTCTTGACTCTACACCTTCCCCCTTAACTCTAATGCCCTAAGTGTTCCCAAAAATGGTTATATATAGCCCTTTTTGGCAACCACTAGCTTAATTTCAAAATTTGCATCTCCCTCCAAAAATAGGTCAACTTCGCGAGGCCATAACTTTCGATCCGACCATTGGATTTTCAATTATAATACCTTTTCGGAAAGCTCTCGAAAAGACGATGGTACTAATAAGTAAATTGTTTCGGTTTCCCACCAAATTTTGGGCCTATCCAGAGCCTCTAAGTGCCTCAAATTTGACTTTGAATATTTCAATAGGATTTTTGGAATTTAAAATTTTAATATCTCACAAATGACAAATGACATTGAAGTGATTTCTTCACCATTAGCTTCAATGCACCATTCTGGAGGTCCGTGTAAGATTTTGTATCCAACCATGCACAAATGCAAACTTACTAAAAATAGTAACCCTACCAAATTTAGCCCTTATTGAAAAGAAACAACATATTTTTTATTTTTATTTTTTGGTTGATGCAAGATTACTCTTACACCCTGGATGCTCCTACATCAGACACCTGGGGTAATTTGAAAAGTGACTATGTCACTTCTCATGAGTTAGAGGGAAACTAAAATAGTTAACCTCAGTCTTAGATAACCATGATGAATCTTCAACAGGCCATCCTTTCCATTTCACCAAGTATTCTGTATACTGCCTGTTTCTTGTACTCTTACCTACACGGCTATCCAGAATGCCCTCTATCTCTTCCTTCTTTGAAGTACATGCTGGAATGTCCCACTATGTTCCTTTATCAAGTCCATCATCATGATACATTGTCAGATCTAAAATTTTTAACACTGGTGAAATATTGATGTCATCAGGCAACTCTACCTCAAATGCATTTCCTGAATCGTGCTTCTTCAGGATTCTACATGGTCCAAATTTCCTCATCTTAAGCTTATTATATGTACCAATTTGAAATCTTTCTTTTCTCAAGTGAACCATGACTTCATCACCCTCCTGAAACTCCTTATGTCTTTTCTTCTGATCTGCCTTAGCCTTATACTGAGAATTCATCTTATGGATATGCTTTCTTACCTCTTCGTGCAAATTTTTGATGTGCTCACAAAAATTTTCAGCTTTGACACTAGTCTTCTCCCCCTTATCCATCCTCCTCAATTCAGAAGTGTTCTTGGGTTACTCCCATACACAACCTAGAATGGAGATTTACCTGTGCTCCTATTGACGGAATTGTTGTAAGCAAATTCTACCTATGGTAAATTCAAATCCCATCCCTTGGGCTTATCTCCTACTAAGCATCGTAGCAGGTTACCTAAACTCTTATTCACCACTTCTGTCTGTCCATCAGTCTATGGATGGTGTGCAGAACTAAACTTCAAATCTGTCTTCAACTTCTTCCACAATGTCCTCCAGAAATAACCAACAAACTTGGTATCTCAATCTGAAAATATGCTCTTAGGTAGACCATGTAGTCTCACCACCTCCCTAAAAAATAACTCTGTAATATGAATAGCATCATTAGTCTTCTTGCAAGGAATAAAATAGGCCATCTTTGAGAATTTATCCACCACCACAAAAATGGAATCATGTCCTCTCTGTGTCCTTGGTAAACCAAAAATAAAATCCATACTAATATCATCCCATGGCTTCTCTGGTATGGGTAATGGCTGATATAGCCCTGTATTCTGAATTGTTCCTTTTGCCATCTGACACACTCTACAACTCTGCACAAATTTCCTCACATCTTGCTGCAATTGTGGCCAATAATAATGTTCACCAACAATAGCAATGGTCTTATCTCAACCAAAGTGTCTAGCTAATCCTCCACTATGCTTCTCCTTAATCAGGTTCTCTCTCATGGAACTCCTTGGAATGCACAACTGACTTCCCATAAACATCATGCCATCTTGGATTATGAAATCCAACCATTTTGTCCTATCCAAAGTAACAGGTTCCAGACAAGCTTTCTAAGCCTCTACAAAATCTAGACCTTCAGGATACAAACTTTTGAGTTCATCAAACCCAACAACCTCTATCTTCATTTATGTCAACAAATTTTTCCTTCTACTCAAGGCATCTACAACTCTATTGGACTTCCCACTCGTGCTTCAAAATAAAAGTATAACTCTACAAAAACTCAACCCATTTTAAGTGCCTTTGATTTAACTTCCCTTGACTATTAAGATACTGCAAAGCCTGATGATCTATATATAAAACAAACTCTTTCGGCAACAAATAATGTCTCCATTTCTTCAAAGCCTAAACTATTGCATAAAACTCTTGATCATAAACACAATACTTTTTCTTGGCATCATTAAGCTTCTCACTAAAATAGGTAATGGGCTTACCTTCTTGACTCAGAACAACTCCTATACCACTACCACTAGCATCACAATCTACCTGAAATACCTTATTGAAATCTGGAAGTGCCAAAACAGGTTGTTCTACGACTTTTTACTTCAATGTATCAAATCTTTTGTCTGCTCCTTTAGTCCATCTAAACTCTTTTCTATCCCCTCTCATTGTCTTAGTTAGGGGTGCACAAATGCTACTGAAATTCCTGATAAACTTTTTGTAAAAACTTGCCAAACCATGAAAAGATCTTACCTCGAAAGCACTCCTTGGCGTAGGCCATTCAATGATAGCCCTCACCTTCTCTGGGTCCATCTTAAGACCTTCCTCTGAGACAACAAATCCTAGGTATACCAACTCCTTTGCAAAACTACATTTCTTCAGATTGATCAACAACTTCTCCTCTGTCAGCTTCTCTAAAACTCTTCTGATATGCATCAAATGCTCATCCCAAGTCTTACTAAAAATAAAAATGTCATCTAAATAAACAATAACAAAACTTCCCAAAAAATTCTTTCAGTACCTCATTCATGAGCCACATGAATGTGCTCGATGCATTGGTTAGCCCAAATGGCATGACTAACCACTCATACAAACTCTCCTTTGCCTTGAAAGTTGTCTTCCATTCATCTCCTTCTCTAATTCGAATCTGGTGATACCCACTCTTCAAATCAATCTTCATGAAGTACTTGGCTCCACTCAAACAATCCAGTATGTTATCCATTCTAGGCAATGGAAATCTATACTTGATTGTGATCTTGTTGATGGCTCAAAAATCTATACACATCCTCCACTCTCCATCTTTCTTTGGTGCTAGTACTGCAGGTACTGCACATGGACTTAGGCTCTCCCTTATCAGTCCCTTCCTTAATAGCCCATGAACTTGTTTGTTCAACTCTTCATTCTTTGCTGGAGTCATTCTGTGGGCTGCCTTATTTGGCAAACTAGCTACTGGTATCAAATCCATTTGATGACTTATCTTCCTCACTGCTGGTAAACCTTCTGGTACATTATCAGAGACAATATCTTGAAAATTTTCCAACATTTCTGAGACTTATGCTGGTACATCTTCACATTTCTCTTGACTAATCTTAGGAATCAATGCAAAGCAATGATGCTTATGCTTCATACCCTCCAAAAACTTTCTACCATCTACCAAGCAAATTCTAGCAGTACTACATACCTTTTCTTCCACCTCCTTCAAGGGCTTCAACTTATGACGGACTCCATCCTTTGTTAGGGAGTATGTATTTGCACAGCCATCATGGATAGCACTCCTATCATACTGCCATGGCCTCCCCAATAACATATGACATGCATCCATCGGTATGATGTCACACAACACCTCATCATGGTAGTCACCAATCTTGAACTTCACTAAACACTGCTCATTGACCAAATCTCTATGGTCCTTCTACAACCATGCAATCCAGTATGGATGTAGATGCTTTCTTCTCATCAACTTCAACTTGTCAACCATCTCCTCTGAAACAAGATTATCAATGCTTCCACTGTCAATAATAATATCACAACACTTACCTTCACATTTACACCTTGTGTGGAATAAACTCTTCCTCTGATTGGGTTCTTTCTCCTCATTCAACAAAGTTCTACTGATAACTAGGGTTTCTCCCCTTTCTACGTCTTTGGAGCGCTCAGACTGTGCATCTTCATCCACATGTGCAACTTGCGCATTACCTTTAGTTCTTCTATTCATCATTCCTTGATGTTGCAGACACTCGTATGCTCAATGCCCTTCTTCTCCACATTAGAAACATGTTCCTCTGAAACCTCCTCTTCCAGGTCCTTGCCTAGGTCTACCTCTTCCTCTTCCTCTTTGCTCACCATTATTCTGGTCACGAGGGTGGTAGGTATTATCTCCTCTCTAATTTTAACTGGTTCTAGCTTCTTCACTTTTCTTTGGACCTTCATTTCAGCCTCCATAGGGTCTTCCACTAGTCCTTCTGCCTTGACCTCTTCCCCTTTGGTTGCCTTCAAATCTCTTATTCAGCTTCTCTTCCACCTTCAGGGAAAACTAGTACACATCTTCTATGGTGGTCATTCTGACCAGGCTCAACTCTTCTTGAATACTTGACCTCAACCCATTAATGTAATGGGCTACCTTCTCCTTATTGGCCTCTCCATGGCCTGTCCTGATAGTGATCTTATAAAAATCTTCTGTATACTCCTTAATAGACTTGTTACCTTGATTCAATCCTTGCAGCTTGTTCAGTAACGCCATCTCATAGTCCATAGGAATGAACTGCTTCTTCAATTTCTCCACCATCTGATCCCATCTGGTAATCTTTGCTTTTCCTCTTCTATTTCTCTCTAACTGGACCTCCTTCCAGCAAATACTAGCATGGCCCTTCAACTTTGTCTTTGCAAACTTGACCCGTTCGGGGTCTTCCACACCTTCATACTCGAAATACTCCTCCATATCATTGATCCAATCAATAAGTTGTTCCAGATTCAAATCTCCAGAATAGGTAGAAACTTCGATCTTGGGACTCTTTCTGATATTTGAAATGACCCTCAACAACCTAACTTCTGCAGGATCTCTCGCAACTTCTTGTTCTTCCTTAGATAGCTCTTCTTTAGCTTCATCTTTTGTTTCCTCTTTCCTACTCGGCTCGAACCCTCTTCATAGCTCCTCTTGCAATGCATCGATTTGTCTTTGCAGGGCTCTAAAACCCTCTTCCATCAAAGCATTCCTCCCACCACGGTTTCTTCATGGAGGCATCTTGATATTTGCAACAAACCCTCAACCTCAAGTCCTAGTGCAAACTGCCTCATAGTCGGCGATCTGTCTACACACTTAGGAACCCTTGCTCTGATACCACTTGATGAAGGGGGTAAATCATAAAACACACAATAACAGAAATTGCATACAGAAAATAGAATGATATTTTATTAATATGGGCAAAACATTACATTACAGAAGCTCAAATACAATTAGAGGATGAATCCCCTATAGGCTGCAACACATTACAGTTCCCTCTCTCAAGACTCTGGAATCTTCAGCCTTCTGTAATTCCCAAATCAACTAGGGTTTCTAATTTCCCCATCTTTCTTGAATCTACACCTTCCCCCTTAACTCTAATGCCCTAAGGGTTCCCAAAAATGGTTATATATAGCCCTTTTTCGTGACCACTAGCTTAATTTCGAAATTTGCATCTGCCTCCAAAAATAGGTCAACTTCACAGGGCCATAACTTTCGATCCGACCATTGGATTTTCAATTATAATACCTTTTCGGAAAGCTCTCGAAATTACGATGGTGCACAAGCAATACTGATAGGTAGATTGCTCAGGTTTCCCACCAAATTTCGGGCCCATCTGGGGCATCTAAATTCCTCAAATTTGACTTTGAATATTTCAATAGGATTTTTTGAATTTGAAATTTTAATCTCACAAATGTCAAATGATATTGAAGTGATTTCTTCACCATTAGCTTCAATGCACCATTCTGGAGGTCCGTGTAAGATTTTGTATCCAACCATGCACAAATGCAAACTTACTAAAATTAGTAACCCTGCCAAATTTAGCCCTTATTTAAAAGAAATAATTTTTCTTTTTTGGTTGATGCGAGATTGCTCTTACACCCTGGATGCTCCTGCATCACTTTCAAATTCAAATCGATGTATTGCAAGAGGAGTTGTGAAGAAGGATTGAGCCAAGAATAAGAGAATAGAGCAAAGATGAAACTAAAGAAGAAGAGCTATCTGAGGAAGAACAAGTTGATGCAGGAGACTCTGCGCAAGTTAGGTTGTTGAGGTCCATTTCAAAGATTGGAAAGAGGCCTATGATTGAAGTTTCTACCTATTCTGAGGATCTGAATCTGGAAGAGCTTATTGATTGGATAAATGATATGGAGGAATATTTCAAGTATGAAGATGTGGAGGATCCAAAATAGGTCAAGTTTGCAAAAACAAAGTTGAAGGGCCATGCTAGTATTTGGTGGAAGGAGGTCAAGTTAGAGAGAAATAGAAGATGAAAATGAAAGATTACCAGATGGGATTGGATGGTGGACAAACTAAAGAATAAGTTCATTCCTGTGGACTATGAGTTGGAGTTATTAAAGAAGTTGAAAGGATTGAAGCAAGGTAACAAGTCTGTTAAAGAGTATACATATGATTTTTATAAGATTGTTATCAGAATAGGCCATGCGGAGGCCAACAAGAAGAAGGTAGCCAATTATATTAATGGGTTGAGGTGCAGTAATCAAGAGGAGTTGAGCTTGGTTAGAATGACCATCATAGACTATGTGTACCAGTTTTCCCTAAAGGTGGAAGATAAGCTAAATGAAAGATTCGAAGGAAAGCAAAGAGGAAGAGGTCATGGAAAAAGGACTGGTGGAAGATCCTATGGAGGTCAAAATGAAAATCAAAATAAAAGTGAAGAAGAGGTACCAGTCAAAATCAAAAAGGAGATAATACCTACCACCCTCATGACCAAAATAAATTGTGAGAAAAGTGGAAGAGGAAGACCTGGGCAAGGACCTAGAAGAGGAGGTTTCAAAAGAACCTATTTCCAATGTGTAGAAGAATGAAATCGAGCCTACGAGTGTCCCAAACACCAAGGAAGGAAAAATAGAAGACCTAAAGGTAACGCATGAGTTGTACATGTAGATGAAGATGTGTAGCCTAAGCATTCTGAAGATGCTGAAAGGGGAGAAATCCTAGTTGTTAGAAGAACCTTGTTAAATAACGAGAAAGAACCAGATTAGAGGAAGAGTTTATTCCACAGAAGGTGCAAGTGTGAAGGTAAGTGTTGTGATATTATTATTAACAGTGGAAGTACTAATAATCTTGTCTAAGAGGATATGGTTAACAAGTTGAAGTTGACATGGAGAAGGCATCCACATCCATATTGGATTGCATGGTTGCAGAAGGACCATAGAGATTTGGTCAATCAACAGTGTTTAGTCAAGTTCAAGATTGGAGACTACCATGATGAAGTATTGTGTGACATCATATTGATGGATGCATGTCATATGCTATTGGGAAGGTCATGACAATATGATAGGTGTGATGTCCATGATGGCTATGCAAACACGTATTCCTTGACAAAGGATGGAGGTCATTATAAGTTGAAGTCCTTGAAGGAGGTGGAAGAAAAGGTATGTAGTACTACCAAATTTTGCTTGGTAGATGGAAGGAAAATTTTGGATGGTATGAAGCATGAGCGTCATTGCTTTGTGTTGATTCCTAAGATTAGCCAGGAGAAATGTGAAGATGTACCAACATAAGTCTCAGACCTGTTGGAATAATTTTAGGACATTGTCTCTGATAATGTACTAGAATGTTTACCACTGGTGAGGAAGATAAGTCACCAAATGGATTTGATACCAGGATCTAGTTTTCTAAATAAGGCATCCCATAGAATGACTCTTGTAGAGAATGAAGAGCTAAACGAACAAGTTGACGAGATAATAAGGAAGAGCCTAAGTCCATGTGTGGTACCTACAGTACTAGCACCGAAGAAAGATGGAGAGTGGAGAATGTGTACATAATCTTGAGCCACCAACAAAATTACAATCAAGTATAGATTTCCATTGCCAAGGATGGATGATATTATGGATTTCTTGAGTGGAGCCAAGTGCTTTACAAAGATTGATCTGAAGAGTGGATATCACTAGATCTGAATCAAAGAAGGAGATGAATGGAAGACAGACTTCAAGACCAAGGATGACCTATACGAATGGTTAGTCATGCCATTTATAAAAGGAAGCAAGGTATGCGGAAATGCTTCTTACATTGATCTAATGAGGAAAGTTTTGTGCAATTTTTTATCTTTTACAATTACAAATATGAGATGCACATTAATAGAAAGGTAATAACAACATCCAAATACAAATACAAATCTCACAACACAAGATATACGTGGGGAAAACCCTTTTGGACTGCGAAAAACCCCACACTCCAAAACCTGCACAATGTTTTATCAAATCCAAAGAAGATTACAACACACTTGCAATGCATGTTCTTTTAGGAGTTCACAAATGTCAAATACTAGAGTAATTCTAGTAGCATAATGGTACCTGCAAATGAAACATACAAATCCAACTCCAAGCACCTATAATTATAGTGGGATACAATCGTGAAGGAAGCTTCTAGAGAAAGAAACAAGAGATGGGCGTCCAAATCTACGTGGCACAATTTTCAAAAACATGTTTGACTCATGCAACACTTGTACAATATTCCCTTACACCTCTTACAACCCTCCATACTTGGGTACCCCAAATTTTTCCAAAATAGGTATTGTAAATGCTCTTACATTGTCATAAAATTTGTCATTTATGACAACACTTACAGTTAAATAAGAGAATATGTCATAACTGACTATTAATAAATGATTCTCTTACAACTTGTCATATCTAAAATTGGGCACCCCAAAATTAGCTAAGTCAAAGATGCCTCTTACAATGTCATACATGCAAATGACACTTGTCTCATCCCTTCTATTTCTAGCTCTTACATTGTCATAGCATTTGTCATAGTTCTTACGCATCATAAACCTCTTACAACACCCAAAAGATGCCAACACATGGAAAAATATCTCTACCACAAAATGGAATGCCTACCTCCTCATATGAGGACAAAAAATACATCTAGTCATCTTCCATGTAGGATGACACATCTCCATGCCAACTCCCACAAAGTAACGAAATATAATTCGCATAGAAAATTACAATAGTAGGTAAAAATAAATAAATACAACATTAGGAACTTGCAAAAGTTGAGACACTTCAATTCCCAACATTCTCCCACTTGTTGAACACCTTTCAAGATCCGATAGAATGACATGATTTAACTACTAGGGGCCGAGAGGCCCATAGACTACGAACACCATCTGAACTTCTTCGTGCTCATGAGTTTTGTCAAGCAATCTACAACATTCATCAAAGTGTCAACTTTATCCAAGTTTACCTTTCCCTCCTCTATCATGTGACAAAAAAAATGGTACTGGACATCAATATGCATAGTCCTCACGTGGAAAGTAGGATTCTTTGGCAAACATATGGCACTCTAACTATCACAACAAATAGTAATCTTCCCTTCATAAAACCCAACATCAGAACACAATCTCTTAAGCCAAATGGCTTCTTTACAAGCATGAGTTTCTGCCATGTACACTTCTTTAGTAGTGGATAAAGTGACCATAAGTTGTTGCTTACTCATCCAACTAATAGCACCACTGAACATAATGAACACATAAGCACTGGTGGATCTCCTACTATCAATGTCACCTACCCAATCTGAATCCATAAATTCTTGAATACAAAGTGAATGCCGAGGTCCTATAGGATAATAATGAAAACATAGGGAATACTTAGAAGTACCCCACAAATATCTAAACACTCTCTTCACCACATCCCAATGTACCCATCTAGGATTAGCCATATACCAACTAAGGACTCCCACTACTTGGGCAATGTCTGGTCTTATAAATACCATTGCATACATCAAATTGCCAACTGCATTAGCATATGAAACTCTGCTCATATCCTCCATCTCAGAAGGAGACTTTGGACAATCTACAACAGATAACTTTGTCCCCATCATAATAGGAACAGTCAACAGTCTACAAGCTTCCATGTTGAATCTCTCCAACATGGTGTTCACATACTTACTTTGGCCTAACCAAAGTTTTCTGTTAGCTCTATCTCTTCTAATTTCCATTCCAAGAATGTACCTTGTTGCCCCTAGATCTTTTATCTCAAACTGTGCTAACAACTAAGACTTCAAATCAAAAATCAAACTTTTACCATTCCCAATAAACAACATATCATCAACATATAATGAAATAATGAGAATGTGATCATTATCCATTTTATAATAAACACAATGATCTAATTTTGATTTTAGAAATCCCAAACTCAACACAAAGGCATCAAATTTTTTGTCCCACATCTTAGGAGATTGCTTCAAACCATACAAAGACTTTTTCAACTTGCAAACTAGATTTTCTTTACCTTTTACCACGTAGTGCTCTGGCTGTGACATATAGATTTCTTCCTCCAAGTCACCCTAAAGGAAATTTGTCTTCACATCCATCTATTCAACTTCTAAATTGTATGCTATAGAAAGTGATAACAAGAATTTGATAGATGTCATCTTTACAACGAGAGAGAAAATCTCACTATAATCTATTCCCTCAACCTGGGGATAACCCTTCATGACCAACCTTGTCTTAAATTTCTCAACACTGCCATCTAAAACAAACTTCTTCTTGAACACCCATTTACATCCAATAGGTTTACGTCCATCTGGAAATGTCACCAGATCACAAGTATTTTTTTGTTCAAGGAAGCCATCTCTTCTTCCATGGCCTCTTTCCAGGATTTTGCATCACTCATACCCATAGCCTCCCTTATTGTCTTAGGCTCATCGGTGTTAGAAATCAAAGCAAAAATATAACTAGAATCATGCAATGAATAACTAAACCTATCATGTTGCTGCCTTATCTGTGTGGACCTCCTCAAAAGTTGAGGTTGAGGTTCTTCTTCTTCTAGACTTTTAGAGCTACTAGAGCTCTCCTCATCATCAGGTCCAATAGATGTCTTCAGTTCAACTTTCTCAAGGGTGGAAGGAAGATGAACCACATCCTCTTTCTTCTCTTCTTTCTCTAGTTGTAGAGCAATAGAAGAAGGATTGATTTATCTGAAGATCACACTTCTACTATACAAAACTCTTTTGGCCACTAGATTGCAAAGCTTGTACCTGATGCAGAGGTAAAGATAGTGGTTGTAGAAGTTCACTCAATGAACTTGGTTGACAAAGCTTCCTTCTTAATGTTTCCAAAGGTGGATTGTTTATAAGCCTACACAAGGCTTTGTTCAGGTGATTGATCTAGTCTATGACCACACTTAGGTCCACCACACAGGCTCCTCAACACTCACCTTGGGGAGTCACTACTCTACCCAAACAATCAACACATTCACCTTCGAGGATAGCATTCCACTCCTAACACCTATGCTAGCAGGATCTCCATACACCATTTGACATAAGCTAGTTTAAAACATGGAGGATAACAAGGTCTCTGACCAAAAGACTACTTTCTACATTCTCTAGGGCAGTGGACAACAACAGTAGTATGACTGTTCTAGGACAGTATTTGGAAGAAGGCTTAGATCTTGTAGAAATTGCTCAATCAACTTCTCAAGGCCTTAAGTGACCATCAACACTCAATGTATACTAAACCCTCAATGTAAACAACAACCATTTACTCTATGCAGGCTCACACTATGTTATGCAGGATAGAGGACAGCAATAACAACTTGATTGTCCTATGATAGTACTAAACTAACAGTTTATACATTGTAGCCTTTAAGAACAACAAACTGGCATTATACTCCTATATCAATAAGGATCTTCTCATCAAACTCCACATGTATCTTCAGAGGATAGGAACAACAAGAAATTGTTAACAAAATGATCAAAACTCTACTCTAACAGGACTGTGGACAACAATTACCATTGGTTGTCACAAAACAGTGTCAACAAGAAAGCTACTTCCTTGTAGGTCTTAAGATTGATCCACTTAAAACTAAATTCTCTGACCTTCCAATGATCATGCAGACCTATTATACATCAAACCATCCAAGATGGATTCCATACCTGCAGCAAATGTACAAGACCGTAATCTGTCATAAGCTAGAATGACAGCAAGCTGTTCTTTTCCATGAAGAAGGCCTATTCTTGAAGGTTGTGAGAGAGAAATGTATCAAACTTACATATACCATACCTGCCCAAATAGTCATATAGTCTTGTCCTCACCACAAGACATCAAATTCACCATACATTAACTTTTCTTCATTATTGTCATCAGCATTTACAACGATGCCCTTGTTTCTTGCTAACTAGTCACTAATTTGGACTAGCTAGGATCATGCCAAACACTTGGAGAAGGAGTCTTCAACCTACAAACCTTGGAAAGCAACAAAACCTAACCTAATCTTCCCCATCCTCTTGAAAATGGTTGAAACTTTTAGAGGATAGAGGAAGAATTCACCATTTTTGGTCACAAACCCTAGCTAAGAGGGTTTCAAAACAATTTGTGCAATCTAGATTGTTTCTACCTTCTACAGGAATGTCAAGAGCTCCAAATAGATGCAAATGAAAGGTGTTTTGTAGAGCTAACAAATTTCTAACATTTCAACTCATAAAAAATCTGTACCATGCCGTACAGAAGGCTGTTTCAATAAAAAATGCAGAAAAATAGTTTTTTCTTCTTAAAAGACTCCTCCTCTCCATTATATTTGGCATGCTTTACAAACTAAAGTTTATAGGAAACTTTCCAAATGTTTGCACTTCCTCATAGTCTGTACAACTGCCCAAGAAAGGTAGTGAACCGATGGAAATGGCAGTTTAACAAAAAACAATAAGTTTCTTAAAGAAACACTCCTATAAAATAGGCCTAGATTAACTCCATAGTGGACTAGTCAATCAGATGACTAAGTCTTTATTTCAACACATCAAAATGGCTTTCCAAAGCCTTAGGAAAGACCAAAATTAACAAGGTCACAAAATGTTATATTAAAAAAAAATGACTAAACTGAAGCTCCTACACCATACTCCACCTGTGGGAAAAATTCAAGTCCCTTGAGTTGCCAATTGTTGAAGTGTCATGCCATGCTTCAGAATATCTACTTCAGTCATCCAGGTGGCCTCTGAGTCAGGGAGATCCTTCCATTTCACCAAGTAGTCCTTATAGACACCTCTCCGAGTCTTCTTGATAACTTTGGAATCTAGAATGCATTCCAACTGTAAAGGTTTGCTTGGAGGCAAATCCTTGATCTAATTAGCATCTTCAGCCACCACATCTGATCCACTTTCATCAGGCAATGGAGGTCTGAAAGGAAAAAGATCACAAACATTGAAAATTAGAGAGATACCAAGGCCATCTGGTAGCTCAATCTCACCTGCATTTGGACTGAATTTGTGCACTATTTTGCATGGCCCAATCTTCTTCATCAGGAGTTTAGTTGGCTGACCCTTAGGCAACCTTTCTTTCCTCAGATATGCCATAACTAAGTCACCAACTTTGAACTGTACTTCTCTTTTCTTCAAATCTGTCTTTTCTTTGTACTTTGTGACTAATTTTTCTAGTTGGAACTTGACTTGATCATGGACTATTTTCATGGAGGCAGCAAATTCTTCACCAAGTGCACTCCTTCTATCCCAAACTTGGAGATCCTTCAGCTCAAGTGGCCCTCTTGGATGAAAAGCATAAACTATCTCAAAAGGACTTTTACTAGTGCTCCTATTCCTTGAGTCATTATAGGCATATTCAGCCTGACTGATAACCAAGTCCCATGCCAAACCATGCTGCTTTGTAAGGCACCTTAGAAGGTTTCCAAGTGACCTATTAACCACCTCAGTCTGACCATCAGTTTGTGGATGGTAGGCTGATGAAAAGGACAACTGTGTGCCCAGCTTCTTCCACAAGGTCCTCCAGAAGTGACCTACAAACTTAGAATCTCTGTCAGTTACAATGGACAATGGTAAACCATGCATCCTTACTACCTCTCTGAAAAATAGACCTGCAACATGAGATGCATCATTTGTGCATTTACATGGCACAAAATGAGCCATCTTGTTGAACCTATCAACAATGACAAACACACTATCCACCCCTCTGGCTGTCCTGGGTAACCCAAGCACAAAATCCATGCTGATACTTTCCCAAGGTCTATTGGGAATGGGAAGGGGCTGGTATAGACCTGCATTTGAAGACACACCTTTGGCTCTCTGACAGATTGCACAACTAGCTACATATTTTCTCACATCTGATTGCATCTTTGGCCAAAAATAGAACCTTGTGACTTGTTCTAGTGTCTTGTCCAAGCCAAAATGTCCTCCTAAAGAACCATTATGCTTCTCCTTGATGATATTGTCCTGCATAGAGCACTGAGGGACACACATCAAATTGCCCTTAAATAAGAGGCCTTCTTGCAAAACAAAATCTGCATACTCTCCATGGAATGTGTTAGCCAAGTTCACACAAACATCATAAGCCTCTTTGAAATCAGAATCTTCTTTATACAACTCCTTTAAATAGTCAATACCCATGCTTTCTAACTGAATTTCATGAATAAGAAGTAACCTCCTACTCAATGCATCAGCCATCTTATTAGAGACACCTCTTTTGTGCTTAATTGTGAAGGTATAAACTTGTAGCTGTTCCATCCATTTAACATGTCTATGGTTCAATTTTTCTTGACTATTAAGAAAGCTTAAAGCATGATTGTTAGTAAACACAATAAATTCCTTGGGCAGCAAATAATGTCTCCATTTCTTAAGAGCTTGCACCATTGCATAGAGTTCTAAGTCATAGGTAGAATACCTTTGCTTGGCTTCATTCAACTTTTCTGAAAAGAATGCCACTAGATGTCCTTCTTGGCTGAGAACAACACCAATAGCTTGCTAACTAGCATCACACTCAACAACAAACACCTTATCAAAATCAGGGAGTACTAATGTAGGTAACTCAGCCACCTTTGTTTTCAACAACTCAAAACTATCATCAGCTTCCTTTGTCCACTAAAATCTACATTTGACTCCACCCTTGATGGTGTTGAGGATGGGAGCACTAATGTGATTGAAACCTCTAATAAACTTCCTATAGAAAGTCTCCAATCCATGGAAACTTCTCACATCTCCCACTATTTTTGGGGTAGGCCAACTGAGAATAGCCTCAACCTTAGAGGGATCCATCTTCAAACAGCCCTTAGAAATGACAAATCCTAGGTATACAAGTTTAGTTTTCATGAACTCACATTTGTCTAAGTTGATCATCAACTTGTGCTCATGCAGCTTCTCCAACACCTGAACAACATGCTTCACATGGTCTTCCCTTGTCCTGTTGAAGATTAGTATGTCATCAAGATAAACAATAACAAATTTACCAATGAATTCAACTAATACCTCATTCATCAGGTGCATAAATGTACTTGGCGCATTGCTAAGACCAAATGGCATAACAAGCCATTCATAAAGACCTTCATTGGTCTTGAAAGCAGTCTTCCATTCATCTCCCAATCTGATCTGGATTTGATGATATCTAGATTTCAAATCAATCTTTGAGTAATAGCATGATCCTCCCAAGTAATCCAATAGATCTTCAATCCTTGGCATTGGGAATCTGTACCTTATAGTGATCTTGTTTATGGCCCTTGAATCTGTGCATAGTCTCCACTTTCCATCCTTCTTAGGAGTAAGTACACTTGGAACTGCACAAGGACTTAGACTCTTTCTAAACAACCCTTTCTCCAGGAGATCCTGAATTTGCCTTGCCACTTCTTCATTTTGCTGTGGAGTCAGCTTATATGCAGCCTTGTTAGGCAATGTAGCACCAGGTATTAAGTCAATTTGATGACTAATATCCCTCATGGGTGGTAAGGAGTTGGGAACTTCCTCTACCACAAGGTCTTGATACTTATCCAGAAGTTGCTATACATCTAATGGAATCTCCTTCTATTTTTGATCTTACTGATCTGATCCACTCTTGGGCTTCATGACCAAGGCATACCCCTGATTGTCATTCTCCTTCAAGATGTTTAGGAACTCATTTCCATTCACCAACATGACACTGCTCTTATTTTCCTTTCCCCTAGGCTACTCCAAAAAAGGATCCATTTTGAATGGCCTTCCATTCTTGGTGATGACATAAGTGTTCTTCTCACCATCATGCTGAGCTTTAACATCATACTGCCATGGGCGGCCAAGAAGCAAGTGACATGCATCCATAGGGATGATTTCACATAGCACTTTGTCCTTGTAGTCACCAATTGCAAATTCAACCCAAGTTTGTTCCTCCACCATGAAACTTTGGTTTTTGTTCAACCAAGAGATCTTGTGAGGACTCATATGAGGCAGCCTCTTCAACTTGCACTTCTCAACCATCTCAATGGATACCACATTCTCAGTAGACCCTGAATCCACTATGATTTTGAAAAGTTTCCCATAGGCTAGGCCTTGGGTTCTGAAAAGATTCTTTCTCTAAGGGGGCTCTTACTTCAATGGCATTTTCAACATAGACCTTTTTATCATCATACTCTCTCCATCTAGAATAGGTGTAGCACTTCCCATTGGTGAATTCACACTTTCACAGTCATCATCTTTCACTAACTGATTTCTCTTCCCACTGTCATGAGAGCTGCTGGCTTTCCCTGGACATTTGTTCATTGTATGGCCAACTTGGTTGCAGCCATAACATCTTCCAGTGAAGACTCCTAGTCCTCTACCTCCTCCACCATTTCTGCCTCTGCCATTATGACTTCTACCACCTCTAAAACCTCCTCTATGCTCTGTTGCTGATTGTGTTTCTTGCTGACTGTTATTTTTAGTTTTGTTGAACTATCCACGGCCAAAATTGCCTCTTCCTCTTTGATTTCTGCCACCTCTGCCTCTAGCACTTTGTTCACCCTTCCTTCTCAGCTTTTCCTCTACTCTGGAGGCCAATAAGAAACATTCATCCACTGTCTTTGGTAACACCAAGCTTATCTCATCTTGCAGATTGTATTTCAATCCATTCAGGTATCTAGCCACCATCCCTTTTTCATCTTCATTATGATTGGCCCTCATACTGAGTCTATGAAACTCTTCTATGTAGGCAGCCACATCCATGTCTTTTTGTCTCAAATTCTGAAACCTCCTTATGATTTGAATCTCATAGTCAGGTGGCATGAACTTGCTTCTAAGCATAGCCACCATTCTGCTCCATTTAGTTATGGGACTCTTCCCAATCTTCTCCCTCTCACTTTGCATATAGTTCCACCATACAAGTGCAGAACCTCTTAGCCTTGTCTTGGCAAACTTGACCTTTTTGTTGTCATTAAACTCCTTGTAATCAAAGAAGTTGCACATGGCTTCTATCCAGTCGGTGAGAACATCTCCATCCAACTTGCCATGAAAGGTAGGCACATCCATCTTGGGATCACCACTATCTCCATTTCTGATCTGCAGACATATCCTGCTCCAAAGGATCCTCTTCTATCTCTATTTCTTCATTTGTATTAGAAGAACTTCCCTCTTCTTTGGTCTTGCCTTTAGACTTCTCTTCTTGCAACTTTACTTCTTGCAATCTTGCTTCTTGCAGTCTTGCTTCAACCATCTCTTCCGCCAACTTCTTGATGGCATCTTAACTCATTGTCTTGGGAGGCATTGTACTAGCCTCTGTTTCAATTTCCTCTTCTGACATACACTTGCTTCCAATCAGAATATTGGCTCTGACACCAATATGATGTAGAGGTAAAGATAGTGGTTGTAGAAGTTTGCTTAATGAACTTGGTTGACAAAGCTTCCTTCTTAATGTTTCCAAAGGTGGATTGTTTATAAGCCTACACAAGGCTTTGTTCAAGTGATTGATCTAGCCTATGACCACACTTAGGTCCACCACACAGGCTACTCAACACTCACCTTGGGGAGTCACTACTCTAGCCAAACAATCAACACATTCACCTTCGAGGACAGCATTCCACTCCTAACACCTATGCTAGCAGGATCTCCATGCACCATTTGACATAAGCTAGTTTAAAATGTGGAGGATAACAAGGTCTCTGACCAAAAGACTACTTTCTACATTCTCTAGGGTAGTGGACAGCAACAGTAGTATGATTGTTCTAGGACAGTATTTGGAAGAAGGCTTAGATCTTGTAGACTTGCTCAATCAACTTCTCAAGGCCTTAAGTGACCATCAACACTCAATGTATACTAAACCCTCAATGTAAACAACAACCATTTACTCTATGCAGGCTCACACTGTGTTATGCAAGACAGAGGACAGCAATAACAACTTGACTGTCCTATGACAGTACTAAACTGATAGTTTATACATTGTAGCCTTTAAGAACAACAAACTGGCATTATACTCCTATATCAATAAGGATCTTCTCATCAAACTCCACATGTATCTTCAGAGGACAGGAACAACAAGAAATTGTTAACAAAATGATCAAAACTCTGCTCTAACAGGACTATGGACAGCAATTACCATTGGCTGTCACAAAACAGTGTCAACAAGAAAGCTACTTCCTTGTAGGTCTTAAGATTGATCCACTTAAAACTAAATTCTTTGACCTTCCAATGATCATACAGACCTATTATCCATCAAACCATCCAAGATGGATTCCATACCTGCAGCAAACATACAGGACCGTACTCTATCATAAGCTAGAATGACAGCAAGTTATTCTTTTCCATGAAGAAGGCCTATTCTTGAAGGTTGTGAGAGAGAAATGTATCAAACTTACATATACCAGACCTACCCAAATAGTCATACAGTCTTGTCCTCACCACAAGACATCAAATTCACCATACATTAACTTTTCTTCATGACTGTCATCAGCATTTACAACGCTGCCCTTGTTTCTTGCTAACTAGTCACTAATTTGGACTAGCTAGGATCATGCCAAACACTTGGAGAATGAGTCTTCAACCTGCAAACCTTGGAAGGAAACAAAACCTAACCTAATCTTCCCCATCCTCCTGAAAATGGTTGAAACTTTTAGAGGATAGAGGAAGAATTCACCATTTTTGGTCACAAACCCTAGCTAAGAGGGTTTCAAAACAATTTGTGCAATCTAGATTGTTTCTACCTTCTACAGGAATGTCAAGAGCTCCAAATAGATGCAAATGAAAGGTGTTTTGTAGAGCTAACAAATTTCTAACATTTCAACTCATAAAAAATCTATACCATGCCGTACAGAAGGCTGTTTCAATAAAAAATGCAGAAAAATAGTTTTTTCTTCTTAAAAGACTCCTCCTCTCCATTATATTTGGCATGCTTTACAAACTAAAGTTTATAGGAAACTTTCCAAATGTTTGCACTTCCTCATAGTCTGTACAACTGCCCAAGAAAGGTAGTGAACTGATGGAAATGGCAGTTTAACAAAAAACAATAAGTTTCTTAAAGAAACACTCCTATAAAATAGGCCTAGATTAACTCCATAGTGGACTAGTCAATCAAATGACTAAGTCTTTATTTCAACACATCAAAATGGCTTTCCAAAGCCTTAGGAAAGACCAAAATTAACAAGGTCACAAAATGGTATATTAAAAAAAAATGACTAAACTGAAGCTCCTACACCAGTACCCTTTCATACCGATGCCATAATCGATGAAGATACACTTCACTGCCTTGTTTTCCAACTTAGACCTCTTCTCCTTAGGCACATGTGCATATGCATCACAACCAAATACTTGAATGTATCTCAATGAAGGCTTTTACCAGACCACACCTCCATAGGTGTCTATTCAATGAACACTGATATAGGAGACCTATTAACCAGGTAACAAGTGGTAGTGACAACTTCAGCCTAGAACTTTTATTCAAATCTAGCTCCACTTAGATACTCCTAGCCCTCTCCATCAATATTTTGTTCATCCTCTCTGTAACTCCATTTTGTTGAGGGGTATACAGAGTTGTCTTGTGCCTCCTAATCCCATGTTCTTTACAGAACTTGTCAAAATCTATTGAACAAAACTCACCACTATTGTCAGTCCTCAAACACTTAATCTTTCTATCCTTCTAATTCTCTACAAGAGCTTTGAACTCTTAAAATCTACTAAATGATGGTGATAGTTTGTCATTGATGTCAAAAGGTATTGAGAGAGTTGAGTTGTTGTGCATCTTCACAAGGTATCATCAGGATTGCAGGACTGACACAGGTTGTTAATGATCATGCATTTCATAGTTGTTCACTTATGACAGGAATCAATCAGGAGCTGTTCACTCAATCTTGATAAGTATATATCTTTCATATAGTGTGGTGTCTTCAAGGATGTAGTAGCAGTATGTAGCAGGAATCAAGTTGTTTGATGGTAAGTTGCAGTGCATTTATGTTATTATGCTTCTTGTTCTTCTTGGTCATTTCTTCACACAAGATGTTGAGTTGTTGGACTCAGTTGATAATGGTCAACATCCATGGTTGAAGGGAAGTCATATGAGTTAAACTTATCTCATTAGTTTGATACATAAGGAAACAGGTAGAGGACATGTATATTCATTTAGTTCTTGATAATTCAAGTTTATGAAAGGTGATTTGTTCTTGCACAAGCTTATGGTGGTCACATTGATTGTGATGAAATCATAGTATCTTGGTTGCTCTTGGTCAGAATAATGTCATGCTTACCTCAGGCTGCTTCATTGTATTGTCTTCAAATCATTAGACTGAGTCATGTTCACAGGTGTTTCTTCAAATGTCATGAGTGAAAGATATTCAACAATTGTTGTGATAAAACATGACTTTATAAACAGTGCATAATTGTAATCATGAAGCAAGTGGATGTCAAAGGAGGTAAATTACATACTCTACTAGAATTTTGTATCATGTAGAAAGATCATCAATGGATCCTAATTAGAAGATGATATAATCATGGACTTACCTTAATTGTTCTTGCAAGTCATATCACTTATGTTTACCTCCTAAAGGGTCCTTGAGACATAAGCTTTACCAGTGGCTTCATCTATTTCCATCTCCTACATCGGTTAAGAAAGTCTTTGTTAAAAGGTTGAAAGCATCAAATGTTTTTTGGTCACGAATTGCTTATAGAAAAAGCACCAAACATTTTTCTTAAGGGAAATAACTTAGAGATCTTCGAAAAGAAAGCATCATAGCCCGATGCCTTGAAGGGGTTAAACTAAGTTTATAAAGTTTTCTTTTTTTTGCCCGAAAAATAGGGATCTACTTTCATTTGGTAAAAGGGCATCAAATTATTGGTAAGAAGCATAGGATATTTGAAGGGGGCCTGATTTTCTTGCTGCTTATAATGCTTTCTTTTCAAAACCATCGAATGACATTGAATTAATTATGAAGCCCGATTTTCATGCATAGAAAAAGGCATTGTATTAAGAAAAAAATAAAAATTAAAGATTCTAAAAAGGAAAGCCTATCACTAAGCCATTTGTGGCTTTATTTTTTTTAGAAACTTTATTATTATTTCCTATTTTATTGGGGGCTCTTAATGCCATGAAGATTATATGCCATTTTTGCAAGAAGTTTTTTTTATTTCTTTTTGGGCAAATTATTAAAAATTTAAGGCAAGAGAAGACAAGGAGAGAAAAATTTTTTTCAGATGATTTGTTTGAGAAAAATGATTGACAATATTTTTGCAGAGATGTATTTTTGAAAAGTGGTTTGACACAATTTTTTTGAAGAAATTATTTATGCAAATTGAAGAGTCATTGCACACAGAAGAATATCAAAGTTTGATCATAGAATATGAAAGGTTTTCATGGAGAAGATCTCAGACAGAGCATTGATCAAAGATGTTTGGACTTCTTTCATGATTTTGTTTTATGCAGGGCTGATGAAAGAATACAAGGGCAGATTGAAAAATAAATTGTTGAAGACATTCGACATTCAAGTTGATAAAAATTGCTGAGAAGATAAAGAGGTTTTGAAAAAGAGGATAATGCAAAGATAATTATATTGAATTTTTTTTGTGATTTGAAGAATATGAAAGGTTATTGATTTTGCAGTATACGGAGAGGTTTCTTATATTTATTTGCTTCACATTGACAGAGTGGGTGTAGAGGTTATGCAGATCAATGATGAAAATAATTTGATGATACAGATGAATGATTGAGTGAACCAATTTGTAGAGTAAAAAAAAAATATTGTGAGATATTCTTCATAATGAAATGTTCTTACAAGAATATCAGAATGTTTAAAGACACTTGCAGGTTTTTGAAATGTTTTTGATTGCAAGGAAACAAGCTTTGATTGCAGTGATTGATAAAAGATTGATAGAGATAATTTGCAAAGAAAATTGTTTATAGAGATTTGTATATGAAGCTTGTTTGCAGAAAAGAAAATGGTCTTGATTTGAAAAATCAAACAGGAGGTATAAGGTTGTATAAAATGGTACAAATCTGATTGAACGGCAATCATGTCTTGCACACAAAGTTTGATGATTTTGTTAATAGTGATTGTGTTTGCCAGTGAGGCACAGTATGCCAATGAGGCTTGTGGTCAGTGAGACCTTCCTCAGCCAGTGAGGCTTTGTAAGAAGTTTTTAAAGTTAAGCCAGTGAGGCACTTCATGAGTGGTTTTTCTACCCTGAGAGGGTTTTCCACTCCAGAAATTTCTGTGTTATAATTTGTCTCTATGTGTGCATATTTGTGTTTTATTGATAAGTTTTTGGTTCACTTCTTTGACTATTAGTCTTGTGCATATGAGATCAACAGACCATTAATATATTTCTTTCTACTTGTCTTGTAAAGTTTACAAAAAGTTAAGAATTAACACAACACTGATTCACCCCCCCTCTCAGTGTTGTCATTGACTCCTACACTAAAGACTTCAGATTTTCTTATAAGGAAATACACCCATGTCCTTCTACTGTAATCATCAATGAGAAAAACAAAGTAAATTGTTTTTGAAATTGAAGGAACATTAACAGGACCAAACACATCAGAATGAATCAAGTCCAACACCTAAAAAGATTTGTGAGAACTGGAATAAAACTAAAAATGATTTTCTTTTCCATAAATGTAATGTTCACAAAAATTGAACTCAAGGTTACAGTCATTCATACCCTTAATGAGGTTTTTTTTTCAGGGTCCTCAAACCCTTTTCACTAATGTGACCAAGCCTTTGGTGCCATAACATTATCTTCTCAGCTAGAAGTTTCATCTCCATAGAATGAGCACCCTTAGGTACTTAGAAAGCATGACCATCAGAAGTAGATGCAATAGTCCTCTTCGCTACTGGTTCCAATGGTGAGGATGAAGACTTTGAAGTTCTCTTCTTTGAAACAAAGGCACTATTGCACTGAACCATGTATGAATCAAGCTGAAACAGAGTGTCAATCTAAACACCCTTAGTTAGCACCATAGCTCCTCTAGTCATCTTGCATCCTCTTTTTGAGAAAATACCTTGCACACCCTCATCATTCAACTTACTTATAGATAATAGGTTTCATGCCAAACTAGGGATATGTAGAACACCATTGATCTCCTTCACTCGTCTATCAAGGAATCAAATCAAGACTCTTCCATGGCCAACAATCTTCAGGTGAGAGTCATCACCCAAGTAGACCTTCCCACCATCATATTCTTCATACTTTGAAAACTAACCCTGATGCGAGGTCATGTGAAAAGATGCACCAGAGTCAATAAGCCACACATCTTCCAATGCATGAGTTGCCAAGATAGTGACAAATACTTCTTCATCCTCATGAGAGGATTTATCAGATTCTAAATCATAATTCTTCTTATTTTTCTTCTTCTCCTTCTTGCAATCCTTATGGAAGTGACTAGGTTTGTTGCAATTCCAACATAGAGCCTTGGACTTTCTAGGAGACTTGGATCTCCCATAGGATTTGGATCTTCCATTTTCTTCCTTCTTCTTATCCTTTTTATTTCTCTTCTCAATAGATCTACCACAAACTGCAAGAGCCTTCTTAGCTAACTCAGAAAACTTTCTACACATCTATTCAGACAACAACAAAGAAACCACTTCATCCATCTTGAAGGTGGTAGTGGTAGTCCCAATGGCCATAACAAGGTGGTCCCACAAATCTGTTAAGGAACATAGTTTTGTCATACATCGATCCTCCTCCTCCATCTTCACACCAATAGAGATCAACTAGGCAACAAGCATATTGAAAGTATTTAGGTGATTAGCAACAGATCCTTCAACTTCCATCCTCAGAGAATATAATTTATTTTGTAGGAGTAACTTGTTCACCAAGGATTTAGCCTGATAAACATCTCCAAATCTATTCCAAAGATCATTTGCAGTCTTCTCTTCATGGATATTCAGGAGCAGTGAATCAGCCCAACAGATTCTTATTAGAACCTTAGCCTTTCGATCCATCAGATCCCAATCTTCTTGTTTCATGCCCAATGACATGGTTCCAGATACTGTGATCCATAGATCTCTATCCACTAATAAGTCCTCCATCTTGAGTTTCCACAACTCAAAGTTTCCTCCATTAAACTTCTCTATATCAAACTTCCCAAGTGTGCTCGCCATCACTTTCCTATAACAAAGATGTCAAAATCCTCTGCACAAGCTCCCACTCAAACGAAAATCAGCTCAAAAAACCCTCCCCAACAACTAGAACGAAAGGTGATCAGGCTCTAGTACCAACTGAAAGGAAGCAAGGTATGTGGAAATGCTTCCTACACTAATCTAATGAGGAAAGGTTTATGCAAATTTTTATCTATTACAATTACAGATATGAGATGCACATTAACAAAAAGGTGATAACAACATCCAAATGCAAATACAAATCTCACAACACAAGATATACATGGGGAAAACCCTTTCAAGTGAAAAACCCCACACTCCAAAACTTGTACAATGTATTATCAAATCCAAATAAGATTACAACACACTTGCAATGAAAGTTCTTTCAAGAGTTCACAAATGTCAAATACTAGAGTAATTTTGGTAGCATAATGGTACCTGCAAATGAACCATACAACTCCAACTCCAAGCACCGACATTTATAGTAGGATACTAGCATGAGGGAAGCTTCTAGAGAAAACAAAAGGAGATGGGTGATGAAATCCATGTGGCACATGTTTCAAACACATGTTTGACTCTTGTGACACTTGTACAATATTCCCTTACACCTCTTACAAGCCTCCATACTTGGGCGCCCCAAATTTTCCCAAAATAGGTATGGAAAATGCTCTTACATCATCATAAAATCTGTCATTTATGACAACACTTATAGTTGTAAGAGAATCTGTCATAACTGACTATTAATAAACAATTCTCTTACAACTTGTCATATCCAAACTTGGGTACCCCAAAATTAGGCTAAGTCAAAGATGCCTCTTACAGTTTCATACATGCAAATGACACTTGTCTCATCCCTTATATTTCCAGCTCTTACAATGTCATAGAATCTATCATAGTTCTGGGTGAGTGCAGGATCATCGCGGGCCAAATAGTGGCAATAAAAAAAAATTGCATCTTTGCTTAGCCAAATTCGCAAATTGGGAAAGTTTGACTTTCATAGGCATGTAAAGAATATCTATTTTGGTTTGGAATACCAAACCAAAATGGATATCCATTTGGAATGAATATCAGTTTTGTGGAAAATAAAAAGTGGAAAAGAGGTTGTGTTTTGCAAACCCACAGATTGTAAAATGCAAACCTCTTCCAAAAATGTATATCAGAGCTCTTAGAATGGATACCCAATCCCAAGAGGTATGGTTCTTGCATTTTTTGTTTGTTTTGTATATTCAAGTTATTTTTTTTGGTTTTTTATCCTAAATGAGTATGTTTTATAGTTTAAATAGCTAAAATGGATGAACAACATGAAAACCCAAACCCCCCCACCAAACCCTCCCCCTCCAACAATCAAAGAGAAAATTGAATGAAACATTGATCAAATTGTTGGTTTAGGTCTGGACAACTGAGAGGGGGGGTGAATCAGTTGTCACATATTTTAATCTTTTCTACCATTAATATTCCTTTACAACTTATAATCAAATTAATGATATAAACATTTTAGCATTAGTCAATAACATGAGCAAAAACATAAATAACACTTGAAACCAAAATTTTTAACGTGGAAGCCCGGTTAAGGGAAAAACCACGGTTGGGGTTAACCCACAAAATTAATACCCTGTTAAAAGTATTTTTACAAATGAGAATGCACATGCATTCAGGCTCACTGCACAGAGCTCACTGTTCAAATAGAGGCTCACTACCTACAAAAAGATTACAAGAGAATAACAGAGATTTTGAACTGATAAATAGCATCTTCCCATGCAAGATTTTTAGTTCCAGTTAAGTGCAAAAACTGATCTTACACATTTCATCTTTACTTGCTCTTCTTATTGCACTGCCTTCATTCGCTCCTTAGATTTTATGTTCTTCTCACAATTACACCTTGTTCACTCACACAACTTAAAATCATCCAATTCCATTTGCTATATATATCCACAACATGATCTACAATCATTTTACTAGTCGGCTTCAAGAACATTTAGAACTTTGTTGAGTACTCTACTCTATCGGCTAGATCCATACATAATATGAGATGTGGACCAAAAATTGCACTCGCAAATCATCAATAATGTCAGCTACCATCACTGATCATCACACATTGCCCAATAAACAACTTCTATACATCTGGAGTTAAGATCATTTACAAGGTTGGCATGTTCTTCTTCTGTCTATTTTGTCAAACTGAAACCCGATACTCAGAAGCTAATATTATTTGAGTCCATCTCTAGAGGATAAAACTGTGGATTTAGAGTGTCTTGACAATTCTTACAACTACCTCAGATCTGCAACAAATGATGCCTTTCCACCAGAGAGATCCAGAGCAAGATACCGAACCCTGTCACCTGCTCTGTTCCTGACTACTCAGACTTAGACTAATTCTGATTTTAACTTCTGGTGTGAACAAATTGTGTTATGTGGATGATTGGGATGATCGTAGTTGCCATCAATGAGAACACCTATCATGCCTAGTAGTGTCTCTTGCCAACAATCTCCCCCTTTGGCATTGATGGCAACACTTAGTGAAAAATAACTAAGCATTGGAATAGCTCCCCCTTAGCTTGTGCTCCATACTATTGTTCACACTACTTTCTGGTACTCCCCCTTAGCTGGATTCCTCATTTTTCACTAATCGTCACTCCCCCTTTGACATCAATGGCAAAGGGTGGGGTCCACAAAACAAAATTTTCCAAAAATTTCTATATAGGACTGCATAAGTATAACTAATTATTAAGTTCAATTTACATGAACTTGAGAATGTCTGCAAAGTTGGTTTTTATTTGCACAAGTTTAGATGCCCAAGTACTCTTCATTCTATCCAAAATAGAGATGTTCCCACTTAACAAAAATGAATATGCTTCTACCTTTGACAGATCTGATGGATCACTAGTCTAAACTGCAGTCTAAGCTTCAGATAGGGCATTATACATTGTCTCTAACTTAGGGGCAATCAATCCCCAGAGCTCACACATTCTCTTCATAATGTTGCTTTTCTCTTTAACAAGTCTCTTTATCTCATTAGTCAAGCTAATTACTTGACATTCCTGACTTATGGGTGAAATAGTTAGAGGATCAAAATTATTGGACAGATTTGACAATTTTAGTTCTTGTTCCTTTATCTTCTTCTCAATATCCTCATTTACTTTGGACCAGGATAGACAAAATTTATATACATCACTTCCATCACTTAGAGCATTTTGAACACTCTTTATATTGATAGCAAGTATAGTCCTATCATACCCTATTAGACTCTTAATTTCACTAAATCTCCTATCCAAAAACTCATTTCTGACTTTTGTCTCTGCAGACTTCTCAAAGGACTCAAAATGAGTATTTACAGAACTTACAAGATTTTTTTAGATGTCCGAAGGGGGAATTAGATGGACTCTTCTGGTAGGAAGCCATTAATTTTCCCAAAATCCTGGTTGCAAGCCCCAGTAGCTCATTGTCCTCCATGTGGAACTTTAACATCTTTTCTCTAGCCTTTACTTGGGTGAATGATGTAATTTTCATCAATTGAATTGGAGAGAGAGCATCTAGATTGGCTAGACCTTGGAGTAGTTCAGGCTCATGAAGCTCAATCATTTCTTTTTCAAGAAGACTTTTTACTACATCTGCAGTGTCTCTTGCAACATTTTCTGAACCATCCTTTTGTTCATCAGATTTATCAGTATCTGCTTTAGGTGCTTCAACATTTGCACAATCTTCTTCTGCTTTATCTTTCTTTCCTTTTTCTTCCTCTTTCTCTACTTTACTTTTCTTTGTGTTCTCTGTAGAGGGACTCTTTTATGTTTGTTCACCACTTGCTACCTGATCCAGAGGGCTCTATGAAGTAGTATTATTATCTTCTTTTCCTGATGGGTCAGGTGGATTAGGAGTATCTCTTGCATCAACTACTTTATCCATCATTTTTGTATCATCCTAAATTACTTGTTCCATTCCAGAACAGAGATTTCACCCAAATCAGATTGCTACTCAATGATGTTCTCTTCTTCACCATCTGGAACTTCTTTTGTGATTATGGGAAAATTATGCTTTTCCAATGCTTTCAAAAGAATTTCTTGAGTTTCTTTAACGATTTCACTTGTTTCTCCAAGCATGAGTTTGCTCATTCTCTTTTTGCTTCTAAAGTCATCTTTGACTTCCTTGAATATCATATCTATTTAACCAGGTGAAATCTGAGGACACAAATTTATTAGCTCATGTTCCTTGATTTCCATGTCCTTGCTCTTGGCATTTTCTTTTCTCAACTCCAAAATATTTGCCAGACTTTGTGGCAACTCAGAAGTTATCTCAATCAGTGCCTTGTTGTAGATGTTGAGATATTTGATAGTTGCTTCCTCCAACACCCTTTTATCCACATCATTGTATTCATCATAGAATTCAATTATGGGTTTTAGATTACCATCTACAGTGATTGACTTTATCACATCCTCTAGGGAAAGTGTGGGCTTCTCAACATATTCCTCATATGCTTTTGTCTTTTGCCTTTTATTAGCCCTTTTGCTTTCGGAGGACTTTTCTTTGGTTACTTTTGTATCTTTTGTTCCAATGGCCTTTATTTCCTTAATTACAATGTTAGAATCTGTATCTTCTTCTTCTTCTCTTATGCTTTCATAGGTCTGGGATGCTTTTGTTCTCTTCCTTTTCTCCCATTTTCTAGATGATTTTACTTTTGGTTTTGTAGTCTTGGAAGGAACAGGGGCAGCAACAGAGCTCCTAGTAGTTCTTGAAGTGGAAGAGAGTTCTACTGGAGCATCTGTTTGTTTCTTATCTTGTTTCTCTTTCTCAGGCTTTTCAATTCTTTCTCTGAGTTTCCTCATAGCCTCCTCAGTTAGCCCCAGATTTTTAGCTAACTGCTTAACTTCTTTTCTTACTTTCCTATTGGTTTTAGGTTCTCTAAATTCAGTATGCAGTTTTAAATTCAGCTCCTCATAAGTTCCAAATCTTTCAATTGTTGTGTCTTTAGGCTTGCTTAGAAGATGTTGAGCATACAAATTCAATATTTTTTCATCTACTTCATACCCCATGGGTATGATCCAAGCAGTTCTGGGTTCCACTACTTCCATTAGACACTGATCAGTATCAACCATGAAGCACATATCATTTTTGTACTTCTCAACAATTGATTTAGGGATTCTTTCCCTTAAGTGAATCATACTTTGAAAATTCTTGAAGTAACCCCATATTGCAATTTTCTAAACTTTGAAATCACCAATGTTGCGAAGATGATCTTTGATCTGAATGGCAACTAGCTCATCCTTAGTCCAGTGCACACCTTTTACCCCAGGTACCTCATTCATAAAGTAAAAGAACAGACATAGAACCAATGTACCATACTTGAAAGTGTTTTTCTTATCTTTCTTGATTTTGTTTAAATTTTAAATCAATTAATTCTGTAGTAATTCACACAAGTCATGGTCAGTATTTTCCTTAAGCATCTTGTATGTAGCATATATGGTTGTTTCAGAAATAGAATTTTCTCTTCTCAAGTGGTAAATCTTGTACCCAATCACCAAGGAGGTGAATTTGACATCTGGTTCTATAATATCATTAATGGTCATTACTCTTCTATCAAACATAGCACCAGTAGAATTAGTCACTGTTTGGTTTTTCACAGCTTTCAGCATGGGCAATCCTCTAGTTGAGTTTAAGCTAGTTACAATTCTGATAACATCCTTGATAATCTTGAATGGTTTTAACAACCAAATGAATTCATCATGCATCTGACTCAAAATGTATCAGACCCATTCATCCTCATCAAATGTTGGAAACCCCATAATCTAAATAAAGTGTTTATCCTGTAGTACCTTATACTCAGGTTTAAGTTTGTGATTTTTATCCCTGAGTTGTTTCTCAAGCAAGTCTACATACCTTGAATCTCCAAACCCATCTATGTTTGCATGAATATAAACCCTAATTGTCTTCAACATGTAGCACACCATACGAAACAATTGAAAAAGCACCTAACGGGTTGACTTTAATTGATTTGTGAGGATGCTTCTTAAATTTGGGTCAAGGCCTTTTAGTAATTGCAACAACATGAGGAGTAGCCATCTCAACAGATTTCAAATTCAAATCTTTACAGAGAGGTACTATTTTCTTTCGCGAGGTTAGGGTTGATCAGTTGTCGGTTGAATTCTCTCTTTGTCTCAGTCTCTAGATTTGCAGCTCGAGGGCTCTTCTTCTTGTTTCCTCTGAATACAAAGTGATTCAAATGAGTGACCAAGTGACCTTTTATCTTTTGCAAAACCTAATTTGGCATTGTAATAAATGTGTTTCCCTAACTATATCTGGTTACTCTATTTTTGATAGTTCTTCATGAATCACTCCACAAGTTTTCATATCAACATCTTTTCTTCTAGAAATCCTTCCAAAGGTTCTAGACCAATTCAAAATATTCTCTTTTATTGTGCCAGATTTAGGCACCTACTTACTAACCAGGGGGAATTTGATGTTCAATGCAGCTCCCCCTGAGCTAGAGCTCCTAACTTAATTCCCAGAGGAATTGTCAGCACCTGATTCTAGTGTGGACCCATCACCATTGTTTATTGTATCTTTCTTTACCCAGATCTTGTTCATTTCACTCCGTATCTCATTCACATCAATTTTTCTTTTGCCTGTCTTGTCTATATTCATCCACTTTTCTATTTACTAGACCTCTTCTTCCATTGTTCCTACTTCTGTAGAATCTTGCAATATGACTAGATTTATTGCAATTAAAGCACACAACATTTCCTTGCTTATGAATTTGATTTCCTCTTGATCTGTATTGATTAGCCATGTGTCCAAACACATTGCAAGAAAAGCAGTAACCATTGAAAGAATTGTCAATTCCTCTATTGTTAGCATTATTCATTATCATACTTCTGCATTCATTTGATCTATGACCATACTGTTGATGGTGGTTTTAGCACACAACAATGTAGGCATGATTGTTGGTATCACACCTCTCTTGAAAAGTATCCTACCCTAGGTAAGACTACTCCAAGGTTTCTATAGCTAGGTCTTAGCTTGCTTGGAATCTCTCAGTTGGAATGTTCTAGCTGTGATGACAAGGGGTTTTACATGCGATCTACAGATTTTAATGGTTGGAACAACAATTCTTGTAAACCCTTTGTGATTTCAGCTGATAAGATAGTATGAAATGCTGCTAAAAATTCCTAAACTAACAACTATTTTCAAAGAAAATGCAAAAGGGAGTAGGGTTTTAAGGAAATCCTAAGTGAAATTCACAATATGTGGACTGTTGCAAGTAGACAAACACCTTGAAATTTAACTAGTTTTCTAAGTTACCAAACTTAAAATGATGCTATCTTCAATGGAAATTGAGAAATTTTCAGATCACATTCATTCATCAAATACCCAATAAATGGCACAATTTAATTTGTGAAATGTAATCAAACTTAAGCACAACTGATCAGCCCAGACTAACTTTGCATAGTTACCTACCATCAGCAAATAACTAAAAGTATGGACTAAGAGCATTCATTAGATACTTTCAGCAAACCATAAACATTGCAAAAGCACATTTAATTAACTATTAGAGATCAAGAAGTGAACCATGAAACCAAATAAGCCAATACAATACACAAATTCTCAAAATACTACAGAAACTTGCTTTGTATTACTTCAAATGACAGAATGTCAATAATTTGGCATCAAGAATCCTCTCTCTGACAATGGAAATGGCAAGTCCTTTATCTAGGAAAGGAGCCATACCGAGTTTTGAATGGATGGTGGAGATTAACTCAACACCAATGGTCTAGATTTACATCATTAAATGCATTCATGACAACTCATAACAAATCCTTAATTACATTTTGTCTCTTATGAAAAAGATGAAAAACAACCCCCAGGTACATTGAATCGAGACAATTTGACTACTCAACTATATATATATATATAGAAAAGGTCAATTTTGAGGCATAATAAAGACAAAATAGTATCACATGTCACTCTAAATATAGTAGTTTATAATAGTGATAGGATTACATTTCAAAATGTTCAAGAAAAGCATATTAAGACTCTCCATCCAAGTCTACTTTGTCTTCTTCTGCCAGCTTGTTGTGATAGTTGATCCAGGCTGAAAGTGTCAGAATGATATCTATGGGGTCTAGGGTCTTAGGATGATTGAACTGATATTTGAACATATCCAACCCTTGGCTGTATTGATTGTATATTATTTCTATCTCTATCTTTGCCTTATGAAATGCATTAAATTTAGCTTTGAGGTCATTGACTCTACCCAGCCTAGCTTCCACATCTAACTCGATATCTTCAAAAACTATCTTGTGTAGTTTATGTTTACATTCCTTCACATCATATGGCACCAAGTCATTGTAGTCCATTACTAGACAATCTCTCAAAGTATCATTTATATCATATATGAGGGCCAAAATGTTCTCATTTACTATTTTGCAAACCTCCCTTGTGCTGTCAAAAACTTCCTTCCTTCGTTTTATTTGCTGATACCATTCATTGGCTTTATACAACCTACCCTATGTTAAGATATTTTCAGCCAACTGAGCTGGCAAGTTTTTGATTGCTTGCACTCAAGGAAACAATTGTGAATAATATTCATCAAAAGAGTCACCTTCTTCATGCAAGTCTTTCCATTGTCCTCAAAGTTGAACCAAACTCTTATGGGATTTGGATGCAGCATCAATTGTCTCACATCCCCTTTCATAGACCCTGATCATCCATTTTTGGGCACCTTTTCATAGAGTTTGAACTTCACCAAGCTTAGACATTTCATCTCTTTACAAAAAGGTAGGTATTGTCCTTATCTCTCCTTTAGAATCTACTAGTTTTATCATAAATTAAAGGCATACTCAGAGCTCCTCATTTTGTTGCTTCAATTCTTTCTTTGAAAGTTTATCCTTATTCAGCTGTTCTAAGATTGAAGTAACAGACCCTTTGAACTCATCAACCCTTTGTGCTCATGTAGTTGGTCCCAAATTTACAGTTGTTATGACATAATCCTTTGCTTAGACTTGTTCTCTATTTGTATTAGGCAGTGGGACAGCTACCTCGACTATTCAAGATCCAGCTTCATCCTTGTAAATCCTAGATTATACCTTTGCTTTCTTCTGTTTCTTCAGATTTTGGGTCTATGACAAAATGGTGCTTAAGTCTAGTTTCATTATCTCCACCTGAAGCTCAGGATATGATATTCTGCTTTGCAACCAATCAGGGGCTGAGGAAGAAGGCTTTCCAGATCCATTAAGATTTTCACTGTCTGTATTTGGGGGCCCTTCAAGTAGTCCCTGTTCTTGTTCTGATTCTTTATCTACATCTTTATCTTCTTCATCTATAAGATTTCTCCAATTTATCATTACATTTTCCTGAGCTGCCTCAAGGCTTGCCTCTATTTGATCCTTCTCTGAAGGATTGTCTAATATTTCAATTATCGTTGCACTAATTGTCTCAGCCAAGGGCTCATCAAGTATCTCATTATCTGCCCCGTCAAATACATCTTTCTCTGGTTCTCACTCTTGAAAACCTAGTTCCACACATAACCTCTCAATACCTGATAGTAATGGGAGAGCCAAGGGAGTTGAATTTTGGTCCATGGGTATTTGAGAGATAAGAGTAATAGAGGATAAAGGCATCACAACTGAAGACAAGTTTACTTGTGTCAAATTGGTAAGCATAGTTGACCCCAAAGCTGGTGGGATAGAAGAAGTTGGCAAGATGGAAGAAATAACCATGGGAAAAGTGATGGAGAAAGAGGGTAGAGAAGGTGAAAGAATAGTAGAAATGGGTGGTAATGTGAGGGAAGTGGTAAGTGAAGTGGAAGATATGGAAGGTGAGGATGTAGAAGTAGTGGAAGAATATGTCAAAGGAGCAATGGATAGAACATGACTGCTAGGGGTACTAGAGGCTACTACTAATGAAGAAGAGACAACTGAAGCAACAATTGTGGGTGAAGAAGTAGTAGAGACATTCTCCTGAATAATGGTTGCTGAGAAAGAAGGAGAAACAATAGAAGTAGTAGTAGTGGTACTAACATTTAGAGCAGCAGGAGGTGGAGAAGCTAGCATATTAGTATCATTATGAGTAGCAGCAGTCTCCGTAGCTTGTCTAACAACCTTCACCTTAGTCTTCTTCATCTTAGATCCTTCTCTGGGACCACTAGGCATATTTATTTTCTTCAAAGCTCTTGTCTTAGTAGAAGGAGGCATTTCTTTCTTACTAGTCTTTGTAGTGACCTTCTTGCTTTTTTGTCCTTTAGCCTTTTTTGCCAAGGTTATATGGTCTTCACTGTCTGATCTTTGTTCCTGGGCTGGTCTTGCCTCATCAGTTATTTCTATGGGCTTATCCTCTTCTCCTTCAGACCCCTTTTCTGATTCAAGTGCAGTGTAGGTGAGCTGTATCCCTTGTCCCTCCAAGGAAGCAATCTGACCCCTAATCCATGCTTTACTTAATCTGATTGGTTCCTTCATTATAACATCAAGGGAGCTTTCTTCAGCATTTTCCCAATTAGGTAGGGCAATTGGTTGGTGATATTGTGCCTCCCAGGCTCCTCTGTGCATTACATTATCATCATCTTCTAATTGGTTAGGAACTACAATAATATGGAATTTCCTTATAAATGCCAGAGATAATCTGGAATGGGCTTTCTTCATGACCTCATAGTCATCCATACAATTTGCCCAAAAGTCTTCTATATGCATTTTATGGAATAACTTCTTACTTACAAACCTCTCCATCACATTATTAGGATCAAAATGATCTCTTCTATTGTAATAATGAAGATTGAGAAGTTGGAGTTCTTTGTCAAAGTGCTTAGCTGACCCCAATGAAGGACATGAATAATTTCCTCTCCCTAATAGGTGTTGACATTCTTTGAATCAGCATTAGGATTTGCCAGTTCTAATGCACAGGCAGATTCAGCCAACTGAATACAGGAGGTTGCGTGAGCTCCTCCCCTTCACTTCTGGTTCTGCCGCACCAAGGGGGGTATCCCTATAACTCAAGATGTAACCTTGACTAGCTCAAAGATAGAAAGATCTAACTTGACAACAACAGGCAGAATACTCTCATGTATGGACCAAGATCTGCATGATAGATCACAAGGCTGGCAACATTCTTGGACATGATGTCTGGTTGGGTATGAGAGCATGCAGGGGGTTCCTAATCCTACTCCTACAACTAACAGGTGGAAGTATGAAGTGGTTTGATATGAATTTGGATGCAAAGCTGGACATGGTGTATAACACAAGAACACAGCATGATTGGTGCCTATCCAGGGCATGGAGTCGGTAGACATACACCTGTGAATGATCAGCATGAATAGCTAAAACTGGATTTCAGGGGGATACACATGATATCTGCCTTACAGATATCTCCCAATGAAGAGTGTTAAGTTATCTCTACTTATGGCATCCCTACTGCAGTATACCCTTCCCAATGTTCAACCTGAAAACAGTTTAATCTACCCCTTGAGCAGAAGTTAAAAGATCGGACATTCAACATAGGAATTCTATGCTCTAGAATCTAAACATTACACAGATATCCAGATCCAGAAGAAGAATACATGCAATACTGGAGACAGAATTAACACAACACATGCTAAGATAGCATTACTCATATAAGATCAACCATGAAATCAGTGGATTCATGCCAAGTCGTACAACAGGAGATACATAAACTCACAAATTAGACTGTACAGAGCAACCAGATCAGCTGGTTTTGGATTACAGAGCCAAAAATCCACAACTTTCAACAACCTTGAATGAATAACACCGTCTGCATTATATAGCAGGAGGGTGTATTCAGTATTAACTACCAGGTTAACCAAAAAGCCCGCCAGATATACAGTATCATAAAAATGGCGCTCAAACATGAATGCAGCAGGTAGGGGAGGAGACAGGAAGATATCTCGAGCCTTGCGCCGCCGCCTAGGGATCCAGATCTTCAGTCGGGTACAAGATCAGCCCAAGCCATCGCCCATACCTCTGCAACAATCACCATTAATGGCGCACCAACTCGCGGCCTTGGGAAGAACATCAGACAGTCGATCGCAACCACTTCCCGCCGAGATTCATCATCATGATATTTTGAATATGCAGGATAACATTATCCCACATGCACCCCGCGATGACCTCTTTAACACTTTATATACTAGGTCATGAGCATATATGATGTCGGTGCTTTTGCTCCTGACGACACTAGTATAAGACTTCATCATCATCATCCTCCAGCAGCATGATATCCTGTTGCCCGAAAAATCACCCTGACGTCAGCATCATATCGCAACACAACCGCATGATAATCGCCTTCATCGGCACAAACTGATCCATCGGAGAAACATCCTCCTGCTGAGCCTATACCAAAAGTCTGGCCGATGAACATCCTGATGACGTCATCATCATATCCTGCTGACGTCATCATCATATCTGCTTACTGCGCACCTCCTCATATCCGGATGACATCATCATCATGTTTGCAAATATCAGGGGATCTCCACAAGATGATCTGTGTTAGAAATATGACCCCCCCGGGACCTCGATGACGTCATCATCATATTAACATCAGGATGACATTCGGAAGACAACCGGATATTTGGAAATATCATCCTGATGCACGAAAATCATGTTGCACTGTAGCTCCACTATAAGATCGGGGCGATTGATGAATATGATGATGCTTGAAAAGATCACCCCCCACTAGATAATGCACGAAGCCGACAGGCGGATATCTCCTTGATATCAGCATCATCATGATGCTGGAACAAACACACACTCGAGTGATATGAAAATATCACCCCCTCCTTTGGAAATATCATGATGCAGATAGGCAAAAAGAAGATATCATCTTGATATAAGGATGACGTCAGCATCATCAGGATGAGAAACAAAGAACAAGAAGTGATACAACATCATCAGGATGATATTGACTAAGATCATCCTGACGTTCAAAATATGATGACCCTAGTGAATATCGGGTCGCACTTAGAACTCTTCAACAACATCATCAGGATGATCATAACCAAGATCACCCGATGATAAAAATATCACCCCGGCGAGATATCATGATGCAGATAATATGATGACCCCCGTAAATAAAAGGAAAAAACAAGTCAGGTCGAATCAACTTAGAAAATAACCCCTTCAGAATATCGGGGCAACATCATCATCATGTTTGGGCAAGGTGATAATTGGAAGATCACCGGATACTTGAGAAATCACCCCCGCAAGTAAATCAGGGCGCACTGTAGCTCATCAGCATCATCAGGATAAAAACCAAACATCACCCGATAACTGAATATGATGATGACGACGAGAAACCGGTCGACGGAGAACATGATGATGCTGACCTTCATCGAAACAAACATGATGATCATGACCTTCTCCTCAAGAAAATATGATGATGCAGCTGAAAACTGCTGAGGAGGTCCAACACTTAGAACATTTTTTGGATACTTAGGGAGAGTGCCTGAATGAAAAATGCTCAAAAAACTACCAGTCAATTCAGGCGCTAACAGTGGCTCTGTCTGGGGACGTGCAGGTGCAAGATTGCAGCGAGAACCCCAGATCTCTGGGATGCAGACCAGTCCCTTATCTATTGGGCACAGAGTCAAATACTGTACTGACCTGCATCACCCAACACACTTGATGGCCTAAGGCCACCAAGAAAAGAAAAACATGTATCTCCCCTTGTCAAATATCTTGTTTTCATCTGCATGCACTGGGTCAAGCTTGGAGATACTACAAAGACCCACCCACAAACAAATCTTGTCACCTGCATATTCAACCTTTTGATTTGGCTTGTCATTATCACCCTTGTGCAGATAACCCTCAGCATCATGTGACATGTGGGTGCAGAATGTATCAAACAATGCATATTCATATGGCATATAGCACTTATCACCTATATCATCATCATGCATTGCAACATGATCTCCTAGCTGGACTGCAAATAGGAAACACTCGGAGTCCACCACAAAACTAGGAAGATCAAGGCTCATTGTATTATATGCTGGCTCATCAAAAGAAAAGCTTTCAAAATCACAATTGTGTACATCATGTACACAACAATCTGGTACACCAGGCTGGAAAAGATCAGGCTCTGGCATCTCTTTTAAGTCAGGCACATCTTCACAGTCACTTACCTGATGTATGTTGTTTCCTCTTTCATCAGGATGAGAAACAGAATCCAAGCCAAAAATAATGTCTAGATCTTCACCATACTCAGACAGATCCTCATCACCATATGTGTCATAAATGGGTGATCCAGGTGCATCAGTTTCATCATAGTATGCCATTTGTTCATGGGCAGCAGAGCACACCTCTTCATCACCAATGGATTCACTCTGTGGAGGAGTATCAGCCTGTGTGTCATAAGCAAAACAGCCATCAAATGAAAAACAATCATGCTCTAAACTAGCACTTATTTCAATTTCTAACTGCTCTTCATGATTTCCATGTGTTTGAAAGGTAGGCAATGGGTCACACATAGGACTGCTTCTCTGTTTGCTTATATCTTCTCTGTCTTGAGTACAATACTCACAATTGTCTCCACAGGTCCATTCTAAAAATTGCTCATTGCTGTCCACAACCTCGTTATTGTTTTCATGGTCAGCTGCCTCATCATTGCAATGGGAATCCTCATTAGTCCTTTCACTGGCATCCTCAACTGGTGAACAATCCAGTTGAGCAATATTGTTAGCATTATGTTCAAATACAGCAATCTCAACCTCTATGCTTTTATTTTCATTTTTATCTGCACATGATGCCATAATCATTTGGTCATTTGCAGCTTCACAACAATTCCTCACACCAAGGCCTGGGGACAGGGGTTTCAGCAGGTACACATTTCTCATTTCTTCTACATTTTCTAAAAATTTGTATGCCATCTGCATACTTATCACCTTGAAATCCCTCAGTAATGCACTAGAGCCCTCCTCAAAAGCTTCAAAGAATATGCCAACACAGGCTGAAATATCAGGTCTGAAACTTTCAGGGACATGTGAAAGGGCTACTGCAAACCTATGACTGAAATCAACACATGGCTCTTCATCTTGTTTTCTGATTCTCATCAATTCTGCAACAAGATCAGCCGGTTCTTTTGCAAATTCTTCCTTGAAACAGTCAGCAAGCTCATCCCAACAGGCAAAAAATTTCTTTGGAAAGCTCAAATACCAGTCTTTTGCTTTTGCATCAAAGGACCTAACAAGAAACCTCATCCACATATCCTCATCTCTGAATGAATATTTTCCCATAAAACTTTGAAAATTTTGGATATGTGCATTCCCATCACATACATTGTGACCACTAAATCTAGGCATCTGACAGTATATCCTAGCAGGCATAGTTTCTACTTTATAATCCACCCATGACAAATCCAGTTGGTCATACAAAGGATCAAAAGGGCTGACAGGAGGTTTAGCTTTCTGACTGGCAGACACAACAGGGTTACTGCTTCTTAACTGGGCCTGCTCAGCCTCTAAGAATATCAACCTATTTCTTATCTCTTCTATTCCTTTATCCAACATTTCACCACTGAGTGTGGGATAACTCATACTTGGATTTATAAAAATCTTACTCTTAGACATTGTTTGTCTGTCTAAGACCCAAGGCTTCCCCTGGCATCTAACCTATGCAGTAAAACAGCAAATAAAGGGGAAGGAACAAGGTACCTTTTCTCATACAGATGCAGAAAAATGAACAACACATTTCTGTCACATCACATACATCCATCTTTCATGTGCATTTGGATCTTTTTTGCAGAGTCGCCACCTCTCCAGAGAGGACAAAATTTTTTAATAGCTGAAAGCTACTTTTCCAGGTTCATTCCACCAGCAGAGCATCATTTTGTTAGTGACTCGGATGGGCCACAAGTATATCATTTTTTAGTCCTTCCCCAGCAGAGTCGCCATTTTGTTGACATTCTTTGAATCAGCATTAGGATTTGCCAGTTCTAATGCACAGGCAGATTCAGCCAACTGAATACAGGAGGTTGCGTGAGCTCCTCCCCTTCACTTCTGGTTCTGCCGCACCAAGGGGGGTATCCCTATAACTCAAGATGTAACCTTGACTAGCTCAAAGATAGAAAGATCTAACTTGACAACAACAGGCAGAATACTCTCATGTATGGACCAAGATCTGCATGATAGATCACAAGGCTGGCAACATTCTTGGACATGATGTCTGGTTGGGTATGAGAGCATGCAGGGGGTTCCTAATCCTACTCCTACAACTAACAGGTGGAAGTATGAAGTGGTTTGATATGAATTTGGATGCAAAGCTGGACATGGTGTATAACACAAGAACACAGCATGATTGGTGCCTATCCAGGGCATGGAGTCGGTAGACATACACCTGTGAATGATCAGCATGAATAGCTAAAACTGGATTTCAGGGGGATACACATGATATCTGCCTTACAGATATCTCCCAATGAAGAGTGTTAAGTTATCTCTACTTATGGCATCCCTACTGCAGTATACCCTTCCCAATGTTCAACCTGAAAACAGTTTAATCTACCCCTTGAGCAGAAGTTAAAAGATCGGACATTCAACATAGGAATTCTATGCTCTAGAATCTAAACATTACACAGATATCCAGATCCAGAAGAAGAATACATGCAATACTGGAGACAGAATTAACACAACACATGCTAAGATAGCATTACTCATATAAGATCAACCATGAAATCAGTGGATTCATGCCAAGTCGTACAACAGGAGATACATAAACTCACAAATTAGACTGTACAGAGCAACCAGATCAGCTGGTTTTGGATTACAGAGCCAAAAATCCACAACTTTCAACAACCTTGAATGAATAACACCGTCTGCATTATATAGCAGGAGGGTGTATTCAGCATTAACTACCAGGTTGACCAAAAAGCCCGCCAGATATACAGTATCATAAAAATGGCGCTCAAACATGAATGCAGCAGGTAGGGGAGGAGACAGGAAGATATCTCGAGCCTTGCGCCGCCGCCTAGGGATCCAGATCTTCAGTCAGGTACAAGACCAGCCCACGCCATCGCCCATACCTCTGCAACAATCGCCATTAATGGCGCACCAACTCGCGGCCTTGGGAAGAACATCAGACAGTCGATCGCAACCACTTCCCGCCGAGATTTATCATCATGATATTTCGAATATGCAGGATAACATTATCCCACATGCACCCCGCGATGACCTCTTTAACACTTTATATACTAGGTCATGAGCATATATGATGTCGGTGCTTTTGCTCCTGACGACACTAGTATAAGACTTCATCATCATCATCCTCCAGCAGCATGATATCCTGTTGCCCGAAAAATCACCCTGATGTCAGCATCATATCGCAACACAACCGCATGATAATCGCCTTCATCGGCACAACCTGATCCATCGGAGAAACATCCTCCTGCTGAGCCTATACCAAAAGTCTGGCTGATGAACATCCTGATGACATCATCATCATATCTTGCTGACGTCATCATCATATCTGCCTACTGCGCACCTCCTCATATCCGGATGACGTCATCATCATGTTTGCAAATATCAGGGGATCTCCACAAGATGATCTGTGTTAGAAATATGACCCCCCCGGGACCTCGATGATGTCATCATCATATTAACATCAGGATGACATTCGGAAGACAACCGGATATTTGGAAATATCATCCTGATGCACGAAAATCATGTTGCACTGTAGCTCCACTATAAGATCGGGGCGATTGATGAATATGATGATGCTTGAAAAGATCACCCCCCACTAGATAATGCACGAAGCCGACAGGCGGATATCTCCTTGATATCAGCATCATCATGATGCTGGAACAAACACACACTCGAGTGATATGAAAATATCACCCCCTCCTTCGGAAATATCATGATGCAGATAGGCAGAAAGAAGATATCATCCTGATATAAGGATGACGTCAGCATCATCAGGATGAGAAACAAAGAACAAGAAGTGATACAACATCATCAGGATGATATTGACTAAGATCATCCTGACGTTCAAAATATGATGACCCTAGTGAATATCGGGTCGCACTTAGAACTCTTCAACAACATCATCAGGATGATCATAACCAAGATCACCCGATGATAAAAATATCACCCCGGCGAGATATCATGATGCAGATAATATGACGACCCCCGTAAGCAACACGGTGATAAAAGGAAATATGATGATGATGATGACGACCCTTAGGAAAAAACAAGTCAGGTCGAATCAACTTAGAAAATAACCCCTTCAGAATATCGGGGCAACATCATCATCATGTTTGGGCAAGGTGATAATTGGAAGATCACCGGATACTTAAGAAATCACCCCCGCAAGTAAATCAGGGCGCACTGTAGCTCATCAGCATCATCAGGATAAAAACCAAACATCACCCGATAACTGAATATGATGATGACGACGAGAAACCGGTCGACGGAGAACATGATGATGCTGACCTTCATCGAAACAAACATGATGATCATGACCTCCTCCTCAAGAAAATATGATGATGCAGCTGAAAACTGCTGAGGAGGTCCAACACTTAGAACATTTTTTGGATACTTAGGGAGAGTGCCTGAATGAAAAATGCTCAAAAAACTACCAATCAATTCAGGCGCTAACAATAGGATGGGAAATTAGACATTTGTTCTATGTAGGTGCTTAAGTTTTTCAGCACAAGTTATCAGTTGTCTAGATAATTCCAAGAGCACTACTTTATCTATAGTATATCTAGGGAATCTGTAAACTATTCCTGTGAAGCCCTGTATTCTCAGCTATGTGAACTTCTCAAATTGAATATACCACCTCCCATACTTGGTGATTTCATTCATAGCTTCTATGGATATTCTTATAGCTGTATTGCCTTGCAATAACCTGGTTATGTACATGGTAAAAGCATCATTTACCCTCTTATAATTCAGAAGAGATTGTGTCAATGTGATTTGTGTATAGCATTCATAGACCTTGATCTATGTTTGTTCATCATTTCCTACTTCCCCCACCTTGGACAGACCGGCATAATGATTCCTCCTTGCTAAAGCATAAACAACATAGGATGTCCATTTGAAGAATTGTTTCTCCTTGAGTTACTAAATGCCTCATGGATGTTATCACTTAGGATTTGTGCCCAATGGAACTTAGTCCCCTTTAATATTTCTTCAATTATAACAAACATCCATCCCTTAAAGGTTGATGCTCTAGACAATCCATATATTCTACTCAAAAAAGTTACCAAGTCCCCTATCTCATTGTGAAAGTCACTTTTGTATAGTACTTTGGGCAACTTAACCAAGGTAGACCTTCTACTCTTTGCCCATTGTTCATTCATATGTTTCCTACATCCACTTTCATCTTTCTTGTAGGTGGCCTCTAATCCTGCCTTATCTGGCATGGTCATTACTGTATGCCATGGAATATCAAAGGTTTCAACCAAGGAGGGTGGACTTAAGTCAGCTGAAATATCTCCACTCATAGTTTGTATTGTCCTAGTCATGACATCATACCTATCTACATAGGCAACTATCAGTTCATCACATCGTACAGATGTAGGGAAAGCAACAACTTGTGCAATCCCATTGTCCTTCACTTTCTTGGCTCTCGGGGTTGGATTTGGGCCAAATGCTCTAATTGTGAAATCATCAAGGTCAATATGACCTAAGTCTGTGTCTCCGATGTCCTTCCATCTAGTATAAATCTTCATTTCTAGAGGAATACTTTTGAACTTGTACCTCATGATTTCAGCTCATGCAATCATCTAACCTATAGGAGTAGACCTTATAAGTTTGAAGCCTTTGAGGTGTTTTCTCTAACTCCTAAGTTTAAAGTCTAAGATTACCAAGTTGATTTTGACATTATTAACACCATGTTATAACAAATGAATCTAGCACAAATATACCAAGTTACCAATATATGCTTATGAGAGCATAAGTCTGAAATCTTCTAACTATTGCATTTACTACATGATCAAATAATGGAGCAATCTTACACTAATGCATGTAATAAATACTCTAATGCTGCAAAATCCTGATTAAAACATGTAAAACATCATAATTCACCAAGTGTAGTCATTATTTCTACCTGACAAACAATTCTCCTTTTGGAAATTTCTTCTAAAACAATCATTTTACCCAGTTTGCGCTAGTTTTTGGGTCAACTAACCTATAGCAGAAAAAGCGCTACATTTGAGGTCAACCAACCTCGGTAGAGAAATTGGGGCATTCCGACCAGCTAGTCTGTCTATGCTCATGTCATCATACTACCTTGTGCATATTTTATGGTCAATCGACTTGCGTGGGTTTGAGGTAAGACTAACTTATGTTAGTCATTCAGGTCATTCAGTTGTATTTTAGTGCACAACGATCAAACATAACTTACCATCTTTTGCATGGGATTGGTTATCATCCGACCTTGTAGAGTTTTCGTAGGTAACCAACCAAGTTAGCAAAGGCACTTTCTGGCACAAGGGTTAGAGTATCAATCTTTTGGCACAAAGTAGTCTTCTCATAGTTAGCAGGGATTTAGGGCATGGCAGACTTAGAGAGCATTTCAGAGAGCCTCCAACCAAAGTTGGAGAAGTAATCTTTTAGCGCTGAGTTGGTGCATTCAAAAATTAGTATAAAGTAAACCTCAGGGTCATATGAGACTTCATGGGATTCACCGACTAAGTTATTTGAAGCGATGAAAAGTGCAAAGTCAGAGAACTAAGTTTTTAGCGCATCATTGATTTTGAATCCTAGCGAGGGTTTTCAAGGCCCCCGACTGACCAGATGGATTGTAAAGTTTAGAAAGTCAGTCAAATACGCTCTTAGTGCAAACTTCATTTTTTGTTTGTTTTGCTAATCAATTAAATGTGCTAAGGAAAGATTCTTTTGTTTCATTAGGGTTTGGTGAATACTGGCTTCATTTTGCCTATGGGGAGGGACTCAGACAATGCTCAAGAAATGGGTTACCTCCCCCTGTGTTTGAAACAAGGGTTTCATGATAATAAACTATTCAATAGAGAAACCTTAACTTACGTGCCTTAACCCTATCATTTATACGTCTGCGGTGCTTCTGGAAGAAAAAAATGTATTTGATTTTAATTGAAACCCTAACTATGAAACCCCAACTAAAAAGTCCTAAATGAGGAAATAAACTCCTACCTAGTTTGCGACAGTGAAGTGAGTTGAGATGTGCAGGTAGGGAGGAGGTCTCTGTTGCAAATATGTGCCTAAGTGGTGTTGTCATTGATGTCAACATATCCTTGTTGCCATTGGTGTCAACTGTATCCTATTTTGCTATCTGTATAGAAGACCGAACTATTGAGGATATTGAGAAAATTAATGACAATCAATGCATACAGACCATATAGTTGTGTAGAGGATTGTCAGAGGTTTCTCCGGTTAAGATTTGAGAAGTCTGTATGAAGATTTGAAGAAGTTATGGCCATCTGAGTAGAACCTAATTTTGCAGTATATAGAAGAGACAGTGTGATAGTAAGTTGGTCCAAATTGCTCCACAGTGAAACATTATGGTCTGTAGATCTGAAGGCACGTTTGGGAAATTAGTATGTATCATCAACTCTAGTGGTTTGTGGTTTGGAGGTCCGCAAGCTATCTTTCTAGTTTGACAATCATGGTAGATAGTGTTCTTGAGGTTCCAGAAGAAGATACAAATGATTCTAGTAATTTGGTTTAGAGTGAATGTTATTGGTGATTTCAATGTGCTTGTGGAGGTCTCTGGATCATGTGGCTACTATGTTGGAGGTCTGTACTTAAGTTTGATCTTGTTGATTGAAGATTTCTTCTTTAAGGTTGATGTTCTTCCTAGTCTTGGCCGACTAGATGTTCCTGGCATATTGTAGATGATCTAAGAACATTTTATGAAGCATGGCGTGGTTGTAGAGGAAGATTCAAGTCTCAGTTGTGTTTGGACAATAGTTTAATGATCCACGTCAAGTTTAGATGACCTTGTTGATCATTCCAAAGTTGATGAGGTATATAAATACTTGTTGAAGATTTGTTGAAAAGCATCCTTGAAAAAAGTGTTAAATCTGAAGAAAGGATAAAAAATCAGAGCAGAGAAGAAGAGGAGTGAAGGAAATATAGAGTGAAGAAGAATCTGAAGATAAGAGTAGAAGGTTTGAGCCTTCAAAGGGACTGATTTAGGCATGAATGTAGATGCTATTTCTCAGTTCATTATTTCTATATAAATCATAATTTCTTATAGATAGTGAGCCTCTTCTTGAGCAGTGAGCTCTGGGTCGTGCACCTGAAGGCATGTGCCTTTTATTTTCTTAAGTAATTTTAATAGGGTACGCATTTTTGTGGGTTAACCCCCACCGTGGTTTTTCCCTTAACCAAGTTTTCCACGTCAAAATTCTGGTGTTGTGTGTTCATGTTGTTTCTGGTCATATGTTGATTTATGCTTAAATGTTTTCATCATTAATCTGATTATAAAAAAGATTTAAAAGGTTCAGAAAAGGTTAAAGTTTAGGGACAACTGATTCACCCCCCCTCTCTTAGTTGTCTGGACTATTTTCAACAATTGGTATTAGAGCCAAGTTCCTCTAAAGAAGCCTAACCGCTTGAGGAGATCCAAGATATCGATCTACAAGAAGGAAAGTCTGAGATTTGATGGAACAAATTACTCCCTCTGGAAGGTATGCATGCAGTGTCATCTAGAATGTATGGGTGATGGCTTTTGGACAATAACAAAGAATGTGTATAAGATTCTAAAGAATGGACCTTCAAATATAGATGAACTCAGAGATGCTGAATGCAACACTCGAGCCAAAGAAGCATTGTTGAGTGCCTTGTCTGATACTAAATTGGAAAATGTCTTGGATTTGCAAACTACCCATGAAATTTGGAATAAATTGGAAAATCTGTATGAAGGTGACAAATATGTTAAATGTCCCAATCTACAAAGTCTGAAGGGTAAATATGAAAGATTGGTAATGAGTGAAGATGAAAACATTACTTCCTACATGCAGAAATTAAATGAACTTGTGACTGGTATTAGAAATGCAGGTGGAGTATTGGATGAATTAGAAATTGTTGCCAAGGTGCTCAAATCCTTACCTGTAGCTTACAAGCACAAGGCTGCAAGCATTGAAGAAATCAAGATAGTAACAACAGTCACAAGGGATCAGTTAGTTGGCAAGATTTCTCCATTTGAAATGAGTGATTTTGGTGATTCTCTTCCTAAGTCTGAATCTGCATTCAAGGCCAGTGTGTATGGAAAGCAAAGATATGATCCGGGTGAAAGCTCTTCTGCAAGATCAAATAGATTTGTGAAGACAAGAAAGGATCTTGAAGATATTGAAATAGAAACTGCAGATCTTGAAGCTCTCATTGCCAAATGGATGCCAAGAGGATCTAGTAAGTATGAAGGAAATTTGCCACTCAAATGTTTTGAATGTAATAAGATTGGTCATTTTACCTCAAGGTGTTCAAAGAGGTTTTCAAAACCAAACCCTAACAGGTACAAGGGTCAGAAGAATTGTTATTATGTCCAAGAAGCTAGAGGAGAAGGAGTCATTGATGGTGAATCTGATCATGGAGAAGGTGATTGGGTGTTCATTGCTATTAAAGAAGAAGATCGAATGTCTATTGAATCTACTACCTGTGTAAATGTGGAAAGTGCCTTGGTTGCTCAGGTTGTTGAAAAGGATGAATGGGTGATTGATAGTGGATGTTCTCATCATATGACTAGAGACAAGAGTAAGTTTGTGAGTTTTTAAAATTATGGAGGACTTGTGAAATTTGGAGACAACTCAGCTGGCAGAATTCGTGGCAGAGGATCCATCTCTTTTGATGGTAAGAACAGGACCAATAATGTTCTGTATGTGGAAGGACTGAAGTATAATCTTCTTAGTGTTGGACAATTGGTTGAGAAGGGTTATTATCTTCATTTCAAGGATGGAAAATGCAGAATCTTGGAAAGCTTCAGAACTAAAATTGCATCTGGTACTCAGACTAAAGGTAATATCTTTCACTTAAGTAGTTCAGAAAAAAGTTGTTTGATTGCTCAAACAGATCAAAGTTGGTTATGGCATAGGAGGATGTGTCATATAAATTTTGATAACGTTGTCAAAATAAGTTCCACTCAAGTTGTAAGAGATCTTCCAAGACTTGTGAAACCTGATAGTATATGTAGAGAATGTCAACTGGGTAAATAGAACAAAATTTCATTCTAAAGTAAGGAACAAGGTTCAAGTGGGAGATTGGAACTAGTACATATTGACCTCTTTGGTCTTGCTAAAATTAGGAGTGTGCAAGGAGACAGATATTTCATGTTGCTAATTGATGACTACTCCCAGATGATGTGGGTAAACTTCCTAAAAGAAAAATTAGAAGCTCTTGATAAGTTTAAGGTGTTCAAGATGATCGTTGAAAATGAGATTGGTGGGAAATTGAAATGTCTGAGATCTGACAGAGGTGGAGAATTCACTTCTGGTGAGTTTGATGCTTTTCGTGAAAAGCATGGGATAAAAAGACAATTATCTGCTCCTAGGACTCCTCAACAAAATGGAGTTGTGGAAAGGAAGAACCGGATCATTCAAGGAGCTACCATAACCATGATGATGGAAACAAATGTTCCTTAAGTTTATTGGAGGGAAGCTATGATTACTACTGTCTACACTCTTAACCAGGTACATATCAAAGGAAATTCTGGTAAAACTCCTTATGAACTATGGTTTGGTCATCCTCCTACTGTAAGATATTTCAAAATTTTTGGTAGTAAATGCTATATCAAAAGAGATGAGGATTTAGGCAAGTTTGATGCAAGAAGTAATGAAGGAATATTCTTGGGATACTCTACTCAAAGTAAGGCTTATCGGTGCTTCAACAAGAGGTTGAAAAAGATTGTTGAAAGTGCTAATGTTAAAGTTGATGAAACCAAAGGTCATTCCAAGTATTGCGGATATGATTCAGATGATCAAGATGAAAGTAAAAGTCAAGGAAGGCAAGATCAAATTCAGACTTAGATCCAGATTGATCCGGTAACTCCAGTAACTCAAGACATTAGTGTAGAAGATGAGGAATCACTTCAAGAAATACAAGTTCAAACAATTCCCAAAATCCCCAGGTATGTAAGAATGAATCATCTTGAAGATCAAATCATAGGAGATAAAAATATAGGTGTTCAAACTAGGAGAAGAGTTGCTGAAGATGAAGAAAAGATTTGTTTAATTTCAAAGATTGAACCTAAATTAGTAAGTGAAGCTTGCAATGATGAAAACTGGGTTAAGACAATGGAAGAAGAATTGATACAAATTGAAAAGAATCACACTTGGGATCTTGTTCCTAGACCTGAGGACAAAAATGTGATTGGAACCATATGGGTCTTCTGGAATAAACTGAATGAAGATGGCGAGGTTGTAAGAAACAAGGTAAGGTTGGAATTTAAAGGTTATTCTCAAGTGGAAGGAATTGATTTTGAAGAAACTTTTGCTCCGGTGGCAAGGATAGAGACAGTTAGATTATTTCTTGCTTTTGTTGATTTCAAAGATTTTAAAGTTTATTAGATGGATGTCAAATTAGCATTTCTAAATGGAGATTTGGAGGAAGAAGTCTACATTGAACAGTTGGAAGGATTTCAGTTGTCTGATCAGGGAGCTATGGTTTGTAGACTAAGAAATGCCTTGTATGGACTCAAGCAAGCTCCAAGAGCCTGGTATGCCAGATTGGATAAGCATTTGCTTAAGCTAGGATTTAGCAAAGGTATTGTTGATAGTAATATGTACTTCAACATAAATCATGAGGACATTCTAATTGTTGAGGTCTTTGTTGATGATATAATTTTTGGTGGAAATGGATGTATGTGCAAAGCATTTGCTAGTCAAATGAAAAGTGAGTTTGAGATGTCAATGTTTGGTGAGATGAACTTCTTCCTAGATCTGCAAATTGTTCAGTCAGACAAAGGTATCTTCATATCTTAGTCCAAGTATGTGAAAGAATTGTTGAAGAAGTTTGGAATGGAAGATTCAAAGCCAGTAGGTACTCCTATGGTAACCGGATGTAAGCTAAGTAAAGATGATGACTCCCCAAAGACAAATTAGAAAAGGTATAGATCAATGATTGGAGGATTACTCTATCTAACTCAGAATAGACCTGACATCATGAATACAGTTGGACTTGTTGCTAGATTTCAAACTGATCCAAAAGAATCCCATGTCATTGCAATCAAAAGAATTTTTAGATATCTCAAGGGGACAATTGATTATGGACTGTGGTATCCAAAGGACAATGATTTCACTCTTCATGCATATACAGATGCTGATGGGGCAAGAGATGTGGATGATAGAAAAAGTACTAGTGGTGGCACATTCTTCTTGGGAAGAATATTGGTCTCTTGGATGAGAAAAAAATAAGAGGCAATTTCTTTCTCTATTGTAGAGCCAGAGTATATAGCAGCAGAAAATAATTGTTCTCAAGTTTTGTGGATGAAGAAAATGCTGAAGGACATTAAAATTGTGTTTGAAGAGCCAGTCAAAATTTTCTGTGATAATTCAGGTGTTATAAGCATTTCCAAGAATCTGGTATTGCACTCAAAGATAGAGCATATATCGATCAAGTTTCATTTCTTGAGAGAAAACGTTAATGAGAATGAAGTCAAGTTGGAGTTTGTGTCTTCCAAAGATTAGATTGTAGATATCTTCACTAAGCCTCTTCCCAAAGATACTTTTGAGTATCTTAGAGAAAAGTTAGGGGTTATTACCCCTCCTGATTAGAACTAAGATGCATTAAGGTGCATCAGTCCGGTGGAATTCACATTCATATCTTGTGATCCAGATTGATGTTAAAGAGGTACTACTCAAAGGGGGAGTAGTCAGTATGCAAATTTTGGGATCAATCTAAAGCAAAAAGGGAGAAAAGATAGCAAATATGTGCCATTTGCCATTGATGTCAAAGGGGGAGAGAAGTCATGTGAAAAACTAGTTGCTAATGTAAAGGGGGAGCAGTAAAGAAAGTAGTTGTAGAAGTGAGAATAGAAAGGGGGAGAAGTTCTTGTCTTGATGGTTAATTTTAGTTTTCTACATCATATGTTGTCATCAATGACAAAGGGGGAGATTGTTGCAATTATGTGCCTAAGTGGTGTTGTCATTGATGTCAACATATCCTTGTTGTCATTGGTGTCAAGTGTATCCTATTTTGCTGTCTATATAGAAGACCAGACTGTTGAGGATATTGTGAAAATTAATGACAATCAATGTATATGGACCATATAGTTGTGTAGAGGATTGTTAGAGGTTGCTCCAGTTAAGATTTGAGAAGTCCGCATGAAGATTTGAAGAAGTTATGGCCATCTAAGCAGAACCAGATTTTGCAGTATACAGAAGAGACAGTGCGACAGTAAGTTGGTCTAGATTGCTCCAGAGTGAAATATTATGGTTTGCAAATCTAAAGGCATGTTTGGGAAATTGGTATCTATCATCAACTCCAGTGGTTTGTGGTTTGGAGGTCCACAAGCTATCTTTTTAGTTTAACAATCATGGTAGATAGTGTTCTTGAGGTTCCAGAGGAAGATACAAATGATTCTGGTAATTTGGTTTAGAGTGAATGTTATTGGTGATTTCAATGTACTTGTGGAGGTCTCTGGATCATGTGCCTACTATGTTGGAGGTTTGCACTGAAGTTTGAGCTTGTTGATTGAAGATTTCTTCTTTAAGGTTGATGTTCTTTCTAGTCTTGGCCAACCAAATGTTCCTAGCATATTGTGAATGATCTAAGAACATTTTATTAAGCATGGCATGGTTGTAGAGGAAGATTCAAGTCTCAGTTGTGTTTGGCTGATAGTGTAATGATCCACGTCAAGTTTAGCCTACCTTGTTGATCATTCCAAGGTTGATGAAGCATATAAATACTTGTTGAAGAGTTGTTGAAAAGCATCCTTGAAAAAAGAGTTAAATCCAAAGAAAGGATCAAAAAGCAAAGTAGAGAAGAAGAGGAGTGAAGGAAGTATAGAGTGAAGAAGAATCTGAAGATAAGAGTAGAAGTTTTGAACCTTCAAAGGGACTGATTTAGGCATGAATGTAGATGCTATTTCTTAGTTCATTATTTCTGTATAAATCATAATTTCATATAGGCAGTGAGCATCTTCTTGAGCAGTGAGCTCTGGGTAGTGCGCCCGAAGGCATGTGCCTTCTATTTTCTTGAGTACTTTTAATAGGGTACACATTTTTGTGGGTTAACCCCCACCATGGTTTTTCCCTTAACTAGGTTTTCCATGCCAAAATTCTGGTGTTGTGTGTGCATGTTGTTTCTACTCATATGTTGATTTATGCTTAAATGTTTTCATCATTAATCTAATTATAAAACAGATTTAAAAGGTTTAGAAAAGGTTAAAATTTAGGGACAACTGATTCACCCCCCCTCTCAGTTGTCCATACTATTTCCAATAGTCTCCAGGTCAAATCCTCTGGTTGTATAGGGCAATCAGTCAAACCATCACCAAAGAGCTCTCAGAGTATTTGTTCAATGCAAAATGAGCTTGAAAATGATGAAAATCCCCTTTTATCCCTCTGAATCGATTGCCATTAGTACCAATCGTATGAAGTGTTAGTCACAAGATTCGGTAGAATATTAGGGTTTGCATGGTGTTTGGTTATTTCTTACTTGGTGGGGATTTGGGGTGTCATAGACCTAGTTGGAAAATAACATTGATGACCAGTCCATTCTCATGTATTGCGAGAGTTAGGGGTTCATCAGACTATTGGAGGATTTAACACTCTCTGACTTGGTCAGTGAATAAGCATTGTAGTGCAAAGTCAGCGGTGACTAGTTTTAGCACTAAGGTCAGTGAATGAGGAAAGTGATGCTAAGGTCAATCAGATAGAAATACAGCACCGGGGTCAGAGGCAAAGGATTCTAGCGCAAAGGTCAGACAAAGGGGATTTTAGTACAAAGGTCAATTGGCAACAAATTTAGCACAAAAGATAGTCATACCTAGTTTAATGAAATGCAAGGACTTGGACTTAGCAGATTTTGAACTGACCTATTAACATCATATTTCTAACATTGTAAGAAGTGCATTTTGACCACTTTGACAAATTAGGAGATAGGAAAACCCACTTGACACTCTAAGCCAAGATTTGAGAGAGGGGGTCCCTATTTTTTTGAAATGGGGCATGTGTACAAGGCACAACAAATGGTGACTTTGTTGGGAAATGCTCTAGAGCATTTCAATGATAAAATTTTAGTTCAAACCAAGAATCTCTGTGTTTCCCACACATTAAATCAGAAAGCATGATATCTTATCAAAGAATCAAAGACCACTAACCAGTGCAACCATCCATATCCTGAAAACCTGAGTTTGTGCAATTGCATTCATTCCCATCCCTTGGCAACTAAGTTCACCTAAGATCCTTCATGCTAAGCTATAAAGTTGAGATCATTTTACCACCAAGAGAATTCTCTAATATTGAGATATGATGAACCTTCAAGTAATAATCTCTCTGTAATGATTTCCTCCTTGATAGTACCTTTGATGCTAATAATTTTTAGACAATGGCCTTCATGTGAGAGTCTTCAAATGTTGATCTGTATATTGATACTTTGTATTGGGTCTGGTGTTGAAAAATACCTTGTATTTTCACCCAATAGGCTAGCAGTACTCAGTACCACCTGTCACTCTCATCTAAATTTGCAGAATTGGTGTTGGTGGTAAAATTGGGGGATCCAAACTCTTCACTTAACATGCGATCACCCGGGCTTACTTAGCTACTTCAAGATTATTTAAAGTGTAAGAGATATATGGTTAGAAAATACTTTAGGTGCACCAACTAACGACCCCTTTCCAATGAACAAACATCATACCTCCTGAGATAACAGCAGAACCCACAGGAAGATCTAAGTAGAACTTTGACTTCTCAAAGAAAGACCACATATAATTTACCCAGCAAGGAAGCATCTGCAGGTCCATATAACTGCCACCACATTCTTGAAACAAGAACCCCATGCAAAAGAAAGCACTGTAAGCAAAAGCAAAGCCAAAAGGACAACTAACTAAGTAAAAGTAAGAACACCTAAAAACTACAAAAAGTGAAAGCAGGAAAGCAAACCTAATCTAACCAAAGAAAATAAAAAACCTAACTATGTACACTAAAGGGAGGCATGATTGCCTCTTAAGCCTAGAAGTAGTGCTTTAGGAACTGGCCATTGATGGGCAATGGGAGTTACTCACCAGTAAGGCTCTTGAGTCAATATTTGTTGTCACCAAGGATCTCATAGATCTGATACAGACCCAACCAAAGTTTGTCAAACTTACCATGCTCACCTTTCTTCTCATAAGCTTTATCCCAATATAGGACTAAATCATAAATGCGGAAGGCTTTTACCTTAGCTCTCTTGTCGAACCATTGCTTCACCACACCCTAGTGCTTAGCAAAATTTTCTATAGCAGTATCACATTTCTCTTCAAGGTGCAGCAATTAGGCTAATCGGGAAGACAACTGATCATCGATTTCAAAACAATCTTGCATGAATTGGAGAATGGGAATCCTTAAGTGAATGGGAAAGATTGGCTCAGTCCCATAGACTAAATGATAGGGCAATGTTCCCAATGCAGCCTTGTGTCAAATTCTATCATCCCATAAGGCAAATTTGAGTTGATTGTGCCAGTCCCTAGGGTTTTTGTCTAGCCGCTTCTTAATTACCTCAAGCAGATTCTTGTTAGTGGATTCAGCTATCCCATTCCCCTGTGGATAGTAGTTCAATGAGAATTTTTGAATGATTCCATAATCAAATGCCTAATTAGAGAAATGTAGTGATGAAAAGGCTAGCCCATTATCACAAACTAAAGAAAATGGGCATCCAAACCTGGTGATAATATGCTTTTTAACAAATTCGATGTCTACCTCTATGGTGCATTATTTACAATCTATTACCTCAGACCAATGAGTGTAGTAATCAGTAGTGGTTAGAATATACCTATGGCCTGCAAAGGAGCATGGATTGATCATACCAATAAAGTTGAGGCCCCACTATGTGAATGGTCGTACCTCCACAATTGGTTGCAATGGCATGGTGACATTTCTCTCTTTGTGTGTAGTAGTTTGACAGGTGTGGCAGGTTCTTAAATAATGTAGGCCCATAATACCCAACCTGAAGAATTTGATTGGCCATTGAATGGGCTGATCTATAGAATGTCCTGAACCTCTCATGAAAATTGGTTAACACCTAATTTACTTCTGTCTTGTCTAGACATCTCAAATAGTTCCCCTCATGATTCTTCTTGTAAAGTACTGATCCCTTTATCATATAGCTATTACTTTTTAGTCTAAGTGCTCTTCTTTGAACCAAATTCAACTATGGCAGGCAGCGCTAATTAAGCAGGTAAAATATGATGTCCCCATACCACTCATCCTTCAAGATGTCTTCTAACATGTATTGCTGGGAAACCAAGCCTGGTCCCACTTCAGCCATTGTTCTAGTCAGTGCCTATCCTCTTATCAACTTCATGGGTTGTATCTCTATATCAAACTCCTATAGAATGGTAACCCACTTTCCTCTCCTTTCTCCAAGTTCACTTTGCATCAATAGTGCTTTAACTGCTGCATCTGGGACTATAGCAATTACTTGACTCCTTAGGATGTAATGACAGAACTTTTTGACTGCCTTTACTAGAGTGTATGCTTGCTTTTCCATGTTGGGATACCTTAACTCTACATCTTTTAATAGAGTACTCATGAAAGCAATGGGCCTTTCATCATTGACTGCTTTCTTCTGTGTTAACATTGCTACATAGGTATGTTCAGATGCGAACGAGTAAATATAAAATGGTAGTGTGTAATCTAGACTTACCAATACTGGAGCATTAGCTATGGCCTACTTAATTTCTGCAAAGGCAGTCTTGGCTTCTTGAGTCCAATCCATTTTAGCATCCTTTTTCAACATTTCATTGAGTGGTTAGACGATTTCGGCAAAACCAGTGATGAACTTGCACACAAAGTTGATTTTCCCAAAGTATGACTTAAGATCCTTCTTGCTGGCTAGGGGTGGTATCTTGAGGATTGCCTATATTCAGTCAGGATCAATGGATATACCTTGCCTGGAGATTACATGTCCCAATAACTTTCCTTCGATCACTCCAAAGATGCACTTCTTCGGATTGAATGAGATACCATAATCTTTACACCGCTGTAATACTTTCCTTAGGGTAGCCACATGATCCTCTCACCTTTTTGAAAACACTATAAGATCATCCATATAGATAATGATGCATTTTCCAACTAATCCCTTAAAGGCAACATCCATTGCTCATTGGAAGGTGGTACTAGCATTTATTAACCCAAATAGAATTCAACGATATGCATAGATGCCCAATTTACATGTAAAAGATGTTTTCAATCTGTCCTCATAGTCAACCATTACCTGGTTGTAACCTGAATACCCATCTAGAAAAGACATCATCTGTGATCCATTAACAATCTATAATACTTCATCTAATGATGTCCATGGGTAATTATCCTTTTCAGATGTGCGATTCAAGTTCTAAAAGTCGACACAAAGTCTAATTTCACTATTTTTCTTTCTGACCGGAACCAGATTTGCTACCCAAGCAGAATGCCTGAGAGGGAATATTATTCTTGCTAACAACAATTTCTATACCTCTTTGAAGATTAGAGGTTCCAACAAGGCATTCATCAGTCGTTGCCTTTGTTTGAATGGCTTTGCTCTGGGCTTCAGCAGAATGGTGTGAGTGATGATCATTGTGTCATACGTCTTAAGGTCATCAATCTCCATGCTATAAATTCATGATAGTCTCTTAATGCGTGAATGATGCCAGTTTTCTCTTCTTTAGTACTAGCCTTTCCAATAAACACATTCTTAATCTCTTTTTCTGTCCCCAAATTGAAAGGATCACACTGTTCTCTGGGAGATTCTCCCTCTTTCCTCTAGGTTCCTAGGTTGTCTGAATTAAACAGTCTTTCCAACTCCACCATTCCCTGTGGAATTGTGTTGGTCTTCAGATTGAGTACTCCTAAATCCATCTTAGTGGGTTCCATTTCATCTTCATCTATTATTTGAGTGGTGAAGACATCTGATGAAGTAATGAAGTCAATTATATGCTTGTCATCCTCAAAGACTTGAAAATTTCTGACATTATCTGGTATGAATGGAGTTGCAACAAATTCAACAGTAAACTTCTTTAATCCTGCCATAGTTGTTGGCTCTAATGTACTTTTTGTTTGAGCTAAAGCGTCTACAACATGATTCTATCTTCTACGAATCAACTAGATATTGAAACCATCAAAGCATTCGATCAAATACCACACTTGGTTTCTATACTAGTTTAATCTCTTATCATTACATGAGTACTGCTGCCTCACTTGTTTCACAACTAATTTTGAATCTTTGAACACCTGAAGAACTCTAACTTTCTTCTGAAGTGCCATCAACAATCCTTGCACTAAAGCTTCATACTTAGTTATGTTATTCATGCTTGGAAATTGTAATCTATGTGATGCTAGATATGAGCTTCCAGTGGGACTGATCAACTCAACACCTGCCCTAGACCCTTGTCTGCATCTTGAACCATCAAACCTCAAAGTCCAGAGGCAGAAATCTTTACTACTATCATCTTGTTTTTCTGATCTTTTCTCATTAATCAGAGGCTTTGGTTCTTCTTTCTTCATGGCAGCTAGATCTTTCTTTAGAATAATAGGAACTTTTAGTTGTCTCTACACTTGCTCCACTGCCTCTTGATAGAGTAGACATGTAAACTCAAAATGCAATGCATCATGTATGCAGCACCAATTTGGCAGCAGTAACTCCTCCATCTGAACTTGCTTCCCTACAACTACTTGATCACTTACAAATTTGGCTACAAAATCTTAGAATCCTTTGAATATCCCTGGTTCATCCTCTTCTGATGAATTCCCTAAATCTAATTGTACATACACTTCTATGTTTTCTAGTTTTTCTACAAGTGGAGGATCAGGAAATCTATTGTAACTTAACATAAGAATCTCCTCTATTTGATTGACATGGGGAAGGTAGACCCCCAAATCAACTTTTGAAAACAAGATTTCATTTGTTTGGTTATACTCTGTAATCATATATTTCATTTTTGGTTCTCTTTCAATGTGTATCTAGTTTGCCAATCCCTTCCATGGAAGCCACATATGAGAAAAGTTAGCGGCCATGCAGATGTTCAATGTCTTGGACCAATCTTGACTTAAGAGCATGCCGTATTGATCTGGAATATCTACCACTTGTATGTCTATGTATTGCTGCACCCTAGGGTCAGAAGCCAACTGCATGTGTATCCTATTCAATTCACCCATCACATTCACCTCAGTCTTATCTAACTGTGTAACTTTCTTGGAAGATTTGGCTAGAGTGAGACCCAGTGCCTTGCATACTGATAAGGGCATCACATTTGTGGAAGCACTGAAATCCACCAAACAATTGTGAAGGTTCTTTCCAAATATTCTAAGTGTTAAGAGAAAAGGAGGACTTTCTCTCTTATCTTTGTAAAGTGTCATCTTCTATTCAACATTTGTCACATGGATTCTTTCTTTTCCTTTGTCAGTGTTACCTTCATAAGAACCTCCTTCTGAGAAGAATCTATTCTGGTACCTGCACTCACATCCTGGAAGAAGGCTATCCTAACCTTAGGTATTTTTAGCAACTCATAAATAGACAGACTAACCTTCATCTTCTTGATTTCTTCTGCAACATACTGCCCCATTTTTGCTACATCAAGCTATTGAGAATTCTTGGTAGTAGCCCCCTGATGTACTGACTGAGATGTGGCTTTTGGGGGTTTAGGATTATTAGAAGATTTTGGATCTAGGGGAATTTGGTAGTTGTTTGGAGGAATAGAAGTGGTACAAGGGCCTTTGGGTTTATTACTTCTCAGGTTGTATGGAGTTTTATTATATTGCTAATAAGCATTGACCTCATTTGACTCTTCTTCCTCAAGCTGATTATCATCTTGAAATGGAAATGTATAACTATCAAGTACTAGGGCAATATCATACCTTTGTGAAGGGACAGGTTCATACCCTATTGGCAGATTCTCCTGCATTTCAGCATTTTGGATTTCCATCTAGAAGATGTTGGATGCTATCTAAAATTCCTGACAGTCTAGCTCAGAGTGAGCATTTGTATTGTGTGACCTGCACCAGGTAGACAAAGATGCCTTGGCTAACATCACACGGCCAGGGGGTCGGGTATCATTGTTCTAATTTTCAAATGGCAATGGCACTCCTCCATTGTTAGGCCTGGTGTTCCAAGACCGATTTGATCGCTGCTGAAAATTTTGATTTTGGTATTGATTCTAGTTCTGACTTTGGAACTGATGCTAATTTTGAATCCTCTGTTGCAGGTAAGCATTTTGATTCCCTAGGTGAGTGACTTCTGCAATGAGTTTCTTCATCTTCTTAGCCAACTCCCTAATATCATCTCTGTCTTCCTTTTCTCTAGCTGCTTCTGAAGATTGGAGAAGAGGCATTTGGGTAGGAGGCATTTCAGCTACTGGATTTCCTAGGTGAACTACCAAGGCTTGTGTTGCAGCTAGGTTAGGAATCAGATTCATCACAAGGGTATGATTGGCCAAGGCTTGGTTAATCATGGGTATTTGATGTGGCTACAAGGCCTATGTGGTTCAGTGGACCAAAAGGTTGTGTGTCCTAGCTGAGTGCTCACAGTGCCAGCTTTGGTATATGCTTCAACTAGAGTAGTGGGAGCTGGATCTGCTCTTCTTATGAACATGGATGTAAGTTTGTCTAGGGCTATATAATAAATAGGCAAGGCTGTATCTTGCCCTATGGCATAAGGATCTTGCAAACAACTAAAGGCTTTCTAGAATCTATTGTTAAAAGAATTATCAGCTCACTTTCACCCTGATGAATTTCCACAAAGGACCAGTAGAGATCAACTGGAGTGGTGGGCATTCAAAATAGATTCAAAAATACATTTTTCAGATTCAACCATGAGTTTATGGATGCTAAAGGAAGGTTAGCAAACCAATAATAAGCCTCATCTTGTAAAGAAGAAGGAAACAATTGGCATACCACATCTTTGTATTGTACTTGTAGCATAAACATGCTACTCTCAAAAATTTTAATATGCTCATCTATAGTCCTATCTAGGTCATTCACCCTAAACTTGGAATAGAACTTATCAGGGTTTTTTGGTATATCATGATAGTTATTAAACTGAAATGGGGACTGGTTATTTTCTATGAAGAAAGCCATGACTGGAGGATTTAAAGGAACTGTAACTACGTTCTTTGGGACTGACTAGGCTCTTAGTGCTCTAGGTATCCCTTGATCTCTTCTTGTTTGTCTGAATTCTGTCAGGGACATCAACTCTTCTCCAGCTGAGCTAGATCTAGTATATCTCTGTCTAGTCCCCAGACTTGTAGATTTTTGTGGAGGGGGGTAGTTCCTTGTTCACACTCCTTCTAGTGCCAATTCTGTTGATGGTGGTTTTAGCACACAACAACGTAGGTATGATTGTTGGTATCACACCTCTCTTGAAAAGTATCCTACCCTAGGTAAGACTACTCCAAGGTTTCTACAGCTAGGTCTTAGCTTGCTTGGAATCTCTCAGTTGGAATGTTCTAGCTATGCTGACAAGGGGTCTTACATGTGATCTACAGATTTTAATGGTTGGAGCAGCAATTCTTGTAAACCCTTTGTGATTTCAGCTAATAAGACAATGTGAAATGCTATTGAAAATTCCTAAACTAACAACGGTTTTCAAAGAAAATGTAAAAGGGAGTAGGGTTTTAAGGAAATCCTAAGTGACATTCACAATATATGGACTGTTGCAAGTAGACAAATACCTTGAAATTTAACCAATTTTCTGAGTTACTAAACTAAAAATAAATGTTACAACACTGCAGAAAATGATGCTATCTTCAATGGAAATCGAGAAATTTTTATATCACATTCATTCATCAAATACCCAATAAATGGTGCAATTTAATTTGTGAAATGTAATCGAACTTAAGCACAACTGATCAGCCCAGACTAACTTTGCATAGTTACCTACCATTAGCAAATAACTAAAAGTATGGACTAAGAACATTCATTAGATACTTTCAGCAAACCACAAACATTGCAAAAGCACATTTAATTAACTATTGGAGATCAAGAAGTGAACCGTGAAACCAAATAAGCCAATACAATACACAAATTCTCAAAATACTATAGAAACTTGCTTTGTATTACTTCAAATGGTAGAATGTCAACAGTTCAGCATCAAGAATCCTCTCTCTAACAATGGAAATGGCAAGCCTTTTATATAAGAGAGGAGCCATACTGAGTTTTTCAATGGACAGTGGAGATTAACTCAACACCAATGGTCCAGATTTACATCATTAAATGCATTCATGACAACTCATAACAAATCCTAGATTATATTTTGTCTCTTATGAAAAATATGAAAAATAACCCCCAGGTACATTGAATCTAGACAATTTGACTACCCAACTGAATATATATATATACATAGAAAAGGTCAATTTTGAGGCATAATAAAGACAAAATAGTATCACATGTCACTCTAAATATAGCAGTATATAATAGTGATGGGATTACATTTCAAAATGTTCAAGAAAAGCATATTAAGACTCTCCATCCAACTCTACTTTGTCTTCTTCTGCCAGTTTGTTGCAGTAGTTGATCCAGGCTGAAAGTGCCAGATTGATATCTGTGGGGTCCGGGTTCTTAGGATGATTGACCCAGTATCTGAACATATCCAACCCTTGGTTGTACCAATTGTATATTCTTTCTAGCTTTGCCTTTGCCTTATGAAATGCATTAAATTCAACTTTGAGGTCATTGACTCTATCCAGCCTGGCTTCCACATCTAAATCAGCATCTTCAAAAACTATCTTGTGTAGTTTACCCTTACATTCCTTCACATCATATGGTGCCAAGTCATTGTAGTCCATTACCAGACAATCTCTCAAAGTATCATTTATATCATATATGAGGGCCAAAATGTTCTCATCTACTATTTTACAAGCCTCCCTTGCACTGTCAAAAACTTCCTTCCTCAGTTTTATTTGCTGATACCATTCATTGGCTTTATACAACCTACCCTCTATTAAGATATTGTTAGCCAATAGCGTCTAAGCTGGCAAGTTTCTGAATGCTCGCACTCGAGGAAACATCTGTGAATAATATTCATCAAAAGAGTTACCTTCTTCATGCAAGTCTTTCCATTGTTCTCAAAGTTGAACCAAACTCTAATGGGATTCAGATCCAGCGTCAATTGTCTCACATGCCCTTTCATAGACCCTGATCATCCATTTTTGGGCACCTTTTGATAGAGTTTGAACTTCACCAAGCTTAGACATTTCATCTCTTGACAAAAGGTAGGTACTATCCTTATCTCTCCTTCAGAATCTACTAGTTTTATCAGAAATTGAAGGCATGCTCGGAGCTCCTCATTTTGTTGCTTCAATTCTTTCTTTGAAAGTTCATCCTTATTCAGTTGTTCCAGGATTGAAGTAATAGACCCTTTGAACTCATCAACCCTTTGTGCTCATGTAGTTGGTCCCAAATTTAAAGTTGTTACAACATAATCCTCTGCTCTGACATGTTCTCTATTTGTATTAAGCGGTGGGACAACTACCTCAGCTATTCGAGATCCAGCTTCATCCTTGTAAATCCTAGATTGTACTTTAGCTTTCTTTTGTTTCTTCAACTTTTGTGCCTATGACAAAATGGTGCTCAAGTCAAGTTTCATTATCTCCACCTGAGGCTCAGGATATGAAATTTTGCTTTGCAACCAATCAGATGCTGAGGAAGAAGTCTTTCGAGATCCATCAAGATTTTCACTATTTGTATTTGGGGGCCCTTTAAGTAGTCCCTATTCTTGTTCTAATTCTTTATCTACATCATTATCTTCTTCATCTGTAAGATTTCTCCAATTTATCATTACATTTGCCTAAGTGGCCTCAAAGCTTGCCTCTATTTGGTCCTTCTCCGGAGGACTGTCTAATATTTCAATTATCTATTTACTAACTATCTCAGCCAAGGGCTCATCAAGTACCTCATTATCTTCCCTGTCAAATACATCTTTCTCTAGTTCTTGCTCTTGAAGACCTAGTTCAACACATACCTTCTCAATACCTGGTAGCAATGCTACAACCAAGGGAGTTGAATTTTGGTCCATGGGTATTTGAGAGATAGGAGTAACAGAGGATAAAGGCATTGCAACTGAAGACAAGTTTACTTGTCTCAAATTGGTAAGCATAGCCGACCCCAAAGCTGGTGGGATAGAAGAAGTTGGCAAGATGGAGGAAATGACCATGGGGGAAGTGATGGAGAAAGAGGTTAGAGAAGGTGAAAGAATAGCAGAAATGGGTGGTTATGTGAGGGAAGTGATAAGTGAAGTGGAAGATATGGAAGGTGAGGATGTAGAAGTAGTGGAAGAATATGTCAAAGGAGCAATGGATAGAACATGACTACTTCGGGTACTAGAGACTATTACTAATGAAGAAGAGACAACTCAAGCAACAATTGTGGGTGAAGAAGCAGTAGAGACATTCTCCTGAATAATGGTTGCTAATGAAGAAGGAGAAACAACAGAAGCAGTAGCAGTGGTACTAACATTTAGAGCAGCAGGAGGTGGAGAAGGTAGCAGATTAATATCATTATGAGTAGTAGCAGTCTCCGTAGCTTGTCTAACAGCCTTCACCTTAGTCTTCTTCATCTTAGATCCTTCTCTGAGACCACTAGGAATATTTCATTTCTTTGAAGCTCTTGTCCTATTAGGAGGCATTTCTTTCTTACTAGTCTTTTTAGTGACCTTCTTTCTTTTTTGTGCTTCAGCCTTTTCTGCCAAGGTTATATAGTCTTCACTGTCTAATCTTTTTTCCTGGGCTGGTCCTACCTCATCAGTGATTTCTATGGGCATATCCTCTTCTCCTTTAGACTCCTTTTCTAATTCAAGTGTAGTGTATGTGAGCTATATCTCTTGTCCCACCAAGACAACAATCTGACCCCTGACCCATGCTTTACTTAATTTGATTGGTTCCTTCATTATAACATCAAGGGAGCTTTCTTCAACATTTTCCCAATTAGTTAGGGGAATTGGCTGGTGATATTGTGCCTCCCAGGCTCCTCTATGCATTGCATTTCATCATCTTCTAATTGGTCAAGAACTACAACAATATGGAATTTCCTTATAAATGCCAGAGATAATTTGGAATGGGCTTTCTTCATGACCTCGTAGTCATCCATACAATTTGCCCAAAAGTCTTCTATATGCATTTTGTGGAATAACTTATTACTTACAAATCTCTCCATCACCTTATTAGGATCAAAATGATCTCTTCTATTGTAATAATGAAGATTGAGAAGTTGGAGTTCTTTGTCATAGTGCTCAACGGACCCCAATGAAGGACATGCATAATTTACTCTCCCTAATAGGATGGGAAATTAGACATTTGTTCTATGCAGGTGCTTAAGTTTTTCAGCACAAGTTATCAGTTGTCTAGATAATTCCAAGAGCACTACTTTATCTGAAGGATATCTAGGGAGTCTGTAAGCCATTCCCATGAAGCCATGTATTCTCAGATATGTGAACTTCTCAAATTGAATATACCACCTCCCATACTTGGTGTTTTCATTCATAGCTTCTGTGGATATTCTTAGAGTTGTATTGCCTTGCAATAAACTGGTTATGTACATGGTAAAGGCATCGTTTACCTTCTTATAATGCATGAGAGATTGTGTCAATGTGAGTTGTGTATAGAATTCATAGACCTTGATCTATGTTTGTTCATCATTTCCTACTTCCCCTGCCTTGGACAGACCAACACAATGATTCCTCCTTGCCAAAGCATAAGCAACATATGATGTCCATCTAAAGAATTGTTTCTTCTTGAGGTTACTGAATGCCTCATGGATGTTATCACTTAGGATTTGCACCCAATGGAACTTAGTGCACTTTAATATTTCTTCAATTAAAACAAACATCTATCCCTCCAAGGTTGATGCTCTAGACAATCCATATATTCTACTCAAAAAAGTTACCAAGTCCCCTGTCTCATCGTTAAAGTCACTTCTATATAGTACTTGGGGAAACTTAACCAAGGTAGACCTTCTACTCTTTGCCCATTGTTCATTCATATGTTTCCTACATCCACTTTCATCTTTCTTGTAGGTGGCCTCTGATCCTTCCTTATCTGACATGGTTATTAATGTATGCCATGAAATATCAAAGGTTTTAGTCAAGGAGGGTGGACTTAAGTTAGCTAAAATATCTCCACTAGTAGTTTGTATTATCCTGGTTGTGACATCATACCTATCTGCACAGGCAACTATCAGTTCAACACATTGACTAGATGTAGGGAAAGTAGTAGCTTATGCAATCCCGTTGTCCTTCACTTTCTTGGCTCTCGGGGTTGGATTTGGGCCAAATACTCTAATTCTGAAATCATCAAGGTCAATATGACCTAAGTCTATGTCTTTTATGTCCTTCCATCTAGTAGAAATCTTTGTTTCTAGAGGAATACCTTTGAACTCGTACTTCATGATTTGATCTCATGCAGTCATCTAACTTGCAGGACTAGACCTTATAAGTTTGCAGCCTTTGAGGTGTTTTCTCTAATTCCTAAGTTTAAAGTCTAAGATTACGAAGTTGATTTCTACATTATTAACACCATGTTATAACAAATGAATCTAGCACAAATCTACCAATTTACCAATATATGCTTATGAGAACAAAAGTCTAAAATCTTCTACCTATTGCATTTACTACATGATCAAATAATGGAGCAATCTTACACTAATGCATGTAATAAATACTCTAATGCTACAATATCTTGATTAAAACATGTAAAACATCATAATTCACCAAGTGCAATCATTATTTCTACCTAAAAAACAATTCTCCTTTTGAAAATTTCTTCTAAAACAGTCATTTTACCTAGTTTTTGCTAGTTTTTGGGTCAACAAACCTACAACAGAAAAAGTACTACATTTGAGGTCAACCAACCTCAATGGAGAAATTGGGGCAATCTGATCAACTAGTCTATCTATGCTCATGTCATCATACTGCCTTGCGCAGATTTTATGGTCAACCGACTTGCGCAGGTTTGAGTTAAGATCGACTTATGTTAGTCATTCGGGTCGGTCGGTTGTATTTTAGTGCAAAGTGATCAAACAAACCTTACCACCTTTTGTACGAGATTGGGTATCATTTGACCTTGCAAAATTTTTGTAGGTAACCGACCAAGTTGGCGAAGGCACTTTCTGGGGCAAGGCTTAGAGTATCAAGCTTTTGGCGCAAAGTAGTCTTCTCATAGTTAGCAGGGAATTAAGGCATAGTAGACTTGTAGAACATTTGAAAGCCTCTCACCTAAGTCAGAGAAGTGATCTTTTAGCGCTAAGTTGGTGCATTCAAAAATTAGCACTAAGTAAACCTTAGGGTCATGCGAGATTTCATGGGATTCGCTGACTAAGTTATTTGAAGCAATGAAAAGCACGAAGTCAGAGAACTAAGCTTTTAGCACATCATTGATTTTGAATCCTAGCAGGGGTTTTCAAGGCCACTGATTGACCAGATGGATTGCAAAGTTTAGAAAGTTAGTCAGATACGCTCTTAGCACAAACTTCATTTTTCATTTGTTTTGTTGATTGATTAAATGTGTTACGGCAAGATTCTTTTGTTTCATTAGGGTCTGGAAAATACTGGCTTCATTTTGCCTACAGGGAGGAACTCGGACGATGTTCAAGAAATGGATTACCCCCTCTATTGACACAAGGGTTTAATGATAATAAACTATTCAACAGAGAAACCTTAACTTGTATGCCCTAACCCTATTATTTGTATGTCTGCAGTGCTTCTGGAAGAAAAAAATGCGTTTGATTTTAATTGAAACCCTAACTATGAAACTCCAATAAAAAGCCCTAAATGAGGAAATAAACTCCTACCTAGTTTGCGGGGGTGAAGTGAGCTAAGACGTACAGGCAGGGAGGAGGTCTCCAGGTCGAATCCTCTGGTTGCAGAGGGCAATCGATCAAATCATCACCAAAGAGCTCTCAGAGTATTCATTCAATGCAAAATGAGCTTGAAAATGATGAAAATCCCCTTTTATCCCTCTGAATCGATCGCCATTAGTGTAGATTGTATGAAGTGTCAGTCACGAGATTCTACAGAATATTAGGGTTTGCGTTGCGTTTGGTTGTTTCTGACTTGGTAGGGATTTGGGGTGTCACGGACCTAGTCAAAGGATAAAATTTTTAGTGCTAAGATGACTAGTCCATTCTCATGTATTGCGGGAGTTAGGGGTTCATCAGACTAGCAGAGGATTTAACACTCTCTGACTTGGTCGGTGAGTAAGCATTGTAGCGTAAAGTTGGCGGTGACTAGTTTTGGCGCTAAGGTCAATGAATGCAAAAAGTCGCACTAAGATCAATCAGATAGAAATACAGTGTTGAGGTCAGAGGCAAAGGATTCTAGTGCAAAGGTCAGACAAAGGGCATTTTAGTGCAAAGGTCAGTTGGCAGCAAATTTAGCACAAAAGACAGTCAGACCTAGTTTAATGAAATGCAAGGAGTTGGACTTAGCAAATTTTGAACTAACCTATTAACATCACATTTCTAACATGGAAAGAAGTGTATTTTGACCACTTTGACAACTTAGGAGTTAGGAAAACCCACTTGACACTCTAAGCCAATATTTGAGAGAGGGGGTCCCTATTTTTTTGAAATGGGGCGTGTGTGCAAGGCACAACACATACCTCTTACACTTGAAGCATTGACCAGAGAAGGATGGACCATTTTGATTCACTCTACTTCTACACTGAGTAGCTCTATGACCAAATTTATTGCAATTGGAACAATTTCTATTGAATGATGGATATCTTTGAGCATTAGGCTGTCTTACTAGAGATTTTCTAGTTCTGTTTCTTTTATTCCTTGGTTGAAAATTTCTTTGTCTAGATTTAGAGCTTTCACCTTTCTCATATCTAAGATCATGCTTGTCATCATCCTTTTTTTGTTCTTCAATTAGTGCTTCAAGTTTAGCTAAGCTTATCTTGAACTTCTTCTTATACTCTGTTAGGCCTCAAAAATGCAGGTTGCAAATCCTAAGAGGATGCCAGGCTCTACGTTTGGATTTGCAACGTTTTTGAACTAACTTGACGAAATCAACCTTCACGGTTTGATGATTTCCTACACTTTAGGTCCTGCTACACCTAGGTGGGTGAACCGTGGAATACTAAAGCAGTCTGAGTGTGAATGAGTAGAATAACTATATCTATCTACAATGGCATAGGATGTAAAATAGATGAAACGGCTGACTAATTAATTCTATGTGTAATGTTTAATAAGTGATTTGTAGAAATTGTATAAGCAATATCAAGGTAAAAAGATTTTAATTAATGAGTTGAATGAGACTAGTGCCTTGTTGGGTAACAGAGTCAATTTGAAGGACTAAGAACAGTAGTTTCTTAATGGTAATAATTCTAGATATTTGGCACAGTTTTGGTTTATAGCTTGTATAAACATGCAAGTAAATGACTGACAGACTCTTCTTGATAATCCAACCAAATAAAATCAGATATCTTATAATTCACCAGAAGGTATTTTAATCCTTACTTGAAGGAACCAAATGAAATGAATGGACAAGATTAACAGATAATATTTTACTGGAGACAGTATGTCAATCCTGATTATATGGCTCTACTTAGTAATCCCAACTTACTACTTCCAAGCTACTGTGAATAAATCAGAAGGGTTTAATTCCTTAGATGGACACCAACCAAATTAATCACACAGATATAGCAAATGTGTATTGACAGATTAAATATATACTTGATATCTTAATCTGAATAACAGGGAAATGCAGAAATGGAGACAGCCACACAATTGAATAATTTCAACAAATAACTGATACCAAAGTAGAAATACTGAATCAGAGAACTTCAAACTTCTTCTTCAAATAAAATAAGCAACATAGTCATTTTGGAATATTGTATGTTATGTATATATAAATATTCTCAACTGCTGATGTTGTTTCAGCATCGATTGTTTGAACTTATATAGATATTTTCATGAAGAGATACAACTCTTCAATAAGTCTCTTGGGAATTTAACCAACATAAACAATAATTACATAAGCTTAATTAGGCTCTATTTAGCCATAAATAAACTTTTGCTAGATGATCTAAATACTCCTGCTCACGGTGAGAATCAGTAAGATCAACAGCACTCCTGGTAATTATATCAAGGGTGACCATTTCCTCCAATTGTTTGCAAGCTTCTTTAGATGTAGAGGCTTTATCTTTCAGAGCTCCTGTGGCTTTGTGCAATATAACCTGACAATCAACAGTCCATTCTTCTTTGCTCTTCATCTCTCCGTTATCTTTAAATATCCTGGGCACTCCTGTGCCTGAGGCATCAGTCCCTTCCTTAGCATCAGCTTTAAGTTTGTCATAATAATTCTGGTGCTATTTGAGCAATGCTCTTGCATCAGAGATATCTGTACCATCAGTGGCACTTCTGTTTTGTAACTCAATCACCTTTTCTTGTATCCTCTTATCAAGCCTTTCATGTTCTTTGACTGTTTTATGATTTTCTGAGTAGTTATCCCAAAACTGGTTTAACCACCGTACCATATTTGCATACCTGCTATCCCAGATTCTGGTCCACAGTTGTACAGGTATCTTTTCCCCTTTCTTATCTGCAGCAACAACTCGAAACTCACTTGGCCACAACCCTACTTCCTGGCCATAGTATAACACCATATGCATAAGCATTGAATAATGCTCAAAAGAGCACACTGGAGCATTGTTTTTTATTGCAGATAGACCAGAATCTATTCTATTAGAAATGTAAGAAGCATAATCAAATTGTCTGGCATTATGACACTGGATATTAGAGGCTATGACCATCAGAGGAATAGTCATGAATTCAGGGACCTCTGAGCCAAGGATTTGACCTACAGAAAAATAAGTATGTTGTATATATGGTTCAAATATGGCAACATGAAAGGGAGGGCCATCATTTTCAGTTAAGGGCATCACTTCTCCTTCTACCCTGGGCCTATGAATGGGCAACCTCCATCCATTGTAAGTTGTGTCCATTCTCCAATACTCTTTATCCAGGTCTTCATAAATAATAGGAACAGTGCATAAATCATCTAAATCAAAGACCTCACAAATAGCATTTTTGACAAATGCACAATTGGTTCTCCCTGTGGGTTGCAGATGGCTTTCAGGTTTGTATTATAATATCTGGCAAGCAGTTGGAGGAGTTCCACATTCAGGAATACATTGGGCACAACCAGTTTTCCCAAATTCAAGTGCCATGGGTTTGACACAGGGGCATTTCTGAATCTTCTGTTGTAGTGGAATCTGAAGAGCTCATACCCCCTAATTGGGGTCCAGATATCTCCCAGGCGTTTGTGTTTGTCTTCCAATTTTTCTACTTCTGCCCTGAGTTGGGCAAACCTCCTGGCCTTGGGAGTTGACCCAGGCAACTGATCAATCAGGTCCTGATTTAGTTTTCTATCCTTTACTTTCTCTTCAGGGGTTTGATCAGTTTTTTGCTTTTTAGGTTTAATGGTTTCCCCCTGTGACTTTCTTCCTTTTCCCTTTCCCGGAGTTTCCATTTTAAAACTTTGGCAGGAAATTCAAATACAGGCAATATAGTGGTTTTTGTATGTGTTCCTGTCGTTCGGTGGCTGGAATTGGAAGCCTCTGCTTTTGCCCTGAGAATTCCTCTGTATTCTCCTCTCGGACGGTTTTTTGCAATTATAATGATCGTATGAATTTCGTAGCCGTTTGTATTAATTATCTGATCAATTCAATGTTCATCACTGTGAAGTGTCACATCGCCATAACTCTTCTTATCGGCGTGATTTTTGAAATGTCTGGGCGACCTCAACATTTTTTATGGCGTGAACAGTCAATCGGCGTGACCCCTCAATTGTATTCCCGACGCTATGTAATGTCATATCTTAAGTGGGTGAGACCATCGGCATGACTTCCTTCATCGCCAAGGTTTTTAGATCTCTCTGCGATATAGCGAGTCCCACCGATATGATTTGCTTATCGGGAAGATTGAGACTATCGGGATAATAAAATATTGTTCTCCCGATCTTTATTGTCTCGCCGATAGTCATCTTCATGTATGGACTTTTATCTTTGTCGGAATGACATTCACTATCGGGATAGCTTTCTCAAGATATCCCGGTCCAAATCATCTCCCCAATGACCCTTTTCATATCCTTCATCGGGTAAAGTTTAGTAAAGTGTCACCGACACCTTTTGATCGCCGTGACTTGTGAATCGGCAAGACCTGGTTCTTTTGTTCCGATATGTCAAGTTATCCCGATAGAGGTGTATCACTGTGAGTCTCGCCGATGGCTTTCTTATCACCAAGACTCTTAATCATCAGAGGCTTACTTGTTTTCTATCCCGATAGCTTACCTCTCGCCGATGGCTATTTGTTTCGTTACCCCTGCATGCTGTTCGGTGAAACTCTTGCCGAAATGCTTTATCGGTATGATATATACTGTCGGGGCATCTTTTAAAAAGCCATCCGATAGATATCTGTCATACCGATCGGTATGACCACTTACCTTTCTTGCCGATGTAAATTCATCGGTATTACTTACCCCATCGGTGACTTCCACAATTCTTCTTCCGATCTCTATTTTCACGCCGATGGTTGTTTTCAAACGATTCCTTGTGTATCGGTGTAAGCAACACAACCTCTTGCCGATGGATTGATTTTGATGAAATTTGGCACTGCTCATCCATAGACATCTCGTGAGATACAAAATTTTTTTTATTATGGTCTTTTTGGGATATTCTTCAGGATTTATTCAAATATGATGGAGTAAGGAGATAGTAAAAATTTCAAATTTTTACTGTGCTAACATACTCATTAGCAATTACTAGGTCATGTTTGAGAGTGATAATCTATCTCTCAAGTTTTCTCTCATTGTTTCTACTTTCTTATAGATTTGATTCTAGGAGACTGGCTATTCCATCCAATCTACAGCATTCTTTAGTTCTCTCCTTCAAATTTTGCTTCATTTCTTCTTTAGTTTTCTTCCTATCTTCAATTTCCCTGGTTAGTCTCATCACCCTAGTTTCCATCTCATGTTTTAGGACAACTTCTTTAGCTAAATTTTCACATTCCTTTGTCTTCTCTTTTAGGGCCTTGTCTTCTAGTTGAAGAGGTTGCTCCTTTCCTTTTGCATTAGATTTTCTCAATTTTTCTTTTAAAATCTCAATGAAGTTTTCATCCTTTTTGAAGTTATCTTGTAGCTCTTGGACCTTTGCCTTGGAATGCTCAAGATCATCTAGGCCAAGATTCAGTTGACCTTGAAGGTTATATTCATCCACTTTTACTAACTTTCCAAATCACCCTTAAGATGTTAAACTTTTCAAAAGGAACCTTGCTCTTATACCAATTGTTGGTTTAGGTCCAGACAACTGAGAGGGGGCGTGAATCAGTTGCCACATATTTTAATATTTTCTACCATTAATCTTCCTTTACAACTTATAATCAAATTAATGATATAAACATTTTAGCATCAATCAATAACACATGAGCAAAAACATAAATAACACACTTGACACAAGGATTTTTGACATGGAAACCCGATTAAGGGAAAAACCACAGTGGGGGTTAACCCACAAAAATTAATACCCTATTAAAAGTATTTTTACAAATGAGAATGCACATGCATTCAGGCTCACTACTCAAATAGAGGCTCATTGCCTACAAAAATATTACAAGAGAATAATAGAGATTTTGAACTAATAAATAGCATCTACCCATGCAAGAGTTGTAGTTCTAGTTAAGTGCAAAAACTGATCTTACACATTTCATCTTTACTTGCTCTTCTTACTGCTCTGCCTTCATTCACTCCTTAGATTTTCTGCTCTTCTCACAATTACACCATGTTTTCTCACACAACTTAAAATCATCCAATTCCATCTGCTATATATATTCACAACATGATCTACAATCATTTTACCAGTTGGATTCAAGAACATTTAGAACTTTGTTGAGTACTCTGCTCTATCAGCTAGATCCATACATAATATGAGATGTGGACCAAAACTTGCACTCACAAATCATCAATCATGTCAGCTACCATCACTGATCATCACACATTGCCCAATAAATAACTTCTATACATCCAAAGTTAAGATCATTTACAAGGTCGGCATGTTCTTCTTCCATTTGTTTTGTCAAACTGAAACCTGATACTCAGAAGCTAATATCTTTTGAGTCCATCTCCGGAGGACAAAACTGTGGATTTAGAGTATCTTGACAATTCTCACAACTACCTCAGATCCACAACAAACCATACCTTTCCACCAGAGAGATCCAGATCAAGATACCGAACCCTGTCACTTGCTCTATTCCTAACTGCCCAGACTTCGACAAATTCTGATTCTAACTTCCGGTGTGAACAAATTGTGTTATGCAGATGATTATGATGATCTTAGTTGCCATAAATGACAACACCTATCATACTTATCAGTGTCTCTTGCCAACACAAATAAGTAGGATTGTAGAAATGTATCGCCACCACCCTCAATTGTCTTCACTGACATCAAATTTAGAGGGAATTATTACTCATATTTGAACCCTCACAAGACAACACAAGTCATTTAGGCAATGACTAGAAACCAAGAAGGTAGAATATGCTGACGATTTATCATATGATCAAGTGAAAGAGTTAGACATTACCAAAGCTATGTTAGCCTAATATTTTGTCAATCCTAAAACTAGATTGCATGTTGATGTTCATAAGCCTAAGTATTCAATCAAATGGTGTACACATGAGCATATTAGTTAGAATTTTTGGGATCATTGGTGGATGGTTTTTGATAAACGACCCAACAACAATTTAGATTTACCTTTGTATTTCCTTTGTAAACTATATGTAGAGTTTGTAATGGGTCACCATGTGAATTATTTTTATTTTAGAGAGTTCCAAGGAGTAGGTAAGGGAATGCCTCAAGATAGACCTGGGACAATGAGACAAGTACAAGGTCCTTTTGTTCCCCCTCCTACTATCCCTTCTCTACCCCTAATTAAGTACCTAGATGTTGTTACAAATGCAAAACAATAGGGCCTCATTGCCATACACTCTTTGAACAAGCACTTGATTACACAGACTTCTTAGTTTGTACAACCGCGTGATGTTGGCGGTGATATCGGATCACCTAATTTTACTAGACCCTCCTCATCTACACATGTTTGTGTTCCCCATCATTGCATTTTTTTGCAATCAGTTGTGCTTAGGTCCTCTTATGGAGAGTAATGAGCTAGCCTTTAACACTTTAGAGTATGATGTCCATTCATGAGATGAGGTAGCGGGGTCCAGAACTCAAGCTGAGGGGTCGGGGACAAGAGTAGAAGCACAAGCATCAATGAACCGTAGAGAAGGAGAAGAGCATGGCCAATCTTTTATACAAGTAAAATTTAAAGTTAAATTTCATGGTGTATTCCATTTGAATAATATAAACAAATATTAGTACTAATGTATCTAACGGGGATAACAATTGATGATAGAGGAGGATTTGATAGAAGTTCATCATGGAACTTTGTTTGCTATCCAATTTGGCTTTGACTTGCTGGTATAAAATTTTCTACACATCAACTTTTTTTATTGTATGCATTTATTTTTTTGTGAGTAATTATATATTAATTTATATCTTGATGTTAATTTAGTTTTATAGTCAATCCAAAATGTGAATAATGTGGCATCTTTGCCAATGGTCTTTACACGAACTCTTGATTGACCCAAGGGACCATCATTCGCAGAATGACTTTCTGAATGCCAACAAAGGGTGGAGGTAATTCAATTGAACTATACTTTAATTGATAATTTAGAAAACTTACATATTTGATTATAGTCATTTAGATAAATAATAAAATAGAGAATCGATAAATTGATCTATTAATTTAAAAATTATTATGATTATTTGTATACATAGAGTCTTACATTCTTCTCATTTCCATACAGGAGATATTAGTTGGTTCATCCATGATGAGTCCTTCTCAATGGATGTAGGAGGCCTCGATAGTGGTATGTGCTTGTTTTCTAGTAGATAAGTTTTTGTGTAGTGCACTCTAGATTGTTTATGTGTAACACATCTATTACGTTGGAAAATGTCCCCTTGGGGGCTTTTCCCTCTTAAGGTTTAGTTCCTAGGTCCTTTAGAATGCATTTAGAGCATCTTGCATGATTTTGATGACTCCCAATGAGAAAACACTAAAGTTTCATGGCAATTGGGACTTAGGGGATGCATTTAACATAAATCCTACCTAAAATAGGGGGGAGGACTTGGGCACCTGTGCCCTAGTCCTGCCCTATTTTAGGTCAGGACCAATTTCAAAGTGTCAGTTTATGACCGTTATTTAGGTCCTATGCCGACACGGTAAATTTGAATTACAAAATTCTTAGCAGGAATGTTTGTAGTTGCATATATAAGTATGATTAGTGATTCATTTGAAAACTAGATGGAAATTGGATGAGCATTGTGATTTTGTGAAAGTGATTCAAGGCATTCATTGTGTTGCAGAGTATAATTTGTGTTGTTCTTGTGTTTGTATTTGTAGATTTGGCATCCATCTCCTCATGGCATGAAGAGAATCTTCCATGAGATCTTCACTACAAGGTGATATCAATTATGTTTTATATTATTTATCATTTGGATTTTTCCTCTATCCCACAGGGATATGCACTCTTTATCTAACAACAGTGTTCAGAAGACTTGAATGTCTCTCTGGGGCTTGACTGAGGCAAGCCTCTAAACACCACAACCCCCAACCCACTTTTCTATGATTACAGGTTACAGGTTGTGAAAGAAAAAGAAGTGGAGTTGCAGGATAGTAGTGCAGATTGTCAAAATTGCAAAGAAAAGAAGAAAATAGGGACCTGGACTCAGACACCTACTCATTAGTCCTCTGGATCCCGCAATTGTAAAATCTTTGGAACAACAGGAATAGGTTGTAGACAAGATTCCCAGATCTTGATAAAAACTTTGGCACTAGACTAGGGAACCTTCTCATTAGTCCTCCACTTTTCTAGACACCAAACTTTGAAATCTAGTATGCATTTATTGTCATTTGATATCTCTCTATACGATCATTTTCCATAATTTGTCCGTTTGTTTGCAAATTTGCGAAATTAAGGTTTTGAGCATAGTTGGGCTTAATTGAACAACAAAATCACATAATTCCAATCTTCTCCTATGTTCCAAGTGATAGAAGGCCTGTAGTAGACTCCTCTACTCGGCTAAAAGTCCTTGAATGTTTAGTGGTGAAAGGAGGATCAACACAAACCATCAAACCCTAAACAAAAACAATCCTCTTCTTTTTCATATTAAAAATTTTGGTGAACCCATGTTTTTGGAATTTTTGGCACCTTTCTGAGTGTTGTACTTCATATTTACATTCATTTCATTCCTTCATTTCATTGTTCATCTTATTGTATTTGAAAAATTACAAAAAAAATTGGAAAATTTTGAAAAAATTAGTATTTTTAGCTTGCATTTTCAAATAATTTGAATTATTTAGCATTTAATTTCATAAAATTTCTGTCATTATCATTAGATCTAATTTAAAATACATAAATTTTTCATTCATCATTAATTTAGATTTTATTTTCATGCTTGAATTGATAAAAATTGCTTGAAATTGTGCATTTTTCCATATAACCTAGTTTTGCATTAGCTAGGGTTTGTAGTCAAAATCCTGTTTCAGATTTTACTACCCTTTTAAAACACTCATTAAGAATTATTTCTAACTATAGTGTTGCATCATAGTGGTCATCTTGCAAAATTTCATGCCTAAGGTTTGAAAACCTTGTTTTTTCACTAGATTTTGGCCTTATCGTCTCTCTAGATTCGCTCTATAGGCATGTTGTAAAGGATTTTTCTGCACTAATTGGCTATTATCAGGGTTATTATCTGCTTATCCTCCTCAAATTCTTTACAAAACCCTTTTTATTTGGCCTTTGCATTGAGATTTGGTGAAAAATTACATATTTTGGCTATATTTTCCCAAGGGTTTGACTCAGATTGGCACTCCAAGCATATTGTGATGGATTTTATGGCTTTAGGTGACTAATATTACTGTTATAATCTGTTGGAACTAGTAAAATTCTTTACAACACCCTTTTTATTGGGTCTATGCATTGAGAAAATGTGAAAATTTGCATATTTTAGTGTATTTTCACTAGGTTTTGACTTGTTATCACTCTTAGGTTGCATCAAAAGTGTGTTGTGAAGGATATTATTACTTTATTGGACTGTTATCAGACATATTAATTTTTGACCCTGATCAATTTCCTTACAACACCTTTTCTTTCACTTATTTGCATCGAAAAAGTTGAAAAAATCAAGCATATCTTGCTCCTTGGGTTTGTTCTATTTGTTTGTGCATAGAGTGTTGCATGATTTTGTATGAGTCTTACAACCCGCTGCCCTAATAGAAACATTCCTTTAAGAAGAAGTAGAAGACTCATTGGATCTAGTACCCTTGAAGAAAATGATATTTCTACCTCTGAAAATCCACTGAATACCTTCTTTACAAAAGGAGAGACACAAATTTTGCAAGATATTATACCTCAATCAACCATTATGGAAGATCAAGTATTTCATGATATTGATGACACTATTGAGATGGTTGCACATGTTCTTGATGAACAAATCAACAAATTGGATAAAGAGTTAGCCGATTTCCAAGCATTTGTTAAAACTGAAAGGATAGCAGAAGAAGCTATACCTATGATTCATAACATCAAAGAATTGATAAAAGAAGGACAAGATGGTATTAATGTTATTCCAGGTTTAACACATATTGTGCAAACTAATGTCATGCTAGTGACTAAATGTGCAAAGGTTACTAACAACATGTTGTCACCGTCTCATATGTAAGTATCGGCACCTATACTGACTACTAGAATATCTACATTTACATCGACAATTTTAACAACTAATGCAAATGCTTGTAGTAATGCTACTGCTAATATTGGAGTATCTAATGGAACTAGTTTGCAAAATTACAAAGCTATGGGATTTAACTATCAAAACTTGGTTTCTAAGGGGACCTCTTCTATGAATACTTATTCTCAACCACCTCTACATCCCACCTATTCACAGCCACCTCTTACATACAATTATTCGCAGCCACCTTCCACCTATCACTATGTCCAACCACCATTGAACTATTCACAACCTCCTCTTATCACTACTCAGGCTCAATCACCTCCTCCTTTTGGTTCTAATTCTTCAAAACAAACTACATCTCCCAATGATGCCATCTTAAACCAACTCTTGCAAGGCATGACCACTTTACAACAAAAAGTGACAAATTTGATGAATTCCTCGCAACCTAATATACCAGCTTATCATGCCCATAATCCCCTATCTTATGCAATCTTGAGAACTGCTATGCCTGAGAGGTTTGAGACTCCTCACTTTGAAAAATATGGTGGAAAAGGTGATCCTAATACTCATGTGGCAGCATTCACGGCTATGTGTAGTGATTTCTACTTTGAAGAGGACTTGTTAGCAAAACTTTTCTTGCGATCTCTCAAAGATACTGCTTTAGAATGGTTTTTCTCTTTACCTCTAAATTTAATACACTCTTTTTCACAGTTAGTTCATCAATTTTTACAACAATTTCAAGAAAACATTGGACCTCAAGTCTCTTTGATTGATTTAGTTCATTACAAGCAAGGTTCGAAAGAGAAGTTAACTAAGTTTATTAGTCAGTATCAAGCTCTCTATGCACAAATTTAATATCAGATGAAGGATGAGGATGTTCAGAAGGTGTTTATTACAAATCTACAACCTAACATTTGTGACAAGATTATCTTGATGAAATATAACTCCTTTCAACATTTATGTACTGCCCTTCATGATTATCAACTTTAGTCTAGTTAGTATGAAAACCAAAACGCATCAGTTCAAGTTGATCAATCTATAGGTGGATCGTCACAAAACAACTTTAAGAGGAATAATAAGAGTTTCATCAAGATTAATGGACCAAATTTGAATAACTTTTCCCAAGTGTCTGCTATTACTAATCCGAAGAAGGCACCATATCAACAAAGAAAGTTTACTCCAATATTTGAATCCTATCATTCTATAATGAATTAGGCTATGAGTAATAATCTTATGAAGCTTCCCCTGATTATACCTTTGGATCCTAACAAAGTACAAGGACCTTATTTCAATGCTAATGCCTTTTGTCATTTTCATTGGCAACAAGGACATGACACTGAATGATGTATGCATCTTAAACATGAAATACAAGACCTCATTGACTTGAATGTTATATAGGTATCGAGTGTGAATGATAATAGAAATAAGTTGGTTGCTCTATTGAATCAGAATTTGCAAATCTTTACTAATCCTTTCCCTAAGCATATTGATAACAACATTTTGGAACAAAATATAGTGGAGGTAGGCGATGATTATTTGGATTATGATAACATCATGGGTATGATAGAAGTGGATAAGGAAAAGTTGGTTAACCCACCTCGTCCATGGGGAAAAGGTATTTATGCTAAGGTTCCTCCTTTGTTATCCTTACAAGGATCATGAGATAACCAAAATGTATCAGAAAGACAAATAGAACAGCTGAAACAAGAGACTATAACAAACTAAAAGATTGAGATAGTACAAGATAGTCCTTGTCACTATGGTAGATGAACTCAACAAAGAAAGCTAGCTAAAAATTAGAAAAGAATACGAAGGTTGTCATTAGTTGGAAATAATAGTGGTTCTCCTCATCATAAGAAACAAAAGGTCTCATATACACAAGGACTTGAGAAACAAGCATTACATGGATTTCACGACAATAAACAAGACTCTCATAAGAACCACTCAAGCTTCGTACAAAACTTAATAGAGCATCTCTCCAAGATGCTCACAAGTTCTAAATTCTAGATTGGTTTTTCCCTACAGGTAAGTATCTCTAACCTTGGTGGTCATTTATGTGGTTAGCATGATCAGCTCATGTATTTGACCTCCCCTCTCGTGTTGTGATTCCCCCATGATATGTTATGTGTTGTTTAGGCCTCTTGGGATGACCCTCGAATCTCTTGTAAGGTCCAGGATACTGGGAGACTGCCTCTGTTGTGACCTTCTTCTATTTGTATCATCATTCTTCTACATTGCTTCTCCTCTATTTTTCATTGTTGTGTGTTGTGTCTTATGGACATAGCATTAAGGTTGATGACTTGGGGTCACCCTCCTACATGATTGTCCCTAAGGTATTTGTTTCTCCTCTCTTGATTTATTGTTTACCTTCCTCTAGTGTTTCTACCTAGTGGGCAAATGACAAAAAAAATAGATTATATTGATAAGGACCTAGCATCCCTTCAGCAAGAAATAAAAAAATGGACCAAGTCCATACATGATGATGGGGTTGATATATATTATCTGATACTTGGCTAGTAGAATCACTCCATGTGATCTTGATGTTGTCTTATCTCTCTTACAAACCATAACAATACTACTGCTCCGAGCACTTTGTCTATCTTTGAATCTCGCCTTGGTTACACTTAGTTTTGAGATTTCTGCAGTATAGCCCCACAGTTATACTTGATCTTTGAATCCACAGTATAACCTTGGGTCTCTATATGAATGATCATATGCATTGTTTTTTATCATGATTATATGGATGCTAACGCTTTTTTTTTGCAGGAATGTGTTTGTGGGAACATTTGGCGATCGTAAAGTACATGTCAACTCTGGGGGGCATGGGCATTGTGAGAGCTCATGTTCTGGTGCAGGAGCACCTACCTGACAGCTGGCCTTCATGAGGCAGTTAGTTGTTTTAAGTCTTGTTTATGTTTCCAAGAAGGTCTGGTAAGACCAAATGCATGTAATAAGGTCATGCTGATCATGATAAGATCATGTTGACCAGGCTTTGCTATTTTTAGGAAGTTTGTTGGAACAGCTGTCATGATGTATGTTCGGTTGGATCTCCCAGCCGCCTGGAGAGTTCCCAGCCGCTTGGAGTCGGGTCAGTAGTACTCGCAGGCAAATCTATTTAAGCATGAGGATCGGTTGATATTGCATAGATGAATCGATCGAGCTAGGTTGTAGAGAGTGAGACAGCGAGAGAAACTGATCATTGTATTTGCATCTTTTGAAATCAAATAAAGTGTTCCTGTTTGTGTTCATACTCTGTTGAATTCCATTGCTTGATCGATTTGCTGGTTTGGTGGCTGTATGGATTCACTGATCCATTCCACCGGTTGATTCGTCTGATCGGTGGAATGGTAATGTACAGTAGGTTAGGTGTTAGTTTGTTTGTTTGCATGCAGGTGTGCAGGATCGCGGCTGAAAGAGGTTGAAGACCCTAGCATGGGCATGTGCTAGGTCGAGTTGATAAGTTTGAGTTGGAAGATCACCCTGAGAGTGGATCAGGTCATCCCAGGAGGATCGGTGAAGTGGGATTTCGCTAAGGCTAAAAGTTCGTGAAGACGGCATCATCAGGATATTTCTGCAAATATCCTGCAGTCGCGTTAGGCATCGTCATCCGGATAAGTGGAGGAGATGCGCATGATGCTTTCGATTGCATGAAGTGCAAGTGCGTCGGGGTGATCATCATCAGGAGTTACCGGAGAGGAGCGTATCAGCATCAGGTAGAAGATCGGGTCATGAAACTGTTGAAGTTTGCATGTCGCAAGTGCATCAGGATGTTTTAAGTTAGATATATACTCAGCGTATATATCACCGTCAGGATCATCTCTCGGGAGTGCCCATCATCCGCGTATCGCTAGCAGATGCGGGAGTGAAAGTTTGTTTCTTTTGACTAAGTGTTGAAGAGGTCATCAGGATATTGGGTGACATCATCGTCATCAGGATATGACGTCATCGTCATCAGGATATTGAGATACCCCCCTACGCAAGTTTATCCTGCTGTCGTTAAGTGCTTAGGTATCAGCGGAAGTCCGCGGCGGAAAGTTGTGTTAACATCATCAGGAGGTTTCGAGAGAACCGGATAAATCATATCATGATGCTGTTGCTTGTATCGTCGGCTATCGGGGTATCGAAGGGAAGGTGCTGAAGGTGATCGTCATTAGGATATTTGGAGCAACCAGATATTTGATAGCCTACTGACGAAGGGAGTGTTGGATATCATGAGGATGCCGATGGAGCTTGGCGACCGATGAATAGTGCAACAGGAGGATGTTTGCGCTAGTCGAACATCATGATGATGATGATAGGCGGAAGACGGAAGAAGTGAATAGTAGTCGGCAGGAGGACAATTGTGCTCGTCCGAAATATGATGATGATGCTGACAGAGTAAAGCGAAATATGATGATGATGGTGATGATGATGATGATGAGGATGGGCTGCAGACGTCCATACTGTATTGTAAGATTATAGTGTGGATGCCTCTGCATCATGTTCCCTTGTGTATTTTATCCCTACCTTAACGTGCTTAATATTGATACCTGATATCAACCACCTTAAGGTGGGGGCATATATTGTTGGCAAGAGACACTGCTTTGTTGAAAAATTAAGTGTTATCATTGATGGCAACAAGGCAAAGAGACTTCACTTCGGTAGACCAAATGGATTTGGAAACAAGCATCAAGGATTAAGAAGGGTTGTAAGGTTATAGTAATCCTCATGAAGTCAAGTATACAAAGAATTCTATTCTAGAAAGAAGACTTAGGTATTTTGGCTAAGTATTGGCAGAATACAGAGAGGACTGCAAAACTATAGTGTTATGGTCCACATTGGTCTGCAGCTGAAGATCCTGTCTTGCAGTTTTGGTAAGGTGTTACTAATCCTTAGATGATCCCAAATCCAAAGTTTCATCTTCTGATCACCTCTGGAAGTATAGTTTCAAAAAGCATAAGTCCAACTTAGTAGAGAATATTCTTAAATATGACAAAATGTCAGTTTGATTTGATCCACATTTCTTTGATAATAGATGTTATGCTCTGTAGTTCTGAGGATAAGCTTGGGGATGCCTAAAGAGTCTTAGTTGTGAATTTCAAGAAGTCTTGTGGTCCGCATTGAAAATTATGATTTGACAGTTGATGTGAGTCTGTGACAATCAGTTTGTGAAGCTGACCAAATACTGGGATTTGTGTGCGGAAGAATATAGTGATTGGGATCACATCCTAAGTGATCTTATAGTATGAGATGACATAGAAGAATGTATTTCAAAGTACTATTTTGGTTCACAAAGTATTTTGGTAAATGCTTTAGGCCGACAAGCTACAGATTGTATAACTACACTTTTCATCCTAGCAGGCCGACCTAACTTGAAGTTTTGAAGTGTTACGGATATATATATGGGATCGAACTTAGTGTTTGAGATATATGATGTGAGTGAAAATATAAATGTGTGACATGTGAAGTAAGGTAATTTTGTGGAAGCAATAAGCATAGAAGAAGAGAGATCTTGTTCCTATGTAAAAGCATAACAGTGAAATAGAGCAGTTAAAGATGAAGAGTTTTGAGACAATATTTATGCGCTTCATTGGAGCTGTAACCATGCATGTGTAGATGCAATCTGAGTAGTTCAACTTGGTAGTGAGCCATTCTTCTTTCTTATTTCTTTCTCTAGGCAGTGAGCCTTTCTTGCAGTGAGCATTTCTTTAGGCAGTGAGCCTTCTTGTAATCTAGTATTGTGCTATTATAATATATTTGAGCTAACACTCACTGTGGTTTTTTTCCTTTTAGGTTTTCCACATAAAAATCCTTGTGTTCATGTGTTATGTCATTGTGGTTGATGTTTCTACATTTATTCTTCTTTCATATTATTAGTTTTGGAAATTGGATTAATAAACTTGTTAAGAAGTGGTTTTGTGGAATACTGATTCACCCCCCTCTCAGTATTCCTTACTATCAACAATTGGTATTAGAGCAAGGTTCCTTGGAAGAAGCCTAACCACTTGAGGAAGATCTAGGAAGAATCAATCATGGCAGCTAGAAGGTATGGAAACTTTTTATATGAAAATAATGTTGAACTAGAAGCAGTTCTTGCTAATCTTGAAAAATTGGAAGCAAAAATCAAGGATCTAAAGGATAATATTCAAGAATCTGATGAGTGCATTTTGAAATTGAAAGAACAAGTCAAGAAATTCAAAGAAAAATACAGAGATGTTCGTGAACAACTAATATCAGCAAATGAAACCCTAAATGATTTAAAAGTAGAAGTTATTAAAATAGCTAAAGCAAAACAAGATCTAAATCTGATGGTAAATAGTAAGATAGAAGAATGTGTCAAATTAGAAGAAGTTGTGAACCTGAAAACAAACTTGGACAAAGCCAAACCCTATGAAGAAAAGTTTAAGATAAGTTCTGTAAAACTTGATGAGATGACTGCTAGTCAAAAGAGTTCAGATGATAATCAAGGCTTAGGATTTGAGAAAGAAGAAAGTTCAAAATTAGGTCAAGGAAATTTTTAGTTGAAGCAAAACAAAGGCAACTAGTTTAGGAATCAAAAAAGAAGACCTAGAAGATCTCCAATCAGACAGCCAAATGCTCAAAGGTACCCATCTTTCAATGGCCATTGTTTTAATTGAAAAAAGTTTGGTCATAAAGCTACTTAGTGTAGGAGTAGAATAAATATTAATGTTCCATCATTCTCTGGTCAATGTTTCAATTGCAAGAAAATTGGTCATAGATCAAATGAATGCAAAAGTCCAGTAAGAAATGGCTTTAAAAATTCAAAGAATACTCAATCATTCAATGGAAGATGTTTTACATGCAATAGATTTGGACACATGGCTATTCAATACATATCAAGGATGAATTCATTCAGAGGAAGGAATCAAGGACAAGGAAATATTGTGTGCTACAATTGCAACAAATTTGGACATGTTGCAATATTTTGTAGAAGCAAGAATGTGAAAAGAAATTACTATGTTGAAGAAAGGAAAACAGTGCAGAGGAATGATAAGAGAAAAGAAAAAGTTGATCCGGTTGAAACTAATAAAGAAATGGACAAGATTTGGATCAAGAAAGAAGTAATTGAAGTTAAGGATGGATCCGCACTAGCATCTGGTGTAAATATTTCCTTCAAGAAGTAAATTGGGTACTTTGGCTTAGGGGAATTCGGTACTAAAGTATGTTGAGAAGAATCTTATGAGAAAACTTCTGAAAGAAACTTTGGTAGAAGAAGATCCAATGTGAAGGATTGCAGAGCAATTTGGATTGACTGTGAGTGTCAAAGAAGTGCTTGACAACTTTTTGAAAAATAACATTAATGACACTTAGGTTTTGACATGCGAGGGTTAAAAGGAGTTGTATCCGAAGGAAAAATCATTTTGCATTCTAAGAACTAAAGTGTCCAAGGCAAACCAAAGCAAGATTCAATGTTCTCCAAAGCATTTCAAGGTAAGATTGAGTTCAAACCTAATAAGGTCAAAGAGGTATTTTCTATTTGAAACCCTTTCTTAAATTTGCTCGATTATTCATAAAAATGGTAACACCACAAGTAGTAGATATCACTGAGTGGCCCCAACCAAAATTTAAGAAACACCCCCACAAATCCATGAAAGTTGATCCCGGTGACACCTTTTTGGGAGTGCCCTATGGAGTTATGCATGAAGAAGATGTGAGAGTGTATATTTATGTTTCCCTAAGTGAACACAATGGCAGAAAACTTGTAGAACTATATTTGAATCATCTGTGTGGAAGTCAGTATGACCTATTAGATAAGTACAAGATTTTGAAGGACAAGAAACTCTTATAGTACCTAGATTTCCCTATTTTCACTGAAGATGCATGGGTCTGATACATATTGAGCAGAATGCATGATGAGTTTAGGTGGTTGGAATCAACTCACATGATAACTAAGGATGCAATAAGGGCAGTCACCTGCTTAAGATCTACTGGTCTGGTACCCCTATTGAAGTCTGTAAAGAATGAAATAGTAATCAAAGCCACCGGAGCTCAGTTTGACAAAAGGGCTCTAACTGTAGAGACTATTGAAGATCATGTAGTAAGGTTTTCTTTGATGGTCATTGGTTATAAAATATACTACTCAAACTGGGAAAACTCGGTCTCCAAAATAGCAATTTACACTGCTTATGAACTGGTTAAAGAAAACAAGGATTATGACCTGTGTGAACTTCTTCGGCAGTAGCTATTAGAAAATTTGAAGAAGAGTAAGGAGACAAAGTATCCCTTCAAGTTTGGTACGTTAATACTCTATTTGTTTTTCTATTTTAAAAGAGAAATTCCCAAAATTAGAAACATTATTTGGGATCCTAGCAAACCTGTAGCTGTACAAATAAGAGACTATATTAGTAGTCTAGGAGATGTAAATGCTCAGAATGCAATATTGTGGGGATACTTCAAGAACTTCTAGAAGTCCACGCAATCTAGAATGAGAATCCTTGAGATAGTAGTAGAGAAATACAAGAATGACATCTATTTTATTGTAAACAAAGATCAATGCATGATGGTGGCTATAGAGCCTCAGACTGTTTGGGTGCCACCTATGGGCTACGAAGTAAGAGAAGATATTTTGATAGGTCTTGTAGACCTTATGTTGAGCAAGCCCAGGGATCCGCAAGAACAAAGATTTGGTACTTATGAAGAAATTTTAGCTAAAGTGTATGTTGAGGTAAGAAAACTAGAAATATCCAAGAAAATGCGAAGAGTGGTAGAGAATTTTTCCCTAAGACAAGGTTTCACAAAAGAGCAAGTAGAAAAGGCAAGGGAAAAATCACAAGCTAAAAAGGAAGTAAAAGAAAAGAGAAAAAGTGAACCATGTGGTGCTCCAAAAGAACCCAAGGGTAAAATAGAAAAACTAGAGGATCTACCTCTGAAGAAGCTACATCTATTCCCTCTAGTCCCACACCATCTACAAGTATGGAGACTCCTACCACCAATCACAAAAGAAAGAAAACCAAGGCAAAAAGAATGCATGTAAGCATTGCAGTTGATGAAGAAGAAACAGAGTTGGATGAAGAAGTAAAGAAGATAAAAATTGACGCTACAAAAGCCTACAGAACCATCAAGAAGAAACTCTCTGGTAAGGGTAAATCTAAGAAAAGGCAAAAGAAAGATGTGCCTCAGAAAGAAGAAGCAACTATAAGCCTTGAAGATGTTCTCAAAGCCATACCAGTGGATGGTAATTTGAAACCCATTGCATAATTGTATGATGAATATAATGATCCAGATAAGAGAGTCATTGAGACTACTATTGTAGAATACCTAAACATCTACAACAAGGACCTAATTGAGATAATTATTGATCTACCACATACTCTGGCAAGTATAATGACTGCAAGAAAGGAAGTGGCCATGACAAAGGATGTTGAACTTAGAGAACATTCATTAATAAAACTATGTCCAAAAATCACTCTAGAGGAAAAAGTGAAAATCTCCAAAGCAATTCATAACAAATTCAGGTCAAAGAGGAGAATGAACACTCTTATGGGAGGAGATATTGAAAAGGTGGTAAAGGAAACTGAAGAAATCACTCTAAACACATTGAAGGAATTTAATCTCCCTACCATTTATGACAATAAAGGAGCAAATGATGAAGATACATCTATACCAGAGATAAGCCAAGATCAAGGACTGAATAAGACTGATCAAGCCCCTAACATTAATACATTGGATATGACAAATCAAGGCAAATCTGAGACTAATATTCCTCCAGAGCAATAGGCTGATATTGATGGGAATAAAGGTCAAGTAAGGATCCCTACATTGAAGAAAGATATTGGTCAACAAGAGAACATAGACATGGATCCTCTAGAACAAAGTCAAGAAAAGATATCTAGCAGAACAAGAGACACTGTAGCTATATCAACTGATTCTAAGAGTCAACAAGATCTAGAGGAGTCTGAACTTCTTTAAGGACCAATTAATCTGGCCTCAATGTCACCTATGAAGGAATTCAAATTAGTATAAATTGTTTAGGCTAATGCATAGGAAGAAATGGTAAAATCACATATCCAAGACAACAAATTGATCAATGATACATCCAACATTTTGGATAAGATGATGCCGACAGGATACCTCATTATCCTCATCTAATCAACTCAAGGGTTTATTAAATTCTATAAGTACACATTTTGAATCATTTGAAAAATCTGCAGAAGCAAAATTTAGAAAAGAGTTTGATGAGAAGAGATTGGTTGAGTTAAAGGATATGATAGCAAAAGATAAAACTTTGTTAGATAATGGAATAAAAGGCATACAGAGTGCCATTGAAGAAGCCTATACAATATACAAATTTTGCTTATCTTGGCCAGAAGTTACAAAGGAATTATAAGATAAAATCAAGGACATGGAGCTCAAACTGCTTAATATCTCTAAGACGTATAATCTGGTAGTTGAGCCAATAAATACCAAAGAATCATAGGTTACAAATATTCACAATGATTTAAGTACTCTGATGAAGAAAAGGGAAGAAGTCAAAGAGAGATTGTGCTTGCTAAGGGGGCTGATAAGTCCAAAAATAGATTCCATAACTAATCTGGCAAAAGAAGCCTTGAAATCACAAGCATTAATTGATACACCTTCAGATGTGTAGAAGATAGAGAAGCCAATTTTTCTGATAAATGGCCATATCCATATTTTGGAGAGTGCAAGGAATAGATGGAAAGGAGAGATAGCTCTGATAAAGACTATCTATAATGATATTCTACCTTCAACCATAAATTGAGATAGAAATGTGTACCTATATATATGTGGTAGAATATGACAGTTTTGAAGAATTTTTGACACAATTTTGCTTGAACACACACCTTTGCCATTGATGTCAAAGGGGAGAGGAAAACTAGTGAAAAATAAGCATACATCTAAAGGAGAATAGGAAAACAGAGTGTACAGAGTAAGGGGGAGCAACACAAGCATTTTTCACTGAGTGTTGCCATCAATGCCAAAGGGGGAGATTGTTGGCAAGAGACACTGCTTTGTTGAAAAATTAAGTGTTGTCATTGATGGCAATAAGGCAAAGAGACTTCACTTCGATAGACCAAATGGATTTGGCAAAAAGCATCAAGGATTCAAAATGGTTGTGAGGTTATAGTAATCCTCATGAAGTCAAGTATACAAAGAATTCTAGTCTGGAAAGAAGACTTTGGCATTTTGGCTAAGTATTGGCAGAATACAGAGAGGACTGTAAAACTACAGTGTTATGGTCCACATTGGTCCGCAACTCAAGATCTTGTCTTGTGGTTCTGGTAAGATGTTATTAATCCTTAGATGATCCCAAATCCAAAGTTTCATCTTCTAATCATCTATGGAAGTATAGTTTCAAAAAGAATAAGTCCGGCTTAGCAGAGAATATTCTTAAATAGGACAAAATGTCAATTTGATTTGATTCACATTTCTTCGGTAATAGATATTATGCTCTACAGTTCTAAGGATAAGATTAGGGATGCCTAAAGAGTCTTAGTTGTGAATTTGAAGAAGTCTTGTGGCCTGCATTAAAAGTTATGATTTGACAGTTGATCTGAGTTTGTGACAATCACTTTGTGAAGCCGACCAAATACTGGGATCTATGTGTGGAAGAATCTAGTGATTGGGATCACATCCTAAGTGATCTTACAGTATGATCTGACATAGAAGAATGTATTTCAAAGCATTTTTTGGTTTGCAAAGTATTTTGGTAAATTCTTTAGGCCGACAAGCTACACATTATATAACTACACTTTTCATCCTAGCAGACTGATCTAACTTAAAGTTTTTAAGAGTTACAAATATATATATGGGATAAAATTTGGTGTTTGAGATATATGATGTGATTGCGAATGTGAATACGTGACATGTGAAGTAAGGTAATTTTGTGGAATCAATAAGAACAAAAGAAGAGAGATCTTGTTCCTATGTAAAAGTAGAACAATGAAATAGAGCAGTCAGAGATGAAGAGTTTTGAGACAGTATTTATGTGCTTCATTAGAGCTATAACCATGCATGTGTAGATGCAATCTAAGCAATTCAATTTGGTAGTGAGCCTTTCTTGTAGTGAGCATTTCTTTGGGTAGTGAGCCCTAAGGCAGTGAACCTTCGTGTAATCTGGTATGGTGCTATTATAATATATTGTGAGCTAACACTCACCGTAGTTTTTCCCTTTTGGGTTTTTCACATAAAAATCTTGGTGTTCTTGTGTTATGTCTTTGTGGTTGTTGTTCCTATGTTTATTGTACTTTCATATTAGTATTTTTGGAAATTGGATTAATAAACTTGTTAAGAAGTGGTTTTGTGGAATACTAATTCACCCCCTTCTTAGTATTCCTTACTATCAACATATATAAGGTAAGCTATCTATTTTATATGCTAGCAAAGTGTTTGTTCTTAGGTGCATTCTTAAAGACTGGTGGTGATGAGTCCCTCCTGCACTCTGAGATTTGTTTGAAATCTATTGTAATCAGTTAATCCCTCTGCAGAGGTAGGATATCATGCATATCCTTTTTATCTTAAGCCCTCTGCAGAGGCGGGGATGGTATATTTCTTGTGGAGAGTGCACATCCTGTCATTTTCTAAAAGTCCTCTATAGAGGCAGGGAGCGGTTCTGTGACTAACTCAACCATTAAGCATGTCTTTAGTGATTGTTGTGGTGAAGCCCAATCATCGGTGTGTGCCTATAATGTGCCTAAGATAGTGATGAACCTAGAAATAGGAACACTCCATTGCTTGCCTGCCATGTTTTCTCTATGTCTTCTAAGTGTGTGTGTATTGCATGTTTGTTCTCAAGCATAGCCTTAAATAAAGGTGGCAATGAGTCCCTCCTATGCTTTGGGATTTGTATGGCATACTTGTTTTTGTTTGGCATATGTGTTGCCCCATATGAAGTCTTAAAGACTGGTGGCAATGAGTCCCTCCTACATTTTGGGTGGTGTGTTTACTTTCCTTTTACTTGCATCTGCATTTCATATATATGAGAAAAAGAAAAGAAAAAGAAAATCATCACTGTCTTCACTGCATTCACTATGTTTTGCATGACTGTAACTGTCTTCTTCATGTTTTGCATGCCTCTTACTATCTTCACTGTGATTGGCATGTCTTCTCTGTCCTTGGTGTGTTTGTTGTGCTTGTTGACCGTACATTAATGCATGTATTGGCCATGCATTTATACATACATTAAAGTGGGGGCTAAATTTTATGTCGAAAAATGTCCCCTTGGGGGCTTTTCCCTCCTAAGGTTTAGCTCTTGGGTCCTTTACAATGCATTTAGAGCATCTTGCATGATTTTGATGACTCTTGATGAGAAAACCCTAAAGTTTCATGGCAATTGGGACTTAGGGGATGCATTTAACATAAATCCTACCTAAAATAGGGGGGAGGACTTGGGTGCCTGTGCCCTATTCCTACCCTATTTTAGGTCAGGACCAATTTCAAAGTGTCAGTTTATGACCATTATTTAGGTCCTATGTTAACACGGTAAGTTCAAATTACAAAATTCTTAGTGGGAATGTTTGTAGTTGCATATATAAGCATGATTAGTGATTCATTTGAAAACTAGATGAAATTGGATGAGCATTGTGATTTTGTGAAAGTGATTCAAGGCATTGATTGTGTTGCAAAGCAGAATTTGTGTTGTTCTTGTGTTTGTATTTGTAGATTTGGCATCCATCTCCTCATGGTATGAAGAGCATCTTCCTTCCATGAGATCTTCACTACAAGGTGATATCAATTGTGTTTTCTATCATCTATCATTTGGATTTTGCCTCTATCCCGCATGGATACACACTCTTTATCTAACAATGGTGTTCGAAAGTCTTGAATTTCTCTCCAAGGCTTGACTGAGGCAAGCCTCTAAACACCACAACCCTCAACCCACTTTTCTCTGATTGCAGGTTACAGGCTACAAAAGTGAAAGAAGTGGAGTTACAGGAGAGCAATGCAGACTGTCAAAATTATAGAGCAAAGAAGAAAATAGGGACCTGGAATCGGGTGCCCGCTCATTAGTCCTCTAGATCCCACAACTGTAAAATCTTTAGAAGAATAGGAATAGGTTGCAGACAAGATTCCTAGATCCTAAAAAAAACTGTGGCACTAGACTAGGGCACCTGCTCATTAGTCCCCAATTTTTCTAGACACTGAACTTTGAAATCTGGTATACATTTGATATCTCTATGTATGATCATTTTTTGTAATTTGTCTATTTGTTTGTGAATTTGTGAAATTAGGGTTTTGAGCATAATTGGGCTTTATTGAACAACAAAATCACAAAACCAATCTTCCCCTATGTTCCAAGTGGTAGAAGGCTTGTAGTAGACTCCTCTACTCAGATAAAAGTCCTTGAATGTTTAGTGATGAAAGGAGGATCAACACAAACCATCAAACCCTAAACAAAAACAATCCTTTTCTTAAACAACATCTAACCTTTTTTAATGTATGCATTTCCTTTTTTGTTTAATAATTATATATTACTTTAGTTCAATGTTACTGTACTTTTATAGTCTCTTGAGAATGTAAGTGATGTACCACCTTTGCCATCATGCTTTAGTAGGGCACCTGATCATCTTAATAGAAAATCATTTGCAGAACGAATGTTTGAATGACAAGAAAGAGTCGAGGTAATTGAATTGAATTTTTCTAAATAATTGATAGCTTATAGAGGTCTTATAGTTGATTGTAGTGATTTAGATGCATGTTATTAAATGAAAGTTCTAAACAATAGTAGATAAGATTCTATTTACTAACTCTAACTTATTTATATTTACCATTGAAGAGATTAATCAAATTTTTGGTTTGACTTGTTAATGCAGCCAACTTTGCCTCCATCAACTACTAGACATCATGGTACGAGAGGACACTTTTTGAGGATCCATCATAGATCGAGGATTCACCAAATCAAGTGGACCTTTAGTATTTGATGTAGCTATTCGGCATGTAGATTGTGTTAGAAATGAAAGCAACACTACTCAATGGAATTCTGATTCAAATGTATATTTAACGATCTTTAACAGAGTATTAAAGATGGAGATTGTAACACAGAATATAAACCCACAATACGGAAATATACCAGAATCATAATGAAGCACACAACATAGTGTTTAACGTGGAGAAAACCCTTGTAGGTAATAAACTCCACCAAGAAAAGAAGCCAAGTTGTATTATCTTCACAAAAGGAGATTACAAATGCATTCACTTCCTCTGTCCTTCATCCTTCACTCTGGTAGAACTTGGGTACTTATAAACTGTTATATGTCTCATCTACTATGCCATGGTTTATATAGAATTTACACAACCTCAAGATGGGTGTCCACCTTGGAATCTTCACCCATGTAGCATTCAATGACTTCTTACAAGCTCATAACACTTGTCAAGAGTCAACAATATAACCTTGGGTGTCCATGGACAAAAATAAGCTCTTGCAGGGTCATAAAAGTTGTCATACATGCATCTTACACTTGGCAAAAGACGCCCATGCAATCTTGAACACCTAGGGGCCAAGAATAGCCACTTGCAACATCTTATGATGCATCATATGTTGTCATAAATGTCATAGATTCTTATGACAACTTACAGTTGTCATAGAATCTCTTGCACCTTCTTACAACATCTATGATGCATGTCATAACACTAAAAATAGGTGATTCCTCCACATGTGCACCCCACTTTGACCAATTACCATTTACCATATTAAATGACATCCCTTAACTACTGCCGATAATTTTGGAACTTACCGGTGCAGTAACTCCGTAATTACCATGGACAATAAATAATTTTTTTACCACTGTCAGTGAAACTAGTACATCTCTTATGGGTAATTACAAATAATAAATGAAATAATACAATAATGGGATTTACAAGGTTAATGGAAACTTATCCCAAAATTCTCCCACTTAACATTATACATTGTAAATCAGCCCATAGGAAAAATAATTGTAAATAATCAGGCACTAGAAACAAGGCCCATGGCCTCTCTGCACCACACAAACTCCTCTATGCTCATAGGCTTGGTCAATGAATCTGCAACATTCTCTTGAGTGTCTATCTTCTTCAGCTCAACCTGCCCATTTGCAACCAACTCTTGAACAAAGTGATACTGAACATCAACATGCTTAGTCCAAGCATGATGCATGGGATTCTTGGCCAAACAGATAGCACTCTGGCTATCACAACCAATCTGAAAGATCCTACAATCAAATCCAATACTTGTACACAGTCTCCTCAACCAAATTGTCTCCTTACAGACATTGGTAGTATCCATATACTTTGCTTCTATGGTGGACAAAGCAACTATGGGCTGCCTCTTACTCATTCAACTCATTGCTCCTCCAAACAGAGTAAACACATAGCCACTAGTTGACCTTTGACTATCCAAGTCACCTGCCCAATCTGCATCAACAATACCCTATATGTCCAAAGATTTATCAACACTATTAGTACCAAAGTAAACCAAACAAAAATCAAGAGTACCTACAAGATATTTAAGCACCCTCTTTGCATAATTCCAATGCCATCTACCAGGGTTAGACATACATCTGCTCAAAACTCTCACTGCTTGGGCAATATTTGGTCTAGTGCAAACCATTGCATACATCAAACTTCCTACAACACTAGCATATGGAACATTAGACATATCCTCAAGATCATCCTCATTCTTTGGACACATATCTAATGAAATCTTAGTACCAATGGGTAAAGGAACTCTAACTGGGTTACAATCCTGCATACTAAATCTCTACAAAATAGTGTTCACATACTTACTTTGTGACAACCAAAGCTTTCTATTACCATTGTCCCTTCTTATCTCCATACCCAGAATATACTTGATAGCTCAAAGATCCTTCATGTCAAATGCACCTAAAATTTGGGCTTTAAGCTCACTAATCATACCCTTAGTATTGCTAAAAAATAACATGTCATCAACATACAATGCAATAACCGGTATATAATCATCAACACAATAAATGTAAACACAATGATCCTCCTCACTTCTAATAAAAACAAATTTCAACACAAATGAATAAAACTTTTGATACCACATTCTAAGGGACTATTTTAAACCATAGAGAGACCTTTTTAACCTACAAACCCATTTTTCTTTCCCTTTTACCTCAAAACATGTAGGTTGTTGCATATAAATTTCTTCTTTAAGATCTCCATGCAAGAACACAGTCTTAACATTCATTTGCTCAATCTCCCAATCATAAGTTGTAGCAGTGGATAAAATAAATCTAATAGAAGCCAATTTAGCAATAGGAGAGAATATCTCACCAAAATCAGCTCCCTCTCTTTGGGAGTAGCCCTTGGCTACCAGTCTAGCCTTGTACTTCTCCAATGAACCGTCTGCTCCAAACTCCTTCTTGAAGACCCACTTACAACCTATGGCCTTTCTTCCTTTGGGCAAATGAAAAAGATCCCAGGTGTTACAAGAGTCTAAAGCCATCATCTCCTCTTGCATGGCTAACTGCCAAGACTCACTATCATCTGAAAGCATAGATTCTCTATAGGATCTAGGCTCATCGTTAGTACTCAATAAAGCAAATACACAATGGAAATCTGGTGGGATATACATGTCAACTAGATTTCATTGTCGTGTGGATCTCCTCAAGGTGGAGTAAGAGTCTCAACTTGTTCTTTTGCATGATCATCTATACCAACTTCTTCTATAACAACAGATTCATCTTCATCATAACTACTCAAATCTTCTTCTTCTTCACCCCTCAATCCATCATTCTATTGTTCTTGAGGTGCATCTTGCTGCTCTAACTCAAAGTTCTCTCTCTTTACCTTTTCATCTTTTTCTTTTGGCTACTCAGGTTTAGAAATAGCTCTAAGTTCCCTAAAAATAACATCTCTAGAGTAGATAATCTTACAAGATAGTGGATTCCAAAGATTATAACCTTTGACATTATCACCATATCCAATAAATGTACACTTTTCATCTTTTGGATCCAACTTAGCTTTCTTTTCCTTAGGCACATGAACAAAAGCCTCATAGCCAAAAACCCTTAAATGTGAAATAAAAGGTTTCTTACCTATCCACACTTCACAAGGTGTCGAATCAAGAGCCTTACAAGGAGATATGTTAACCAAGTAGCAAGCAGTACACACAACCTCTACTAAAAAGCATTTATCCAACTATGCATCACTCAGCATACTTCTCGCCCTTTCCATGATTATTCACTTCATCCTTTCTACAACACTATTTTATTGTGGTGTATACAAAATTGTCTTTTGTCTGAGAATACATGCATGCTTGTAAAACTCATCAAATTCCTTAGAGCAATATTCCCCTCCATTTTCAGATCTTAATATTTTTATCTTCAATCCCAATTGGTTCTCTACTAATACTTTAAACTCCTTAAACTTAGTGAAAACTTTAGATTTGTGTTTCATAAAATAAATCTAGGTAAATTTGGACACATCATCAATGAAGGTGACAAAATAATGAGATTTTTTGGTAGAATCATTATCCACAGGTCCAAACACATCCATATGAATAATTTCTAACTTCTCTTTTGCTCTATTGCTTCCTAAAGGAAATGATTTTCTATTTTGTTTACCAAACACACAATGCTCACAGAAATCAAAGTGCTCATCAGAATAAGAGAAACCATCCAACAAATCTTTATTCTTAATAATTTTCAAAATAATATTACTTGTGTGACCCAATCTATGGTGCCACAACATACATGTATTTTTAGTATTGGGCCTCAGATACATAGGAGGCATTACAAACTATAGTGGCTTTAAGCTTGAATAGGTTTCCCAATCTCTTCCCCTTCACTACCACCAAGTTCTCTCTCACCAATCTACAACCATGCTTATCAAAAGTCACATGCATTCCCAAATCATTTAGCTTTGAAATAGAAATCAAATTTCTAGCTAATTCAGGAACATGATAAAAATTAGGGAGGGATTTAATCCTCCCATTACTGAAACACAATAGTACCTTACCTTTCCCAACTATTGGATATGTAGAGTTGTCCCCAAGGTACACATTACCTCTATCATACTCTTCATATGTGGAGAACCATTCCTTGTGTGGGGTCATATGAAACGAGCATCCTGAGTCAACCAACCAATTTTCATTAGAAATAACATTGCATGCAGAAAGTAAAACATCTTCACCTGCAATCAAGGATTTATCCAAAGCACTCTCCTACTATTTCTTTGGGTTCCTACACTCCTTCGCATGTCCCCTTTTACCATAGTTCCAACAGTTAACTCTGTTCTTCTTCCCAGGAGTCTTAGAATGTCCCTTGGACTTGTCCTTAGACCCTTTTTTATCTCCTTTTAGTCCCCTTTCCTTAGACCTTGCCTTGACACTGAGAGCATCCCCTAAACTATCTGAACTCTTCTTCCTCAATTCTTGTGATAGTAGCACTAAAACAAGAGCATCCAACTTTGAATCCATGAGGTTAGCAGTGATAGCAAGGATAACATTCTCCCAAGACTCGGGTAAAGAATAAAGAAGTAAGATACATTTATCTTCCTCACTAACATCAACATCTACTAAAGCAAGCTAACTCAACAATAAATTAAAAGAATTTAAATACTCTACAAATGAATCACCCTCTCTCATTTTCATGGAAAATAATTTTCTTTTCAAATAGAGTTTATTTACCATACTCTTGGCTTGATAGATTTCACCCAACTGATTCCACAACTTGTGTGCGGTGTCTTCCTTTGCGACATTCAATAGGACATAATCTGACAAACACAAATGGATGGTTCCCCATGCCTTCTTATCCAATCTATCCTACTCATTCGGAGAGACATCCTGGGGTTTCTTCTCTTTTTGAACAGCCAACTGTTGGTTTCTTTCTTCCAACAAATCCTACATTTTCAGCTTCCACAACTCATACCCCATTTTGTTGAACTTCTCAATGTCCAAACGAGAGGTTGATGCAATGGTGGATCTAGCCATAATATCAACAAAACATCTACAAGACAAACACAACCAAATATCCCATTGTAGTTACAGCGTCCACACTACCACCCAAGAGTCAAAGCTGGTCAGGCTTTGATACCAAATGTTATAAATGAAAGCAACACTACTTAATGGAAATCTGATTCAAATGTATATTTAATGATCTTTAACAGAGTATTAAAGATGGAGATTGCAACACAAAATATAAACCCACAATATAGAAATATACCAAAAGTAGAATGAAGCACACAACATAGTGTTTAATGTGGAGAAAACCCTTGCGGGTAAAAAACTCCACCAAGAAAAGAGGCCAATTTGTATTATCTTCACAAAAGGATATTAGAAATACATTCACTTCCTCTGTCCTTCATCCTTCACTCTAGTAGAACTTGGGTACCTATAAACTGTTATATATCTCATCTACTATGCCATGGTTTATATAGAATTTACACAACCTCAAGATGAGTGTCCATCTTGGAATCTTCACCCATGTAGCATTCAATGACTTCTTACAAGCTCATAACACTTGTCAAGAGTCAACAATACAACCTTGGGCGTCCATGGACAAAAATAGGCTCTTACAGGGTCATAAAAGTTGTCATACATGCATCCTACACTTGGCAAAAGATGGTCGTGCAAGCTTGAACTCCTAGGGGCCAAAAATAGCCACTTGCAGCATCTTATGATGTGTCATATATTGTCATAAATGTCATAGATTCTTATGACAACTTACAGTTATCATAGAATCTCTTACACCTTCTTACAACATCTATGATGTGCATCATAACACTAAGAATAGGTGATTCCTCCACATGTACATCCCACTTTGACTAATTACCATTTACCATAGTAAATGAAATCCTGTAACTACCACCGGTAACTTTGGAACTTATCAGTGCAGTAACTCCGTAATTACTGTGGATAGTAAATAGTTTTTTTACCACTGCTGGTGAAACTAGTACATCTCTTATGGGTAATTACAAATAATAAATGGAATAATACAATAATGGGATATACAAGGTTAATGGCACCTTATTCCAACAGATTGTATATAGATTTTGAGACATGGCATATGCCACATTTTGTAAAAAATGTTTTGAGTTGGCATATTTGCCAAATTTTTGTATATGTCTACTATTATGGACTAGATTTTAATATATATACACCTTGATATACAATATAATTTAAATTCCTTATGTGCATGTATTCCTACTTTGATACTTAAAAGTTTAATGTATAATCAGTTTACAATGGTTGAGTTATGATCAATAACATGTTATAGACTGATTTCTTATTTTATATGATTGGTTTTCTTGGTAGAAAGATAATATATGTAGTTTCATACCTCAAGACATAACTTGATCTTAATTGCCACATGATTGCAATTTTAATTAGATATAGGATTTTCATGAAATGACAAATTTGAATGGTTCACACATGTGCAGAGCTATAGAAAACTTTTATCTCCTCCATATGTAGTTGTAGCTCTTCATTGTTCAAGTACAAACATCAAAAAGTAGTTTTAGATGACTAATTTCACCATCAAAACTTCATTTCTTACCTCCTTTCTTCATGTTTTCTCCATTTTCAGTCTTAATCAGGCCATCTGCAATCTAGAACAGCAATTTGGTACCTCATGGAAGGCTGCAACAATCATATCTAAAGCTATAATTCTGGTACATGATTATAAATTTCATTTTCATTTAGCTCCAAGACCTTGATTCCTTCATCTTTGACCATTTATAGCTATGATTGTGTAGGTACAATACTGATATAGGTCTAAAAATCAAGTTGTTTCATGGCTGGTATAGCAAATTAGGAGTTCAAAATGTTGTCACAACAACACTTTGCAAAAAGGTTTTCAAAATTAGGTAAATGGGAAAATCTTGTTTCATTTCATCTTCTAGCTTTCATTTTGTAGGTATGAAAGAAGATCTTTCCATTTCATGAAGTTTCCACCATGTTTCTACCTTATTTTTGGATGTTTCCATAATGTTTCCAGCCTCACAAACCATGTTGTCAAATTTGTTGTTGTGGGAAACTTCACAAATTTATCATTTTTCCTTGGCCTCCTAGATCTTCACCATTTATGCATGACCAATTTTAACTTGTATAGCCTACCCTTGACTATAAATGATTTCTCTTGAGCTATGACAATCATTCCTTCAACCTTTTGACAATCTTAACTTGTATAGCCTACCCCTACCATAGTGCAACAGGCCTCCACAATCATGGATGACCATCATTTATGACAACTCTTCATTGATATGACAATCATTCTTTCAACCTTTTGACTATGTTAGGACCTCATACATTCACCTTGAAACCTTATGATAATATCTTGTTATTTTGACCAACTTTATGAGGCATAAGATGGGGATCCAAGGGTGTAGGTGACTTTTCAAAGGATTGCAAGTAACTTTATGGATTGTGGTAGTAGGATAAAACTCTTTATGACTGTCCTATAAGGACACAAAATCATTCACAAGATCCAAACCCTTTCAAAGTGTTGCATATAGTTTAAGGATTTATTGTTCTATGATATGAGATAACAAAAAACTATGTTTGGTGAGTGTATTGTGATGAGATATTAGGACAATCAAAGACCATTTAGAGATCATATGATTATAAGAGTTTTATTTTTTAAATGAATTCTTTCTCTCTCAATACATTGACAAAATGATAATTCTTCTAAAAACTATCCCAAGACCCTATTGATTGCCAAATTTCATAACTAGGTGTGATAATAGCAGAGCAACATGGTGATAGTCCACTTTATCTCATTTATTATAGTGCTCTTGCATATAATAGGAGTGTATTATACTCTTTAGTTGATCCTTGATGATAAGATATGAAGGTAGTCTTATATTGTCTAAACAATCCCCTCCATGAATTATGTGGTAATCCAAAGGTGATGAGGATCATGACAGTTGTGGTGTCCCCATTCTAGGAATGGTCAACAGAGTAGAGTACATGGCAGTGGCAGGGCAGACCTGAGTGAAATCATTTGAGAAGGTATTCTTAAGTACTTTAAGCCTACAAAACCTAGGGTTTATGCCGTATCTTGGAACAATAGCATTAGAACCTTTATCCGATCATTTTGTAAGGTCTAACCACTTTGTAATTGACATTATATATTCACACTTATAGTAGAAGATATCTGATTTGCTTTTAGTCCATTATAGTTGCAAATTGAAATGGTTTTCCTTGTATAATTCATTGTGGATTACAAATATATTGTTGGGAAGTGCATGGGTGATACTTTTGTGATGTATTGAACATGTTTTTTGAGCTAAGATAAGTGTATGTTTAGGTCTGATATACAAATTAGAACTTCATAAAATTAGGGTTTGAGTAGAAAAATCAGAATTGTTGCATATATCCCATTTGGGATATTACAACAGTCTAGTTAAGTTGCAGTGTTGATTGACTATATGACAGTCCCTTGTTCTATCCACATGCATTTTGTAGTTGTTGAATGATCTCCTCTAGTTGCATGACAAAGTCAAGAACAACATGCATGATTGAACTCCTAGAGACATGACAGTCCTAACATCCCTTCTACAACTTTTATGTTTACTTTGACAAATATAAACTCCTATTTACTATCCTTCATTGAATCTAAACACACTCTCCTCTCTCCACCAAGACTTAAGGTTTATGACACAAGTTCCAATGCTTTAAACCGACCTAATCATGACTATACAATCCCTTTTGACTATAACAATTTTTTTCAAACAATGTTTACATGGTTTCTAAAGCTCATAATGGAAATCTCCTTACATATTTAGTGTATTCATCCTAATGCACAAAATTATGATGTATATGATACCCCCAATGATCTTACCTAAAGATGAATGTCATGACAACCTCATGTCTCCATGGCTGCAATATTTGAGATGGCAATTAATAATCATTGGCAACATAATGACATGGATAGATTTTCAACTTACATATTGTCTAATTATGTAAAGATTGATTCAAGGAGATCCATGATTATTCTATGGTTTAAGGAAAGATGATATGGTCATGGATCAAAGCATGACTATTCAAAACTGACTAAGACAACTTCTGAATTTCCTCATAGTTATATAATGGTAGTTAATAGTTTTGTGGCAGTTTTAGGGCTCTTTTGGTATGATAGTCCCTTGACTATTTTTGTGTTTTAATAGTGATGATTAAGGGTTTAGAAACATGCAACTTCATCATTAATTGTTGATGATAACTCCATGGTGTTGTCATAGTGATCTCCTACACAATAGGATAACTTGCTAGATAAGATCCATCATGGTGTCATAATCTAATGAGAATTTTGATAGATGGTCAAGAATGAAGAACCTTGGGAACCATGATTAGAAACATAATGAAATACCCATACAACATCAACAACACACTCATTAAGATTACAACATCAACAACACTCTCATAAAATTTTAATGTATAATCAGTTTACAATGGTTGAGTTATGATCAATAACTTGTTATAGATTGATTCCTTGTTATATATGATTGTTTTTCTTGGTAGAAAGATGTTATATGTAGTTTCATACCTCAATACATAACTTGATCTTAATTGCCACGTGATTGTAGTTTTAGTTAGATATAGAATTTTCTTAGAACATTTGACATGTGAGTTCTTTTCATTCAAGAACACTAGCTTTGACATGTTAGATTTTCTTAGAACACTACTTTTGATATAGAAACTACTAGATTTGATATGATAATCATTGATCATTTCTCATATTACATGTTAAACAAGCAAGATAAACGTTAAAAATGATTAAACTTGTGATGTTTTTCATTCAATCCAAGATAGTTATTTTTGTATTAATAAGCAAAGACATGTTTGTGTGTTTACCCATTTCATTATCTAGTTTATGAAAAGAAATGTAAATAGGTGTATGTATCTTAAATGGAAGTATGTTTTAATATTATATATACTCCATGTTTCAATATCATATCCTCATTTCATGGTCTGTATGTCTCCATGTAGGGAGAGACACATTTGGCATGATTCAGATATCCTTAGTTTACCTTCTATATGGTCTCCAGGCTTTTCATATCTTCATTTAATAGGTCCACATGTTTGACATGATTCTCTTATCCTCATTTCACCTTATATATGTATAATGTATCCTCATTTCACCTTCTATATGTATAATGTATCCTCGTTTCACCTTCTACATGTATAACATATCCTCATTTCACCTTCTATATGTTTGATATTATTTTCTTAAGCTCATTTCACCTTCTATATGTTTAACATGATTTTCCTATCATCATTTCGTCATCCATAGGTCTAGTATACTCTCATTTCACCTTCCATATGGGTTATGGTAAGAGCACAATGAGGTAGAGAGGAAGAGAGAGAGAGAGAGGGAGATGTACATTTGGCATGATTTTCAATCCTCATTTCACCTTCTATATGGTCTACATACTTTTCATATCCTCATTTTCCTCACATCTACACAAGTTATGGAAAGACCAGAATGAGTTGTGCCCTCGGTGCGTTCCAATGTTTGTGGGGGAGTGAACATTTTTCCCTTGCAGATGACAAAGATGACTACATAGGGAGAGAGATACATTAGGCATGATTCATATTTGGACCTAACCAATGGCACTGATAGGTTGGGGTGGGTGGGTTTATGATAGTGGAGGCCCTATTTCATTCCCCAGGTGTCCAAATCGAATCAGGCTACAGTGTACTGGCAAAGTCTCTTAAGAGACCTAAGAGCAAAAAATTGCCAGACTTTGATAGAGTAGTTCTTGTAATTCGTAGCACCTATGAATGATCCGTTTGGACCAATAGTTGGATGTCAGGCCCCTCCACAATAACCTCTCTCAGTTTTGACCAACTCAACATCCTTTAACCGTGTCAATGGTGGATGTATTCTTGAAAAATACCTTAGTGAAATGTAGTGTAAAGGTGCAAGAAGCCATATTTTGCATTCTTCACCCCGTAGGACATAATCGATGGCACCAAATCAAATCAGGCTACAGTGTACCAACAAAGTCTCTTAAGAGACCTAAGAGAAAAATATTGCCAGACTTTATAGTAGTTCTCGCACTTCATGGTACCTATGAATGATCTGTTTAGACCTACAACTGGATGTCAGGCCCCTCCATAATAACCTCTCTCGGTTTTGACCAACTCAACATCATTTGACCGTGCCAACGATGGATGAATTCTTGAAAAATGCCTCAGTGACATGTAGTGTAAAAGTGCCAAGAGCCATATTTTGTATTCTTCACCCCATGGGACCTAACTGATGGTAGTGACAGGTCAAGGTAGGTGGGTTTATGCTAGCAGAGGCCCTGTTTCATTCCCTGGGTGTCCCAATCAAATTGGGCTCTAGTGTACCAACAAAGTCTCTTAAGAGACCTAAGAGCAAAAAATTGCCAGACTTTGATGGAGTAGTTCTCACACTTCGTGGCACCTACAAATGATCTGTTTGGACTTACAATTGTATGTTAGACCACTCCACAATAACTTCTCTTAGTTTTGACTAACTCAACAACCTTTGATTGTGCCAACAGCGGATGCATTCTTGAAAAATGCCTTAGTGACATGTAGTGTAAAGGCACCAGGAGCTATATTTTGCATTCTTCACCCCATGGGACCTAACCAACGATGCCGATAGGTCAGCGTGGGTGGGTTTTTACTACTGGAGGCCATATCATTTATTGGAAAAAAAGATATCCATTATTCCTAGGAGTTGTAGGTGACCTACAAACCTCAGACTTGTTCCTAGAGGTGAGGAATATAAATACAGACCTAAAAAACTAAGTTAGAAGTCTTGAAAAAAAAATTTACCATGAAAAACAATCATTGTTCCTTTTTAGCCTGTCAAAACCCTACCTAGGGTAAAAAGTGAGATTTTGCATTTTGGAAGCTAGAGATCTCACCAAGAGCCAAAATTGTTGCTGTAGGTTTGTCCCAACATATTTCATCTATTCAATGTGGTTTTATTTTGTTTTGGAACGTGTGAGTGTATATTTGCAAAAAAACTCAAATTTGAAGACCTAGAGGGCTAACTAGGACTGTATTTTACATTTTTTAGGGGTTTAAGTTTCAACTTGGAAGTTTCCATTGAATGGGGAGTTGTAAGCCCATAAAGGGTGTCATAATATGTGTTTAGATTCTAAAGATACATTATAAAAATTGTTGTTCCCTCAAATTTGTCCTAAAATAGGGCTACTAGGAAGAGATAATTTGTCAAACAAGTCATCTACAACTACATTTCTTTAATATTTTGTCTTGCAAAGCCCAAATGTTTCCCCCCTTTGCATCAAATACTTGTTCAAGTGCCTTTACATGTTTTTTTGGGTTAGTATGTTCATGGGTGCTCTGCATTAGGTGCCAAGAACCATATTTTGCGTTCTTCACCCCATGGGACATAACCAATGGTACCGATAGGTTAGGGTGGGTGGGCTTATACTAGTGGGGCCCTGTTTCTTTCCCTAGGTGTCCCAATCGAATCAAGCTACAGTGTACCAGCAAAGTCTCTTAAGAGACCTAAGAGCAAAAAATTGCCAGACTTTGACGGAGTAGTTGTCGCACTTTGTGGCACCTACGAATGATTTGTTTGGACCTACAGCTGGATTTCAGGCCCCTCCACAATAACTTCTCTTGGTTTTGACCAACTCAACATCCTTTGACCGTGCCAACGGTGGATGCATCATTGAAAAATGTCGTAGTGACATGTAGTGTAAAGGTTCTAGGAGCCATATGTTGTGTTCTTCACCCCATGGGACCTAACCAATGGCGCCGATAGGTCAGTGTGAGTGGGTTTATGCTAGTGGAGGCCCTATTTCATTCCCTAGGTGTCCAAATTGAATCAGGCTACAGTGTACCGGCAAAGTCTCTTAAGAGACCTAAGAGCAAAAAATTGCCAAACTTTGACAGAGTAGTTCTCGCACTTTGTGGCACCTAAGAATGATCTGTTTGGACCTACAGCTGGATGTTAGGCCCCTCCACAATATTTCACTTAGTTTTGACCAACTCAATATCATTTGACCATGCCAACGGCGGATGCATTCTTGAGAAATGCCTCAATGACATGTAGTGTAAAGGTGTCAGGAGCCATATTTTGCGTTCTTCACCCTGTGGGACCTAATTGATAGCACCAATAGGTCGGGGTGGGTAGGTTTATGCTAGAAGAGGCCCTATTTAGTTCCGTAGGTGTCCAAATTGAATCGGGCTACAATGTATTGACAAAGTCTCTTAAGAGACCTAAGAGCAAAAAATTACCAAACTTTGACGGAGTAGTTCTTGCGATTCATGGCATGTAAGAATGATTTGTTTGGACCTACAAATGGATGTCATGTCCCTCCATAATAACCTCTCTCTATTTTTACCAACTCAACATCCTTTGACCATGCCAATAGCGGATACATTCTTGCAAAATGACTTAGTGACATGTAGTGTAAAGGTGCCAAGAGCCATATTTTGCATTCTTAACCCTGTGGGACCTAGGTGGGTGTGTTTATGCTAGTGGAGGTCCTATTTCATTCCCCAGGTGTCCCAATTGAATCAAGCTATAGTGTACTGACAAAGACCCTAGTTTTCATAGGGGAGACATGTGATTTTAAGAGGTTTTGGGACTATTTTTAAGAGGTTTTTGGGACTGATTTGAATAGATAAACTAGTTTATTGTTAAAATATTCATGACATCAAATCACTACATATATAACCATCAAATTTAGCATTAAACATAATGAAAAAATGCACCTTAAAGAGTGTACTACTAAACTCACATTAAATGGTTATCAATTATTAGCACCAGATGTGAAGAAACACTAGGAGGATACTTAAGATGGAAACATTATTGTATTATGGTCATAATCTCCTCATATGATATACAAAATATATAAATATACAAATCTAAAATATAAAAACTATCTCCACGATGGAAGCTAAATGCTTTAACCACTGATCTCAATCCCTTGAATACAATAGCTTTATAGTTGAAAACACCTGCATTTATAAGTTAAAAATTTGTTAAGCAAATTAAACACCATCAAGTACAACTAACTTAATATTTTTTATAAGAAGTTTGATGAAAGATGTCTTATATGTCACCTTAGGAATTATATCGAATGTCTCCAAAATGAAAGCTAAATGCTTTAACCAGAATCTTAGTCCCTTGAATGTACAATAGCTCTATTCTCCAAAACACTTGAATGTACAAAAAGATCAAAGACATCTTAAGTAATGCATTAAAAACAACTTCATGATGCTCATGACTATAATAGTGGACTGTTATATAGAATTGTGACTGTCCTAAACTCATGAAAACCTCCTTTTTAGTGTTTTATCTCCTTTACATGGATTGTCTACTTCTCCTTTAAATTATGAATGTTGACAATGTCCCCTTAGAAGATGGTAGTCATGAATGATGCTAATTTGATACCCTACTAAGACCACAACCTAAATTTATAACATAAAACAATTTGACAAGCCACATGAACTATTTGACAAAACAACTCAAAGAGATGTCTGATGGAATGCAATAATTGCAAGATATGCACAAAATAGATTTGTTGCTTTAGAAAATTTTAAGAAAATTAGTTCCAAGACTGTTATAAACTCACTTTCCCCCCTGTCCTTTTGGGATCAGTCCATGTTATAGGACTGTTATAGGACTATTATACTAGTCCATATGAACATGGTCATGGTGGTGAATATGATTGTTCTACTAGTCCATATGAACATAGTTGTTGTTTGATGGAATGAAATGATTGAAAGAGATGTTGTTTGATGGAATGCAATGATTGCAAGATATGCACAAAATGGATCTATTACTTTAGAAAATTTCAAGCAAATGCAATTGGCCGGTGTAAAGCAAAGTATGGAAACATAGACAAGCCACATGAACTATTTGCTAGGACTTTGTGCACAATCTCAACCCTCCTTTCTTGAATGTTGTAGTTATTATGGAATCTATCTTTATTGAGGCATAGGGGACTATTATACCTAGGTTGTCCTAAACAGTTATAAACCTTAAGATAGTCTAGAGATTTTCATGTAGACTATGTCATATTAGAAAGATGGAGTGATGAAGGGAGGGAAGTCATGAGAAGAAGCTCCTATGATGACCAATGGATATAAAGTTAGGTCATGGAGGAATACTCTGGAATACTTGAGAGGAAAACCCTGTTAGTAGGAGTACTCGTGAGCATGAATGGGTGGCAATTTGATTTCATTTTTCATAATGATAAGGAACTATACCATGCTGACTATCATACCCACTTGCTTAAGAACATGGTCAAGGTGTCATTGAAACCATTTATCCAAAACCCAAGGAAAGTAGAATGGACTAACATTTCATGGAGACAATTGTCACTATTCTATTATACACCCAAAGATGGATTGTCAACAAAACTAAGTGTTGTCCTAAAAATGTCACTAGAAATTTTGGGTCTTAGTTGTCTCGTGGATGGATGATTTCAAATTATTTCATTCTTTGAAAAGTTATCATTCTTAGGCATCCTCCAAAGATGAGAATGAGAAGGTGATTAGGTGTCATACTAAATAAGACATTCATGAGGGTACGAGGGCAGTTTTGTGGAAGGTATTTATGAAAGTTAATTTACTCTGCATGGTCATTTCCTAGAAAGCAATAGTCCCTACCACAGTATAGTGTTTAGTCCATGATGATTGTCTTATACAGCAGGGTCACAGTTTCAGTTTGATGTCATTATTTCAAGATTTTATCATTGTCAAATGTGGAGAATGGTGTAACAACTCTTGGATAAGTCCATGGGAATGATAAGGTTATTTAAGTAGTTTAGAAGGGACTATCAAATTCATGATATGCAATGAAGAATTTCAAAGTCAAAAAGAGGTTGTTCTAACTCATTGTCACAATCCTAGGGTGGCTGTCATACATTTGGGACAACAATGTTCATGAAATATACCATATGAGATTGCCATGAGCTTTTAACAAGGTTATCATTAGCATAGTGAAGAGGTTTTTCTTGATGAATGCATATTGGAATTGTTGACGAGCAGGATTGCACCCGTTCTACAAAGTTGTGAAGTTCAGCAATCCTATGTAACATGGGATCAAACTCAGGTTGTGGGTGACCTATGGTGAGTTTGAACCTCTAGATTATGGGCTAGTTCCCTTGTAATTTTCAATGGATCAATGATTTGGTAAGGAAAGGGTTAAAAGGATATACTAAAATCACTAAAACTATAATCTAAAGTGTGGTGATGCACCTAATTTTGATGGAAAACTACAAATCTAACTCACAATAGATCTCAAAAAATCTATCCACACAATCCACTTTTAGCAATATGATCACAAAAATGATTCTAAGGGAGGTTGGAAATAACTTTCTTTCTGAAGGAAAACAGGGTTCTCACAACATGAAAGAAAATTATTCCAATTGCACAACCTAAGATCTGTGATTTCAATGCATTCTAATACATGCAAGTACAAATGAGACAATGATTTTAAAGGTTTTGATATTAAACACAATAAAATCTCATCAAATTCATAAAAGAAGAATTAATGAAAAGGTAGATACTCGATTCAGCTAAAAAATAAAGGAACACTTGCATAAAAAGAAAAAGAATAGAACCTATAACCTCCTGTAATCTCTATAAATCTGCAAAATATGAGTTACAAAACCTTCTTCTCTCAGCAATGTGTAAGAGATAAAAAAGGCAAGAACTAGAAAAACCTAAGTTTTTCTTACAATATATAATATGCTCTCTCCAAAAGACCTAGAAAGGTCAACTGCAGTTAACTACCTCTAAAAATAATCTCTCAAAACTGATCCATGAGCAAGCAAGAAAATCCCTAAAATTAAGGGCTATAACTATCCCAAATCGAGCTAAAATAGCTCCAAACTACTCCTCTCTTCTAGTTTGACCAAGAGGTGGACCAAACTCTCTAATTTTGACCCAAAAACCATGCAAAGAACCCCAAAAACCTCAGTTAACTCCATCCTCCAAATTTGCATGATTTTGGGATGAGAAAACAATGTGAGCAAAAAATAAAGTAATTAGGATAATTACTTTACTATGAGTTACAACTTGTTCTATCTTTTTGACTTTACAACTTGTGACAAAATAATAAAGTAATTTATAAGCACATTACTTTATTATTTGTTTATATTATTTTGATTTGCAAAGTCATGCAAATCTGGATGTATTTATCTTTTAAAAGATTAAAAAACAAATAATAACTCCTTATCTCTCCCTTTGGATTTACATGAATATACTAATGCATCAATGATGATGCCAAAAATAAATCAATCCTTTAAGCCTCCATGCATGCAAAAGATAAAAATATCCTCTCCTACCATCCTTATGTCTCCCATGCAATATAGTAATCTCCTATGCAATTTAATACACTATGCACTTTGCACTAGTTACATGCATTTATCTCAACCTTATAAATCCATATACATCATATTTTATGCATCTTTTATTATGTATAACACCTTATCACTCCATGCATAAATCACATCATACCTTAACACCACCTTATAGCTCCATGCACTAAGGCATAACTCTCCTTCGAAACATTACTTATGTTTGACCTCATTTCCATACTTTGCAAAAATTACTATAAGGCATAAAGCCTTATCTTTACATCATTGCTTATGTTTGACCTTTGAAAATTTGAAAGGAAAGAAGGATCTAGCCCTCATGGGCCCCTGTGGCATCATGAGGTTTGCCTCATTAGGTTTGAAAAGACTTAGAAGTCTTTACCACGGTGAGGAAATGGATTACAATGATTTTTAAAAAATAAAAGTCAAAAAATATCAAAAGGTTTTTAGGTTTCTCGACCAAAAAGGGAAGATGTAACCCTAAAACATCATTTGCATTTTGACTTCTTGTTGCTGCTACACTTCAACTATTGCCATGCTTTCTAGGTGTTGTGCCTTGCACACACACCCCATTTTGCAAAATGAGGACCCCCTATTTGAAATTTTGGTCTAGAGTATCAGTCAAGTTCATTTGATTCCTAAGAGTCAAAGAGTGATCTAACTGCATTTTTACTAGGCTAGAAAGATGCTCAATTGCATTTAGAGTCAATAAGTCATCTCAAAATCCACTAAGTCCAAGAGCTTGCCCTCATAAAAACCAAGTTTGAGCTCCATTTGCGCTAAAAATCATTGCAACTGCCTTTGGTACTAGATCCTTAACCATCTAATTTTTGTGTTGAATTTCCCTCCATCTAACTCAACATTGTTTTCATTGCTAGATGACTTCTGCACCAAAATCCAATGCAATTGGCATAGTGCTGAAACTTTAGTCATCCGACTTAGTGCTACAAATCTAATCATCTGACTAAGTCAAACCATGACATAATCCACGCAAGTCTAATAGCTTCCAAACCAATACAAAACACTGAAAGAACCTCTGTCTGACTGGGCACTAAAATTGAATGCATCCGACTAAGTCAGTAAACTTAAAAAATTGTGCAAAGTCAGTAAACCCACTTTTTGGTGCAAAGCCCTAAATGGCTCTATAGTATGACAAGACACTCACCATACCTCTGGCAGTAATGATGATTCAATAGAAGGGATAAATGGTTTTCCACTCACATTTGAGCCTATTTTTACATCGTGAAACTCAATTTTTAGAGCTCTACGGTGTTGGTGTGAATAGGGTTATTACCTATCTGATTTAACCTTTGTTGTGTGGATAATTCATATTATTTAACTATTTATTAGTTAAATAATACTCACACACATGTTCACATGTTAAGTTGACTTAGTGAGTCTACTAGATGTTTCTAATTGTTTCTAGTTGTGTCTAGTTGTTGCTAGGTGTTGATAGTTGTCTTATCTTACACATGTGATCTAGTTGGCATCCTATCCTCTAGTTGTCACATGTGATAGGAATGTGACACTTGTCGTGTGACTACAACATCCTAGCTCTCAAGCTTGGTCTATATAACCAAGGCCTCTCATTGTATCATATCATTAATATTGTATCAAGTCATTATCTTTTGTATAGAATATTATTCTATCATGTTGATCTTCTTTGATTCTTGTGTTCTTGTGATTAGCTCTTAAACATCTTGATCCTGGGATAGCTACCTCCATAGCCAATCCTAACATGGTATCAGAGCTAGTTGATTGTCTAGAGTTAGTTCATTTTTAGAAGATCTTAGATAGTGATTTATTTTTCTTTCTTGAAACCAAGTATGCTCTTCTCTTGCATCCTTGGATGACCTGGAGAATCAGAAAGGTTGAAGGAAATAACAGTTTTTGGGAGCCTTCTTGTTTGTGATTTTAAATTGCAAGTTTCTTTTGGTGCATTTTGGAGCAAAATTAACCTCACAATTGAGATCAGAAGGGTCAAATCTACTAAGATCAACTGTAAACATGACATACTTTGGTCACAGTCAAATCTGGCATTTGTTTTAACACCCTCTGCAGATTTTTTGTCTAAAAGGCAAAAAAAATTTAGCAGAGGGCCATTTTGCCCTCTGCATTTTCTTCTTTATTTGCAATTTTCAGGACATATTCAATTAGGTTTTTAGTCTTTGGATACGATCTAGCTCAAATTTGGCATCTTTGGATATATTCAGCCTAGATCGGGCCCCTGCTATAGCTCTATGTAGATTAGGTTTTTGGGTTGCAGACATTGTTTTAGATTAGGCAGATTGGGCGTCTCAAGCTCCAATGTAGATCTATTTTTTTGGTTTTATAAGCCATCTACTCACCTAGTGGCTCTTTTCTTTGGATCTGATTGGCCATCATCATTGATATCCTATTCTGGGTGACACAACTTGTCATCAAGCTATTTCCTATGACATGCATTTGGCATCGAACTTCATTCAGACTGTGCAGTGGTTGTTCCTTGGATCTAGTTCTTTCAACTTGCTAGTCAATGTTTTGCCCTATTCATTTTTTGTGATCAACTTCTCCAAAGCACTCAGCCACAACAAAGAGATTGTTGGTACCTCCACAAGCCATTTGGCCCTCATAGTGGATCTTCATCGATCTGCATTTTTTTGTGACCATTTGATCTTTTTTTGCAGATCCATTTCTTCAAGGTTAAGGGTTAATAGCTTAGACACCTATGATAGCTATCAAAGAAAATCCATAAACAAGGCCAGGAAACCCTTAAAATAATGAATTTTGAGGAGTTTTTTACTCTGCAAGATAGCCATAACGATTGGGTTGTGGGGACTGAATCCTCAAGAAAGGCCTTTCCATTCTCTAAGTTACGTCAGTGCTACAACAGGGTGCCAATGACAGTGGTGGAGGAAAGAGGAAGTGGATTTGTAATCGGCATGAGTGTGAGGGTCACAGTGCTAGGAGTTATTTTCATTGACTGGCATTGCTCTATTTGCAGCCACTGTTACCGTTTTATAGAGATTTGAGGTCCTTTCTATCATAGAGAGACTTAATAAAGTCATCCACTTAATAGTGCTTATAGTCCAGTTTGGCCCTTCATTTACCTTAATCAGATCCATTCTGTATTTGTATAAGTGAGCATCGATCTTCCTTTTGTGGGTAGTCTCTAAAGCAGCTTAGATCCAGTCTCAAGATTTGGACCAGGAGTCTGGTTTGATCTCAGTAGTTCACCCCAATTCGGTCCATTTTTTGCATTTGACATTTACTAACAATAATGTTTGGCTCATTACATTGGGTATCCAGGGAGCTCAACTCCTTTGTAGATCAGATTGTGTTTTTTTTCCAGTCTTTTGATGCTTTTGGTTGAGATCCCTTGCTCTACACTGTTTGTGAATTGTATTGGGCTGTAAGAAATTTATAGAGAAGATTTGGCATTCTAGTTCAATGTTTGTCCCAAGATCTACTCACAATCAGATCCTTCATTCTAGACTCCAACCTCTCTCAGGCTCATCTTTGCCAATGCAGATTGGGATTCGAATTGCTACGTTGGGAGGGTTCTTCAGGACCCATGGCTATGTTAGCCAGCAATTTAAGCTCCTCGCTGGATTTTCGACCTTCGTGACATGCCCTAAAAATTCATCACCTGAATTGAAAGAAAAGGAGTAGGGGTTGTAACTAATCCACCTTATTGATGTGTGTTCACACTATGTGTTAGTAGGGAATATGGAGCAGTGCAACATGTGCATGGAGAAAATCTCATATCTAGCATCACTGACAGGTGATCCAATGTAGTGGTTAGATATCGGGCTCATTACACTAGAGTCAGTTTCTTGTTTTGGCACACCAAAACCTATGGCCACTATGATCCACTCTAGTACCTGCATTTTGTTGGCACTCTCAGCACTAAACATGACCACGGGACCAATACTGAGAGGACACATATATGGAAACATCACTTTGATTCCTTTATCTTGGAAACAGTAATTAGAGCTCTGTATTGGAGCTGCTCGAAGTCTTCATATACCTAAGCATCTCATTTGGCCTTTCTATTTGCCTTTTTTAGGCCCCTTGACTCCCTATCCACATTCGGGACACCCTATCCTAGAACATGACAGTCTGTCCCAAAATGGGATAGGTAGTCCATTTTTTTGTATCATGCAAAGGAGGGGGATTTTTTTCTTTTTACCACAAATTACACCTGGGGAGTCAATTTTTTGCGTTCTTATAGTCGTTCGAAATGTGGTTCCGCGTACTTCATCATGGTGTAGGTGATTTTTCCCCAACTTACTATATTTCTCTAGAATTTTCCTCCTAATGTCATTTTTTGGTTGATTTTTTTGACATTTTTCGACATGGCATAACGTTTTCTCACGATGTTGAAATTGAGCAAACATTTTTTTGAAATTGATCAGAAAAATGCAAGGAATCTGATGGTACATGTTATTTTTGGTTTGGAAAGCCATTTTCTTGAAAAATTCTAAAATCACCGTATGTTATAAATGGTTGATTTCGGCTTCCACATTGACAACATTGTACTCAATCTTGTATTTCTTTCTGGGGGGCATATTCTACAACATTGTTTTTTATGGGGGTTCATTATTTTGTAGTTTGTGTCATTTGTTTGAGGTTTGTAAGGAATGCATGGTCAATTTCTTCATTGTTCACCTCATGACATCAACTCATTCAGTCCTTGTTTTAGACATTGCATTTATCCATTGTATGCACTTGTTGATTTGTAAATGCACTGAGATAAAGTGCCACATATTGTATTTGTAGTTTGGGGATCTTGCACATCATGTTGTGCTAGCTTTTGTACTCACACTACTTTATAAAGTGCCATGGGAGGTTGTGTAGTGCCTTGTTATTTGCCATCACAATATTGGTTGGTGAGTGTCCCTCCACGACAACATTTCAGCCTCATGCGTGTGTGCCTTGTTATTTGCACACCCTTTATTAGTTGCAAGTACTACTATGTGCATCTTCTGATGTTGCTTATTTACATTCTTGCACTACATTGTGACACAGTTTTAGTGGAGCTACCATACCTCTCCCTTGTCAGCATTATGGGGGGTATCCTACTACTTTTGCTAATGCTTCCTTGGTTTCACTTGGAGTGAACTATGTATCCAATTTTTGTTCCTATATACTAGGTGGATGCAACGATTGGTTACCCATGTATTTTGGTGAGATGGAACAGATACCATATAGACACTCTTGCATTCCTATTTGTGGAGGTAACCTTCTACCTTCTCTAGATGATCAGTTCTTGAGACTATTGGCACCTATATTTTCAACTATCACATTGGTTGAGTAGTGTCATTGGGGTCACTCGTACAGATTGATGTGTCATTTGTATCTTCGACTATCAGATTGGTTGAGTAGTGTTGTTGGGGTCACTCATGCAAATTTGTGTCTCTTTGATCCTGATCTTCATCCTATTTTCAGTGATCGTTCTTCAGTAGTGTAGTAGTTCTTCGGTAGTTGTTTGCATCTTTTTTGTACTTTAGTGGAGTTCTTCATGTTCATGTTCGTAATCTTTTTGGGACATCCTTTATGGGGCATTCTTAGTCCTTCTTTTATCTCCTATGGGGGATATCTTTGGTGTCTTTGTGATGGAAGTAGTCCTTGGGGGGTCATGTTGATTCCTCCTTCCTTTCTTCCTTCATTTTTCTCTTTTTTGGGAAGGATTTTTTCCCATGAGATTTTCTCCTTTTCTCCATTTGTGAGAGATCTTTTGTACATGGGTGCCTAACATGGCCTTGTTGCTGGGACCCATCCTTGCATGCTTGCATTTGTTTGTTTCTCCCTAAGTTGTACTTAAGGGGGGGTGTTGGTGTGAACAAGGTTATTACCTATTTGATTTAACCTTTGTTGTGTGGATAATTCATATTATTTAACTATTTATTAGTTAAATATTACTCACACATATGTTCACATATTAAGTTGACTTAGTGAGTCTACTAGATGTTTCTAGTTGTGTCTAGTTGTTCCTAGGTGTTGATATTTGTCTTATCTTACACATGTGATCTAGTTGGCATCCTATCCTCTAGTTGTCACATGTGATAGGAATGTGATACTTGTCACGTGACTACAACATCCTAGCTCTCAACCTTGGTCTATATAACCAAGGCCTCTCATTGTATCATATCATTAATATTGTATCAAGTCATTATCTTTTGTATAGAATATTATTCTATCATGTTGATCTTCTTTGATTCTTGTGATTAGCTCTTAGACATCTTGATCCTGGGATAGCTACCTCCATAGCCAATCCTAACATGTGGATTGATTGAAGGATGAAATAATGATGGTTGGCCAATGGATTAGGGAAATGAAGAACACTGCAAATCAAGTCTCCCATTCTAGCAAGGTAAGTGCTCTATTCCTGGATTGAGAGATACATTCTTTTTTTTAGAGCTAGGGTTCTATATTTAGTGACAGAATACATTCCATTACCAAAGCTTCCATTGTAAATTCAGATTTTGTTCATGATGAGCATAGATTTATTTAATTGAGATGATGAATTAGAGGTTAAAATTGTATGAGGAAACACTTTGTTTACGAAAGATTTGTCTGAAAACCCTCATTTATTTTAGAAAAATGTTCTGAACCCTAGTGAAAATTAGTTCAGATAATTGGAAATCTATTTATAGAATTTGGTGAAACCTTACCAATATTCATGATGCCTTGTAAAGTATGAACCTTGTAGGGATTTCCACAGAGTTGTTTGTGCCAAAAATTGAAGCTCTTGACCGACTCAAAAACATGACCACCAAGCAAATTAAGTTAGTCAGACCCTATGAAAAGCCCCGCTAAAACTCAAAACATACTTAGCGTAAAAAATTCAACTGTCTGACTTGGCGACAAATCTTGCTTCAACCGACTTTAGTCAGACACCCTCTAAAACCTTGCCAAGTTGATGGGTCCCCGAAACTGCACCAAAACACTTTGAATGATCATGCACTGGAATTCATTTTCTCTGACCTACGCTAAAATGTTGTTCTACCAACTTTTACTCAGTCATATAATAAAGTCACATTGGATCAGATCACCCCATAATCCACAGAAAGTGCAATAGGAAACCCAATGCTAAAAACTATCTCCTTCGACTTGCGTCGAAAATCCAACCAACCGACCTCCAAGACTCATTTGTGATGCAGAGTGGAACGCATCGGAGGCAACCTAACAGGAAGGAGCTACCAACAATACAAACAACCTGATAAAAATGTCTATCGGCTGAACATCATCATCATATTTCTTAACAACACCAACTGCATCATCATATTTCAACAGCATCATCATATTTCTGATGATCGCAAATATCCTCCTGTCGATTACTATTTACCTCCTTCGACTGTCGCCTATCATCATCATCATGATAATCAACGGGCGCAAACATCCTCCGGTTGCACTGTTCATCGGGTGCCAAATACAAGCGGCATCATCATGATATTCAATATCACCTTCGTCAGCAGGATATCCAAATATCCGGTTGTCCAAATATCCTGATGACGTTCCACTTCAACAACTTGCCTTCGATGCTTCACTGCCCGACGATACAAGCAACAGCATCATGACATTAAACCTCCGGTTCTTCGAAACCTCCTGATGATGCTAATACAACTTCCTGCCTACGCCGATACCTTTCCACTTAGCAACAACAGGATAAACCCGCATAGAGGGATTTCCTAATATCCTGATGACGATGACGTCATATCCTGATGACGATGACGTCATATCCTGATGACGATGACATCACACATCATCCTGATGAACTCTTCAACACTTAGCCAAAAAAACTCAACTTTCACACCCGCATCCGTTAGCGATATGCGGATGATGACCTTCCCCGAGAGATGATCCTGACTGCGATATATACACTGAGTATATATCCAACTCAAAACATCATGATGCACCTGCAACATGCAAAATTCAACAACTTCATGACCCGATCCTGATGGCGATGGATTCGCAGATGATGTTGCGGCTCGTTCCGACTGGAAACGCACATGCAGACTCCTGTGTATCCTTCCACTGCATGAAAACACTCACAACCGCATAATTCCACAAAGATCATGTGACGACCGGGCCGGATCACCTCCAAACCAAAATCTAACAGTTTGTCTTCTAGACCTAGCACATGAGGATGCTAGGCTGATTTACGGCATGCTTCTAACAGATCTCCTGAACAATGCAATGTACAAGCAGAAAACACAAATGCAACCTAATCTATGATACAGGACCATTCCACCGATTTGCAGGATCAACCGGTGGAAGGGTTGAAAGTGGTCATTAGCTTGCAAAACGGAAAGGAATTCAACACAGATGCAAACAGATAATGCAAAAGACGAGATCTTATTCAATTGAAATTCAGTGTCCTGAATACAGCTTCACAATGACTGAACTGCTCTCCTGAATATCTACTCAACACCAGTACATAAATATCAAAACTATCTCAAAACTATATGTCTAAACCCTACAGATCGAAGGTATATATAACAAATCCTTTGAGTACTACTAACATCACTTCCCAGCGGCTGGGAGCTTCCAAGCGGCTGGGAGAGAGGACAGCTCAGACTCTGTTATCCCGATCTCTAACTGCCTACACATACTCCTATGCTGAACTATTACAAAGCATCGGTCACAGTGGACCTTATTACATGATAAGTCAAACATACTAAAAATAGATTATCCCGTCAGCATGATGATAACTATCCTACATCCTGATCATGTATGTCATCATGCGGACCTATATCCTGATCATGCGGACCTATATCCTGATCATGTGCGGGTGCTCCTGCACCATACTCCCCAAAAGAAGAAATCTCAAGTCCACTTGAGATGAGAGTATCCAGGTCGGCACCATGTTTCTGTATCTGTTCTGCAGTCATCCAGACTGCTTCAGAAGTCGGCTGTCCCTTCCAAGAGACGAGGTACTCCAAGTACTTCTTGTTCCTGGTCTGTTTGATCACTCTAGTGTCCAAAATCTGCTGTATCTGTGGAGGATCATGTGGAGGAATGTCTTCAGCAACTGTATCCTGTAGGATATCCTGATCTGCATCTGGATTAGCCTTGTATGGAGTTAAGTCACATACATTGAAGATAGGAGATAAACCAAGATCAGGTGGTAGTTGGATCTTATAAGCATTCTGTCCATGCTTTTGCAAAATCTGACATGGTCCAACTTTCTTTTGCATGAGCTTAGTATACTTCCCCTTAGGGAGCCTGTCCTTCTTCAAGTGAACCCAAACCAAATCTCCAACAACAAATTGAACATCCTTCTTCTTCTTGTCAGCATACTCCTTATATTTCAAAGTTGTTTGCTGGAGTTGGGTCTTAACCTGATCATGAACTTCTTTGATTGCTTCAGCAAAAGCTTCTCCATCTGCACTAACAGGATCTGCTGTAGGTAGTTCTCGCAACTCGAAAATACCTCTGGGATGCATTCCATATACTACCTGAAAAGGCGATTTTCCTGTGCTCCTGTTGACAGTATCATTATATGAAAACTCCGCTTGAGACAGAATATTGTCCCACTTCTCTCCATGCTGTTTTGTCAAGCATCTAAGTAGATTCCCTAAGGAACGGTTCACAACCTCAGTTTGTCCATCCGTTTGAGGATGATATGCAGAGGAAAATGATAAATTGGTTCCCAGCTTCCTCCATAGGGTTCTCCAGAAATGACCCACAAACTTCACATCTCTGTCTGAAACTATGCTCAAAGGCAACCCATGAATTCTGACAACTTCCCTGAAGAATAAATCTGCAATATATATGAGGCATCTGCAGTGGTTTTGCATGGCAAGAAATGTGCCATCTTACTGAACCTGTCCACTACAACAAAGACACTGTCAAATCCTCTCCTGGTCCTTGGTAAACCTAAAACAAAATCCATACTGATACTTTCCCATGGTCTGGAAGGTATGGGTAAGGGCTGGTATAACCCTGCATTAGTTGACCTGCCTTTAGCCTTCTGACAAATTACACAGGTTTCAACAAATTTCCTGACATCTGACTGCAACTTAGGCCAGAAATAATGCCTCCTGACCAGATCAAGAGTCTTGTCTAGACCAAAATGACTAGCCATTGCTCCACAATGTTTCTCCTTGACTATATTCAACCTCATAGAACATCTGGGAATACACAACTGTCCACCCTTGAACAGCAATCCATCTTGGATCAGGTATTTAGAGAACTCAGCATGGTATTTCTCCCCAAAAGAAGTACAGACCTGATATATTTCTCCAAAATCTTCATCAGACTCATACATGGTCTTGAGTGAGTCAATGCCAACACTCTCTAACTGAATCTGATTTACTGTGAGAACTCTCCTGCTTAAAGCATCTGCAACTTTGTTCTTAACCCCTTTCTTATGCTTCAAGGTAAAAGTGAAAGCCTGTAGTGTTTCTACCCACTTCATATGTCTGTGGTTCAGCTTCTCCTGACTGTTGATAAAACTCAAAGCTTGATTATCTGTGAAGACTATGAACTCCTTTGGCATCAGGTAATGCCTCCATTTCTTTAGGGACTGAACTAAAGCATACATTTCCAGATCATATGATGAATACCTTTTCTTAGCATCATTGAGCTTTTCACTGAAGAATGCAATTGGTCTACCCTCTTGACTGAGTACTGCTCCAATGGCCATGTGACTGGCATCACACTCTACCTGAAAGATCTTATTGAAATCTGGAAGTGCAAGGACTGGCTGCTGTGCCACCTTCCTCTTCAATGCCTCAAAGGAATCATCTGCTCCTTGATTCCAAACAAACCTGCACTTTTGTCCTCCTTTGATGGTATCCAACATGGGTGCACAAATATGACTGAACCCTCTGATGAACTTTCTGTAGAAGGTTGCTAACCCATGGAAACTTCTGACTTCATTCATGGTCTGTGGAGTTGGCCAATTCAAAATGGCACTCACCTTCTCCTTATCCATTTGCAGCTTGCCTTGTGAGATGACAAAACCTAAATAGGTGATCTCCTGTTTCATGAACAAACACTTGTCCAAGTTTATCATCAGCTTCTCTTCATGTAACCTCTTGAGAACCAGCTCTATATGCCTGAGATGTTCTTCTCTGGTGTTACTGAAAATCAAAATGTCATCTAAATAGACTATGACAAACTTACCAATGAATTCCTTCAGAACCTCATTCATCAGCCTCATGAAAGTACTAGGGGCATTAGACAAACCAAATGGCATAACCTTCCATTCATACAAACCTTCATTTGTTTTGAATGCTGTCTTCCACTCATCACCTGGTCTAATCCTGATCTGATGGTACCCACTCTTCAAATCTATCTTGGTAAAGTACTTAGCATTTCCCAAACAATCAAGTAAATCCTCAATTCTGGGGATTGGAAACCTATACCTGATTGTAATCTTGTTGATGGCTCTGGAATCGGTGCAAAGTCTCCAAGTGCCTTCTTTCTTAGGTGCTAGTACAGCTGGTACTGCACATGGGCTCAAACTCTTTCCAATCAAACCTGAATTCATCAGTTCTTCAATCTGCCTGGCTACTTCTGCATTCTGTTCTGGGGTAAGCTTATAAGCTGCTTTATTTGGAAGTGTAGACCCTGGAATCAAGTCTATGCAATGACTGATATCTCTGATAGGTGGTAGGGATCTTGGCATTCCCTCTGAGATAACACTTTTGTACTTATCCAATAACTCTTGGACAGCTGGGTCTATCAGCCTTGGCTTCTTCTCCTTCTTGGCTTCTTGCTGTTGTTCCTTATTCACACTCATACAGGGGATTAGGGCATATGCAACTGCACCTTCTGCTGCCACTTCTTTCATAAATTGTTTGCCTTCCATCAGCATGACCTTCACTTCTTTGCCTTTAGACTTCTCCTCTTTCTCCTTCAATGGGAATAGTGTTACATCTTTACCATCTTTAGTGATTTTATAGGTGTTTTTGACACCATCATGCTGTGCCTTCAGATCATATTGCCATGGTCTACCAAACAAAAGGTTGCAAGCATCCATCTTGGTGATATCAAACAACAACTTATCTTTATATCCACCAATCTGAAACTCTACCCAAGCCTGCTCTTCTACAGTTGTCTGCTGACCTTGAGTAAGCCATGAGACCTTATATGGAGATGGATGAGGCAATCTCCTAAGCTTCAGCTTCACCACCATTTCTTCAGACACAAAGTTCTCAGTAGAACTAGAATCAATCAAAACTTTACAAGCCTTACCTCCTGCTTTGCAAGTGGTTCTGAAAAGGGACTTCCTCTGAGGGGCTTCTTGATCAGGTACCTTCATGGTAGTTACTGTTCTTCTCATCATCAGGGACTCTCCACTTTCTGGATATCCATAATTCTCAGGACCATTTACACTCTGAAAATCATTAGAACTTGTCCTACTCTGATTATCAGGTTCATTGACCAGATTTGTCCTCCTTTCTCCTGCTGAGCTTGTGGCCTTGTCTGGACATATGCTGGCTATATGGCCTTCTTTGTTACAGTTGTAACACCTGATGGATCCTCTGCCCTGGGATCTTCCTCTGTAAGGTCTTCTACCTCTGAAGTTACCTTGCTGACTGAAATTCTCTCTCTGACTCTAGCTATTGTTGCCCTTGCTATTGTCTTGACTAGACTCTCCTTGATATCTCTGTCCTTGTCCTCTGCCTCTGAAAGGACTTCTTCCACCTCTTTGTTGTCTTCCTCTTCCTCTGTTGTTCTGATCTTGCTTTCTCTTCAGCTTTTCTTCCACCTTCAGTGCCAACTGAAAACTTTTCTGCACTGTATCTGGGTTATGCAGACTCAGATCTTCCTGAATATTAAACCTCAGTCCATTCAGGTATCTGGCTACCTTTTCTTCTTCACTTTCTTTCACCTTGGTCTTCATACAGAGTTTCATGAACTCTTCTGTATATGAGCTGACATCTAGCTCCTTCTGCTTCAGGTTCTGCTTCCTCTTGTGTAACTGGATACTGTAATCCAAAGGGATATAAGCCTCCTTTACCAATTCCATCATCTTCTTCCATGTGGCAACTCTACGTTTGCCCTCCTGCACTCTATCATCCTGAACAAAGTTCCACCATGTCAAGGCAGCTTCTTTCATCTTTGACTGTGCTATCTTCACTCTCTGCTGTTCTGGTATCTCCTCTGTCACAAAGAAATTGTTCAGACAGTCTATCCATTCCATTACCGAATCAGGGTCCATCTTACCTATAAACACTGGCAAGTCCAGCTTCACATCCATGGTTCTCCTCTCCATGGCCTTGAGGGCGTTCAACAGCGGTCTCTGGTCTGCAGGAACGACCTCCTCGCTCCAACTAGGGATATCCTCTTCTTCCCTATCATCTTCTCTACCAGAACCTACTTTGCTCCTCAACTTTGCTAATTCATCTTTCAACTCCTGATTCTGAGCCTTCACGGCCCTGCTTTCTGCAATCTGCTTCTTCACCAGAACTGCCAACTCAGCGTTGGTCATCTTTGTGGGGAACTCAGATGTTCCTTCTTCGTCTGACATCCTGCTTATCTTTTCCAAAAGATCCTAACCTTTGCTCTGATACCACTATGATGCAGAGTGGAACGCAACAGAGGCAACCTAACAGGAAGGAGCTACCAACAATACAAACAACCTGATAAAAATGTCTATCGGCTGAACATCATCATCATATTTCTTAACAACACCAACTGCATCATCATATTTCAACAGCATCATCATATTTCTGATGATCGCAAATATCCTCCTGTCGATTACTATTTACCTCCTTCGACTGTCGCCTATCATCATCATCATGATAATCAACGGGCGCAAACATCCTCCGGTTGCACTGTTCATCGGGTGCCAAATACAAGCGGCATCATCATGATATTCAATATCACCTTCGTCAGCAGGATATCCAAATATCCGGTTGTCCAAATATCCTGATGACGTTCCACTTCAACAACTTGCCTTCGATGCTTCACTGCCCGACGATACAAGCAACAGCATCATGACATTAAACCTCCGGTTCTTCGAAACCTCCTGATGATGCTAATACAACTTCCTGCCTACGCCGATACCTTTCCACTTAGCGACAACAGGATAAACCCGCATAGAGGGATTTCCTAATATCCTGATGACGATGACGTCATATCCTGATGACGATGACGTCACACATCATCCTGATGAACTCTTCAACACTTAGCCAAAAAAACTCAACTTTCACACCCGCATCCGTTAGCGATATGCGGATGATGACCTTCCCCGAGAGATGATCCTGACTGCGATATATACACTGAGTATATATCCAACTCAAAACATCATGATGCACCTGCAACATGCAAAATTCAACAACTTCATGACCCGGTCCTGATGGCGATGGATTCGCAGATGATGTTGCGGCTCGTTCCGACTGGAAACGCACATGCAGACTCCTGTGTATCCTTCCACTGCATGAAAACACTCACAACCGCATAATTCCACAAAGATCATGTGACGACCGGGCCGGATCACCTCCAAACCAAAATCTAACAGTTTGTCTTCTAGACCTAGCACATGAGGATGCTAGGCTGATTTACGGCATGCTTCTAACAGATCTCCTGAACAATGCAATGCACAAGCAGAAAACACAAATGCAACCTAATCTATGATACAGGACCATTCCACCGATTTGCAGGATCAACCGGTGGAAGGGTTGAAAGTGGTCATTAGCTTGCAAAACGGAAAGGAATTCAACACAGATGCAAATAGATAATGCAAAAGACGAGATCTTATTCAATTGAAATTCAGTGTCCTGAATACAGCTTCACAATGACTGAACTGCTCTCCTGAATATCTACTCAACACCAGTACATAAATATCAAAACTATCTCAAAACTATATGTCTAAACCCTACAGATCGAAGGTATATATAACAAATCCTTCGAGTACTACTAACATCACTTCCCAGCGGCTGGGAGCTTCCAAGCGGCTGGGAGAGAGGACAGCTCAGACTCTGTTATCCCGATCTCTAACTGCCTACACATACTCCTATGCTGAACTATTACAAAGCATCGGTCACAGTGGACCTTATTACATGATAAGTCAAACATACTAAAAATAGATTATCCCGTCAGCATGATGATAACTATCCTACATCCTGATCATGTATGTCATCATGCGGACCTATATCCTGATCATGCGGACCTATATCCTGATCATGTGCGGGTGCTCCTGCACCAATTTGAGTCAGTCACACCTAAATCATGTGCAAGGTCAGATACCCCTAAAATTTGTGCTAAACACTATAATGACCAAGTGACCAAGCAACAATGTGTCTTTAGGTTGGATGACCCTCAAATCAACACAAAACATGAAAACTGATTATTCTCTATGAAAATTTCAAGGATGAGAGGTATGTCTGGTTAAAATGAATACTACATTGATAAAATTATGTTGTTTTACATCTTTGATTCAAATTGTGGAGCATTTGGGAATTTATTGCATGGATTAATATGAATTGTTGTGTTTTTTATCTTTTCATCATATAATAAATGCACTAATTAGTGAATTATAATACTTGTGTATTTCATAGATAAGCATTTATGACTTAGCTAGATGGATTTTGATCTCATAGAGTATAATATGACTTAGTGATATGGTTGTTAACTTGATAAATATACATTCAAACATAGGAATTAGGAATACCACTTAAAAGCATCAAGACTTATGAGGTTTGGTCATGTAGGTTAAATGGCTGCAAGAGCCCAAGCCATGAAGTACGAATTCAAGGGCATTCCTCCTGAAACTAAGATCACCTCTGGATGGAAAAACGTAGAAGACACTGATCTAGGTCACATCAACTTAGATGACTTCAGAACTCAGATATTTGGACCCAATGCAACTCCAAGGACTAAGAAAGTAAAAGATAGTGGGATTGCAGAGGTTGTTTCCTTCCCTACTTCAACTCAATGTACAGAGTTGATAGTAGCATGTGCTAACAGATATGACCCAATGACTAGGACCATACAAACTCCCAATAGAGAGTTACTAGTAGACATAAGTCCACCATCCTTAGAAGAGATATTTGGTATCCCATGGTACCCAGTAATGACTATGCCAGATAAAACAAGTGTAGAGGCAACATATAAGAAGGATATGGATGCATACAAGAAACATATCAATGAACAATGGATGAAAAGTAAAAGATCTACTATCATCAAATCCCTTAAACCTTGTACAGAAGTGACTTCCATGATGAAATAAGAGATTTGGTGACCTTACTCAGTAGGATATATGGACTGCCTACTGCATCAACTTTTGAAGGGTGGATGTTCCTGATGATTGAAGAGATAATTACTAAAGAAACTAGATTCCACTAGGCTCAAATATTAAGTGACAACATGCATGAGGCATTTGGAAATTTCAAAGACAAACAAGTATTCAGATGGACTTCTTATGTGGTATACTCATTGGTAAAAATAAATGAATATGCTAGGTTGTCAAGAGTAGGAGAAGTTGGTAATGATGAACAACAGCAAATCAAAGTTTATGAATGTTACACCCAATTGGTGTTGTCCCAATCTCTCATCCACTACAAAAGGGTGAATGATGCCTTTACAATGTATATCACTAGATTGCTGCAAGGAACTACAACCCTTAGAATATCCACTAAGGCTATGAATGAGGTCATGAAGTATGGGAGATGGTATATACAATTCCAGAAATTCACCTCTTTGGGGATTCAAGGCTTCACTGGAATGCCATATAGACTGCCCCATTATCCCATAGACAAGGTAGTTCTCTTGGAGCTGTCAAGGTGGTTGATTACATTTGTGGAGAAACTGAAAAACTTTCATAGAACAAATGTCAAGTTTCCTATCTTGTTAGGTAGAGGTAACTATGCTTGTGTCTCCCTAGGGACAACATAACATTCAGACACAGAACTTTAGTTGCTTAACCTCCATTTTCACATGAAGAGAAACCATTTTGATCCACAAAGGGTGATGGAAAGATATGTAAGCAAGACGTTATTCCATAAGATGCACCTAGAGGATTTTTGGGCCAACTGTGTAGATGATTATGAGGTATTGAAGAGGGCTCACTCAAGGTTGTCCTTGGGGTTTATAAGGAAGTTTCATATCATAGAGGTCCCTGATCAACTTATTGATGATGATAATGTAATACAAATAGGATCTTGGGAGGCCCAATATCACCAACCAGTCCCATTGCCAAATTGGGCCAATGCAGAAGAAAGTTCTTTAGATGAAGTGATGAAAGAACCAATAAGATTGAGCAAGTCATGGGCAAGAAGTCAAGTTGTTGTATTGGAGAGATAAGGGGTGCAACTTATATACACATCACTTGAAGATGAAAAGAAATCTGGGGATGAGGAAGATGCATTGATAGAAATACTAGATGAAGCAGAACAAGCTCAAGAGCCTACGAGGAAATCTAATAGTGAAGAACATATCCCTTTGTCAGAGAAAGGTAAAGGCAAGAAGGTAAAGAAGGCTGCCCCAAAGGCTCAAAAGAAAGATATGCCTCCTACAACAAGAACAAGGGCATCTAAGAAAAGGGACATGCCTAGTGGACCAAGGGAGGGCTCTAAAACAAAGAAGGCTAAGGTGAAGACTACTGGCATAACCATAGACACCTCTACTACTGCAACACCTGATAATACAAAATTGTCAGTAACTTCCTCACCCCTTGCTACTCCAATTGAGATTATTGCCACACTTTCTCCTATTGTTTCAACTGCTGCCCCAGCTACCACTACTGTAATTGTCCAAGAAGATACTCCTACATCCTCTTCACTAGTGGTTACTGTATGGGTAAAATAGTGATCAATCAAATGAATTAAACAAGACCCAAACATCAACAGAATAGTGAAACAAGAAGGATTCAATAAACGAAGCAATGAACAAATACAGAGCAAACCTTTCCCGTTTCTAAACTTCTGTTGTTTGCCTATCATAGATCGTCCTTTTGCAGATGAAGTGAGCCCTCAGAGAGTGCAATCTTTTAGCAGTTTATAGGAAGTTGACGGTGAATGGCTGTGGTGATACGCAATAAAGATGAGCTCCAATGCAAGTATGTGATCTCAAGCTTGTAGATGACAAAAGGGTGCCAAAGGCGCGCTGGTGATATTTCTGCAAAGTAACGATGTCAAAAGCTTGGATGATTAGAATGGAGGGATGAAGCTTCATTTATAGACTTGGAAGAATGGGAATCAACGGTTGAGAGGAGATATGAAGATCAATGGCTGAGGATGGTTGAGGAATGTGCAACCAGTAGAAATGTGACAAGTGTCCCAGCTCCATCATGAAAGAGGGGATGTGACAAAACTGATTGGAGAGTTAACTCCATTGATTGGTCTGTTAACTGATTTGATTGATCAGTTAGAAGAATAAATTGTGGAACTGACTGAATTGATTGAGGATTTGACTCAATTGACAGGTTAGTTAACACTTTTGATTGATTAGTTAACTAACCTCTGATTTGAGAAGAAATAGGCCATGTGGGTGAGGGAAAATAAGGTAATTAAATATTAAATATATTTAATTACATGTGCAACCTGATGAGGTGGACAAGGTGAGGTGGAAAAGGTGAGGTGTAAAGGTGATGTGGATTTTTGGAATTTAGAACTTAGGATAGAGGAATTTGGCTTAATTAAATAATTTATGATTATTTAATTATGTGAGACATTTAGAAAAATAAATAGAATTTATTTAATTATGGAACAGTGAATTGATTAAATAAATTTAGAATATTTATTTAATTGATAGAAGAATGGAATAAATATTTAGAATATTTATTTAGGATGATTTGTGTCATTTTTAGGCATATACATTTTGCCCCTCTTTGATGCAATGATGTTTACAGCGTTGCTTCAAAGAAATCGATAGTCTGAATGATGATACATGCCCTAGTTTGCCCCTGGGACAAGTTTGATGATAGGATGCCCCCTCGGGAGATTGGACGAGGAGGAGGCAGAAGGCGTGAGATGGACAATCTCATGAAGATGAAGGGAAGCTAGGTTAGAATGAAGAAATCGGTTGAAGAAAGAGTCGAATGATACGCGATGCAAGATGGAATGATGACACACACAAGTAGGCAAGTAAGTATGCACAAATGACACAAGAACAAACAAGGTATTGCCCCTGTCAAGTGGTAAACCAATGATATACTAATAACGATATACAACAATGTTGTCATGGCGGGGAACGATATATCCCTAGCCCAACACGACAGGCATGTTGTCATGGCGAGGAATGATAGATCCCTAGAGCAACATGAAGGATAGTGTCTAGTTTTAGGAAATGAAGCATGTCATGTAAGACACTTGTATTGGTCTGATTTCAACAATGCAACATCCTATATAAGACAATTGATTGATTAACTGATCGAGTTGGTTTACGACCAGACAAGGATCAAGACCACTGATTGTGATTGGATCATTTGTGCAAGATTGACTTGACTTGATTGGTATGGATTAAGGATGGACCTTGCATTTGGATCATTGCTCAGACTGACTAGACAAGGATGAAAGATATGATGATAGATAGAAATTTGATTGATGGAAGAAAGACTCGATAGAAGGACTCACAAGCTTTTATTTGTATTGATACTCTGCATTGTTGGATCTTTATTGCATGGGGTATGGTATGGATGTATAAATGGATATAGGATGGATGCTTTGCTATTGGAGTGCTTTATTTCATCATTGGGCAATTTATTTTTGGGACATTTTCTGAAATGTTGTAAGTGAATACAAGCATCGAGGTATAATTGAACCGAGATGACCTGAGTACCACTTACATGGATTTTGATTTAGCAAGTTAATACAAGCATCTAGTCAAAATTAAATCTAGATGACCTGAGTACTTCTTGCGTTTCAACAAACAAGGATTGCTCTCATTCATGTTAGACCTTTGATGTCCTCGATGATCTTTTGCTGATCATGTCCTTAGACAAGGCTTCACATTACTAAAGTTAAATCCACAAATAGCAAACAAAGAAAATAATCATGCCCCCATCATAGCATCTCTAGCTTTTGGCATCCTTGAGTAGCATAGAAAGACATGATAACAAAAATCCAGACTCTGTAACTTAACCATGGTTCCAATCCACAAAACATTCTTGCATTTAGATATGTTTTTCTTGCCATAATTTAGATAGAATCAGTTAGAAGACCTTGGGTATTTGCTTTGCTTTAGATAGGTTAAGATGCTCATAGTCAAGATTTCTACTTGAAGCATGGGTTCTGCTTGCATTTGCTTGTTTGGTGAGAAGATTGCACAATCCTTATTGGGGAGATGGACCCTAAGGGACTAACCTAGTGCCTCGGGGGCTCATTGCTAAATGGCCTTGCCTACGTGATGACGCAGAGGCAACGTAGTTCGGGGTAAACCCTAATGGACCATGGATGGACTAGAAGAAAGACGACAAGAATGAAGAAAAGAAAAGGGGATGAATGGGACCATAGAAGAAATGGGAGCCTTGAGGGTGCATTAGAATAATGGCCTTGCCTACATGACGGCGCAGAGGCAACGTAGTTCACAGACTTGGACCATGGACACCGACGAGAGACACTATACTAGGCTCACATGAAGGAGACGGTATGGGACAAAACCTTAGTTGACAAGGCCACAAGGTGAGTATCAAGCCATGATAGGTAACTGTCAAGTGTTTATTGTGGGATAGATATGGGTCAAATGGGAAATGAGCGAAGGAAGAATGGACTCAGGGTGAGTGGATTCCCAAAGATGGAGAAGGCGGTTTGTCACAAGTAACGCCTGTTTACCAGGTTTTTATCACTTGCTTTTATTTGCACGAGAAACTAGAAAGTAAACATGACACCTGATTGCTAGGTTTTCATCATGATACCTATCCAAGGCGCCTGTTTGCCAGGTTTTCACCGAAGGATGATTTTTTTGTATGATTTCTATTTTTTTTTATTTTTTTGTATTTTCTCGTTTCAACCTTTTTTTATTTTTTTTGATTTTTTTGTATTTTATTATGCCCCCTTGCACTAGGGTTCCCCTAGGTATAGAACCAGCGAAGGTGCATGCTGTTGATTGGATCATCCAACAACTCACCCTCTGAAGTGGCCAACTGATATGCCCCCAATCCGTAAGTAGCTACAATCACATAGGGTCCAAGCCAGTTAGGCTCGAACTTACCTTACTTTTCCCTATCTTGTTGATTGCGAGGGTTCTCTTTTAGAACTAGGTCCCCAACCTTAAAGCATCTTGGGCGAACCTTGTGATTATAGCTTCTGGACATCATCTGTTGATATGCTTTAAGATGATCAAAGGCTTTCTGGCGCCGTTCTTCTAGCAGCTCTAGTTCCTGCAACCTGGAGACTCTGTATTCTTCGTCTGATATGAGACCTTTCAACGACACCCTGAGGGATGGTAGTTCAACCTCAATGGGAAGGATGGCTTCAGAACCATAGACAAGGGCGTAGGGTGTAGCACCTGTGGGAGTGCGTATACTAGTTCTGTAAGCCCACAGAGCAGGATTGAGTTGGACGTGCCAATCGCGACCAACTTCATTGACAGTCTTCTTTAGGATTTTCAGAATGGTTTTATTCGATGCCTCAGCTTGGCCGTTACCTTGGGGGTAGTATGGAGTGGAGAAACGATGTTGGATCTTGAAACGCTCACAAAGTTCCTAGACATCCTAATTTTTGAATGGTCTCCCATTATCTGTTATGATGGATGAAGGGATGCCATATCAGCAGATAATGTAATTCAGAATGAACGAGGAAATTTGCTTTCCTATGACGGTGGTTAGGGGAACGGCTTCAATCCACTTGGTGAAGTACTCAGTGGCGGTTATGATAAATTTATGGCCGTTGGAAGAAGGTGGATGAATCTTTCCCACAAGGTCAAGTCCCCACTGGCAAAAGGGCCAGGGTGTCATTAAAGGTCTCAACTCCTGAGCAGGTGCATGAATCAGGTTCCCGTGTATTTGGCACTGTTTGCACTTTTTGACGAACTGATATGAATCCATTTCCATATTGGGCCAGTAATAACCCAAACGCATGAGTTTCTTAGCTAAGGAAGGACCACTGGAGTGTGTTCCGTAGATCCCTTCGTGTATGTCTTGCAAGGCCGTTATGGATTCTTCTTGTTCTAGACAACAGAGTAAAGTACCATCCAAACCACGTCGGTAAAGGGTATTAGCTATGATGGTGTAACGGGAGGCTTGTCGGATGAAAGTCCATTTTTGGTTGGAAGAGAGGTCCGGTGGAAGAATATTGTCCTTGAGGTAAGTGTAGGTCTTACCATACCAAGGTGAATCAGATCCTACTAGGAGGCAAATGGAATGGGTTTTGAGGAGATCATAAGCCGGTTGCTAAATGGTTTCTACTAAGAACTCATACCGTGACTCGTATTCAGGTATTTCAAGAAGAGAGGCTATGGTAGCCATTGCATCTGCTGCTTTGTTCTCAATCCTGGGTTTTTGTTCAAAGGAGATGGTCCCAAAGTGTTCTTTGAGGTCGTCGACCATCCGTTTGTAAGGGATGAGCTTCTCATCTTTGGTTTGATATTCATCATTGACCTGATTTATGATAAGCTAAGAATCACTGTAGACACATAGTGCTTGGATTTTCCACTCAGTGGCCATCTTGAGACCAATTACCAAGGCTTCATATTCCGCTATATTGTTAGTGCATGGAAATAACAACCTGTAGGACTTTGGAATTGTGTTGCCTTGGGCAGTGATAAACAGGATACCTGCCCCCAATCCATGGTTGGTGTAAGACCCGTTGAAGTAGAGTTTCCAAGGAGATGTTGACAAAGTGAATAAAGACTCATCGAGAAACTCAAACTGCATTGGTGAAGTGTCCTGTAATGGTGCCTCGGCTAGTTGGTTAGCTATGATTTGCCCTTTGATGGCTTTTTTGTCCACATATTCTATATCATATTCACTAAGAAGCATAACCCACTTTGCTAGTCGACCTGTGAGAGCTGCTTTGCTGAGAAGATACTTTAGTGGGTCGATTTTGGCAATGAGTTTGACAGGATGTGCCAACATGTAGTGTCAGAGTTTTTGTGAAGCAAAATCCACCGCAAGGCATGATCGTTCTACCTATGAGTATTGTAACTTGTAGCCCACTAAGGTTTGACTAATGTAGTATACAACTCTTTCCTTGTTCTCATAGTCTTGCTGCGCTAGGAGAGCCCCAAGAGCAGTAGGTGTAGCAGATATGTAGAGAATCAAAGGTTTTCCTTGGATCGGAGGCATGAGTATAGGAGGGTTCATAAGGTACTCCTTTAGCTTGTTGAATGCCTCTTCGCACCTCTCATCCCATTTAAATGGAATATTCTTATGTAGGTGACTGAAAGGTTGGCACTTGTCTGCCAACTGTGAGATGAACCTGCAGATGGCCTGCAGCTTGCCCTGTAAGGATCTCAACTGTGTTAGAGTCTTGGGCGGTGGCATGTCCATTATTGCTTTGACCTTGGCTGGGTCTACCTCTATTCCGTTTGCTGACACGATGAAGCCTAGCAACTTGCCCGATGTTACCCCAAACACACACTTCTTCGGGTTCAGTTTGACTTGGAATTGATCCAACCGTTGAAAGACTTTTTCTAATATGTCCAAGTGTGAGTCCCTTGTGAGAGATTTTGCTAAGATATCGTCAACATAGCCCTCCATCGTCACATGCATCATGTCATGGAATATAGTTGTCATGGCCCGCTAATATGTAGCACCTGCATTTTTCAGCCCAAAAGGCATGACATTCCAGCAAAAGGTACCCCATGGACAAGTGAAAGCTGTTTTGTGTTGGTCCTCCAGTGCTATTTTGATTTGCTTATACCCAGAGAATCCGTCCATGAGTAATAGCATTGTATGTCCTGCAGTAAGGTCGACTATGATGTCGATGTTTGGCAATGGAAAGTCATCCTTGCGGCATGCTTTATTTAAGTCTCAAAAATCATTGCATAGTCGAACCCTACCATCTGGTTTAGACACTAGCACAATGTTTGATATCCATTCGGGATAATCTATGGCTCTGATGAACCCCACATCTAGCAATTTCTTGAGTTCTTCCTTGACCAAAAGGGCTATATGAGGATGCAACTTTCTCAGTTTCTGCTTTACGGGCTTCACCCCTGGATCCAATGGCAGATGATGTAGAATTAAGTTTGGGTCCAAACCTGACATGTCTACATATGACCAAGCGAAGCTGCCTCTCTTCTTTTTAAAGAATGGTACAAACCTAGTTTTCTCAGGTGATGTGAGAGATTTTGCAAAGTGGATAATCTTGGGCTGCTCTTCGGTTCCAATATTCACTGGCTCTGTTGGCTCCACCACAATCTGTGACCGTTCCTGGTACATATCACTAGGGAGGGTGTCAAGCATTCCATCGTCAGGTGCCACAGTTGGGTTTTCACCTTCGAAGACGTCCTTTCTTTTTACTATTTTATGATCTGACACTGCCGCACGGCGGTTTTCACCGTCAGATCCATTTTTGATCTTGATATTTTTGCGACTAGAAGGCTTGGCACCCTCCCCGAAGTAAGCCACGGTATTGAGTTCGATAGCAAAACTAGCTTTATGATCTCCTTTTGGTAAGTGATCCCTAAGTTCCATATAGTCAATGTAAGCATCATCATTTTGGAACATATCTAATTGGGGGGTTCCTTGCAGATCCTAGTCAATAAGCTCAGGGTGTAAGAGGGAAAGGGAGTCGGATGAGAGATCTGATTCATTAATGGTGTGAATAGAAATGTTATGAGCATTGGTGGGGGTAGTGTTCTGGGTGGTACTTTCCTCCAAGTTGTTTATCGCAATGGAATCTAAACTTTCCTTGAAAGCCATAATCTCAGGGAGGGGCAAATCAGACTCCAGTGGTCTGTCCCATTGCGTTTGTCCCTCATGGTAGGGGCTAAGAGTTTGGATGGTGTCAACCTCTTTGTCGTCGTAGGAGTGCTCTGTTAGCTCGTCCCACTCATACTCATTTGAATCATCTGAATCTGTGTCACTGTCGACTTGGAGTGTTTGGATTGTCTCCACAAGGCAAGCATTTTCCTTGGCTTTACCCTTGCCTTTGTATCCTAGGCCACTTGTTTTTCTAGCCGAAGAGGATGAAGAAGGTTGTATAGGTTCAACGATTCCTTCTTTTCTGAGGCCTATGGGGCCTTGTCCTTCGTACCCCATCCTGTGCAAAATAGTTTCACCCCATCCATAGAGTTCTGTAGGGAGTCTAGGCAGCTCTTGGGGTGTGTTTTCTTCTTCAGCATAAAGCCATTGCAAGAGATCTTGTTCCTCTGTCTCATCAGATAAGGTCCCCCATTTTACAAAGGGATTTGTGGGAGTTATAGGAGGAGCAGATGGCTTTGGAAAATGCCTAGGTTGATGCTTGGGTTGGCCAAAAGAGCGAGGAGACAAAGGCATTTTGGCAAGGTTGAGGCTATGCTCAATGGAGTATTCCCCCATGCCATTTTCTTTTATGGTAAGTTTCAGTGGTTTGGGTCTTGAGGAGGAAGCTTCAACGGTATGGTCTTGTTGCGGAGTAGGGGAAATGTAGGCTCTATTGTTGGGTATGACACATTTAGATTTTGCTTGGAAAGAATTGCAGTGTTGGTAGGGGTCGGGGTCACCTTGAATGGTGACTTGCTAGCCATTGTGCGGGAATTTAATGCATTGATGATAGGTTGAGGGGACAGCCTTCATGGCGTGGATCCATGGTCTCCCTAGTAGGATATTATAAGCAAGCTCTCAGTCAAGGACTTGGCACACTACATCTTTGATTACCGGTCCCACTTGAATGGGTAGGACAACCGTGCCCTTTGTGGTTCTTTCCTCCTCGTCATAGGCTTTGATGGTAATTTTTCGTCTTGGATCAACTGCCTGTTCGGAGAACCCCAGTGCAAGGACTAGCTTCAATGTGCAAATATTTAAACGCGCCCCCATCAATGAGAACCCTCTTGATGCGATGCTTGTGCACGAATGCGACAATGTGTAGAGGGGTGTTGTGGGGTTGAGATATGGAAAGGTCATCTTGCTCCATAAACGAGATGGAAGTGGAGGATGTCAGATTGCCTACCATGGTTTGAAACTTTTCTTGGGCTAGGTTAGTGGGGACAGTAGTTTCCACTAAGGCTTTCTCAAGAATCTCCTTATGAGAAGGAGATAGACGCAAGAGCTCCAATATAGAAATGTGAGCCGGAGTTTTCTATAACTGGTCGATGACATTGTATGGGCGGGAGTTGGATGGAGATGGTGATGACCTTGGAGGGGTGGTATTGATCGTGACTTTACCACTGCGGGTGATTATACTACAACCAGTTCTGTTAGGTCCTAGTTGTTGGTTGGGGGAGATGACATTGACCTACGGAATATGCTCAGAAATGCAGTTAATGGTGTACTCAAATGGAACGCTTGCATAGTTAGCATTACTCGACCCACTGTTCTGATTTGGCCGGTTGCGACTGTTGTCGTTATTGGGATTGCCATTGGAGTTGTTGCCATTGTGACCATTGTTGTTGTTGTGGCCATTGTTGCGATTGTTGTTATATGGTCGGTTGTGGTTCAGAAGAGGATCCCGGTAGGCCACATGAGATTCATTGGAGGTATGCTATTGTGTCCCTCCCTGATTCTGATCCAGTATATCTTGTATGACATTCTTGAGGTGGATGCAATTGTTAGTCATGTGCCCCCTTCCTCGATGATACTCACAATAGTTTGTGTCCTTCCAATAGGGAGGTTTGACGATAGGCTCATAGTCACTTGTTGGCGGTAGAGAAATTTCATTGTTAGCCAACAACTTCCTGAGGGCAGACTCTTGAGATTCCCCCAACGGCGTGAATTTTCTCCTTGGATTTGAATTGAACCAAGGTCTAGGTTCCCGAGGGGGTGGCTTGTTGAGTGCACCAGTATTTGCTTCTCCCTTAAGAGTGAATATGGGTTGTTGCTTAGGGGCTACAGCCTTGGCGTCCACTACTCCATCGTTGACCACATTCTTGTTCTTGGTCCAAAACTTTGATTTATCTGTTGTGTAATTGGAAGGAGGTGTGTCCTTGTAGAGCTTGAGAGTTCCTTTAGTGATCATAGCTTTTTCAATGACTTTGGCGAACGAGGTAGGGCATTGTATCTGAATCTGATAGCTAAGATCAGTGTTTAGATTGTGGACAAACATTTCCAATAGCCGCTTCTCAGGCATATCGTAAGAACACTTACTAGCTAGCTGTCTCCATCATTGTAGGAAGGCAGCAAATGACTCACCACTCTTCTGCTTGGTGTTGCATAGATCTAGCATAGATACCTCGTGTTCTATGTTGTAAGAGAAGTGCGTTATAAATTTATTGACAAGTTCATCAAAAGTTTTGATTCCTGGTGGGAGACGCGAGAACCACTCCATAGCTTGACCACCTAAAGATCGCGGGAATAGTCTCATTAAGTAGGTCTCATTGTGAGCTACTTCTAAACATGCTGCAGTGAATTCCCTGATATGATCTCTAGGGTCCCCCTTCCCTTTATATTTGTCAAATTTTAGAACTCCGAACTGAAAGGGGAATGGTTTCATGATCAAATTTCTGTCAAAGGGGTACGGTGCTATATCTTCCAAAGAGTAGTTCTTAGAACTTGTACTGGTCTTAAGGTTGGATATCTCGAGCTTTAGACTTTCGATTTGTTGTCTCACGTCCACCATAGGAGCAGTTGGATCTACGGGTTGCTTTCCTCTCTCATTTATATGGGGGACCGTGTCATTTGTGCCTCTCTCATGCGCATGTGGGACTGTGTCATTTGTGCCCCTCTCATGATCATTGTCTGCATTTTCCATGATGGAGCTAATGTCAAAGTCTGCAGGGAGTTTGATTCCGAGACTAGTAAGATGATGGAAATACTTATGGGGGTCTTCAAGGATCATCTTCTCTACGACGCGTTGGAATTTTCTATCTTGCATGTGCGCCACTAATTCTTCATGAGAAATCTCTTCTTCACCATCACGTGGTGGGAGAAGGTGATCGGATGATTCAGCCATTTCTATTTGCTTGTTGTGTTGGGATCGAGTAAGAACCATGCAAGGTGACGCGGGATGGAGGGGGTGAGGACTAGAAATTCTGGCAAGGTGCCAACTGAGGCTGTTATGAATGGGATACCTAGGATAAGACTTGGACAAAGGGTTCTCTCACTCAATGACTTCAAGTAAGACGGTTGACACAAGACTCTAGCCACTAGCAAGGGTAGTCGATACTAGTCTTACTGTGTAGGGCTTAGTCGTTCAACAAGACTACTAGCAAAGGTACTGTGACCCACTAGGCTTACGTGAATTCACTAATGAAACGAAGGACTTATGCCGAATCAATATGGGATAGGCTGACTTTGGGACAAGAGTGATTTGGACAGAAAGTGAGTGAGACAATGGACACAAGAGAAAGAGTTGGGTGAAACGGATGGAGATTGACTGCAAGGTTGACTCTGATCTCAGAAAGTGAAACTAGGCTGAAATGGGTGCTCTGATCAGGTGAAAATATCTCCTCAAAAATAGGGCAAGTGCTCACTGTCGCATATGCGCAGCATAAATGGACAAATGTGCCGCAAGTCGCAGTAAATGCGCCGGTCTGGTGAATTATGTATGCGCAGCAACAGTGCATACATGCGTAGCAAAAAAGGTACATGCGCAGCAAGTCGTTACAAAAGTGCAGCAAGTCTCTATAAATGTGCAACAGAAATGTGTAAATGCGCAGCTCTAAAATTTTTGCAAAATTTTTAGTTTTTCTTCTATTTTTGGTATTTTTTGGCTAGAAAAGGTCTTCCTGATCTGATATTATGAATTTAATAGTAAGAAAACACAGCAAGCACAAAGAATATTTTGTAGTTTTTTATTATTTTTGTAATTTTTTGGACTCTATTTTGGACAAAAGCAAGCACAAAATCCTAGGCAAGAAATGGATTATAAGGGATTTGAGCCACTAAAACAAGAGGTATTTAATCTGGGCAACCGTTCAAGTGGTTACACGTGCGGCGGTGCTACTCTCCGTTATGGAGTCTCCCAGCCTCACAGGGTTGCGCCTAAGAGGGTTTTGGGGGAGGTTGGCCGTCGGTGTAACATAACAGCACTTGTTGCAAGAAGTTTTCACCTCAAGCACAATTTATTTTAAGTGGCTTGGTAGGGCTTGGCGTTAGCCTGTTACCACTCAGGGTCGTTCCCACTTGGACAAGCGTGCATCCAAGGGCAGGCCCCTCCTAAAGGTTAAATAGATAGAATGACAAGTCTGGCACTCTGATCACCCAGAAGAGGGGAGAGCATAAGCCTATTGTCATTCGCAAGCACAGAATACACTGATTAATCCACCCTAGTTAAAAGTGAAAAACTAAATGGGCTAATCTACTCAAACAGAACTTTGAAGTGATTTCAGCAATATAGCAGTGGTGAGTCCAATTTTTAAACTGCGTAGCACGAGATTGTTAACTTTGAAATTCAGGTCTCACGATATAGCAATGGTTCATTTTAACTTCAGAAAGCAGTAGTGAGTTCAATTTTTAAACTGCGTAGCACGAGATTGTTAACTTTGAAATTCAGGTCTCACGATATAGCAATGGTTCATTTTAACTTCAAGATCATTGATGAGTTCAATTTTAATCTTTAGATAGCAATAACTTGGAAGGTGTTTGCAATGCAAGCAAGAAATAATCCAGTTACTTCCTCCCTAATTAGAACTAGATGAAGATTTGAATGAACATTAATTTTTACTTTCCCTCAGAAAATGAAATGTGAACTAATTAGATGCAACTACATGGAACTAAACCCGAGCCTATCCTGCAAAACAGCTCCAGCAAACACCTGCGAAAAGGTTAGTGTTAGCAACTTCATCTAGAAAAGTACTGAAACCATAGCCTGTTACAAATGCGCAGCTTCAGTGATCAGATGCGCAGAAATGATCAACAGAAGCGCAACATTAATAAATGCGCCGCAATATTGAACATATGCACAGTTAAAAGGAATAAATGCGCAGTATGAATGGATGTGCAGCAACAGTCTTCAAAAGCACCATGAAAAGGAACAGATGTGCAATAATCATAGAAGTGCCGTAACAGTGCGCAAAAGCGCCGCAGAAATACACAAATGCGCAGAAAGGATAAAAGCGTTGTAATAGTCTTTTAAAAGCACTGCCTAAATGAACAAATGCACTGAAGTAATCTGTGCATGACTCTGCGTGACCTATACGGAACCTGCCTTCAAAAAAGCTCAAAAACGGTAACATAAAGGGGCAAACGGCCCCACGGTGGGCGCCAAAAATGTATGGGTAAAATAGTGATCAATCAAATGAATTAAACAAGACCCAAACATCAACAAAATAGTGAAACAAGAAGGATTCAATAAACGAAGCAATGAACAAATACAGAGCAAACCTTTCCCGTTTCTAAACTTCTGTTGTTCGCCTATCACAGATCGTCCTTTTGCAGATGAAGTGAGCCCTCAGAGAGTGCAATCTTTTAGCAGTTTATAGGAAGTCGACGGTGAATGGCTGTGGTGATACGCAATGAAGATGAGCTCCAATGCAAGTATGTGATCTCAAGCTTGTAGATGACAAAAGGGTGCCAAAGGCGCGCTGGTGATATTTCTGTAGAGTAACGATGTCAAAAGCCTGGATGATTAGAATGGAGGGATGAAGCTTCATTTATAGACTTGGAAGAATGGGAATCAACGGTTGAGAGGAGATATGAAGATCAACGGCTGAGGATGGTTGAGTAATGTGCAACCAGTAGAAATGTGACAAGTGTCCCAGCTCCATCATGAAAGAGGGGATGTGACAAAACTGATTGGAGAGTTAACTCCATTGACTGGTCTATTAACTGATTTGATTGATCAGTTAGAAGAATAAATTGTGGAACTGACTAAATTGATTGAGGATTTGACTCAATTGATAGGTTAGTTAACACTTTTGATTGATTAGTTAACTAACCTCTGATTTGAGAAGAAATAGGCCATGTGGGTGAGGGAAAATAAGGTAATTAAATATTAAATATATTTAATTACATGTGCAACCTGATGAGGTGGACAAGGTGAGGTGGAAAAGGTGAGGTGTAAAGGTGATGTGGATTTTTGGAATTTAGAACTTAGGATAGAGGAATTTGGCTTAATTAAATAATTTATGATTATTTAATTATGTGAGACATTTAGAAAAATAAATAGAATTTATTTAATTATGGAACAGTGAATTGATTAAATAAATTTAGAATATTTATTTAATTGATAGAAGAATGGAATAAATATTTAGAATATTTATTTAGGATGATTTGTGTCATTTTTAGGCATATACAGTTACCATCTCTACTGCCTCATGTTCATTAATGGTAGATTCAAGTACCCCAAGTAGCCCCACTTCCTCCATTATTGTTTCTTCACTTCCTTCCATTTCCACTATGACTTTGCCTTCCATATCCTCTATTTCACTCTCCACCTCCCTTTCCTTGCCACCTATTTCCTCTATTCTTTCACCCTCTTTCTCCATACCTTCCTCCTCCATTACCACACCTATTGTCATTTTAGCTATCCTACCAACCTCTCCCATTCCACATTCCTTGGGGTTCACTTCATTTGCTAGCTTGGCACAGGTTAGTCTATCTTCATTGGTAGCAATTCCACTATCTTCAGCTCCTAGTTCCCAAGTAGCATCAACAAAAAATTCAACTCCTCTGGTCGTACCACTGCTGCCAAGAATAGAGAAAGTATGTGCAGAACTGGGTCTTCAAGAGTCAAAAATTGAAAAACATGTATTTGAAGAGCCCCTTTCTGAAGCAGTAAATGTTGAAGTGATAGAAGTATCTGACAGTCCAATGGAAGAGAACATAACAGAAATAGTGTTGGGGACTGCTCAAGGAGAAATCTTAGAAAATTTGAGGAGTATCAAAGATGAAGAAGTAGATGTAGATAAAGAACCAGAGAAAGAACTAAAGTTGCATGAGGGGCCACCAAACATAGATAATGAAAATATAGACATTCCTCAAGATTTTACCTCTACAACACCTAAGTGGCTGCACAACAGACTTGCTTATCAAGAGCATTAGGTTGAAATTATAAAACTAGGTCTTGATGCTATTTTAGCCAAGGTAGAGAAACCAAAGAAGCAAAAGAAGGCTAAAGTTCAATCAAGAATTTACAAAGATGCCACAGGATCCAGGGTAGCTTAAGTAGTTGTCCCGCTAGTTGACATGGATAAAAGACAAGTTAGGGATGAAGACTATACCACAACAACTATTGACTTGGGACCTGCTACAAGAAGTCAAAAGTTTGATGAATTCAAAGGCTTGGTTGCTTCCATTTTGTAATAGTTGGATAAGGATAAACTCACTAAGAGGGAGTTGAAACAACAGAACGAAGAACTCAGAGCATGTCTACAGTTCCTAATGAGACCTCTGGATTCTGAAGGTGAGCCAAGATTAGTCCCAACTTTATTGTCAAAGGATGAATTAACAAAGTTTGATGACATCAAGACAGTGGCTGTTGGAACTTAGAAGTGGTTTGACAAGGTATATCAAGAAGGATGTGATGCAATCACTTTTGCATCAACACTTCATAAAGACTTCTATAAATTGAGGGACTAATGGGAAGAATTGCAAGAAGAATGCGACCCTTTTGATGAATACTATTCTCACATGTTTCCACATATGCAAGCAATGAGGGGTCTACCCACTCAAACACTATTGTCAGAGAATATCTTAACAGCTGATAGATTACACAAAATAGTAGGATGGTACCAGCAGTTGAAATTAAGAAAAGAAGTCTTCGATAATGTCAGAGAAGCCTATAAGGTGGCTGATGATCACATATTATCTTTGATCTATGAGATAAATGACTCTCTGAGGGACCGATTAGTAATCAATTTTGATGATCTGGCTCCATATGATGTGCAGGCTTGTAAGGATAAGCTACATCAAATAATTTTTGGGCAAACTACACTGAATGTTGTGGGAAAATTAGATAAAGTCAATGATCTTTGGAATGCTTTCATCACATTTTAGAAAAGCAAAAAATTAGTAGAGAAAATGTATATTCAATATAGTGAAGAGCTAGAAGTTTTCAGATACAGAGCAAATCACATTAAGGACTTGGACCCCACCAACATCAATACAACTTTCTTAGCTTGGGTCAACTACAGCAACAAAAAGGCACAAGAAGATGAAATAGATTTGGATAAAGAACAATAGATATTTTTGAATATTTTGAAATGTAATCCCATCACAAATATGTATTTCTATATTTGGAATGTCATGTGACACTATTTTGTCTTTATTATGCCTTGAAAATTGTCTTTTTAATATATAGTCAAATGGGTATTCAATTTGTCCAAGTTCAATGTATTTGGAGGTCATTTTTCATCCTTTTCCCAAGAGGCAAATTGTAATCCGGGAATGCAATATGTTGTTACAAATGTATTTAATGTTGTTAAATCTGGGCCATCGGTGTTGAGATAATCTCCACCATGTATTCAAAAACTTAGTATGGCACCTCTCCTATATAAAGGGCCATTGTTCTTTCATTTGTAAGACTCTTGATGCCAAATTGTTGATGCTCTGCCATTTGAGATTAATACAAAGAAAGTTTCTATAGTGATTCTAAGAATTTGTTCACTTGTGTTACCTATCTAGTTTCATGGTTCGCTTCATGATCTGTAATTAGTTAGTTGTGCTTGGCAATGTTAATGTCTTGTTGAAGGTATTTGATGAATGTTCTAAGTCCATACTTTTTGTTGCTTATTGACTGTAAGTGGCTATGTAAAGTTAGTCTGGACTAGTTATTTTATACTAAGTTCAATTGCATGACATTAGTTAAATCATGCCAAAATTGCGTATTTAATGAATGCATGCAGTCTAAAAATCTTAAGAATCCATAGAAGATAGCATCATTTTATGTAGTGCTATAGCAATCAGTTAGCTTGGTTACTTAGGAAATTAGTTTAAAATTTAGAACATTTGTCTACCATAAACAAACTGTGCATTGTGAATGTCACTTAGGAACTTTCTAAACCCTACTCCTTTTTACATTTTCTTTCAAATCAACTGTTAGTTTAGGTTTTCAGTAGCATCTTACACTATCATATCAGCTAAAAGTATAAGGGTTCACATGAACTACTATCCTAATCTATTCAATTTGTCAAATTGCATGTAAGACCCCTTTTAGGAATGGCTAGTACATTCCATATGAGAAATTCCATGCATGCTAAGACCTAGCTATATTATCCTTGGAGTAGTCTTACCTAGGGTAGGATACTTTTCAAGAGAGGTGTGATACTAGTAATCATACCTACATTGTTGTGTGCTAAAAACACCATCAATAGAATTGCGCTAGGAGGGCCACCCAGCTAAAATCCCCTCCACAAAATTAGCAAGTCTGGGGACTAGACAGAGACATACTAGGTCCAGCTCAGCTAGAGAGGAGCTGCTATCTTTGATAGAACTTAAGAGAACAAGAAGAGATCAGGGAATACCTAGAGCACCAAGGGCTCAATCAGTTCTAAGAAACCCAACTACAGCCCCAATCAATCTGCCAGTCATGGCTTTCTTCATGGGAAATAACCAGTCCCCATTCTAGTTTAATGACTATCATGACATGCCCAAAAAATCAGACAAGTTTTTCTCCAAGTTTCATGTGAATGATCCAGACAGGACTGTAGATGAACATATCAAAGTGTTTGAAAGTAACATGTTCATGCTTCAGGTACAGCACGAAGATATGGTCTGCCAGTTGTTTCCCTATTGTTTGGAGGACGAGGCTTACTACTGGTTTGTCAATCTCCCTTCGGCCTCTATACGTTCATGGTTAAGCTTAAAGAATGCATTTCTAGATCATTTCAGGATGCATACTACTCCAGCAGACCTTTACAGATCCTTTTGTGGAAATTCGTCAGGGTGAAGGTGAGTTGATAAGTTCCTTTAATAACTAGTTTCAAAAGGCTTTTAGTCTTTTACAAGCTCCATATGCTATAGGTCAGGTCACAACCCTACCAATCTATTATGCAGCCCTGGATAGACTTACATCTATGTTTGTATGAAAAGCTAACCCACCTCTAGCTAATCTCGCTCAAGCATACACTAAAGTTGTCATAGTAAACACCCAGCTAGGGCAGACAACAACAGGCCCTCTAAATCATATGGGTCCCACAATAATGCTAAATCAAATATCCATGATCAACCAAGTTTTAGCTAACCATACTCCTGTAATGAACTTGATTCCAACTCTCGCTGCAACACATGTCTTAGTGGTTCACCCAGGACATCCTATAGCTGAATTCCTTCAGCACAAATACCCTTTCTTTAGTCTGCTGAAACAACTAAGACGAGGGATGATAGAGATGACATTAGAGAGTTGGCTAAGCAAATAAAAAATCTCACTACAGAGGTTACCCATCTGAGAAATCAAAATGCATACCTGCAACAGAGGAATTAGAACTAGAATTAGTACCAGAACCAAAATCAGTATCAGAATCAGAATTTTCATTGATCTAATCAAAACTGGAACACTAGGCCCAACAACGAAGGAGTACCTTTGTGGGGCCTACCTTTTCACTTCCTTATTTTTACTCATGTCGTATTACCGTTGGAGACACATTTTAGACTTTTGGGGACTATTGATCCTGATATGCAGGATTATTAGACTATATGCTTTTATTTTGGTTAGTTATATTTAGCATGTTATGATGAGACTAGATCCTGATTTTTGTTCACGAATGATGATTTGACATGCGATATACATTATGATGTTATTTGTGTTATTAGTTGTGAGATTATGTTATGGATTTATTATGCAATTTTATTTTGAGATGGATTATAGAAACACAAAAATATGAATCTAATTATGATGTGATTTTATGATGTTTTATATGATTATGTGATGGTGTGAGTGTATGTTTCCCTTGCTTTAGTTATTATATACATGATTGGATTAATTTTTTGTTTAATTGCGCAGGTGTTTATCCCAAGCCACGGATAATCAGATATCATCCCACAGATTTTAGGAATTCCTGTGTTAAGCTGATCTAGTTCCAAGAGGAACCAAGATCAACTATGTAAATGCATGATGAATTTTCATAATGTTAGCTTATGTGGTCTTTTGGGCTAGGTCTACCCTTTTTCAGTGATTTTATATTTGTGTTGTAAAAGTGTAATGTTTAATTAATATTTTTTTTTGAGTTTTTATTTTTGTGACCCCTTTTCATGTGATTTTACTCATCCTGTGGTGCTCAAAATGGGTTAAAAGTGACCTTGGGTTGTACCCCTAGGGTCTAGGGACCATTTGAGCTTGTCTAACCCTAGGATAACTCCCATTTGGTCACTTAAACTTCACCCTGAAGTAAAGTGACGAAAATAGAAGTTTGGGAAGGAGTGGAAGGTTGGGTCAAACACTCAACCTTATCCACACCTCTTTCCAAGGCTTGGGGAGTCTTCAAGACCCCTAATTGTGGAGGACCCAACTCTAAGGCTCTCTCACATTGGTGAGAGTAGCTTGGGGTTTTGTGGGCTTTCATGGGAGGATAGGATTAGGGTACTTGTGGTGCCCACATCCTTCTTTGGCTCCACCTTTTTCTCCCACATGTGTGAGAGAGCACAAGTGGAGGGGGCAAGACTTGGTGGAATGAGAGGGTGACATGTGTCACCCCCACAGTCCATGAAGTTTGCAAGTGGATGTGAGGAGGAAGGAGAAGGTGACATGTGTCACCTTCTCATTCCTCAAGGCTCATGAGGAAAATCTATTTTAATCCCTCTTGAAGAGAGGGAGAGGGTTGTTGATTTCTTTACATTTTTCCATTTTATTTGAATTTGGGGAGAGAGTTGGAAGGAATTTTGGAGGCACATTTGGAGAAGGACTTGGAGGTGGAGTTGGAAAGAGCTCTACTTCAACTACCTACCATTGTTGGGCTATTAAGGTAGGATTCAAGGCTTGATGCCTTTCCTTATGTATTTTACATTTCTTGTGTGTTGGTTTTGTGTGTGTGTATTTTATGTTTTTTTGTTGTGGGGATTTGAGGGAGTTTTGTAAGAGCCTCTCCATTCAGAGAAAATGCTCAACATGTGGGGGAGGAGTGAACCTCCTTGAGGTCACCTCCTAGTTTGGTATTTTGGCCTTGAGGGAAACTTGTGAATATGAGCATTATTGAGTGGCTTGAGAGCCATGGAGAAATATGTGTGATTTGGTATAAATTTGTTGGCTTGAGGCCTTGTTAGAGTTGAGTTTGAAATATTTGGAGTGGTAATCTTGAGTTGAGTGATGTCAACTCCCCTACCCCTTCAAACTCATTCCTATAAGTTTTGTTTTGTGTAAACTATGGGAGTTCTTCATGTTTTATTAGTTTTGTGTTTTGTTGTGTTGTGGAGTGAAGAATCCTTGTGTGTGGATGACCTCCAAGCTCAGGGGTGACTCATGAGTGAGTCTATGGTAGGGAGGAGAGTGGTACTTCGTGGCTTGTTTCCCCTCCTTGTTGTCTTTTTCTTACAGGTGTTATTGTTGGCTTTGAAGTTTTGGAGGAAGAGTATTTTATAGTTTTGTTCATTGTTATTTTTGGCTATTGTGAGCCTTGGCCAAGATTGGCCTTGTGAAGTTTGTAACAAGAGAGAGAGAAAAAAAAAATCTCTTATCTTTGTAATGTTTAAATGATTTCTAATGTTTTAATACATTTTTGGGAAGTTTGTAAAATGGGCTTGTTGGTTGTATTAAAATGTTGTTGAAAATGGAATGTATGTGTTGCTGTTTATTTCAAATTAAGATATGTATGTTATTTCCTTTAAGTTATTTGTATGCCAAAGAAAAAAAAAGGATAGAGTATGGTTGTTTCTTTGTATTATAGATTTTATAAAAAGATGTTGCTATTTTATTTTAAAAAAAAAAAGAATATATGTAGGTATAAGGAGATAGTAATTTTTATACAATGTTAAAATATGCATACTTGCTCTTTTAGTTAAAAAAAAAAAATGTATTAAGAGAGATGCATTTTCCTTTACAAAAAAAATATTTATTGTGGATGTGAATATATATATATATATATATATATATATATATAGTTAAAATGCCTACATTTTGTGGACTGTGAAAATCATAAATAGAGAATATATATATATATATATATATATATATATATTCTTAGCATGTGTTTATACTTGCTAGAAAATACATTGTTCTAACTGTTGTTATATATATAATGTATTTAAATCATATTCTGGAAATATGGAGTAACTGAAAAAAAAACTGTGTGCTTATAGTACTGTGTATATATATATAAACATACAACATACTGTTTTATTTATTAGAAAAGAATTTAATAAACTGAAAGAATTTTTTTTTTTAAATTTCCAAACCCTAGCGGCCATTTTGCTTTCTGGCCATTACTGTGTTATTTTTTTTAAACAAGAGATGGGGTGCAGGGAGGGGCGACGACATAGCCACCGACCCCCCTTGCGAACTCCTCTGCAATATGGGGTGGTGGGGGAAGGATCCCCCACCCACTCCCCTCCCCCGCCGAGACACCTTTCAATACAATTCCAAAACAAAACACAAAAATAAACGTCGTCCTTCTCGTATGCCCCTATCCGCATACCTTCAGACTTTTGCCGCTCCTCTCCCATTTTGGCCGTTTGACCCTTGACATGCTCACAGTATATACTTATTGAATATTATATATATATATTCAACGTATATATTCTCCAAGAAAAAAAAGGACTCTTAGCTTTATAATAAATATCTCTAGTTTTTATACCAGTATATATATATACTCAAAAAAAGAGGGCTTTTAAATAGATAAGTATATATCTTATGAATATACCTCCGTGACAAAGAGAAATCCATGGCTACCTCCCATTTGACTTACAACACAAAACAAGAGAGGCAAAATGAGAAGGCATTTTGTGAGAAAGAAAATAATAGAGAAGGATAAATAATAGGGTTAGGGTATTTCTTTTCCATAAGGAAACTATTTTTTTTATTTGGGGAAACTTTTAGCGCAAGTGGCATTTTAAAATTAGATATTAACTCTTTTTCCCTCTCCTTTTGACTTGGGGTTATTTTCTTTTGTTTTATTATTTCTTTTATTTTAGAATGAGATGCCTTGGAATTATTGGATAAAGGGGTAAAATTTATTTAAAAGTGGGTTGTTATCTTTAGTAATTTTATTTTTACTAGATGTTATTTCATTTATTAAAGGTTAGGAATTAAATTCTTTTAATTGATTGTATTGGATGTTTAGAGCTTAATAAATTGACTAGAGGGAAAATATTGATTTAATTTATTTATTAAGATTTGGGGTTTAATTTTTCTTATAAGTTATTCTTGAGTTTTATTTAATGCAACTTTATTTCTTTTTAAATCAATTCAATTTAATTAATCATATGTGGGGATTTAATTGAAGGAGGTTATTTAATTTATTTAACCTGGTAGATCGATTAGAGTATCTTAGTATGGCGATTAATATCCCTAGTGTAACTCTCATAAAATTAATCAATTTTAGTGAACTTAGGGAACCTTTGATTAAAATTTTGTTATTAGAATAATTCCTATACACGCCCGAGAGGTGTTATGCTGCCAGATTTTTTGGGGATTTAGGGTTAAATTTCCTTAGCAATTTAAACCTTGTGTAAGTAAAATTTTAATGTTTCCACAACTAGTTGATTGATCAAGTGGTTATTTAATTATTTTAATGCTATAGAATTAAGGTTTGATTTTGACTCGTGTCAAAATCCTTTCACTCACTTAGGAAAACTTAAGGTTCGATCAATCGATCATAACCCTAATGGAGACACTCCTCACGTCGTATTGACCCCCTTAGTTAGCTATTATCACACAGGGGATTGCGCATATAATCACATTTTTCTAAATTTGATTGACATGTTTACGCCTTATGCGTATTGCCATTGAGCACACTGATGATGCAGAGCTAACACCTCTAAGACCACTAAGGGGTCACAACTAACTTCTTAGTAGGAAGAGGATGCAGGGGATGGTAGGACAAATAGGACCTTAGGCCTCTATGGGCCTGACTACTCCATTGGTCTTCTTACTAGACTTGACTGTCCACTCATTCTCCATGGTTCTAAGACTACACAATAACACCTTCTATGGGTTCAAATACCTAGGATCTTTACAAACTTTCTAGGGACCCTAGACCTTCTAGGATTGACTTTCCCAAGCTCACAAAATAATCAAAATGTTCAGGAGGTACCTCCTTGTACCACTTCCTTCACACACTGACCTAACTCCTTTAGCCCTGTCAACGAGGTTTTTGAAGCATAACTTTCAAAATACATGACAAACCCACAAACAAACTACCTTTTCAAGTACCCATTATGGAGTTACAAAACATGTAGGTTGGGGTCTTTTGGAACACAAGCCCCTAATTTTGACTATTCTTGTTGTCCTAAAGAGCAATTAGCCCACTTTTACAAAGGAAGTGTCCACAAACTCAAAGCCAAACTTTTCACTCCTATTTCAGAGGGTGTATTAGGATACAAATAGATATATTTCATCAATTTTTTTGGGTCTAAGTTCATTTCAACTCATTTTATGTTCAAATCTTCACTCCTCCAACACTAGTTTGCCTTAACATGACACAATGAGGTCTCCATAGCCCCAAACTCTAACTTTCACTTCTCTTCTACTCCTGCACATAAAACCCATTAGAAAAGACACCATCTTACACTCACTCCACCTATTTTGGGGTTCTAACATAGCTTCATGAGGTGGGAAAACAAAAAAACTCTCTAAAACCCCCAACTCAAGGGTTTGAAACCTCCTTTACAAAAAGAAACCACAAAATGATTAATCCTAAATCAAATTCCCTCCAAATTGACTCAAAAGGAAGGTAAGACCATCTGTTACACCCTTTTGATGGAATGTGCCCTTGACTATGTAGTACAGGCAAGTACATCCAAGAGGAACAACATAAAAATAGTGATAAAGCTGGAAAATAGAGCAGTTTTAACAGAAACATTTGGAAAATGCTTCAAACTTCACCAAAATCTTTGCAACCTGACTTAAAACAAAAATAAGACAATCCATTTCAACATTATATGCATGAGGATTCTAAACAGTATAGTACGCACTTAGAGAAAATGCAGGAAACAGTAGAAAAAGAGAAAAAAATAGAGATAAGGGACAACAAACAGTAATTTGCTTCATTCTTCTCCCTAAAACTTCATCAAATCATAATCCATTATCATGAGAGAGGTCTCCGTCTTATCTTTACCATGAATTTCCTTTATTACATCCTTCCCAATTGTGGGAAAAGGCTAAAAATAGCCTAAACTGACTAATTTTTTCATAAAAAGTTGATTTACTAATATTAGACTATCCTAGTTTAGATGACTGTAGACACCACTACATATTTATGCCTCAAATGGATTTATTACATTTATCTAAGACTTTATTTAGTCTCTAATAACTATAATTTTCAAATAAATGACATAAAAATGTCCTAGGTGCACTGCACCAGTTGACGCATGCAAGGGGGTTTCTAGGGATGCGTGGAATTTTTTTGATATTTCGTGTCATGACCACATGAAAAATGTGGACATGACACATGTGTTGCATGTCATGACCACATGGGAAATGTGGGCATGACAACCATCACCACTAGAGAATCAAAATACTGATAACTGTCGACCTGGTTAGGTGATGTTGGCTGAAGCAGCGCTATCTTCATGGTGCAGACTACACAATACAAATGCTCACTCTGAGTTGGATTGTCCTGAGTTCTAGATAGCATCCAACATCTTTCAAATGGAGATCCAGAATGTAGAAGCATAAGAGAATCCACCTACAGGGTATGAACTAGTTCCATCCAAGAGGTATGACACTGATTTGGTACTTGATAGTTATACATTTCCTTTTCAAGATGATAATCAGTCTAAGGAAGAGAAGTGTGAAGAGGTACATGCTTATCAGCAATATAACAAAACTCCATACAACTTGAGAAGTAGCAAGCCCAAAGGCCCTTACACCACCTCAATCCCTTTGAATAACTATCAAATCCCACCTCCAACTATCCTAAACCACCAAAGGTCACACCTTAGTTGATGCAGCAGAGAGCTACTATTGAAAGTTCCCAAAGGTCTGATATAGCGAAGATGGGACAATATGTTGCAGATGAACTTAAGAAAATAAAAGTTAGTTTGTCTATCTATGAGTTATTAAAGTGCCAGAAGTTAGGACAACCTTCTTTCAAGATATAGGAGCAAGTGTTAAGATAGACTCTTCCCAAAAGGAAATTCCACCAAAAGATAATGTAAATAAGGGAAAAGAGAGAGGTCATGTGATAGATGTTGAACATAAGGTTATATCATACAAGGATAAAATGGAAAGTCCTCCTTTCCTCTTAACACTCAGAATTTTTGGAAAGAACATTCACAACTATTTAGTAGACTCAAGAGCTTCTACCAAGGTGGTGCCTTTATCAGTCTGCAAAGCTCTAGGTCTCACACCAGCAAAATATTCTAGGAAAGTTACATAGCTGGACAAAACTAAAGTAAATGTGATGGGTGAGTTAAATAGAATACATATGCAGCTAGCTTTTGACCCTAGGGTGCAACAATACATAGATATTCAAGTAGTTGATATCCTGGATCAGTATGGCATGTTGCTAAGCAGAGACTGGTCTAGGACTTTGAATGGTTACATGGCAACAAACTTTTCTCATATGTGGCTTCCATGGAAGGGGTTAGCGAATCAAATTTGATTTGAAAGAGAACCAAAGATGAAGCACATGATTATAGAGTACAATTAGACCAATGAAATCTTGTTTACAGAAGTGGATTTGGGGGTCTATCTTCCCCATGTCGATCAGGCAGAAGAGATATTTATGTTGAATTGTAGCCAATTCTCTGACCCTTCGCTTGTAGAACATCAAGAAAGTATGGAAGCATATGTGCAATCAGATTCAAGAACCTCCTTTGACGATGAAGAACCAGGAATATTCAAAGGATTCAGAAGTTTTGTGGCTAAGTTCATAAGGGATCAATTGGCCATCGAAAGGAAAGTGCAGAAGGATGAATTATTGCTGCCAAGTTGGTGCCACCTCCATGATGTCTCTCATTCAGAATTTACATGTTCACTCTGTCAAGAGACAATTAAATAAGTACAGAGGCATTTGAAGATTCCCATAAGCCCAAAGGAAGGTCTGACCATTACCAAGAAGATTGATCAGGAACCCCAATTAGATGAAAAGCAACAGGCAAAATAGGATAACAACAATAAGGACTTCTGCCTCTGGACTCTAAGATTTGATGGATCAAGGTGTAGACAAGGATCTGGAGAGGTCTTTGAACTAATTAGCCCCACAAGAAGTTCATATTTGGCATCACACAGGTTACAGTTCCCTTGCACAAATAACGTGACAAAATATGAAGCCTTAGTGCAAGGATTGCTAATGGCCCTCTAGAAGAAGGTCTGAGTTATTCAAGTGTTTGGTGACTCAGAACTAGTTGTCAAACAAGTGAGAAAGTAGTACTCTTGCAATGACAAGAGGTTAAATAGATATAGGAGCCAAGTATGGGATCTGATTGAGTGTTTTGATGGCTTTAATATTCAGCTAATCCCATGAAGACAAAATCATGTTGTTGATGCTTTAGCATAGACAAGAAGCTCGTTGGAACCAAAATCTATGTCAGCCTTAAAGAAGTTTGCTGTCAAGTTTATCTCAACTCCATCAGTACCAAATAATATCACTAATTTTTAGGTCTTCAAGGATGACAAACACATAATTGATTTTCTCACGTCATCAGATGTTTTTACTACACAAATAATAGATGAAGAAGAGATGGAACCTATTGAAATGGACTTGGAAGGAGTTCTTAAGTTGAAAACAAATACTATTCCTCAGGGAATGGTAGAATTAGAATGATTGTTTGACTCAGAAAAGCTTGGAACCTAGAGGAAAGAAGGAGAATCTCCTAGTGGGTAATGCAATCCTTTCAATTTGGGGACATCTGAAGAGATTAAAAATGTGTTCATTGGGAAAGCCAGCATAGAGGAAGAGAAAGAAAGTATTATCCATGCGTTAAGCTATTATCATGAAGTCATAGCATGGAGTTATGAAGATCTCAAGATGTATGATACTTCAATCATTACTCACATGATACCACTCAAGCCAAGCGTAAAGCTGTTTAGGCAGAGACATCGACCGGTGAATGCTTTGTTGGAACCATTAATTTTCAAAGAAGTGCAGAAATTGTTGTCTGCCAGAATTATATTCCCTATTAGACATTCAGCCTGGGTGGTAAATTTAGTACCAGTCTAAAAGAAAAATAGAGAAATCATACATTGTGTCAACTTTCAGAATTTGAATCGAGCCTCCGAGAAGGATAACTATCTGTTATCGTCTTTAGGTCAGGAAATGCATTATTATCTATATGGATGACCTCACTGTATTTTCAAAGAAGTGAGAAGATCATGTGGCAAACCTAAGGAAATTTCTACAGTGGTGTAAAGATTATGGGATCTCTCTCAATCCTAAAAAGTGCATCTTTGGAGTGACCGAAGGAAAATTGCTAGGACATGTAATTTCTAAGCAAGGAATATCTATTGATCCTTATTGAGTCAAAGCAATCCTCAAAATACTGCCCCCAGCTAGCAAGAAGGAACTCAAGTTGTACTTTGGTAAGATTAAGTTTGTCCGTAAATTTATCACTGGGTTTGTTGAAATCGTCCGTCCACTAAATGTAATATTGAAGCAAGATGTAAAGATAGAGTGGACTCAGGAAGCCAAGGCTACATTCATAGAAATCAAACAAGCAATAGCCAATGCCCCAGTATTGGTGATTCTAGATTACATGTTGCTATTCTATATCTACTCTTTTGCCTTGGAGCATACTTGTACATCCATGCTAACACAAAAGGGAGGTATCGATGATGAAAGACCCATCACTTTTATGAGCACTCCATTAAAGGATGCAGAGCTGAGGTATCCAAATGTGGAGAAGCAAGCATACACCCTGGTCAAGGTAGTTAAAAAGTTTTGATATTACATCTTGAGAAGCCAAGTGATTTCCATAGTGCCAGATGCAACAGTTAAAGAATTGTTGATGCAAAGTGAATTGGGTGAACGAAGAGGAAATTGGGTCACCACTCTGCAAGAATTTGACATAGAGATACAACCTATGAAACTAGTACGAGGATAGGCATTGACGAAAATGATGGAAGAAGTTGGTCCAGGCTTAGTCTCTCAGCAGTATATGTTAGAAGACATCTCTAAAGATGAAAGGTATGGAGACATTATGTTCTATCTTCTCAATCAGTCCTACCCACCTTAGTTGAATTCGATTCAGAGAAGAGTGCTCAAATTGAAAAGTAACAGCTACATGATAAAGGGATCAGTGCTATATAAGAAAAATCATGAGGGGATCTATCTGAGGTGCTTGGACAAAATAGAAGTAGTACAGGTTCTAACAAGTTTTCATGAGAAGTTTGGGACAGGTCATAGGTCAGCTCATTCCACCACTAATCAAATTCTCCAGGCAGGATATTACTGGCCCACTTTGTTCAAAGATGCTCATTCACATGTAAGAACTGGTCACACATGTTAGATTGCCGGAACAAGAGAACGAACCACTGCTATTCCACTACAACCAGTCTTGGAGGTATGACCATTCACACAATGGGGGCTCAACTTTATTGGTATGATCAATCCACCTTCCTCAGCAGTCCACAATTATATTATGACCGCTACTGATTACTGTACCCAATGGTCTGAGGCAATAGAATACAAACAATGTACCACCAAGGTAGTTATTGAATTTGTTGAAAAGAATATCATTACCAGGTTTGGCTGTCCTTTTTCCTTGGTATGTGATAATGGCCTTGCCTTTTCTTCATTACGTTTTTCTAACTAGTCATTTGATTACAAGATTATTCTAAAATTTTCATCTAATTACTATCCTCAAGGGAACGGGGTAGCTGAATCAACAAACAAAAACTTGCTTGAGGTAATTAAGAAACTACTGGACAAAAAACCCCAGGGACTGGCACACTCAACTTAGGTTTGCTCTATGGGCCGATAGGATTAGACACAAGGCTACATTGGGAACATCACCCTATCACTTAGTTTACGGTATGGAGCCTATCTTTCCCATCTATTTGAGAATCCTTGTACTATAATTTATGTAGGATTGTCTTGAACCAGATGACCAGCTATCTTCCCGACTAGCCCAATTATTGCACCTCTAAGAGAAATGTGACGCTGCTATAGAAAACTTTGCCAAACACCAAGGGGTAGTGAAATGATGGTTTGACAAGAGAGCCAAAGTCAAGGCCTTTCACATTTCTAACGTAGTACTATACTGGGAAAAAGCCCATGTGAAGAAAGGTGAAAATGGTAAGTTTGGCAAACTTTGGTTAGGTCCACATCAGATTTATGAGATTCTTGGTGACAAACGTATCAACTGAAGAGCCTTACTGGTGAGGAGCTTCCATTGCCCATCAATGGATAGTTCCTGAAGCACTACTTCCAGTCTTAGGAGGTAGCCTTTCCTTCTGTTAGTGTATATAGTTAGGTTACTGGTTTTCTTTGGTTAGGTTAGGTTGCTATTAGATTAGTCTTTGCTTTCCTACTTTGTTTTCCATAGCTGTTAGGTGTTTTCTTTCACCTAGTTTAGTTTTCCTTTCCTTCTTTGCTTTACCCATTGCGCTTGCTTTGTTGAGGTGTCTTTATTTCTAGAATGTGGTGGCAATTGTGCAGACCTGCAAGTGTTTCTTTATTGGGTAAGTAATTTGAAATATTTCTTTGAGAAGCCAAAGTTTCTCACTTAGGTCTTGCTATGGGTTCTGCTGTTACCCATGGAGGTATGATGTCTGTTCATTGGAAAGGAGTCATTAGTCGGTGTACTTGAAGTATTTTCTAACCATATATCTTTTACACTCTTAAGTAATCCTGAGGTACCTAAGTGAGTCTTAGTGAACTTGAGTTAAGTAAAAAATCTAAGGTCCACCTTTGCCGCCATCAAGAGTCCACACCTGGCTAACTGAGTTATCAACATAACTAATGACATCAAAAGCATGTGTTGCAAGCGCAGTAATATTGCATTGTACTCTACCAAATCTAAGCTTAATGAAATGTTAATCAAATCAAAGAAAGAAATACAAAGAAAATCACACTTACACACACCGTAACTCAATTAGATGGACAATCAAGTAAACTCTACTAGGGCTATGGATGCCAAATGAGAAATGGGGCTCTGCTTGAGTGGAATTCTGAGACAAACCTATTGGGGCTATAGATGCTCACTGGTAGTGGGGCAATGTCCAGGTAGTTTAGAAGGTGTGTACTAATCATGTAGCTTAATGTAAAGGATCTAAGATAAGCTTAGTCGCTAAGGGATGAGAATTAACACAATCACACACACTCAAGTTTTTAGGATATGGATGGTTGCACTGGTTATTGAGCTTTGGTTCTTTGATAAGATATCATGTTTTCTTGTCTAGCATGTGGGAAACGCAGAAGTTTTGCGTTCAAACTAAAATTTTATCTTTGAAATGTTGTGGAGCATTTTCCCCAGTAGAGTCACCATTTGTTGTGCCTCACACACATGCCCCATTTTGTCAAATGAGGACCCCCTCTTTGAAATTTTGGTCTAGAGTATCAGTCTAGTTCATTTGATTCCTAAGAGTCTAAGAGTGATCTAATTGCATTTTTGCTAGGCTAGAAAGATGGTCAATTACATTTAGAGTTAATAAGTTATCTCAAAATTCCACTAAGTCCAAGAGCTTGCCCTCATAAAAACCAAGACTGAGATCCATTTGCGCTAAAAACCCTTGCAACTGCCTTTGGCGCTAGATCCTTAACCATCTGACTTTTACACTGAATTTCCCTTCATCTGAATCAGCATTATTTTCATCACCAGCTGACTTCTATGCTAAAATCCAATGCAACTGGCATAGCACTAAAACTTTAGTCATCCGACTAAGTTCGACCATGACAAAATCTGCACAAGTCTGATAGCTTCCAAACCAATGCAAAATATTGAAAGAACCTTTGTCTGATCGGGCACTAAAATTGAATGCATCCAACTAAGTTGGTAAACTTCAAAAATTGTGCAATGTCAGTAATCCCACTTTTTCACGCAAAGCCCTAAATGACTCTGCAGTATGACAAGACACTCACCATACCTCTAGCATTAATGACGATTCAATAGGAGGGATAAATGGTTTTCCACCCGTATTTGAGCCTATTTTTACATTGTGAAACTCAATTTTAGAGCTCTACGGATTGATTGAAGAATGAAATAATGATGTTTAGCCAGTGGATTAGGGTCACGAAGAACACTTCAACTCAAGTCTCCTATTCTAGCAAGGTAAGTGCTATGTTCCTAGATTGAGAGTTACATTCTTTTTTTTAGAGCTAGGGTTCTATATTTAGCCACAGGATACGTTCCATTACCCAAGTTTCCATTGTAAATTCAAATTCTGTTCATGATGAGCATAGATTTTTTAATTGAGATGATGAATTAGAGGTTAAAATCATATGAGGAAACACTTTGTTTAGGAAAGCTTTATCTGAAAACCCTCATTTATTTTAGAAAAACATTCTGAACCCTAGTGAAAATTAGTTTAGATAATTGGAAATCTATTTGCAGAATTTAGTGAAACCTTAGCAATATTCACAATGCCTTGTAAAGTAGGAACCTTGTAGGGATTTCCATAGAGTTGTTTGCACTGAAAATAGAAGCTTCATACTGACTTGAAAACATGACCACCAAGCAAATTAACTTAGTCAGACACTATGAAAAGCCCCGCTAAAACTCAAAACATGCTTAGCGCTAAAAATTCAACTGTCTGACTTGGCATTGAATCTTGCTTCAACTGACTTTAGTCGGACACCCTCTAAAACCCCACCAAGTTGATCGATCCCCGAAACTGCATTGAAACACTTTGAATGATCATGTGCTGGAATTCATTTTCTCTGACCTGTGCTAAAATATCATTCTACCGACTTTTAGTTGGTCATATAATAAAGTTGTGCTAGATCAGATCACCCCATAATCTGTGGAAAGCACAATAGGCAGCCTAGCACTAAAAACTATCTCCTTTGACTTGCACCGAAAATCCAACCGACCGACCTCCGAGACTCATTTGAGTCGGTCACACCTAAATCCCGTGCAAGGTTGGATACCCCTAAAATTTGCGCTGAACACTATAACGACCAAGTGACCAAGCAACAATGTGTCTTTAGGTTGGATGACCCTCAAATCAGCGTAAAACATGAAAATTAACTATTCTCTATGAAAATTTCAAGGATGAGAGGTCTATCTGGTTAAAATGAATACTACATTGATAGAATTATGTTGTTTTACATCTTTTGATCCAAATTGTGGAGCATTTAAGCATTTATTACATGGATTAATATGAATTGTTGTGTTTTTATCTTTTCATCATATAATAAATGCACTAATTAGTGAATTATTAGACTTGTGCATTTCATAGATAAGCATTTATGACTTAGCTAGATGGATTTTGATCTCATAGAGTATCATATGACTTAGTGCTATGTTTGTTAACTTGATAAACATACATTCAAACTTAGGAATTAGGAAGATGACTTAAAAGCATCAAGACTTATTAGGTCTAGTCATGAAAGTTAAATGACTACAAGGGCCCAAGCCATGAAGTACGAATTTAAGGGCATTCCTCCTAAAACCAAGATCACCTCTGGAGGGAAAAACGTAGGAGACACTGATCTAGGTCACATCAACTTAGATGACTTCAGAACTGGGATATTTGGACCCAATGCAACTCCAAGGGCTAAGAAAGTAAAAGACAGTGGGATTGTAGAGGCTACTACCTTCCCTACATTAGCTCAATGTGCAGAGTTGATAGTACACTATGCTGAAAGATATGACCCAATGACTAGGACCATACAAACTCCCAATGGAGAGGTACTAGTAGACATAAGTCCACCATCCTTAGAAGAGATATTTGGTATCCCATGGTACCCAGTAATGACTATGCCAGATAAAACAAGTGTAGAGGCAACATATAAGAAGGATATGGATGCATACAAGAAACATATCAATGAACAGTGGATGAAAAGTAAAAGATCTACTATCATCAAATCCGTTAAACCTTGTACAGAAGTGACTTCCATGATGAAATAAGAGATTTGGTGACCTTACTCAGTAGGATATATGGACTGCCTACTGCATCAACTTTTGAAGGGTGGATGTTCCTGATGATTGAAGAGATAAATACTTAAGAAACTAGATTCCACTGGGCTCAAATATTAAGTGACAACATGCATGCGGCATTTGGCAATTTCAGAGATAAATAAGTATTCAGATGGACTTCTTATGTGGTATACTCATTGGCAAGAAGAAATGAATATGCTGGGCTATCAAGAGTACGAGAAGTTGGTAATGATGAACAATAGCAAATCAAAGTTTATGAATGTTACACCTAATTGGTGATGTCCCAATCTCTCATCCACTACAAAAGGGTGAATGATTCCTTTACAATGTATATCACTAGATTGCTGCAAGGAACTCCAGCCCTTAGAATATCCACTGAGGCTATGAATGAGGTCATGAAGTATGGGAGATGGCATATATAGTTCCAAAAATTCACCTATTTGAGGATTCAAGGACTGGAATGCCATATAGACTGCCCCGTTATCCCACAGACAAGGTAGTTCTCTTGGAGCTATCAAGGCAGTTGATTACTTGTGAGGAGAAATTGGAAAACCTTCATAGAACAAATGTCAATTTTCCTATCTTGTTAGGTAGAGGTAACTATGTTTGTGTCTTCGTAGGGACAACAGAACATTTAGACACAGGACTTTAGTTGCTTAACCTCTATTTTCACATGAAGAGAAACCATTTTGATCCACAAAGGGTGATGGAAAGATATGTAAGCAACAAATTATTCCATAAGATGCACCTAGAAGATTTTTAGGCCAATTGTGTAGATGATTTTGAGGTATTGAAGAGGGCTCACTCAAAGTTGTCCTTGGGGTTTATAAGGAAGCTCCATATCATAGAGGTCCCTAATCAACTTGTTGATGATGATAATGTAATACAAAGAGGACCTTGGGGGGCCCAGTATCACCAATCAGTCCCACTACCAAATTGGGCCAATGCAGAAGAAAGCTCTTTAGATGAAGTGATGAAAGAACCAATAAAATTGAACAAGTCATGGGTAAGAAGTCAAGTTGTTGTATTGGAGAGACAAGGGGTGCAGCTTACATACACATCACTTGAAGATGAAAAGGAATTTGGGGATGAGGAAGATGCACCGATAGAAATACCAGATGAAGCAGAACAAGTTCTAGAGCTTGTCGGGAAATTTGATAGTGAAGAACATATCCCTTTGGCAAAGAAAGGTAAAGGCAAGAAGGTAAAGAAGGCTACCCCAAAGGCTCAAATAAAAGATATGCCTCCTACAACAAGAACAAGGGCATCCAAGAAAAGAGACATGTTGTTTTAACTATTTCTAGTCCAATTGAGATTATATCTTTCACTTCACTTGAAAGATAATACAAAATTGCCAATAACTTCACCCCTTGCTACTCCAATTGAGATTACTGCCACACTTTCTCCTGTTGTTTTAATTGTTGCCCCTACTACCACTATTGTAATTGTCCAAGAAGATACTCCTACCTCCTCTTCACCAGTGGTTACCATCTCTACTACCTCATGTTCATTAATGGTAGATTCAAGTACCCCAAGTAGCCCTACTTCCTCTATTATTGTTTCTTCAGTTCCTTCCATTTCCACTATGACTTTGCCTTCCATATCCTCTGTTTTACTCTCCATCTCCTTTTCCTTGCCACCTATTTCCTCTATTCTTTCACCCTCTTTCTCCATGCTTTCCTCCTCCATTACCACACCTATTGTCATTTCCTCTATCCTCCCATTCCACCTTCCATGGGGTTCACTTCATTTGCTGGCTTGGCATAGGTTAGCCTATCCTCATTGACAGCAATTCCACTATCTTCATATCCTAGTTCCCAAGTAGCATCAACACAAAATTTAGCTCCTCTTGCCTTACCACTACTACTAGGAATAGAGAAAGTATGCGCAGAACTAGGTCTTCAAGAGTCAGAAATTGAAAAAGATGTATTTGAAGAGCCCCTTTCCAAAGCAGTAAATGTTGAAGTGATTGAAGTATCTAATAGTCCCGCAAAAGAGAACATAATAGAAATAGTCTTGGGGACTGCTCAAGGAGAAATCTTAGAATATTTGAAGAGTATCGAAGATGAAGAAGTAGATGTAGATAAAGAACCAGAGCAGGAATTAAAGTTGCTTGAGGGGCCACCAAACATAGATAATGAAAATACACACATTCCTCAAGATTTTACCTCTACAGCACTTGAGTGGCTGCACAACAGACTTGCTTAACAAGATTTGACAAGGGTCGTTGGTCCTCGGCACTTAATCATATTTTCATGTGTCAAATTCAGGGTTGTGTCCTTGGCTATCTACAATTAGGAATCCTACAGTTGCCAATTTATCTAACTCTAATGATCTCTACTGATTGAAGAAATTAATGCTACTGATCTATCTACTATTGAAATGAATTCTAGGAATATTGAAAACAAAGATGAAATAATGATTTGCTAATTTAGATCTATACTATTCCATACAATTGAAACATACATTTATCTATGAGAAAAATAGTAACTATCTTTCTAAACAGAATCTTAAACAGAATAATAAACAAACAATACTAGCCTTCTGCCTTGGTGGTGGGAGTGGGCCCTTACTCCACACACTCAGGGATGAAGACCAAAGCAATGAATCAGTACAAGAAGATAATATCACAATTCACTTTCAGTCAAATTCCATCAGCTTTTGTATTTAGAAAAATGTCTATATCAAAATGAGATTACAATAACAATAATTTGCTGTCTATTCTATTGCTACCTTTGTAAGTTTATATCTAATCCAATGATGAGATATCACTTACACTAACTACTAGTTCATCTATGAGATAGTACCAATCTCTTATTCTACTAACTGTTTAACTACAGAGTAAAAAGTCATCTAATTAAAATAGATTTAGTGGAACCCCAATTACCACTAGAAGTGTTGATTGGCAACGGTGTTGGAAATCTACATTTGTGTTGAGGAGGCTCTAGGGGTGTGTGCTTCTCTCTGCATCTCTAGAGATATGCTTTATGGATTTTAGTTTAGCTCCAGAGATGTGCTCATGACTTCAGTTTAGCTCCGGAGATGATTCACCCCCTTATCTCAAAATCTCTCCAATCATATTGGAAAATATTGGAGACTGGTGCGATATCCTTATGTTAGCTTCGAAGATTATTAGGACCACCTCTGGAGATGACCAAAATTGTCTTTGCTTGAACATTTGTACCTGTAGATTCAAAAAGAGATAATTTTTGTATATTTCCTTGAATTTGATGCACATTAGTCCTTTAATCAGAAATCATGATTTTAAGTAATTCATCTCTCATTAATCATAATTAGAACAATCTTGTTAATCTACTTTGGTGTAGTCATTAGGACAATGGAATAAGAAGGAAGGGAAAAGAGGGGTAAAAAGGTGTATTTCATTGGTGCTACCTGGCACTCATCATCTCCATGTACTTAAAGGTTAGCAGGTCCTCCAGCTTCTCACAATCTAGACTTATTTATCCATCATTTTGGACACTAACCTGGCCTTCCTCATAAACAACTTGAGGTTGGCAGGGGACACCACTTCCCTCATCTTCTATTCTATAGTTAAAGTGTTCCACCTTTTCTTTGCCACTGGAAGCATTTGATTAGATAAACTATTTATGAGGAGACCAAAATCAATGGAACATTCCTGCAAATGTTTTAGATATAAAGGCAAAATCCTGGTCTTACTGTCTAGGTGGTAAATGTATACCCTAAACTAGATCTTAAAAGCATTGGGATTTGGACATTCTTTTCTAATAAAAAGGATTGTTTCTACATCCTTCTTTAGATAGGCCTCCATCCTTTCATTCCAAATCTAATGATTTCTCATCAGCAACATGAATGCCCTGAGTTGACATTCTCCTACATAATAGTTGATAATGAAGGTAATATCATCAAGGCAAAAACCATGCAAATATAACTCACACAAAAAATCTTTATCCTCATTAGAACTTCTCATGTATGCCTCCATGAACCCTATCCCTGTCTCTGTGTCCTCAGTCAAATCAAATAGAACCAAAGATAATTTTCCTTGTAGGATTCTTTCTTGTAGAAACAGAGCATAACTTCTACTTAGGGGTCTACAAGATAGGATCTTAGATGAAATGGAAGCTACCTAAAGGACCTTTTCTTCCAAAATTTGTACTCTTTTTGACAGGTAGTTACTGCCCTTTGTAATTGCAGCATGGGTTTAGAAGCCTCATTTTCCCTACATCTTCTTTCCCAATGGAACAGGGCTTTAGGAATATTTATTGGAATTGGGCCTAAGTATGGATCTATTTGCACCCCCTATCCCATGGTTACCCCTGGGCCAATCAACTCCTAAATGTACTCTTCTTGATCATCTATCATATTGTTGGCTCATGTTAATTGTTTGGATTGAATTTGTACTTTCTCAACAAGTGCTGCAATTATTGTGAGACTTTTGTCTCGAGCCTTTGTAAGATCAAAAATACTTTGTGCTACCTCTGCCTCCTTTTCCTTGATGCTTTGGGCTACCTCTATTCTTTGTTTCTCATCTCAGCCTCTTTCTCATAATTGTTTGATTATCTCTCAAGTTTCGTAGGAAATCATCAACAATATCCTCTTGAAAACCTTCAAATTTCTCCAAGAACTCTATCCTTAGAATGTCTGCCACAACTTCATCCTTTAGCAGGCCTGTTATATTCTCTAGCTCTAACTTCTTTTTAACTCTCATTTCTCTGTCCTATTCCACCTCCTATGGCTAAAATTCTTCCTGCTTCTCTCTGTGATCTATTTTTTTTCTTTTCATTCCAGAGGACTGTGTTAGCAAACTTGAATTTTACACTCAAAGATTTGAATGTGCTTTATATGTCAATTTTTTTTACTGCTTAGATTATGGAAAAGAATCTTGAGAGTGGTTTAGCATGTTTATGCAGTCATAATTGCAAGAGGGTGATGGGACACTCCGTAGATAGGTCGATAGCGTGGCAAATATGGCGGCATGCATGAGTTAAGAAGGGAAATAATGGCAGGGAGATATGTCACAATAACGACACCTAAAAATAGAATTGACAAGATAGTTACTAACTAAGTTAATTAAAGAGAATTACCTAAATCAATCTTAATGATGATGATCTGATGTACTTGGCTACGACGTCACAGCCTTGATGAGACTTGACGCGACTCAACATGTGAGCAGCTCCTACACGGCTTGGAACTGGCGTTAGCATCTATGTTGTCACATATTCTACAATTATTCCCGCTGAGTGGTCTGGGAATGACACGATGGCAGGTGACATTGGTACAATAATTCATGATGACTTGCGCATGTGAGAGTGATGGATTTTTGATTGCTGACGATATGCATGATGACTTCATGTTTGTTTTTGTCATAAAGTGGAGGATGAGTCATGCTGACCTCATCAAATGACATCTCACTTTATTACCTGGAGAGGTGGGTCCCCTCCTTATTATTCTATATTTAAAAATGGATCTTTATTGGTGGAGTGCTAGAGGTGCTCCTAGTTTGTGAAGTGTCGGAGGTGCTCCAAGTTTGTGAAGTGTTGGAGGTGCTCCAAGTTTGTGAAGTGTTGGAGGTGCCCCAAGTTTGTGAAGCACTGGAGGTGCCCCTAGTTTGTTACAGAGATGTGTTTTAGTAACTCTTGGCACCTGATTACCTCCATAGCTTGATTATTCCTATCTGGCAAGAAGAAGGGAACCTCCATTTACTAGTTTTCAATCCCCTTGGTTGAGAAAGACAGCCATTTACTGGTTTTACATCTTTCTCTCTCTTTTTTTTAAGAAGGCTGTCATTTGCTAGTTTTCAACCTTCCCCTTTTTTTTCTTTTTTTTTTCAAGAAGGCTGCCATTTGCTAGTTTTCAACCCTTTTTTTTCCAGTCCAAATCTATGACAAAGGATGTGTCCCCTATAACCAAGCACAAATCTTTGATGAATTCTTCCTTAGTTGATGGCCTTTTATAGAGTCAAATCCTGTGGCCATTCACTAAGAATGTATCTGTGCTTCCATCAAATGGGTGCTAGCAAAACTGTTTCATTCTCAAAAACTTCCTTTATCTGATAAGGACCCATCCATTGAGTTTGTAGCTTTCCCTTGAATTCCTTGAACTTGAATCATATAGGAGAACCCAATCACCTTGTTGAATTGTCCTCCTTTTGATGTGCCGGTCATGCCATTGCTTCCTTTGATATTGAGCAAGTTTTGTTTGATGTATGGCCTCTGTATGGATTTCATCCAACTCATTGAGTTGAAGAATCATGTTCTTTTGTGCTATAGACAATGGTAGACCGATATCTAATAAACTTTTGAGCATTTGCAGTTCAAATTCTATAGATAGGATGGGTTTCTTTCCATAAACCAATTCATATGGTGAGAATTTGGTTGTGGACTTCCAAGTGGTATTGTAAGCCCAAACTACTTTAGGTAATCTGTTAGCCCAATCCTTTCTATTCATGGCCACTGTCCTTGTCAGGATATTCTCCAGTTTCCTATTAGTCACCTCCACCTAGCCATTGGCTTGGGGATGGTAGGGTGAAGATTTCATGTGCTTAACTTGATATAAGTCTGTTAATGCTCTAATTACTTGGGAAGTAAATTAAGGTCCTCTGTCTAAAACTATTGATCTTGGGGATCCAAACCTCAAGAAAATTCTGTTATAAAGGAAATTAGCAACTTTCTCTTCTCTTGCAAATTGCAATGCTTGAACTTCAGCCCATTTAGCCACATAGTCTATGCATACTAGACCCCATTCCTCAAATGGTTCCAACATTACTTGAGGATGAAGTGACATTTCCTAGGTGAAAGTTGGCTGTCCCATCCTTTGGCATTGATCACACTACTACACATACTTCTTGGTATCCTTATGAATAGAGGGCCAGTAGTAACCAGCTCCCAGAATTTTGAGGATGGTTCTATGTGAAGAATAGTGCCCACCAGATGGTTCATCATGGCATGCCCTTAAGACATCAAAAATTTCATTATCTTTTAGACACTTGTGTAAAATGAAATCAGGACCACATTTAAACAGTAAACCATTTAACCATTTGTAAGATAAGCTTTCCTTAAGTAAGCATTTCTTTTGTTTTGAGGTAAAATGGGATGGAAACAAGCCTGTAGCTAAGAGATTAGCTATGTCTGCAAACCAAGGTGCAGTAGAGGAGATAAGAAAAAGATGTTCATCTAGAAATCTATCCTCCACTAACTAGTTCTCTCCACCTATATGCAATCTTGACAAAAAGTTAGCAACAAAATTAAATTTGCATAGATTATCAACTATGGTAATGTCAAATTCCTACAATAGCAATAACCACCTGAATATCCTTGCACCCACTACTAGCTTATTCATTAAGTATTTGATGGTTGCATGATCAACATGTACAAATATTTTGTATCCAGTGATATAATGATTGAATTGGTTTATAGCATATATGACTGCCAAGAATTCTTTTTCAGTTGTGGTATAATTTCTTTCTGTAGAGGTAAGGTTTTTACTAATGTAGTAAACGGCATGCATACCTTCTCCCTCCTCTTTTTGTCCTAAGATTGCTCCAATAGACTCATTTGAAGCATCAATTTGTATGTGAAATGGTAGAGTCCAATTGGGTCCTCTTAAAATAGGTATGATAGTAAGTTTCTCCTTAAGGATTTCAAATTCTGATTGACAATCTTCTGTCCATAAGAATTATGTGTCTTTGTTAAGCAGGGTAAATAGAAGAGCAGCTATTCTACTAAAATTCTCTATAAATCTCCTATAGTAGCCTGCATGACCTAGAAAACTTCTAACATCTGTCTGATTTTTAGGTGAAGGTAATTGTTTGATGACTTCTATTTTGTTTTGGTCCACCTTGATCACATTTGCTAAAATGTGGTGTCCCAATATAATTCCTTCCTCTACCATCATGAAGCACTTTTCATGGCTCAAAGATAGTCAATTTTTTTCACAATATTTTAATACCTTCTCTAGGTTTATGAGAGCTTCTTCAAAGTTGTCCCCATACACAGTAAAGTCATCCATATAGACTTTCATGCACTCATTAGCTAATTCAGCAAAAATGGCTAAAGCAAGCCTTTGAAATGTAGCTGGAGTGTTACATAGTCCAAATGGAAGAACTTTGTAGGCAAAAGTTCCCCAAGAACAAGTGAAAGTGGTTTTATCCTAATCTTCAGGTGCTACCTAGATTTGGTTACATCCACTGAACCCATCTAGGAAAGAAAAGTACTTCCTCCCTGCAAGGTTATCCAACACTTGGTCAATGAATGGTAAGGGAAAGTAGTCCTTCTTTGTTGCTTTGTTTAGCTCTCTATAGTCAATACACACTCTCCACTTCCCATTCTTTTTAGGCACTATGACTAAGGGTGAGACCCATTGACTGTTTGAGATTGGATATATAAACCCTGCTTGCAACAATTTTTCTATTTGAATCTTAACAATGTCTTTTAAAGTAGGATTTAATCTTCTCTGGGGTTGTCTGACAGGTTTGACTTCTTCAGTGTATATATGATGAGTACATATCTCAGGAGGAATACCCTTCATATCTTGGTATTCCCAAGAAAAAGCTGCTGAATGGGAAATTAGGAGTTTGATAAGTGCTTCTTCCTATTTTTTCGCTAACTGGGTATTGATATTCAGAGTTTTCCTAGGTAAAATCATAACCTATTTTGTGATCTGATCCATAGATGTATTCAATCCATATCTTGGAGTCATGGTATTGGGGGGGCAAGAATGTGGAAGCAACATGTGAAATGTGGCTAAGTCTTTGTAAAAGGTTTCTCCACAAGGAATGATATTTGCTACAGTACAATGAGCTGAAGTGAGAAGTTCTCTACTTGAATCTTGGGCTAGCTCCATTATATCCTCATTAATAAGAATGTGGGTGATATCTTCCATTGTATCATAGTGGATTTCTTCTTCTATCTCACCCAAATGTTTTTTGATGGTAACCATAGCTACTAAAGCACTGTTTTCCATGTTATCAAGCTCCTCTACCCATACTCTTCCTAAATAATGTATTGATGGTTTAGCTGGAGGATACAAAGATATTTTCTTCAAATCTATTCCATTAGAAATGACCATATCCCCAATTTGACAATCAATAGATGCTGCTACTATAGCCAGCCATGGTCTTCCTAATATCAATGGATAAGCATTTCGTTGGTTTCTTGGTTCTAATATCAGGAAGTCTACTGGGAATTCCCATGATTCTATCACAACTGGCACATTAGTAATCACCCCTTTTGGAATAACTACTGACTGGTCAGCAAGTTGAAGGATTGTAGATGTGGATTGGATACCTGTTAGGGCCAATTTGTCCATTGTATGAACTGTCACTACATTTATTGCTGCTCCCAAATCAACCAAAACATTTGAAATTTCTACCCCTGAGATGTAAATAGTTATGATAGGATTTCCAGGATCTCCATATTTTGGGAGGAGCATTTCTCCCATTAGGAGGTCTACTACTTTTCCTTCCGCATGGATGGTGGAAGGAAAGTTTTTCTTCTTGCCCTGGGTCTTAACACAGTGTTGTTTGATGAATTGGTTCAGTTCAGGAACATCCCTAATTGCTTGTAGGAGCAAAATTTCAATGTTCAATTGTCTAATTTCTTGTAAAAGTTCTAATTCCAGGGTAGATTGGACTTGTTGTTGTAAGACCTTTTTCTGGGGAACATGTTGTTTGAGTCGTTTTGAGTATGGTGCTAGTTTTTCTATATCTAAAGCATCTCCAGAGTTCTTATCAAAAATGTTTCCAGGGGTGTTCTCCAGAGTCATTCTTTTAGGAGGAACTTTGGAGTTATCCGAGGATGATTCTTTTAGCACTATTTTGATAGTAATCTCCTTTAGAAGCTGAGTGGATGGATTTTCAAGTTCCTCATCATTGGTTACTTCAACTATAATTGGAGAAGATGGTCTTGGAAGTCCTTTCCCAGAATGTAGCTAGAGATTATTGGAATATATAGCATTAATACCAGCCATGTTTTCTTGTTCTGTCATGTAAACAACTACTTCCTGCTTATTCTGTGGGTTTGGTATAGGTTGAGCTGGTAAGGGTGGTTGGATAACTGGTTCATTTTGTGACTATCCTTGTGTGTTGGGGGTCCAGTTAGCAATGCTTGTTGTTGAGGTTGGAAACGTTGAGGTTGTCCCTGGTATTGTTGATTATATCCCTGTTGAGGACCCCAATGAGGCTACATGTTTTGTGATCCAAACTGTTGTGGCCACTGTTGATTCCCTCAGGGCTGATTTTGCCAATGTTGGTTCTACCATTTTTGGTTTGGCCAATCTTGTTGTCCCTAAGGAGGATTATTTTGAGGCCCATGCCAAGTTGGATTCCATTGATTATTTTCCCAATTAGAAGGAACCCTATAAGAAGCCTAGTTTGGATACTGATTATAAGGAAAATTCCCAACTTGTTTTTGTCCTACATAGTTCAACTCCTCTTCTATAATAGCATTCATTTTACTTAGCCTTTTTAAAGCTTGGAGTTGATTGCATTGATTGGTAGGATGTTCCCTATCACAGATCTGATAGATCTCTGATTTATCTAAAGGGCATTCTCTTAACAGATGTTTGTTTCTACACCTATGACAATAGATGGAGAGTGGTTCAATTGTTTTGTCTTGATCATTTGTTCTAGTTTTTGCCTAAATCCCATCTAATGTGGTATTCAGTTGGACTAGAATATCTATTTTGAGATTTGTAATTTCCTCCATTAACTATCCTATTTCATTCTTCCCTTTGAAAGATTTGGGTGTTCTCACTCCATCTTGGGTTCTGGAATAGTTCCTACAAAGTTCTTCTATAAAATGCATATCCATTTTATTGATATTCCCTTTTCCCATGAGATCTAGTGCCTGTTTTGATTCTTTGTCTAATCCTTTTACAAACAAGGTTTTGGCCAAAGAGTGATTTACAGGATTGCCATACATTCTCAAAGCAAAGTTGAACCTGTCCACATAATCTTCTAAGGTCTCTTCCTCTCTTTGTTTAATTTTGAATAATTCCTCATTTTTGTCATTGACTGTACAGTAGTTTTAGTATTTTCCCAAGAATTATGTCTCCATCTGATCCCAGGAATGGATGGAGTTTTGGGGCAAACCCATGAACCATCTCATTGAAGAATCTTTTAGAGTTGAGGGGAACAGTTTGAGTTTTTTATTATCTGATCCATAATCATAAGTCTAGCATACCACTTTGAATTCAAACAAAAACTGATCTGGATCCTTAGAAGCAAGACCCCTAAAATTTGGCAAATGTGCAGGTGAAATATTTTTCATAGGGGCATTGTCTCTAGTAGCCAAAATAATGAGATATGAGAAGGTTCTTGGAGCTTGATTATTTTCCTCTTCATGATTATCATGATTATCATCCATGTCTAATACTAGTTCTTCTCTTTGAATTTCTACCTAGAATTTCTATTGCAATTCTTGGATATAATCAGTGAGTGGAGGAATTAGAGGGTCTAAGGGGTTATTTAATTCAGGTGTAGTTTCCAAGGTAGGTTCTCAATGTCTCTCTTCAACAAGATCTTGTGCCACCCCACTGCTTTCTCCTATAGTTTGTTGATGGGGTGTCTATTTTATGTTTCTTCGTTTTGAATCTCTAGCTCTAACAATATAGATTCAATCTATCCTAAAACTGTTTAACTAAGTTTCCCTAATTAACATAGAGATCCCCAACAATGGTGCCAAAAATGACAAGGGTCATTGGTCCTCGACATTTAATCATATTTTCATGTGTCAAATCCAGGGTTGTGTCGTTGGCTATCTACAATTAGGAATCCTATAGTTGCCAGTTTATCTAACTAACTTTAATGATCTCTATTGATTGAAGAAATTAATGCTATTGATCTATCTGCTATGGAAATGAATTCTAGGAATATTAAAAACATAGATGAAATAATGAATTGCTAATGTAGATCTATACTATTCCATACAATTGAAACATATATTTATCTATGAGAAAAATAGTAACTATATTTCTAAACAAAATCTGAAATAGAATAATAAACAAACAATGCTAGCCTTCTGCCTTGGTGGTGGGAGTGGGCCCTTGCTCCACACCCTTAGGGATGAAGACCAAAGCAATGAATTAGCCCAAGAAGATAATATCACAATTCACTTTCAGTCCAATTCCATCAGCTTTTGTAATCAAAAAAATGTTTATATCAAAATGAGTTTATAATAACAATAATTCGCTATCTATTCTGCTGCTACCTTTGTAAGTTTATATCTAATCCAGTAATGAGATATCACTTACACTAACTACTAGTTCATCAATGAGATAGTACCAATCTCTTATTCTACTAATTGTTTAACTACAGAGTAAAAAGTCATGCAATTAAAATAGATTTAGTGGAACAATAGTCTCACTAAATCTGAGTCTTAGTTTTAAATACAACTAGGCAACGAGGCCCTAAAATATAGGTATTTAATCAGTTTGTTGAGAACTCATGCAAAATCAAAAAGAAAGATAAAACTTCCAGCAGTTAACTACGGTCTTCATTTGATTACTCAGGTGCTGATTGAGTAATATCTAGAGCACCCCAATTACCACTGGAAGTGTTGACTGGCAGTGTTGTTGGAAATTTGCATTTGTGTTGAGGATGCTTCAGAGGTGTGTGCTACTATCTGTAGCTCCAGAGATATGATTTATGGCTTTCTATTCAGCTCTGGAGATGTGCTCATGACTTCAGTTCAATTCCAGAGATGATTCACCCCCCTTATCATCTCTCCAATCATATTGGAAAATATTGGAGATTGGTGCAATATCCTTATGTCAACTCCAAAGATTATTAGGACCACCTCCAGAGATGACCAAAATTGTCTTTGCCTTAACATTTGTACCTATAGATTCAAAAAGAGAGAATTTCTACATATTTCCATCAATTCAATGCACATTAGTCCTTTAATCAGAAATAATGATTTTAAGTAATTCATCTCTCATTAATCATAATTAGAACAATCTTGTTAATCTACTTTGGTGCAGTCATCAGGACAATGGAATAAGGAAGGAAAAAGAGGGGTAAAAAGTTGTATTTCATGGGTGTTACCTTGCACTCATCAAGAGCCTAAGGTTAAAATTATGAAGCTAGATCTTGATGTCATTTTAGCCCAAGGTAGAGAAACCAAAGAAACAGAAGAAGGCTAAAGTTCAATCAAGAATTTACAAAGATGCCACAGGATCCAAGATAGCTGAAGTAGCTGTCCCGCCAGCTAACATGGATAAAAGACAAGTCATGACTAAAGAATATACCATAACAACTGTTGACTTGGGACCTACTACAAGAAGTCAGAAGGTTGATGAATTCAAAGGCTCAGTTTCTTCCATTTTGGAATAGTTGAATAAGGATGAATTCACTAAGAGGGAGTTGAAACAATAGAATGAAGAACTCAGAGCATGTCTACAGTTCCTAATGAGACCTCTAGATTCCAAAGGTGAGCCAAGATTAGTCCCAACTTTACTATCAAAGGATGAATTAACAAAGTTTGATGACATCAAGATAGTGGCTGCTAGAACTCAGAAATGGTTTGACAAAGTATATCAAGAAGGATGTGATGCAATCACCTTTGCAGCAACACTTCATAAAGACTTCTATAAATTGTGTAACCAATGGGAAGAATTGCACAAAGAATACGACCCTTTTGATGAATACTATTCTCACATGTTTCTACAGGTGCAAGCAATGAGGGGTCTGCCCACTTAAACACTATTGTCAGAGAATATCTTAACAGCTTACAGATTATACAAAATAGTAGGATGGTACCAGTAGTTGAAATTAAGAAAAGAAGTCTTCAATAATGTCAGAGAAGCCTATAAGGTGGCTAATGATCACATACTATCTTTGATCTATGAGATAAATGACTCTTTGAGGGACTACTTAGTAATCAATTTTGATGATCTGGCTCCATGTGATGTGTAGGCTTGTAAGGATAAGCTAAATCAAATAATTTTTGGGCAAACTGCATGAAATGTTGTGGGCAAATTAGATAAAGTCAACGATCTTTGGAATGCTTTCATCACATTCCAGAAAAGTAGAAAATTAGTAGAGAAAATGTATATTCAGTACAGTGAAGAGCTGGAAGTTTTTGGATATAGAGCAGGTCACATCAAGGACCCAAACCCCGCCGACATCAATACGGCATTATCATCTTCGGTCAACTATAGCAACAAAAAGGCACAAGAAGACAAAATAGATTTGGATAAGGAACAATAGATATTTTTGAATATTTTGAAATGTAATCCCATAACAAATATGTATTTCTATATTTGGAAGGTCATGTGACACTATTTTGTCTTTATTATGCCTTGAAAATTGTCTTTTCAATATATATAGTTAAATGGGTATTCAATTTGTCCAAGTTCAATGTATTTGGAGGTCATTTTTCATCCTTTTCCCAAGAGACAAATTGTACCTCGGGAATGCAATATGTTGTTACAAATGTATTTAATGTTATTAAATCTAGGTCGTCGGTGTTGAGATAATCTCCACCATGTATTCAAAAACTTAGTATGATGCCTCTCCTATATAAAGGGCCATTCTTCTCTCACTTGTAAGACTCTTGATGCTGAATTGTTGATGCTCTGCCATTTGAGATTAATACAAAGCAAGTTTCTCTAGTGATTCTGAGAATTTGTTCACTTGTGTTATCTATCTAGTTTCATGGTTTGCTTCATGATCTGTAATTAGTTAGTCATGCTTTGCAATGTTAATGTCGTGTTGAAGGTATTTGATGAATGTTCTAAGTCCATACTTTTAGTTGGTTGTTGACTATATGTGGATGTGTAAAGTTAGTCTAGACTAGTTATTTTGTGCTGAGTTCAATTGCATTACATTAGTTAAATCATGCCAAAACTAGGTATTTAATGAATGCATGTAGTCTAAAAATCTTAAGAATCCATACAAGATAGCATCATTTTATGTAGTGTTGTAGCAATCAATTAGCTTGGTTACTCAAGAAATTGGTTTAAAATTTAGAACATTTATCTACCATAAACAAACTATGCATTGTGAATGTCACTTAGGAACTTTCTAAACCCTACTCCCTTTTACATTTTCTTTCAAATCAACTGTTAGTTTAGGTTTTCAATAGCATCTTACACTGTCATATCAACTGAAAGTATAAGGGTTTGCATGAACTACTATCCTAATCTATTCAATGTATCAAATTGCATGTAAGACCCCTTGTAGGAATGGCTAGTACATTCCAACTAAGAAATTCCAAGCATGCTAAGACCTAGCTGTATTATCCTTGGAGTAGTCTTACCTAGGGTAGGATACTTTTCAAGAGAGGTGTGATACCAGCAATCATACCTGTGTTGTTGTGTGCTAAACATACCATCAACACTAGGGTTTGAAGATATCTCCACATTCTCTCTACAATTTTTGAGGCTTCCCCATGATATTCTTTTGAATCTTTGACAAGAAAATGGAAGGTGAGTATATATGTAACAGTTTGAATCTATTTTCTTGATTTTTTGATGCAAAAAATGGCCTACAGACTGCGTTCTTGATGTAGTTTCTTTTACATCATCCTTTTCTATGCTTTGTCTTCTCACTATATTTGTTTTACTCTAGTTAAAATGCCATCATGGCTGACTAGTTTCTGAGTTTTTAGAGCTCAACTGTGAGCATACCCGTAGCTTGACCATTTGTTCTTCTCCTCTGCAACAAGGTAACCTTCCTTTCACATCTCTATATTTTCTGAGTGTTTACAAGCTTTGCAAACTGGAAACCCTACTTAATATATGTGAGTTATAACATTCTTAGAAGAATCTTTATTTCCAGGCTGTGGCCATGGCCAACTACATACATGTAATCATTTGTATCTAATACTTAGCTCTATGGGGAAAAAGATTTGACCCATGACTCAAAATGCAACATTTGTAGAATGAAGAACTCCCTATGCTCTGGCTTTGTATTTTCTGAGAGTTTCTTCATAAATTATGACAAGGGTTTGAAGATATCTTTATTTTCTCTTTGTTTTGGCCTCCATGGCATAACAATAGAAGGGTTGTAATATCTTTATCCTCTTGTAGTAGCATGAAACTGAGTTTTTCTCCATCATAGCATCTACAAAAATAATGATATATGTTGTAAGGTTGTTCTTTGCAAGATCCTTGTCTTCTTGACTACTACTAGTTCCATTGTGAGTGCAAACACCTTAATAGAACTACTTGTATTCTACAAAATCTCATCTAATTTTTCTTCAGTTTGGTTAGAAGTAAATTCACTATTGGAGAGAGAATCTTTGTAATAATCTATCTTGTTCTTTTCTCCTATATGAATATATGCATGATGAGAATCATCTAGGTTGTTGATAGACCTTTTCCTTTTGCTATTGAACCCTTGCATGCATGATGTAGATCTCTCTGTGCCTAAGGGCTTCTACCTTATATCTTGAAAAAGTCACATGTTGGCATGGAAATCTCCTCTGTCAACCTGTTAGGCCTATGTTGATTGTCCTATACATTACTTTTACTCTTATGTTTGTTGTGGATGGCTCTGACAAACCCTTTCTCCCTTTGAAACTATTGTCTCCACGTACACTTAGACCTCTTGTTCATACTAAACCCTTCCTATATTGCATTGTCTCTGTCTTCTTACCATGGAAAGACCTTGTATCTTCATATGTGAGATAGTCTTCTACTATAAGTTATGTCCTCTAACTGAGCTTGGCACTATCTAATATCCCTTTATGACAATAATATGTTTGGCTTTTCCTTATTGTCATGACTATCCTTCTAGAATGACTATCCTAAAGGTTTATCAAGGTATGAAAACTCACACAAGACATTGATAGACTAATATAAAACTTATATGGAAACCCATCACCTTGTCAAGCATTTTCGGTGGCTATAGAAATTAGATCATACGTGAAAGTTTCCTGATGAACTTCAAAACAAGGATATTGATGCATCCAATGTAAGTTAATATAGGTATCAGGGATCTAAAATCTCCCAAAAGTTTTAAGAAACCTAAAAGACCCTACCTCTACCATCATTTCTACCCACTGTCACCTTGAACTGGCTGTCACAATCACACTCATAGTCACTATCTTCCATTATATCATTTCTTTCAGTTGCTCTACTCCATGGTGACTAATTGCTTCTCTAGGTCTGGGTTTTTCATGACTACTCTCTTCCTTTATTATCATGATCAAACTGCATTCTCTTCATTGTATTGACTGTCCTATGCTCATTTGATTTGGTTGTTCCCCCTTGATTGTACTTTGTGGTTCTCTTGATGGCACAATGGATTCTTTATAGCTGGAATATATGGTACTTTGACTTGGTTGTCCCACCTAGCATTTTATGATATAGTTGTTCCACTTTGTATATGCTTTTTGGTTGTTCTATTTGTTGTTCCATGATGTTTTTCTAGCTGAGTCAATCTATTGATGGGACTGTCCTACCTTGATATTGATCCAATGTAGCTATTTTATGATATTCAGATGACACATGATAACTGTCCTACATATATGAATGCTCTTCCACTGTGATTGATCATTTATTATGGCTAAAAATCATGTTTATAATTTGAATATTTCTGCATTAATAACAATACTTGAGCATGTTGGGCTCAACCCTTATGGGAGCCCATTTTCTCCACATGCTTTAATGTCTTCAAATCAGCAACATAACTTTTCCTATACCTACATAGTGAACAAACAAGTTAGCATAAAAACATACCTTTGAAAGTGGACTGATCTCTCTCATGATGATTTGGTCTCCAAATCATGATCTAATTTTGCATATGTCTGATATTGATCTAATTGTATTGATGCATCATTATTGCAAGTTTATAGATCTGTTGATAAGGCATATGATGAGTTTGTATGTCCAGACCTCTAACAAAACCTTTTCCAACATTGCAGGTTCATCATTCTAATTAGGAGCAGGAAGCTGAAAACATGAAGATCAAGATGAAGATAGGAGGATCAACCTTCATTTGAAGGCAGTGATGATATCACTCTCCTCATGTGTTCTTTTCCTTTACTTTATCTTCAGATGTATAGCTTGCATGCTTTGTTGCACTAGCTCAGTTTAGTCATTCCCATGGCTTGTGTGGGATATATTTAAACATTCTCTTGAATAAAATCAGTTATTTTATTTTATGCAATGATTTATGTATGTTTTGCTTTTTGAATCAAATGCATAACATAAAATAACTGAATCTAATTTAAAACATATGTTTAAAACATGATGATGAAATGACAGTTCATAAATACCTTTCCTTTTGCACTGAACTATGGTACTTGGATAATTCAATAACATCGCAACTGAAAGATGAAATCGGTTAGACACCTGTCATTCCTTGAATGCCTGTTCTCTTGTCCTTAGACCAAATTTCACTTATCAGGATGGTTTGACACCTCTGATTGAGCTGTCACATTATCCTCATAAATGATTCTCTATTTTTCTCTTGCCAAGATAGTAGGCATTTGACTGAGTGATCATGCACTTTAAAAATTTTCTTTTATCCCCTTTGTAACAATTGCAATCTAGGCCTTGCTAAATTAGGTGTGAACATAATTTAGTAACATTTTTGGTGACCTCTCAAGGGTGTTTGCCTACTAAACAAAATAGAATCAATAGCCTTGCAAATCCATTGGGCATATGAGTCTTTTCTTGCCTGAAACTTTGAGAAATCTCTTGCAACTCAAACTGGTAGAAAACTACAGTAGCAAAACAAAACTAAAATTCAAACTAATCTGACCTATTTAGGACATGGCCAGCAAAATGTGCTTATGCACTTCTTGGAAAATAAAATACTAAACTAAAAATCTACTCTACCCTACACTAACCAGCCATAGAAGTTGGTCAAACAAACCCATTAACTAGCTTTGCAAAATAACTTCCCTTTCTAACTAAGAAAGGATGTTTTGCAAGGTGATTTTCCACTAATAAGATATGATTTGTAAGAACATACCTTATAGAATATTGAAAAACTCTTTGAAGAACAAAAGAAAACTCATTAACTATCTGAACCTGATCACAGATATTGTTGTCATGGGGTGAACAGATGATCTGATTCTACTGTTCTAAGCCTGCAATCTCCTCTCTGGGTACAACAACAATCTGTGTCTCCTTATTTAGCTCTATGTCAGCTAAATCCCTAATTTGACATCCTCTTGCAAGGATGAACCTTTGGCTAATACTCCTGGTGTCTTGATTTAGATCTATTGTCCTATTTTCAGTTGCAATCTCAACCTAACTTGAAAAAGTTAGCTTGCATGAATGAAATGAAGAAAAGTCTACCTCTTTGACCTGAATATGCTGCTCACATACTGTTGACTCATATGATACTAGCTTATCATCAATGTTATAACAAAAAACTTCTATGATGCCTGAAAACATGCTCTCATCTAACTGATAATCTTGCACTGAATCCATATAAATTTCATCCCTTTGTTGCTCAAAACTAGGCATTGATGTTAGAATGCATGTGTTATCTTGATTCTCATCTACAAACTTAGGAAGTTCATCAAACAAATCAGCTAAATTTTGAGACTCAACCTCTACTTGGAAAGCAGTACCCTACTTTTGGTCTTGCTGCACTTGTACAAAATTTGCATTTCTCTCAACATCTTGATTACTCAAAACAAGGCTGTTGTCTATGATCTGCTCATTAATTAGTAGTTTGTCTAGATGATTTATATCATTCTCACAACCATTCTCACCCACAAAACCAGGGAGTGCATCAAATATACTAACTAAAACCTTCTTAACATTATCTAAGCTTGCAACAAACTCATCAAGGTCATCCCAAAAAGAAAGTTCATCACACTCCTCTTAAATTTCTAATAAAAAAGGATTGTTTCTTACCTTATGGCAACTTTCATCAAACAATAATTCATTAGAAGGTTCATTTTTGTGATCCTCATTCTAATCCAAGGTTGTAGAATGATCTTCTTGATCTGCCTCGTTTACCTTTTCATTCTGTTGTTCTGGCTGATTCTCTGAGATAAGAGTTATAACACTCTCATTATCTTCAACAAAAGTAGGCAGTTGATCAAACAAAGAAACCAATTCTTTCTCCTCATGTGGTGCTTTATCCAATGAAACTTGGGCACTCTGTCTTTACAACTGAAGACTTTCACCTTGTGACCTCTGTACTCTGCTTTCATTCATCTTATAAACAACATTAGAAAATATTTCAAATGAATCAAAATGGAAAGGATTTGGTATCAAACATGAGTCAAACCCTTTAACATATGTATTATGTTCATTTTCAGTTGGAGACATAGTAAAAATAGTAGAAACCTCTTGCTCCACATCTAATTTTTCTAATTTCGTGGGACAAGAAGGACTACAAGAAACTTCAGCTACTGGGTTGAAACTAGGAATCTAGATTGGTTCATATTTTACTACATCTTCCCCTTCCTAATTTTGGATTGGTATGGGAGAGGTAGCCTTAACAAGATTTGGCATTTTATAATCAGGATACTTGGTCCAAGAAGGCTGCCATGTTTGTTCAAAACTTTGATGACTTGGTTTAGGTATTTGATATGATGGACACTAAGGATTAATGGATTGATTTTGAATGTAAATAGGCTCCTGAGCAAAATCAAAACTTCTAAAACTTGGAATTTGATACCTACTAACCTCATTTTGAACAGGCTGATTTGGAATGAATGCAGCTATCTGGACCTCATATCTTTGTGCTTGTGCAAGCAAGTGTTTTATTTGTTCCTCTTTGGCTGCAACCTCCCTTAAGAGATCTTCTTCATCTTGTTTTCTTTGCATCAGCAAGTCTTTCTCATAGAGATAGGTCTGATAAGCCATCTCTTCCTGTTGCTGCTCATACTCTTGCTGCTTCTTGATTTCTTCTATCTACTTATTGATTTCTAGCAATGTGTTATTGAGATCAAGCATAATACTCTTTATGCTTGCAATCTCTTCCTTTTCACTCACTTGAAGCTGGTTGGGAAAGATATACTACTAGTTTTGAAGAAAATAGGCTTCTTGAAGCTGATTTGGTTTATGTATAGGCTGCCAACAAGGCTGAACTGGGGTGGGTGGGAGGTAAGCATGTTGAGCATGCTGATATACTACTATTGCATGGTTGTTTGGGATAAAACTAGCAACATTCTCAATCTGATATGTCTGGCTAGAAAGCTGGTACTATTGGTTATAATGAGGAAAATGATTGTTTGGGGATCAAGAGCTTGGATTTTCATGATATGACGGAGGATACCCATAATTGCTGCAATCTCTAGATATTTTACATGAAAAGTTTGAATCATATAACTGTCAAAACATGAACGTTAAAAGACTGCACCAACCTGATGATGGGGAGCGCACAGTGGGAACCACAGAACAGGCCCTAATTTACCCACTGTTGGTAAGACTTAAACAAATAGCTACCGATACATCTCCATCGGCCAGACAACCACCGTCGAAAAGACTTTCCTAAGTCTTACCATTGATCAAACTTATGCCAATAACTGTCTTTACTTTCTCTTCGGCAAGAAACCATGGGACTCACACTGAGTCATTCAACTCCTTACCGTCAGCGAGACTTCTTCTATCGGTCCAGTCTTACATCCTTCTATCGATGCACCGATAACGGTTAAGTTCCCCATGCCTCGACCGTGAGGATTTCCACACTGGTTAGCTGTGACCTTATCGGTGAGACTCTTCTCGTCAGGGAAACTTTTAATTCATCTGCCAATGTCACACCTCCTCCTGATGGTATTTACCTTCGGTGAAACTTTCACTATTGGTCAGACTTTCCCCAGAGTTGCCGATAAGCCAATCACTCTGATGCCACTTTAGACCTTCACTCATTGGCGTTACAATTACTATCAACCACCTTAGGGTTTACTACACTGATACACCGTTGCACAGTCTACCTTCCCTGAACCCTAGCACATGGAGATGCTAGGTCAACCTATTGTGCACCTCGTACTGTCTGGATCCTCTGCACTGCTGAACAATGAAACAAAATAGGAAATAAACAAATTTTGTACAATGAAGCCATTCCACTGATTTCGACAGAAATCTCACTAGTGGAATGCTTCACATCGACATTTTGCAACAACAAAAAGCATAGAAGGAATGGAAATCTACAGCTAACAATTTGTAGTTACAGGAAATGAAAATCAAATTAACATAATAGAATAGTTTGATTTCTCCTTAACACAATGCACAATTACAATCAATCTCCTCTCTTTGATCTGATTATCCATGCTTATTTGGTTCATTCCTCTAGGTTTATAAACTCACCCTAAGGAAAACCAACAAACAACTGGGAGAAAAACCAATCGATTCCAAGCGGCCGGGACCAACTGTCTTAAGACTAACAATTTGACAAAAGTGACCTAAGTCACTTGGGACTTACAAACAAAAATGAAAATGCATTGGTCAAATAGACCTTATTACAGCACAAAACATGATTTCAAAACAAAACATGAACTTAAATGCCTCACGGAGGCCACCTTATGTTAGGTGCTCCTGCACCATACACCCCACCTAGAAAAGAACTCATGCCACATGAGTTGAGACTGTGTCTTGGTCCACCATTATCCTTTGCTACCTCATGTCTTCTCCATGATCTCTGGACTGCAACCTTCTTCCATGGGATTAAAAACTCATGCCTAGCATTGTAGGCTCTACTCACACCTTGCCATGAGTGAGTGCTTGCAACCAGATTTGTATGTTGCATGCCATGATTGCTTACTGTCATATCTACCTGAACACCTCTATTCAAAACCTTGGTTAATCCTTCTTGTACTGCTGCTATGGTAAAATGTGATGGTCTTTCAACTCTTGTTGGCTCGAGAGGACAAACAATGGTCCCTACTATGATAGCGTCTCCTTCTTTCCAACCACTTTGTGGCTGCTTGTAGACCTGCTCTTTAACCTTCTTCTGATCCATTTCAAACATCACCATCTGATCTCCATCATTCAAAGATGAAATCATATTCAAACTTTGATCTTTGACAACCCCACTCCTTGAGGTATCCTCAACTTTCCTTGTCTCTTCTTCATTGATGTTTACAAACTCTTTCTTACCCACCAAAATGATCTTGGCTACCTTCCTTACTTCAGCATGTTCTTGCAATGGTGTCATCAAAAAAGTCCTCCCATCCTTCTTGATGGTGTATGTGTTAGCATATCCATCATATAATGCTTGCCTATCAAATTGCCATGGCCTACCTAAAAGTAGGTGACAACATTCCATGGGCAAAATGTCACATAAAATTCTATCCTTATATTCTCCAATATGAAAATCAACATATGCTTGTTCATCTACCAAAAGGGATTGACTATCACTTACCCAGGAAGCTTTATAAGGAGTTTGATGAGGAATCCTTTCTAGGCTCAATTTATCCACCATTTCCTTAGACACCATATTATCTGTTGAACCAGAATCTATCACTACCTTGCATATTTTACTTGTGCTTTTGCAATTGATCCTGAAAAGTGATCTCCTTTGTGACGGTTCAGTGTGCACTGGTTCTTTGAGCAACGTCCTCTTGATCATCAGATTTTCTCCCATCTCTGATGTCAAAGTCACTTTAGGTGATGTCACACTCCTTGCATCCTTGAGTCAATGTGGTTCATCTCTCATTACCATGAGAAGGTGAGGCCTTCTCTGGACACTTATAGGCTAGGTGTCCTATCTGATTGCAATTATAACATCTCATGTTGGAGAACTTGGATCCCCTACCTGATCCATTTGTCCCATCTCTTCCATTAGGCCTTCTTCCTTGGTAGCCTCCTCTACTACTTGAGTTCCCAACTTTCTCTTCTTGACTAGACTCACCATTAGGCCTCTAGTTAGGACTTCTTCCTCCAAAATTGCTGCCACCTCTTCCTCTACCTTGTTGCTCGCCTTTCCTCTTCAGCTTCTCTTCAGCTCTTAATGCTACTTGAAAGCATTTTTCCATGGTTTCAGGGGTAAATAAACTTATTTCATCTTGAATATTAAACCTCAGGCCATTTAGATACCTTTCTACCTTGGCTTTTTCATCTTCCATGTACCCACAGCAAAGAGTGTATTTGTGGAACTCCTTGGTGTAAGTAGCTACATCCATATCTTTTTGCTTAAGGTTTTGCATTTTCCTATAGATCTGTACCTCATAGTCAGATGGAAGGAACTGGGACTTGATCTTCTATAGCATTCTGGTCCACGAAGATATCATACTCTTCCCATTCTTTACCCTCTCTCCTTGGGCGTAATTCCACCATGTAAGGGCAGCACCTTTGAGTTTAGTTTTTGTAAACTTAACTCTCTTACTTTCAGGAACTTCCTTGTATTTGAAGTAGTTGTTCAGAGCCTCAATCCATTCCATGACTTCATCAGCATTCATCTTTCCACTGAACATGGGGATATCTATCCGAGCCTTTGAAGAGTCCTTGCCAATAGCCTTAATGGCTTCCAGGAATTATTTTTGTTCAGCTGGTATCTCTGCCTCTTCTTGTTCTTCTTCTTCCTCTCCATCAGATTCATCATCTGATTTCTTTCCTATCTTCAGTGCCTTCAACTGAGCCTGGAGTGTTTCCTTGACTCCAATCTTGATCATCTCTTCCATCTCTTGGAACTTCTTAAGCACTTCTGCTATCATCCCCTTTGGAGGCATGATGCTAGCCTCTCCTTCACTCTCCTCTGCTGACATATACTATTCACAGACAATACCCAAACGCCAACACTCCTGCAAATCTTCAATTTGAATTGCCACCCAAATCATTTTAGGCTCTAATACCAATATGATGGGGAACGCACAATGGGAACCGTAGAACGGGCCCTAATTTACCCACTGTCAGCAAGACTTAAACAAATAGCCGCCGATACATCTCCATCAGCTAGACAACCATCATCAGAAATACTTTCCTAAGTCTTACCATTGATCAAACTTACTCCGATAACTGTCTTTACTTTCTCTTCGGCAAGAAACCACGGGACTCACACTGAGTTATTCAACTCCTTACCATCGGCAAGACTTCTTCTATGCCGAGTCTTACATCCTTTTGCTGATGCACCAATGACGGTTAAGTTCCCCAGACCTTGATAATGACAGTTTCCACATCGGTTAGTTGTGACCTTATCGGTGAGACTCTTCTCGTCGGGGAAACCTTTAACTCATCTGTCGATGTCACACCTCCTCCCGATGGCATTTACCTTCGGTGAAACTTTCACTATCGGTCAAACTTTCCCTAGAGCTACCGATAAGTTGATCACTCCGATGCCACTTCATACCTTCACTCGTTGGTGTGACAATTACTATCGGCCACCTTAGGGTTTGCTACACTGATACGCCATCGCACAGTCTACCTTCCCCTAACCCTAGCACATGGAGATGCTAGGTCAACCTACTATGCACCTTGCACTGTCTGGATCCTCTGCACCGCTAAACAATGAAACAAAATAGGAAACAAACAAATATTGTACAATGAAGCCATTCCACTAATTTTGACAAAAATCTCACTAGTGGAATACTTCACATTGACATTTTGCAACAAAAAAAAGCATAGAAGGAATGGAAATCTACAGCTAACAATTTGTAGTTACAGGAAACAAAAATCAAATTGACGAAACATAATAGTTCGATTTCTCCTTAACATAATACACTTACATTAAATCTCCTCTCTTCGATCTGATTATCCATGCTCATTTGGTTCATTCCTCTGGGTTTATAAACTCACCCTGAGGAAAACCAACTGATTCCAAATGGCTGGGAGAAAAACCAACTAATTCCAAGCGGCTGGGAGACCAACCGTCTTAAGACTAACAATTTGACAAAAGTGACCTAAGTCACTTGGGACTTACAAACAGAAATGAAAATGCATTGGTCAAATAGACCTTATTACAACACCAAACATGATTTCAAACAAAAACATGAACTTAAATGCCTCACGTAGGCCACCTTGTGTTAGGTGCTCCTGTACCACCTGATTCCTTGTAGATTCCTGGGTTGCTAAAACCTGCTAATAGATGCTCAAAGTTGCCATGGTGTTTTGATGATTTTACCTCCAAAGGCTGAAAAGATCTGATCTATCAAACCAGAAACTCAGAGTTGCGAGGTATTTGAATTGAAACCTCCAAAAATGTTGTATTAACTACTGCTCATACCAAAACAATAGAAAGAATAAGTTCTTTATTGAGCTAGAAATCAGTTCAATGTCCCACTAGGCATGCCAAAAACTATTGATGAGCAGGATTGCACCCATTATGCAAAGTTGTGAATCTTAGCAATCCTGTGTAACATGGGATCAAACTTAGGCTATGGGTGACCTATGGTGAGTTTGAACCTCCAGATTATGGGTTGGTTCCCTTGTAATTTTTAATGGATCAATGATTTGGTAAGGAAAAGGTTAAAAGGATCTACTAAAAGCACTAAAATTGTAATCTAAAGTTTGGTGATGCACCTAATTTTGATGGAAAACTACAAATCTAACTCACAATAGATCTCAAAAAATCTATCCACACAATCCACTTTTAGTAATATGATCACAAAATTGATTCTAAGGGAGGCTGGAAATAACCTTCTTTTTGAATGAAAATAGGGTTCTCACAACATGAAAGAAAATTATTCCAATTGCACAACCTAGGACCTGTGATTTCAATGCTTTCTAATACATGCAAGTACAACAGAGACAATGATTTTAAAGGTTCTGATATTAAACACAATAAAATCTCATCAAATCATTCATAAAAGTAGCATTATTGAAAATGTAGACACTTGATTCAACTAAAAAATAAAGGAACACTTGCATCAAAAGACAGAGAATAGAACCTGTAACCTATTGTAATCTCTATAAATCTACAAAATATGAGTTACAAAACCTTCTTCTCTCAACAATGTGTAAGAGTGCAAAAAGGCAAGAACTAGAAAAACCTAAGTTTTTCTTACAATATATAATATGCTCTCTCCAAAAGACCTAGAAAGGTCAACTATAGTTAACTGCCTCTAAAAATAATCTCTCAAAATTGATCCACGAGCAAGCAAGAAAATCCCTAAAAATAAGGGCTATAATTGTCCCAAATCGAGCTAAAATAGCTCCAAACTGATCCTCTCTACTAGTTTGACCAAGAGGTGGACCAAACTCTCGAATTTTGACCCAAAAACCATGCAAAGAACCTCAGTTAACTCTATCCTCCAAATTTGCATGATTTTGGGATGAGAAAACAATGTGAGCAAAAAATAAAGTAATTAGGATAATTACTTTACTATGAGTTACAACTTGTGATAAAATAATAAAGTAATTTATAAGCACATTACTTTATTATTTGTTTACATTATTTTGAGTTGCCAAGTCATGCAAATTTGGATGTATTTGTCTTTTAAAAGATTAAAAAACAAATAATAACTCCTTATCTCTCCCTTTGGATTTACATGAATATACTAATGCATCAATGATGATGCCAAAAATAAATCAAGCCTCCATGCATGCAAAAGATAAAAATATCCTCTTCTACCATCCTTATGTCTCCCATGCAATATAGTAATCTCCTATGCAATTTAATACATTATGCACTTTGCATTAGTTACATGCATTTATCTCAACCTTATAACTCCATATACATCATAGTTTATGCATTTTTATTATGTATAACACCTTATCTCTCCATGCATAAATCACATCATACCTTAACACCACCTTATAGCTCCATTCACTAATGTATAACTCTCCTTCAAAACATTACTTATGTTTGACCTCATTTCCATACTTTGCAATAATTACTATAAGGCATAAAGCCTTATCTTTACATCATTGCTTATGTTTGACCTTTGAAAATTTGAAAGGCAAGACGGATCTAGCCCTCACGAGCCCCTGTGGCATCATGAGGTTTGCCTTGTTAGGTTTGAAAAGGCTTAGAAGTCTTTACCACAGTGAGGAAATGGATTACAATGATTTAACAAAAATAAAAGTCAAAAAACATCAAAAGGTTTTTAGGTTTCTCGACCAAAAAGGGAAGATGTAACCCTAAAACATCATTTGCATTTTGACTTCCTTTTGCTGCTACACTTCAACCTCCACCATGGTTGCTAGGGTTTGAAGATATCTCCACATTCTCTCTACAATTTCTGAGGTTTCTCCATGATATTCTTTTGAATCTTTGACAGGAAAATGGAAGGTGAGTATATTTGTAACAATTTCAATCTTTTTTCTTGATTTTCTAATGCAAAAAATGGCCTACAGGTTACGGTCTTGATGTAGTTTCTTTTGCATCATCCTTTTCTATGCTTTGTCTTCTCACTATATTTGTTTTCCTCTGGTTAAAATACCATCATGGTTGACTGGTTTCTAAGTTTTTAGAGTTCAACTGTGAGCATACCCGCGGCCTGAGCATGTGTTCTTCTCCTCTGCAACAAGGTAAGCTTCCTTTCACATCTCTATATTTTCTGAGTGTTTACAAGCTTTGCAAACTGGAAACCCTACTTAATATATGTGAGTTATAACATTCTTAGAAGAATCTTTGTTTCTAGGCTATGGCCATGGCCAACTGCATACCTGTAATCATTTGCATCTTATACTTAACTCTGTGGGGAAAAAGATTCAACCCATGACTCAAAATGCAGCATCTATAGAATGAAGAACTCCCTATGCTCTGGCTTTGTATTTTCTAAGAGTTTCTTCATACATTATGACAAGGGTTTGAAGATATCTTTATTTTCTCTATGTTTTGGCCTCCATGGCATAACAATAGAAGGGTTGTAATATCTTTATCCTCTTGTAGCATCATGAAACTGAGTTTTTCTCCATCATAGCATCTGCAAAAATAATGATATATGTTGTAAGTTTGTTCTTTGCAGGATCCTTGTCTTCTTGACTGCTACTAGTTCCATTGTGAGTGCAAACACCTTAATAGAACTACTTGTATTCTACAAAATCTCATCTAATTTTTCTTCAGTTTGGTTGGAAGTAAATTCACTATTGGAGAGAGAATCTCTGTAATCATCTATCTTGTTCTTTTCTCCTATTTGAATATATGCATGATGAGAATCCTCTAGGTTGTTGATAGACCTTTTCCTTTTGCTATTGAACCCTTGCATGCATGATGTAGATCTCTCTGTGCCTAAGGGCTTCTAACTTATATCTTGAAAAATTCACCACATGTTGCCACAGAAATCTCCTCTATCAACCTGTTAGGCCTATGTTGACTATCTTGTACATTACTTTTACTCTTATGTTTGTTGTGGATGGCTCTGACAACCCCTTTCTCCCTTTGAAACTATTTTCTCCATGTACATTTAGACCTCTTGTTCATACTAAACCCTTCCTATATTGCATTGTCTCTGTCTTCTTACCATGGAAAGACCTTGCATCTTCGTATGTGAGATAGTCTTCTATTGTAAGTTATGTCCTCTAACTGAGCTTGGCACTGTCTAATATCCCTTTACGACAATAATCTGATTGGCTTTTCCTTATTGTCATGACTGTCCTTCTAGAATGACTCTCCTAAAGGTTTATCAAGGTATGAAAACTCACACAAGACATTGATAGACTAATAGAAAACTTATACGAAAACCCATCACCTTGTCAAGCATTTTTGGTGGCTATAGAAATTAGATCATACATGAAAGTCTCCTGATGAACTTCAAAACAAGGATATTGATGCATCTAGTGTAAGTTAATATAGGTATCGGGGATCTAAAAGCTCCTGAAAGTTTTAAGAAACCTAAAAGACCCTACCTCTACCATCATTTCTACCTACTGTCACAGTCACACTCATAGTCACTATCTTCCATTATATGACTTCTTAAAGCTCTTTCATCTACTCTACTCCATGGTGACTAATTGCTTCTCTAGGTTTGGGTTTTTCATGGCTGCTCTCTTCCTTTATTATCATGACTAAACTACAGTCTCTTCATTGTATTGATTGTCCCATGCTCATTTGATTTGATTGTTCCACCTTGACTGTACTTTGTGGTTCTCTTGATGGCACAATGGATTCTTTATGGCTGAAATATATGGCACTTTGACTTGGCTATCCCACCTAGCATTTTATGATATAGCTGTTCCACTTTGTATATGCTTTTTGGTTGTTCTATTTGTTATTCCATGATGTTTCTCTAGCTGAGTCAATCTATTGATGAGACTGTCCTTCCTTGATATTGATCCAATGTATCTGTTTTATGATATTCAGATGGCACATGACAACTGTCCTACATATATGAATGCTCTTCCACTGTGACTGATCATTTATTATGGCTGAAAATCATGTTTATAATTTGAATATTTCTGCATTAATAACAATACTTGAGCATGTTGGGCTCAACCCTTATGGGAGCCCATTTTCTCCACATGCTTTAATGTCTTCAAATTAGAAACATAACTTTTCCTATACCTATACACTGAACAAACAAGTTAGCATAAAAACATACCTTTGAAAGTGGACTGATCTCTCTCATGATGATTTAGCCTCCAAATGATGATCTAATTTTGCATATATCTGATCTTGATCCGATTGTATTGATGTGTCATTATTGCAAGTTTATAGATCTGTTGATAAGGCATATGATGAGTTTGAATATCCGGAGCTCTAACAAAACCTTTTCCAACATTGTAGGTTCATCATTCTAATTGGAAGTAGGAAGTTGAAAACATGAAGATCAAGCTGAAGATAGGAGGATGAACCTTTATTTCAAGGCAATGATGGATATCACTCTCCTCATGTGTTCTTTTCCTTTACTTTATCTTCAGATGTATAGCTTGCATGCTTTGTTGCACTGGCTCAATTTAGTCATTCCCACAGCTTGTGTGAGACATATTTAAATAGTCTCTTGAATAAATTTAATTATTTTATTTTACGCAATGATTTATGTATGTTTTGCTTTCTGAATCAAATTCATAACATAAAACAACTTAATCTAATTTAAAACATATGTTTAAAACATGATGATGAAATGACAGTTCATAAATACCTTTCCTTTTGCACTGAACTGTGGTACTTGAATAATTCAATAACATCGTAACTGAAAGATGAAATGAGTTAGACACATGTCATTCCTTGAATGCATGTTCTCTTGTCGTTAGACCAAATTTCACTTATCAGGATGGTTTGACAACTCTGATTGAGTTGTCACATTATCGTGATAAATGATTCTCTATTGTTCTCTTGCCAAGATAGCAGGCATTTGACTGAGTGATCATGCACTTTAAAAATTTTCTTTTATCCCCTTTGTAACAACTGCAATCTAGGCCTTGCTAAATTAGGTGTGAACATAATTTAGTAACAGGAATTCCCTAGAGGACTGTCATAGCCTAGACAATCCAATGTCATAGTCTGCAACCTCAAAGTTGCCCAAATACCATATGGGAGCAGTTTAGATTTGAGAGTATGATGTTGTATCTTGAGATAAGATATCTACCCTAACACCTAGTGGTAACATAGAGGTAAATAGCATCATTTAAAAGGGAGATTCATAACCTAAAACTTGTCATCTGTATGAAGTATTGTTGCATGGACAAGAACACAAAATGGAGGCAAGGGGGTAGTGATGTCCTGATTTTTAAAAAATAGTCATACTCTGCCCTATGATAGTCATGAGGGTATGAGGGTAGTGTTGTGGAAGGTAGTCAATGTGCCAAAAGGATTACTATCAATGATGTCACCTCTAAGGTTCATTAAGAAAATTAACTAGCAATGAAGTGAACCACCATCTAGAAGAAGGAAACATAAGGTTTCAAGGAGGCTTTCAAATAAAAACAATTGTAGTTGATTATGGAGCATTGTCATGCCTTAAGACAATCATAAAATAGATGATTGCCATTGTATTATGGAGGATTACCATGGAAAGGAGAAGCTAGGTGTTGTCTTAGGAAGGTTTAAGACCATCCAAGGGGTAATGATGAGGTCAAAACACTAAGGATTATGAAGGAGAAAGTTTGAAGGAAGATTTCCAAAAGACTCCAATACTATGATAGTCATAGTGGATTGATGTACATAAATAGTTTTGTTCCTTTAAGACTATCATGAGTATTGTCATAAAGGAAAATGGGGCTACCAAGAGACTGATGCATGTTCCTATAGCTAAGTGCAGCCTTCCTAAGTGTCCATTTTTATGCAATTGGTGGGTGTAAAGCCAAATTCCACAACCTTTGCTAGCATCCTCCCTACATGTGCCAAAATGGGATATTTGGAATGGGATATGAACATCCATCAAAGCATGAAGGATATGGGAATTATGTCAAATGTTGTAGTTACACCTGCCCTTAGGAGACATGAATGCAAAGTGAGGAAGCATAGGCAAGGCACATGAATTGTTTGGTGGAATACCTCAAAGAAATGTGGTCTAATGGAATGCCATGATTGTAGGCTATGAAAAAAATGGATTTGTTGAAAAAGGATTTAAACACTTTCAAGAAAATGTAATTGGCAGGTGTAAATCCAAATTCCACAACCTTTTCTAGCATCCTCCCTACATGTGTCAAAATGGGATCTTTGGAACAGGGTATGGACATCCATCAAAGCATGAAGGATATGAGAATTTTGTCAGATGTTGTAGTTGCAATTACCCTATGACACATGTATGCAAAATGTAGAATCATAGACAAGGCACATGAACTATCATGGAATGCCTTGATTGCAGGATATGCACAAAATGAATTTAGAAATTAGTATGTAGAAAAAGCTAGAAAGCAAAATATTAAGAAATACAAATGAACACTAAAAATCGTACCTTGGGTCTACGTTGCCATGAAAAATAACCTCATTCACAATCTTGTATAGTCAAAAGCATGCATTATAGTTAAAGAAACAAGATTTTTAATAAAACAATTCTAAAAAATAGAAGAAACAAGAACAAGTTAAGATAAAAATTGTCATACTTGTCCATCTGGAAGTTTAAATGCTAGTCAAGTGTACCTGAGGGGTCATCTCTTACCTTTAGAGTATCCCATATTGCTTCATGATCAACATTACTAATTGTCCATAGTTGTTTTGTTTTTGGTTTTGCATGATGCTTTAGTAACTTAACATTTGTTGGTACAACTAGGTACAAATACATCAATATGGTTTTATGCTTCTCAAAGTCTTCAAAGGTAGGGATGTCATTCTTTCGAATCATATATGTCTGCAACCAAGTCCCAACAATAACTACTGATCCTATAGGATATGTGAACCCATCATCATCTGTCGTAGGTTATGTTAGCTCTTGTTTTCACTATACACATCGTGCCAACCAATAGTCTGATCTCTCTTCATTTTCATGCGGTGCAACAACTGGATAAACATGAGCTGGTTGTACAAGGTCTGAAAGATTTTCATAGTCAAATGAGCTCTCCATGTCATTGACTAAAGATGCTTGACCTTGAGATAAAGGGATTAAATATCGTGGAAGCCATGCATCTACCCACTCGCTTCACTCACAATTATCCCAATCACATTTAATACAACTCTGACAAAAACAAGCTAATTCTCGTATCCAAATAGTCCATGCACTTGCATTTGAGCTTTAAAATGAATGCATCTTTGATGATTCATTGATTCTCTAACAATCCAATTTCCCTCTCGCTATCCCCTCATCAACCAACCAAAAGAACTTATGCACTTCTGAATTAAGAGCCACTCTTTGTGACAATGCATAGTTACACCACTTAACAATAGAATTTGCATCACTAAATGTAGCACCACCTTTAATCTTTAGTTGTTCTTTAAAAAGAGCTCTCTTCACGCATGCACCTGCTCCATCATGTTCACCTTTTCCGTGTCCAGCTTCAAAAAAATTCTAAATATGAGGTATACCCTTCTCTACATGCATTTTGCTCAACCAATAGAACATACGAACATTCTTGAATTGACCAATGCAATTATTTGATGAAATGAGATGTTGATCCATTCTAATATCTTTTTCTTGCAAGAACCCATAAAATTGTTGAAAAAATATTGCACATACTCTAATGAATGAGATTGATCATCACTCATGTAAAAATGGTATTCTCTGACAATCTTCTTGTTCTCTTCTGTACTCTTGGGGGCATGTCTATATGTGATGTAAACAAAAATAGCAATCTGAATAGAATTGTAATATTGGGATTGCACTTCATTTTGGGGTTACAACCTATAGTTTTCTACAAAATCAACTACAAAGACAATAGTTCCAATTAGGAAAAAGTCTTTACACATCCTGAACTATTGATCTAACCAGCGAGACCTATGGTTGTGTTTGGCATACTTGTAGAAAAGATTTTTAAAATCATCAATAAAATAAAAAATACTTACCTCTCTTACAATCAACTCACATCTAGAACCTTCACCTCCACTTTTCAAATTGTATTTCACTATCTCATATCTCTTTTTCTCAACCATTCTCTTTCTAAAATCATGCTCGCTGTCCTCATGAAAACATGATACAAACTTTGATAACCCACCACATTGTAAACACTTTTCATTTAAACAATCATTCTTGTAGAAAATGCAACCATCATCTCTAATACATAGAAATAAATCCAATAAGTCCATAGATGATTTTGGTAGTTGAATTGCACCACACTCCTGTAACATTTTGTTAGTGTGCAAAGTAAAACGAATATTGCATAATAATTCATGATACATAGAAAACTCTTCATGGTATTTGCAACATGTATTATGAGTTTTAAGAGGAACACAATAAAATAGCTTAAGAGATTCAAATGTTCTTTGTGAGATTCTCATACCTAGGTATGTTTCATGATATTGTCTATACAATGTTGTTTGGCTACATTCCAAGTAATGTTTAGGATGTGGTGTGCAGTCTTTATCACCAATTCTTAACTTTAAAACATCTTTTGCATTCAGTGATACCCTAGAGTTAGTGTGCCAAAATTGTTCAATTTCTTCATTTGTGCTATTGATTAGCTTCTTATCAACTCGTGGAAGCCTACCACTAAAATCCCAAGTATCATTTCCAAGAGGACTATCTAGTCTTAATCTTAATGCTAGTGCTTTTGACAATGTTTTACAATTCAATCTTAAGTCAACACAAGTTTGTCTCATTAATTGATCCTTTCTTAATTGTTTGCTTACTATTGAGTTTGTCATTACTCTATGAGCATCTCTTTTATCTTTCTCCTTGCTAGTCTTTTCAATAGAATTGAGTGCATTGAAAAGGCTTCTAACAATAATTTTATTCTAATCGAAGACTTTGTTTAACCAAATCTTTAATTTCTTTAGTAAAGGTATCATTTTGTACATCTTTAGTAATTGCACAAAAAGTTGGCATTGTTTGGTTAATGTTTTATTCTCAAAGTATTCATTGAAGAGTTTTGAAGCCCACAACTAAACTATTCATGATGACCTCTTGCCTTCAAGTTTTTCCATTATGTTCTCATCAATTTGAAGTAACCATTTTGGGGTTCTTGGATGTTTTCCAATTTCATCTTGCTTATTCTCTTCTTGAAAACGTCCTTTGTTCTTAGGTAATTAGGAGATACATTGATTTTCATTGTTTCATCCATGTTATCAACCTCATCAATTTTATCAACAAATGGATTATGGAGTGCAAATTCAATATTATGAGGTTCATATCCACTTTCTTCAAGTGCACATCTTTGTTTTTATTCTTCTTTGTCCATGGTATTGCTCTTATCAATAGGTGTTTCATAACATTTTTCAACATTTTCATTTGCAATATATCATGGTCAATTTCATTCTTATCTAACATTTCATTATAATCAACATTAACACCTTATATCCAAGATTTTGAAATGGCCTCTCCCACTCCTCTTCCTGTCCATGCTCCTGGTTTAAAGGGTTTGTCTATTGCTGGGTTAATTGCAGGGTTTTCTTCTGCTACTGGTGTGGCTGCGGTCATTGGTACATCATTCAGGATAGTGGGCTTAGCTGCTAGGGAATGCCTATGGATGTCATTGCTACAGTGGGGGGCTTGCAGGGTTTGCCTATAGCTGTTGCCATTGGAGCGTCATCCATGTCTGCAGCTGCTGCTTTATAGGATTCATCTACTGCTAGGTTAAAAGCAAGGGTTTTGTCTACTGCTAGGGTGTCTGCAGCTGTTGGTACATCATTTGTGTCTGCAAGCTTAGATGTTGGTGAAACACTTGTGGGTGTTGCTGCTCTGGTGGGGGGCTTGCAGGGTTTGCCTGAAGCTGCTGTCATTAGAGCATCATCCATATCTGGGGATACTACTATTATTGTTGCCTCTTATGCAAATATTGTTAGTAGTGGTTGTCCTTGAAGGTGTGAGGAGTTAGCTAATGTTACTACTACTCTGGTTGCCAGGAGATTTATTTCTCAGTCAGACTTGCTACCCCCTGTAGTGGTCCTAGGGGATGAGGTTTTAAAAAATGTGGACTATTTCTCTAAGCAGGGTTTGATTTGTAGATTTGACCGTTGGTGGCCTCGGCTGGGCAATTTGAACCTCTAGATTTTGGAGCATTGGCACCCTATCATGGAAGAGAAAATAGAAATTTACCCTTATGCAAAGGGTTTCTTTGTAGTTGGTCTTGATTCAGTTTCTGATCGAAATGTTGTTCTTGATACTCATGCTTGGTTTTGGGGCCAACATGCCCTCCTTCTCAAGCCTTGGGTTCCCTCCTTTAACCCGTTGACTAAGTCTTTCAATAGAATTCATGTTTGGATTCGCCTCTCGAATCTTCAGCTACATCTTTGGTACAATCCCTGTAGTGGTCCTAGGGGATGAGGTTTTAAAAAATGTGGACTATTTCTCTAAGCAGGGTTTGATTTGTAGATTTGACCGTTGGTGGCCTCGGCTGGGCAATTTGAACCTCTAGATTTTGGAGCATTGGCACCCTATCATGGAAGAGAAAATAGAAATTTACCCTTATGCAAAGGGTTTCTTTGCAGTTGGTCTTGATTCAGTTTCTGATCGAAATGTTGTTCTTGATACTCATGCTTGGTTTTGGGGCCAACATGCCCTCCTTCTCAAGCCTTGGGTTCCCTCCTTTAACCCGTTGACTAAGTCTTTCAATAGAATTCATGTTTGGATTCACCTCTCGAATCTTCAGCTACATCTTTGGTACAATTCTTATTATGAGGGTATTAGTAATTCTTTGGGTTCTTTTATTATGGTGGATCAAGCGACTACCTTGTTCTCTCATACCAATTACACTCGTGTTCTTGCGGATCTGGATCTCTCTAAGCCTCTCCCTGTGGAGATTGTGTTGCAGGTTACTGATAGTTCTTGGAGGCAAATTTTGGACTATGAAGGTATTCCCTTCTGGTGTCATAGGTGCTTCGCTATGGGTCATCTAGCTTCTAAGTGCCCTCATTTAGAGATCTCTCATACTTCCTCCTGGTGGAAGAATGCTTCACCTAAACATCTTACTGTTGATCCTGCTAAGGATATTCCTGGGTTAGAGGCGGCTGAACCTTCCTCTGATGATGGGTTTTCTCCTGATATTGAGGTGGTTCCTAATTTTGTGGCTGAGGCTTTTGATGGTGGTTCTGCTGTTGGGACTACTGCTGAGACTTCTAACATCATTTCTACTAATACTACTGTTGGGGCAACGTCTACTATTGGGGTTATTGTTGTGTTGTCAGGGTCCTCCCCTGTTTCTAGTGTTGCTAGGAGTGCTACAGGGACCTCCCCTGGTATTGTTGTTGTTTCTAGATCTTCTACAGGGACCTCCCTTGTTGTTGTTGCTACTACTAAGTCTACTATTGAGATCTCACCTCCTAATACTGATACTTTAGGTACACAGGTTGTTGTTGGGGCTGGTGTTGTTGTACCCTAGTCTTCGCCCCCTTTTGAAGATTTGGAGAGATTTTCTCCTCCTTTTTCTATGGATGGAGATGATGTTTTTTGGACTATTGTCCAAAGGAGGAAGCGTGGTCTTCCCAAGCATGTTTCATAGAACTGCACTCGAGCCAAGGGTGTTCGACCTAATAGGTCTAGTTCTATAATTGTTTAGGTTGTTGTTCCTTGTAGCCTTGTTGCCTTCTTGTTGCTTAGCCTATTGAGATTTGTTGTTTGTCTGTTGTTAAAGCACTGTTTCTGGCCTATGTAAGGCCTTTGCTTTCCTTCTGGGCTATTTTGTAAAGGGATCTGCACCCTTGTTTTACAGCTTACCATAATCAAAAACATCAACACCTTTAATTTGCATGTCATTAGATGGTAAAGAAGAAGCTTCACCTTAATGAGCATCCACCAAACTCGGTCTTCCAATCCTCTTCCTTGCTCTGTCCTTTTCCCTAATTGCTTCAATTTCCTCCAATGTAACTTTCCTCCTTTTTTCTTTACGATGACTGTTGCTCTGCATTAAAGGAACAAAAATACCACCCTTATGATTGTAACAAGCAAATTGTGTGTCTAAAAGTGCATAAAAGTGTTTTTTTGACTGTAACAGGCAGAGATCATGGATTTTTCGACAGCAGAGGGTCTATGGGCATGATTGTCGGGCCCAACAACATTCCTTTTGTCTTTTTTTTTGGCTTTTACATAATGGATATCCATTTTCAAAATGGATATCCATTCTGAAAATGGATATCTATTACCTAAATCCCAATTCTTTAGACAAGGGATATCCCTTCTACAAAATAGATATTCATTTTGTAAAATAGATATCTAATCTATAAAATGGATATCTGTTATGTTTTCCTCTCAAAGCATGAAGCATATCTAATCTATGAAGTATACACATAAATACATGTGAGGCATGAAGCATATAAGTACACATGATACACGAAGTATGAAGCATACTCATAGATACACGTAATACACATAAGTATATATGAAGCATACACATAAATACACGGAACATGAAGCATACACGTAATACATGAAGTATACGAGTAAATACACATAACACATGGAGCATGAAGCATACACGTAATACACCAAGTATACGCATAAGTACATGTAATATAAGAAGCATGAAGCATACATGTAATACACAAAGTATTCACATAAATACACATAATACATGAAGCATGAAGCATACACATAATACACCAAGTATACAAATAAATACACGTAAGATACGAGGCATGAAGTATACACATAAATACATGTAATATACATGGGTAAGTGCAAGAAGATGCGGGGCCAAAAAGGGGTCTTAAGTGGCCACTTTTTTTCTGAAATCAGGAAATATTGGCCTTGGATGAGAAATTGAACATAGTTACACTCAAAATTTGGAGATGCAACCAAAACAATGTTCGTAGTGCTCCGAGTCTACTTTCTAAACTACTATTTTTTTTTGAAAATGACATAGATTAAGGGGTTCAAAAGAGGGAGCCACAGAAATTGGTGTTGTTTCTATCAAAAAAACATAACATAGCATGTTTTTTGGCTCCCTCAAAAGGTCAACTTTCTTTTGGTATTTTAAAAATCACTTTAGTGAGAAATTAGCTAATAGCATGTAGTTTATGCCCGATTTTTCTGATAATTTTTTGATGAATATTTGATTTTTTACTAATTTTCAAAGTGGACACATCCTAAAAAATAGAATTTTGGCCGTGCTATGCTTATAAATTTTGAAAACTAATTGAAAATCATTTTTTTCTTTTTTTAATATTTGTAGAATGGAGTCTAGTTTCTAAATATGTATTTTTTTTGAAATTTCAATGAATAGTTAATTTACAATGAAAAAAAGACCAAACAGTGGTTTTTGCCCAAAAACGGACACACAAACAAAAGAAATTAAAGATGAAAGGCTTAACATTTTTAAAATGTGAAAAAAATTACATCGTCAGATAGCTAAGAGAAAGCCTAACATTACCCAGGTGTTCGATTTGTTCAACCTTGAAACACGTGCAAATCTGAGGGTTAGCACGAACGAAATTATGTGAAATCTTGAAGAAAATGGAAAAACATGTCTGTGACTATTCAAAAGGCACTCCAAGCCTTTGGGTTGGAAATCCAAAGCAAATCCCAAGCCCAAGGCTTGGGATTCCCAAAGCAAGACATAATGCGAGCGCATTATAATGCGCTCGCATTATTTTTTTCTTTGCATTTTTCCTTTTCCACAAAAGTTTGTGTTGTTTTTCATGTTTGAAATAACGCGAGCACGTTATGTTCAACTTAAATTTTTGTATGTTCAAGGCTATTAATCATGTATGTATGTATGCCTATATGTATGTATGTATGTATTCTTATATGTATGTATGTATCTATGTATGCCTATATGTATGTATGTATAGTGTCGAGGGTAGAGGAGGGTAGAGATGGGAGTGAGCCAGATAGGGGAGGAGAGGGGTGGATAAGGATTGAGTGATTAAGGTTTAAGGTTGAGGGTTGAGAATTTAGGGATAGGATTTAGAGTTTAGGGATAAGGGATTAGAGTTTAGGACCTTGAGGGATTAGGGTTTAGGGTTGAGGCTTTAGGGATAGCATTTAGGGTTAAGGGTCGAGGGATTAGGGTTAAGATGTAACGCCCGCCTTGAACACCTTAAAGAAATACACTCTTATGCTATATGAAATAGAATTTTTTGTTTTAAAATGATTAAGATATCAAAGAAATGTTACCATAACTATTTACGACATATTCTCTAAGGATTCAAGGTTGCATTACTTTACAAACCAACTAACATAATTTAACATTCATCAGTAACTGATTCGAATCCAATGCACAATAACTTATTCATATTCATTGCATGTCGACAAATAATGTAATACAATCTACATACATAACTGAAATGCTTTCCTTACTCATAAGTACATCATGACATCCTTACATTGCCATTTTTAGACTACACCAGGATGACTTACATTATGATTGATCTGTTACACAAATCTGGTACAAGATTATACACATACTTCAACCGGTACAAGTACTTTCTTTTCTGCACACGAACTTGACGAGAGTAACCAATGGATAAAATAGCTCTTCCACCCGACCATGTGGAACCCTAAGGTCCACCCCCCGAGCTAGGAGTTAACATGAGGTCCCAAACAATAACAGTCAGGTAGACGAGACTAACATGAACAAAGGACGGCCAAATGCCAATACAACACATGGCAATAATATACACAACACAACACAACTTATCTTCCAAAGGCAACACATAACAAATGGGGAGAGTACAACTAGGGAATGCTAGGCTGCAGTAGGGAGAAGTGTCATCACATGGCTTGTCATGGGTTGTCCTGGTAAGCCTTCCTAGGCCTCGGCCCCCTATCTTGGGTTGTCCTGGTAGCCTCTCCCGACTCCCGGCCCCCATACAATGCTCATGCGGAATCAACATACCTTTCATGAGGACAAGGTAGTTGATCTTGCCATTCCAGGCCTTCTCATCTCATATCAAGCCTAAACAAGCACTTGAGCCATGAGTGAGGCATCCACTTATCTTGTTTAGTGTGTTTAACTACCCAACCCCCTAATTCATTATTTAGGTTATCACTGAGTTATCCAACTCCCACATGGGTTGTCCTGGACGCCACTTTTGGGCTCCGGCCCCCATTGAGAGCCACTCCCCTACCTGCATCTAGAAGACCCTACTCAACAAACATAGTAAACATCATCATGACAACGATGATACATGAACCATGCAAGGCATTAACCATCTTGCATAACCATTATTTTGATATGAATATATATATGTAATGATGCAAGGCATTCACCTTCTTGCATATCATCTCAATTACAAGGACATACTCTTAATACATTTTCCATGGCTTCCAATGAAGTAACTTATAAGAAAAATACTTCTTCACGAATACCAATGTCTCCCCATTGTCTAATCCAATACAACATCCCAAACAAACAAATAAATCACAACATTCATGAAGAGCCTTTCTACACATCATGATGCATTTAGAATATTTACATTCTTTCACAATACCATAACCAAATTCCTTATACATAACAAAAGGCAACATGACTTCAATAACTTAGGACACTTATCAACACATTACATGAAGTTGAAACACAACAACCTTGGCCTCTGGAAACGAACCCTTGACAACTTACACTTTGACCATTTCATACAATTTCAATTCACACTAACTAATTATCTAATACCTTTAATCAAATTTCCAATACAATAATCATATACCTAATCCTTAATCCATTATCTTAACAAAATGAAGAAACCATATTAAAACTGATGTCAATCTAAATCAAATTTCATTAACCATAATATATAATCACAACAATTTTCTTTTAATCAAATACATAATGACAACAATATTCTAAATCCCCAATTTTATTTGGCAACTATACTTTTGAAATAATAATAATAGTAACAATAATTATTATTATTATTATTATTGTAATAATAACAATAATGATAATAATTATAATTATAATTATAATAATGATACTAATAATAACATTGACATTAATAGTACTACTATTAATACACACATGCATTCAAACACATTGTAAAGAAAAATAAACATTCCTTAGGGTTAATCTAAGCCAATCAGATGAAATGCATACAAGAAAGCACAACTACTCTAGATTAACAATGACGGGTCTCTGCAGACTAGAATTGAAACGATAAATCTTAATGCACGGAAAGTAAATAAGAAAACTTTGTTTCTGCCTCCAAAATGTGACTTCTTCTCAATGAAGTGCATCAGATTCTGCGCAATTATTATGCATGCTTCTCTTTTGTATCTAAATCAGGCACTGCTGTGAGATCCACCACTGATTTAAGGAATTCTTTATCAGCTTGAAAGGCGACTGGAGCTGAATCAGATTGTAACTGTTCTTCTGCTAAGTCAGCCACCAAGAAGGCAGACTTCTTACGCAACCTCATATCACTGCTAACATTGCTCATGATAACCTGAAGCATATGAGCTCCACCTTCTGAGTAAAACACTGCCTACCCATCAGGATTATTTCTAATTATGGCTGGAACTGCATAGAGAGCTTTAACTACTTCTTCAGAAAAGCTTGACTTCATTAACCAAATTAATTTCAGTAAGGCCTTGAGCTCAAGTATTTGTTTTTGAACAACATGATTATTATGACTAGCTTTTCCAAGAACCCATGCAGCAAGTGTCCGTAGTTCTTTTTCTTCTCTGTTGAGTTCTTCAACAACTGCAGTGAGGCCTCCAAGTTTATTTAAATCATTTGTATTGTCAATAGGTTCTACTAGCTCTAGAAGCTCATGTAGAGCTCGAGAACGGTCTTCTGTTGAAAGAGAAGAATTATTGAGGTCTGCAATTGCTATTTTCATTAGATCAGCATCAGATGCCATCCCTAAATCCTCTAGTAGTTCCTTAATTTCAGTTCTTCGCTTCTCAAGATCTTCTGGAGTCAGTCTTTGGGTTTCCTCTGCCGCTTCTCTTAATTTTTCAGGGTCTGAATGACCTACAGCCTTTTGCAGCATGGAATCAAGAGAAGGAAATCCTCCGTCCATGTATTCTTCTTGTACAGTGTTTTGAGCTTTTACCAAGCAAGAAAACCTTGGCAAAACCCATATCAATACCATTTTGGATCTCAACATCGTGCTCAAGGTGATTCAAACTTGAGACATCCAAGAACAAACACGGATAAATTACACGCACCAAATATAATATGTCTTTGCTATGCTTTCATGGAGAGGAAATCCGTTAAAAGAGGAATGGATACAAGGTCAGCAAAGGATGATAATGACAAAATCTGAGTCTCTATCCTTCTCTATATAGATTCTACTCATATAGAAATATGAATCCTATAGAATTGCTGCCTCTGTGTGTTGTAGAGGAATCTTATGGCACCTAGGCATAAACTATTTCTTGCAGATGACTACTCTAATCATTGGCAATGGATCTTCAAGCTATGTATCAAACTTGAATGCTATGATTTCTGTTGTATGACAGCGAATGTAGATATATATGCAAATCGATGCCTTAGATGATATTCACAATGGATTCAACTCATGCGCTTGTCTGTGGATTAGTTGCATCACCACTTCGAATGCTTCGTTAAATATATATGGATCATAAAATGCATAGTGACTCCCACGAATTCCTTAAGGCTGAGGACTGGGGCCCAATCATATCATCAACCTGTGATGGTGGGTTTGATATTGCTGCGATGATAGAAACTATAGCTACTTTGACACCAAATCCTCCTCCTATCAAAATACGGTGATGGGCATGCGATTCAAATCATCAGTTGCTCCGATCCTATAGTCTTCCAACGCTAATTACTGTCATTACAGGTGAACTGATAGACTCCCAGAGTTCACTGATTTCAATAATCCGATTGTTCCCCTAAGATTGGATGCATTTGGTCCTCTTATATCATTATGCATTGGCAAGTTGTGCCTTCTCATTTCCGTCACCTCTTTTCATAAGCGCTTATCATTGTTCGTGATTATTCTTATTACCTTTGTTTATTTATTTCATCTTATGTATGATAGTTATTTGTTGATGTGTCTTTAGCTTTCGATGCTCAAGGGACCATGTTATTCAATACCACAGACTGTGATTTATTGACTTTAGCGCTATCTTAGGATATAATGCATTGCTGCCAATCCCAGATCGATTGCTGATGATGGCAGTGCCGAATGGGTGTTGACCGAATATTTAAATGTCTGAGAGGATACGAAATTGCAGAACCAAAACATGACTGAATCTGTGCAAGAAGTTTAGCAAGAGGGATCTGAGAGATCTTAGGGAAACGTTACCTTGGGTCTTCAAACCCTATCAATCATACGCTAGTCTGAAATTACATAAAGGAGAAATTGCCGAATTACATCCCCAATGATATGAAGAAGACCATCAAAATGAATGATTGCAGGGATGACAGAATCATTCGGCAAATGCAGAGAAAGGAGGTAATTGAACAATGAATTCCTTGAGCAGAAAATGATTTAAAACCCTAAGAGATATTACTGTTTACACGTAGAGAAGACAGTCTACAAAAATGAGCATCGGGTTTAGGATTTGGTGGTGAAAACTTAGAATACAAACTAATTGCAGATTGAAGTATATCGTAAGCAGATATTCAACCAACAACCCTTTGAAATGAAATAAACACAACAACATTTGCAGATTCGGAATAAGGTTCAGAGATAAGGTATTCAGTGGAACCTGGCTGCGATGTCGATTCAACAATACCGTTCCAACTGCTGCAATCCAAGCTTTTCCTTGTCTTCTTTCCTGCAATTCCCCCCTCTTTGCCTCTACAAGCTTCTCTTTTATAGAACAGTCCCTTCCATCACCCAAGGAACTCGGCACGCGATCCCGTGCAACTCCCTTCTAAAAATATACTTTTATTTAATTTAATGATCCCAAAAAGGTTACTTTTTTAAATATTAACACACAATTCCGACAACATTTAATTACTTTATAGCCGACCAAGCATATTTTATTTAATAAAGTTATAACATTACAACAATCCATAATTGTACAATTATATATTAATTTATTTTATTAATTAAGTTGTAAATCACAAATTACGACATAACTTACAACTATTTTATTTATTTAAATATTTATTATAATTAATATTATATTGAATAATACAAAATTTCTTACAATCTTTATTTAACAACTATACTTCTAATAAAATAATAATTTATTTACAACAATAATTAACAACTATCGACATGATGCTCACTATTATCTTTTATAAATATATTTAATTATCAACATTATACGTTCCGTAATATGATTCTAATTAAAGCACAACAACACCTTACACACTTAGACACTTTCTAACCTAGTTAGACTCCAAGGTGCAATATTACCTGTCTGCAAGTCATGATCGAATGACAGACAATGACCAAAAGGACAAACTGACAACCAGACCACACTGACATGGGACCTCATGTTAACTCCAAACAACTAATCCATTGGCGAAGGCACGCTCAGACCTGGTAATCAGGTGGAGTCGATGCCTAGTACCTGCATTCCTGCAACAACGCACGGTTAAACATTCAAGATATATATATCCACATACAGTCCTATAGTGAATGGAAATCACAGTGGGGTAGGGTACTCGAGTGCGAGTAATATGACACTGTTCCATTCACGTTTTATGAATAAACATTTAACTATATTGCACAGGATATCTGATATTAATCAACAACATAAACTGATTAACTATCTTCCAATCCCATATAGTGAATAACATCAAAGCATCTATAACATCGAGTTCATTCATCAAATTGTAAAGCATAAAATAACCTATTCCAACATCAACAATTGTTACTATACTGATTAGGTCCATAATGAAGTAACAAGATAACAAGAGATCCATCATCTACGGTCTAAGACACTATCATAAAGTCTAAGCAAACATCAATCTGATGGACGACGAGATGAGGGGCACTACATCCTATTCCAACATCAACAATTGTTACTATACTAATTAGGTCCATAATGAAGTAACAAGATAACAAGAGATGCATCATCTACGGTCTAAGACACTATCATAAAGTCCAAGCAAACATCAATCTGATGGACGACGAGATGAGGGGCACTACATAAGGTAGAGTGTTGAGGGTAGAAGGATTAGGGATAGGGTTTAGGGTTAAAAGTTTAGGGTTGAAGGATTAGGGTTTAAGGTATAGTTTAGTAGTTCTTGTGGATAGACCTAGTAAACAATGGGAGATTATTTGCCTATTTCATAACAATATACCTCCCCTAAGTGCGAGGTGGGCAGGAAGAAACATAGATGTACCCCAATGCAAAGCTTTTCTCATAATGATCATCCTTCTGATTTCAACTGTTAATCACTCACTGTGGATGTACCATATGCAAAGCTTTTCTCATAGTGTGTACACCTATTGGCATAATGAACCCCAGATGGGCCAGAAAAATATGCCATATAACATTACTAACATTAAAAAAGTTCATAGCCATTTTTTTGACATATTCTTGCAACTCAAATATCTTTAAGAGAAGAGTGTCAAAAATGATGGGTTTAACAACCTAACATAAGGCAAAGCAGTTTTGTTGGGTTTAGGGATAGGGTTTAGGGTTTAGGGTTGAGAGATTAGGGTTTAGAGTTGAGGGATTATGGTTTAAGGTATAGTGTTGAGGGTTGAGGGTTTAGGGTTTAGGGATAGGGTTTAGGGTTGAGGGATTAGGGTTTAGGGTTGACGGATTAGGGTTTAGGGTTGACGGATTAGGGTTTAATGTTGAGAGTTGAGGGTTGAGGGTTTAGGGATAGGGTTGATGGTCAAGGGATTAGGGTTAAAGTAGAGTGTTGAGGGTAGAGGGATTAGGGATACGGTTTAGGGTTGAAGGTTTAACGATTGAGGGTTGAGGCTTTAGGGCTGAGGGTTAAGGGATTGGGGTTTAAAATATAGTGTTGAGCATTGAGGGTTTATGGATAGGTTTTAGGGTTTAATTTTTAAGGATTAAGGGTTGAGGGATAGGGTTTAGGGTTTAGAGATAAGGGATTCAGGTTTAAGGTATAGTGTCGAGGGTTGAGGGTTTAGGAATAGGGATAGTGTTTAGGGTTTAGGGATGAGGGATTAGGGTTGAGGGTTGAGGGATTAGGGTTTAAGGTATAGTGTCAAGGGTTGAGGGTTTATTGATAGTGTTTAGGGTTGAGGGTTGAGGGATTAGGTTTTAGGGTTGATGGATTAGGGTTTAAGGTATAGTGTTGAGGGTTGAGGGTTTAGGGTTGATGGATTAGGGTTTAGGGTTGACATATTAGTGTATAATGTCAAGGTTAGGGTTAGAGTGTCGAGGGTAGAGGGATTAGGGATAGGGTTTAGGGTTGAAGGTTTAAGGATTGAGGGTTGAGGCTTTAGGGATGAGGGTTTATGGCTTAAGATATAGTGTCAAGTGTTAAGGGTATAGGGATAGGGTTTAAGTTTTAAGGGTTAAGGGTTGAGGGATAGGGATTAGGGTTTAAGGTATAGTGTTGAGGGTTGATGGTTTAGGGATAGGGTTTAGGTTTGAGGGATTAGGGTTTAGGGTTGATGAATTAGGGTTTAATGTTGAGAGTTGAGGGTTGAGGGTTGAGGGTTGAGGGTTTAGGGTTCAAGTTTTAAGGGTTAAGGGTCGAGGGATCAAAGTTAAGGGTTGAGGGATTAGGGTTTGACATTGAGGGTTGAGTACATTAAGGTTTGAGGGTTAAGGGTTTCAGGATAGGATTGAGGGTCGAGGGATTAGGGTTAAAGTAGAGTGTCAAGGGTATATAGATTAGGGATAAGGTTGGAGAGTTTAGGGATAAGGGATTAGGGTTTAAGGTATAGTATCGAGCCCGTTGAGGGTCTAGGAATAGGGATAGCATTTAGGGTTTAGGGATGTGGGATTAGAGTTGAGGGATGATGGATTAGGGTTGAGGGTTGAGGGATTAGGGTTTAGGGATAAGGTTTAGGGTTGAGGGTTGAGGGATTAGGGTTTAAGGTATAGTGTTGAGGGTTTAGGGATAGGGTTTAGGGTTGAGGGATTAGAGTGAAGGGTTGAGGGTTTAGGATTTGACGTTGAGGGTTGAGAGTTGAGGCTTTAGGGTTTAGGGTTTAGGGATAGGATTGAGGGTCAAGGTATCAGAGTTAAGGGTTGAGGGATTAGGGTTTGACGTTGAGGGTTGAGTACATTGAGGTTTGAGGGTTAAGGGTTTCGGGATAGGGTTGAGGGTTGAGGGATTAGGGTTAAAGTAGAGTGTCGAGGGTATAAGGATTAGGGATAGGGTTGGAGGGTTTAGGGATAAGGGATTAGGGTTTAAGGTATAGTATTGAGCCCGTTGAGGGTCTAGGAAAAGGGATAGCATTTAGGGTTTAGGGATGAGGGATTAGAGTTGAGGGATGACCGATTAGGGTTGAGGGTTGAGGGATTAGGGTTTAAGGTATAGTATTGAGGGTTTAGGGATAGGGTTTAGGGTTGAGGGATTAGAGTGAAGGATTGAGGGATTAGGATTTGATGTTGAGGGTTGAGGGTTGAGGCTTTAGGGTTTAGGGTTTAGGGATAGGGTTGAGGGTCGGGGGATCAGAGTTAAGGGTTGAGGGATTAGGTTTTGACATTGAGGGTTAAGGTTTGAGGGTTGAGGGTCGAGGGTTTAGGGTTGAGGTAGACAAGGAGAGACTAAGAGACATAGAGAGGGGAGAGGTAGAGAGGTGAAGGGGAGAGATAAGTGAGATATAGAACATGATCTAATGGAACTAGAGGTGAGATATTGTAAAGGTGCTATCGAAGGTGAGATAGGCACAAATATTAATGGATCAATCTATAGCAGGACAAAACACGAGCCAGTAAATAATGGGAGATTATTTGCCTATTTCATAACAATATACCTCCCCTAAATGCGGGGTGGACAACAAGAAACATAGATTTAGGGTTTAGAGATAGGGTTTAGGGTTTAGGGTTTAGGGATAGGGTTTAGGGTTGAGGGTTTAGGGATAGTGTTGAGGGTTGAGGGTTTAGGGATAGGGTTTAGGGTTGAAGGATTAGGGTTTAGGGTTGATGGATTAGGGTTTAATGTTGAGAGTTGAGGGTTTAAGAATAGGGATAGCATTTAGGGTTTAGGGATGAGGGATTAGGGTTTAGGGATTAGGGTTGAGGGTATACAATAAATAAACTAGAATTTAGGCAGGGTTGGGAAAATTTTGTGGATCATCATGGGTTGGAGATTGGAGATTTTGTTGTGTTCAAGTACATATCCAAGTCATATTTTAAGGTTAAGATATTTCAAAGAACAGGGTGTGTGAAAAATATCAATGCTCTTCAGCTTATGAATACCAACATTGATACAAATAAAAGATGCCCTTTTTCTAACAGAATATGTAGTTCAAGTCAACCAGTGGGCAGCAAGTTGCTGAATGAATTGGTTTCTGATGGGGAAAACAACAATGATGTTGAATCAATGGAAGAAAATCAAAATTAGGTTGAGGGTTGAGGGATTAGGGTTTAGGGTATAGGGTATAGGGTAGAGGTTTGAAGGTTGAGGGATAATGTTCAAGGTTGAGTGTCCAAGGTTAAGTGTAAAGGGTATATAGGGTTTAAGGGTTTAAGGTTTGAGGGATTAAGCATTTAAGAGTTGAGGGATTAGGGTTTAAGGCATAGTATTGAGTGTAGAGGGTTTAGAGACAAGGTTTATGGTTGAAGGTTTAAGGGTTGAGGGTTGAGGCTTTAGGGTCGAGAGTTAAGGGATTAGGGTATAAGGTATAGTGTCGAGGGTAGAGGGTTTAGGGATAGGGTTTAGGATTTAAGGTTTAAGGGTTGAGGGTTGAGGCTTTAGGGATAGGGTTTAGTGTTTAGGTTAAGTGAGACACCTAGATGACTAAGGACAGATGAAGAGGTAGACAAGGAATGACTGAGAGACCTAGAGAGGGGAGAAGTAGAGAGGTGAGTGGGAGATAGAGGTGAGAGATAGAGAGGTGAGGGGAGAGATAGAATAAAATGAAAGAGTGAAGTTGACAACTTGAGGGAAAGATGGGTAAGGAGGAGGGAGAGAGGTGGATAGGAAGGGAAATATCTAGAGAGCCCTGAGAGATATACAGGTGAGAGACCTACAACCTAGGGAGAGAGGGGTGAGAGAGATAGGGGAGAGATGGGGGTGAGGCAGATAGGGGAGGAGAGGGGTGGATAAGGGTTAAGGGTTTAAGGCTTTAGGGTTTAAGGGTCAAGGTTTTCGGGTTTAAGGGTTGAGGGTTCAAGGGTGGAGGTATTAAGGGTCTAAGGGTTGAGGGATTAGGGTTTAAGGTATAGTGTCAAGGGTTGAACCCTAATCTCTCAACCCTTGACATAATGCCTTATAACCCTAATCCCTCAACCTTGGGGTTTAAGGTATAGTGTCGAGGGTTGAGGGATTAGGCTTCAACCCTCGACACTATACCTTAAACCCTAATCCTCAACCCTTAGACCCTTAATACCTCAACCCTTAAACCCTCAACCCTTAAACCCTAAACCCTTGACCCTTAAACCCTCAACCCTTATCCACCCCTCTCCTCCCCTATCTGCCTCACTCCCATCTCTCCTCTATCTCTCTCACCCATCTCTCCCTAGGTTGTAGGTCTCTCTAGATATTTCCCTTCCTCTCCACCTATCTCCCTCCTCCTTACCCATCTTTCCCTCAAGTTGTCAACTTCACTCTCTCATTTTATTCTATCTCTCCCCTCACCTCTCTATCTCTCACTTCTATCTCCCCCTCACCTCTACCTCTCCCCTCTCTAAGTTTCTCAGTCACTCCTTGTCTACCTCTTCATCTGTCCTTAGCCATCTAGGTCTCTCATTTAACCTTAAACCCTAAACCCTATCCCTAAATCCTCAACCCTTAAAACTTAAATCCTAAACCCTCAACCCTCGACACTATAACTTAAACCCTAAACCCTATCCCTAAAGCCTCACCCCTCAACCCTTAAACCTTAAACCCTAAACCCTCTACCCTCGACACTATACCTTAAACCCTAATCCCTTAACCCTCATCCCTAAATCCTCAACCCTCATCCCTTAAACCTTCAACCCTAAACCCTCTACCCTCAATATTATGCATTAAACCCTAATCCTTCAACCATTAAATCCTCGACCCTTAAACATTGGGCAAACTTTTGTAAAAAAGAAAAAAATGCAAAGAAAACAATAACGCGCTCGCGTTATAATGCAAGTGAGTTATGCTCATGTTATAATGCGCTCACATTATAGCACAAGCACGTTATAGTTTTGTGTTGCCAAGCCTTTGCCAAGCCATAATGCGAGCGTGCTATAACGCGCTCGCGTTATGGCTTTTTAAAAAGTTTTAAGAATTTGGCCACTTTTTGGCCCCCCATCTTTTTGCACCCACCCACATGAAGTATGCACATGGATACATGTAAGTCACGAAGTATACACATAAGTATACATAAGTCATGAAGTATACACATGAATACATGTACTTGTCATGAAGTATACACTTGAATACACATCAGTCATGAAGTATACACATGAATACACTACAAGTCATGAGGTGTACACTTGAATACACATAAGACATGAAGCATATACATGAATGTATGTAAGGCATGAATCATACATGTAAATGCATGTAATATACATGAAGTATGCACATGGATACACAAAAGTCATGAAGCATACACATGAATATACATAAGTCACAAAGTATACACATGAATACATGTAAGTCATGAAGTATACACTTGAATACACGTCAGTCATGAAGTATACACATGAATACACTACAAGTCATGAGGTATACACTTGAATACACGTAATACATGAAGCATATACATGAATGTACGTAAGACATGAAGCATATACATGTAAATACATGTAATATACATGAAGTATGCACATGGATACACATAAGTCACGAAGCATACACATGAATATATGTAAGTCATGAAGTATACACATGAATACATGTAAGTCATGAAGTATACACTTGAATATACATCATGTTAGGGTTAGTTGACAGAAGATATCAATTAAATGCAATTAAAGATTAAACAGATGAATGAAAATACACAGAAATAATAACAGCGAGAGACAAGTTTTAACGTGGTTCACCCAAACTCGGGCTACATCCACCAATAGAGAGTCTAATATTATTATCCAGTAAATCAAACTAATTACAACCAGCAATCCTTGCAACTCAATACCGTTGTAAAATGCTACAATACAATATCGATGGAAACCCTAACCCTTAGCCATTTTTATCATGACTTTTGTTGGTTACAAAATAGGGTTTTTTTATGTCGGCCAATTGAAAATAACTCCTGATACCTTAATAAAATAATAAAAATTGTGTGAGGTTTCGGGGGCGCTGCCCCTTGACCCCGCCCTGTATCGCGACAGGGAGCGCGCCAGGGGCATTGCCCCCGGACCCCGCAAGGGGTGCTACCCCTTGACCCCGTCTTGGGGGTGTTGCCCCCAAACTCCCGCAAGGGGTGCTACCCCTTGACCCCGTAGGAATTTGGAGGGAAACCGTACTGATTAAAGTGGGGTAAATTTAACCTTCGAGTCTGATTAGGCTCCATATAACTACACATTAGTCATGAAGTATACACATGAATACACTACAAGTCATGAAGTATACACTTTCATTTTGCTATATTCTAGTTATTATTTTACATTACTAGGTACTTGCATTGTGTCCTTGCCACCCAAGTCCTTCATTTCCTATGTAATTTTTATGATTTTTGGTACAAAGGACTACAAAACATTTGGATGTGAGCCTACTTGTGTTGCATCTATGAAGTGTACTACATTTTGTATTGCATATGCTTTCTAAGATCTTCTCTAGATTCCATCTTACTCTAGGTTTCTATTTCTATATCCACTTTCTATATTTTATTACTATATTCTTAGTTTTTCTATTTTCTCTTAGTTGAGGGTAAGTGCAAGAAAATGGGGGGCCAAAAAGTGGCCAAAAAATTTTCAAAAAAATTTAAGTCATAACGCGAGCGCGTTATAATGCACTCGCATTATGACTTGGTAATGACAAGCCTTAGGATCGTCATTACCGAGCCATAATGCAAGCGCGTTATGACTTATTATAAATTAAAAAAAAAGCATTGCCATTTCATTTCATTCTGATTTTCTCCTCTGCCCGCGGCTTCAAAACCCTCAAAAACGCACTCGCGTTCTACAAAATGCCAATCAACACAAAAAGCTTGTCAATTCATCACCAAGATGCTGCCGCGACGTCGAGCATGCCAAAGGGGTGAGTTATCTTTGTTTTTTTGTTTGAATTTCTTCCTAAATAGGTAGGTTTTTATTGATTCTTGATGTATATTTCGTTAATTGTAGGAAATGTTAATGCACCTCCTCCTCCTCAAAATCCACAAAATCCTGAGGAAGAAATACCTGCAGAACAACAACCTCCTCCATTCATTCCTCGACATGCCCCTGGAACACAAGATAATATAATGGGGGAAATTGAAAACAACAAAAAATAAATTGAAGATATAATTGCAAGGTTGAAAGATCCTTCCACTTCAACCTTGCATAGATCCATGCTTGCCGAATCTCTTGAGTCTATGTTATCAAATGTAAATTCAATTAGCAAGCAAATAACTAGTTGGACCGATAAAAAGAGAGAGTTTAGAGATTACTATGCAGATAAATTGTCATACCAAGATGTCAAAAAATTACAAATTACAAAATTAGACTTGTGTTCAATTTTCACAAATCCACAAACAAATCAACCTCCACCCATTACATGCAAGAGGTTCCCTATCCATTGGTACAACAACCAAGCGATAAGGGACAATTTCGGGTAGAGGTGGTGGATGGTTTTTGACCATCCTCCATGCAATAATAATGAGGTCCCGCAATACTTTTTGAGGAAACTCTACTGCGAGTTTGTCCTCAATAAAGTGCCAAACTATTTTGATATGTGGGACTTCCAGGGTAGAGGTGGGGGCTCAACACAAGATAGACCAGGGGCACGTCTTGACCCACAGTGGGTAGTGAGACGAGTAATCAGCAGACCAGCCCACGAGCATGTTTCGATCCCTTCCATTGTGAAGGAGAGTGTTGAGGTTGATACACTGAGGTTGATTAGTGCCTTGACCTAGAGCATCATAGAGCATGCCGATCCTGCAACACATAGTGGGTTGGGAGATAGTGCGAGGAGTAGGGTCCCACCGCATACTTGCCAGGCTTGCGGGTCAGCCTGTGGTTATGACCCCATGGACAGTCAAGATGCAAGTACACAGGCTACATCTGTAGCTGAGCAGATGGTGATGATAGATACCCTCCTGAGTGAGACTTTTGGCCTTGTTACTCAGGTAAATATTAGCAAGTTTATTGAATTTAATTTATTAAATTTCATTTTTGAAATACAAGATTAACTAATTTAAATTGATGATTTTAATGAAATTTCAGGGTCATAGCATTGATGCAGTTTTCAATGGTTCTCCACCTACATTTTTCACTAGATCATCTACTGTCGAGGTATGTAACTAGTAAACAATTATAAATATTACATGTGAATAGCATCGTTATATGAATGGTATTCTAATTTCTGATTTTGGATGTTGAATAGGTTAACACTGTAGATTTCATGGCAACACCTGCCAGCGATGGTGGACTTCAAAGCTTTACGGAGGTAATAAAATAAATAGTTTAATGAATGAATTGTACTTACTAAATTTTTGTATGTGATTTGTGTGTTTTATTGTGTGTACTTCCATGTTTAGATGAACGTGTGTGTATGTTAGGAGCCATGATTTGCATCACTATTATAGTTTTTGTAATTGAATAATGTTGTTTTATTTCCAGATGATGCAGGTTGCGGATACACCTCCCCATGTTCATAGGGCAATGGAGCAGAGTGTGGCCTCTGCGATTCATAGCTCTATGGCATTGACAGGGGTATGATGCAGATTAGTAAATTTTAATTTACATTCATTGTTATAGTTGTCTATTTTTGAAAAATCAAAAGATTATTGATTTGAAGTTTAATTTCTATCTAGATGGTTTCTATAGGACATGACATCACCATGGCCTATTCCTGCTACTGAGGCAAGTGAGGAGACAAATTATATGTTAGCGGTAAGTGATTATTTTGTTAAATGTTTCATTTTTTTATAACATGTAATTTCTATATATTAATGTCTATACTTTTTTTTGTAACAGGTAAAGGTGCAGGAAGAACTAGATAGGAGGAGTAGCCCTCGGGTTCGTAGTAGACCACCCACATGCATGTCTCCATCCCCTAGAAGATCAAAGGCTGCTCGTGATTTATTCTCTTCACTAGCCAGAGGGGAATGACTTTTTATTGTGTTCCTCTGTTGTATGCCTATATGGCATTTGTGGACATATATTTTGTATTGTACATAGTTGACATTGTATGCCTATATGGCATTCTTGTAAGCCTATATGGCTATTTTGTTAATATGTTATACTTATATCGACAGATATTGATGTATGCCTATATGGATATTTGGTTAATACAAATCTTTTTTATTGATAGCGTCCATACTTGCATTATAAATCCACTTTTGAATGGATATTTGTAGATGGCTACTTCAAATATTTAAAGTTTGATTGTATTACATAGGATGTTTGCATTTTCTTTGATAGGCTTGATAGGCCATGGATTACATGATGGTGTTTGATGGAAAAGTATGGTACTAGAAGACTCTAGTTCATTCTTAATAGGCTTGTGATTGATAATATCTTTGCATGATTGCACTTGATCTTGGATCATGGGCATGTTGTTAGGATTTTGATTGCATTGTGATGTTTGATGGATAGGCATAGTGTAAGTGTAAGATACCCAACTAGTTCTACGAAAATTTTTCCTTACTTAAATACTTTTACTTGCTAACAATTCATCAACTACTTCAATAACATAAAGATATACATCAAGATAACTATTTGAATGAAACAACATTAGAGTTGGGTACTTTTCTTGTTACTTGATTCAATCAACTTGCAATGTCTTATTACATGGAAAATGCTTTCAATAGCATGAAGTACAACTCATTCAATGGAAATACAAGGACAAGCCTTGAAGCCTTGATGTTACAATGTCTTCCTTACTTGAGCAACTCAATTGAACTCAATGATGTCAACTGAATGTCAACACCTCACAGTATCACAAGGGAGCATCACCTTGCTTGTTGAGGGAGCATCACCCCAACACTTGAAACTCGCAGGCGTCAAGATTACAAGCTCAATAGCTTTGCAGAGAGAATTTTGTCAAATAAACAGATACCAAATGAATGAGAGAGCTCCTCCTTTTATAGGCCTTCCAAAGGAAATGAAGGCACATTTTTTAATGCATAAAGAGGAACCAAGGCATGTTTCCCAGGAAGCATATCCAAGGGAATATCCCATCTTGATGACTCATTCTGAGTTGGCAAGCTTATCCAGAGACCTCGACACGGATCCCGAAGACATTCTGAGGACCAATGGGCATTCAGACAGTTGTAACAACCTTAACCACTTCTTGAAACACTTTAGGCACAGTTTTAGGGTTCTTCTAACTGTGGCGCTAGCTGTGGAGGATCTCACTAGGAAGTGTGCCTAAATTCTCATCCTTGGAAGATATTGTCTTTGGAAATGAACTCCTCTAGATCCATACTTAAACATTTGAAGATTTGGAATGTTCAACTCATCACCTCATAAGGTAGGCACATATTTGAAGGATTTACAGGTTTTTTTGACTTGGGCACCAAGTTGAGGTGACCTCCTCCTGAAGTTGCGCCTTGTCAACATTAGGCACCAATTAGAGTTTATGGATGCTCTGGATTGTTTCCAAGAGTAGGTGCCAAAACATCATCATTAAGAAAGTGTTTTAAATGCTAGGCACCCAAATGAGCCCTCTGGAGTCTAGGCGCTCCTTTCATGCATTCTGTGTTCTAGGCGCCAATTGAAAGGAGTGGAGAACAGGGCAAGCACCTTACAAACTAGGTGTTTCCTTGAGGTGACAAGGACTTAGAAAGTGCGCCTAAGGTGAGCGCCTTGAGTGAAAAGGTCTAACAAACATCTTTGAACCCCCTTTCAAGGTTAGGCACATTCTGGAGGTGGAAACAAGTAGAAGGTAGGCCTTGGCTTCCTTTGTCAATTCTTTCAAGTCTTTGTTGATTAGGAAGGTCAAATGCTTCATTGTAGAATGAGCGCCTATCTTCTAATGTCTAAACTACTTCTTCTAGCTCACTCTGTGGCTAGGCCCCAGAGCTAAACTGTTCACACAAGGGAGTGCGCCTAGACTCACTTGATGTTTTCTTACTACTTCAACCCCTGGAAGATGTTCCAAGGTGTTTCCTTTTACAAGCACCTAACCTCCCAAGTTCCTTCATGTGCTATTCCTTGAAGGCACCAAAACTGAGCTCTAGTGCCATGGGATTGTGCCTAACATCTTTGAAGATTTTCTAAGCCTTTTGCAAGTTGATATCCCAAACTCATGCTTCTAGGCACAACAGGAACTTTCCAAAGGAGTTTCCAAGTTTTAGATGCCAAGCGAGGTCATGGGTGAATGGAACTGTGCCTTAGGAGATGACTGGATCCTAAGTGTCAGTCTAGAGTTACAGTGGAATTGATATGTGCCTCAACTAGCTTAGGTGCCCATTTGAAGTGATTCCTTTAACACTTCTCTGTCAATCTCAACTGCAAGGATGATCTCCTAATCTAATTTTGATCCTCTAGAGATGCAAATAGCTTTTCATTTCACTAGGCGCCATTAATGATGATCATCAACCAAAGTGCATTGCAAAGGTGAGATAGGCAAGTGAGGCGCCAAACTAGTCCTTAAGACTTATCTCCTTCTATCAAGTCAATTTCAACTATGTGAGAGAGTTCTATTCTAGGCACAAAATGGAAATGTTTCATCAATTGGTGCATCTTACAAAGCTCCCAATTCTAGGTGCCAGAGCTAAAGAGTTTTTCCCAACACATGCACCTGGGCTAGGAATTCACCTAAGAGACATCACTTAGCTTTAAAACTTTCAATCTATAGCCATCTGGGCTAGGCGCTCCAATGGAGGATCCTTGAACTCATGCATTGGCACCTTCTAGTTCTAGGCACCCATTTTAGATGATTCATCCTGATACTAGCGCCCAAAATGACTAGACTCTCTTCATCATCCAATTCACTTAGAAGACTCAAGTTGGAGACTTAGTTGTCTATCCATGTTCTCCGGAAGATTCATTGTACCTCTATGCACTTAGGCGCCTAGTTGATGTAATTAAAGTGCTTCAAAGCTTCAAAGTACGTCATAGTTGCAAGACTCTTAGGGTTAGGTGCCAACTGAAGGTAGTAGAGACCTGACTAGGCGCCATCCTAAGCTAGGCGCTTCCTTAAGGTGGTAGAGACATGGATGAACGTCTGGTGGGGTTTGATGACTCTATATTGACACTTAAATTCACTTAGATGCAATATTAGTGTTCTTCTAACTAGGCGCCAGATAGGAGGATTCTCAGGGGTTTTGGCGCCTAGGTTACAACTTGTCAATTTCTCAAAGAATCTTTGAAACACTTGACTTCCAAGGATTATCATCTTACCCTCTGATGGAGCACCTTGTTCCAAAATTGGTCTTGGGCACTTGCATCTCTCTTAGGCGCATGTTTGGAGTAATGTCAACTGGTATCAGCGCCTATTATCTCAATTCACACTTGACATCAAACTTTTGAAGCTCTTTTACCCTAGCGCCTTTATCTTCTATCAAGCGCCTAACATTCTGGAGGTGAATTCCATCTTAATCCAAGTATTCAAGGTACTTCCAAGTTTAGGCACCAAAACAGGGTTATGGAGGAGTAGAACCACGCCTTAGGAGGATGACTGAACCCTAGGTGCCAATTTGAGGTTGCAAGAGCATAGGTATGTGCCAAGTAGAGTTTGATGCTCAAAACATTAACATTATTCAGTGAAATCCTTTTTTGACTCTAGGCGCCATTTGGAGGCTAGAAAGAGGGAAGTTGACACCAACTGCATTAGGTGCATTTCTGAGGTGATGGAGACTAATAAGTGTGCCTTGTCCTTTGGCTCTATTCCTTGTTAACTTTACAACTTAGATTATCTGAACAACACTAAGAATGCTTCCCTTCTTCCTGATACAAGTTGAAAGATCCACTGGGCGCCATTTCAGGTGTCTGGAGAGATCATCAACCAAGGGCGCTAATAGAGCCTTTGGCAAATGGAAAGAGCGCCTTACTTAGATTTGATTTCTGGATGCCAGAATTGAGGAATTTTGCGCCTTGGCTAGGAGTTTCTCATTTCAATCTTGATTATTCATCTAAGTGACTTTCCTTAGCTCCCAAGCCTTCAATCTATCCATTACCCCCTGCCAGGTGTTCAAAATAGAGTGTTAACACCTTATGAAGGTTAGACGCATTCTGAGGGTGGGGTAGGCAAGTGAGGGTGCCAGACCAGGCCTTGAGACTTCTCTCCTCATCAAAGGCTTTCAATCCTAGGCACCAGATCCAAGGAGTTCCAACCAACACATGCGCCTAGTGCTGTGAGTTCACCCAAAGGACATCTTTAACTTGAAAACTTTCAATCTTCATCCATCTATGCTAGGCGCTCAATTGGAGGATCCCTAGAAACATGTATAGGCGCCTTGAGGTTCTTAGGCGCTTAATTTGGATGATCCTTGTGCTAGGCGCTTAGTAAGGAAAACTAGAGTGAAATGGGCGCCTAGGCTCCCAAGCTTCCATACTTAGTCAAATTTTAGGGTTCTGACCTTGTTCCTGCAAAACAAATAGATAGAGTTAATCTGAAACCAATTCATTCCCTCATCATTTGGAATTGGCCTCCGAGAATGAGGAATAGGCTAATCCATTATACGCTTGATGATCAAGCCAGGAACGGGGACATGACATATGGTACTAGGCTAATCATTTTGGGTTTTGCATGAGCCTCAGACAAGTTCTCTTGAGACTAGGATGTCTGTATTGGTGCATGTGATCTTCTAGGAGGAGATGTTAGATCATGATGTCATGTTTGGATACCTAATTTTGTAGTTGGATTTTTTACAGTGGTCTTGTTGGTTCTCTTGGTATTCAGTACATTGGTCATGTGCTTGGGAGCTTCATGATAATGTGGTGTTGCATTTGGAGCTTAACATGGATTGGTTGGTTGTAGGTTCTCATACATACTTCGAGACTTGGGTGAGGCTAGAGTTCTCTTGGGATTAGAGACACTTGTTGAGATGGTTACCCTTTAGAGGTTTTAGCAGGAAGACCAAGGAGACTTTCACTTGGATATGGGCGTGAGTTAATTATGGACCTAGAGAAGATTCTTATTGGTTCTAGAGGGTTCATTCGAGGGGTGTCTCTAAACATGTTTTTTCTTAGGCGCTAAACTGGAGTTGTCTAGATGCACAAGTGCGCCTCCCTCAATGAAGTTCCTTTTGTTAACTTAGTTCATCCTAGCGACTGAAGGGGTTGTTATATTCTTTAGGCGCAATCTTTCATAGACTAAAACATTCACTCCATGTTAAGGCGCTCAAAGGAGGCTCTGGAGATGGAAAATGGTGCCTTAACTCACTTATGTAAATTTTGGACTTTTACGCAATTACAAGATGTCTTGGAGGGCTCAATTCTTCAAGGCGCCCATTTTGTTCACCACTTGTAGCATCACTTGTTTAAGGCACATGTGTGATTTGGTCAAAAACAGGCGCCTAGAGTGAATAGGCTTTCATCTTGACTTAATACACTGCCTCCTTCTGACAATTTTTGGGGCAGCAGAAAACTTTTCACCATGGGCAAATGCCTCAGAGCTATAAAAATCGAGAGAGATTATTATAGAGGCAATCTACATGATTGTGTTGCCTTAGATGGAATGTTTCTAAGTGACACAGTTTTTGAGTAACATCTCATCAAAGATTGCTGCCTTTTTGCACTTTGGACTCTTCAGGGATATCGTCGGTACAATGTAGCTCCAACTGTTTCGACATATTTGGGTGAAAAATAGGACCATACCTAGCGTAAATGTACCCATTTAGACGCGTTGGAATAGTCAGTTTGGTCGCATCAAGAGCAGGACGAAAGTTACACCCCTTTGCAACTTTACACTGCCTCCTTCTGACGATTTTTGGGGCAGCAGAAAACCTTTCACCACGGGCAAATGCCTCAGAGTTATAAAAAACTGAGAGAGGTTATTGTAGAGGTACTCTACATGATCGCGTTGCCTCAGACAAAATATTTCTAAGTGACACAATTTTTAAGTAACATCTCATCAAAGATTGCTGCCTTTTTGCACTTTGGACTCTTCAGGGATATCGTCGGTACAATGTAGCTCTGACTGTTTTGACATGTTTGGGTGAAAAATAGGACCATGCCTAGCATAAATGTACCCATTCAGACGCATTGGAATAGTCAGTTTGGTCGCATCAGGAGCAGGTTGAAAGTTACACCCCTTTGCAACTTTACACTGCCTCCTTCTGACGATTTTTGGGGCAGCAGAAAACCTTTCACCACGGGCAAATGCCTCAGAGCTATAAAAAACCGAGAGAGGTTATTGTAGAGGCACTCTACATGATCACGTTGCCTTAGATAGAATGTTTCTAAGTGACACGGTTTTCAAGTAACATCTCGTCAAAGATTACTGCCTTTTTGCACTTTGGACTCTTCAGGGATATCGTCGGTACAATGTAGCTCCGACTATTTCGACATGTTTGGGTGAAAAATAGGACCTTACCTAGTGTAAATGTACCCATTCAGATGCGTTGGAATAGTCAGTTTGGTCGCATCAGGAGCAGGACGAAAGTTAGACCCCTTTGCAACTTTACACTGCCTCCTTCTGACGATTTTTGGGGCAGCAGAAAACCTTTCACCACGAGCAAATGCCTTAGAGCTATAAAAAACTGAGAGAGGTTATTGTAGAGGCACTCTACATGATCGCGTTGCCTTAGACAGAATGTTTCTAAGTGACACAATTTTTGAGCAACATCTCATCAAAGATTGCTGCCTTTTTGCACTTTGGACTCTTCAGGGATATCGTCGGTACAATGTAGCTCCGACTGTTTTGACATGTTTCGGTGAAAAATAGGACCATGCCTAGTGTAAATGTACCCATTCGGATGCGTTGGAGCAGTCAGTTTGGTCGCATCAGGAGCAGGACGAAAGTTACACCCCTTTGCAACTTTACACTGCCTCCTTCTAACAATTTTTGGGACAGCAAAAAACCTTTCACCACGGGCAAATACCTCAGAGCTATAAAAAACTGAGAGAGGTTATTGTAGAGGTACTCTACATGATCACGTTGCCTCAAATGAAATGTTTCTATGTGACACAGTTTTCGAGCAACATCTCGTCAAAGATTGCTACCTTTTTGCACTTTGGACTCTTCAGGGATATCGTCGGTACAATGTAACTCTGACTGTTTCGACATGTTTGGGTGAAAAATAGGACCATGCCTAGCGTAAATGTACCCATTCAGACATGTTGGAATAGTCAGTCTGGTCACATCAGGAGCAGGATGAAAGTTACACCCCTTTGCAACTTTACACTGCCTCCTGACGATTTTTGGGGTAGCAGAAAACCTTTCACCACGGGCAAATGCCTCAGAGCTATAAAAAACTGAGAGAGGTTATTGTAGAGGCACTCTACATGATAGCGTTGCCTTAGAAGGAATGTTTCTAAGTGACATAGTTTTCGAGCAACATCTCGTCAAAGATTGCAGCCTTTTTACACTTTGGACTCTTCAGGGATATCGTCGGTACAATGTAGCTCCAACTGTTTCAACATGTTTGGGTGAAAAATAGGACCATGCCTAGCGTAAATGTACCCATTCAGATGCGTTAGAATAGTCAGTTTGGTTGCATCAGGAGCAGGACGAAAGTTACACCCCTTTGCAACTTTACACTGCCTCCTTCTGACGATTTTTGGGACAGCAGAAAACCTTTCACCACGGGCAAATGCCTCAGAGCTATAAAAAACCGAGAGAGGTTATTGTAGAGGCACTCTACATGATCACGTTGCCTTAGACAAAATATTTCTAAGTGTCACAGTTTTTGAGCAACATCTCGTCAAAGATTGCTACCTTTTTGCACTTTGGACTCTTCAGGGATATCGTCAGTACAATGTAGCTCCGACTGTTTCGACATGTTTGGGTGAAAAATAGGACCATGCCTAGTGTAAATGTACCTATTCGGATGCGTTGGAATAGTCAGTTTGGTCACATCAGGAGCAGGACGAAAGTTACACCCCTTTGCAACTTTACACTGCCTCCTTTTGATGATTTTTGGGGCAGTAGAAAACCTTTCACCACGGGCAAATGCCTCAGAGCTATAAAAAATTGAGAGAGGGTATATTAGAGGCACTCTATGTGATAGCGTTGCCTCAGACAGAATGTTTCTAAGTGACACAGTTTTCGAGCAACATCTCGTCAAAGATTGCAGCCTTTTTACACTTTGGACTCTTCAGGGATATCATCGGTACAATGTAGCTCTGACTATTTTGACATGTTTGGGTGAAAAATAGGACCATGCCTTGCGTAAATGTACCCATTCGGACGTGTTGGAACAGTCAGTTTGGTCGCATCAAGAGGAGGAAGATCTAAAGGCATGAAAGTGGATTTTTCAACTTGATTTGGCGCCCTATATGTGAAGGAAGATCTAAAGGCATGAAAGTGGATGTCATATTGCAAGAGTTTGGATCATCAAAATTGAAAGAAATAAGTCTATTAAGCTTGGGCACCCTTGGTCTTCTTTTCATTCATTATGAGCGCCTTGGGAGAATGGTATATAGGTCATCATCATAATTGGGTGCCCTAGATCCAAAGTGTTGGAGAGATCATCAAATGGTGTCTAGTAGGGTGAGTTATGAGTTTGGTCACATCAGGAGCAGGACACCAAAAATGCATAACATGATGATGTAAAAATGTGTACATATGTGTAAAAATGTAGGAGGAAATAAAAAAAGACAAACCTTACAAATTAATGTGCATACTTACAACTCAATGTAACATAACTTTACAAAATCAATGTGAATACTTACAAATTAATCCAATGAACCATCTAGGTCTGCTCTACTCTTTATTGTGTCAAGTATTGCTTCATGGTCAGACTCACGCACCTTCCACAATATTTTGTTCAAAGGTCTACCCCGATACTTTATCAAATGAACATTGGATGCCACAACAAGGTTCGAGTAATGAAGAATCTTTCGATGCATGTCAAAGTCCTGAAATAGCCAAATATTAACACTCTTATGTGGGTACCTTCTAAGCCATGTTCCAGTAATAACCACTGATCCTGTAGGGTATCCGATGTTTTCTCCATCTGTAACAGGGGCCTCCAATTTCTTTTTGGCCTCAACACAATGACATAAGTAATAATCTGTTCCCTCTTCATTATCTTCATCTGCAATAACTGCATATACGTGCCCTACATTGATATGTGTAGCAAATTAGATGAAATTAGTCAACATTACAAAAACACTACAAAGTAAGATGACATTACCTGGTTGAACTAGATGAAATTAGATGCATAGACGTGCCCTATATTACCTGGTTGAACTAAATCTAATATGTGGTCAAAGTCAACTGACAATTCCATCTGTGTTAGTTCCAGTGCTGTCGGGGGTCGATACGTGTCAAGTGGGCTAAGATAACTTAACTGCCATTCGTCAACCCACTCCTTTGACTCACACTCATCCCAGACTTGAATTGTATAGGAAGAACAAAAGCATGACATCTTTCGTGTATGGATACTCCATGAACCTGCAATTGAGCTTCTGAAAGAGTGCATCTCATTTGATCCTGTCAGTGTACAACAATCCTCATATGGTGCAATGTTAGTATCATCTATCAACCAAAAAAATCTACGAACTAAAGACTTACCTTCATTACCTGGACCCATGGAAGCATTACACCACTCGACAATCAATTTTGCATCTGTCAACTTTGCATTGTCTTTATACTTTAACTCTTCTCATGCTATGGCTCTTTTGATACATGCTCCTGCACCATCATGCTCCCCCTTTCTGTGCCCGGCCTCACAAAAGTTCCACATATGTTGAATACCTATTAAATTATGCCTCCTACTCAGCCAATAGAAATTTCGCGAGTTCTTGAATTGTGACGCACAATTATCTGACCATATGATATGCTGACTGAACGATATGCCCCTTCTAGCCAAATCATTGTAGAACACCTGAAAGCAACCTTGCATGAACTCCGTAGAATGTGTGCGATCATCACTAATATAGAAATTATACTCCCTTATGATCTTTCTGTCATCCTCTATACTATCATTCACATGAATGAATGCGATGTGCACAAATATAGAAACCTGTGTGGAGTTGTAATATTGTGATTGCACCTCATGCTGTGGCTGTAGACTATAGTTCTCTGCAAATTCAATGACTGAAACAATGCTACCAACCGGAAATGTGTCCTTGCATAACTTGAATTGCAAGTCCAACCATCAAGCTCTATGGGCATGTCTTGCATACTCATACACTATGCTGTCACGAAATATAGGCATAAACTGATACACTGGAATCTTTTCAATAACTAATTCACACCTCTTTGCTTCTTTACCATCTTTTGTATTGTATGCCACTATTTTATACTTGCCAAACTCTACTAGTTCATTTCCAACTGCATGTGTTATTTTCATATGTTCACATATTGGCAAATGTTGCAAGCCACCGTAACGATGACATGTGCCATCCAAGCATAATTTCTTGTAGAATATTTGACCTTCCTCTCTTTCACATAAAATTCTTGATATGAAGTCTCTTGAAGATGTTGGTGGGGCACATATGGCACAACCCTGCAAATCATTGTTAGTATGCATATCTAAACATATAGACCTATAAGCATCAAAATGGTTAGAAAATTCAATATGTAATCTACAACAATAAGTAGTGCGTGTGTGATTTATCTTAACATAGAAAGGTTTTAGCATTTCAAAATATCTTTGACAAATTTTAATTTGAGGATACTTCTCTATAAATTTACCATAAAACTGTGTTTGAGTCTCATCCAAAAAATGCTTTGGATGTGGCTCGCGGTTCTGACTACCGATTCTCCTTCTTACCACATCCCTTTGATTCAGAGATACCCTTGTGTAATTCTTCCAAAAGTCTTCAATTAGTGATCTCAATGCTTCGACAATTGGTTTATCTTTTCGTGGTAGTCTCCCTGAGAATGCCCATAATTCATTGGCATTAGTGTCCTCAATTCTTTAGTGTCTTCCAACGGCTCTTGATAAAGTTTTCCTATTAATTCTCAATTCTTGACTTGTCTTTCTAATGAGACGAGCTTTCCTCGTTTGACTACCTACTATAGTCGATGTAATCACTTGCCGTGTTGCATTACTATATTTTGTGCGTGAGGTGTTACCCACACTCTCATACGCACTCATTAGATTCTTGACAATAGATTTTTCACTTGAAGCCTCTGATGTTCTCAACCCAAGAATCTTCATGATAGACCTATACTTTATACTTTGCATCATTTCAACAAATAGTTGACATCTTGCAGTCTCATTTAACTTTTCAAAGAACAATCTCTAAATCTTATTAGCATATCTTCTACAAGTGCGTTTTAGAATCTTACCTTCCATTGGCTGTAAAATATTCTCATCAATATCAATCAAATACTTTGGCTTTCTATGCAAAATTCTAGGTGGTGTCAAGTTAGGTAAATTCATCTCAACATTAGGAATTTCATCAATATTTAAATGAGATGGGTTAGATGGCATACCTTCGATCGAAGATGGAATAGATGACATACCTTGAGGTTGAGGTGGGAACGATGGCGTACCTCCTTCATCACATGTGAGTGATAATGTACTCTCAACTTGACATGTGGTAGATGGTGTCCCTACATGTTGACTTGCGGTAAAGGACGTGTCTCCAACTATGGTATTCATATCTCTCGTACCAAAAAGTTTTTGCATTCGTTCTCTTTGTGCTGCCAATACCATATCTCTTTGTGATGGTTGTGGTTCCTCTTCAATTGGTATGTCTTCATTTATCATGTCCAATTTCCTCTTCTCACGAAGTTCCCTCATAGCCATTGCTTTCTTTGCATTCTTAGCTTCTATCTCTTCCTGTGTTGGTTTAATTCTTGATCGTTTCCTCGGCATGACAGAGAATTTGTCTGTAGCATGATAAAGAGACCAATATTAATTCCTAAGAAATGAATACATGATAATAGTGGGATTGTATTTTTTTTATGTTGTAAGGATTTATTCTTGTATAGTTTGACATCATGGTATGAACTAAGGTTTGTTTATTACACATAATTATTAAAGATCCCAAGTGTAGAAAATATACATGGCATCATGTGAGATTGTAGGTTGCTTTCTTGATTGGGAATGTGTCTATTTTAAACATGTATGATAAAGTAATTCAATCCAAAATAAGGAAAATGTAAAGAACATGCATGTAAAGAATTGACATACCTAAAAAATGAAGATTTGAATGGAGAGAGTACCCAATTATGTAGTGTTTTTATCTTCTTGCATCAAACTCCTCAACAATTTGAGTTTTTCACCACTTGCTTCCTTTTCAATGTTAAATTCTTAAAATTGAATCACAATTAACATTGCAACACTACAAAAATTGAAACTTGAATAGATATATATCAAACTTGGTGTGAAAACTATGTTATTTCCTCCTTCTCAAGTTGGCAAAGCAGAAAAGGTGGTGGAAAGATCATGCAAAGGTGGTACAATGTGTCAAATGTGCATGTGAACTTCCCAATAGCATGAAAGCACTTCTTTTTTGTCAGAGCACGCGCAGAATCAGTAAGAAAATAGAGTATGTGGGCCGGGATCACGGGGGTAACCACTTTTTTACCGTTTCAATAGAAATACAAAACGCGAGCGCGTTATAACACGCTCACATTTTATCCTTCTATAGATTCATCACATCCTTTGCATTGATCACATCTTTTTCTTGCAAGGGCTTTCCAGATGCTCTGCCATATGATAGGCATAACAATGAAGGGGCAAGCCCTCATAATCAAGTTCATGATAGAAAATGCCCTCAACCCTCAACGTCAAACCCTAATCCCTAAACCCTCAACTCTGATCCCTCGACCCTTAACCCTCAATGTCAAATCCTAATCCCTCAACCCTATCCCTAAACCCTCAACCCTCAACGTCAAATCCTAATCCCTCAACCCTAATCCGTCATCCCTCAATGTCAAATCCTAATCCCTCAACCTTAATCCATCATCCCTCAACTCTAATCCCTCATCCCTAAACCCTAAATGCTATCCCTATTCCTAAACCCTCAACAAACTCGATACTATACCTTAAACTCTAATCCCTTATCCCTAAACCCTCCAACCCTATCCCTAATCCTTATACCCTCCACACTCAACTTTAACCCTAATTCCTCGACCCTCAACCCTATCCCTAAACCCTTGACCCTCGAACCTCAACCCTCAACCCTCAACATCAAACCCTAATCCCTCAACCCTTAACTCTGATCCCTCGACCTTCAACCCTAACCCTAAACCCTAAACCCTCAACGTCAAATTCTAATCCCTCAACCCTTTACTCTAATCCCTCAACCCTAAACCCTCAACACTATACCTTAAACCCTAATCCCTCAACCCTAACCCTAAACCTTGTCCCTAAACCCTAATGCCTCAACCCTCAACCCTAATCTGTCATCCGTCATCCCTCAACTCTAATCCCTCATTCCTAAATCCTAAACGCTATCCCTATTCCTAGACCCTCAACAGGCTCGATACTATACCTTAAACCCTAATCCCTCTACCCTCGACACTCTTATTTAACCCTAATCCCTTGACCATTAACCCTATCCCTCAACCTCAACCCTCAACCCTTAACCCTCTACTCTCAACATTAAACCCTAATTCATCAACCCTAAACCCTAATCCCTCAAACCTAAACCCTATCCCTAAACCATCAACCCTCAACACTATACCTTAAACCCTAATCCCTCAACCCTCAACCCTAAACCTTATCCCTAAACCCTAATCCCTCAACCCTCAACCCTAATCCCTCATCCCTCAACTCTAATCCCTCATCCCTAAACCCTAAATGCTATCCCTATTCCTAAACCCTCAACAAACTCAATACTATACCTTAAACTCTAATCCCTTATCCCTAAACCCTCCAACCCTATCCCTAATCCTTACACCCTCCACACTCTACTTTAACTCTAATCCCTTCAACCTCAACCCTATCCCTAAACCCTTGACCCTCGAACCTCAACCCTCAACCCTCGACGTCAAACCCTATTCCCTCAACCCTTAACTCTGATCCCTCATCTCTCAACCCTAATCCTAAACCCTAAACCCTAAACCCTCAACCCTCAACATCAAATCCTAATCCCTCAACCCTAAAACCTATCCCTAAACCCTCAACACTATACCTTAAACCCTAATCCCTCAGCCCTCAACCCTAAACCTTATCCCTAAACCCTAATCCCTCAACCCTCAACCCTAATCTGTCATCCCTCAACTCTAATCCCTCATCCCTAAACCCTAAATGCTATCCCTATTCCTACACCCTCAACAAAATCGATACTATACCTTAAACCCTAATCCCTTATCCCTAAACCCTCAAACCCTATCCCTTATCCTTATACCCTCCACACTCTACTTTAACCCTAATTCCTCGACCCTCAACCCTATCCCTAAACCCTTGACCCTCGAACCTCAACCCTCACGTTAAACCCTAATCCCTCAACCCTTAACTCTGATCCCTCGACCCTCAACACTATACCTTAAACCCTAATCCCTATCCCTCAACCCTTAACCCTTAAAACTTAAACCCTATTCCTACACCCTCAACACTTGACACTATATCTTAAGCCTTAAACCCTCATCCCTAAAGCCTCAACCCTCAATCCTTAAACCTTCAACCCTAAACCCTATCCCTAATCCCTCTACCCTCAACACTCTAATGCTAACCTCGACATTAAATGCTAATCCGTCAACCCTAAACCCTAATCCTAAACCCTCAACCCTCAACCCTCAACACTATACCTTAAACCCTAATCCCTCAACCCTCAACCCTAAACCTTATCCCTAAACCCTAATCCCTTAACCCTCAACCCTAATCCATCATCCCTCAACTATAATCCCTCATCCCTAATCCCTAAATGCTATCCCTATTCCTAAACCCTCAACAGACTCGATACTATACCTTAAACCCTAATCCCTTATCCCTAAACCCTCCAACCCTATCCCTAATCCTTACACCCTCCACACTCTACTTTAACCCTAATCCCTCGACCCTAAACCCTTGACCCTTGAACCTCAACCCTCAACCCTCAATGTCAAACCCTAATCCCTCAACCCTTAACTTTGATCCCTCGACCCTCAACCCTATCCCTAAACCCTAAACCGTAATCTGTCATCCCTCATCCCTAAACCTTAAATGCTATCCCTATTCCTAGACCCTCAATGGGCTTGATACTATACCTTAAATGCTAATCCCTTATCCCTAAACCCTCCAACTCTATCCCTCATCCCTTAACCCTCATGATTAATAGCCTTGAACGTAAAAAAATTTGAGTGGGACATAACGCGAGCACGTTATAACGCGCTCGCGTTATGTCAAACATGACAAAAGACAGACATGCGGGAAAGAAAAATGCAAGGCAAAACATAACGCACTCACGTTATTTCTTGCTTTGGGAATCCCAAGCCTTGGGCTTGGGATTTGCTTTGGATTTCCAACCCAAAGGCTTGGAGTGCCTTATGAACAGTCACAGACATGTTTTTCTATATTCTTCAAAATTTCACATAATTTCGTTCGTGCTAACCCTCAGATTTGCACGTGTTTCAAGGTTGAACAAATCAAACACATGGGTAATGTTAGGCTTTCTCTTAGCTATTTGACGATGTGATTTTTTTCACATTTTAACAATGTTAAACCTTTCATCTTTAATTTCTTTTGTTTGTGTGTCCATTTTTAGGCAAAAACCACTGTTTGATCTTTTTTTCATTGTAAAATAACTATTCATTCAAATTTTTAAAAAATTACATATTTAGAAACTAGACTCCATTCTACAAATATTAAAAAAATGATTTTCAATTAGTTTTCAAAATTTATAGGGGTAGCACGGCCAAAATTTTATTTTTTAGGATGTGTCCACTTTAAAAATTAGTAAAAAATCAAATATTCATCAAAAAATTATTAGAAAAATCGGACATAAACTACATGCTATTAGCTAATTTCTCATTGAAGCGATTTTAAAAATACCAAAAAAAAGTTGACCTTTTGAGGGAGCCACAAAACATGCTATGTTATGTTTTTTTGACAGAAACAACACCAATTTCTGTGGCTCCCTCTTTTGAACCCCTTAATCTATGCCATTTTCAAAACAAAATAGTAGTTTAGAAAGTAGACTCGGAGCACTACGAACATTGTTTTGGTTGCATCTCCAAATTTTGAGTGTAACTATGCTCAATTTCTCATCCAAGGCCAGTATTTCCTGATTTCAGAAAAAAAGTGGCCACTTAAGACCCCTTTTTGGCCCCCCATCTTCTTGCACTTACCCTTGAAAAGAAAAAAGCCATAGTACTTTGTCTAGGGAATGAGCATAGTTTTGATTAGGTGAAATACATTTCGATACATTTAAATCACTATGTTAGATTGTATATCAAAAACTATAGTTTTATGTTTTAAGATCTCTATCTACAAGAAATTAGAAGGTTGAAATAAATAAAATCAATTTCCCCCTATTTCAATAGGAAGTGTGGATGATAGAGGAAAACAATCAAGGAGAAGGGAGCAAGTAGGTGTGGAGTAATAAGATGGTTGTAATGTCAATGTAGATTCCCCGAGGGGAAAAAAAGAGAAATGTCCCAAAGAGATGATAGGGTGAAAAAGATAATGAAAATAAACTAATATAAGAATAGGATTCAAACAAGTACGACTATCCCCCAAAGAGTGTAAAGGTTGGTGTGATGATAGAGTGGTAAATGAGATGAAAGAGAAGGTGAAGTTTCAAATAAAGTTGATAGAAGATCAAAGATCAGAAAGTAACAAGAGATAATGTGATTATAAGTGATAAGTGAAATGATGTAGAACGATAATATGGAGAATATGTTGTAGGAAAATAAGGTATAGAAGCACAAGGAATCACAACATATTCAAGAAAACTTCATATTTCCATCCTAACCTTTATACACCAAGATGGTAAGAAAAATTCTTTCAACTATAAAATTGAAGTACACCATGTATATGGATTTAAGTGGAAGTGTATAGGAGAAGTGTATAGTGTAAATATATGAAATTTAGGATATAGGAGATAATGTGAAAAGACAAGGGAGTAACATAGAGCTTTACATGAATTATTCAAGGGACTAGTCAATGTGTAACCTTGGGTTTCAAGAGAATGAGGAAAGGCGAGTGTATAAGGGGATTGTGGTTGAAGGAAGTGAAGTGATATGATAAAGTAGGGATCCAATTTTAGGTCATGTAGACCATAAGAAAGGGAAAAGAAAACATCTACAACTCAAGATTTCAATCCTAGACTTAAATTGAAGGATAGCCTATAGGTTGATTCAATATAAAAAGAATTAGAGAAGTGGGACTGCATGATCAAGTGGGGTATTTTTCTTTGACTTGGTATGCTTTGACTTGCTTTAATTTTTGAGATATGGATTTGAATTGCTTTGATTAGCACATGATTTTTCTTTTATTTTCATTTATGTTTCTATCTTTTTTGGAAGGGATGTCACCCCCATAGCCTAACCCCATGAAACTAGGAGGATGTGTTCATCACCAAAGGCTAGACCTAATGAGTACAGACATCATTTTATTGTGCATGCAAATAAAAGATTGATTTATTTGAGAACTCCAAAATTGATGAGCTAGAAGAAGGGTGATCCACCTATGTGCCTCTAGGAATAACTAGTGAGGTCATATATTGGGAAGGTAGAAGGGGGAAACAAGAATACATGAACCTAATCATGGAAAGGATAGATAGCATAAGTTAAGTGCAGATAAGCTAATAGTAAATGTAATAATGACATAGTGGAATGTGGATGGCTTGAAGATCTAAGTCTAGCATTACTACGTCAAAGAACTTATCATGGAAAGAGAAAGATAAGGAGTGCATTGTATTCATGATAGGGAGGAGGTAAGTAGCATGATAGAGTTCAATACACGTAAGACATGAAGCATATACGTGAATGTACGTCATGAAGTATACACATGAATACACTACAAGTCATGAGGTATACACTTGAATACATGTAAGACATAAAGCATATACATAAATGTACGTAAAGTATGAAACATAAACACACATACCACAAGGTTTTGGGTAGCTAGAAATGAATATCCATTTCTAGCTGCCCAAAATGGATATCCGTTTTGCTTCAGTTTTGCCTTGTATTTAGGCTTGGGACTGTTATAGTTGATTTTCCCTAAATTCTAATATTTTTATAGGTTTCTCTCTTCTTTGAACTTCACCCTTCGTGTTGACGACTTTTTTAATGCAAAATTGATAAAATGAAAAGGGTTTATTGAAGAAATTGTCAGCTTTCTAAAAATATAAGATTTGCTTGGTTATCATTTTATTAAATAATTGTTAATAATTTTCTATATAGTGTGTGTCTAAAATCCTGATGGACACACTGATTGAACAACATCATAATTTTCAAATGATTTCACCTTTTTGAGATCCGAAAGTTGCATCACACTCTATGCTTTTCTGGCTATAGGTTTAAAAAATTTTAAGTTCTAATTTTTTTTTATTGAATTAGGTTGGTTGGAAAATTACTTTTTAGTTTTAAAAAAAAGTCATAGTAAAAAATCATAACTAATTATTTTATTGAAAAAAAAAATCCAAAAAATATGTGTCACATCCGGGCATGAGTCCTCTACTTATTTTGAAAGATTAAAAAAAAAAAAATTACTCATAGTTAGGTTCGTTGGAATGACACCCACTTTTTATTTTTTTCTAAAAAATTTAATAGTTGTTCATTGAAATATTCATTTTTCACTAAGTAAATTTAGTTTTAAAAAAAAATAGTATCCCATAAACTAGATTCAATTCTCTACAAATTTTGTTCTTACATCTTTTTCAAATTGTGTAGATAATCCATTCAAATTTTCACATGAACTTGATTAAGTTTTATTTTTAGTATTTTCATTGCCACTTAGAGGTATAGTTTGGTCCATCATGATCCTGCACATACCCTTCTTACACGTCATAAACCTCTTACAACACCTAAAAGATGCCGACACATGGAAAAATACCTCTACCATAAAATGGAATGCCTACCTCCTTGTATGAGGACAAAAAATACATCTAGTCACCTTCTATGTAGGATGACACATCACCATGCCAACTCCCACAAAGTGATGAAATATAATTTGCATAGAAAATTACAATAGTAGGAAAAATTAAATAAATACAACATTAGGAACTTGCAAAGGTTGAGACACCTCAATTCCCAACAATTTGGGCTAACCAATGCATAGATCACATTTATGCAGCTCATGAATGAGGTACTAAAAGAGTTCTTGGGTAAATTTGTCATTGTTTATTAAGATGATATTTTAATTTCTATTAAGACTTTGGAGAAGCAACTGATGTATGTTCAAATTTTTTTTGAGAAGCTAAGGGAAAAAAGGTTGTTGATTAATCTAAAGAAATGTAGTTTTGTGAAGGAGTTGGTGTACCTAGGATTTGTTATCTTAGCTGAGGGTCTTAAAATAGATTCAAAGAAGGTGAGGGCTATCATTGAATGGCCTACCCCAAGGAGTGTTATAGAGGTATGATATTTTCATGGTTTGGCAAGTTTTTATAGAAAATTTATCAAGAATTTTAGTAGCATTTGTGCACCCCTAATTGAGCCAATGAGAGGAAATAGAAAAGAGTTTAAATGGACTATAGTAGTGGCCAAGAGTTTTGATACATTGAAGCAAACAGTCACACAACAACCTGTGTTGGCACTTCTAGAATTTAATAAGCTATTTCAGGTAGATTGCGATGCTAGTGGCAGTGTTATAGGAGTTGTTTTGAGTCAACAAGGTAAGCCCATTGCCTATTTTAGTGAGAAGCTTAATGATGCCAAGAAAAATTATTATGTTTATGATCAAGAGTTTTATGCTATAGTTCAGGATATGAAGAAATTGAGACATTATTTGTTACCGAAAGAGTTTGTTTTATATACTAATCATCAGATTTTGCAGTATCTTAATAGTCAAGGAAAGATAAACTAGAGGCACTTAAAATGGGCTGAGTTTTTGTAGAGTTATACTTTTGTTTTAAAGCATGGGGATGGGAAGTCCAATAGAGTTGCATATGCCTTAATCAGAAGGAAAAATTTGTTGACAAAGATGAAGATAGAGATTGTTGGGTTCAATGAACTCAAGTATTTGTACCCTAAAGATCCATACTTTACAGAGCCCTAGAAAGTTTATTTGGAGCCTGTTAACCTAGATAGGATGAGATGGTTGGATTACATAATCCAAGATGGTATGCTGTTGAGAGGAAGTCAATTGTGCATTCCTAGGAGTTCCAAGAGAGAGAACCTAATTAAGGAGAAGCATACTGGAGGGTTGGCAGGGCACTTTGGTCGAGATAAGACCATTGCTCTTGTTAGTGAGAATTATTACTAGCCACAGTTGCACCAGGATGTGAAGAAATTTGTGCAAATTTGTAGAGTATGCTAAATGGTCAAAGGAGTGAGTCAGAATACTGGTCTATATCAACCATTACCTATACCAGAGGGACCATGGGAGGATATCAGCGTGGAATTTGTTCTTGGTTTACCAAGGACACGGAGAGGGCATGATTCAATATTTGTGGTGGTTGACAGATTATTAAATATGACACATTTCATTCTATGTTAGAAAACCAGTGATGTTCACATTGCAAAGTTATTTTTTAGAGAGGTGGTTAGACTACATGGTCTACCAAGGAGTATAGTTTGAGATCAAGATAACAATTTTGTTGGGTATTTCTGGAGGATCTTATAGAAGAAGTTGAAGACTGAGTTGAAGTTCAGTTCTGCACATCATCCGTAGACTGATGGATAGATAAACGTAGTGAATCAATGTTTGGGAAACTTGTTGAGATGCTTAGTAGGAGATAAGCCCAAGGGATGGGATTTGATATTACCACAGGTGGATTTTTCATATAACAATTCTATCAACAAAAGTACCAATAAATCCCTATTCCAAATTGTATATGGGAGTAGTCTGAGAAATGCTTTTAAGCTGAGAAAGATAGACAAAGGAGAGAAGAGTAGTGCCAATGTAGCGACCCAACCCAAGTCACCCAAATTTAACACTAATTTTTTTCATTAACTTTAATCAAGTTGTTAGGTGTTCAATTCAATTGTATACTCGAGTACTTCTATCCAAACAAGATAAACATTCGTCCAATCAGGACTAACTTCTATCTTTACAGGATAGGCATCTCTCCATAAGGGACATGAATTTATCCATCCAAACAGGATGGGCATCTATCCTAATAGGATTAGGCATCTATCCAAAGGGATAGAAACGTGCTCTGGCCAGAGACTTAGGTTCATTGAGAATCAAACAGATCTTGAGCCACCTGTTAAAGAGTACACCCCCGACTAATGGGAGTGCACCAAGGTCGTCATCATTCAGGGGTAATATATATAAGTTTTAATAGCTTGAGTCCAGCCTCATAATTTGGCCTAAAGCCTCAAGGAGTCAAGTGAATCCATTCGGGATTCTTCTGAGTCATACGTTGAATGTTTTTCTATTTCATCTTTATGTTAAGGTTTTACCTTTGATTCTCTTGTTGAAGACTTATGTTGAAAAGTTGAATCGATTTGAATGAGAGTTTACACACCTCCCAACCCCGTGCTTGAAAACATGTACATTGAGAACATTCTTCGTTCTCTAGGCTACCTACATACCTACTTCTGAACAGGATTAAGGTGTAGTTTATATGTAGTTCTGTTTACTATCCTATGTTTTATGTGAATTGTTTAATGTGGGTACATAGCCCTTTCTAGGGCCCAATTTCTCCAAACAATTCCTCTGCAACTACTACCCACGATGGGAGCATTTAATAAGTAATTGGTCTTCTTGACCAATACTTGTTTACTAAAAATTCACTATTCCTAATGCTATCAAAATAAACTTTACAACTACATGTTTAATGATCTCTTTTTCCCTCTTTTAAAGGTATGTACCCTTGTACGAATAATGTTCCAATTTTCATTAACGCTACATGGTAATTCCATAATCAAGCGGTTTATCTTGTTAGTTTGGTGATCAAGGGAGATTACCCATCCTTCGAACTTAACTTCATGGTGTTCCTTATTACTCCCTGACAATTTAAAGGGTCAATGCCACAGACTTCGTTAATGCAACTATGTTAGGCGATATGTACAGTACCTCAATGCGACAACATTACATGTAAATGTGACCCAGAGGCACCATAAATACCAAACATTGTAACATGGTTTTTGTTTCAACGTCTTGTTTAAGTTGTTTACCTAACTACAACAGAAAAGAAAATACATATTCATTGCATAACATTACAAAAAGAAATTTGGAAACTAGACTAAATAACCATTGAAATATTGCAACTCTAGAATTCATTGAATTTGAAAGAACATCTAACTAATATTTTGGAGATTGATCAAATTGGGAAAACATAATTTGTGACTAACTAATTTTCATTACATTTTGAAGTCCCTATTTTAATTTGTACTTGAAATGAATCTAAAACTGAAAAGTGAATTTGTCTCTATTTAGTAAAGTTACATACATGAACTTGTTTACTAATGAAAGGGTTGGGTTCTTATTAGGGCATAAAGTAGTTTTCAGGTTATTCAAGTAGAATTAAATTTCAATTATACTAGAGAGATTCTAATCTTGTAGTGATTGGCAATTTTGGAAAGTTGCTTTAGAGTTTTTAAGAAGCTACTAAATTGTTGATGTATTTTTAACTAATTCTCATTTAGATGGAGTCTCACTATTGAATTGGTTATCTTTGAAATACAACTAGTGTTTCAAAAGGGATTTCTCAATCAAAAGAAAACTAATTCAAGAAGTTCAAATTGACAGCATGCATCTCTGAGTTAGTTTGAGGTGTTTACGAATTGTTTGTTATGAGATTTAAATCTAATGTTCTAATCTCATTCTATCATTATGAAAAGATTAAATTCTTAGTTTAATGTATCTAATTTGTTCAATTCATGAGTTGCATAATATGAATCCACTGATATGTTGAACTATCTAACCATTGTATTCGAAAAAGTAGAATCTTGAGATGTAAAGGTAATGATTACAATATTTTACTATTTGTTTTGTTACCCAATTGTAAAGTTACCACGGAATATTATGATGTTTAAAGTTGTGAACCAAGTGTTTAATAAGGTACTAGTACCTGTCTAACTTAAATCATTTACTTCCATTATTAAAGATATTAACTTGTATATATACATCAGAACTAATCTAAACTATATTTAATTAAACTTATATTGTAAAAATGGTACTAACATGCATATATATTGAAACAAATTAACATTTAATCCTTAATTAATTAGGCCAAAACTATATATTTATATATACATTAAAATATATTATACTAACATTATAAATTCCTTATACTAAATATATATTAAAAAATATTATAATAAATATATTATAAATTTATTAATAAATATTATAGGTTTTTTATAATATTTATTATATATTATAAAATAATATTAAAAAAAATAAAGTTTTAAATAATTTAAAAGTCCATGGGTCTCATTTTTTTTAACTTTAAAAGGTTTTTATTTTTAAACCTCACTTAAAAAAAAAAAACAAAGCCCAAGCCTTTTTAAGGCATGCGGCCCAAAAAAATTATATATATATATATATAATTAAAATTTATTTTAAATAAAATAAGTTGTTTATTTTTTTTAAAGGTAAGCACTGTTAGAGGGGACAGTTCCCGTATATTAATTCAAATGAAATTACATTCCTTCAGCTGGATTCTAGCTGAGGATCCCACAGCTGCAATTAACATTGACGAACTGGAGGAGAGAAACAAGGCTCTCTATCCCCAAGAAACCAAACCACCGTTACCATTTACCCTTGATCAAGAGTATGATCATCTTCCACAATTTGAGAAATGTGCATGAACTGTTGCATTTCAATGTGAACAATCTCCTCTCGATCCCATGAAGCACTAATGTTGGCAAGGGCATCAGCCAGTCTGTTGGCCTCCCGATAGACATGGCAGATAGTGAAGTCCATATTCCTTAGAAAGTTTCCTGCACGCATAACTAGCTTTTTTAACTTCTAATTGGAGGTGCTTCTGGTTCTTATTGCATTTATACACAACATTGAGCCCCCCTCTAATTGGATGCTTAATTGATTATGTTTGGTGCATTCTTCCAGCCCGCAGATTAGAGTAGTTATCTCTGCAAAGTTGTTTGTTTGAAGGCCAATATATACCGCCAGGGCCCAAACAACTTTTCCCCTCTCATCTCGAAGGGTACAGCCAAAGCCAGCCTTTTCGGGGTTGCCTTTGGCAGCCCCATCAAAGTTTAGTTTTAGTCTCCCCCGTGGTGGAGCGGCCCATCTGGCCTATCTTCTCTTTGCCTTTGTGTCAATTTTGATGTTGAGAATGCTAGGAGTCTTCAAGCCTGGCCAAGCCTTCACCAGTTGCTCATCCTTCCACGTGAAGATGTGATTAGACAGGTTGACCCCATGGTTGTTCAGCGTTTCCACATTATTGTCTTTAATCTTAGAGTAGATGATGTCAAAAGGGAGCTCTTCCTGTCTGAAAGCACGTCTGTTCCTTTCCTCTTAGAGTGACGAATGAGTACCATTCATTATGTCTCAGGCCATACCAAGAGAGATTCTGTTGGATCCAATCCCAACACTGTACAGCATACGGGCAATTTAGAATTATGTGATCACTTGTTTCAGCATCGTTTTTGCATAGAGTGCATCGAGAAGGCCCTTGGAAGCCCAAATGTTGTAGACGCTCCCCAGTCAAGATCTTGCCATGTAGGGAAGTCCAGAGGAAGGCCTCGGCTTTGGGGAGAACTGCATTGTGTCAACATAGGTCTGCACACCATTCAACCCGGTTCTTGGTATGAAGTTGGATTGGGTATCCAATTTTGATCGAGTATTTTCTTGAAGACGCTCCACACCAGAGGATTTCATCAGGACCATCCGTCAGGCAAATTTTCCTAGATGCAAGTTCTTTCTCAAGCGTGGCCCTCTCCACAGGATCTAGGTCCGCATCGGAGAAGTCTCGCCAATGCTATTTGGAAATGCCATCCATCATGCTAGTCATGACATAGGCACAGACTTTGCTCCCAAATTTATTGCATAGCTTTTCCTTAGCAGCTTGGAGGCTAGGGATATCGCTTAAGGCAGGCATCCCCTCAATGGAGTCATCCCAGAAATCAGCACTATCACCACTGTTGATACTCCACGTCAGGTGGTCTGTGATCAATTGTCTGGAATCCCACATGAAGCGCCAAGTAGCAGATCCCCCAAGGGAATTGGCTACAGTCAAGAATCTGCTCGGTTCTGGAGAGTCAAGGTATTTGTGTTGCATTATTTTGCACCAAGGGAGCTTAGGCCTGGAGATCAACATTTTCCATATCAGCTTCGCTTCAAAAGCTTTGCTGAGAAGTTTTATATCCCTTATGCTTGTACCACTGTCTTCCTTTGGTGTGTAGACCGTCTCCCAACTGACGAGAGGGAACTTAATATGCTTTTTATTTGAACCAGACCACATAAACGTTTTGTTAATGCTGGAGATTGAGGTTGCCGCTTTGTTGGTTATTTGAAGAAGCCAGAACATAGATGGGGACTGCACTCAAAATAGCTTTAGCCATTATTATTCAGCCAACTAGGGTAAGCCATTTTCCTTTCCAGGTAGAGGCTTTCGTCATATAGTTATCAATGCAATCTGACCATAGAGTGGATCTCGAGTAGCCACTAAAAATGGGGGCTCCCAGGTACTTGGACGGAGTGTGGATCTCTTTGTAACTAAGGTGGTTGATTATTATTCTTTGTTGTTGCTTACTAATGATGAAGAAAAGGATGTTTGATTTCTCTTTGTTTATTTTCTGTTCTGAGCATAGGTTGTAATGCTCTAATGTTTTCTTTATTGATTTGCTTCCTGTAGGCTCGCTTCACCGAATAGGAGGGTGTCATCGGTGAACTGGGTGTTGGTGATAGTTGGCACCTCGGGGGCCGCGATGATGCCTTTCCATCTGTCATTTTTATGTTGGAAATCTATGAATCTGCCAAGGGCTTTGGCCATAAGAACAAACAGGAAAGGAGAGATTGGGTCTCCTTGTCTAAGGTCCCTGGCGAAAGGAAAGAAACCACATTGTGAGTCGTTCACCAAGACCGAGAACTTTCTTGAGGATATACACCTGAATATTCTATTTCTCCATTCTTTGCAGAAGCCAAATTGTTCAAGGACTCGTAGCAAGAATCTCTAGATTACCCTGTCGTATGCCTTAGTGACATCCAATTTGAGAAGCATGCTTGGGATTTTCTTAGAAGCAATAGTGTGGATAACTGTGTTCGCTAAGATTATACTGTCTGAAATGTCTCTGCTAGGGGTGAAACCATTTTGAAAGGGAGATATGAGTTTGCACAAGATAGTTTTTAGCCTGTTTGCTAGAGATTTAGATATGATCTTATAAAGAGTGTTGCAAAGGGCTATTGGCCGGAAATCTGTGAAAGTGATATAGTCTTGCTTCTTAGGAATGAGCGCCAAGTTTGTGTTGTTTATTTTATTTACAAATTGATTTTTAATCCTGAATTCTTCAACAATCTCTAGTATCTCTGTCCCCCAAAACTACCAACACTTTTGATAGAATAAGGCGCTGAACCCATCGGGGCCCATCGCCTTGTCGGGCTGTAGATCGAAAGTGGCTTTTTTAACTTGATCGAGGGTGAAGGGGGCCATCAACATCACATTGTCTTCAGTCGTTACTGAGTTTGGTATGCACTGAAGAATTTCATTGTCATCGAGTAAGTCAGAAGAGTCGTCAGGGTTTTGTAGGGATGAGAAGAAGTGAATAGAAGTGCTTTCAATTTCCTCCGACTTACTCCAGATATTATTTTCTGCATCTTTTATGTTGTTTATTCTGTTAAAGGTTCTCTTTTCTTTGACCGAGTTGTGGAAGAATTTTGAATTCCTGTCGCCAGCCTCCAACCAGGTTTTCCGAGCTTTTGCTTTCCAATATTCTTCTTCCCTAGCAAGAATCTCTGCATGTTCAGCCAAGAGGGATTTCTCTCTTTCAAAGTCCTCTAGAAACATACTGGACTGTATGACTTTTTTGTTTAGAGTAGCAAGTTCATCCTCAATCCTAGCTTTCTCTTTGAAGATGTTTTTGAAGGAAACCTTGTTCCACTCCAATATGCGCTGCTTTATCAAAGAGAGCTTTTTGCAGAAAATAAAACTTTTGGTGCCTCTTTCTTTTGGGTCTTCCTTCCACCAGCTTTCAAGGAGAGCCAAGAGATTGGGATCACAGAACCACATTCTTTCGAATTTGAAGTGACTCTTCTTAGGCTTGGGGGCGACACTAAATGAGATGGAGACTGGAAAATGATCCGAGAGGGAGATAGGGAGAATGGAAGAGTCATCCCTAAGCTGAAGATTCATCCAACTCTTAGAGATGAGAAATCTATCAAGGTGTTCCGCAATGTGTGAAAAGCCACTACATCTGTTGGTCCAAGTGAAGCAACCTTCCTTTGGGCGCACGTCAACCAGCAAGTTGGAGTCTACAAAGTGTCAGAAGTCTTTCATCACCTCATTTTCTCTTCTCAAACCACCACTTTTTTCCTCCAATAGACAGGTGGCATTGAAATCACCACCAAGGATGACGTTTTCCTTCATAAGTGCTGATAGAATAGATGTAAGAACATAGCATCCGGTTGCAATTGCAAGCAAAGTCATATATGGAGATCACCGTTTGCTTCCATAGAATGCCCAGGCCTCCAGCGCTACCAATCGGATGTACAAAGGCCCCAGACCACTTGTGACAGTGCTTCAAGAACAGATCAGCCTCTTGAGGGCCTAGTTTGGTTTCCTGCAAAAGAACAATGTTTGAAGGCAAATTTTCCAGATGGCATTTTGCCATATGCTGTTTGTCAAGGGCATTGAGACCCCTGACGTTCCAGGTGGTGATTAACATTTCCCTCCAAGGGAGTGGTTTTCTCCCTTGGATCATAGTATATATTCCTTGATTTTTGGTAGGTTTTTCTCAATTGCTTCTTTCGCTCTCTTCTGGCTGTTTAGTTTTCTGCCTCTTTGTTTCTTGCTTTCTAGCTTCCATGGCATAGCGTTAACTAGGGATTGGCTAATGTGCCTCAGTTCTATGATGCCAATTTCTTCTTTCTCCCCACCCTCATTTTCCATCCAAATGTTTTCTACAGAACGCGGGCTGGAGGGAGTTGAATCATTCACCTTGTTGCCGATACTAGTTGAGTTTTCCAGACCCACACCCTCGGGCCCAATGAGGGGATCCATACTTGCATCCTCCCTTTGCACTGTATAGTCCAGAGGTGGTTCTAGGATCACCTCTGATAACACAGGGCAAGTTGTTGCCATGCAAGGAAGAGGTTCCACCAAGGCTAATTGTTATGTAGCTAGTTGTGGGCTATCATAATTTGGCCTATATAGAACCACAACAAGTGGATTGGTAGATTCTTGACGAGGCAGTGTCTGTGATGTTTCTGATGTAGAATTTGTGTCCTTTGGTTTCCATTGTGTGCAAGGGGAGAGGGGACATTTGCTAACATTGTGGGTGTGCCGTCCACACCGAAGACAGAAATGTTTCTAATCTTTGATTTCTATCAATTTTAGACAAATTGAGGGTAGCTGTCTTACCGCAATCATCAGAATTCTTGCATAAAAAATTCCATTACCTTCACCCATGTCTAGATCAAGAGCATTGCCTAGACTGTCACCAATTTTGTAGAGACAATCACCCGACCAGTATTTGAAGGGAAGGTTGTAGAGGCGTATCCAGAATGGGGAATCCATTCTCCATGAAGACTTCGGGTCATAGTTAGGGCACCATTTTTGTACATAGACATAGTCTTCACCAATTTTCCATGGCACCTTGTTCAGAACTTTGTTCCTGAAATGTTCTTTGAAATCTGCAATGAAGAATTGTTGTGGTAGGAAGTGGACCGCCATGCTTTCCTCCCAGGAGTCCTTCGCCCACTGCCTTAGGGCAGAGATCGCTCAGTTTTTTCCAATTATTCTACCTATTATGGCTATGGTGTAATCTGGAGCGGATTTGTCCACCCATCTGCCCCGTTCGAAGACCCATTGCGGGACATGTTTCCCCTTCCTAGCTCCCCAATCCTCAACTCTATCCACCTTAGGATTTTTTGCTTCCTCCAATTCTCCCCATTTCTGTCCTGCTAAGTTCTTTCCATTTCCTAGGGTTTCGAACCCTGCACCTTCCGCCCTCACACTTACCTCAACTCTGCTCCCTCTCGCATGCGCCATCTTTTTTTATGTAAGAAAGATAACTAAAACAAGTTGTTTATTATTTATATATATTTATTTTATTTTATAATAATTTATAAAATACATAATGTAAAAATTATAAAGGATTTTCTATTTCAATTGCTTTTAACAGAGGAAATTTTTATAAAATAAATATAAATAAATTATAAATATAATAAATTATTTTTATAAAATGCATATCTAAATAAAAATAATAATTTTGTTTTTATAAAATTATATGTATATTTAAATAGGTATATATATATATATATATACAACAGAATAATTTTTAGAATTTGTGTTCATAAGGGTTGAATTTAATTTTCAAGATCTTCTAAATTTTCTAGTTTGTTCATTTGAGATCTAACACAAAAATAAAATAATAATTTACTGAATTAAAAGAAATAATACACATTTTTCTTTATATTATTTATTTTTTAAATTTATCTTCTTTATTCAAAAAGAATAATAACAGTTCTAAATTAAATTAAACAAATAAAAAGAAATAAAATTAATATAGTTTTATTTTCAATTTCCTTATTTCATTTTACTAAATCAAATGAAGAAAATAAATAAAAACTAAATTCTAATTTGTATAAAAATGTAAACAAAGATTAAAATAAACTTCACTTTCTTCTTTTCGAAATAAAAATTAAATAATAAGAACATTTATATACTTTAAAATTTCTTCATTCTAAAATTAAAGAAGAAAATAATTAAATAAATAAAACTACCTACGTAAAGTATTTGAAGCAGTTGTAGAAGTTTTGTAAATAAATAAAACTACCTACGTGGAGTATTTGAAGTAGTTGTAGAAGTTTTGAAGGAGTGTAAGTTGCGTGAAGAAACTTGTTGCTTTCTTTTTCCCTTTTCTTTTATTTATAAATCTTTTAATTCCTTAATTTCCTTTATCAAAAGAAGAAATTAACTCCATAAACTAAGTTTAACACCCCAAAATTGATTTTTGTTTTCAAACACTTATTTATTGATTTTATTTATATTTATTTTAATTCACTTTGTTATAATTTTATATTTTATAATTATTGGAATGAATTTAATTTTTATTTATTAACAACTCATTATTATTTGTTTCTTTATTTATTACTTACATATTTATTTTATTTAATAATTAAATTGGTCAAAAATACTTCTTTCCCTTTTCTAATTTAATTATCCATCTATTTTTTCTACTTAAACAAAATAAATTAATTTAAATGTGTCAAAAGGGGTTGTGACAGCCAAGGTTGGAGACTTTGCAGATCATCTGAAGAGTTTGCATGAAGAGGTATGACAACACATTAATCAAATGAATTCTCAATACAAGGCTAAGGCAGATGAGAAGTGAAAGTTTAAGGAATTCAAGGTTGGTGCTGAAGTCATCATTCACCTAAGGAAAGAAAGCTTCCCAATGGGGACATATAAAAATTTAAAGATGAAGAAATTTGGACCATTCAGGATCCTGAAGAGGCATGATTTAAGAAATGCATATGAGGTAGAGCTGCCGAGTGGAATCAAAATCTCCACTATGTTCAACATTGTTGATTTAATAGAGTATCATGAAGGTGGCATAGAGGATGGACCAATAGAAGAATAGTGGAGTATCCCGGCATCTACTTTAAAGGAGGAGATAGAAGAAATCTTGGATAGCCATGTGGGAAGAAGTACCTAGAACAGGCAATATGAAGAATATCTGGTTAAGTGGCAAGGAAGGTCTATCAAAGATTATTTCTAGTTTTCTAAGGTAGAGGTTGATCATTTGGGTTTTCCTCAAACAACTAAGATGTGACAAGGCCACTTCTCAAATTACCCTGGGGGTCTGATGCAGAAGCATCTAGTGGTGTAAGGGCAATCTTACATGACCTAAAAAATAATAATTTTGTTTTATTTTCTTTTCAATTTTGGTATTTTTTAATATCCAAATGCTTGAATAATGATGTAGAACCATCAATTTTTCCAACCTGCTAAGAATAACAAACTGTTATTTTTAGAAAGTTTGCATTTGAGCATGCATGGAAGTGAAGATTTACTCAAAGATTTAGAATTGAAAAATATAACCTTTGGTGAAATAATTGGCCAAATATCACTTGTGGGCTAAAATATATTAAAGTTTATGTTTCTTTAAAAAGCCCTTAAAAAGTTTCAAAGTCAAATATGAGGCACTTTGAGACCTTGTACGACCTCAAAAACGGGTGGAATTAGTAGAGAGGACTCTAAGGGCATAGAGAACTTCACAAGATTTCCAACACATTGAACGGTTCGTCAATCAGATGCTCAGATCAAAAGTTATAGGTCCCAAAAGTTGACCTATTTTTGGAGGGAGTTGCAAATTTCAAAATTTTAGGTGGAAGGTGCCAAAAATGGTTATTTATAACTTTTTTTGGAATCCTTTGGGTAGTAGAGAAAGAGGGAAAGTGGTGAGTCAGGAAAAGGAGGGAAAATAGAAACCCTAGTAGATTTGAAGCTACATAAGGCAAAAGGTTCCAGAATCTAGAGGAAGGAAGTTGTAATGTGTTGCAGCCTGTTGAGGATTCATCCTTTAATTTGATTCTAGTTTTTCTAATGCAATGTGTTGTTTAGTTCAATGAAAGGACTTTCCTATTTTTTGTATGTAATCTGTGTTATTGTGTGTTATGGGTTTGATCCCCCTCATCATTGTTTCTCTAGTTATTCTTTTCTCTTCCTCTCTACTGGTTCTACTTTTCCTCCTTTTGGTTCAGTTTCTTTTCCACAGTGAGAAGCAACTGGTAGGCCTCCTCTACTATTTAGATATTCCACACATCCAACTCCTCTTGGATGAATTCTATGAGGCCCACCCTAGTGTGCTTGAATTATGTGCTCTTTTGGACCAATTATTATTTTGATGCACCTAGGCCTTGGACATTTGTGTATAGGCTTATGATCTTTGTTATAGAAAATATTAAACAATGATGTTTGGATTAGAGTAATTGGAATAATTTGCATATGATGATGATTTCACTAGAAAGTTGACTATGTTGTATTCATTCAATCCTTATATATTATTCCTTGAATTGAATTAATTATATGTATTCGATCATGAGTAGAAATGATTTGTTTACATAGTTGAAAATTGTAATGAAAGAGACTATCTATGTTAAGTGGATTAGAAGGAAGGACATGCAATGTCTGAGAAAGATAATATGAAAATTTGAATTTTTTTAATGATATGCATTTTGATGAGTAAAATAGAAATTGAGTTATTATTCAAACTATGAAAGCTTAAATGTTATGTTGATCACATTTCAAGGTGCTTTGGCTGTATGATTGAACATATTTATGGGTGCAAATGAGTGTGCAAGTAAATTCCATGGCCAATGGAAATTCAGAGGTCTATCAAGTAAACCTTGTGAATTAACCCTGTGACACCAAACATAGTCTCTAAGGTAGTCTAAGGTCCGTACATTTTTGAGTGTTGATATGTATTGAGTTTTATGCAATTTTAATTGTTTAAATGTTCTAAGGTTGTATCATATTGAGTTGGATGATGAGTTGTCATCCTTGTTGTTCAATTTCAGATTTGTGATTTAAGGGCTTTTAAAAAGGTGTTATTTGATCTTTTTCTTGATTATTTTATCATTTTTAAGGCCCTTGGTCAAGTACCTATTAGGCCACTAATATTTGGTCTTGACCAAGATTTGACCCTTCCAAAGTGCCTTGGGAAGGGAGTGACGAGATTTTGGTTTGGGGAAGAGGGATGAGTGACTTGTCACCATCCCATTCCTAGTTTCCAAGTTTCATGTATGGGTTTGGGTTGATCCCAAGGCCTCACACATGTGTGAGCACACAATGTAAGACTTTCATGAGAAGAGAACCCAAGTACTTCTCACTCCCCATTTGGTAGTGTTTTTATAAGTTTGGTGTTTCAGTTTTGTGTGCTATTGAGAAGGAGTTTGTGATGGGTTGGGTTCTCACTCTTGTTGAGAACAACCCAAGTATTGGGGTAGGAAGAGAATTGATTTCCTCTTTTTCCCTTAGTGGATCTTGTTATGGCTTCAAGTTTTTGTGGATTTCCTTGGTTATGAACTTGGTTTTGAGTTTTGGTTGAGTGTTGAGTCATTCCCATGTGATGTGTTGTTTTCAGGTTACCTTGAAGATCTCTTAGCTCAGGGGTGGCTTGTAAGAAAGCCTAAGGTAGGGAGCTGAACCTCCATTGGCCTTGTGTGAAGTTTTTCATTTATAGGTTTGATAGATGGGTAAAAAGAGAAAAGTATCCTACCACTTGGAGTAGATGAGACCCTTGGTAATGAGAAGGACAAAATGTAATATGGTGCTAGTGTGTTTGAGAAGCCTTTTTGAGCCTTATATAGAAAAGGGTGTGTGAAATAGGTTGTTTTGTGCCTCAAAATATTTGAAGGAGCTTGATGTTGTAAGTGAAAGTTGTTGATATTATTGTTGTTTAAAGCCTTCACTATTTCATTAAAGAAGTATGGTGCATTATGTAACTTAGCCTTATCTCTCCTTGCTTAGATTCTAAAACATAGTATTTCTACTCCTTACTTAACTTTTAAAGTAGTATACATGTTGTTACATTTTGGAAGTTATCTTTTAAAAAATATATAGTTAAAACTCTACCTTATTCTTTCTAATGTGAAAGGTTATTATGAAAAATTTAATAGATGTATGTTGGGGTAATTTGAGAAAAGTTAGGGTTTACTATCCTCTCTCTTATATATTTAAATCTATTTAAACAAATAATATAAGTTTTAGTTTTCAAAAAGTATATAGGAACTTATACTTTTCTAAAAATATATATATTTTAGGATAAGTAATATCTTTTTCTTTTGAAGCTTCATTTCATGGATGTGTGTGTGCGCATGTGTGTCTATATATATATATCCTTTACCTCTCTATCTATATATGTGTAATTGCAATATTATTTTACCACATTATTAACAAAAAGGAAAGAAAATCATGAATTATAGTTGTTCTGTTTATTTTATATCTTTGTCTCTATGTAAGAAAAGAAAACATAAGTGTTATAGATAGATAGATAGATAGATAGAATGTGTTTTAAAATGAATTTGAGAAAAACATTACTTTTATTTTTAGAAAAAAAATATTTAAAAAATTTATTTGTTGTTTTAGAGAAAAAAAAATAGTTTTGGTTTCGAGAGAGAGCTAGGGCATGCAAGCCCTACTCTCCCCTACGTGCCTTGTAGGTGGTGTGTGGTGAATGGGGTTGGAGACCCCATGCCCACAACTCTTGTGGGCATTGTGGGCATGGGGGCTCCACCCCTCCCATGGGTCGCAAACCCCTAATAAGGGGTCGTGACCTGCACAGGGCCGTCGGCCCCTCCCATTGTTTATTCTTAATTAAAAAAACCCTCTTTGTTTAAACAGTCTTTCACCTATTCCTTTGGCCTTAATATCAATACTATATATATAATGTTTTATATTATGTCTTGTTTTATTTTAAAACAAATAGAGGTCTCTCCTATTATATTATTCTATATTTATTTGTGAACTTTGTTTTATTCTAGTATGTTAGTAGAGATAATAGAAAACTTAGAAGTTGTAGAATAAAAGAGATATGGAATAAAATCTTGAGTAGTGAGATCCTCATTATATATTGTTGGAAAGTAAGTAAACTTTTGTTAGTGAAATAAAAGAAAAAAAAGTTCATAAATTCAACAAATCTTAGTGAAATAATTCCTCCTTGTGCAACTTGAACTCCTCTTTCTCCTTTGTTCAAAGATCTACAAAACAAAGTATGAGACTTCAAAAGAGCTAAGAATGTTTTTATAACATGTTTCTAGGTTTGCTTATGTTACCCTAATGGGATAGGGACTTAAAGGAGGATTAAGGCAATTAATTTCTCTTAGGGATAAATGTAACCCCCATTTTAAATTAGTTGTATAGTTTAGCTATGTATTAATTAATTGGGGATAATTTTATTATTTCAGGAAAGTATAATAGAAGGGTATGAATTTATTTGATGCAGCTAGTTGCATTAATTCCTTTTTTCAACGTATTGCCCTATACTTTTTTTTTTTATTCATAAATAGTAGTTTATATTGATCGAGAGAAAATATGAACAAGCAGGTGCCTTTACTCTGTTTAACTGCAACTGCCAAACTGGTATTGCCCTATACTTTTAATTTAATCCTAGTTGGAAATTAAATAGTGTTTATTTAAATTTGGATTAATTTATGTGTTATTAGACTATATTATGTCGAGAAATGTTCAATTTTTTTGTTTCAGAAAGGGTTATTTACCATCAATTATTTAAATGTCATGTTTTATAAATACCTTCCATATGCAACAAATTAATTTATTTTTAATTGAATATTGTTTAAATTTGAATATGTTTCTTAGTGTATTTTGGGTTTGAAATGTCAGTGTTGTAACTTTTTTATTCAGACCTTAGAACATTATGAGTTTTCCATTCTACATTAGTATTTAATTTTTTGGAAACGTTGTAAAGCATGATTAGTTTCATTAAGTCAATTCATTTTAGTTCATTGACACCATAGAGGTTATTCTTTTTATTGTTTTGTTGTCTTATTGTTCTAAGTTATTCGCTTAATAGAATGCAATGCTAAGATAGGTGATTAGTCCTCAATGTTGGGGCGAGATCATCTTCTACTTTCATCTAGGAGCCTAGGGGAGATTTTACCTGGCAAAGGAGTCTCCCTATGGTGTCATAAGGTGCAACACCACATCTGATTTAAGATTTCATCTTTTTCATAGGGTGTGCAAAAGGAGATCCATTGCATCCATCTTATCGAATCCCCTTCCCCACCATGTTTGGTGTGTCGAATGTTACATTGTACATGTAGTGTCATTGTGTGCACACATTAAGTGATCACATGTGTAGTGTGAGTGTGCAAACTAGGGGTTATTTAAGAAATTTTTTATTGGTTTGGTTTTCATGGCCACATGTAAATGTGGGCATGACAGATTCCTCAATCCATTGACATATTTTACCAATTTCTTATCCCCTTCCTCATGATGTCTTGACCTAATCATGAGCCTATAGTACTCCTTAGTGTACTAATTTATAGTCATATCTCCCTGCCACAAATTGTGCAGCTCCATAAAAAATTCCAACTATTAATTCATCATAATCCATCTAGTCCCACTTTTCAATGTAAATCTTTCCTTTTCTATCTCTCCAACTGGACTTCCTTTAACCATATCACCGTAAGACCTTTCAGCTTGGTCTTCACAAATTTCACCTAATTGAGGTCCACAATGTTCTCATACTCAAAATGTTCTTCTAGATTAGTGATCTAGTCTATCATTTCCTCAGTATCCAAGTTCCCAAAATAGTTTAGAATGTCCACTCTAGTCCTCTTACCAATGACGATTATGTCCTTCAACATCATTTCTTCCTTGTCCTTTTCACTTCCACTTGATTCCATAGGATATGCCTCCTTCTCTTCATTACTTTCCTTAGCCCTAGGGTTAGGGTTCCTCCTGTTGGGACCTAAAATTTCATACCAATTTTTTGCAAAATTTTAGGTTCCCATATGTGAAAATCAATTTCAACACTCACAGATACACATGCACAATATTCTCAAGTGGCCTACTTTGAAGCATTATAGTTCGGAGCCGGTTCGTCGTCATGCAAAATCATTTCACAAACATGTTTGTCTGCCATATGTAAGTGAGCACACCTGATTTCAGCTTCCTACGATCAATTTTGACTAGGTTTTGAAGAACCAAGTTGGAGGGTTCTGGTAAAGTTTGTTACTTGCATAATGTGAAATCAGCCCGAGAGGCCAACTTTGGAGGTTGATATCTAGCAGATAAATGATGATCCTGACAAACTAATCAGTGTTCCGTATTCCCCTCATAATAATGTACCTTCATACTAGTTTTTAGGATCCCAACATCTCGTTTGCTATTTTTTCAAAATCAAAAGCAAATGTAAAAAGTTCAGTTGCCATATCTGCATTTCCAGAAAGTTGCAGAGAGGTCAACTTTGGCCCTTAACATTTCATGATAGAAGATGGATGGCAAAGAATCCTCTTACACACGCACTCATCAAGCCTAAATGAAATCAACTTTCCAGTTACAACTTACCAGGAAGAGATTTAATGGGTTTTTAAAATTGCAAGTTGGTGAGTTCGAATCAGGTTTTGACAGGGGCAGTTTTCAAGGAGGTTAATTTGGAAGGTAATATCTAGCAATCGGGTCGTGTTCATAAAAAACCAATTGATGTCTCAGATTCTTCCCATGTTAATGTGCTCACATGCCAATCCTCAAGGTCCCAGCACTTCGTTTGATATTTTTTCAAAAGCAAATCCAAATGGATTTTACACAGTTCTGTCACTGCATTCCCAGGCAGCTTCAAAAAGGTCAACTTTGACACCCGATATCTTATGAAGGAAGAGGAATGATGAAAAATTGTTTTGCACACACGTTCACGTGACCTAAATGAACTAATCCCCAGGATGGCAGCTTCTCAAAATTAGATTTGATATTTTTCCAAAGAGGCAAGATGACAGGTTTTCAATTGAATTTAAACAGGTGTAAAACATGTTGAATGAGCCACTTTGATTGCGAGAAGCTTTTAATCCTAATAATTTCATGCCGAACCGTTGGTTGCGTTGAATTATCGGGTAAAAAATCTACAAGTTTGTGCATTTTCGTGGCTCTGGGAGAAGTTTTGATTAGTTTTCCAGACTGATTCTGAAGGCTACTTGGCCTATTTTGCTCATTGTGTGAAATGTCAGAAAGTGGATTGTAATGATTGCCCATTTCAAATCTTCACTCTAGAAGCATGTTAAGGCAGTCCAAAGTCAATCCAAGAGAAAAACTTGTTTGAAAACGAAAATTTTTTTAGCCGGGCCCACAATGGGACCCAACATGCTTCGCACAGTTATGAAGTCATATTTTAAAAAGGCATTCCAAATTGTACTTATAATTAAAAAAACTTTCTTAGAAAAGAGGATGGCAGGAAACAAGTTTGCATTGTTGGCTTGAAGAATTTGAAATCTCAAAGGTACAAACTGTGAAGGAATATATCAAGAAAGGGAATGGATCTCGAAGCATAGGTTCAACTAGATGGGGGGAGCAAAGATAAATAAGAGCCTTTTGGCTCTCAAAGAGTGTATAAGAGCCCTAGATAATGATCAAATTCACATTCCATTTCGGGGAAGCAAGCCGACAGAAATTACTATGATTGAAGGTGTTTTTAATTACATAAATGTCATGGAAGAGAGATTCATTTAGCTCATTTTATTCCCGTGCCATCTATCTTGTTTTATAGTCAGAATGATCTTCCTTATCCCAAAATAAACTGGATTGCTACAGGGAGTGAAGATGGAACCGTACGCATAACAAGGTATTCCTTAAAGAAGATGGATAAGTTGAGTCTTTCCTTATTACTCAGGGAACGTGGGGGTGGATCAACAGTAGGACCAGCTACCATTGTGTCAAAGGTTCATCCTTTACGATTGGAGGCTCATACTATACAACATATTCATAGTTGCATCATGGAGAACAAAGATATTGGTGCTGCTATCTGTTGGAGCGATGCAAGTTGTCAGGAAGTGTTTTCAATATTTTTAAATCTCAACAAATTTACGGCTTTTTGAAACTCGAGATCCATTCCTTATTCGCCAAGAACGGGAAGACCCTACATTGACGGAGTGGGATCATTTTTGCACACAAAGAATATATCAGATTTTTCTATGGAAGAAGATACTGAGGACGTCTCTAATGCAAGTAAGGGAGCCTAGAACAAAACTTAGATGTAAACCCGAAGAGACCATTGCATATCAAAGGGACCGATTTCCTAGCCTCTTCAAAAATTGAAGGATGTAATCAAATACCGAAAGTGTTAAAGCTTCTGAATCTCGTGACTTATATGAGTCTATAGCTTCAATAGATTACAATTAAAGAAGTCAATGGAGACATTTTTAAACCAATTTCTAGTACCAGTAGTAACTTAGTTCGAGGGCATGAAGAACACTCATTTTCCTCAGATAACGTTATTAAGTGAAACAAGAATTTTTACATATATTATAGTTGAAATAATCCGATGGACATGCCTGTAGAATGTGGAAATCTAAGCAAAGCGCATAAGCTATTTGTGATCTCACAGAATACTATGATTACGGATGTAAAGCCAGATCATTGCCAGAATCCTCCCTGCATTCTCATCGGCAAATACACAGTTGAAAATTTGAGCAAAAAACCCTAAATGTCATCGGCAACAAAATAGCTATCGGAGTGAAATTTTTTAAATGTGCCGATCTTATGCTTCTGGCCGATGGACACCTTTTCGGGGAGACAGTTACTATTGGCAAAGACTATTTAGATCACGCCGATTTTATAACTCTTACCGATGGAGCCCCGTGAGGTGCTAATTAAGGAAAAAGTAAATATTTTCAAAAGGTACCAATAAAATTGATAATGTGTGATAAAGGAGAATTTCACATCTTCATTGAAGGAGTATTATTTCAAAGGAAAAATATTTTCCGGAAAAATTAAAAGGGCGATTATTTTGAAATGCAAATAAAGTCTTTATACTTTCACCTAAGAAGTTGGAGAATGGTTAGTTATTTTCCAAGCAAATATTTGCAAAACAAACCTAAAAGAGTATTTTTGCCATGAGATATTATTTACCGAGAAAGTAAAGACGGGGTGATAATTATTTTGTCAAATAATGGTGGAAACATAAGAAATATAATCGGAAGCAAATATTTTGGAGCTTCTACGATGAAATGATTTTATAAAAAATAAGAAGCTCCAATGAAACCACAAAATAAAGATTTATTAATCATGGCATGAATATTGTTTTTTGGGATGTGGTTAAAATATAAAGCACAAAGGTAAAATATTCTCACTAAAAGGTGTGAAATATTTTCACCAAGACCGAAAATTAATGAATATGACATCATTTTGGGGGAGATTAAAAAGTGTTTTCTAGATTAAGTGAAAAGGAAGTGAAAGTAATTATTATTGCAAAACACATTGCAAACATATTTTCACCAGATATCAAGGTTGCTAGACAAGGGAGAAATAATAATAATTATTATTGAAATTAATCCTCGCAGAGATACCAAGCTGAAGATTAGAATGTTTTAATTTGCCAATGGAAATTAACTAAACCATAGATTGAACCAAAGGATGCACCGGAATATAAAGGGTCATAACCCTAATGTTGCAAGATATATATGGAGGTGCAAATCAAGCAATAAACATCAGTAGATTAGAAGAGAGCAGTAGGTTTAGGGTAGCAGTAGGAAATTATTTAATTCCACTCCACCCATTCGCCTCATCAGAACTGTTATATACACAATTTTTTTTATTAATGGAACAGAATGCTTCAATTCAGTTATCTATTTTCAGTGTTCAGCTGTAATGTTAATATTAAATCCTAAATGTTGTAATGTTGTCTCCAGAATGGTTTTTCCGTATTATTTAAATTATCGTATCAAGAATATTGTTGATTTATCTGGTCACATTTGCTGATTCAGTGTGTTCGAATTGGTTGGTTTCTATAAAGAAGTTGATCAGAATTGTCATAAGGTCTCTGCCAAGAGGTAAATCCTTTCTACAAAACAAGTCTGGTCTAAATTTTCTTCTCACTAGAATTAAACATCCTCTCAGTTGTTCACAGTAATACGGGGAATATCATTGGGATAGTATAAGAAGAGCATTATAACTGACATTCTTGCACGTTTGCATAAGGTGTAAACATCCCATGTGCCTTACAAGTTTGAGTAAAACTGTGAAGTAGATCAACTTACCTCATACATCTGTTTCCATTAAATCTTCATCCATTTACCGACTCCATAGCCCAATAGAAGTAGGCACTAGTCCTTACTATCCAAACTCATATTCAAAACATTTCTATTTCAAGTCAGTACATTAGGAATAGGATAACTTTTAGACTGCATCTATTACATTTTATGCCATTGTGATAGATTTACTTATCCAATCAAGTCATATAGTGTTAAGTCTGCTTTAGTTATAAAGGTACACCCACCTAGGTTTGCAGGACCTGAAGTGTAGGGAGCTAATAGCTCTGTCAATTGGTCCAAAAACGTTGCAAATCCAAACATAGAGTCTGGCATCCTCTTAGGGTTAGCAACCTGCATTTTTGGGAACCAACACCTCCAATGGTCTTTCTCTAGTGCATCCATCTAGTTCTACATAGATTTCAACATCTCATATATTTCCTCCATTCTTCTTGCAACATTGATAATACCTTGCCCTCTCTTTGGTAGCATATTTAGGTCAATAATGTGTCCATAATTACCCATTTGTAAATTACCTCATAGACAACATTCTGTCTACAACCCTATGGACTACCATGTAACTCAAACTTTATTTAATTCCTTCAAAGCACAAAACATCAAATTTAGTGTGCCTCAATTGCGTACGCCTTCATTTACCTATCACTACCATAGTTTAATCTTTTTTTCAAACTCATTCTTAAGAAATTGTATCAATCAGGTGCACTCACATCCACACCTACACTCTAACAATCTTCCTATGATCCAACCTTTCCTCTGATACCACTTGATGCATTCATGGTAGGAAGTGTTGGCAAGAGACACTATATGGACTCATGATTGTTGTCATTGATGGCAACAAAGGTTATCCCACACATTCGCAAGACATGATAGGTCGTCACCAGAAGTCAGATTGAAGAAGTGTTAAGGTCTAGTAAACAAGAACAGAGTAGTCAGTAAGGTCCGACAGATAGGTCTGGATCTCTCAGTAGAAGTATCTCAGTGAAGTACAAATTTGAGGAAGTCAAGAGGAGTATCTTGACTGATAGATTCCAAGGTTTGAGCCTCCGGTGTGGAAAGGATAAAGAGATATGAATACTTGAGTGTCGAGTTCCCAAGTGACAGTGTGAACAGAGGAAGAACTGACTGGCATAACATCAGACATTATTCCGGATATGTTATTGATGATGGAAAAGGTTTTTAAGGCATAAGTTATGTTTGGCCGACATGATTGATGACCTCTACAAGTATATGCTTGATCCGCATTACTTGGTGTGCAAGGATTCAGCCGACAGATCATAGTTGAGGAAATTATTGACTGTTCCAGATGCCGACTAGAAAGGTGATGAAATCACTTGTGCGGATATATATAGGATTGACTTAGATGTTAATGTGTGTGTGGTGTGTCATGTGGTGCGAAGAAAAGTAGAAGAGCAGAGTGAAGATAGTAGAAGAGGTCTGGAATGTGAAAGTACAACTACATCAAGAGAGAGTAAGAATGAAGTGCAGTAGATCAGTCTATTTTTGCTTAACCGGAACTAAACCTCAGCATGTGTGGATGCTCCTCATTAGTTCAAACATTGTGTTATCTTCCTTTCTTGTAGACAGTGTGTCTCCTATAGGCAGTGAGCCTCTTGTGAGCAGTGTACTCGGGCAGTGAGCCCTAATTGGCAGGTGCCATATTGTTATTTCTATTCTTCTAACAGAGAATAATATCTTGGGTTAATCACCCTGTGGTTTTTCCCTTAACCGGGTTTTCCACGTCAAAAATATTATGTCATGTGTATTGATGTTCCTTCCATTTCATTATTATGTATGCTCATTTGATTTAACAGTGCATTAACTATTAAGGAAGATCAGAAAGGTAGAAGAATTAAGATAATTGATTCACCCCCCCTCTCAGTTATCAACAATTGGTATCAGAGCCTAGTTCCTCCAAATAGAGCCTAACAGCTTGAGGAAGATCTGGAAATTCAAATGGATATGTATGGAATGAGGCAACAACTTCAGTCTACCCTAGATGATCTTGAACAATCTAAATCTGAAGTTAATAAACTGAAGGAGAGACTTAGACAAGCCAATGACTTCATCAAAGAACTAAGAGAAAAACTGAGTATCTCTTTAAAAAAGAGAAAAGGACTACTTCAACAATTAGCAGATCAAAGTGAAGCCAATAACACTAATGATGATCTGAATGAGAAGAACAAGTTATGTGAAAAGTTATCAAAAGAAGTCAATATGGTAAGACATGAAATGGAATCAGGAGTCATGAAGTTCACTCAAGAAATTGAAGAGAAGAAAAATTGAAGATAACCTAAGACAATCTCTTAAGGAGAAATCTGAAGACTGCCACAATATGGATAGAATAATTAGACACCTAGAATCTAATCTTGAAGAAGCTAAAGAAAGGGAAGAACAACTTGAAAATCAGATTGACACTCTCAAAAGGGATCTTCAAACAGCAAATGAATATAAAGAGAAATTCAAGGTAAGCTCTGCCCAACTTGAAGTTCTTCTTCAAAGCCAAAAGAGGATAGATGACAAGAGTGGCTTGGGGTATGAAAAAGGGGAAAACTCTGGATCTAGTCAGAGGAACTCCACTCCAAGAAATAGACCTAGAAGACCTCCGGTAAGGCAACCAAATGCTCAAAGATATCCATCCTTCAATGGATACTACCACAACTGCAATAACTTTGGTCATAAAGCAAATCAGTGTAGAAGAAGAATGAATCAAACTATTACATCCTTCTCTGGACAATGTTTCAACTGCAAAAGGTATGCTCACAAATCTCATGAATGTGGATATATACAAATAAACAAATCATTCAATGGTAGATGCTTTGAATGCAATAGAATGGGACATATGGCTAGTCAGTGCATATCAAGAGGATATCAATCAAACATGCAAAGAAATGTTATTTGCTATAATTGCAATAGATTCGGTCATATTGCCAAATACTGTAGAAGCAATAATTAGGACAAAAGGGGTCTGGTGCATCATAATCAGAATCAAGACAAAGGCAAAAGAAAAATGAATGCGAATGAAGTTCAGAGTGAGATGAACAAGATTTGGGTGAAGAAAAGTACAGAAAATGTTGGAAATGGATCTGCACCAGACTCTGGTGCTGATATTCCTTCTGAAAACTAAAAAGTGAGCTCTGGCTCAGGGGGAGCAACAAAAGATAAGCCAATTCCCCTAGCTAGTCAATTCGTGCCTGAAATTGGCACATAGGAAGTTGCAGATCAACGGGTTCCTAGAGAAACATCCAAACAAGGCATGGTGAAGATTTGAGACATCCGCAAAAAGATTTGAAGAGTCTAATCCTTTCAAAATTGATCCGGTAAAACAATCTTCTGGTAAAAATAGGTTCTTCACAAGTTTGGTCTGGTATGATTCAAACTATGGAGTCTAGATCTGCAAATAGATCAAATGACTAGTGAAAGGAAGATGAATTATCACTACTCTCCAAGAATAACTTCAAAGTCTGTCTCAGTGATCCAGAAAGGTTATGTCTCTGAATAAGATAAACAAGGCAAACTGGAATGAATTAGGTTGCGCATTTATTGCAGGGTAAAAATTAGGGCTTCTCAGAAATAAAAGAGTTCATTTGTTCGTCATTTGCACATTTGCACTCAAGAAGAAAAGAAAAAGGAGCTCTGCATCAAATTGTCTCAACTTCCAAAGATCAGTCATTGAAATCATTTCTTACAGCTAATCAAATCCAGCTCCTTCAGCAAACCCTTCAAACGAAAAAGGTATTTTTCAATGCTGAATATCTCGCTGTAAAATCTTTTTGGAAATGGGTACTCTGAATGTTGTGAAGATCTCTGATAGACCTTGTCCTAGATTTAAGAAGCATCCATATAAATCTCTAGAAGTTGATCCCCTAGGTGCCTTTTCAAGCATTCCGCATGGGGTTCTGCATGTTGAAGATGTTAGGGTTTATATTCATACAAACATTGAAGAATTTGGCGATTCAAAGTTAATGGATATCTATCATAAGCAGTTAATAGATGATTCCTTTGAGATCAAACCTTAGTATAAAGCCATCCGGGAAAAGTATTTTGCACAATGCATTCATTTTCCCTATTTTGAAGAAGATGAATGGGTCCAGTATGTGTTAAGCAGTGCATGACAATTTCTTATGGTTAAATAGACCGTTTAAAATCACCAAAGATGTAATTAGAGCAGTAACCGGTCTGCACTCATCTGGTGGAATACCTATTCTCAAATCTGTCAAGAATCAGACAGTAAGTGATGCAACCAGATCAAAATTTGACAAGAGAGCTATGACAATTGAAGATATCACTGATCCGGATGTCAAGTTTACATCCATGATAATTGGTTATAAGATTTATCACTCCAACAGGGAAAACTCAATACCAGGAACTGTAATTTATACAACCTATTAGATGCTAAAAGAAAATGCTGACTATGATCTGTGTGAACTTCTAGCCCAACTGTTTAAGAATTTGTAAAAGATAAAGAAGGACAAGAAAAACTCCTTCAAGTATGGTGGTTTAATAATCTGCCTATCCTTTTATTACATGAATGAGCTTCCTGGATCCAGTGGTTGGGTATGGCAGAATGATAGACCAGTAGTTATTCAAATCTGAGATTATATACATACGCTTGGTGATGCCAAGGCACAGAATACAGCTCTTTAGAGCTATTTCAAGAATTTTCAAAGCATGATGCAAGCAAGAGAGAGAATCCCCAAATCTTTAGTTGAAAAGTACAAGGATATTGTTTCTTCATGGTAGAAATTGATCAGTGTCTTATGGAGGCAGTGGAACCAAGAATAGTATGGATCATGCCAATGGGGTATGAAGTTGATGAGAAAATTGTTGATCTGCATGTTGAACACATGCTAAGTCAGCCAAAAGGTCCTAAGGCAGAAAGGTTTGGAACCTTTGAGGAGCTAAGTGTAAAGATTCATGTGGAACTCAGACAACCAGAGATCAAGAGGAAAGTGAGAAAAGAAGTTGAAGATGTTGCCAAAGGCTTTGGCATCTCAAAGGAGGCACTTGATGCCAACAAAGAAAAGATGGAAAGGGCTGAGGAAGAGAAGAAAAAGGCATAAAAGAAAAGTGAGGAAAGTGTTCTGGCAAAATCTTCCACCCGGACCAGATCATCAAAGAAATCTACACCTACCACTGCCAAAAGCTCAAGGCCATCAAAATCGGAAGCATAATCATCCGACAAAGGAGAGAAAAGAACAAAGACAAAAGCCACAAGGGCTTATGCTAGTCAAAGGGATGAAGAGGAGACTAAATCTAATGAAGAAATCAAGAAAATGAAGAAAAAGAAGAAAACATCCGGTGAACCCTCTACCAGTCAAGAGGAAGAAGAAAAGACAGAGGAATATGTTGAAAAACCCACTCTTCACATTGATGACATAATCAAATCAGTCACAGTGGATGGAAATCTTTAGCCAATGGTTGAGTTCTATGATGATTATGGTGAAGCAGATAAAAAATATTGCAAGATGCCATAGTCAAGTACCTAAATATCTACAACAAAGCATTTATTGAAATTATATCTCTGGTCCCCAAAAGCTTGGAGAAGGAACTAGAAATAAGAAAGAACAATGCCTAAGCCAAAGACCTAGAAATCCAGGAACAGATAGCAATTCAGCTATATCCTTCAATCGATCCCAAGAAAATGAATATGATCTTCAAGGATTGTATGGATGAGTTTAGGAGCAAAGCAAGGATGAATCAACTTATGCTCGGAGAGACTGACAAAGTTGCAAAAGAGACAGAAGAGATCCTCCAGAATGCATTCAAAAGATTCAACATTCTAATTATAGAGGACTTGGGTACTAATCCCTCGACCACAAGTGTTGCAGAAGAATCTACTGAGAAAATGACAAAAGAGGTGATGAATACCAGTGCAGAAACAACTAAGGACTTGGAATCCTCTGCTCCAGAAGAGGTGGCCCATGAACAGACTAACATTTCTCCTCTGGATTCCCCTGTTGACCCCGGATCTAAAGAAGAAAGAAAAAGAGGTGAAAAGTAATGAAGGAAGTCAAGCTGAAAAGAACATAAGTGACACTATAGAAGAGAAGAAGAATCTGTCTCCGGCAAGAGACACTATAGAATCTATCAAGGACTTATTGACAAAAGAAACTAATGAGATGGATGAACCGGAATTACTAATAGGGCCATTAGATTTTGACTCTCTATCTCCGATACAAACAATGAAGATAGCTTCATTTGCAAATGCGAAGGCCAAAGAGAAACTACTGAAATCTCACATGGAAGACTACGAGCTTATAGAGGTAGCATCTAGAGTGTTGGAAAAGATCATGCCATCTTTTCAGAAGGATCCCACAGCCTCTTCCTCCGGTAATCTCAAAACTCTAGTCAATAGTGTTAGCAAACATTTTTATTCTCTAGAGAAATCAGCTGAGGAGAAGGTTAGGAAAGAATTTTTGGATAAGAGATTCTCAGAGCTACAAGGGATAATATCAAATGACAGAAGAGTTATGGGTATTGGGATAAAAAGTTTGGAAAATGCCCTTAAGGATGGAGGTGATGTATACAAATTTTGTATATCCTGGTCTAAAGCAACAGTGGAGATTGAGAAGAAAATGAAAGGACAGGAGCATAAATTGATAAAACTTTCTCAAAATTTTGATCCACTTACTACATCCATAATAAATCAAGAATGTCAAACGGTTGCAGTTTTGAATGAAATTAAAAAGCTTGAAAAAGAGAAGAAAAATAGAATTAGTAGGTTGAGTGAGCTCAGAGGGATAATTGTCCCTAAGTTAGAGGCCATGCATGAGGCCATAAAAGAAGCTCAAATCACAGCCTAGACCAATGATCCAATAGATCTAAAAAGGGTAGATGCGTTTGCATTCCTGTTGAGCGGTCATATATCAATTTTAGACAGAATGAAGCAAAGTTGGGCTACATAATTCATTCAATTGAAAACAACTTTTGCAGACATACTTCAGTATATGTAAGTATGCCATATGTATATACTTATGCGGACAAGTATAGTTAAAATTATGAAAATTTTGGTGTGCGGAACCTACCCTTTGCCATTGATGTCAAAGGGGGAGTGAGGAGCAATGAAAAATGAGGAATCCAGCTAAGGGGCAGCTTTAGAAAATATACATAGAGATAGAGCATTAGCCAAGGGGGAGTATAGTGTGACACTTAGTCATTTTTCACTAGGTGTTGCCATCAATGCCAAAGGGGGAGATTGTTGGCAAGAGACACTATATGGACTCATGATTGTTGTCATTGATGGCAACAAAGGTTATCCCACACATCCGTAAGACATGATAGGTCCTCACTAGAAGTTAGATTGAAGAAGTGTTAAGGTCCAGTAAGCAAGAACAGAGTAGTCAGTAAGGTCCGACAGACAGGTCCGGATCTCTCAGTAGAAGTATCTCAGTGAAGTACAGATTTGGGGAAGTCAAGAGGAGTATCTTGACTGATAGATTCCAAGGTTTGACCCTCCGGTGTGGAAAGGATAAAGATATATGAATACTTGAGTGTCGGGTTCCCAAGTGACAGTGTGAATAGAGGAAGAACTGACTGGCAGAACATCAGACATTATTCTGGATATGTTACTGATGATGGAAAAAGTTTTTAAGGCATAAGTTATGTTTGGCCAACATGATTGATGACCTCTACAAGTATATGCTTGATCCGCATTACTTGGTGTGCAAGGATTCAGTCGACAGATCAGAGTTGAGGAAATTATTGACTATTCCGGATGCTGACTAGAAAGGTGATGAAATCACTTGTGCGGATATATATAGGATTGACTTAGATGTGAATGTGTGTGTGGTGTGTCGTGTGGTGTGAAGAAAAGTAGAAGAGCAGAGTGAAGATAGTAGAAGAGGTCCGGAATGTGAAAGTACAGTTGCATCAAGAGAGAGTAAGAATGAAGTGCAGCAAATCAGTCTATTAAGCTTAACCGGAACTGAACCTCAGCATGTGTGGATGCTCCTCATCAGTCCAAACATTGTGTTATCTTCCTTTCTTGTAGACAATGTGTCTCCTGTAGGCAGTGAGCCTCTTGTGAGCAGTGTGCTCGAGCAGTGAGCCCTAATTGGCAAGTGCCATATTGTTATTTCTATTCTTCTAATAGAGAATAATATCTTGGGTTAATCACCCCATGGTTTTTCCCTTAACCGGGTTTTCCACGTCAAAAATATTGTGTCATGTGTATTTATGTTCCTTCCATTTCATTATTATGTATGCTCATTTGACTTAACAGTGCATTAACTATTAAGGAAGGTCAGAAAGGTAGAATAATTAAGATAACTGATTCACCCCCCCCTCTCAGTTATCAACAGGAAGGTCCAAAGAAGGACTATCCAATTGTGCATCTATTAGTAATAAATCATCCACAAGTTACCACAAAACATAAAAATTCACATAAAACACCACAATTCATTAATTAGATAGCTTGTACAATTATCATAAAATTACGACCATAAGATTTTCTATAATGGGCCCTCTTACCTACCAAAACACAACTTTTTTATTACAAAAATATTACAAAAATGTATAGTTTCCCTATAGGCTTCCTACATACAATACCCATTAAACTATGGAAACATCACTTCCAAGTGATACATAATAATTTTAAGTACAATATAACTTTAGAATTTGTCGCTACCCTATTGTAATGACTATCGTATCAACCACATAATGATTTCTAGTAGAAAACCATAGCTCTACCTTGATGTACATGAGCTACAACCTATAGATCTCAATGCTATTTTACAGCAATGCCATCCATGATGCATGACTATCAACTCAAAATGATTGCACTCTACGTGATACTCTTTGTTACTTCACTCAACCGAGCTTAGACCTCACTCCCTCACCATTGTAACTTACCTTCTATGCCTCTACTCCATCCCAATCTTCTTTGTTTCCTTTCAATCAATGCAAGATCCACTATATATGTCATCCTCAAGATCTTCACATGATCTACATCGGCCTCAAGATGACATAAAGCCTGAAACCACATGAAACATGTTGAATAAAACAAACTTACAAATTACAATGGTTAAATGGTGGGAAATCTCCATGTGGTACACCACATACCTTCACAATGATTATTTCTCACTTCCAAAATATTCATCTTTGACACAAATCCAAAATAAACCTTTTTCAAATAGAAATAATTTCAATTGAACACACTATCAACCCATAGACACTTCATGGATCAAATTACCAACCTCTACTTATCAAACCGACCTCAAATTGTCATAGGAGATAAACAAAACCAAAACCAAAATTGCATAATCTAATTCCTTGATGTGGTTAAATGTGCTAACCTTATTTACCATAGACTATTAACCACAAACTTGCAGACATAGAAACTACTAGACTAAACCATAAATTCTGCTTTTTTGGACATGATACCACATTTCCACAATGCCCAAGGATGTGCTTGCATCAAAGTGTGAGCTCTGGATTCACCTCCAATTCAACCTTTCTATTATGTACATATAAAGCTTCATCTTTAGGGTTGGGGTGTGAAAAATATTCTTATTCAATTGACTAGTCAAAATATTATGTTGTGACACCATCAATCAAGAGGAGTATTTATATTTGTGACCATGCTAGAGTTTTCTTTGGTGCTAAATATTTATTGTTGTCTTTTAGTGTATATATTAAATTGATACCCCTACCTTGTGCTTCACCATTTTAAATCCTCATTGTTAAGAAGTCTAGGCTATTTGGATTTGGGTTTACTCAAAAGAAGGATCATTGATCTATAGATAAGATTTAGTATCCTCCCACATGTTTCATACTAGATGGACCTAAAAAAATTTAAAAAGGAAAAATGGATTCTAAGACATTGTTGTTTAGTTCCAGTTTTGTTAAAAATAAAATTTGGCTAGTAAGAAAGAGAATAGAAGATTTTTTTATGAACTTGGACTTGAATACCATGATTAATTTCTAGAACAAGGTTGATGAGGCCTATGTAGCAATATGATTTGGCTAGGAAAATAGTGGCATTTTTTGAGATTATGCACTCTTTAGATCTACTCTAGACATGGCTTTAAAATGCACAATCTCACTCTCATTTTTACAAGATTCAATGTCCATTAAAATTTATCATTGTTCCTTGAGTTAAACTAAATAATTCTCTCTTCTATCTAGACAATAATTAGAAACACATAGTTCCACCAAGATTAGATAGTATGCTATGATTTTATCAACTCATTAGACTAAAGCATTTTTCCATAAGAAGAAACTTTGCTAGCCATCAACCCCACTGCTTGTGAATTTCTAAGCCTTTAGCCATGATGTCATGGGAAAAAAATACAACACAAACTTAAGTAGGTTCACAAATTTCATTATTTTCAATTATAGCTCCCTTGAATTATTGCTATAATAAAATTTGTGAAACTACTAAAATTTGTGTTGTATTTGTTGCCAATAACTTTATGGTTAAAGGTTTAGATATGTGTGCGTGTGGATATATATCTATATATACACACACATATACATATATATGTATACATATATACACATATATGTATATGTATGTATATGAATGCATATATGTCCTATATATATGTATGTGTATGTGTATGTGCATGTGTATGTGTATGTGTATGTGTATGTGTATATATAATAATATTATGTGTATGTCTATATGTATGTGTATATATAACAATATTATATGTGTATATATGTATATATCTACACATATGTGTGTGTGTGTGTTTGTGTGAAAATAAATGTCTATTGCTAAGAAAATCCAATAAATTAGGCCAAACATATTGTATTATTTTCCCATTATCTTTGTGTAAGTTTTGTAGATGTTTTGAAAGAGAGAATATAGAGGTGCTTGATTGATACACATCACCTTATCTTGCTAAAAATTGAAGAGATGATTGAAGTAACCAAATTGGATTTGAAGAGAATAGAAAGAGTTTGAGGCACTTTTGTTAGCTAAAAATTGATATATCATGCTAGTATCCCTCCATTTTCTTATTGATATATTTTCCAATCTCAATTAACATTTTACATAGTGGTAGAAAAAATTTAATGTATAGAAAAAAATTAAGGACAAAATTGAACGGGTTTTGACCCAATTAGTGATGATGATGATGTGTCATACTATCTACCAAAATATATATTTTTAAAGATATAGTGAAGGTCATATTCAATCTCTTAATAAATTTGACAAAATATTTACATAATCATAATAACTTAACCAAAAAACTTCTAGTATAAATATATAATTACTTAGTATATTATAATCAAATACTTACAAACAAAAATGTCAATATATAACACTTAACTATATCGATTTTAAAAAATACAAACAAATACAATAAACTATATATTATACATAATGTATAATAATTTATAATGATTAAATATAATTACTCGAAAAATTCAAATGTAATTATTGAAAAGGTCGCACTTATTTGGAACATATTTTCATTTTTCTATTTACGTGGCAGAGTAGGTCCCACATATCCTATTAGCATATTTTCCTAGTATTGTTTGTCAAACTCTACTAGTTCATGTAACTCGTCATAAATTATTACGTAGCACATGTAAAAACCAACACAAATTTAAATAAAAATTGAACATGTTTCATGCACAATCACTCACAAGTGCATGCACGAGGAAGGATCGGTATGTCCTACCTAAAAAAGTTCGCCTATGTTACTTGACCCTCGAGGAAAGGTTTGAGTTGGAAACATGACATTTATAATTCTGGGTTTATCATTTATTACAGTTTATGTATATAATTTATGTTTTTAATATTAAACATATTATTAAATTAATTTCAACTCTACCATATAGTAATACACTATCACTTTAAGCTTTACAATTTGGTTAATGTTTAATAGGTTTAAGCAAGATTTTATAGATTTAAATAAGATTTTTTTTTAGTTTTACAAAAGGTTTCATAACTTTACATAATGCTTGATATTAGATCTAGGGCTTAGGGTGGTACTTAGTGGATAGACAAACTTAGTAGAATAAATGTGTTATGGTGAAAGCATCCAATATAAATGACAGAGGCTAAGGACTATGTCAGATGTTAGTAGATGAGAGAGCATAGCAATAGAAGCATCTAGGGACCACTGAAATTGGCCGCAAAAGGAGAGTACTAGGCCAACTACTACTTAAGTTAAAAGACATAAGAATCATAAAGGACACATCCCTAATGTAATAAAATACATATAGTAGATAGACATAGAGATAGAGATAGAGATAGAAGAGAAAAAGAGAAAAAGAAGTTAAGGACTAAATATCTGAGATTGTAATCTATTGAATGACGAATGAATATAGACATATTAAGTTGGATACACTGTATTATGGACTGCAGAATATAAATTTAAGTATGTTTATCAATTATTTGCTCTCTTATTGCACTGCAATATCATATATGTCACTACATATCATCTAATCTATTCTTGTATTGTAAGTACCGGGGTATCATTACAACATGCAAGACATCAAGGCTCAAAATTCTAGTCTATGAATCCATTCTCCTTACCAAAACTTTGTTTCATTGCCAAGACCTTGGTCATACAATAAAAAATAAATTAAATTACAAAAACTATAAGAATGTTGGTAAAGAAAGTTACTAAGAAAGACATTATAAATAAGATAGATTTTTTTTAATGATCTACAATTGACTCCTTTAGATCCTAACCTCATGAGAGGGGGTTAGGCACCTAGGGGATGACAAATGGGAAGGGGGGGACCCTGAAGGGATCTCTGAAAAGGTGTGACCAACCAAAGTAGGATGGCAATGAGCAACATGGGATGCATAAAAGGATCAATGAAATTCCACATTATTAACACCTATGGCAAACTGAGATAATAAAAAATTAAGATAAATTAAAGAAAACATCTAATTAGCAATGGAATTGAACATGGAAGAGAAACAACAAAAACAAACACAGGAAAGACAAGATAGATACTACAAAATAATTCAAAAAGCTAGAGAAGTTGAGGTAGAGCATGCCAACAGGGCTGCTACTATGAAGGATATGGAGGAAGAGTTAGAATGCGCTAGAAGGGCTATGGTAAAAGAGGAAGATAGGAATCCATAGTGTTTTGAAGGAAGGAATATAATTGAGCACACCATAGGGGCTACAACTAAACAAAATATCAAAGAAAATGTTAAGGTTCTATAAAAATAATAGAGCCATTTAATAACAATGATACACCAAAACAATTAACCTCACATCTTAACAAAACAATAGAAATTCTCACTAAATTGGTAGGAAGCATTAAATAATATGGGATCTCTTGAACATCATGGGAAGAAGGTTGCCATAGCATGGAGGCTCTGCCACTTCCTATACTAACTCAAACACCACACCTTGAACCAAATTTATCTAATCTTATGATCATAGTTGATGAGAGACTCGAGGGACTCCTAACCTTGTTAGCAAAATTACAACCTTTGAGTTTCAATGCAGAATATCTAGATCAAATAGTTACCAAAAGTGTGAATAATATAAAGGATGAATCATATCAAGCAGTAGAAAAAGAACATGATAACATGTTCAACAACTTTACTAATAATATAATTGGAATAAGAAAGGAAGGAGGGGAAACACCATTATCTAATAACATGTTGTTAACTAATGAGAAAGCATCCCATAGAATGAAATGTCCCTACAAAGAGGTGTAACCCTCAGACCATGAGTCATCCCTCATGCCATCTAAATCAAGAAGAATTCTAACATCAGATATAATTAAACATTCAAGTGAAACATTAGAGTCATAACAACAAATTGTGCAAGACTCTGATACAATATTAGGAAAGGAATTTTTTGATAAACAATTATCCAGAGATAAGGGAAGGAATAAGAAACTAGTACAATAGAAAACTTGCAAGAGAAAAGAGCAATCATCAAAAAACATCACAACTCAATACTGCAAGGAAAAAGGACCTATTTCTAACATGGAATCACTAGTGAAATTCCTAGTTTTTGGTAAAGACACCACAGAAGCAACCGGACATATATTTGTTTTGGAATCACTATGGAAAAGGAAAGGGACCATGAGAGACCAAGAAAAAGATGTTTGAATTTGTAGGAACCTTGCGGAATGACACATTAATTTGTTATAGGAATACATGTCCTCAACACAATAAGGAGTGGTCTGATGTAAAGGATGAATTTCTATCCAACTTTCAGTCAACAGAAATTCCCACTAAAAGGGTAAGTCGAATGAGAGATGTGATGCAAGAAGAGGGGGACTCTATTGAAAATTATGACCATAGATTCAAAGAAGTCACCAGAAAGTTAGTGTTAGAAATGAAAGCAACACTACTTCAATGGAAATCTGATTCGAATAAATTTCAGCAAACTTTAACTGTGTGTTATTAATGGAGATTGTAACAAAACATAAACCCACAATATAGAAATATACCAGAAGCAGAATGAAGCACATAACATAAGTGTTTAACATGGAGAAAACCCTTTCGGGTAAAAAACTCCACTAAGAAAAGAGGCCAAGTTGTATTATCTTCACAAAAAGAGATTACAAATACATTCACTTCCTCTATCTTTCAACCTTCACTCCAGCAGAACCTGGGTACCTGTAAACTGTTATATACATCTCATCTACTATGCTATGGTTTATATAGAATTTACACAACCTCAAGATATTAAATGACTTCTTACAAGCCCATAACACTTGTCAAGAGTCAACAATACAACCTTGGGCGCCCATAGCCAAGAATAGGCTCTTATGGGGTCATAAATGCTGTCATACATGCATCCTACACTTAGAAAAATGTGCCCATGCAAGCTTGAATGACTTGGGGCCAAAAATAGCCACTTACAACATCTTATGATGTGTCATATGCTATTATTAGTGCCATAGATTCTTATGACAACTTACAGTTGTCATAGAATCTCTTACACCTTCTTACAACATCTATGATGTGCATCATAAAAATAAAAATAGATCATTCCTCCACATGTACACCCCACTTTGACCAATTACCATTTATCATAGTAAATGACATCTCGTAACTACCACCAGTAACTCTGGGACTTATCGTGTAGTAATTCCGTAATTACCGTGGACAATAAATTATTTTTACCACTGTTGGTGAAACTTGCACATCCCTTATGGGTAATTACAAATTACAAATAATAAATGGAATAAATACAATATTGGGATTTACAAGGTTAATGACACCTTATCCCAACATTCTCCCACTTGACATTATACATTGTAAATCAACCCATAGGAAATCAAATGAAAAATAATCAGGCACTAGAAATAAGGCCCATAGTCTCTCTGCACCATACGAACTTCTCTGTGCTCACAGCCTTGGTCAATGAATCTATAACATTCTCCTGATTATCTATCTTCTTCAACTCAATCTCTCTATTTGCAACCAACTCTCAAACAAAGTGATACTAAACATCAACATGCTTAGTTCAAGCATGATACATGGGATTCTTGGCCGAATAGATAGCACTCTGGCTATCACAACCAATCTGAATGTTCCTACAATCAAAACCAATACTTGTACACAGTCTCCTCAACCAAACTGCCTCCTTAGAGACATGAGTTGCAGCCATATACTCTGCTTTTGTGGTGGACAAAGTAACTGTGGGCTGCCTCTTACTCATCCAACTCACTGCACCTCCAAACAGAGTAAACACATAGCCACTAGTGGAGCTTCGACTATCCAAGTCACCTACCTAATCTATATCAACAAAACCCTGTATGTCCAAAGATTTATCAGCACTATCAGTACCAAAATAAACCAAACAATGATCAGGAGTACCTATAAGATATTTAAACACCCTTTTCACATAGTTTGAATATTGTCTACAAGGGTTAGACATAAATTTGCTCAAAACTCCCACTGCTTGGGCAATATCTAGTCTAGTACAAACCATTGTATACATCAAATTCCCTACATCACTAGCATATGGCACATTAGACATATCCTCAAGATCATCCTCAGTCTTTGGACACATATCTAATGAAAGCTTAGTACCAATGGGTAAAGGAACTCTAACTGGGTTACAGTCTTATAAACTAAACCTCTGCAAAATAGTATTCACATACTTACTTTGTGACAACCAAAGCTTTCTATTAACTATGTCCCTCTTAATCTCCATTCCCAAAATATACCTTGTAGCAACAAGATCCTTCATCTCAAATGCACCTAAAAGTTGGGCTTTAAGCTCACTAACCATACCCTTAGTATTGTTGAAAAATATGTCATCAACATACAAAGCAATAACCAATATAGAATCATCAACATAATGAATGTAAACACAATAATCATCATCACTTCTAACAAAACCCAATTTCAAAACAAATGAATCAAACTTTTGATACCACATTCTGGGGGACTATTTCAAACCATAAAGAGACCTCTTTAACCTGCAAACCCAATGTTCTTTTCCTTTTACATCAAAACCTATAGGTTGTTGCATATAAATTTCTTCTTCAAGATCTCCATGCAAGAATACAGTCTTAACATCCATTTGTTCAATCTCCCAATCATAAGCTACAGCAATGGATAAGAGAAATCGAATAGAAGTCAATTTAGCAACAAGAGAGAATATCTCACCAAAATCAACTCCCTCTCTTTGGGAGTAGCCCTTGGCTACCAGTCTAGCCTTGTACTTCTCCAATGACCCGTCTGCTCCAAACTTCTTGAAGACCCACTTACATCCTATGGCCTTTCTTCATTTGGGCAAATGAACAAGATCCCAGGTGTTATTAGACTCCAAAGCCATCATCTCCTCCTGCATGGCTAGCTGCCAAGATTCACTATCATCTATAGAAATAGCTTCCCTATAGGATCTAGGTTCATCGTTAGTACTCAATAAACCATATACACAATGGAAATCTGGTGGGCTATACATGTCAACTAGATTATGTTGTCTTGTGGATCTCCTCAAGGGTGGAGTAAGAGACTCTACTTGTTCTTCTACATGATCATTTGCAACAACTTCTTCTGTAACAACAAATTCATCTTCATCAGAACTACTCGAATCTTATTCTTCTTCTTCACCCCCTAATCCATCATTCTGTTCTTCCTGAGGTGCATCTTGCTACTCTAACTCAAAGTGCACTCTCTTTACCTTTTCATCTTTTTCTTTTGTCTGCTCAAGTTCAGAAATAGCTTTAAGTTCCCTAAAAATTACATCTCTAGAAAAGATAATCTTGTGGGTTTGTGGATTCCAAAGCTTATAACCTTTGACATTATCACCAAATCTAATGAATGTATATTTTTCAACATTTGGATCTAACTTAGATCTCTTTTCCTTAAGCACATGAACAAAAAACTCATAGCCAAAAACCCTTAAATGTGAAACAAAAGGTTTCTTACCTGTCCACACTTCATAAGGTGTCGAATCAAGAGACTTACAAGGAGATCTATTTATCAAGTAGCAAGCAGTACACACAGCCTATGCCCAAAAGCATTTATCCAACTGTGCATCACTAAGCATACTTTTGGCCCTTTCCATAATTGTTCAGTTCATCCTTTCTACAACATCATTCTGTTGTGGTGTATACGGAGTTGTCTTTTGTCTAATTATACTTGCATGCTTGCAAAACTCATCAAATTCCTTAGAGAAATATTCCCCTCCACTGTCAGATCTTAATAATTTTATCTTTAAACCTGATTGGTTCTCTACTAAGACTTTGAATTCCTTAAACTTAGTGAAAACTTCAGATTTATGCTTCATAAAATAAATCCATGTAAATATAGATACATCATCAATGAAGGTTACAAAATAACAAGATTTTCTGGTAGATTCATTATCCATAGGTCCAAACACATCTATATGAATAATTTCTAACTTCTTTTTTGCTCTATTACTTCCTGAAGGAAATGATTTTCTATTTTTTTACCAAACGCACAATGCTCACAGAAATCAAAGTGCTCATCAGAATAAGAGAACCGTCCAACAAATTTTTATTCTTAATAGTTTCAATACATTATTTCTTGTGTGGCCCAATCTACGGTGCCACAACATACAAGTGTTTTCAGAAGCCTTAGAAACATAAGAGGCATTACAAACTGTAGTGGCTTCAAGCTTAAATAAGTTCCCGAATCTCTTCCCTTTCGCTACCACTAAGTTCCCTCTCACCAATCTACAACCATGCTTGTCAAATGTCACATGCATTCCCAAATCATTCAACTTTGAAATTGAAATTAGATTTCTAGCTAATCCAGGAACATGCAAAACACCAGGGAGGGTTTTAATCCTCCCATCACTGAAACATAACAATACGTTTCCTTTCCCAACAATCGGATATGTAGAGTTGTCACTAAGGTAGATATTACCTCCATCATATTCTTCATATGAGGAGAACCATTCCTTATGCGGTGTCGTATGAAATGAGCATCTTGATTCAATCAAACAGTGATCATTAGAAATAATATTACATGCAGAAAGTAAAACTTCTTCACCTGCATTTGAGGACTTATCTGAAGCACTCTCCCACTGTTTCTTGGGATTTCTGCACTCCTTCACATGTCCCCTTTTACTGCAGTTCCAACACTTAACTCTGTTCTTTTTACCAGGAGTCTTAGACCGTCCCTTGGACTTGTCCTTAGCCCCTTTCTGATCTCCCTTAGGTCCTCTTTCCTTAGACCTTCCCCTGACACTGAGAGCATCCCCTAAACTATCTGAACTCTTCTTCCTCAATTCCTGTGATAGTAGCACTGAAACAAGAGCATCCAACTTCGGATCCACGAGGTTAGCAGTGATAACAAGGATAACATTCTCCCAAGACTCAGGTAAAGAACAAAGAAGTAAGATACATTTATCTTCCTCACTAACCTCAACATCTACTAAATCAAGCTAACACACCAACAAATTAAAAGAATTTAAATGCTCTACAACTGATTCACCTTCTCGCATTTTCATGGAAAACAATTTTCTTTTTAAATAAAGTTTATTTACCATACTCTTGGCTTGATAAATCTCACTCAATCGTTTCCACAACTTGTATGCAGTCTCTTCCTTTGCGACATTCAATAGGATAGAGTCTGAAAGACACAATCGGATGGTTCCTCGTGCCTTCTTATCCAGTCTATCCCACTCATCTTGAGAGACATCATTGGGTTTCTTCTCTTTTTAGACAGCCAACCATTGGTTTCTTTCTTCCAACAAATCTTCCATTTTTAGCTTCCACAACTCATACCCTGTTCCATTGAACTTCTCAATGTCCAATCGAGAGGTTGATGCAATGGTGGATGCAGCCATAATAACAACACAAGATCTACAAAATAAACACAACCAAATCTCCCACTATAGCTACAACTTCCACACTACCACCCAAGAGTCAAAGCTAGCCAGGCTCTGATACCAAATGTTAGAAATGAAAGCAACACTACTTCAATGGAAATCTAATTCGAATAAATTTTAGCAAACTTTAACTGTGTGTTATTAATGGAGATTGTAACAAAACATAAACCCACAATACAAATATATACTAGAAGTAGAATGAAGCACATAACACAAGTGTTTAACGTGGAGAAAACCCTTCCAGGTAAAAAAACTCCACCAAGAAAAGAGGCCAAGTTGTATTATCTTCACAAAAAGAGATTACAAATACATTCACTTACTCTGTCCTTCAACCTTCACTCCGGTAGAACTTGGGTACCTGTAAAATGTTATATACATCCCATCTACTATGCTATGGTTTATATAGAATTTACAGAGCCTCAAGACATTAAATGACTTCTTACAAGCCCATAACACTTGTCAAGAGTCAACAATACAACCTTGGGCATCCATAGCCAAGAATAGGCTCTTACGGGGTCATAAATGCTATCATACATGCATCCTACACTTGGAAAAATGTGTCCATGCAAGATTGAATGACTTGGGGCCAAAAATAGCCACTTATAGCATCTTATGATGCATCATATGCTATTATTAGTGTCATAGATTCTTATGACAACTTACAGTTGTCATAGAATCTCTTACACCTTCTTACAGCATCTATGACGTGCGTCATAACACTAAAAATAGATTATTCCTCCACATGTGCACCCCACTTTGACCAATTACCATTTACCATAGTAAATGACATCCCATAGCTACCGCTGATAACTCTGAGACTTGCCGTGCAGTAACTCCATAATTACTGTGGACAGTAAATTATTTTTACCACTGCTAGTGAAACTTGTACATTCCTTATGGGTAATTACAAACTACAAATAATAAATGGAATAAATAAAATATTGGGATTTACAAGGTTAATGGCACCTTATCCCAATAGTTAGAAGAACCATTTACAAAAAATAACACATCAACTGGTTCATATCAGGCTTACAACCAACAATTAGAACTTCATTAGATGGTAGAACATTTGAGAAATATTCAAATGCAATAACATTAGCTTGTCAGGTTGAGGCCCATACACAGAGTTTAAGAAAAGATAAAAACACCAAGAACAACAAAATAGAAAAGCTAAAACTAGAATTGGAACAATTAAATATTAAATAGTAGATCTTAGCTAAAGGGGAGGCCAATCAAATACCACCACAAAATCAAAAAATAAATATATGGTGTACATATTGCACTAGAGAAGGTCATCTTAGAAATGAATGCCTAGTACTAAAGGTAGAATAATGAGCTACTACACTCAGAGTAGACCTCCAAATAGCTCCCAAAAAACACAAGTTGTTTATTATAGAATATGTAGTAAATGGGATGAACATGAAATCGATGACTGTCCATCTCTACTATTTAGAGTCCACAATGAAAAAGAAGAACATGAAACTTTTTGCAATCACCACTATGAGAATAAGGAATCCATAAACCGTGAAATGACATATGTTAAAGGACTAGCAAAAAGACCCTTTCACATCCAAGACCATAGATACATGAAACCAAACTAGGGGAATCAAAGAAATATCCATACACTTCAAAATGCACCACAACGTAGCCGAACACCACCAATCCCCAATAACTCAACCAATGAAGATAGATACTACTATAACAACTACCAAGGTGGACATGGTAGAGGCAGAGGTGGGAATCAAAGATGAATGGGAGAAGCTACATGTTATAAATGTGAAGAAATAGGACATTATGCCAATGAATGCAAACAAGATAAGAAGAAAACTTGTGGGTTTTGTGGTAACCCGGACCATGATTTATTCATATGTGAAAGGGCACAACAATATTTTAAAAATGTTTGGCCACAATCAAAATCAATGAGTTATCTAGACTTAATTCAAGAAGAGGGGTAAAAATTATGCTCAAAGTTTCTAAAAGTCCATCGCAAGGAGCAAGATGATATCACAAAGAGGATATATGTTTTAAAAAACTTAAGGACTTAAACAACCTAGACAAAGAAGAAGCCTTAGAAAAAGAATACCTTGAGAGAAAGAAAAAATATGTTGATTACAAAGAGAAAAATAGTACATTGCAGTAGTTACTAGACAGGGAAAAGACACTGGGAAGGCTCAAAAGTGGATAGAAGACTCCGATGATGAAGAGGAGGATGTTTTTCCCACTAAAAGAAGCATGATAATATTGTAGAAGAAAATCAGCAAACCATAATGCAAGAACAAGATAAGGAAGAATACCATAGAGCCTACTTTTTGAAAAAAAAGCCTTAACATTAAAACAGTTAGCCTCCTTGGTGGAGCAACAAAACTTGATAGAGAAACTCAAACAATTTTCTAAGTATTGGAATAAACAAACACTATTAAGACCTCAAAATAGAAACCTGACAAGAACCTCAAAACAATGGAAGAATAAACCAATAATGATAAACTCACATATCAATCATAGGAAGGTTAAACAAGTTATGATTGATCTAGGGATTGATGTCAATATGATCCCCAGAAGAATATGGGAATACTTTGGGAAACTACAATTACATGAAACCCCATACAATATTAGTCTAGCCAATGGTCATCTATAGGAACAATAGGCACATGGAAGAATGTATAAGTCAATCCCCTAGGAATAAAAAAATAATAGATTTTGAAGTCATAGAGATGAAGGAATTATTTGATACCTTCAACACCCTAGTAGGTTTACAATGGTTTATAAATTGTAATGGTATTATTGACTCTAAAAAGGAAGAATTGTCCTTTACAGATAATGACAAGGTAATGCATATACCTCTAGACACTAACATGAGCCACGCATATGTAGAGAAGCTAGCACAAGATGATTACGAAGAAGATTCAAAAGCACTTTACTCTCTAGCAAAACTCTCTAAACCAAAACCATTTGATGAACCAAATTTAGGAGATATTTATATTGACAGTAGTAATGAAAGTATAGATAGTGAATATGTACTTAATATCTAGTTAAGGGGTGAACCAAAAGTACAATCTAGGAAAAAAAGAAGAGCAAGAAAAATCTTCATTGTACATCGGATCGAAGGAAATATAACGTAACTTACCAGAAACACAAATATCACACCACAAATAACACCAAACTCATCAACTACAAAAGCTAACCCTACTATCCAAATTTCATGATGATTGAATCATATTTCACATGGTTTATCCCATATTAAGTTACCAAAAGATTTAGGAGTGGGTGACCTAATCTCATACCTTTGAAACATGGAAAAGACATTTAGTAAAGAAGATCTAAGATTGGATGCACTACAACATATGTTAATATGTAGTACCACACAATGGTGGAATACACACAAATCCAACATCCTTACATGGAACGCCCTTAAAATTTTGATACAAATAAGGTACTTACCCATAGAAGGAGACTATGAAGGGATTCCCAAATATGATGGTACCAAAACACCTTAACAACATTTGAACATTTGTTTAAATACATGGGAAAAATGTAGGGAATATGATGAAAGACTATACATACAAGTGTTTTACTGGACACTCTCACCAATTGTACAAAATCAGTACATTCATCAAGAAAAAAGAGGAGAGACAAGAAATTGGGAAGTGCTCTAGAATGGTTTATGTCACACATTTTCTTTTTTCAATCCCAAAAACACAATCCACAACACACGTCAGAAAATAAAGGAGATTATATTTATACCTATAGTAGAAGACCCAAAGATGGACAACACAAAACAAGAAATATTGGTACCTCCAAGTAAAGAAGGAATATGGAAAATTATAGAATGGATGGACAAACATGAACAAGATTCAGAAAAATAGTGCTGTAAAACACAACAAAATAGACTAGATAATGATGAAGAACCACAAATACAACAATGGGATATTTAAGTCAAGGAAAGAGAAAGGATGATAGCATAAGAAACTGCACCAAAAAGCAAATATTATAACCACCATTAAAATTAAAAGAAGAAAACATAGTGATTGAGGGGATCCCTAAAATAGGAAAAATAGGGGACTATTCAGAAGAGAAATAGGTCAAGCAAATAGCCAAAGTTCTAATAGAATATGAATACCTATTTTCTCGCACATTCACAAACCATAAAGGAATCAAGGAGGAAGTAGGAATTATGAAAATCCAACTCAAGGAAGGGGTGAAACCTTAGAGGAAAAGGCCATACAGGTTGAACCCAAACATGAAGGAAAAGGTCAAAATAGAAATAGATAAGATGTTAGCAACATGCATAATTAAACCAGTGGAGGATGTTGATTGGATCATCCCCATGGTAGTGCAAAATAAGAAAACTAGGGAAATCAGAAAATGTGTAGATTTTAGGGAACTTAATAAATCTTTTATTCATGACCCTTTCCCCACACCATTCACAGAAGTCCTAGAAACAATTTGTAGAAAAGAAGCATACTCATTCACCAATGGATTTTCTAACTATCACCAAGTCAAGATTCAAGAAGAGGATCAACCTAAGACAACATTTTCAATAGAATGGGGATCCTTTATCTATGTAGTTGTGCCCTTTGGCCTTAAAAATGCACCAACAATATTTAGTCACATCATGATAAATGCATTTAAAGACTTTACCCATGACTTCTTAAAAGTCTACCTAGATGACTGGACAGTTAATGGATTACTTAAAGACCACGTCCAAGCACTATGGCTAATGCTAGAATAATGCAAAAGCCTACAAATCTTCCTAAACTTAAAGAAATGCATATTTATAGTACCATTTGGCACACTACTTAGTCATATTATCTATAAAGGACTTGTGGTTGATCTCCTAAAGGTAGAACTCATCATGAATCTACCTACCCTAAAGACAACTTCAGAAGTGAAAACTTTCTTAGGCTATATCAGTTATCATCAAAAGTTTATTCTAGGTTATGCCATGATTGTTGCACCAATAGAAGAACTATTGAAAAAGAAAACAAGTAAAACAATCAATTGGACTGAACAGTGTCAACAAGCTTTTGACACAATGAAGCATAAAATAGGAGGGGCACCTATATTAATCTTTCTAGATTGGAATGTTCCATTCCATGTACATGTTAATGCCTTAGTGACCGCAATTGGAACAATTTTAGTACAAACAAGGGGAAAGAAGGATCACCTAATTGGATTTGACAGTCATAAATTATCACAAGTAGAAAAGAAGTATACTACCATAGAGCAGGAGGCCTTAGCAATGGTATACACTTTGCACAAATTTTGACACTACTTGTTATCCACCCCATTCACATTCTTTATGGATCATGAAGCCCTAAAGCACCTACTCAATAGACTAGTGACACAAGGTAGAATATGCAGATGGATCCTACTATATCAAGAGTTTGAATTTAATATTATGGTCAAACCAAGAAAAACCAATCAAGGCCCTAACTACCTCTCAAGAATTGATACAAGAGAAGAATCAAAAACCATGGAGGAAGATTTACTTGGCACAAATTTATATAGAGTAACTGCGGTACCAGAAGAACTCAATGATATAGAAAGCCTACTCTCAACAGGATAATTTCATGACAATATCTCCCCAAGTGATAAATAGAAACTATTGTGAAAGTCACTCCCATATACATTGGTTGAAGGAGAGTTACATAGGATTGGAAGAGATGATATCATTTGGAGAGTAGTATTTGAACATGAGATACAAGATATTCTTTGAGAGGCACATGAGGGTATCTTTGGAGGTCAGAACTTAGGAAAAGGCACCGAAAAGAAAGTTATGCTTTTAGGCATATTGATGCAAGAGCATCCAAAGGTGTAAGAGCAATCTTGCATCACCCAAAAAGGCTAAAAAATAGTAACTTGCTATTTTTAGTAAGTTTGCATTTGAGCACGTATGGGCCTGAAATTTACCCGAAAGTTATGAAATTTCCAAATAAACATTTTGGGTGAGTTTCAACCCAAGTTCATGCCTGGATGTCAAGATATTAAAGCTTCTGATTTTTGAATGCTTGAAAAAGTTTCAAAGTCAATTTTGAGGCACCTGGAGGTCATTTTTTTTGGCCCAAAAAGTTGTTGTAATTGGTGAAGTAGGTTATATCCGCATAGATCTCTTCACAAGATTTCTAACACATCAAATGGTTCATCAATAAGCCTCTTGAATCAAAAGTTATGGCCTCTAGAAGTTGGGTCTCCCGTATTGGAAAATGTAAAAACGTGTCAGACACATAAAATAGTTGTAAGGGGAAGTTACACGTGTTGATGTGTGTTTTGACACATTGTAAGGCATCTTTGGTTGGAGATAATTTGGGTGCCACTTTTGGGTGGTGTTAGCTCATGGTTTTGTAACTATCATTTGATGGTTTCATGTATTGTAGCTCCTATATATTAGGTGCTTGAGATGGAGGTGGGGTGAGAGTATGATAGATGTTGAGTTGCCTCTAGATCTCCGATTGGTGATACTCTTGTGAAATCTTACTTTGCAAGTATATTGTAATCCTATTGAGATTTATGAATAATATATTGAGCTACTTTTGGAGTGTGGGGTTTTTTTCCCAAAATGGTTTTCCACATGTAAATCACTATGTTGTACCCATAAGTTCATGTTCTCATTCGTTTGAAGTTTATAATTTGTTAGTGTGAGTATGTTGGGTGGAGTACACCCTCATCGCCTATGGTGGCCCACATTATTCAAGGATGTTATCCAATATGCAAGACAATGTGATGTATGTCAAAGGGTAGGAAAACCTACCACAAAAGATGAAATTCCTTTGTAGCCAATTCTAGCTCAAGTACCTTTTGAGAAATGGGCAATAGACTTCATTGGACCATTTTATCGTCACTGATGTTGAATATCTTACAAAATGGGCAAAGGCTGAACCAACTAAAGACTACACTACTAAGATTTCCACAAAGTTCATTTATGAAAATAGTATAACTAGATTTGACTGCCCATTGAGTATAACTAGTGATCAAGGAAAGCATTTTGTTAACAAAGTGATTGCGAAAATTCTAAAAAACTTTATGATTATTCACAAAAAAAAAGTAATCCATACCATCCTCTAGCAAATGGATCTAGTGAAACCTTAAATAAAATCATAAGCACCACACTTACAAAGATGTGTAATGGAATTACTTCAGATTGGGATGTTAAAATTCGTATAGTATTATGAGCTTACAGAACCACCTACAAAAAGGTTGACCAAATTTTCTCCCTTTGAGTTAGTGTATGGACTTGACACTAGCTTACCAATGAACTTCATTGTACCAAACCTATGTACTGCACTTGCTTTGTGACTGAATGAGTAAGATTCCTTAAAACAAAGATTGGATAATTTGGATAAATTAGATGAAAATATACTACTAGCAATATATATCACTAACACCTAGAACATAAATGCCAAAAATCTTGGCATGATAGGAACCTAAGGCATACGACATTTCATAATGATGAATTAGTTTTAATTTATGATAGTAAATTCAAGAAACAGGTTAAGTCAAAGATACAATAGCTTGGACCATACTGCATTGTGGAAATTTCTCCTTCAAGCATGATGAGACTTCAAACATTATAAGGGAAGTTGTTAGAAATATATTTCAATGGGGCAAGGATAAATTGTTATCATGAGGCCACTTATAAAACTAGACAAGGCAAGGATAAATTGTTATCATGAGACCACTTATAAAACTAGACAATTTATATTTTATGTACAATATGTAATAAATAAAATGTATCATATTATAAAGTAAGAAAAATAAGTCATGGGAGGAGCTAGAAAAACAACAGCTAGAGCACAATAGGAAACCTAACACATATACATGTATTAAATGAAAAATTCATCATTGATAAAAGGAGCCTAAAGCTACTAAGAACAACACTTGCTTCCTTCTAAGATGTGAACTCTTATGAAACTTGTGGATAAGCACTTCAAGCTCCTACAACATAACAATGGAGAACCGTACTCTAGTGGATGTCTCTCAAAAACCACGACCAAAATAGAAAACATTTTCATACAAGGCGATGGAGTCACACCCTAATGGTGCATTCTCCAAAATACCAATAGATGTGATCTACACAGAGGATGTGTGAAAATACATTCACACACCTCTTACAAAAATTAACCATATATCCTTTGAGTCACTCCAGTAAATGTTACTACAACTAGGGAAAGAACAATGTCTATCATAATAGCAAAAGATTGGGAAAAAGAAGCTCGACATATGGTGAAATTTCCTAGACTTCTCAAAGGAAGAAATATTCTCAGTTGGATTCATGACGAATATATGTATCTGGATAAACCCTACCAGATTACAAATCAAGCCATCTAGGCCATCACAGGATTAAATGTAAAAAGGTGAGGTGCCTTCAAAGAAAGTCATTAAGAATGACAAGGTAACCCAGCTAACTAGATCCACATATGATGGGAGAATCTTAGATGTTACAAATATAACAAACCCTACCGTGTGGTATGCCACCATGGGAATAGATTATAAGATCTACTACACAAACTAGGAGGATTATGCAACTAATACTTCTATCTACATAGCACACTAGATGGTGGTCGAGGGGAAAGATATATACTTGTGTGAAGTCATGCAGGAGTAGTTGCTATAAAACATCCAACGCACAAAGAACACACACTACTAATTCTGGTATAGAACTTTAATCATTTTCTTAGAATTTTATTTCATGAATGCATTACCAACATTAGCTGGAAAAACTTGATGAAAGTATAAGTCAGTGGCAACCTAGATCAATGAATATGTGCAACACTTAAAAAATGCCACCAATTAAACTACCGCATATTGGGGGTTCTCCAAATCCTTCCAACAACAAATGCAGAACTGGGAATGAATATCATATGATGTGGTCCAGAAGTACATAAAAGATATTATTTTCCTCATGGATAAAGACTACAACCTAATGGAGGTAATAGAAACTAGGGTTTCATGGATTTTGCAACTCCCATATGAAGTTAATTATGGATTAATTGATTCATATAAAAATTACAACACTGCTATAGTTACTAAAGGACCCCAATGTAGAAAAAATTAGAACATATAAATAATACATGGACAAAATTAATAAAAATAAGGCAGAAGAGCACCAAGAGAAAAACAAGGAAAAATTGCATTAGAAGTGGGATATTCCAAAACCCTTAGAGGAGGGCACATCCGCACCACAAACATGGAGGTTAGAAAGACTAAGTGTGGGATCCCTAGGATTCCAAATAAGAGATCCCAATCAACAACAAGAACAAGGGGCTATGGAGAAAACAAAATTAAAGTTGCACACAACCCCACCAAAGGAGGCTGAACAAGAAGAAAATGAGATCCAGGAAGCCACTAAAGCACTTATGCAACTTAGTGTAGAGAAGAAAAGGAAGAAACAAAAACAAGCATAAAAATAGAAAACTATCTAGGTATCAGACACAGAATCTGAGGAACAACAATAATTATAGTTTCATAAAGGGAAAGAACCACAAAGAAAAAAGGCAAGAACTAGAAAATAGACACCACTAAAAGCATAAACACTAGAGGAACAAGAAACAGGGGAAGAGTCTATCATGAATGTGGTCCTCCTAACCAATGCACTAAACCATAAAGGAATGCTTCATCAAACAACACAAATGTATACCCAAGTAAGCTCAAAAAACCAATCAATAATCGAAGAAGCGATAATCAAACATATTATGGTCTCTATAGATGCCTTGGATAGTATAATTGAGAACTTTTTGGATTAATTGGCCTCATCCATTAAACAGAAAAGGGAGAAATCAATAGAGATAGAAGAGGAAATGAGAAAACAAGCATTGGAAGAAGTCAATCCAACTCTATCTTCTGAACAGAAGGAAAGATTAACACAATTGCAAGCAAATGAGCTAAGATCCAAACAAAGGGTGGACACACTGATGACATAAAGTGAAGAAGCTAAGGTAAAGATCTTGAAGGAGACTATTACGGTCACAAAACAAGCCTATGTGGTGCTAATAGAAGAAGGAAGAAAGGACCAGGAGAAAAAAGATAAAGACTCTAGAGATCTCCATAAAGAAGAAGAATAATAGGAGGATCAAGATTAGTAGCATAAGAGACACCCTATCTCTAGAAAGCAAAACACCTTCCACCTCCACATCACCTATGTAGCACATAAAAGATTTTCTCGCTAAGTAAAAGTAAATTCAACTAATAGTGACACCATAGCTATTGTAATTACCATTTTATGGAACACAAGTAGATCTATCAAACATATCCCTTATACAAAAGTTTCATCTTGGTGACATATTCCATAGCATAGCAAGGGAGGATATTCTTAAGCAATATGTAGAAACATAGAACAAATGGAGACTACAATCAATGTAATTCAAAGTAAAATACCTCAGGCTCAAAGGGATACACTATACCATTGGATCAATAATTGAAACAAGTCACAGATATTCTAATAATAGAAATAGATAATCAAGAAACAACAATCAGAAGTAAAATCTTGGAAGAGGTAGAAAAGAAGTGCATGAATGAAATCAGGAACAAATGTGTTGTAGCCCATACAAATCTAGAGACTCAAATCACTCTTCATAACACAAATGGTGACATCAATACACTCTACCAATTCTAATTACAATTTGGACAACACTAACAAAAGCCTTGAAGAATCAAATTGATTAGATGGAAACTCATATTTTGCAAATATCTGGTATATATGATGTAATGAAAGATATGGAAGACACAACAAGATCAAAGATAGAAACCATGCACACTCAACTCCAACAAATATAGGACCAAAGGGAGGTAATCAAAGCACAAATCAAGTAGCTCTAGGAGGTGGTTAGCCTAAGACTTTCTCTTATCATTGGATTACTTAAGGATGCAAAGAACCTAATTACACATATCTAGATACCAACCACCACAACAAATGTAGAAAGGACCCTCATTCAAATCAATAGTTAGATTCAAGTACTACAACAAGCTAAGAGTCGGTGGGATACAACTTTCCAAAAGAGATATATAATAATATCATGTCAGCAAACAACTAAAAGATTATGCTAATTTTGGGTTCAATAATAGATCATCAAAGTTTCATGTCTTGAGGACAAGACATAGTTTCAAAAGGGGGATGATGTTAGCAAATGAGAGAGTATAGGAACAGAAGCATCTAGGGACCACCATAGCTTTTCACAAAAGGAATGTGGAGTACTAGGTAGACTACTACATAAGTTAAAAGGCATAAGAATCATAAGGGACATGTCCCTAATGTAATAACATACATCTAGTATATAGAGATAGAGATAGAAGATAAGAAGAGAAAAAGAAGTTAAGGACTGGATATCTGACATTGTAATCTATTGAATGATAAATGAATATAGACCTATTAAGCTATATACATTGTATTATGGACTATAAATTATAAATTTAAGTATGTTTATCAATTATCTTCTCTCTTATTATACCATAGTATGATATGTCACTACAAATCATCTAACTGGTGCAGGGGCACCCCTTCAACAGGACTAATATACACAAGAGGAAGGAGAAGAAGACTAACTTTAATTTAACATTTCATGTTATCTATAGCATCTTCAAATATAACATCCAATGTTAGCATTTCCTGTTTATAATGTAATGTTAGCATTTTCTATACGAAGTTTCTGACAGCTTGGATTAAGGGGAGGTTAATCAAGGTGTCTTAGCTTTAAGAGTTTTGTTGTCTTATGCAAAACAGATGTCATTTGTAATAGATTAAGGGTTTCCACCTATAATTTTGAAAAGATCAAATCCTAGAAACAGAGGAGAATGTCAGTCCCTCGCATTGGGAAAGATAAAAAGGGGAAAACCTTTTGTAGAGAGGATGGGGGGATAGTTTTTGTCTCTGGTCTCTGAATAGTCGTATGTATTTCTGAATATCAAGAAAGAATAGAAGTTCTGCAATTTGTTGTTTTTGTTTCTAGATTTTGAATACTATGTAAATATCCAGTGTAGATTACTCTGTGTAGAAATTTCTTCTATGTAGAGTCTGTATAGAATATAGTTTTGTGTCTCTGTGGTCAAGCTGAGTGGATAATTCCATTCCACTGGCAGATTTTTGGGGAAATCAGTGGAATGGACTTGTAGATTAATTCCCCAACTTTGTTTATTCATTCTAGTTGTGAATACCTGTCACCTGTATGAAGTGATTTTTCTATAGGTATTCTGTATTCGGCCCATCGGCGAGAGTCAGGGCATTGGCCAAGAGGAAGTGTGCTGGTCCGATGGTAGTAAGTCTCACCGACGACGGTATGGACTAAGTCCATCGGGGTGAAACATAGCATCAGTGAAAGTTCTTCAAGTTGAAATGACAAAAGAGGTCTGGCTGATAAGGAGTCTTGGTAGCCCATTGGAGTGAGTTAGGCCATCGGTGGAGGGAGTGGAGGTGTCACCGATAGTTAGTGTCTTGCCGATGGTAAGTCTATCGGTGTAATCGATAGCGTCGGCAAGAGATTTAAAGAGCTCGCTGATAGATAGAATACTCACCGAAGGAGAAGGATGAACCTTGCCATTGAACCTCAGCGTTGAACCACCAGATTGAACTGGTTCATCGGTTCAATGGTTCACGGGTTCAACCATATAGTTCACGGTTCAATGAAATGGTTCAAGACAACGGTTCAATAAAATGGTTCAAGACAGTGGTTCAATGAAATGGTTCAAGGAAATGGTTCAACCCGAAAGTTAAAAGTCTCGCCGATGGGGAAGCTGATGTCAAGTGTTCGGTGTGAGGAGTAAGAAGTCTTGCCGACGATTGTGTTTAATGGTTCATCGGTGTGAAATATCTTAAAGTGGCCAATAGCCATTCTCAGCCCGATAAGGGCATATTAGTGAGACATTTTGTTGTATCTTGCTGATGAAGCATTTTCGGAAGCCACTCATCGGAATGACTGAATAGGTCGGTGAATGAGTTTTGAGCTTGACTGACGGGGTAGTGTCTTGCCGATAGGCAAGAGTGGGTATATTTCGGTGAGACAATTCAAAGGTCTTGTCGATATAGTTTCATTTAGCTATCTTGCGGGCTCCAAAGGGTCTTTGATCGGGTTCATTATGTTTCAACTGGGCTGTACTCTACTTCAAGTGGTATCAGAGCTAGAGAAAGCTCTGGGAAAGGTTAGTGTGAAAATTTCATTTCTGAAGTTATTTGTTCCATCTAGTAGTAGAAGGAGAAAGTAGAATGTTGGAAGGAGAAGCCTCAGACACTCTTCTAGCAAAAATGACCAATGCTGAATTGACAACCTTGGTGAAGAAGAAAATAGCAGAGAGTAGAGCTGATAGAGCTCAGAATCAGGCATTGAAGGAAAAACTAGAGAAGTTGAGGGAAAGAGTGGAGAAATGGGAAGAAAACTCTGGTGAACATGAAGATGGGGATGAAGAGGAGACCCCAGAGCAGGAAGAGCTAGTGGTTCCTGCAGACCAGAGACCCTTACTCAATGCCCTCAGGTCCATGGAAAGAAGGACCATGGATGTGAAAATAGACCTGCCTGTGTTTGCAGGAAAAATGGAACCTGATTCAGTAATGGAGTGGATAGACTGCTTGAATAATTTCTTTGAGATAGAAGAGATACCAGAACACCAACGAGTGAAGATGGCTCAGTCCAAAATGAAAGGAGCTGCACTGACTTGCTGGAATTTCATCCAAAATGACAGGGTGAAAGAGGGAAAGAACAGAGTTACAACATGGAAGAGAATGATGGTATTGGTGAAGGAGGCCTATGTTCCTTTAGATTACAATATCCAATTACATAAGAGAAAACATAATTTGAAGCAGAAGGAGCTAGATGTCAGCTCATACATAGAAGAATTCATGAAGTTGTGTGTAAAAACAAAGGTAAGGGAAGATGAGGAAGAGAAGGTAGCAAGATACCTCAATGGATTGAGACTTAACATCCAGGAAGACTTAAATCTACATAATCCAGATGCAGTTCAAAAGTGCTATCAGTTAGCACTCAAAGTGGAAGAAAAACTAAAGAGAAGGCATGAGCAGAACCATAGAGGTAGAGGAAGACAGTAGAGAGGAGGAAGAAGTCCTTTTAGAGGCAGAGGATTTGGATACCAGAGTGAATCCAACCAAGAGACCAGCAGAGGAGATAACAGTCAGAACCAAGGAGGAAGCTACAATCCAAGGGGAAACTTCAGGGGTAGAAGACCACCTTTTAGAGGAAGATCTCAGGGCAGAAGACCTATTAGATGTTACAATTGCAACCAAGAAGGCCATTTAGCCAGCAGATGTCCAGCAAAGGCAACAAGTTCAATAGGAGAAAAGAGGATCAATCTGATCCAAGAATCTGATTGTCAGAGTGTAGCAAGCTCTAACACTATTCAAAGTGTGAATGCTCCTAGCAGTTATGGGTATCCTAAGAATGGAGAATCTTTGATGATTAGGAGAGCAATGACCACCATGAAAGTGCCTGGAAAAGAACCTCCACAAAGGAAGTCTCTCTTCAGAACTACTTGCAAGGCAGGAGGAAAGGTATGCAAAGTTCTGATTGACTCTGGATCTACTGAAAATTTTGTATCCATTGAGATGGTAGAAAACCTTAAGCTTAGGAGACTGCCACATCCTTTCCCTTATAAAATTTCATGGCTTACCCAAGGACAACAAACAATTGTAGAAGAACAAGCTTGGGTAGAATTTCAAATTGGCCCATACAAGGATAGATTATTGTTTGACATTGCCAAGATGGATGCTTGCCATCTTCTGTTTGGAAGACCATGGCAGTATGATTTAAAAGCATACCATGATGGAGTTAGGAACACCTATTCCATCACCAAGAATGGCAAGGTGATAGAATTGATACCATTAATGGAGAATGAGGTGGAGACAAAAGGAAAAGAGGTTAAAGTGATGATGGTAGAAGGGAGACAATTCATGAAAGAGATAAGAGGAGGAGCAGATACATATGCCCTAATTCCTTGCCTAAAGGTAAACAAGGAACAACAGAAAGAAGTCAAGGGAGAAAAGAGACAAAAATTCATAGACCCAGCTGTCCAAGAGCTATTGGACAAGTACAAAGGCATTAGTTCTGATGGGATGCCAAGTTCCTTACCACCTATAAGAGACATTATCCATTGTATAGATCTAATCCCAGGATCTACACTTCCAAACAAAGCAGCATATAAGCTCACTTCAGATCAGAATACAGAGGTAGCAAGACAAATTGAAGAGTTGTTGAAGACAGGCCTAATTGGCAAAAGTTTAAGCCCATGTGCAGTACCGACTGTACTAGCACCAAAGAAGGAAGGCACTTGGAGGCTTTGCATTGATTCAAGGGCTATCAACAAGATAACAATCAGGTATAGGTTTCCAATCCCTAGGATAGAAGATTTACTTGATTGTTTAGAAGGTGCTAAATACTTCACCAAAATAGATTTAAAGAGTGGTTATCATCAGATTAGGATTAGACCTAGTGATGAGTGGAAAACTACATTCAAGACAAATGAGGGGTTATATGAGTGGAAGGTCATGCCTTTTGGTTTATCCAACGCTCCTAGTACCTTTATGAGATTGATGAATGAGGTCTTGAGAGAGTTCATAGTTAAATTTGTCATAGTATATCTAGATGACATCTTGATTTTCAGCAATATGAGGGAAGAACACCTCATCCATATAGACTTGGTTCTCAAAAGGTTACATGAAGAGTAGCTAATGATAAATTTAGCAAAGTGTCTATTTTTGCAAGAAGAGATCATCTACTTGGGATTTGTTATCTCACATAACAAACTGAGAATGGATCCAAAAAAGGTAAGTGCCATATTGTCTTGGCCAACACCCAAAAGCTTGAATGATGTTAGAAGTTTCCATGGATTAGCAACCTTTTATAGGAAGTTTATAAAGGGATTTAGTCATATCTGTGCACCCATGCTTGACACTATAAAGGGAGGACAGAAGTGCAAGTTTACATGGACAAAGGAGGTAGATAATTCTTTTGAAACGTTGAAGAAGAAGATGGCAGAACAACCAGTTCTTGCATTTCCTGATTTCAGCAAGATTTTTCAAGTAGAATGTGATGCAAGTCATATTGCCATTGGAGCAGTACTCAGCCAAGAAGGTAGGCCTATTGCATTCTTCAGTGAGAAATTAAATGATGCCAAGAGGAGATACTCATCCTATGATTTGGAGATGTATGCTCTAGTCCAGTCACTTAAGAAATGGAGGCATTACTTGATGCCCAAAGAATTCATAGTGTTCACAGATAATCAGGCCCTCAGTTTCTTAAACAATCAAGAGAAACTGAACCATAGACACATGAAATGGGTGGAAACTTTTCAAGCTTTCACTTTCACACTCAAGCACAAGAAAGGGGTTAAGAACAAAGTAGTAGATGCTTTGAGCAGGAGAGTTCTAACCATAAATCAGATCCAATTGGAGAGTGTTGGGATTGATTTGTTGAAAATAATGTATGCAGATGACGAAGACTTTGGAGAGGTCTATAAGGTATGTACTTCTTTTGGAGACAAATATCATGTTGAGTTTTCTGAATTTCTGATCCAAGATGAATTACTTTTCAAAGGTCGACAACTATGTATTCCCAGATGTTCTATGAGACTGAATATTATTCAAGAAAAACATTGTGGGGCTCTGTCAGGACATTTTGGTCTTGATAAAACTCTTGATCTTGTAAAAAGGCATTACTATTGGCCTAAGTTAAAGTCAGATGTGAGAAAATTTGTGGAAGCATGTGTAATGTGTCAGAAAGCCAAAGCAAGATCCACAAATGCAGGCTTGTATCAGCCATTACCCATTCCTTCTAGGCCATGGGAGAGCTTAAGCATGGATTTTGTACTAGGTTTGCCTAGGACAAGGAAAGGATATGATAGTGTTTTTGTGGTAGTAGACAGATTCAGTAAAATGGCACATTTCTTGCCATGTAAAACCACTTATGATGCTTCATATGTCACTGATTTGTTTTTCAAAGAGATAGTGAGAATACATGGTTTACCATTGAACATAGTATCAGACAGAGATGTGAAGTTTATTGGCCACTTCTGGAGAACTCTTTGGAAAAAACTGGGAACAAATTTGTCTTTCTCATCAGCCTACCATCCTCAAACAGATGGGCAGACTGAAGTTGTTAACCGTTCATTGGGTAACCTACTCAGGTGTTTAACTAGGTAGCATGGAGAGAAATGGGATAATATCCTCCCACAAGTAGAATTTTCTTATAATGACACCATCAATAGGAGAACAGGAAAGTCACCTTTTCAGATAGTGTATGGAATTCATCCAAGGGGTATTCTAGAGTTGAGAGATCTACCTGTAGGAGAGCCTATTAGTGCAGATGTTGAAGCTTTTGCTTCAGCTATTAAAGAAGTACATGATCAGGTCAAGCACCAACTCCAATAGGCTACAATGAAGTACAAAACATATGCTGACCAAAACAAAATAGATTTACAGTTTGAAATTGGAGATTTGGTCTGGGTAAATCTAAAGGAGAGGCTCCCCAAAGGTAAGTATACCAATCTAATGCAGAGGAAGATTGGACCATGTCAAATTTTAAAGAAGTGTGGACAGAATGCATATGAGATCCAATTTCCTCTTGATCTTGGCTTGTCCCCAATTTTCAATGTCTGTGATTTGACTCCATACAAACCAAATGTAGATGTAGAACAGGAACCATTGTAGGCAGTAGCTGATGGCATTCCAAAGCATGATCCACCAAAGTTGAACAAGATCTTAGACTCACGAGTGCTCAAGAAGACCAGAAACAAAGAATACTTGGAGTATTTGGTGGCTTGGCAAGGACAACCAGATTCAGAGACAGTTTGGATGACTGCTGACCAGATTTCAAAGCATGGTACAGACCTCCAAACTCTGATCTCAAAGGGGCTTGAGATCTCTTCTCCCGGGGAGTATGGTGCAGGGGCACCCCTTCAACAGGACCAATATACACAAGAGGAAGGAGAAGAAGACTAACTTTAATTTAACATTTCATGTTATCTATAGCATCTTCAAATATAACATCCAATGTTAGCATTTCCTATTTATAATGTAATGTTAGCATTTTCTATATGAAGTTTCTGACAGCTTGGATTAAGGGGAGGTTAATCAAGGTGTCTTAGCTTTAAGAGTTTTGCTGTCTTATACAAAACAGATGTCATTTGTAATAGATTAAGGGTTTCCACCTATAATTTTGAAAAGATCAAATCCCAGAAACAGAGGAGAATGTCAGTCCCTCGCATTAGGAAAGATAAAAAGGGGAAAACCTTTTGTAGAGAGGACGGGGGGACAGTTTTTGTCTCTGGTCTCTAAATAGTCGTATGTATTTCTGAATATCAAGAAAGAATAGAAGTTCTGCAATTTGTTTTTTTTCTTTCTAGATTCTGAATACTGTGTAAATATCCAGTGTAGATTACTCTGTGTAGAAATTTCTTCTGTGTAGAGTCTGTATAGAATATAGTTTTGTGTCTCTGTGGTCGAGTTGAGTGGATAATTCCATTCCACTGGTAGATTTTTGGGGAAATCAGTGGAATGGACTTGTAGATTAATTCCCCAACTTTGTTTATTCGTTCTAGTTGTGAATACCCATCACCTGTATGAAGTAATTTTTCTGTAGGTATTCTGTATTCGGCCCATCAGCGAGAGTCAAGGCATCGGTCAAGAGGAAGTGTGCTGGTCCGATGGTAGTAAGTCTCACCGACGACGGTATGGACTAAGTCCATCGGGGTGAAACATAGCATCAGTGAAAGTCCTTCAAGTTGAAACAACAGAAGAGGTCTGGCCGATAAGGAGTCTTGGTAGCCCATCGGAGTGAGTTAGGCCATCGGCGGAGGGAGTGGAGGTGTCGCTGATAGTTAGTGTCTTGCTGATGGTAAGTCTATCGGTGTAATCGATAACGTCGGCAAGAGATTTAAAGAGCTCACCGACAGATAGAATACTCGCTGAAGGAGAAGGATAAACCTTGCTGTTGAACCTCAGCGTTGAACCACCGGATTGAACCAGTTCATCGGTTCAATGGTTCACAGGTTCAACCAAATAGTTCACAGTTCAATGAAATGGTTCAAGACAGCGATTCAATGAAATGGTTTAAGACAGCGGTTCAATGAAATGGTTCAACCCAAAAGTTAAAAGTCTCACCGATGGGGAAGCTGGTGTCAAGTGTTCGGTGTGAGGAGTAAGAAGTCTTGCCGACGGTTGTGTTCAATGGTTCATCGGTGTGAAATATCTTAAAGTGGCTGATAGCCATTGTCAGCCCGATGAGGGCATATCGGTGAGACATTTTGTTGTATCTTGCCGATGAAGCATTTTCGGAAGCCACTCATCGGAATGACTAAACAAGTCAGTGAAGGAGTTTTGAGCTTGACCGATGGGGTAGTGTCTTGCTGATAGGCAAGAGTGGGTATATTTCGGTGAGACAATTCAAAGGTCTTGCCGATATAGTTTCATTTGGCTATCTTGCGGGCTCCAAAGGGTCTTTGATCAGGTTCATTACGTTTCAACTGGGCTGTACTCTGCATCACTAACCTATTCTTGTATTGTAAATATTGGGGTATAATTACGACATGCATTACATCAATACTTAGGACTCTAGTCTGTGAATCTATTCTCCTTGCCAACAACATACTTAGTAGAATAAATGTGTTATGGTGAAAGCATACAATATAAGTGATAGAGACCAAGGACTATATCAGAGTGTAGATGACTAGGGAAATAGCAATAGCAAAACAAATTGGACACTTCAATAACAATTGTAAAGTTTTATATACAATAGTTATGTATAGGATATAAGAGGTTGGATAAATTGAATGCCTAAGTTATCTTTCTATCTACCACTAAGCTAGGTATATCACTAACTTGTTAAGTTTTTTTTTGTTACAAAAGAATGGTAGTATACAATATTAGACATGAGAGTGAATGAGCGGTTAGGAAATTACAAGACTACCTACAACTTTGATGAATGTTAGCTTCGTTGATGAGATTCTTATGTGTCCTCATCATCCAAAAATGGCATTGTAACTATCTATATAGGATAAAGTATGTTATATAGATATTATCAAATGTGTGTGGCAATATTAGAGATGAGTTAGACTATCACATTAACACCATGTGTTCTAGAGGTGATGATGAATTTGCTAATAGAGATACAAAATCCAAATGTTTGTGTTAATTGAGTTATGCACTCTTGAGTGTCCAAGATCCTCTTGTATTAGTCACCCCCTCCTTGAGAAGTAATGGATCCCATTCCATGAAATTATAGGATGAGATGTGAAAAGTTTTGAGTAACTTGCACTTCTATGCATAATTATCCTTTGGAAGAAACTTGACCCACTTTCATGATCTAGAAGAGAGAGATCTCTTGTTGTTGAGTATATTTAACACTAGTGTCAATAATCTATTAGTCTCTTCTAGTGTGTCATATTTGAGATTGAGTTTTCCAACTATAGATTTTTTGTAGTATCAAGAGAGTCCAACAAAAGTGAGTAGTAATGACACAGAAGTTCTACATTGAAAACAAGGTGTTGACCAAGGTATGCTGAAAGATTAAGCTTGAATATGTTGTCTCATTTTTTTTTTTTTTGATGGTGTAGGGCCCATGCTAAATTGGATGAATATTGTAATAGGATCATAAGAGTCATTCCTTCTACAAATTTAACCAAAATGAATCACCAACCTAAAAGATGTGTGGTGTACAATGTTTGTCATGGTGTTGCTTGTAATTAGCATTTGCATTTTGAAGGATGGTTTTCACTTGCTGATGTATGTGTTGAATGTGCTCAATGGATTTGGTGACTTTTTCAACTTCCTTTAGAGTTGAAGGAGTTGCCACTAAGGATGGTGGCATGTCAATGGGGTACAATGGTTAGAAACCCAAGAAGACTTAAAAAGGACTATGTTATCACATTGTGAAGGCATTTGTTGTATCTATGTTGAATGAAAGGAGGATTTCATCCAATGTGTGTTTCTTCCTAAACTACTACATACAAATAAGGTGCACTATCATTGTATTAACTAATTAATTTTATCCAATTGTCTATAAATTGAAGGAAATAGATTTGTCCAACTATGTGTCCATCAATGACCAAAGTGCCTTCCAAAAATGGCTATAGAACCTGATGTCTCAAACATAGATGATAGTGGATGGTAACCAAAATAAATCCATACATTTTGAAAGTATAATTGAGTTATTTATAGAGTTAAAATTAACTTCTTACAAGGCATGATAATTTCCATCTTATAGAATCTATCTACCACTACATACTAACAATCATTTCTCCTTTTGGTGGTGGGATTACAAGACTAAAAGCCCATGGAAATAGATTCCCAAATCTTTGTCAAAATAGATAAAGGCATGAACACACATTGTTTCTTGACCAACTTGGCTATGATACATGTAGTGTAGGATTGGATGTACATGACAGTATCTAATCAAAGATGTGGTTAGTAGAAATACTTCTACACTACCGCAAGGGTTTCTCAACTTTGAAGTGTCCTACAACCTTGCTAAAATAAGCCTCCCATGTGACTTTATGCCACTTTTCCTTGTGTATTACATACAATTTTTCAAGGTGATATAGGAGTCCATCCTACAAGTAGAAGTCTAGAATTAGCTTAATGTTGTGCAAGTTTTGATAGATCTTAGAGAATTTTTTCATTTTCCATATATTTTTACCCAAATGTGAAAGGAAGAAAGGTATGTGGAAATGCTTCATACATTGACATTTTGAGGAGAGTGTTGTGTAAATTTTAAATCTTTACAATTATAGAAAGTAGAAACACATATAAACATAAAATAAAAAATATACAATAACACAAGGTATACATGGGGAAAACCCTTCAAGGATAAAAAATCCCACACTCCAAAGTAGCCCCATGTATTATTCAGTAAACAACATGGTTACAATACATTTGCAGAGAAATCCTTTACAAGAGTATCACCAACATTTAAATTTGGAGTGATTTCGGTAGTGTTATAGTACTTGCAAATTAACCCATACAAACTACAACTCCAAACACCAATAAATAGGCAAGGTTTAAAATGGAAACCATTAATGTTTTGGAAAACCATTAGAAATACCATAGGAGGTATGGTGCCCAAACCAAGTCACCAAATTCCAATGCCTTCCTTGGTAAAAGATCCTCTGGGATATTTTTAGCATATTCTCTTACACTCTTACATTGTCATAAACCATCATATTTGACTACCCAAACTTGGGCACCCTAATTTGTCCTTATTCAACCCATTCAAAGATGCTCCATGACATGTGTCCACACCTATCATAATTTTAGTCAATATTCCAATGTAACCTCCCTCTTACATGCTCTTATGCATCATAAGAATCTATCATATTCATAATGACCTTACAACTCCACAAGATGTCGCCACATGGCTAAACTACACCTCCTCAAATTGGGACACTTTCCTCCTCATGTGAGGACAAAATCCACTAAAGATGAATTCCATGTCACCTCCAAATGGGATGCCAACTCTCCCACAAGATGACAAAATACATAAAAGACAAAATAGTGAATACATACAAAGTATTAAAAATGAACATTAGGAATGCATGGTTGAGACACCTTTTCCCATTTCCCACTTGTGAAACACCTTGGAAGAGAAAAATGGAAATATACCAACACTAAAATCTAATTTCTAGGGGCCATGAGGCCCATAGGCTCATTGCACCACCTAAACTTATCTATGCTCACCAACTTTGTTAATGAATCTACAATATTTGTCAAAGTATCAACCTTCTCTAGCATCACCCTCCCATCCTCTACCATGTCACGAATAAAATGGTATTAGACATCAATGTTCTTTATACTCACATGAAAGATTAGGTTATTTTCCAAACATATGGCATTTTGATTATCACATAGAACTATAATAGCTTCTACATCTAGCCCCACATTGGAACACAATCTCTTAAGCCAAATAGCTTCCTTAGAAAAATGAGTATTTTCCATGTACTTTTCTTATGTAGTGGACAAAGCAACCAGAACCTACTGCTTATTCATCCAACTGATACCACCACCAAATATAGTGAAAACATATACATTGGTGGATTTCCTATTGTCAACATCTCTAGTCCAATCTAAATCCACATATCCATGAATACACACTAAATTCTAGGCCATTGTAGGATAACCATGATAACAAATGGAATACTCAAAACTACCCCAGAAATACTTCAAGACCCTCTTCACTACATCTCAATGTACTCATCCAAGATTATTCATGAATTAGTTGAGGACTCCCATTGCTTGGGCAATGTCTAGTCTTACTAACTATACTTATATCCTCCATCTCACTGGGAGAAGTTTGACACTGTTAAATTGATATTTTTGTTAGACCATTATAAAAAGAACACATAATAGCCTGCAAGCTAACATGCTAAATCTTTCCAACACTAAGTTCACATACGTTCTCTAGCCAAACCAAAGTTTTTTGTTAGCTCAATCTCTTCTAATCTCCATCCCCAAGAGGTACTTGGATACCCCTAAGTCCTTCATCTCAAACTATGTTGAAAGTTGAGAATTCAATTCACAAATCAAACCCTTCCCATTATTGAACAACAACATATCATCAACATACAATGTGATAATGAGAACAATCACTATCCATCTTATAATAGATGTAGTGATCTAATTTGGATCTCATAAATCCCAAACCTAACACAAAAGAATGAAAGTTTTGGTACTACATCCTAGGAGATTACTTAAGACCATACAATGAGTTCTTCAACATACAAACCAAATTTTCTTTACCTTTTTCAATGTAGTGCTTTGGCTATGACATATAAATCTCTTCCTCCAAATCAACATGAAGAAAAGTTATCTTCACATCCATTTGCTCAACCTCAATATCATATACTCCAACAATAGATAATAGATACTAAATGGATGCTAGCTTAGCAACTAGGGAGAAAATCTCACCATAATCAATTCCCTCAACCTAGGAATATCCCTTTGCAATTAATCTCACCTTGCACTTCTCAATACTGCCATCTAAACTAATTTTCTTCTTGAACACCCATTTGCATCCAACACATTTATGTTCATCAGGAAAAGGTACTAGATCCCATGTATCATTTTTCTTTAACACGACCATCTCTTCATCCATGGATACTTTCCATAAATATGCATCATTCATACCCATAGCCTCCTTTACAGTCCTAGGCTCATCAATGTTAGTAATTGTGATCAATGAGATTAGAATGAAGATTAAAACTAATCTAATGCATAAACAAAATGATTATACCTTCATTGAAACCTCACGAATCCATGCGGGAAGGAGATGCACCCAAGAGCTCCTCAAGATTGTTCCCGTGATCAGTGTGACTAATGTGGATTGCTCAAAGCTTTTCAACACAAATGTAGATGAGAGACAAGGTGGATGGATAGATTAGATGGGATTGAGGCAAGATTTTGACATTATGGTGGCATGATAAGGAGATTGTGGAGAGATTTTGGCAGAGGTTTGGTGCATGATTGAGCCTCTCTAAAATGGCTTGGAGAGGGTTTCATTTATAGAGTTTTGGGAATGAGAATGGAGGGTCAGGATTAGAAGGTGAGATCAAGGGCTAGGAATCAATGAGAGTTAGGGTTAGGATTGGGTTCATAGCCTTGTGACAAGTGTCACAAGGAGAGTGGATGAGGGAGATCAAGGGTTTAAACTTGGTCAATGGGATTGGAGGGCTCTCATTAAAAGTGAATTTTAAATTCACATGGGGAAAGGTGTGGAGGATTAAAATGAATAAAAAATTCATTTTGGGAAGAGGGGACATGACAAGTGAATTTTTAATTCACCTTTATGTGGAGATGTGAAGATGGTACTCTTACATGTGTAAGAGAATGATAAATGAGGTGTAAGGAGGATTTGACCATTTGAATAAAAGATTGATTTTTATTCAAAGGTGCATGGAAGAACGGGATAAGCAAGGTTAATTGAGTGTTTAGCTTAATTAACCTAGGTCTAGGGGATAGGTAGACTAGGGTAGCTTAGGGTAGGTTAATTAATAGGCTAGATCAATTAGATAACCATGATTTATCTAATTAATGAGGATTAGGAAAAAGGACAATTTAACTAAATAAATATTGTGAATATTTATTTAATCAAATGAGGATAATGTTGTAAGGTAAAAGTGATAAATTAAATGAATTAATTTATCACAAGGAATGGGTAAATGGTCAAGGTAGACAATGAGGGATAAATTAATTAAATAAAATAAATTTATTTAATTAATAGGAGGAATAATGAGGGTGTAGAGATATGGAAAATTAGTTTGCGAAGCAAGCCAATTTTAGGTGTCTATAGTAATCAAAGAAAAAATCCATTTCCAATCAAAAGGAGTATACCTATTTGGCTACCATCTAAGCCAAGTGGGCCTCCTCAGCCAAGTGGGCCTCCTTAAAGGCTAAGGTGGAGCTTCTATCTCTTCTTATAGACACTTTGAGGTATCTAATATCCCCTCTTCTTCAAGTCCTTTATAGGTTTCTAGTTCAACTTTCTTAGTCTTTGGGGGGTAGTGTAACCACATATTTCTTTTCAATTATCTTTTCTATCTACAATAAAGTGGGAGAAGGCTTAACTTATCTTAAGATAACACTTCTTTTATATAAAACTCTCTCAATAATAGGATCCTAAAGCTTGTACCCTTTCACACCAACTCCACAATTGATGAAGATACATTTTACAACCTTGTTCTCTAACTTCGACATCTTCACCCTAAGCACATGTGCATATGCCTCACAACCAAAGACTCTAAGATGTCTTAATGAGGGATTTTTTCCTGACCACACCTCATAGGTGTCTTCTCAACAAGAGTTTATATAGGAGACTTGTTAACTAGGTAACAAGTTGTAGAAATCACTTCCACCCAGAACTTTTATTCCAAGCTAGCCCCACTAAGCATACTTCTATCCCTCTCCATCAATTTCTTGTTCATTCTTTCTAAAACTCTATTCTACTGAGAGGTGTACTAAGTTGTCTTATGCCTTTTGTTGAACACACCAAGATACTAAGAGAGGGGGTGAATCAGTATCTAATCAATTTTTAATTTTAACAACTTCAACTTATCCAGAGCATAGTTAAACCTTAAGCATCACAACATTAACATGAACATGAAAGATTAACACAATGCACATCAACACATAACACCAGATATATGTGGAAACCCCTAGAAGGGAAAAACCATAATGAGGATTAACTCACAATATATGAAGCTCAAATAACAACTTTGTTTTAGGGCTACAACCCAAGGAAGCTTCTACTCCTTGAAGTAATTTGATTTAGGGTCACTCCCAAGGAAGCTTCTACTCCCTGAATACTTTGTTTTAGGGTCACTCCCAAGGAAGCTTCTACTCCCTAAATACTTTGTTTTAGGGTCACTCCCAATGAAGTTGCTACTCCCTGAAATGAGAACACACTTACAAAAGATTACAGTATGATAGTCTTTCTACTATCTAAAAACTGACATTGAAACTCACACTTTTGATGATTGCACTTCTTCATCTTTAGACTTTCTTCTAAAGATCTGATCAGTTAGGCATACTCTATACATGATCATTGTCACAAATATGTATTCAAGATAAATCTGGATAGCATCAATAACTTCTGCTCTTTCTCCTTCAGTCGCACATCAATAATGCATTTATTCTTCTTTTTATCTACTTGCAAACTTTTGAATCAACTTGCAATCACACTTCACCTCACTCAATTTGATTCACTATTTCTACATTATATTACATTGATTACATTGCTTGTTGGCTAGATACAACATGAAAAATACATTTACAAGTTGGCCAGACAACACACATTATGAAATGTGTAGAAGATAGGTCCTAATTGAAACCACATGTTACACCAGTAGAAGATCTAAGCCTTGTGGACTTCAACACTTGCTTAACTAGGTCCAAAACATCCTTCACAGCTTCAAACACCAAGGGATTACATCCACAGACTCCGCTCATTTGGAAAGAGGACAGATTTAAGGAAAACACATGAAGACTTGAAATATAACGGCCACATCAACTTGAAAATCTTGTGCGGTACTAGAAACAAGAAAGATCTTTGTGAAACTTTTCCAGATGAGTCCACATGACTCATACAACATCCCCAAACACTCCTTTTCCACCACACATCAAAGAATTGTGTTGCGGAGTTTTAATCATTAACTATGAGAACAATCTGTCATCCAAAAGACACTACAACATGTTGTCATTTGAAAAACTAAGCTGCGGACCACCACAAACCTTGAAACTACAAGGAAGCATGTAATACACGTCCATAAACATTTCCTCAAGATTGCAAGGGCAATCATTAATTTCTAGAGGAATGTGGGGCATTCCAACAGGCCTTCAACACTAGCATACTTTGCCAGAACACATGTTGGTACTCTATCATGTATAACTTTCACATCGGAAGAACAAATGATCTAAAAACTTGGAATTATCACCTTCACTGCATCCTACACATAATTCTAGAACCACATGGCCATATTGGCAAATGTAGAGGAATGTGGACCATTCTATTGTCCTGTACAGAACATCTTCATAGAAGTGACACTATCTTCAAACAATCAACAACAAAACACTCTTCCGGTAATGCAATCATCATGGAATTTGGAACATGCATACTACAGGCCATCAGTAGCATCAGCAAAACATTTGATCATATTTGTGCTTCTAATTCCCATCTTAATATGAACTATATCTTCTCTCTTTTCTTGTTGGATGGGACATGACATCCAACCATGAATACCATCACACCACCATGATAGTGTTGACATCAATGACAACCTAGTGGCAATGTTGACATTGATGAAAACCCTAGGAACCATATGTGTAACACCTTTCTATTCCATGATCTTTATAGAACCTATCGAAGTTTGTAGAATAAAACTCACTACCATTATTAGTCCTTAAAATTTGAATCCTTCTAGTAGTCCAATTTTCAACAATATCCTTAAATTCTTTAAATTGACAAAAGACTCTAGATTTACTCCTAAGAAAATATACCCATGTCCTTCTACTATAGTCATCAATGAAAGATACATAATAAATATATTTTGAAGATGAAGGAATATTAACACGACCAAAAGCATCAGAATGTATTAAGTTTAATATCCAAAAATATTTATGAGAACTCATAAAACTAAACATAGTTTTGTTTTCCATATATGAAATGTTCATAAAAATAAAACTCAAGGTTATAATCATTCAACCCCTCAACAAGGTTTCTATTTTTTATGGTCTATAGACCCTTCTCACCTATGTGACCAAGCCTCTGGTGCCACAACATTATTTTCTCTGCTAGTAGTTTTGTCTCCAAAAAATGAGCACCCTTAGGTACCCAAAAGAACACAACCATCAGAAGTGGATGAAACACTCCTCTTTGTTGTTGGTTCCAATGGTTCCAATGAAGATTCTACATCTCTTCACTACATGAATGGAAGAACTATTTCATTTTACTATGTGTGCATCTACTTGAAATAGAGTGCCAATAGAAACACCCTTATCAAGAACTATACCTCCTCTGACCATCTTACACCCTCCACTTGAGAAAACAACTTGTACACCTATATCATTCAATTTACTTACAAAAAGTAAGTTCCATGCCAAACTAAGGAAATGTAGAACACCATTTATCCCCTTCACTCTTCCATTAAAGAATTATATTAGGAATTTTCCATGACTAAGAATCTTTAGATGAGAATCATCTCCAAGGTACACCTTTCCACGATTAAATTCTTCATATTGTGTAAACCAACCTCATTGTGAGGTCATGTGAAAAGATCCACTAGAGTCAATCAATCATGCACCTTCTGATGTATGTGTAGCCAAGGCTGCAACAAATGCATCACTATCATCCTGAGAGGATTTATTAGACTCATTGCCAAAAAAAAAAATCTTTTTCTTCTTCTCCTCACATTCTTTTTAGAAATGGCCAGACTTGCTGCAGTTCCAACATTTAGCCTTGGGCTTACCAAGAGATTTGGATCTCCCATGATATTTAGAACTTGACTTATCTTGCTTCTTGTCCTTCTTTCCTTTTTTCTTTCGATCTTCCATGACTAGCAAGGGCCTTCCTTGTCTGATTTAGAAGTCTTACTTCACATCTTTTTAGACAAAAATGATGTAACCACCTCATCCATCTTCAACAAGGTGGTAGTGCTCCCAATGGCCATAGCAAGGTGGTCCCATGAATTTGGCAAAGAACATAACAAAGTCATACAACGATCCTCTTTCTCCATTTTTACTCCAATAGAGTTCAGTTGGGCAACTATCATATTAAAGACATTCATATGATTGGCTATGGATTCACTATCCTCCAAACTAAGGGTGTATAGCTTATTTCTTAGAAAGAGTTTATTAACCAGAGATTTAGCTTGATACAAATCTCCCAATTTCTTTGAAAGATTCACTATGGTTGTTTCCTCATGAGCATTCAATAATACTAAATCTTCTAAATAGAGTCTAACAAGATCCTTTTCCTTTCTATCCATCAATTCCTAGTCTTCTTGTTTCATTGCACTAGGTTTTGTACCAAATATTACAACCCATAGATCTCTATCCATGATGACATCTTCCATTTTGAGTTTCCACAACTCAAAACTAGTGCAAATAAACTTCTTCATTTATATTCTATATGTGCTTACCATATCTTCCTACATTACGATTAAAAATCCTCTTTGTACAAGCTCCCACTCAAACAAAGATTAGTACAAAAACCCTCTACCCACCCTTAGAATTTGAGGTGATCAAGCTCTAATAAAAAATGAAAGAAAGAAAGTAATGTGGAAATGCCTCCTACACTAATATTCCAAGGAGAGTGTGGTGAAAATTTTAAATCTTACAATTATAGAAGTAGAAACACATATAAACATAAAATAAACAATATACCATAACAAATGGTGTATGTGGGGAAAACCCTTTCAGGAGAAAAAAACCCACACTCCAAATCAACCCAATGTATTATTTATTAAACATGGTTACAATACACTTGTAGAGAAAGCCTTTATAGGAATATCACCATCACTCAAATCTAGAGTGATTTCGGCTACATTATGGTACCTGCAAATTAGCCCATGCAAACTACAACTCCAAACACCAATAAATAGGCAAGTTTAAAATTATAAAACATGAATGGTTTTTGAAAACCATTAGCAATAACATAGGAGGTATGGAACCCAAACAATGACACCAAATTCAAATTGCCTCCTTGGTAAAAGATCCTCCAAGATATTTTTAGCATATTCTCTTACACTCCTACATTGTCAGAGATCATCATATTTGACCACCTAAACATGGGCAGCCCAATTTGTCCTTATTCAACCCATTCAAAGATGCTCCATGAAAAGTGTCCACACCTATCATAATGTTGGTCAAGATTCTAACGTAACCTCACTCCTTTATTTTGTTACACATCATAAGAATATGTCATATTCATAATGATCTTAGAACTCCACAAGATGCCAACATGAGGCCAAATAATACCACCTCAAAGTGGGATTCCTACCTCCTCATGTGAAGACAAAATCTACTAAAGATGAACTCCATGTCATCTCCAAATGGGACATTGACTCTCCCACAAGAAGATAAAATATACAAAAGATGAAATAGTGAATGCATACAAAAGTATTGAAAATGAACATTAGGAATGTAAGGTTGAGACACCCTTTCCAAAAAAATGTTCATCTAATGTCCACATGCATTAGTCACAATGAGGAGATACTGAACCATAGGTTGACTCAAATAATCTACTGTTGGAATGGAACTTCCCTTCTTGTGCTTGATGTTGAGGTGGGATTGTTGGAGATAGCATGATCAATTCTTACGGTGTTCTTGCTAGATTTTGGTTTATGTCTATAGAAATTGAAGTGGATTGTGATTTTTGTGGATCATTGTTTCTTTTCCTAGTATGTAGAGTTTCCACTTCTTATATTGTTGGATAATGGTATACATCTCATAATCATACATGGGATATTGTCAGACTAATATATGTTGGCAAGAGACACTATATGGATTCATGGTTGTTGTCATTGATGGCAACAAAGGTCATCCCACATATCCGCAAGTCATGATGTGTCTCTACCGGAAGTCAGAATAAAGAATGTTGTGGTCCGGTGAAGAAGAACAGAGCATGTGGCAAGGTCCGACAGATTGGTCCGGATCTCTCAGAGGAAGTGTCTTGGTGCAGTACGGATTTAGGGAAGTCAAGAGGACTACCTTGAGTGGTATATTCCAAGGATTTAGCCTCCGGTGATGGACAAGGAAAAAGATATGAATGGTTGAGTACCGGATTCCTGAGAGACAGTGAAAACAGAGGAAGAACTGACTGGCAGAGTATCAGACTGCTTTCCGGATGTGTTACTGTTGATGACAGAGGTTGTGAAGACATGAATCATGTTTGGCCGACATGATTAATGATATCTACAAGTATATGCTTGATCCGCATTGCTTGGTGAGGAAGGATTCAGCCGACAGAACAAGAGTTTGTAAGAAACTAGACTGTTCCGGATGCCGACTAGAAAGGTGATGTAATTACTTATGCGGATATATATAGAGGATGGATTTAGTTGTGAAGGGGGTGATGATGTGGAGATATATGCGAATAAGTCCAGATAAGAGCAGAGGTAGCAAAAAGGATCCGGTATGTGAAAGATAGCAGAATAAAGAACAGAGGAAAGATGAAGTGCAGCAGATCAGTGTACTGAGCCTAACCGGAACTGAACTCCAGCATATGCAGATGCTTCCAATCAGTTCAAGACTGTGATTCTCATCACTTTGTAGACAGTGTGTCTTCTTGTAGGCAGTGGGCCTCTTGTGAGCAGTGTGCTCGGGCAGTGAGCCCTAATTGGCAAGTGCCATTTTTGTAATTTCCTATTCTTCTAACAGAGAATAATTTTGGGTTAATCACCCCGTGGTTTTCTCCCTTAACAGGGTTTCCACGTCAAAAATACTGTGTCATGTGTTTCTTATTTCATGATTAATGTTTTTGTGTTTGATTCTATGCTGCATCAATTAAAAGGAAAATTCAATAAGGGAAATAATTAGGATAACTGATTCACCCCCCCTCTCAGTTATCAACAATTGGTATCAGAGCTAAGTTCCTCCTAATAGAGCCTAACAGCTTGAGGAAGATCTGGGATTTCAAATGGATGCATATGGTTTAAGGGAGCAACTCAAGACTGCTCTTGAGGATCTTGAACAGTCAAATTCTGAAGTCAGTGAATTAAAGGAAAGACTCAAATAGGTTGATGAATTCATGAGAGAATTAAAAGACAAATTAAGTCTCTCTATGAAAAAGAGAAAGGAGCTGCTTCAACAGTTGGCAAGACAAAGTGAAGAAAGCAATACAAATGAAGAATTGACTGAGCAAACCAAGTTATGTGAAAAGTTATCAAAAGAAGTCATTATGTTAAGACATGAAATGGAATCAGGAACTATAAAGTTTACTCAAGAGATTGAAGAAAAAAGAAAGGCTGAAGACAATCTAAGACAATCTCTTAAAGAAAAATCAGAAGAATGCCACCAGATGGACAGGATTATCAGACATCTTGAATCTGATCTTGAAGATGCCAAAGATAATGAAAGAAAACTTGAGGATCAAATTGCCTCTCTCAAAAGAGACCTTCAAACAGCAAATGAATATAAAGAGAAATTCAAGATAAGTTCTGCTCAACTTGAAGTTCTTCTTGGAAGTCAAAAGAGGACAGATGACAAGTATGGTTTGGGATATGAGAAAGGAGAAAGCTCCGGATCCGGTCAGAAGAATCTTGGATCAGAAAATCCAAGAAGCAGGCCTAGAAGGCCTCCGGTAAGACAGCCAAATGCTCAAAGATATCCATCCTTCAATGGATACTGCCACAGCTGCAACCACTTTGGTCATAAAGCTAATCAGTGCAGAATGAGAATGAATCAGATTAATTCATCCTTCTCCGGACAGTGCTTCAACTGCAAAAGGTATGGACACAAATCCCATGAATGCAGAATTATGCAAGTAAACAAATCATTCAAAGGAAGATGCTTCACATGCAATAGAGTAGGTCATATGGCTAATCAATGCAGATCAAGAGGATATCAGTCAAATATGCAAAGAAATGTTATTTGCCAAATCTGCAATAGGTCCGGTCATAATGCTAAAGTCTGCAGAAACAAGAATCAGGACAAAAGAGGTCCGGTGTATAATCAGAATCAAGACAAGGGTAAACAAAAGATGAATGCGGATGAGGTTAGGAATCAAATGAGCAAGATTTCGGTGAAGAAAAGTTTAGAGAATGTAGAGGTTGGATCCGCACCAGACTCTGGTGCTGATATTTCTTCTGGAAATTAAAAAGTGAACTCAGGCTCAGGGGGAGACTCAAAGAAAATCTTGTTCCCCCAGCCAAACAAGTGGTGCCGGATGTGGCACAAGATGCGGATCAAAGGGTTTGTAGATATGAGTCTTGAGATACTTCAGTCAAGTTTTCAGAGGTCCGCATGGAGTTATGAAGAAGCTGTGATCGATCAAATAAGACCTGTTCAGGGAGATGCTCCGGTATGATAAAGGATTACAAAAAGGTCCGGAAAGATCCGGAAATGCACTATCTTGTTCTGCGGATTGGACAGAGTGTTTGGGATGTCCTTGTAATATGTTACCTCGATTTATTCATGATTGAAAGATCCGGATGATATCCACAGATCAGGACTAATCCGGGATACTCCAAGCTATCCAGACAAGGCAAACCGGAATGATGTAGGTGAAGCATTTATTGCAGATAGATATTAGGGTTTGCGGAGCAATTTAAGGAATTTCTCAAAGGTCATTTGCTCATTCTGCACTCGAGAAGAAGCGAAAAGTGGAGCTCTGCAACAAGGTTCATCAAGCACACCAAGGATCTCCTGCCGAAGTTATTGCATAAAGAAATCAATCCAACCACTCCGTGCAAACCGAAGGCGCATAAGGTATTCTCCATTTTTCATTACCTCACTGCAAATCTTTGAAGAATGGCTACTCCAAACATAGTTAAGATCTCTGATAGACCTCGCCCCTCATTCAAGAAACATCCCTACAAATCATTGGAGGTAGATCCACTAGGAGCCTTCTCTAGTGTTCCTCACGGAGTTTTACATACCGAAGACATTAGGGTTTACATACATGCAAGCATTGAAGAATTTGGGGAATTCAAATTAAGAGACCTCTATCACAAGCAACTGATAGACAATGCTTTTGAGCTTAAACCAGAGTATAAGGATATCCAGAAGAAACAATTTGAGCAATTTATTCATTTCCCCTGCTTTGAAGAAGATGAATGGGTCCGGTATGTACTGAGCAGGATGCATGACAACTTTCTATGGCTAGATAGACCCTGCAAGATCACAAAAGAGGCAATTAGAGCAGTAACTGGTCTATACTCTTCCGGAGGGGTACCTATCCTCAAATCTGTCAAGAATAACATTGTAACTGAGGCCACCGGATCAAAATTTGACAAGAGGGCAATGACCATTGAAGATATTTCGGATCCGGATATCAAATATGCATCAATGATAATAGGATACAAGATCTATCACTCCAGCAGGGAGAATTCTGTATCCGGAACTGCAGTATACACTGCCTATGAAATGCTAAGAAAGAATGCAGATTATGATCTCTGCGAACTACTGCTAAGCCAATTAATGGAAAATATACAGAAAATCAAGAAGGATAAGAAGAATTCCTTTAAGTATGGTACTCTTATTGTATGTCTATTCTTCTACTTCATGAATGAGCTACCCGGAACAAGTGGATGGGTATGGCAGAATGACAAACCTGTTGCAGTCCAGATAAGAGACTACTTGCATGGACTTGGGGATGCAAAAGCGAGAAATTCAGCTCTATGGGGATACTTCAAAAACTTTCAGAGCATGATGCAAGCAAGAGAGAGAATTCCCCAGTCTCTTGTTGAAAAATACAAAGACTCAGTGTGCTTTATGGTTGACACTGATCAGTGCCTAATGGAGGCAGTAGAGCCAAGGACTGTCTGGATCATGCCCATGGGGTATGAAGTGGATGAACAGATAGTGGAGCTGCATGTTCAACACATGCTAAGTCAGCCTAAAGATCCTAAGGCAGAAAGGTTTGGAACCTTTGAGGAGCTGAGTGTAAAAATACATGTAGAACTCAGGGAACCTGAGATTAAAAGAAAGGTGAGAAAAGAAGTAGAGCACATTGCTCAAGGCCTAGGCATCTCAAAGGAGGCACTTGATGCCAGCCGGGAAAAGAGGAGGAAGGCTGAGGAAGAAGAGAAAAGCAAAGAAAGTGCTCCGGTTGAAGCTCCCACCCGGACCAGATCATCAAAGAGATCTGCACCTCCCACAACCAAAAGTTCAAAACCGGAAGTTCAGGCATCCGGTAAGAGATCCAAGGCAAAAGCCACAAGGACTTATGGAAGCCAAAAGGATGAAGAGGAAACAGAATCAGATGAGGGAGTAAGAGAAATAAAGAAACAGAAGAAGAAAGGATCCGGTAAGCCCTCCACAGGCCAAGACAAGGATGAAACAGGAGAGGTATCTGTTGAAAAGCCCACTCTGTCTCTAGAGAGCATAATCAAGTCGGTCACGGTGGATGGAAACCTTCAACCAATGACTGAATCTTATGATGACTTCAGTGAGGCTGACCAAAAGACTCTGCAGGAGGCCACAGTTAAATATCTTAACATATATAATAAGGCTTTCATTGAAATAATATCTCTTATTCCTAAAAGCCTAGAAAAGGAATTGGAAGTAAGAAAGAATAATGCTCATGCTAAAGATTTTGAGATCCGGGAGCAGATAGCTATTCAGCTATATCCTCAAATTGATCCCAAGACAATGAACATTATCTTCAAGGACTGCAAAGATGAGTTCAGAAGCAAAGCCAAGATGAATCAACTCATGCTTGGTGAGACTGACAAAGTGGCCCAAGAAACAGAAGAGATCCTCCGGAAGGCCTTCAAAAGGTTCAATCTTCCTGTTGTAGAGGACTTAGGTGCAGAAACAGCTGCTGATTTGGAATCTTCTGTTCTGGAAGAAGTGAGCCCTGAACAGACAAATATCTCTCCTCCGGTTTCCCCTACAGTCTCTGGATCCAAAGAATAAGAGCAATTACAGGAGAAGGAAGCAGTGGTGAAAGACAAAGAGGTTGACAGTTCTAAGACTGCAGAAGAAAAGAAACATCTGTCTCCGGCAAGAGACACTGCACAAACTGTTCAACAATTTTTGAGCAAAGAAACTTTAGAGATTGATGAACCAGAGCTTCTAAAAGGCCCATTTGATTTTGACTCTCTCTCTCCGGTACAAACAATGAAGATAGCTTCATTTGCAAATGCCAAGGCAAATGAAAAGCTCCTGAAGTCTCATATGGAAGACTGTGAGTTGATAGAGGCTGCTTCCGGAGTACTTGTAAAAATCATGCCATCAATCCAGATAGATCCGACAGCCTCCTCTTCCGGTAATCTAAAAACCTTAGTCAGCAGTGTTGATACACATTTTGACTCTCTAGAAAAATCAGCTGAAGAAAAGGTCCGGAAGGAATTTTTGGATAAAAGATTTTCAGAAATATTAGAATTAATCTCTAAGGATAGGAAGATTGTAAGCATTGGAATAAAGAGCTTAGAGAATGCTCTTAAGGATGGCGGTGACATCTACAAATTTTGTATATCCTGGTCAAAGGCAACAGCAGCATTTGACAAGAAAATAAAAGAGGAACAGGATAAGCTACAAAGCTTATCTCAAAGTTTTGATCCTCTCTCTTCCTCCATAATAAATCAAGAATGTCAGACTATTGCAGTCTTGAACGAAATAAAGAATCTTGAGAAGGAAAGGAAGAACATCACCAACCGGATGGGAGAACTTAGAAGGATTATAATCCCTAAGTTGGAAACTATGCATGAGGCCATCAGTGATGCTCAGACCACCGCCCAAACAAAAGATCCGACAGATCTCAAGCGGGCAGAAGCTTTTGCATTTTTGTTAAGTGGTCACATTTCAATTTTGGATAGAATGAAGCAAAGTTGGGCTACAGAAATGATCCAATTGCAGACATCCTTTGCAGACATTCTTCAGTACATGTGAGTATGTAAATATGCGGCTATATATAGAAAATTTTTGAAAATTTTGGTGTGCGGACCCTACCCTTTGCCATTGATGTCAAAGGGGGAGTGAGGAGCAGTGAAAAATGAGGAATCCAACTAAGGGGGAGTTCCAGAAATTGTATATAAGGACAGAGCATCAGCAAAGGGGGAGCATAGTGAAAACACTTAGTCATTTTTCACTAAGTGTTGCCATCAATGCCAAAGGGGGAGATTGTTGGCAAGAGACACTATATGGATTCATGGTTGTTGTCATTGATGGCAACAAAGGTCATCCCACATATCCGCAAGTCATGATGTGTCTCTACCGGAAGTCAGAATAAAGAATGTTGTGGTCCGGTGAAGAAGAACAGAGCATGTGGCAAGGTCCGACAGATTGGTCCGGATCTCTCAGAGGAAGTGTCTTGGTGCAGTGCAGATTTGGGGAAGTCAAGAGGACTACCTTGAGTGGTATATTCCAAGGATTTAACCTCCGGTGATGGACAAGGAAAAAGATATGAATGGTTGAGTACCGGATTCCTGAGAGACAGTGAAAACAGAGGAAGAACTGACTGGCAGAGTATCAGACTGCTTTCCGGATGTGTTACTGTTGATGACAGAGGTTGTGAAGACATGAATCATGTTTGGCCGACATGATTAATGATATCTACAAGTATATGCTTGATCCGCATTGCTTGGTGAGGAAGGATTCAGCCGACAGAACAAGAGTTTGTAAGAAACTAGACTGTTCCGGATGCCGACTAGAAAGGTGATGTAATTACTTATGCGGATATATATAGAGGATGTATTTAGTTGTGAAGGGGGTGATGATGTGGAGATATATGCGAATAAGTCCAGATAAGAGCAGAGGTAGCAAAAAGGATCCGGTATGTGAAAGATAGCAGAATAAAGAACAGAGGAAAGATGAAGTGCAGTAGATCAGTGTACTGAGCCTAACCGGAACTGAACTCCAGCATATGCAGATGCTTCCAATCAGTTCAAGACTGTGATTCTCATCACTTTGTAGACAGTGTGTCTTCTTGTAGGCAGTGGGCCTCTTGTGAGCAGTGTGCTCGGGCAGTGAGCCCTAATTGGCAAGTGCCATTTTTGTAATTTCCTATTCTTCTAACAGAGAATAATTTTGGGTTAATCACCCCGTGGTTTTCTCCCTTAACAGGGTTTCCACGTCAAAAATACTGTGTCATGTGTTTCTTATTTCATGATTAATGTTTTTGTGTTTGATTCTATGCTGTATCAATTAAAAGGAAAATTCAATAAGGGAAATAATTAGGATAACTGATTCACCCCCCCCTCTCAGTTATCAACAATATAGTGAAGTCTTAGTTGTGGAAAGTAATTGGGTGGCCATGCTAAGGTAGGAGTACTCGGAGTGCATACTCAAAAGCATCATTCTCTATCTCAAATCGATAATAAATATCTTGAGTGGACACTAAAGATCTAATAGCACAAGAACTAGCATATAAAAAATTCTATATTTTAGTTTGTTGAGTGCTTTTTGTTGTGTCGCTGACTAGTTGGATTTTTCTTTTGCACCACCTTTAGTGATCTAATTCAATAAACATGTGACTTGAGATAAACCAAGTACAAAACTCCTATATAATTTTTTCCAACCCTAAGATGTTATGGACTTATATGAGTTTCCTTGGTGTAGGTCACCCTTGTATTATTCAAATTTTAATTAGGTCCACATACATGATCCATGTGTGTCCACAATGTATCCTAGATAAGATATCTCCTACATGGTTCAAAAAGAACATTTTTATAGATTAAAATAGAACTTCTATCAACAAGTGTGAAATACATAGTGTCACAAGCACTCAAGAATAGGGATAGAAAATTTTGATTAAAAGAAGTTAATTAGACTAAGTGTACTACGTTAGCAAAGAATTACACACAAGACTGATTAGGTATTTAACAAAGTATTCTTTAATCAACCATTCATCTTGCTAATAAAGTAGATTTAGTATACATAATCATTAGCTTCCTTAAGTGGGTAAAAAGTACTTTAACCATTAGGTCTACTAATTCAATATTAATGAGAATGAAAAATGTTTGTGCCCCAAAATAATTCCTTGAATACCTAATATGACATGAGTGTAATGATTCTCTAACATAACACACTTAGTAGAATTCTATTAAATAGAGAATATTTTAGGTAAGTTTAAGTTGGATTGAATAGATTAAGCATGCTAATTACATAGTTTAGAAATTGCTATGATAGCTTGAATATTATAATTTAAATAACAATATTTGATTTAGTTTCCCTTGCTTATTTACTAAATTTCTACCATAGAATGAAATATGTTTTGTAAATAAACTACTAACATTTAAATTGCAATTTTTCTTTTGTAGGTGTTAATAAAAGGTGCAAATAATTATTTTATTCAAGTTAATCAACTTATCAAAATATCTTTAACAATTTTCTAAGAATTAAATGCTTTTTCTAGACAAGCAACCCTTAATAGAATAAAATTTATTAAATAATAATAACAAATATTTTATTCTTAATTTATGCTTTAGTTCAACATTTTGTTCCTTGATTTAAATCTCATTACTTTACAAGTAATCACCTGATCAGATACACTATTTTTCAACATAATATGACAAGAATTAAACAAATAACAGTTTATTGATCTCCTCCCAATAATGGCTATATATATTGTTATGGAGTAAAAAGTGGCCACATGTCTTTTTAGCTCCTCGTTTAGCTCCTAGGTCCCCATGATTACATGATACATTCTAAACATTCATCCCGATGCAAAGTTGCCCGAAACCAATGTAAATTAGGAACAAGGGGCCCATGCTTAACCTTATCCTAGACCAAAAAGGAGCCTCAAGACTTGGTGTCTACGCCTAAGTCTTCCCTGATTGGTAGGGGCAAATTTAAATGTATGTTATCTTAGGACCTTTAAAAAGGTTTCTCCTTGTCGGATCTTTTGGTTTAATTTCATGAATGTTAGCAGGAAAGCATATATAAATGTGTTTTTGAATTCATTATGGACATAGATAGAGATAGCTAACTTAAAGCATCAGAGTAAAGAGCATTCAAAGCATTTATTGTGATTCTAGAGTAGATTTGTATTGCCATTGTGTGTGTTGTTGCAGGTTTGAATCTATCATCTATCTCTCCTTATGAGTTGAAAAGCCTTCATCCTCCTAAGGATTTCATCACATAGGTGATATTATTGTTCATCATCATTTGATCTCATCATATTGATTTTGTATTTAGCCTCTTCCCTGCAAGGGCATGCTCTTTTTATCTATAAATGGTGTTGGGAAGCTTGAATGCTATCCCAAGATTTGACTGAGGCAAGTCCCTAAACACCGTAACCCCCAAACCCCTTCTCTTCTTCTTGTGTGCAGGTTATAGGTGCAAGATCTAAAAAATATGAAGATATAGGAAGACTAAGCAAGGAATAGGGTTTCAGGATCTAATAGTAGTTCAAGAATATTCCTCTGTGCAAGACTTGGGTGCTAGCGCCCTAGTCTTTCTACCTTAATAGACTTCAAATCTAGCATCAAGGCAATCTCTACAACATTTCTCTAGTTTACATTTTCTGAAGATTCCACCTTTTAGGACTTGGGCACTTTTTAAATAGTCCTACAACATCTCTACTTTTGGGACACAGGTTCTATCATCTTCCTAATCCTCCTTGTACAATTGGTTTCTGGATATTTGATGTATATCTTCTATTATAATCATATCATCGTAGAACTAGGGTTTGTTACATCATTGGCCTAGGGTTTGATGAAAAGGCTTGATTAAATTAGATCTTTCCATAGCACTCCTAAGTGCAAGATCTACAGCTAAGTCCACCTCCATTTGGTAGTGATTTGGCTCGGTCTTGTCCTTGAATGTTATTGTGAAAGAGGGTTTGATCTAGTGTGCATAGTCTCATCATTCTCCTTTTTCATTTATAACATTTTGGTGAATCCATAGCTTCGAGCATTTGCATCTTGCTGATTTTTAAAATCAGATATTGAATTGATTTCATTGCATATTTATTAATATCCGATTGAAAATCTTGCATGATCTTGGAAAAAGTGAAAAAATAAAGCATTTTAGGCTTGCAAAAAGGCATAATTTTGGATTGTTCATCATAGAAAGATTTAAATCTCTAATTTTTGCATTAGATATGATTGATATCATAATAGATAATCATTTCATGGTGTTGCATCTTGCATTTGAAGCTCTCATTTGCTAGGGTTTTGTTGGAAAAGTTGCATTTTTTAAAACCTAGACAAATTCAAAATCTAGGGTTTGAAGTCAAAATCTTGTTTCAGATTTTTCTGCCATCATAAAACATTTCAATTTAGATCTAGCATTAATTTATAGCATATTTTCATTATTCATTTGAAAATTTTGCATCATTTCATATCTTGGTTTTAAAATTCATATGTTTGTAATTACACATTGTGTATTTCAACATAAGAAATTTGACATCTCTTTAACATTTCTTTGCAAGAAATCTTAAAATTGTCTATATTACCTTTTGTACAGCACTTTTAACATCTTGATCACTCAATTTGTACTGACACTATTGTGTTTTTTATCTTTGAAAAAAGCTACAAAAACCCAGTTTCCTCAAACTAGTGTTGTGGTGTACAAAAGTCTCTCATATTGGTAGTGTTATATATGAAAAGTGGGAATGATGATGAATGGTAGTGTTTTAGATAGATTCAATAAAACCCTCTTTTCACATATATCATTCAAGGACATAAACTGAGTCAAGTCACTTCTCTTGCAAGAGGACTCAGCTACAGGCTTGGTGTCACTATGAAATGATAAGGAAAGTTAAAATGTATTGATAAATTTATCAAACCCTAATCTGATTAAGACAAACCCTAATTATATGATTCTAGATATAGATGAACGAAACATGACAAATGATTGCACGGAAAGGCACTAAATGCATATTAGAAACATGCAAGGTTCAGATTCCAAAAAGTGGAAACTTCGGGGACATTGGGGTGGGCACCCAAGTCTAACAAGCCACTTTATCTGTAGATCTAGAACTGTAAGCTAATGAAGACTGCAACCTACTTTAGAGTTTCTAACAATAGATATCGAGAGGACACAATGGTGGGTGCCCTTGTCCAAAAGGGAATATTCACTGCTATTTTCTTCAGATCCTGAATCTTTATCCTTAGCTCTGATCTCCTACAACTCCTCTCTGCAAGATCTTGCACCTGTAACTTACAATCACAAGAGAGGGGTTGGGGGTTGTGGTGCTTAGGAGCTTGCCTCAGTCAAGCCTCAGAATGGCATTCAAGCCTTCCAATATTGTTGTTAGATAGAGTGTGTCTCCTTGGTAGATAGAGGCAAAATCAAATGATAAGATAGATTGATTGAAACACAAAGTAGATATCACTTTGGAGGTGGAAGCCCTCACGAAGATGAAGTGCCTTCAAATCATGATGAAATGAGATGATGGAGCCAAATCTGCAACAAACACATACAAACACAACATAATTCTTCTCTACAACACAATGAAACCCTTGAATGCTCTTTGCTTGATAATCATAAGTTCACCTTAATAAACTAGGAGTAAAATGAAGTCTTAAACATGTTTATATATGCATTCCTAATAACATTTGTAATTCAAATTGAAAAGGCCGACAAAGGAAACCTTTTAACGGTCATAAACTAACACTTTAAAATTTGGGTCATGGTAAAATAGGTCTAGACTAGCAAGACTAGGTGATGCAGGAGCATCTAGGGTGTAAGAACAATCTTGCATCAACCAAAAAAAAAAAAGTTGTTTCTTTTCAATAAGGGCTAAATTTGATAGGGTTACTATTTTTAGTAAGTTTGCATTTGTGCACGGTTGGATACAAAATCTTACACAGACCTCTAGAATGGTGAATTGAAGATAATAGTGAAGAAATCACTTCAATATCATTTGTCATTTGTGAGATATTAAAATTTCAAATTCCAAAAATCCTGTTGAAATATTCAAAGTCAAATTTGAGGCACTTAGAGGCTCCGAATGGGCCCGAAATTTGGTGGGAAACCCAAGTAGTCTACCTATCAATACTACTTAGTGCTCCATCGTCTTTTCGAGAGCTTTCCAAAAAGGTATTATAATTGAAAATCCAACGGTCAGATCGAAAGTTATGGCCCCACGAAGTTGACCTATTTTTGGAGGGAGATGCAAATTTCAAAATTAAGCTCGTGGTCGCCAAAAAGGGCTATATATAACCATTTTTGGGAACCCCTTGGGTTGTAGAGTTAAGGAGGAAGGTACAGAGTCAAGAAAGTCGGGAAATTAGAAACGCTAGTTGATTTGGGAATTACAGAAGGCTGAAGATTCCAGAGTTTTGAGAGAGGGAGTTGTAATGTGTTGCAGCTTGTAGGGGATTCATCCTCTGATTGTATTTGAGCTTCTGTAATGTAATATTTTTTTTCCCATATTAATAAAATATCATTCTATTTTTTGTGTGCAATTTATGTTATTGTGTGTTTTATGATTTACCCCCTTCATCACTAGGTTAAGAGGCCTATTTTTAGTCATGATTCACATTTAGGATGGGCCCCTAAGCCCCATTTGTCAGAGGTTTCAAGGGATTTTTCTCTGGGACAAGTTTTACACATGCATGATTAATCTAAGGGGACCTAGGAGATAAACTAGGAGGTAAAATGTCCTAGGGGGACATTTTACGACATACCATTTATGTTTAGGGGAAAATTGGATTTGTTAATGTTTTAGTGTTTTGATGTTTAAATCCGCCTCTCCACTATACATTCAAGGATTCTAGGATCAAGTGGTGAGCACTATCATACCCTGGATCGCTCACAAATGTAGGAAACTTGGATTAGGGAATTTAATTATCAATTTTCCTTCTCCTATGCTCAATTGACCATTAAAACCCTAATTATGCAAATACGGCAACAAATTGATGAATAACAACAAAAGATCTTGTAGACAAGAGTAAACTGCCAAATCATAGAGTACCTATTTTTGGGGCTCTGAAGAGGAATAGTCGGGGACACTGGAGTGGGTGCCCTAGTCCAAGGTACCAGTTTCTTTGCGGGATCTAAACCTCCTTCTGACACTGATCAGCCCTGTAACTTCTGTTTCCCAAAACTTAGAGGCAAAGGACACTAGAGTGAGCGCCCAAGTCCTGGAAGTGCTCCTATGTCTAGCTTTTCTTCAGATCCTGAATCCTTGATGCCTACCAATCCTTCGTGCAACTCCACTTTTCCCAAATGCAACACATGTAACCACCAATCACAAGACTTGGTTTTTGGGTTGTGGTGTTTAGAGGCTTGCCTCAGTCAAGCCTCGGAGGACACTTAAGTCTCTGAACACCATTGTCAAATAAAGAGTGTGTGCCCTTGTGAGGCAGAGGCAAAAACCAAAGGAATCAATGATGAAATCACAATATAATGTCACCTTGAAGTGAAGATATCATGGGAGGAAGATTCCCTTCATTCCATGATGAAATGGATGCTCAAATCTGCAAACAAACACATAAAACACACAAGCCTGCTCTTGCAACACAATGAAAGCCTTGAATTGCCTTGAGAACACTTGAACATCACAATTGCCATCTAGTTTACAAATGAATGCCTAAGCATGCTTATATATGCAACTACAAGCACTCCCACCAAGATTTTAAAAATCAAAACTTACCGTGTCAATAAAAGGACCAAATAACTATCATAAACTGACACCCAGAAATTAGGGCTACCCCAAAATAGGGTAGGACTAGGGCGTAGACACCCAAGTCCTCCCCCTATTTTGGGCAGGGTACAGCTCAAGGGGTCCTCCTAAGTCCACTTTTCCATGAAACCTAGGCCTCATTCCATCGGGATGCCAAAATATGAACTAAGATGTCCTAAATGCCTGCTAAAGACTCAAGAGCTAAACCTTATGAGGGAAAAGCCCCCAAGGGGACATTTTCTAACATTACAATTTAGCCCCCATTTTAATGTATGTATGATCTTATGATCCATACATGCATTAAAGTACAGTCAAAAACATATCAAACACACCAGGCACATGAAGCTAAGGCATACACAAATATTAAGGAACTATTTCTAGCCCCCAATCTCAGGTAAGCACTAGAAGACACATTGAAGACATGTAAGACACAATTAAGATAGTAGGAAGCTCACGCAAAACATGGTGAATATAGTGAAGCACACAAAACATGATGAAGACATGAGAGCAGTCATGCAAATCATGATGAATACATTGATATATCATTTTCATATATGAAATAAAAACCTAAGGGGTGGGGGGAGCTCATTACTATGCCCTTGAAACTGCCAAAAACACACAATACAAAACCCAAAATGTAGGGGGAGCTCATCACTACGCCCTTGATACTACACCAGGTGGAAAACATGTCAAACAAAACCTGAGTGTGGGGGGAGCTCATCACTACACCCTTGATACCACACAAGGGGGAAGACATGCCAAACAAAACCTGAGCGTGGCGGGAGCTCATTGCTACACCCTTGATACCACACACGAGGGAGACACATAAAGAAGACACATGGAATACATGAGTGCCATATAGCATGTCATAGACATACTATATGTCTTATACAAGGCAAACACAAGCAATGGGAGGAGCTTATTGCTAAGTCCCACCATCTAAAACACACTGTAGACACACCTGATGGTTGAGCTTATGCTACAACAATTGCCAAAGACACACTTAAGGGAGGATAGCTCAAGATCCAACCCTGCCTCCCAATGAGGACTTTGTATAAAAGGTTATGCATTACCTCAAGAGATACACCATCCTGCCTTCCACAGAAGGGTTTTTTATAAAAGGATACAGAATAGATCAAGAGATATGTTATCCTGCCTTGCAGAGAAGGAATTTTGATTGCAATTTAGATAAGGATGTGCACTAGCTCAAGAGATACAACATCCCACCTCACAGAGAGGACTTACAAACATGCTTCATTAGTGCCAAAATCATCAGACAGATACCATTATATATGCCCCCACTTTAAAAAGGTTGATGTCACTTACTGATATCAAGCACATTAAGGTAAAGAGAAAACACGCAAGGGAATAAGAGCTCCCACAAAGCCCATGCCCCTGAGGTGACATGTGCTTACAATTGCTGAATGTTCCCACAAACACATTGATATAATATGCTAAGATAAACAACAAGATTAAATCATGAAAGCTATGCATGAAAATAGTTACATCAAGGACCAAGGCTATACTCACAGGTTCAAAGTCAAGTATAACTATTGGGCTATGTTGTAGGTACCTTGAAACTGAGTGTAGCAATAAGGTGAGATACCAATCAAAGTGTACAAGAATAGATTGAAGTGATTGTAAAATGTTAGTCACAAGAAATGCCATAGGACAATACATCACACGGAGTGATTCTACTAGCCAAGCATCATGTATATATATATATATATCAACCCCATCTTCATATATGGACTAGGTCCATTTTTTCTGAAGGGATGTACAGTCCATATCAGTATTTATTTGTTTTCGTCATCCACCAACTAGGCAGAATCACTAAAGAAGGTAAACAATAAAATAAGAGAGGAGAACAAGTGAATTAGGAACACCATGGAGGAGGATTCCCCAAAAACACCCTCTGCAATGCTATTCCCCTAAGGCATGACACACAACAATAAAATAGAGGAGAGGCAAGATAAAAGAATGATGAAACAAATAGAAGAATGGTCACAATAGAGGCAATCTCCTGGTATCCTTGATAGTTTAGGATGATGGTAGGCTTTAGTGGGCTTCAAAGAGCAATATTCAATACCAGTTGTGTAGTTAATTCTAGCAACTTGTAAAGGTACTCTGATTCCTTGTTGATTTACACCACAACCATTGCCTACGTAGTCGCAATATTTGTACAAGATTTGAAATCCATGACCATATAGAGAGTCCATTTCTTTAGAAGATGATGAAGCTTTGTAGGTCTCATAATATGTAGTATAAGTAAGAGTATTGTCTTTGTTTTCTACCAAGGAGACTTTAGATCTCATAGGTGCTTTCAAAGATTGCTTGGACGAGATCGATGCAACTTTTGATGTGTCAAAGTTATTAATTTTGTATTCCCATGTACAGGAAGGAGTAAAATCTAATGAACCCCAATTGTCACCAAAAAGTGCATTCGATGGCTTAGATTCTTGGACAACATTATCTATGCCAAGAGGTATTGATGAATCAACTTGTAAGTTGTTTAGACTTGTATGATTGTTAACTTGCTTTGTCATTTCAATGTGTAAATAGTTATTTAGGTCAGGATCGGCTTCCACAATGTAGAGATTATTTTGATAAATAAACTTTATTGATCAATGGAGGGTAGATGGAATTGCCCCCATGACATGGATCCACGGACTATCGAGAATCATATTATATGAAAGCAAATCAAGTATGACATGAAAAAGGGTAGATAATGTCACAGGTCCAACCTTTACAGGTAAATTTATAGTACCCAGGGATTGTCTACCAGCATTATCAAAACCACAAACAATAAGAGTCGATCCATTCTCAATCATAACTCTCTTTATCAACTTTTTATCTATCATGATAAATATTATAACTCGATCATATTCATCTTTAATTGACGTTATTTCATGTTGTTGAAATAGAGTATCCATTTTTGTCACATGCATACAATCTAACAGAGCTACTACATTGTTCAACTTAATAGCAGGTAGTACAATCACCTTTTGTAAAGATTCTTGGAGCATTCTGTGGCATGTAGGTGATGTTTGTATTAAATCCCAAAGAGAGACCTTAGCTAGAGTAGCATGAAGTTGTTCAATGAGATCATATTATTGACCACTTTAATGAGTAAGGTTAGGTGGTGGAGGGAGCATAGGTTGAGAACATGGAAGAGAGACAGGCACACATGGTTCTTGCTTACTTTGCTTATTATTATGGGTGTTGTACGTGTGAGAAATCACATTGTAGTATAGTTGTTATGACACATTTTGAACACCTTGATTTCTTTGAGTGATTTGTCTTGCATAGTTTAGAATGTAATCTGGGGGTCAACGTGGTTTTTGATCACCTTGAACTGTAATCACTGATTTTAAGCAAGAAGGTGCATTAGGTGCCCTTCACACAATCATCTTAGGAACATTGCTACATTTATCTAGTAACTCCTTAGTGGGTGGAAGAAATATATTAATGAAGATTGAATTGACATTGTTTTCCTCTCTATTATACTCAACATCTATCCCTAGAGGATTTAATGTGAGAGACCTTTTCTCATCCACCAATGCTTCTACTTTTGAAGGGAGAGTATCAGAGCTAAGGGAAGGTAGAATGTTCTTAAGGAGGTTGGTGATGATCGTATCATTAGGGATGTCTAAGGGACTTGAATTTGCAACCAAAGTAGAGCTATCAATGGTCTTCTCATCCTTAGAGATATCCAAAGTTCTTGAACATTCATCCAAAGGAGAAAGATCAAAGGTCTTCACTTCCTTGGTGATTTCCAAGGAGTTTGAACATTCAACTAGAGGAGGAATAGGATAACTCATGGACTAATTATCATCATAGTTATAAATTTTAGCTATTAGTTCCAAAGCATTAATAGAAAGAGAACATTCACACTCATCCTTCTCATGAGTACTCATGGAGATGAATTTGGTTAAATCTTTTAATATCAAAGGATATGCACCTATGAGTATTGTGAAGCTATCAAAATCATGTACATAACAAAGTAATTTGAGTTCATGTGTAGAACATTTAGAAACATCAATATCATTTATGGATGCTATGTGTTCTAGAATATGAGGGTTCTCATTAATGAATTTAGAGAAATTTTCAAAGTCTAGGATATACTTGTTAGGATTGATAAAAATTTGCATAAGCTTATCTTTAAAAACCCTAACCTTAAGCCAGTGACAAATTGTATTTTTGTATGATTCCTTTATGCATCCTATCACTCAATTTGTCATATAAATTTGTCACTTTAAGCATCCCATTTGTTCTCCCATAGTCATCTTCTTATTAAGCTCATACTTGTTATTGGGTCCAAATGTGAAATAACCTATATCGAGGAGACTACACCATATCGGTAGGAGTTACTTTAAAGTCCCCCTGATAAACACTTTGCATGAAAGAACATAAACATCATCAAAGAGACTACAACATATCAGGAGGAGATGTTTTCAAGTCCCTTCGATGAAATGATCCACATTGAAGAACATAAATTTTATCGAAGAGACCAAATTATATCAGAAGGAACGTGCAAAAGTCCCCCATATAATACAAAGGCTATATATTACATCGGCCAAGATCAAAAAGATATAATTTAATATAAAGTGGGCCCATAGATACATCAAAGTAACAATGGAAATTTGAAGAGACAGTTTCAAGACTTCTCTGATGGAAAGATCGAAGGGACTTCTAAATATCAGATTGAGTAGTTTTAAGTCCCTTCGATGTAACAAAAATAGAAAGGGTGTACAATTGAATTAAAGAATTCATCTAAGAGAAAGATAAATATCAATGGAACAAAATGTTGGTCTCGTTGACACAACAAAGACACTTCCCTACCTCATTGATATGACAACAGTATTCCGAATAGACAATTAACGGTGATGACAGATTAATCAACAATCAATATTCAAAAGCATTAATGATATTTTTTATGAAAGAAAAGTTAGCATTGGGTAACATTTATGAACCAGGGCCGAATGAGTTATAAACCAAATCCTAGTTTTGAAAATCTTTGAGTATCTACAAAAAGAAGAGACAGGGAATGTAGTAGTGGTTGGTGACGAAGGAACCTGAGAAGAAATTGTTGTTTCAAGTAAGTACCTGAAGTTGAATTAGTTTTCCTAGTATCGAAACCAGTTAAAAATGCCAGTAAGAATTAGCATTTGGTTCATTCTGCAAATTGATACTATGGAAAGAAAGTACATCTGAACCACCTAAGGCTAAAAGACAAAAAATAGAAGCTTGACATGCAAATCAAGATTTAATTGATCAATGCCCTGGCTCTAGACCAACGTCTAAAAGAAGTGTACAATTAAACCCCAGAGCTAAAAAATTAGAAGATAAACAAAAGTGTCTAGGTGACACATGGACTCTAATGAGGAGTTATGATATGTTCATATTTCATTATAGAAAAATGTATAGGCACCAGCCTATATCAAACCCATGGAGACTGAATTTGGGGAGATTAGTAGTACGCAATGTATTTGTTAATGTGGAGTTGATTAGGGTACTTGTAGAAAGGTATGACCCACAAACATATATGATTTATTTTGGAGATGAGTCTTCTTTTGTTCCTATTATGAAGAATTATATTTCTACAATTTTTCAATTGGAGACAAACATAAATATGAAATTCAGAATTAAAGGCCTTTTAGAAGAGTATCACAATATGGATACTAGTTAACAAAAATGGAGGTTGCCTTTGCATAGACCATGAGATGAAGGAAATTGACTCAAAGTATTCTCAGATGATGAACGCCCTCCATTCTCTGTGGAATTATTTGAAGAATATTGTTAGTATACTTACTACTCTGTTTGTCAAGTTATAGGTTTGGATGCTCCTGCATTGATGTCCACAGCTCCAATGGTTTTGACAGCTGATGTACAAAACCAAGATGCTAGACCATTTGATTATGCTAAATATTTGACATTTGATCACAATAATAGCCTCACCTCTGTCAAAAATAACAATGAATGCATCCATTTCAAGCATTATTCATTGTTGATGCATCTCATCTTACATGAAGGGCAAACCGTGGGAATATGAAGTAATCATTTGAGGATAAAAGATATGGATGATAATGGAAACATTAGGCATGTCTAGATGTGGACTACAATATAGGACAACAGATGTGTTAGATCACATTATTTATACTTTGAAGAATATTTTGTAAGACCACTTTACAAGATTCTTGGTCATCCCTGTGACTATAATTTGTCATTAGAAATACAAAATTTCTCTGACCTAAGGACAAAGATCAAAGAGGGAAATTTGACCATAACTGGGGAGACTGGTATGCTTATGATGATTGTACTAAGATCCAGGTGTATGGTTTTGAAGGAACCCCATTTCCCTTGCCAAAAATAATTCTAGATAGGATAGCACACTTGGAAATTGTTATGTAGATGGCTTATTCAGATTTTATGCATCTCAAATGCTATAACAAATAGTCAATCATACCTAATACACTTTTCTTTGGTGATTTTTCTATTGTTTCTGATAAAGGATATGATCTTATTGACAACAAATTAGAACATTATAATTTGCCAAAGGGACATGAGAAAGGGATTCGATCCTGAACAGTTTATCAATAATGTCAAATTGAAACAAAAGTTAAAAGGATATCAACATATGCTCTTTATAGATGATAAACTAATCAGGAACATTGATGAACACCAGACAACTAGAGGAAGAGATGTATACAATAGAGTGATGATCGCTGAGGCTTGGAAAATGAATAATAATTCATTATACATAGGTACTTTCCCTGAGGTTAAGGATCCTTTGGAAAATTGGATAAATTACTTTTACATGAGGCTGAACTAACTAGAAATGTGCCACCTTCTATGTTCAAAAGAAGAAAAAATGTGCCTCTAATAGAAGATGTTATAGGGGTGCATGCTAAGAATGTAGTTCCACTCTGCCTCTCCACAACCCACCCCAGATGTTAGCTTCTCTATTGATACACCTGTGGCAAGTGAAGAATAAATTGAAGGTGAAGTTGAATATGTACAAATAACTAAACCTATTATTGAAAAGTATAAGCCCCCACCAAAAACAAATGTAGTTAAGCTAGAATCCTTAGATCAACTTTCTGATGATGTTAGGTATATTGCATGCCAAAAATTTATTTCTGATGATTCTTTTGTTAATTCTCCAGAGTTTAGATCATTTGTTTATGAATATAAAGGAAAACTGATAAGAGAAAAGATTAAGGAAATTACTCCTGAGAAAGAAGTAGAAGCCTTAAAGGAGTTGCAAGAGGAATTGGATAAAGAAATGGAAAATATTACTCTAGAGAAAGGATGAGGGTTACTAGAAAAAGATGGTGTTATGATCCTCTCAGGTTGGGATATAAGTTTTACAATCATATTTGATAGCTTCAGGAAGAGTCAAAATAAAACCTTGAAATTGAGTACCGAAGCACTGGATAAAATCTACATGGGGTTAGCATACAATCTTGATAATGCAACTCTTTAGATTTGGGCTCTGTATCCACTGAACAAGAGGCCATTAATTATTGATGACCCACACAAAGTATTTGGTCATCTTCTTGTACATAGAGTGGGAGATATTGATCCGATTGAGACTGTTGACCTGAACATTAATGTTGTCAAATTTACTAAAGCCCAAATTGAAAATTTAATGAAGGTCAATAAAAAATATGCATCTAAAAATGAAAATTTAAGGAATGAAATAGCCAAGTATAAGGACAAATTTCCATATTCTTGTTGCAAGTATGGGCCTAACCAGTGTTGTCATTGATGTCAACATACTCCTATTGCATTAATGATAAGGATTGGATGAGTTGTGTGCTGAGGATATTGAGAAAATTAGTCCTAATTAGGAACAGAGAAGAACAGTGAAGTCAGTGTGTTGGCAAGAGACACTATATGGATTCATGGTTGTTGTCATTGATGGCAACAAAGGTCATCCCACATATCCGCAAGTCATAATGTGTCTCTACCGGAAGTCAGAATAAAGATTGTTGTGGTCCGGTGAACAAGAACAGAGCATGTGGCAAGGTCCGACAGATTGATCCGGATCTCTCAGAGGAAGTGTCTTGGTGTAGTACGGATTTGGGGAAGTCAAGAGGACTACCTTGAGTGGTATATTCCAAGGATTTATCCTCCGGTGATGGACAAAGAAAAAGATATGAATAGTTGAGTACCGGATTCCTGAGACACAGTCAAAACAAAGGAAGAACTGACTGACAGAGTATCAGACTACTTTCCGGATGTGTTACTGTTGATGATAAAAGTTGTGAAGGCATGAATCATGTTTGGCCGACATGATTAATGATATCTACTAGTATATGCTTGATCCGCATTGCTTGGTGAGCAAGGATTCAGCCGACAGAACAAAGTTTGTAAGAAACTAGACTGTTCCGGATGCCGACTAGAAAGGTGATGAAATTACTTGTGCGGATATATATAGAGGATGGATTTAGTTGTGAAGAGTGTGAAGGAATTAATATATATGCGAATAAGTCCAGAACAGAGCAGTAGTAGCAAAAAGGATCCGGTATGTGGAAGATAGCAGAATAAAGAACAGAGGAAAGATGAAGTGCAGCAGATCAGTGTACTGAGCCTAACCGGAACTGAACTCCAGCATATGCAGATGCTTCCAATCAGTTCAAGACTGTGATTCTTATCACTTTGTAGACAGTGTGTCTTCTTGTAGGCAGTGGGCCTCTTGTGAGCAGTGTGCTCGGGCAGTGAGCCCTAATTGGCAAGTGCCATTTTGTAAATTCCTATTCTTCTAACAGAGAATAATTTTTGGGTTAATCACCCCGTGGTTTTCTCCCTTAACAGGGTTTCCACGTCAAAAAATTACTGTGTCATGTGTTTCTTATTTCATGGTAATGTTTTTGTGTTTGATTCAATGCTGCATTAATTAATAAGAAAGTTCAAAAAGGGAAATAATTAGTATAACTGATTCACCCCCCCCTCTCAGTTATCAACAATTGGTATCAGAGCTAAGTTCCTCCTAATAGAGCCTAACAGCTTGAGGAAGATCTGGGAACTCAAATGGATGCATATGGTTTAAGGGAGCAACTCAAGACTGCCCTTGAGGATCTTGAACAGTCAAATTCTGAAGTCAATGAATTAAAAGAAAGACTCAAACAGGCTGATGAATTCATGAGAGAATTAAAAGACAAATTAAGTCTCTCTATGAAAAAGAGAAAGGAGCTGCTCCAATAGTTGGCAAGACAAAGTGAAGAAAGCAATACAAATGAAGAATTGACTGAGCAAACCAAGTTATGTGAAAAGTTATCAAAAGAAGTCATTATGTTAAGACATGAAATGGAATCAGGAACTATAAAGTTTACTCAAGAGATTGAAGAAAAAAGAAAGGCTGAAGACAATCTAAGACAATCTCTCAAAGAAAAATCAGAAGAATGCCACCAGATGGACAGGATTATCAGACATCTTGAATCTGATCTTGAAGATGCCAAAGATAATGAAGAAAAACTTGAGGATCAAATTGCCTCTCTCAAAAGAGACCTTCAAACAACAAATGAATATAAAGAGAAATTCAAGATAAGTTCTGCTCAACTTGAAGTTCTTCTTGGAAGTCAAAAGAGGACAGATGACAAGTATGGTTTGGGATATGAGAAAGGAGAAAGCTCCGGATCCGGTCAAAAGAATTTTGGATCAGAAAATCCAAGGAGCAGGCCTAGAAGACCTTCGGTAAGACAGCCCAATGCCCAAAGATATCCATCTTTCAATGGATACTGCCACAGCTGCAACCATTTTGGTCACAAAGCTAATCAGTGTAGAAAGAGAATTAATCAGATTAATTCATCCTTCTCCGGACAGTGCTTCAACTGCAAAAGGTATGGACACAAATCCCATGAATGCAGAAATATGCAAGTAAACAAATCATTCAAAGGTAGATGCTTTACATGCAATAGAGTAGGTCATATGGCTAATCAATGCAGATCAAGAGGATATCAGTCAAATATGCAAAGAAATGTTATTTGCCAAATCTGTAATAGGTCCGGTCATAATGCTAAAGTCTGCAGAAGCAAGAATCAGGACAAAGGAGGTCCGGTGTATAATCAGAATCAAGACAAGGGTAAACAAAAGATGAATGTGGATGAAGTTAGGAATCAGATGAACAAGATTTGGGTGAAGAAAAGTTCAGAGAATGTAGAGGTTGGATCCGCACCAGACTCTGGTGCTGATATTTCTTCCAGAAATTAAAAAGTGAGCTCTGGCTCAGGGGGAGACTCAAAGAAAATCCTGTTCCCCCAGCCAAACAAGTGGTGCCGGATGTGGCACAAGATGCGGATTAAAGGGTTTGCAGATATGAGTCTTGAGATGCTTCAGTCAAGTTTTCAGAGGTCCGCATGGAGTTATGAAGAAGCTGTGATCGATCAAATAAGACCTGTTCAGGGAGATGCTCTGGTATGACAAAGGATTACAAAAAGGTCCGGAGAGATCCGGAAGTGCACTATCTTGTTCTGTGGATTGGACAGAGTGTTTGGGATGTTCTTGTAATATATTACCTCGATTTATTCATGATTAAAAGATCCGGATGATATTCACAGATCAGGACTAATCCGGGCTATCCAGACAAGGCAAACCGGAACAATGTAGGTGAAGCATTTATTGCAGACAGATATTAGGGTTCGCGGAGCAATATAAGGGATTTCTCAAAAGTCATTTGCTCATTCTGCACTCAAGAAGAAGTGAATAGTGGAGCTCTGCAACAAGATTCATCAAGCACACCAAGGATCTCCTGCCGAAGTCATTGCATAAAGAAATCAATCCAATCACTCCGTGCAAATCGAAGGCGCATAAGAAACATCCTTATAAATCATTGGAGGTAGATCCACTAGGAGCCTTCTCTAGTGTTCCTCATGGTGTATTGCATACGGAAGATATTAGGGTTTACATCCATACGAATCTTGAAGACTTTGGAGAATCAAAACTGATGGATATCTATCACAAACAATTGATAGATGACTCCTTTGAGATCAAACCTCAGTATAAAGCCATCCAGGACAAACACTTTGCACAGTGCATTCATTTCCCTTGTTTTGAAGAAGATGAATGGGTCTGGTATGTACTAAGTAGAGTACATGACAACTTCCTATGGTTGAACAAGCCCTTCAAGATCACCAAGGACGCAATTAGGGCTGTAACCGGTCTGCACTCATCCGGTGGATTACCTATTCTCAAATCTGTCAAAAATCAGACAGTCAGTGATACAACCGGATCCAAGTTTGACAAGAGAGCTATGACAGTTGATGACATCATTGAACCGGATGTCAAATTTGCAGCTATGATAATTGGTTACAAAATCTATCACTCCAGTAGGGAAAATTCAGTACCGGGAACTGCAATCTACACAGCCTATCAGATGTTAAAGGAGAATGCAGACTATGACTTGTGCGAGCTTCTAGTAAACCAACTCTTTGAAAATCTGCAGAAGATTAAGAAGGACAAGAAAAACTCCTTCAAATATGGCAATCTGATCCTTTGTCTCTTCTTTTACTACATGAATGAGCTTCCCGGATCCAGTGGATGGATATGGCAGAATGACAGACCAGTTGCCATTCAAATCAGAGACTATTTGCATGGACTTGGGGATGCAAAAGCAAGAAATACAGCTCTATGGGGTTACTTCAAGAACTTCCAAAGCATGATGCATGCAAGAGAAAGAATACCCCAATCCCTTGTTGAAAAATACAAAGACACAGTATGCTTCATGGTAGAAGCAGATCAGTGTCTGATGGAGGCAGTGGAGCCAAGGACTGTCTGGATCATGCCTATGGGGTATGAAGTGGATGAACAGATAGTAGAGCTGCATGTTCAACACATGCTAAGCCAGCCCAAAGATCCTAAGGCAGAAAGGTTTGGAACCTTTGAGGAACTGAGTGTAAAGTTACATGTAGAACTCAGGGAACCGGAGATAAAGAGGAAGGTAAGAAAAGAAGTTGAGCATATTGCTCAAGGCCTAGGCATCTCAAAAGAGGCACTTGATGCCAGCCGGGAAAAGAGGAGGAAGGCTGAGGAAGAAGAGAAAAGTAAAGAAAGTGTTCCGGTTGAAACTCCCACCCTGACCAGATCATCAAAAAGATCTGCACCTCCCTCAACCAAAAGTTCAAAACTGGAAGTCCAGGCATCTGGTAAAAGATCCAAGACAAAAGCCACAAGGGCTTATGAAAGCCAAAAGGATGAAGAGGAAACAGAGTCAGATGAGGGAGTAAGAGAAATAAAGAAGCAGAAGAAGAAAGGATCTGGTAAACCCTCCACAGGACAAGACAAGGATGAAATGGCAGAGGTATCTGTTGAAAAGCCCACTCTGTCTCTAGAGAATGTAATCAAGTCGGTCACGGTGGATGGAAACCTTCAACCAATGACTGAATCTTATGATGACTTCAGTGAGGCTGACCAAAAGACTCTGCAGGAAGCCACAGTCAAATATCTGAACATATATAATAAGGCTTTCATTGAGATCATATCTCTTATTCCTAAAAGCCTAGAAAAGGAATTGGAAGTAAGAAAGAACAATGCTCATGCAAAAGATCTTGAGATCTGGGAGCAGATAGCTATTCAGCTATATCCTCAAATTGATCCCAAGACAATGAACATAATCTTCAAGGACTGCAAAGATGAGTTCAGAAGTAAAGCCAGGATGAATCAACTCATGCTTGGTGAGACTGACAAAGTGGCCCAAGAGACAGAAGAGATCCTCCGGAAGGCCTTCAAAAGGTTCAATCTTCCTGTTGTAGAGGACTTAGGTGCAGAAACAGCTGCGGATTTGGAATCATCTGTTCCGGAAGAAGTGGGCCCTGAACAGACAAGCATCTCTCCTCCGGTTTCCCCTTCAGTCTCCGGATCCAAAGAAGAAGAGAAATTACAGGAGAAGGAAGCAGGGGTGAAAGATAAAGAGGTTGACAGTTCCCAGACTGCAGAAGAAAAGAAACATCTGTCTCCGGCAAGAGACACTGCACAAACTGTTCAACAATTTTTGAGCAAAGCCACTATAGAAATTGATGAACCAGACCTACTCAAAGGACCATTAGATTTTGACTCTTTGTCAACGGTGCAAACAATGAAAATAGCCTCATTTGCAAATGAGAAAGTCAAAGAGAAGCTACTGAAATCTCACATGGAAGACTGTGAGCTTATGGAGGTAGCATCTGGAGTGCTAGAAAAGATCATGCCATCCTTTCAAAAGGATCCCACAGCCTCCTCTTCCGGTAATCTCAAAACCTTAGTCAGCAGTGTTAGTACACATTTTGAATCTCTAGAAAAATCTGCTGAAGAAAAGGTCCGGAAGGAATTTTTGGATAAGAGATTTTCAGAAGTATTAGAATTAATCTCTAAAGATAGGAAGATTGTGAGTATTGGAATAAAGAGCTTAGAGAATGCTCTTAAGGATGGCGGTGACATTTACAAATTTTGTATATCCTGGCCAAAGGCAACAGCAGCAATTGATAAGAAAATAAAAGAGGAACAGGACAAGCTACAAAGCTTATCTCAAAGTTTTGATCCTCTCTCTTCCTCCATAATAAATCAAGAATGTCAGACTATTGCAGTCTTGAATGAAATAAAGAATCTTGAGAAGGAAAGGAAGAATATCACTAACCGGATGGGAGAACTTAGAAGGATTATAATCCCTAAGTTGCAAACTATGCATGAGGCCATCAGTGATGCTCAGACCACCGCCCAAACAAAAGATCCGACAGATCTCAAGCGGGCAGAAGCTTTTGCATTTTTGTTGAGTGGTCACATTTCAATTTTGGATAGAATGAAGCAAAGTTGGGCTACAGAAATGATCCAATTGCAGACATCCTTTGCAGACATTCTTCAGTATATGTGAGTATGTAAATATGCGGCTATGTATAGAAAATTTTTGAAAATTTTGGTGTGCGGACCCTACCCTTTGCCATTGATGTCAAAGGGGGAGTGAGGAGCAGTGAAAAATAAGGAATCCAACTAAGGGGGAGTTCCAGAAATTGTATATAAAGACAGAGCATCAGCAAAGGGGGAGCATAGTGAAAACACTTAGTCATTTTTCACTAAGTGTTGCCATCAATGCCAAAGGGGGAGATTGTTGGCAAGAGACACTATATGGATTCATGGTTGTTGTCATTGATGGCAACAAAGGTCATCCCACATATCCGCAAGTCATAATGTGTCTCTACTAGAAGTCAGAATAAAGATTGTTGTGGTCCGGTGAACAAGAACAGAGCATGTGGCAAGGTCCGACAGATTGATCCGGATCTCTCAGAGGAAGTGTCTTGGTGCAGTGCAGATTTGGGGAAGTCAAGAGGACTACCTTGAGTGGTATATTCCAAGGATTTAGCCTCCGGTGATGGACAAAGAAAAAGATATGAATAGTTGAGTACCGGATTCCTGAGACACAGTCAAAACAGAGGAAGAACTGACTGACAGAGTATCAGACTACTTTCCGGATGTGTTACTGTTGATGATAAAAGTTGTGAAGGCATGAATCATGTTTGGCCGACATGATTAATGATATCTACTAGTATATGCTTGATCCGCATTGCTTGGTGAGCAAGGATTCAGCCGACAGAACAAAGTTTGTAAGAAACTAGACTGTTCCGGATGCCGACTAGAAAGGTGATGAAATTACTTGTGCGGATATATATAGAGGATGGATTTAGTTGTGAAGAGTGTGAAGGAATTAATATATATGCAAATAAGTCCAGAACAGAGCAGTAGTAGCAAAAAGGATCCGGTATGTGGAAGATAGCAGAATAAAGAACAGAGGAAAGATGAAGTGCAGCAGATCAGTGTACTGAGCCTAACCGGAACTGAACTCCAGCATATGCAGATGCTTCCAATCAGTTCAAGACTGTGATTCTTATCACTTTGTAGACAGTGTGTCTTCTTGTAGGCAGTGGGCCTCTTGTGAGCAGTGTGCTCGGGCAGTGAGCCCTAATTGGCAAGTGCCATTTTGTAAATTCCTATTCTTCTAACAGAGAATAATTTTTGGGTTAATCACCCCATGGTTTTCTCCCTTAACAGGGTTTCCACGTCAAAAAATTACTGTGTCATGTGTTTCTTATTTCATGGTAATATTTTTGTGTTTGATTCAATGCTGCATTAATTAATAAGAAAGTTCAAAAAGGGAAATAATTAGGATAACTGATTCACCCCCCCTCTCAGTTATCAACACAGTGAGCTAAAGATCCTAGCTAAGATGAAGATCAGAGGATACACATCAAAGGGTTTGTAGATATGTGTCTTAAGATGATCCAGTAAAGATTTCAAAGGTTCACATGAATATCCGAAGAAGTTGTGGCCATGCAAGTAAAACTAGTTCTGGAAGATGTTCAGTGGTGACAGAGTGACACAGATAGGTCCGGTGAGATCCGAAAATGAAATATCTTGTTCTGTGGATTTGGTGAAGTGTCTAGAAAGTTAATGTGAATTGACAACTCAATTGGTTGGTGGTCTGGAGGTCCGCAAGCATCTATTCCATTGTGACAGTAATGACAGACTGTGTTCTTGAGGTTCCAGATGAAGGAGATAAGGATTTTAGTAAAGAAGATGTAGTGTGGATGTTCTTGGTGATTCAGGAAAGCTTGTGGAGGTCTTTGGATCGTATCCAGTTCATGTTGGTGGTCTGCATTGGAGTTTGAGCTCACAATTGAAGAATAACTTCCAGATGATGATGTTCTTCCTAAATCTGGCTAACCAGATGAGTTACACATCCTATGGATGATCTTGAAGATGTTATGTGAGGATTGGCATGTTCCTGAATGAATATTAAAGTCTCAGATCTATGTGGCCAATAGTGTGTTGATCCGTGTGAAGTCTTTAAGTAATAAGTCATGTTGTATTTATGTATTTGCTCTATAATGTATGCCGACTTGGATGATTATTCCTAAGTTGATGTCTTGTATAAATAAGGGATTGTAAAGTCATTTCAAATGTATCTTGTGGAGATGAGAGTGTGGTAGCAAGGAGGAGAGCGAAAGGCAGAGTAGAAGTATTGGGCTTAAATGGAATTGACTCAAGCATGGTGAAGATGCTATTCTTTAGTTCGAGTATGTAATACTTAATATTCTATAGATAGTGTGTCTCTTGTAGGTAGTGAGCCTCTTGTGAGCAGTGTGCTCAGGTAGTGAACCCTAATTGGCATGTGCCATTTTGATCTTTCTATTCTTGTAACAGAGAATACAATCTTGGGTTAATTATGCCATGGTTTTTCCCTTAACTGGGTTTTCCACATCAAAATCTTAGTGTCTTGTGTGTTAATGTGTTTTTTCTCTTGATTTAATGCATTATGTTTCCATGATTGATTTATTGTTATGCTGCTGAATTACAAAGTGGATTTAAGTGTTTAATTGGAAGAAAGTTTTGGACAACTAATTCACCCCCCCTCTTAGTTGTCTGCCTAAAATCTAACAATTGGTATCAGAGCTGAGTTCCTCTAAAAAGAGCTTAACCACTTGAGGAGATCCAGGATGTCATCCTACAAGAAGGATAGTCTGAAGTTTTATGGAACCAATTTTACTCTTTGGAAAAGTTGCATACAATGTCACTTGCAATGTATGGGAATGCAGTATTGGACCATGGCTTCAAAGAAGTATACTCCTCCATAGAATGGTCTGAAATCTGTAGATGAAATCACAGATGCTGAAAACAATTTGTGGACTAAAGAAGCTCTTCTAAGTGCCTTGTCTAATTCAGAGCTGACAAATGTTGTTGACCTACAAACTACTTTTGAGATTTGGGAAAAACTGGAACTTTTGCTTGAAGGAGACAAGTATGTTAAATGTGCCAAGCTATAGAGTCTGAAAGGAAAATTTGAAAATCTGAAGATGAGAGAAGATGAAAATATCACTACTTTTATGCCAAGAGTAAAGGAGCTTTTTTGTGGCATTAGATGTGCTGGTGGAGTCTTGGATGAAGATGAGATTGTTGGCAAGGTTCTCAGATCCCTTCCTGCTTCCTACAAATACAAGGTTTCTGCCATTGAAGAATTCAGATCCTATTCAGGTATCACAAGAGATCAATTGGTTGGCAAATTGGCTGCATTTGAACTGATCGAGTTTGGAGATGCCCCCCCAAGACTGATCTGCATTCAAAGCTAGTGCATCTGTAAAAGGAAAACAAAGGATTGATCCAAGAGAGAACTCTTCAAGAAAACTATCATTGTATGAAAAAGCAAGAAAAGACCTGGAAGAAGATGAAGTAGAAGTTGTTCAACTTGAAGCCCTTATTGCAAAAAGGCTACCAAGAGGATCCGGTAACTATGAAGGGAAATTGCCTTTTAAATGTTTTAACTACAATAAGATTGGTCATTTTGCCTCAAGGTGTCTGAAAAGATTTTCAAGGCCAAATCCTAACATATCAAGGTTCTAGAAGAATTGTTACTATGTTCATGAAGATGATGATAATGAAGGAGTAACAGATGATGAATCAGAGATAGGGAACAAATCCAGAAGTGATTGGGTGTTTATTGCCATCAAGGAAGAAGATCCAATGCCCTCTGAAGCTATCAATCATAAAATTATAGAAAAGCTATGGCTGCCCAAGTTGAAGAAAAGGATGAGTGGGTCATTGACAGTGGATGTTCTCACCATATGACAAGTGACAAAAATAAGTTCATAGATTTGGAAAGGTATGAAGGAGGAGTGGTAAAGTTTGGTGATAATTCTACTAGAAAAATCAGAGGAAGAGGAACCATTTCTTTTGATGGAAAGAACAAAACCAGTAATGTACTATATGTAGAAGGTCTAAAGCATAATCTTCTCAGTGTTGGACAATTGGTGGACAAAGGCTATGATCTTCGATTCAAGAATGGAAAATTCAAGATCTTTGAAAGTTCTGGAACAAAGATTGCATCTGGTACTCAAACTAAAGGTAATGTCTTCCACTTGGTTGGTATTGATAAAAGTTTCTTATTTGTTCAAATTGATCAAAGTTGGTTATGGCATAGGAGAATGTGTCATGTGAATTTTGATAATATCATCAAGATAAGCAACACTCAGGCTGTAAGAGATCTTCCAAGACTTGTAAAACCTATAAATAGTTTGTACAAAGAATGTCAATTAGGTAAACAAAGAAGAGTCTCATCCAAGAGTAAGGAACAGTCCTCTACCAGATTATTAGACTTAATTCATACTGATATATGTGGTCTGGCAAGAATCAGAAGTGTTGAAGGTGATAGATATTTCATGCTATTAATTGATGAGTACTCCCAAATGATTTGGGTTACTTTTCTGAAAGAGAAATCAGAAGCTCTTGAGAAATTCAAAATTTTCAAGGCTATGGTAGAGAATGAAACCAGATTAAAATTAAAATGCGTGAGATCTGATATAGGTGGAGAATTCACATCCAGTGAGTTCATAGAATTTTGTGAGAAACATGGAATAAAGAGACAATTGTCTACTCCTAGGACTCCACAACAGAATGGAGTAGTAGAGAGAAAGAACCAGACCATCCAGGAAGCATCTAGAACCATGATGATGGAAGCAAATGTTCCTTAGATCTATTGGAGAGAAGCTGTAAGCACTATAGTCTATACTCTCAATCGAGTAGAAATTAGAAGCAATACCGGTAAGACTCCTTATGAACTTTGGTTTGGCATCACTCCTACTGTGAAGTATTTCAGAGTCTTTGGCAGCAAATGTTACATTAAAAGAGATGAAGAACTAGGCAAATTTGATGCTAGAAGTGATGAAGGAATATTCTTGGGTTATTCTACTCAAAGCAAAGCATACCAGTGTTATAACAAGAGACTGAGAAAGATTATAGAAAGTACAAATGTGAAGGTTGATGAAGGAATTGAAAAACCCTCAAGGTTTTATGAATATGATGAAGATGATCATAATGATGTTCTAATTCAAGGAGCCCAAGCCCCTTCTAAAATTTAGATTCAGACTGATCTGGTAAATCAGGTAGAAGAGATGAGTTTGAATGAGCCTGTTCAAGAATTAGAAGTGCAAGAAACTCCCAAAGTTCCCAGGTATGTAAGACTGAATCACTCTGAGGATCAAATCATAGGTGATAAAAGCAAAGGGGTACAAACAAGAAGAAGGATTGCTCAAGATTTAGAAGATTATTGTTTGATTTCAAAGATTGAACCTAAGATAGTGAATGAAACTTGCAATGATGAAAATTGGACTAAAGCAATGGAGGAAGAGTTGATGCAAATTGAGAAAAATCACACTTGGGATCTTGTTCCCAGACCTAAAAACAAGAATGTGATTGGAACCAAATCGGTCTTCTGGAAAAAATTGAATGAAGTTGGTGAAGTAATCAGAAATAAAGCCAGATTGGTCTACAAGGGTTACTCTCAAATAGGAGTTGATTTTGAAGAAACTTTTTCTCTGGTGGCAAGAATTGAAGCAGTCATATTATTTCTTTCTTTTGCTGCCTTCAAGGATTTCAAAGTATATCAGATGGATGTCAAGTCTGCCTTCCTGAATGGTGACTTGGAAGAAGAAGTATACATTGAGCAACCGGATGGATTTCAATTGTCTGATCATGGTGATATGGTCTGTAAGTTGAAGAAAGCACTGTATGGACTCAAGCAAGCCCCAAGAGCTTGGTATGAAAGATTGGATAAGCATCTTTTGAAGATTGGTTTCAGGTATTGCTGATAGTAATTTGTACTTCAAAATTGATCATGAAAATATCTTGATTGTTGAAGTATTTTGATGATATCATTTTTGGAGGAAGAGATAGTATGTGTAAAACCTTTGCAAATCAAATGAAAAGTGAATTTGAGATGTCCATGCTTGGGGAAATGAATTTCTTCTTGGGTCTACAAATCATTCAAACTAAGAAAGGAATCTTCATTTCTGAGACCAAATATGTGAAAGAATTGTTGAATAAATTTGGGATGGAAGAATCAAAACCAATGAGTACTCCCATAGCCACCAGATGTAAATTGAGCAAAGATGATGACTCTCCTAAGGCTGATCAGAAAAAGTATAGGTCAATGATTGGAGGACTATTGTATCTCACTCAAACTAGACCTAATATTATGAATATTGTTGCTCTTGCTGTTAGATACCAAGCTGATCCTAGAGAATCTCATGTCATGGAAATCAAGAGGATTTTTAGATATCTAAAAGGGACAGTTGAGTATGGTTTGTCATATCCTAGAGACCATGATTTCTCTCTTCATGCATATACAGATGCGGATTGGGCAGGAGATGTGGATGGCCGAAAGAGTACCAGTGGTGGAGCATTCTTTTTGGGGAAGAGATTGGTTTCTTGGCTAAGCAAGAAACAAGAGGCAATATCTCTATCCACAGCTAAAGAAGAATATATTGTAGTAGTAGGAAGTTGCACTCAAGTTTTGTAGATGAAGCAAATGCTAAGAGACATCATAGTGGAGTATGAGGAACCTATCACAATCTTCTATGATAATTCAAGTGCAATAAATATATCTAAAAATCCAGTGTTGCATTCAAAGACCAAACATATATCCATCAAGTTTCACTTTTTGAGAGAACAAGTGAACAAGAATGAAGTCAGATTGGAGTTTGTGCCTTCCAAGGATCAGATTACAGATATTTTTACTAAACCTCTTCCTAAGGACTCTTTTGAGTATATCAGGAAGAAGTTAGGGGTTATTACCCCTCCGGTTCTGCATTAAGATTCACTAATGTGCATCAGTCTGGTGGATTTCACAGTCATATCTTGTGGTCTGGATTGATGATGGGGAGCTGTTACTCAGGGGGAGCAGCTGGTATGATTCTAAAGTGTTGGAGTTGCAAGTATGTACCATTTGCCATTGATGTTAAAGGGGGAGAGAAGACAGGTGAAAAACAATTGGTTACTAATCAAAGGGGGAGCAGTAATGGAAGAGAAGACATGTGAATGATTGTTGATTGATAAGGGGAGTTGTGTCAGTAAAGGAGAAGCTCTTGTTTTGATGGTCAAAATAGTTTTTCACATCATATGTTGCCATCAATGACAAAGGGGGAGATTGTTACAAGTATGGGCCTAACCGGTGTTATCATTGATGTCAACATATTCCTGTTGCATTAATGATAAGGGTTGGATGAGCTGTGTGCTGAGGATATTGAGAAAATTAGTCCTAATCAGTAACAAAGAAGAACAGTGAAGTCGTGAGCTAAAGATCCTAGCTAAGATGAAGATCAGAGGATGTGCATCAAAGGGTTTGTAGATATGTTTCTTAAGATGATCCAGTAAAGATTTTAGAGGTCCACATGAAGATCTGAAGAAGTTGTGACAGTTCAAGTAAAACTATTTCTGGCAGATGTTTAGAGGTGACAGAGTGACATAGATAGGTCCAGTGAGATCTAGAAATGAAATATCTTGTTCTGTAGATTTGGTGAAGTGTCTAGAAAGTCAATGTGAATTGACAACTCAATTGGTTGGTGGTCTGGAGGTCTGCAAGCATCTATTCCATTGTGACAGTAATGTCAGATTGTGTTCTTGAGGTTCCAGATGAAGGAGATAAGGATTTTAGTAAAGAAGATGTAGTGTGGATGTTCTTGGTGATTCAGGCAAGCTTGTGGAGGTCTTTGGATCATGTCTAGTTCGTGTTGGTGGTCTGCATTAGAGTTTGAGCTCACAATTGAAGAATAACTTCCGGATGATGATGTTCTTCCTAACTGTGGCTGACCGGATGAGTTACACATCCTACGGATGATCTTGAAGATGTTATGTGAGGATTGGCATGTTCCTAAATGAAGATTGAAGTCTCAGATCTATGTGGCCGATAGTGTGTTGATCCGCGTGAAGTCTTTTTGTAATAAGTCATGTTGTATTTATGTATTTTCTCTGTAATGTATGCCGACTTGGATGATTATTCTTAAGTCGATGTCTTGTATAAATAAGGGATTGTAAAGTCATTTCAAATGTATCTTGTGGAGATGAGAGTGTGGTAGTGAGGAGGAGAGCGAAAGGTAGAGTAGAAGTATTGGGCTTAAATGGAATTGACTCAAGCATGGTGAAGATGCTATTCTTCAGTTTGAGTATGTAATACTTATTATTCTATAGACAGTGTGTCTCTTGTAGGCAGTGAGCCTCTTGTGAGCAGTGTGCTCAGGCAGTGAGCCCTAATTGGCATGTGCCATTTTGTTCTTTCTATTCTTGTAACAGAGAATACAATCTTGTGTTAATCACCCCGTGGTTTTTCCTTTAACCGAGTTTTCCACGTCAAAATCTTGGTGTCTTGTGTGTTAATGTGTTTCTGCTCTTGATTTAATGCATTATGTTTCCATGATTGATTTATTATTATGCTTCTAATTTACAAAGTGGATTTAAGTGTTTAATTGGAAGAAAGTTTTGGACAACTGATTCACCCCCCCTCTTAGTTGTTTGCCTGAAATCTAATAATTCTTCAGGCCCTTACCCATGATGCAAGTGTTGGATTGTGATGATAGGCTATTAGAAGTAGTGACTGAGAACGCATACTGGAAAAATAAAGTTGAAAAGATTCATAAGAAATGTGACAAATTCAGTGAAGAAATGAAGACTATTAAGTTTAAGATCATTTTAGAACTAATAAGAAAAAGGTTTGAAAAGGTACTTGTAAAATCTGACAGATTTTGGATAACTTACACTACTCTCCATGAACACAATAGATTACAACATAGAATGATGGAAAAAATGGAAGAGCTAATAGCTAAAGAAGATATTGATGGTCAAATACTTAAGACTTGTGATGAGTTGGTTGATATGCACAATCAATTCCATATTGTGCTTACAGAAGAGCTTGGTGAATTTGATCAACCACTGGATATCCCTTTTCCTATTTTCTTCAGTGATATAGGTGATCTCAAGGAACAAAATATATGGAAGGACCTCAGTTGCTACCTTGAGCCCTCAACCTAGTAAATGATGAATTGATGGTGGTGGACAACACACATTTGTAGCTGGAAGGAATGTTTTCTTTGGAATTTGCTATGAAGGACTTAATTGCCACCGTTGATGCATATGCCAATGAAAGATACATTGAACATCTTTCCCTCTTTAACATGTTCATTGCACAAATGGTGTAGAGATAGATAACCTCGTCAAATCCAAGATATCTGTTCGTGAAGATGAAGATTGCAAAATTTTTAATGTTTACAAAAACTTTTAATTATGTTTAATTTCATGTTAAAAGTAAATGACATTAATGAACAGTTGTGTCTTTTGAAATGTAATGGTCTGTAGCTTGTATGATTCTTTCATTTTATATAAGAAGGAAACCAGGACCAAAGAAAAGTAGTAGTAGTAGATAGTAGGAAATCAGGGAGAATGGGATTTTGAGAAGCATACATTGTAAAAGCAATTTTCTGAACAAGTAATGGAAAGAAAGCATTGAATTGGTGACCAAATTTTGGTTTCAATTATTTGTTAATTTTATTGGTAATGTTATTTGGTTGTCTCCAACTTGGTTTTTCCTTTCTATTTAAATCAGTTTATCAAGCATATTTCTAGTTTATCGAAGCACATTTGCTATTTTTGTGTGAATTGTTTATTGGGTTTCTTCAAGAAAGAATTAAAATTCTTTTAAGAAAATCATAGTAGTCTGGAAAAATCCAATTGGATAAATAAGTAGAGCCTGAATAGAAACTTTCTTGCATGTTTATGCAAGTCATAAATAATCTATGTGCCAAACAACTAGAGTTATAGCTAGAGGGAGGTTACATATCTTTTAGGGTTTGGACATTGTTGCCCAATGAAGAAAAAGGCACTGATCATTTACTCCTAAAACTATTCCCTGTACAATATCATTTGTCATATATTGATTTGACTTTTTGTTGGAGTATAAATAGGAGTAGAAGATAAATCTGTACTAAAGCATCTATTTTAGACCTCATGCCAGTGTGGAATAGAGTATAAAAATAATTGTATGAGGGTTATAATCTACTAATCAATCACCAACAAATCTAGTGGTGTCAATAATTAATTGGTGAATAAGGTATACCCACCTAGTCATAGAAGAACATGAAGCATAGGGAATTTCAATCATTTTGATTGATTCTGTTAGTTGGCCAAATCAGTTATTAGACCTGATCACAAGGTTTGGCATCCTTTTAGGGTTTGGTAATTTGTAGATTTGGGAACCAACAAATTGGCAACTCTACTAGGGAGTTGAAGTAAAAGTATTGTCAAATCCTACCTTAGAGTCTCTGGTAAAGTTTTACCCATTCGAGTCACCAATAAATTGGTGACTCTACTAGGGAGTTGCATAAAAACATACATAGTTTGAGTCAAAATTCCACAATCCTGTGAGTTTGAAGTTTTTTTTCCTCTTTTCTAAAAGGAGGTGGTGACTCTTGACAAAATTTTGTACATTGAATTTTTGAATTGAATCTTCATAAGCATCCTATTCTCATCTGCCATGGATGGTAGGAGATCCAATAGTAATTTAAATAATCTAGATAAGATTCAAAAGGGGCCTGAGAAGAACAAAGATGTTTCAAAACCTCTTTCAACCTCATCTATTGATGATGGAGGAAATTTAGCAAATGTACGTATAATTTTAGAAGTTCATGAGAATCCACAAAGTAATCAAGTGAATGTTTTAGCACAACCTTACATCATATATAATAGTCCTATGATTCAAACTGAAGTGTATAAAAATGAGCGGTTTCAACCAAGAGATCTTTTTAATATTCATGAGTCTCAGAAGGAATTTGAGGATCACCTGGAAGAATAAATGAGACAAAATTAGGCAAAGAGAGACTATGAGAAAAGGATGGCACAATAGTATGCTGAAAGTTCACAACAAGGGTTCCTGGAGTAGACTCTAAGAAGGGTAAGGTTTACTAATGCTTATACTATTGCTACTTCAAGAAAAGAATTAACTGATTAAGATTTGAAACAAGATGTAGAAAGAATGATAGCTGAAGTTGAAAGATTCAAATTGATGAGACAAAGAGCAACATTCACTCAAGAATTGCATCAGTTGAATTCTCAACCTATTCCAAGCTCATCAATTTTACAATTGCCTCATAGTACAACTGCAAATCCTATGAATACAAGAAGTGTTCCTCTTGTACAACATAATACTTCTACACCACAAATTTTAATAGGTGCCCCAATCACTTCTCATCATTTAGGTAATGCTTATCTTTTTCCTCCTAGTCAAGGAGTAAGAATGTAAAATCCAGGCTATAATCAATATGCAAGGCAATACCAGTATCAGTATCCTATTCCATATCCAAATGTGCAAGGTCATATGTACCATACTGGAGGTGTTAATTAAAACATACAGCATGGTATGAATCAACCATTTCAGTAGCAAGGACCTCAGCATCAACAATATCAACCACATCATAGGCAAAATCCATTTGCAAGAGGGCCTATGAATGTTGACAGATTTAGACAATTGGATTTCTTTGGAATCCAAGGGTATCCAAATGATATTGATAATAAAGTAAGGAAAACAATTCCAAAGTTTTGTGGGAATAGTGCTATTTCATCAGACGATCATATAAGAGCATTTGAGATAGTCATGGCTAATTTTGATGTGCAACATGAATATGTCTATATGAAATTATTCATGCAATCATTAATTGATGATGCCAGGGACTAGTAAAGAAACATGCCTGATGCTTCAATTAGTTCTTGGGCTGAATTCAAAAGAGTGTTCAAGGAACAATATGGTGATCATTCTGATCAAAAGTTTGATTTGCATGAATTGACAAACGTCCAAAAGGCTTACAATGAATCAGTGACAGATTTCAATACTAGATTTATGAAGCTATTCAACAAAATTCCTCATTATTTAAAGCCCATAGATCCAATGTGCCTAATATTTTATTTTAATGCATGTGGTCCAAAGGTTGGATATGAGCTTAGAACAAGGAATCATCCTGCTCTCACTAAATTATTCAAGGCTACCTTGAACATAGAGAACAATAGGAAAGCTTTAGGAAAATTTGGTAAGAGAGACAATATTAAAATATTACAATATCATAAATCTCAACAGAACAAGCAACTAAAAAAAGATAAGTTGGAAAAAGTATGGAATGTTGTCAAAGATTTATCATGCAAGGTAGCAAGAAATGAAAAGGGTATATCATATGATAAACCTAATTATCAAAGGAATGAAAGGCCAAGATTACATGATATGCCTTATAAGACAAATTGGAAAGATGGAAGGCCTTTGGATGGTGATCACAAGTAAAATCCTAATAAAGAGACTCCTTACCCATTAAATAGACATAGAGCAAACATGATAGAGGATACTCCTTGGTGTGTGCCTTGCAATTTGCCTCATGCTCTTGAGTATTTTGTAGTGGTACAGTCACTCCAAGAAAATGAAACATTATGTAACTAGAGATAGATGACCACTCCATTAACATGCTAATAGTGAGGCCCTATGGGGTGAACAACAAATATTCTTCTTTAGAAGAAGATGGGTTTGAGTATGATGTAAGCCACCAGAAATACAATGTTCATGTTAGACAACAAGAGGTTTTCTCTGATCAAGAGGATGACAATATGGAATACTCATTAGTGTGTGTTGCAGGGACACAATCAAACCAAATATAGTTGAGAAGGCTGACTGAAGAAGAGATCAAAGCACTCATAGTTGTTGTTGTGGCACAGGCTAGGAGTAACTATAACCTCAAGAATAGAACTGTGAATGTAGACCAAGGAACACCAAGAGGATTATTTGTAAAGAATCAGCAAAGTGATAAAAGGGTTACCTCTAAACCTCAAAGGAATAATGAAGTGAAAACCAGAAAACAACTCAAAAATATGTGCCAAGAGATGCATTGAAGGATGGTCAGAACAAGACAAAGTATGAGCCTAAACAACAAGTGATGGAGGATAAAAGGGTTGCTAAGGTAGAAGTCAACAAAACAAAGCCTCTCATAGGTATGCCTTCTTTTGATATGACACAAGCTCTATCTCAAATTAAATTTTCTTTTCCTTTGATGGAGATGATGAGGATAGATGAATATAGAGATAGTGCAATAAAGTTGATCTTGAAAGTGCCAAATAAACTTAAAGATCAAAACAAAAATACAAGTGGCAAAGATGAGAAACAAATTAACAACGTTAAAGGTGAAGCAATGAAAACACCAAAAATTTACTTAGGAACCACATTAACAAAGATTCCATCTCAAGTGGATCCTTTTTATACCACTTTGTTAATCAATAATAGATTTGTGAGAAATTATATGATAGATTCAGGAGCAACTATAAGTATCATGCCCATGGCAATTATGAAAGAGTTGGGCTTATGGGTCAACTCCACTTATGGAAAATGTTATGCTATGGACAATAGATCTACCCCTGTTATAGATGTCATGAATAATGTGGAAATAAAATTGGTTGCCTATCCTAAAGCTACTTACAAAACTAATATTACTATATTTGATATTCCTCCATATTATGGTATGTTGCTATCTAGACAATGGACTGCTGCTGTCGGAGGGAATGTTCAGTTAGATTCTTCATATGCAACTATACCTGTGAATGGAAAAGAGGTAAATTTGTATACGGAACCAAGGTCTAAACAGGTGGTAGAACATATTGATCCAAATCAGATTAACTATTTTTGTGATATGGATTTGGGAAATTTTAGGGTTGAACAATCACAACCACAATTGCAAAATAGTGATCCAATAAGCAATGCAGTTCAAATGGACAAATCTGGTGTGTGGCAAATGTATTTTGATGGAGCCTTCAATAAAGAAGGAAATGGAGCTGGAGTAGTCTTCATTGCACCTAGTGGAAAAACTTTCAAGTATTCATTTATGTTGTCATTTGAGTGCACTAATAATATAGCAGAATATGAAGCATTACTATTGGGCCTAAATCTTGCTGTCAAAAATGGAATCAAGTTGTTGACTCTGTATGGAGACTCTGAGTTGGTTGTATCACAGATAAGATCTAAATATGCCACAAAAAATAAAAGGCTCAAGCAATATAAATATGTTGTGTGGGATACAATTGAACTCCTTGATGTGTTCTCTATAGAGTGGGTGGATAGATCAAAAAAATTAATGGTTGATTTTCTTGCAAATATTGCTTTGAGAAGGGATGACATTACATTGACTGGTGTTCTAGAGATAGAACTTGAGACCAGACCCTACATTCCTGACAATGTATATAGTTGGCAAGTGTTCGATGATGATAAGGATTTGATAATTTTTCTTCAATATGTTGACAAATATGAGACTCAAGAGATATATTTTAGTGCTTTTGTTGAAAATATTGATGGTAAGGATATTGTCTTCGGTCAAGAAGTGGTGCAATTGAAATCAAACAAGATTCCAAAAGGTCTGGTGGCTTTAGAAAGAGTTTTTGATGGAAATGATAGATCTCAGTTAAAGTAAACATTAGTTCATCCTGATGATCTTGAAGAGGTAAATCTTGGAACTAAAAATTTTCCAAAGAAAGTGTATATAGGCAAAAAGATAAGCCCTAAAGTTAGAGAAATGCTTGTAACTTTATTGAGAAAATACAAGCATGTGTTTGCTTGGTCATATGAAGATCTCAAAGCCTATAGGTAAGACCTCTTTCAACATGAGATACCACTGAAACCAGATTCCAAACCTTTTAGGCAAAGGCAAAGACCAATAAATCTAGTATTAGCACCAAAGAGGCAAGAGGAATTGATGAAACTTAGAGATAGCGGCATCATCAAGCCTATCAGACATTCCTCTTGGGCTTCAAATTTGGTACCTATTAGGAAAAAGAATGGAGACATAAGATTATGTGTTGACTTTCATAATCTTAATGTTTCATCATTAAAGGACAATTATCCACTCCCAAACATGGAAGCAATGTTGTAGAGAGTGACAAGGTGTGAACTGCTATCCATGATGGATGGGTTTTCTAGTTACAATCATATAAAGGTTAAAGAGTCAGAACAGTATAAAACAACCTTTACTACACCTTGGGGTACCTATGTGTATGTGAGAATGCCATTTGGGCTCACGAATGTTGGTGCTACTTTTCAAAGAGCTATGGATGTAGCTTTTTAGATTTGATCAATGCAATAATGGTCGTATATTAGGATGACTTAACTGCGTAGTCTAAGAAAGCCAAGGATCATTGCATGCATCTAGAAAAGATATTTGTTAGGGCATTAGAATATGGAATATCTTTGAATCCTAAGAAGTGTCATTTTACTGTGACTAAGGGGAAGTTGCTTGGTCATATAGTTTCCAAGGATGAGATAAGAATTGATCCAGAAAGGGTTGAAGCTATTGATAAGATTCCAATCCCTAAAACACTCAAAGCCATTCAATCATTCTTTGGGCAGATAAACTTTGTAAGGAGATTCATTTCTAATTTTTTTGAGATTGTAAAACCTATTGCAAAAATGTTGAAAAAAGGGTCAAAGATTGATTGGACACAAGAAGCTATTGAAGCGTTTGCTTCAGTGAAAAAGGCTATTAAGGAATCCCCTATTCTAAATGCTCTAGATTTTAGTAAGTCATTTCAGATTTTTTCTTTTGCATCCTTCCATACAATTGTTGTTGTCATGTTACAGAAGAATGAAGAAGGATTTAAACAACCAATTTCTTTTTTTAACAAGTCATTACAAGGAGCTGAATTGAAGTATGACATTACTGAAAAGCAAGCTTATGCACTTGTAAAAGTGGTGAAGTCATTCAGACCTTATCTGGTGGGAGCATAAGTGACCGCCTATGTTCCAAATCCAGCAGTCAAAGATGTCCTTGTGCAAACTGAGGTTACAGGAAGAAGATGTAGATGGATAAATAGAATCCAAGAGTTCAACATAAGTATCCAGACCACAAAATTGGTGTGAGGACAAGGATTGGCAAAATTAATGGATGAATCAAATTTGGAAGCTACACAGGTATATAATGTGGAGGAAGAAGAAGGTATGGTGTCCAATATAGAACACACACCTTGGTGCACATATGTGGTTTATTATCTCAGAACTATGAAATGCCCTAATCATATGAGTGATAATCAAAGAAGAACACTAAAGCTTCAAGTATTGAGGTATGTTTTTATGAATGGAGATTTGTTTTGGAAGGATAAAGATGTTGTTCTACTATTGTGTTTAGATGAAGGGCATGAAAACAATACTCTGAAAGAAATACATGAAGGAGTCTTTGGAGGACATTTCTCAGCTAAGACCATTGCACATAAGATATTAAGAGTGGGTTATTGTTGGCCGACTATTTTCACTAATGCCCATAAATATGTGAGAAAGTGTGAAGCATGTCAAAAAAAATTTGGTAAACTAAAATATCAAGGAGCTCTACCTTTAAGGCCTATGCAAGTAGAAGCAGCCTTTCGTCAATGGGGTATTGACTTTATAGGAGGGATAACTAATAAGTCAAGTGGGGGTCATAGATGGATTCTTGTTGCTACTGACTACTTTATGATGCAGAGGCATCCACACTATAACCTTCGCAGATAGCATGAATGTCTGCAGACCAACCTCATCATCATCATCTTCGCCATCATCATCATATTCCCTCCAACTACCAACAACATCATCATATTTCCCTTTACACAGTCAGCATCATCATATTTCGGACGCTCGCAATTGTCCTCCTGCCGACTACTATTCACCTTCTCCTCTTTCCTCCTAACATCATCATCATGATGTTCAGCGGGCGCAAACATCCTCCGGTTGCACTGTTCATCGGGTGCTGAACACTAGCGGCATCATCATGATATTCAATATCACCTTCGTCAGCAGGATATCGAAATATCCGGTTGCTCAAATATCCTAATGACGACCTTCAACAGTTTACCTTCGATGCTCCACTGCCCGACGATACAAGCAACAGCATCATGATATAAATTATCCGGTTCTCTTCGAAACCTCCTGATGATGATGTTAACACAACTTCCTGCCACGGACTTCCGCCGATACCCAAGCACTTAACGACGGCAGGATAAACTCGCATAGGGGGGGACATCTCAATATCCTGATGATGATGACGTCACCAAATATCCTGATGACCTCTTCAACACTTAGTCGAAAAAACCCGAACTTTCTCTCCCGCATCAACTCGCGATATGCGGATGTTTGGCACTCCCAATATGATGATCCTGATGCCGATACGCTCCTACTCGGCTCCTCCGGATGATGATCACCCCGACGAACTCGCACTTCATGCAATCGACAACATCATGCTCTCCTTCACTTATCCGGATGACGATGTCTAACCCGTCTGCAGGATATTTGCAGAAATATCCTGATGATGCCGTCTTGACGAATTTCTTCACTTAGCGAAATCTCACTTCGCCGATCCTCCAGGGATGACCCGATCCAGTCTCAGGGTGATCTTCCAACTCAATCAGCTCGACCTAGCACATGAGGATGCTAGGCTTCTCAACATCTGTCTACCGCGATCCTGCGCACCTGCATGCAAACAAACAAACTACAACCTACTAACCTACTGTACATTACCATTCCACCGATCAGATGAGTCAACCGGTGGAATGGATCAGGAAATCCATGAAACCTCTCAAACCAGCAAATCAATCAAGTAATGGAATGCAACCAGAGCAAGAACACAAAACAGGATCACTTTATTGATTTCAAAGATGCAATACAATATGATCAATCTCTCTCTCAGTCTCACTCAAGCTCGATCGATGATATCTGTCTGTCTCAGCAATATCCACCGATCTCATGCTTATAAAGACTTTCCTACGAGTACTACTGACCCGATTCCAAGCAGCTGGGAACTCTCCAAGCGGCTGGGAGATCCCACCGAACACACATCATGACAACTGTCATAACTAACTAACTAAAAATAGCAAAAACCTGGTCAGCATGATCTTATCCTGATCAGCATGACCTTATTACATGCAACTGGTCTTAACAGACCTTCTTGGAAACATAAACAGGACCTAAACTACTAACTGCCTTATCCAGACCAGCTGTCAGGTAGGTGCTCCTGCACCATACTCCCCAAAAGAAAAGAACTCATGTCCCATGAGTTTAGTATGTGGAAGTCCTCCACCTTTACACTTTGCTTTGTCAATCTTCTGACCTGCTCCAGCTTTGTCTGCTGCTGTCTCTTGGCTGCTCCAAGACTTCTGAACTGTAACTTGCTGTCTGGCAAGTAAATCCTCATGCCTGTTGATGTAGGCCCTTCTCAGGTTGTCTCTGTGTTTGTCAGGTTGTCTGACCAGAACCTCTGGCTGAACTGCTTCTGTAGGCTTAACCTATATCTTCCTGTCAATCTTCATAGGACAAGCAATGGTCCCAACTATGACAACATCCTTGTCATTCCTCTGAACTGGTGGCTGTTTGCACCCCTGTTTCTGAACCTACTGCTGACCTCTGTCAGTCACAACTGAAACTGTCTTCAACTTGTTGTCTGTAACAACTCCTTTCCCTGCAGTATCCTGAACTGCCTTTATGCCTGCTCCTCTAGGCATCTGCACAAACTCCTTCTTTCCCATTAAAATGATTTGGGCTGCCTTCTGTACTGCAGCTTTTGCCTGCAATGGCATCAACTTAATAGTCTTCCCATCCTTCTTGATGGTGTAGGTATTAGCATACCCATCATACAGTACTCTTCTGTCAAATTGCCATGGTCTACCCAACAGTAGGTGACAACATTCCATGGGCAAAATATCACACAAAATTCTATCATGATATGGCCCAATCTGGAAATCCACATATGCCTGTTCAGAGACAAAAAGTGATTGCCTATCACTCACCCAAGATGCCTTGTAAGGGTGTGGATGTGGAATCCTTTCCAGCTTCAGTTTATCCACCATTTCCTGAGATACCATGTTGTCTGTTGAACCAGTATCAATGACAACCTTACATACTTTACCTTTGCTCTTACATGTGGTCTTGAAAAGAGCTCTTCTTTGCATCATATCCTTTGATGCCTTCAAACTAATTCTCCTTAACATCAATGATTCTCCACTCTCTGGATATCCAACATTATCAGGACCTTTGTTTGAACTCTGTGCACTTTCTTCTACTTGCTCTTCTTGTACCAATTGTATCCTCTTGTCACTAGTTCTATCATTTCTGGATGATGAACCTTTGTTTTCTGGACATTTGAAAGATGGATGACCAAACTCTCCACAGGTGTAACACTTTCCTGAAAATGTAGTAGAACCTCTACCACCTCCAAATCTTCCTCTATTACCTTTCCATCCACCTCTGAAATCAGACTGTCCCTGTCCTTTACCAGTGTCTTTTTGACCCTCATTTGTTTGCTTTTGTGCAGGGGCTGCTCCTCTTCCCCTATTGTTTCCTTTTCCTCTCATGGACTTCTCATGTCCTCTATTCATCTTTTCTTCAATCCTGATTGCCATTTGATAACAATCCTCCACATTCTTAGGGTTAGCTAAAACTAACTCATCCTGTATGTTAAACCTCAAACCAGCCAAGTACCTAGCCACCTTTTCTACCTCATTCTCATGATGACCAGACCTCATACTCAACAGATAAAATTCCTCAGTATATGCCTTCACATCCCTGTCTTTCTGCTTTAAAAATTGCAGCTTCTTAAACATCTGGATTTCATAATCCCTTGGCAAGAATTTTCCTTTTATCCTTGCTACCATCTTGTCCCATGAAGTGATCTTAGACTTCCCTTGTTTCCTTCTCTCAGATTGTACATAATCCCACCATACCAAAGCATGACCTCCTAACTTGGTCTTTGCAATCTTTACCTTCTGATCCTCAGCTACATCTTCACATTCAAAGTGATTATCAAGTGCAGCAATCCAATCTAACAACTCATCTTCATTCAAGCTTCCAGTATACTTGGAAACATCAACCTTTACCTTAGGTTTTTCACTCTGCACTGCCTTTAACAGTTTTGCCAATCTCTGGTCTTCAGCATCCAGATCTTCAGCTACCTCTTCATACTCTTCAACAGTATCTGCCTCTTCTTCAGACTCACTGTCTTCTACCTCCCTCTTTTTGTTCTTTTCCAGGGCTGTCAGCCTGGCTTGAAGTGCTTCAGCAAGCTCCTTCATCTTCCTCATCTCTCTAGCATGTTTCTCCTTCATTTCCTGCAATTCCCTTGCAGTACCATTACCTTTAGGAGGCATTTTGTCAACCTCTCAATCAACACACAACACAATCAACTCTATCTCTACCTCTGCCCTTTCGGTGACAGGATCAACACACAACAGCCCAGATGTTTTGCTGAGCTCTGATACCACTATGATGCAGAGGCATCCACACTATAACCTTCGCAGATAGCATGAATGTCTGCAGACCAACCTCATCATCATCATCTTCGCCATCATCATCATATTCCCTCCAACTACCAACAACATCATCATATTTCCCTTTACACAGTCAGCATCATCATATTTCAGACGCTCGCAATTGTCCTCCTGCCGACTACTATTCACCTTCTCCTCTTTCCTCCTAACATCATCATCATGATGTTCAGCGGGCGCAAACATCCTCCGGTTGCACTGTTCATCGGGTGCCGAACACTAGCGGCATCATCATGATATTCAATATCACCTTCGTCAGCAGGATATCGAAATATCCGGTTGCTCAAATATCCTGATGACGACCTTCAACAGTTTACCTTCGATGCTCCACTGCCCGACGATACAAGCAACAGCATCATGATATAAATTATCCGGTTCTCTTCGAAACCTCCTGATGATGATGTTAACACAACTTCCTGCCACGGACTTCCGCCGATACCCAAGCACTTAACGACGGCAGGATAAACTCGCATAGGGGGGGACATCTCAATATCCTGATGACGATGACGTCATATCCTGATGACGAAGACGTCACCAAATATCCTGATGACCTCTTCAACACTTAGTCGAAAAAACCTGAACTTTCTCTCCCGCATCAACTCGCGATATGCGGATGTTTGGCACTCCCAATATGATGATCCTGATGCCGATACGCTCCTACTCGGCTCCTCCGGATGATGATCACCCCGACGAACTCGCACTTCATGCAATCGACAACATCATGCTCTCCTTCACTTATCCGGATGACGATGTCTAACCCGTCTGCAGGATATTTGCAGAAATATCCTGATGATGCCGTCTTGACGAATTTCTTCACTTAGCAAAATCTCACTTCGCCGATCCTCCAGGGATGACCCGATCCAGTCTCAGGGTGATCTTCCAACTCAATCAGCTCGACCTAGCACATGAGGATGCTAGGCTTCTCAACATCTGTCTACCGCGATCCTGCGCACCTGCATGCAAACAAACAAACTACAACCTACTAACCTACTGTACATTACCATTCCACCGATCAGATGAGTCAACCGGTGGAATGGATCAGGAAATCCATGAAACCTCTCAAACCAGCAAATCAATCAAGTAATGGAATGCAACCAGAGCAAGAACACAAAACAAGATCACTTTATTGATTTCAAAGATGCAATACAATATGATCAATCTCTCTCTCAGTCTCACTCAAGCTCGATCGATGATATCTGTCTGTCTCAGCAATATCCACCGATCTCATGCTTATAAAGACTTTCCTACGAGTACTACTGACCCGATTCCAAGCGGCTGGGAACTCTCCAAGCGGCTGGGAGATCCCACCGAACACACATCATGACAACTGTCATAACTAACTAACTAAAAATAGCAAAAACCTGGTCAGCATGATCTTATCCTGATCAGCATGACCTTATTACATGCAACTGGTCTTAACAGACCTTCTTGGAAACATAAACAGGACCTAAACTACTAACTGCCTTATCCAGACCAGCTGTCAGGTAGGTGCTCCTGCACCACTTTATTAAGTGGATTGAAGCAATTCCTACTAAACAAGCAACTAGTAAAGTAGTAATTAACTTCTTGTAAGAAAACATCATTACTAGATTTGGAGTTCCTATTAGAATTGTTACAGACAATGGAATGTGTTTCATATTTGATGAATTCAAGAAGTTTTGTGAATCTTATGGAATAATAGTTTCATATGCTTCTCCATACCACCCCCAAGCCAATGGTCAAGCTGAGTCAAGTAATAAAAGTATCATGAAGATAATCAAGAGAATGCTTGACAATAACAAAAGATCTTGGGACTTCAAATTGAAATTGGCATTGTGGGCTGATAGAATCACAATAAAGAAAGCCACTGGAAAATCAACTTTTGAATTGGTTTATGGAGCTCAAGCCAGAATTCCAATGTACAATTTGTTGTTTGTTTATAAGTTAATCTTGCAGGAGGATATAGATATACCTGAGCCAATGGAGGAGAGAATGGAACAGTTGGTAGAATTGGATGAAATCAGGACTCAATCACAAAAGATAAATGAGAAAATGAAAGTACATATGAAATATTTGTTTTATAAGAAGGATAAGGATAGGAAGTTTCAAATTGATGATATGGTCCTTATGTGGAATACTAGGAATCAGGAAAAAGGAAGACATGGAAAGTTTGAAGCTTTATGGATTGGTCCATTTGTCATCATAGGCAAGTGTGGTGAAGACTCATATTACTTGCAAAATATGGTGGGTGAAAATCAGGAATTGCCAATGCATGGACAATTTTTGAAGCACTTCTTTTCTTAAAGATCTTTTTTCCATGCACAATAGTTTAGGTTTGTCCCCAAATTTTGGTTTTCCTTTTATGTATAATTTTTTGGCATTTTTGGTCTACATCCTAGAGATGGCCTCTAGATTCTTGCAATGCCTAATAAGCCATTCATCCCCAACTAGAGCCACTGTTAGGACTGATAAAAATTTGCATAAGCCTATCTTTAAAAACCCTAACCTTGAGACTGTGAAAATTTGTATTTTGTTATGATTCCTTTATGCAGCCTATCACTCAATTTGTCATATAAATTTGTCAATTTAAGCATCCCATTTGTTCTCCCATGGTCATCTTCTTATTAAGCTCATACTTGTTATCAGGTCCTAATGTGAAATAACCTATATCGAGGAGACCACACCATATCGGTAGGAGTTACTTTGAAGCCCCTCTGATAAAACAATTTGCATGAAAGAACATACACATCATCGAAGAGACTACAACATATCAGAAGGAGATGTTTTAAAGTCCCTTTGATGAAATTATACACATTAAAGAACATAAAGTTTATTAAAGAGACTGAATTATATCAGAAGGAACTTGTGAAAGTCCCCCAATCTAATAATACAAAGGGTAAATATTACATCGGCCAAGATCAAAAAGATATAATTTAATATTAAGTGGGACCATAGATACATCGAAGTAACAATGGAAATTTGAAGAGATAGTTTCAAGACTTCTTTGATGGAAAGATTGAAGGCACTTCTAGATATTGGATTGAGTAGTTTTAAGTCCCTTCGATGTAACAAAAATAGAAAGGGCGTACAATTGACTTAAGAAATTCATCAGGGAGAAAGATAAATATTGGTGGAACAAAATGTTGCTCCCTTCAACACAACAAAGACACTTCCCCGCCTTATAGATATGATAGCAATATTTTGAAGAGACAATTAATGGCGATGACAGATTAATCAATGGATGATTTCAAAAACATTAATGATATTTCTGATGATAGAAAAGTTAGCATAGGGTAACATTTATGAACCAGAGTTGAATGAGTTATAAACCAAATCTTGGTTTTAAAAATCCTTGAGCATCCAGAAAAAGAAGACACGGGGAATGTAGTAGTGGTTGGCGGCGAAGGAACCTAAGAAGAAATTGTTGTTTCAAGTAAGTGCCCCTGAACTTGAATTGGTTTTCCTAGTATCCAAACCAGTTAAAATTGCAAGTAAGAATTAGGGTTTGGTTCATTCCACAAATTGATACTATGGAAATCACATCTAAAACACCTAAGGCTAAAAGACAAAAAATAGAAGCTCGGCATGCAAATAAAGATTTGATTGCTCAATGCCCTAGCTTTGGACCAAGGCCTAAAAGAAGTGTACAATTGAACCCCAGAGTGGAAAAATTAGAAGATAAACAAAAGTGTCTGGGTGACACATGGACTCCAATGAGGGGTTATGATATGTTCATATATCATTACAGAGAAATGTATAGGCACTAGCCTGTATCAAATCCATGGAGACTGAATTTGGTGAGATTAGTAGTACCTAATGTATTTGTTAATGTGGAATTGATTAGGGTACTTGCAGAAAGGTATGACCCACAGACACATATGATTTATTTCACAGACGAGTCTTCTTTTATTCCTATTACGAAGAATTATATTTCAGCAATTTTTCAATTGGACACAAGCATAAATATAAAATTCAGAATTAGAGGCCTTTTAGAAGAGTATCACAATATGGATACTAATTAAAATAAATGGAGGTTGCCTTTGCATAGACTACGCGCTGGAGGAAATCGACTCAAAGTATTCTTAGATGATGAATGCCCTCCATTCTTTGTGGAATTATTTGAAGAATATTTTTAGTATACTTACTACTCTATTTGTCAAGTTCTAGGTTTGGATGCTCCTGCCATGATCTCCATAGCTCCAATGGTTTTGACAGCTGATGTACAAAACTAAGATGCTAGACCATTTGATTATGCTAAATATTTGACAATTGATCTCAATAATGTCTCACCTCTATCAAAAATAATAATTAATGCATCCATTTCAAACATTATTCATTGTCCATGCATCTCATCCTACATGAAGGGCAAACCATGGGAATATGGAGTAATCATTTGAGAATAAAAGATATGGATGATAATGGAAACATTAAGCATGTCTAGATGTGGACTGCAATATGGGATAGCAAATGTGTTAGATCACATTATTTATACTTCGAAGAATATTTTGTAAGACCACTTTACAAGCTTCTTGGTCACCCCTGTGACTATAATTTGTCATTAGAAATACAAAAGTTTCTCTAACCTAAGGACAAAGATCAAAGAGGGAAATTCGACCATAATTGGGGAGACTGGTATGCTTGTGATGATTGTACTAAGATCTAGGTGTATGGTTTTGAAGGAACCGTGTTTCCCTTGCCAAAAATAGTTCTAGATAGGATAGCATACTTGGAAATTGTTAGGTAGATGGCTTATTCAAATTTTATGCATCTCAAGTGCTATAAAAAATAGTCAATCATGCCTAGTACACTTTGCTTTGGTGATTTTTCTATTGTCTCTGATAAAGGATATGATCTTATTGAAAACAAATTAGAACATTAAAATTTTCCAAAGGGAAATGAGAGAAAGGGATTCAATCCTAAATAGTTTATAAATAATGTCAAATTGAAACAAAAGTTAAAAGGATATCAATATGCGCTCTTTATAGATGATGACCTAATCAAGAACATTAATGGCAATGATAGATTAATCAATGGACAATACTCAAAAACATTAATGATATTTTTGATGACAGAAAAGTTAGCATAGGGTAACATTTATGAACCAGAGTTGAATGAGTTATAAACCAAATCTTGGTTTTAAAAATCATTGAGCATCCAGAAAAAGAAGAGATGAGGAATGTAGCAATGGTTGGCGGTGAAGGAACCTGAGAAGAAATTGTTGTTTCAAGTAAGTGCCCCTAAACTTGAATTAGTTTTCCTAGTATCCAAACCAGTTAAAATTACAAGTAAGAATTAGGGTTTGGTTCATTCCACAAATTGATACTATGGAAATCACATCTAAAACACCTAAGGCTAAAAGACAAAAAATAGAAGCTCAGCATGCAAATAAAGATTTGATTGCTCAATGCCCTAGCTCTGGACCAAGGCCTAAAAGAAGTGTACAATTGAACCCCAAAGCTGAAAAATTAGAAGATAAACAAAAGTGTCTGGGTGACACATGGACTCCAATGAGGGGTTATGATATGTTCATATATCATTACAGAAAAATGTATAGGCACCAGCCTATATCAAATCCATGGAGACTGAATTTGGCAAGATTAGTAGTACCCAATGTATTTGTTAATGTGGAATTGATTAGGGTACTTGCAAAAAGGTATGACCCACAGACACGTATGATTTATTTCACAGATGGGTCTTCTTTTATTCCTATTATGAAGAATTATATTTCTGTAGTTTTTCAATTGGACACAAGCATAAATATAAAATTTAGAATTAGAGGCCTTTTAGAAAAGTATCACAATATGGATACTAATTAAAATGAATGGAGGTTGCCTTTGCATAGACTGCGCGCTGGAGGAAATTGACTCAAAGTATTCTCAGATGATGAATGCCCTCCATTCTCTATGGAATTATTTGAAGAATATTTTTAGTATACTTACTACTCTGTTTGTCAAGTTCTAGGTTTGGATGCTCCTACCATGATGTCCATAGCTCCAATGGTTTTGACAGCTAATGTACAAAACCAAGATGCTAGACCATTTGATTATGCTGAATATTTGACATTTGATCTCAATAATGGCCTCACCTCTGTCAAAAATAACAATGAATGCATCCATTTCAAGCATTATTCATTGTTGATGCATCTCATCTTAAATGAGGGGTAAACCATGGGAATATGAAGTAATCATTTGAGGATAAAAGATATGGATGATAATGGAAACATTAGGCATGTCTAGATGTGGACTGCAATATGAGATAACAGATGTGTTAGATCACATTATTTATACTTTGAAGAATATTTTGTAAGACCACTTTACAAGCTTCTTGGTCATCCCTGTGACTATAATTTGTCATTAGAAATACAAAAGTTTCTCTGAACTAAGGACAAAGATCAAAGAGGGAAATTTGACCATAAATGGGGAGACTGGTATGCTTATGATGATTGTACTAAGATCCAGGTGTATGGTTTTGAAGGAACCCCATTTCCCTTGCCAAAAATAATTCTAGATAGGATAGCATACTTGGAAATTGTTATGTAGATGGCTTATTTAGATTTTATGCATCTCAAATGCTATAACAAATAGTCAATCATACCTAATACACTTTGCTTTGGTGATTTTTCTGTTGTTTCTGATAAAGGATATGATCTTATTGACAACAAATTAGAACATTATAATTTGCCAAAGGGAAATGAGAGAAAGGGATTCAATCCTAAACAGTTTATCAATAATGTCAAATTGAAACAAAAGTTAAAAGGATATCAACATATGCTCTTTATAGATGATGACCTAATCAGGAACATTGATGAACACCAGACAACTAGAGGAAGAGATGTATACAATAGAGTGATGATCGCTGAGGCTTGGAAAATGAATAATAATTCATTATACACAGGTGCTTTCCCTGAGGTTAAGGATCCTTTGGAAAAATTGGATAAATTACTTTTACATGAGGTTGAACTAACTAGAAATGTGCCACCTTCTATGTTCAAAGGAAGAAAAAATGCTCCTCTAATAGAAGATGTTATAGGAATGCAGGCTAAGAATGTAGTTCCACTCTGCCATATCTCTACAGAGCTCACCCTAGATGTTTGTTTCTTTGTTGATACACCTATGGTAAGTGAAGGAGAAATTGAAGGTGAAGTTGAATATGTACAAATAACTAAACATGTTATTGAAAAGTATGAGCCTCCACCAGAAAGAAATGTAGTTAAGATGGAATCCTCAAATCAGCTTTCTAATGATGTTAGGTGTCTTGCATGCCAAATATTTATTTCTGATGATTCTTTTGTTAACTCTCTAGAGTTTAGATCATTTGTTTCTGAATATAAAGGAAAATTGATAAGAGAAAAGATTAAGGAAATTACTCCTGAGAAAGAAGTAGAAGCCTTAAAGGAGTTGTAGGAGGAAGTGGATAAAGAAATGGAAAATATTACTGTAGAGAAAGGACTAGAATTACTACAAAATGCTGGTGTTATGATCCTCTTAGGCTTGGATATAACTTTTGCAATCGTATTTGATAGCTTCAGAAAGAGTAGAATAAAACCTTGAAATTGAGCACCGAAGTAGTGGATAAAATATACACAAGGTCAGGATACAATCCTGATAATGCAACTCTTTAGATTTGGGCTCTGTATCCATCAGAGAAGAGGCCAGAAATTATTGATGAACCACACAAAGTCTTTGGTCATCTTCTTGTACATAGAGTGGGAGATACTAATCTGATTGAGACTGCTAACCTGAACATTAATGTTGTCAAATTTACCAAAGCATAAATTGAAAAGTTAATGAAGGAAAATAAAAAAGTATGCTTCCAAAAATGAAACTTTAAGGCATGAAATAGCCAGGTATAAGAACAAATTGCCATATTCTTCAGGCTCTTACCCACAAGTGTTGGATCAGGATGATAGGCTATTAGAAGTAGTGACTGAGAATGTAGACTAGAAAAATAAAGTTGAAAAGATTCAGAAGAAATTTGACAAATTGGGTGAAGAAATGAAGACTATTAAGTTTAAGATCGTTTCAGAACTAATAAGAAAAAGGTTTGAAAAGGTACTTGTAAAATCTAACATATTTTGGATAACTTACACTAAAACTTACACTGTTCTCCAAGAACAAAATAGATTACAACACAAAATGATGGAAAAAAGGGAAGAGCTAATAGCTAAAGAAGATATTGATTGTCAAATACTTAAGACTTGTGACAAACTGGTTGATATGCACAATCGATTCCATATTGTACTTACATAAGAGCTTGGTGAATTTGATCAACCACTAGATATCCTTTTTCCTATTTTCTTCAGTGATATAGGTGATCTCAAGGAAAAGAGTGTATGGAAGGATGAATTGGCTTAGTTTCTTCCTTGAGCCCTCAACCTGGTAAATGATGAATTGATGGTGGTGGATAACACACATTTGCAGCTGGAAGGAATGTTTTCTTTGGAATTCGCTATGAAGGACTTAATTGCCACCATTGATACATATGACAGTGAAAGATACATTAAACATCTTTCCTACTTTAACCTATTCATTGCACGAGCGATGTACAGACAAAGAGCCTCATCAGATCCAAGAATAGCTATTCGTGAAGATGAAGATTGCAGAATTTTTTATGTTTACAAAAACATTTAATTATGTTTAATTTCATGTTAAAAGTAAATGACATTAATGAACAGTTGTGTCTTTTAAAATATAACAGTTTGTAGCTTGTATGCTTCCTTCTTTTTATATAAGAAGGAAACCAAGATCGAAGAAAAGTAGTAGTAGATAGTAGGAAATCAGGGAGAATGGGATTTTGAGAAGCATACATTGTAAAAGAAATTTTTTGAACAAGTAATAGAAAGAAAGCATTGAATTGGTGGCCAAATTCTGGTTTCAATTGTTTCTTAATTTTATTGGTAATGTTATTTGGTTGTCTCCAACTTGTATTTTCCTTTCTATTTAAATCAGTTTATCAAGCATATTTCTAGTTTATCAAAGCACATTTATTGTTTTTGTGTGAATTTTTCAATGGGTTTCTTCAAGAAAGAATTAAAATTCCTTTAAGTAAATCATAGTAGTCTAGAAAAATCCAATTGGATAAATAAGTAGAGCCTGAATAACAACTTTCTTGCATGTTTATGCAAGTCATAAACAATCTATGTACCAAACAATTAGAGTTATAGCTAGAGGGAGGTTACATATCTTTTAGGGTTTGGACTCTATTGCCTGGTGAAGAAAAATACACTAGTCATTTACTATTAAACTCGTTCCCTGTACAATATCATTTTTCATATATTGATTTGATTTTTTGTTGTCAGGGTAGAAATAGGAGTAGAAGATAAATCTGTATTATAGCATCTATTTCAGACCTCATGCCAGTGTGGAATAGAGTATGAAAAGAATTGTATGAAGGTTATAATATGCTAATCAATCACCAACAAATCTAGTGGTGTTAGAAATCAATTGGTGAATAAGGTATACCTACCTAGGCATAGCAGAGCCTAAAGTGTAGGGAATTTCAATCATTTTGATTGATTCTATCAGTTGGCCAAATCAGTTATTAGACCTGATCACAAAGTTTGGCATCCTTTTAGGGTTTGGTAATCTATAGATTTGGGAACCAACAATACTCATACAAAGATTTAAAAGAAGAATAACATGAAGATGCCATCATGAAATGTTTTGAAGCAACAATGTCCAATAAGTTTTATTCATTTATCAAATACCAACAATATGAAAGTGAGACTATTTCGCACCAAAGCACTTGTTTGAGGAAAATGGGTACTAAAAGACACACAGGATTCACAACAAACAAAGTGGTTAGGAGGAAAGAGTATTACACAACAAGGAAGAATAAGTGATTTTAAAGGTTTTGATCAAAAAGACATGAATGAGGTGTATAAACACTTAGTGTTGAAATACACACTGTGTAATTAAAAATATGCAAATTTTCACACAATATTGTGAAATAATGCAAAATTTTCAAATGACCAATGGATGTATGTTTGAAAAATGAATGTAAGATCTGAAATGCAAGATATTTATGACAAATGCAATGAAATAAAGCAAATCTATGCTTGTTTATGAACCTAAAATGCTCAAATTCTTCACTTTTTTCAATGTAAATGCGGTAATGATGCAAATGTAAATACTAAAACACATAATGATAAACCACTATAGTCCAAAATCAGATTTGAAAGAGTGTTTAAATGGGTAACAAAATCTAAAGCAAGATTTTAATTACAAACCCTAGCTTTTAAAATTACTAGGTTATATGAAAAATGCAAAATGCAAAATTTCAAGAAAAACCCTAACAAATGAAAGATACAAGTGCAAGGTAAATGATGATAAAAAGATGAAATGCTATAATTTATCTTAGATATGATGTAAATATCATAAAAGTAAATTTTTTCAATGATATGAAAGGAAAATAGTGCAAACTATGCCTTAATGCAAGCCAAAAATGCTTTTTTTTTTATTCAAGATTTTTGAATGTATGATGATGAATATGATATGAATGAATGCCAATCTGGTTACAACACTCATAAAGATGCAAGTGTAGTAAAAACATAGGTTCACCAAAATGTTATATATGAAAAGTGGGAAGGATGATGATTGGTAGTGTTTTAGATAGATTCAATCAAACCCTCCTTTCACATATATCATTCAAGGACATAAACAGAGTCAAGTCATTTCTCTTGCAAGAGGACTAAGCTACAGGCTTGGTGTCAGTATGAAATGATAAGGAAAGATGGAATGTATTGATAAATTTGTCAAACCCTAATCTGATTTAGACTTAAACCCTAATTATATGATGAAACATGACAAATGATCGCACAGAAAGGCACTAAATGCAGATTAGAAACATACTAGGATTTAGATTTTGGAAAGCGGGAAATTTGGGGACATTGGGGCAAGCACCCAAGTCTAACAGGGCACTTTTTATGTAGATCTAGAACTGTAAGCTGATGAAGACTACAACCTACTTCAGAGTTTCTGACAACGGCAATCAGGAGGACATGGGAGCGGGTGCCCTTGTCCAAAAAGGGATATTCTATACTATTTTCTTTAGATCTTGAATCTTTATCCTCTGCTCTAATCTCCTACAACTCCTCTCTGCAAGATCCTGTACCTATAAATTGCAATCACAAGAGAGGTGTTGGGGGTTGTGGTGTTTAGGACCTCGCCTCAGTCAAGCCCCAGAATGGTATTCAAGCCTTCCAACATCATTGTTAGATAGAGTGTGTGTCCTTCATGGACAGAGGAAAAATCAAACGATAAGATACATTGATTGAAACACAAAGTAGATATTACCTTGAAGGTGAAAGCCCTCATGAAGATGAAGTGCCTTCAAATCATGAGGAAATGTGTTGATGGAGCCAAATCTGCAACAAACACATACAAACACAACATAATTCTACTCTACAACATAATGAATGCCTTGAATGCTCTTTGCTTGGTGATCATAAGTTTGCTTTAATCAACTAGGAGTAAAATGAAGTCTTAAACATGTTTATATATGCATTCCCGCTAACATTTGTAATTCAAATTGAAAAGGCTGACAAAGGGAAACCTTTTAACAGTCAAAAACTGACACTTTAAAATTTGGGTCCTGGCAAAATAGGTCTGGACTAGGGCATGGATGCCCAAGTCCATAGGCCTATTTTTTGTCATGATTCACATTTAGTATTGGCCCCTAAGCACCATTTGTCATGGGTATCAGGGGATTTTGCTTTGGGACAAGTTTTACACATGCATGATTAATCTAAGGGGACCTAGGAGCTAAACTAAGAGGTAAAAAGTCCTAGGGGGACATTTTACAACATAACATTTAGCCCCAAATTTAATGTATGTATGATCTTACGATCCATACATGCATTAAAGTATAGTCAAAAACACACCAAACATGCCAGTCACATGAAGCTAAGGCATACACAAAGATTGAGGAACTATTTCTAGCCCCCAGTCTCAGGTAAGCACTAGAAGACACATTAAAGGCATGCAAGACACAACTAAGACAATAGGAAGCATGCAAAACATGGTGAATACAGTGAAGCACGTAAAACATGATGAAGACATGAGAGCAGTCATGGAAAACACAATGAATACATTAATATAACATTTTCATATATGAAATAAAATCCTAAGGGGCAGGGGGAGTTCATTGCTATGCCCTTGAAACTACCAAAAACATGCAATACAAACCCAAAATGTAGGGGGAGCTCATCACTACACCCTTGATACTACACTAGGGAAAAACATGCCAAATAAAACCTGAGTATGGGGGGAGCTCATCGCTACACCCTTGATACCACACAAGGGGGAAGACACGCCAAACAAAACTTGAGTATGGGGGGAGTTCATCGCTACACCCTTGATACCACACATGAGAGAAGACACATAAAGAAGACACACAGAATACATGAGCACCGTATAGCATGTCATAGACATACTATACATCTTATAGAAGGAAAATAAGAGCGATGGGAAGAGCTTATTACTAAGTCCCACCATCTAAAACATGTTACAAACACACCTGGCAATTGAGCTTATGCTACAACAATTGCCAAAGACACGCTTAAGGGAGGATAGCTCAAGATCCAACCCCACCTCTAGATGAGGACTTTGTATAAAAGGATGTGCACTAGCTCAAGAGATACACCATCCTGCTTTCTGTAGAAGGGTTTTTTATAAAAGGATATGCACTATGTCAAGAGATACGCTATCCCACCTTATGGAGAAGGCTTTTGATTGCAATTTAGATAAGGATGTGCAATAGCTCAAGAGATACAACATCCTGCCTCGCGGAGAGGGCTTACAAACACACTTCATTAGTGCCAAAATCATTAGGCAATACCATTATATATGCCCCAACTTTAAGGTGGTTGATGTCGCTTTCCAATATCAAGCACATTAAGGTAGAGAGAAAACACGTAAAGGAACCAGAGCTCTCACAAAGCCCATGCCCCTGAGGTGACATGTGCTTATGATCACTGAATGTTCCCACAAACACATTGATATAATATGTTAAGATAAACAACAAGATTAAATCATGAAAGATATGCATGAAAACAGTCACATCAAGGACCAAGGCTATACTCACAGGTTTGGAGTCGAGTATAACTATGGGCTATACTGCAAGTACCTTGGAACTGAGTATAGCAACTAGGTAGAATCATTGAAGAAGGTAAACAATAAAATGAGAGAGGAGAAAAAGTGAATTAGGAACACCATGTCAGAGGATTTCCCCAAAACACCCTCCGCAATGCTATGCCCCTAAGGCATGACACATAACAATAAAATAGAGGAGAGGCAAGATAGAAGAATGATGAAACAAATAGAAGAATGGTCACAACAGAGGTGATCTCCCAGGTATCCTTGACCTTACAAGAGTATCAAGGGTCATCCTAGGAGACCTAACCAACATATAGCATAGCATGGAGGAATACAATACAATGCTAACAACATATATATCTAAGAGGATGCCACCCTTGAGAGCAACTAGAATAGGTGCTACATCAAGTGTGGCTAGAGGGTGGAGAAATACTTACCTGATTCAATGGGATATTTCCTGGTAGACAATCCTTGTCTATCAGCTCAAGATATCTCACATGTAGTTTTGGTCTTGTTGATATTGTATTGACATTAAGTTTAGGATGATGGTAGGCTTTGGTGGGCTTCATAGAGCAATATCCAATACTGGCCTATTGGTTATGATGTTAGTCAAAAACACACATAGATAAAGAATTGCAAATCAAACCTATATCATCTTGAAAGATAGGATGAATCCAAAGAATTCATGATTCCAAGTCTCTATTGATTAGATCGTAATCCACTGATGTTGCTCATTGATTTGATGTGCCTTGCTATTTTCCATTCAAGGGGCCTTACGTTTCTGATTTTAGAACTAATGCTTGAACATTTGGTTTTCTACCTGCTTTCTATAAATCTTTTAATAGACAAGGTTAATCCTACTGTATTTAACAAATGACGAAGATATTTTCTAAGTTTGGTCAATTATTCTTATCATCAACTGCTATTGATTGATTTTCACCTCTTGTACTTATAGGAAGATATTTGCACGATTTCCATTAGAATTTGTAAGTATTTGCATGATATTTTCAATTGTGTGTGCTATTTAACTCAATATGCTATGAATATTCAGTTTTCTATGGGATATCAACATATTTCTTTGGATTTGCTTTAGATTTTCTGTGAATTTTCAATTATGATGATGATTTTGAATGAACTTAAACAAATTGTATGAATGCTTGCTAAACTTTTACTAAAATGGTTGAATCTTTAGCTATTGGTCCACATACATTCCAGATACTATCATGAGGAGAAGATAATCAAACCATAAGGTCACCAGGATGTTCCACAGCTAGGTATGGTTGATGCTAACTTCAATGGACAAGGAATGAAAGCAACATGCACAACATGAATTGCACTCCAAGGGATGCAACAAATCAAAGCACAAGTCAAGAATTCATCCATAGATTACTCAAAATTTACAATTGTATGTAATCTAGATCTTATTCTTCATTAAGTATGCAATAGACATGTACATTTACATTCATCTTTGAGAGTTAGTTCTAAGACTTCAGCAATCTAATCTTAATTAAGTTTCGAATGAGTAAAAATGCACTCCATCTCCTATTTATAGAATAAAGGGAGGAGGTGATTACAAGGATCCTATGATCATGATTTATCAATTAAGATCAATGGTTCACATTTTCCCTTAACTAATTCAACATTACATGTGGCACAAGTTGCCAGCTAGCAACCATCTGGTATTACTCCATGCACATGATCATGTGCATCATATTCATTCTTCATCCTATTCATCAGTGGATAAACTTTCTTCTGTAGGTACACTTATTTGTCCCCTGATGGGCTCATATACTTTCACTATTCTTTCAATTTCCCCTCCATCTTGGACTTTAGCCTTCTTGACTGCATGCTCTTGTGATTCAATCTTTGCTTGTAATGCAGACCATTTATTCTTTCTGCTCTTCAGCATCTCATTGTAATTTTCTAGTTTATCCTTCATCCTCATGGTCTTATTGATGATGTCCTCTAATAGATGGTTGAGAGGGTCATCTGTAGCAAGTTTGAAATTATCTTAGAAAGCCTTAACTGCAAAGTCCTCATCCTGATTTTCAATCTTTCCTTCTACCCTTTCTTCTAGTGCCTCCAAAATTTATGCCTCATCAGACAAGAGCTTGTGCAATTTGACACTAACATCCCTCGTCTTTGCATTGCATTTCTTCAATATCTCACTCTTAAATTTAGCATCCTCATACCATATGCTCAGCAGTTTGGATGTTTGATTATTCAGTACCTTATTAGATATCAAACATTGACATCTATATGTTTCATTTCTGACAGGGTAGACAGTTGTTTCTCAATCATAATTGACCTTTGCACAACCTCCTTTTGTAGTTTGTCTCCCTTGCTCTTCATTGTCCTTAGCAAGTTCTAGTTATTGAGAGAGGTCTTTATCACTTTCTCTGCATCTGCAATAAATTGGATGAACCAATTGTCCATCATGTGTGCCTTATGTTTCATGATATCCAGTCCAGTGACTTCATCCTGTGATATAATAGTTAGAGGGGTAGAAGTGCTGACTGACAGATTATTTGGGTCTATCAACCCCTTTATGAATGCATGCAATTGGGCAATGTGCCCCTTGTGCACCTTATTTTTGCTCTTTTCTCTTTCCACACTCTTCAATAAAGAATCAATAATATCCTTGGTCTCCTGGCCTTCTTGTTCTTCAATAGCAAAGCCCAAATCAATAGTGGTCATCTAAAATTCATTAACACTTATTTCTCCCTTTGCTTTGGCTACCATAGGTATAGCTATCTCAGCTATCCTCCTACCTATTGTTGAATCTCTCTTTATAGCTGAAGTGGCCCTAGCTCTTCTTCTAGGTCTAATTGTATTGGTTGTGAACAATGAAGTAATATCAAATTTAGGTGCCACATTAAGGGAAGGTGCCTATACCTCTTGCTATAACCAATATGGTACCTCATCAGTAGACCCCCGTTGGCTGGTATGTTCAATTTGAACATTCTATGTTCCTATGTTCTAATCCACTTTTGGTGGTGATTGGTGCTTCTCTTGTTCACCGAGCACTTCCTCTTCATGCTCTTCTTCACGAGTAGGGACCTCTTGTGTATCTTCTTCAACTTTATCCTTCTCCCCTTGTGAAGGTGATGGATCTACATGAGCATCAAGATTGCTTTGTTCTATCATTCTTTCTTGATCTTTATGACCTTCATTAATACTTTCTTTCTTTTCCTGGTCATCACCCATCTAAGAGCTTTGTTCCCCATCCTTTGATATACTTGCTTCATTAAGATCTTGGGGTCTTTCTACTTCTATCTGTTGTGTGGTTACACAACACGCCTCATTTTGACTTGGCAAAATAGGGACCCAACTTTTTTGGCTTGTTTTGTGCTTTCTGGCGGTCTAGTAAAAGTAAGTCATGCAGATCATCATGCATTGAAAGGCTGGGTAAGTGATCATCATGAAGTCAATTTGTCAAATTTCATATTTTATTCTAGCAACCTCATATTTAGAAAGAGCATTAAATTCCATGCAGGTTTGTCTTTTGCATCACCCTGATATTCGTCAGGATGTGAAAGTTATGAAAGGTCAAAGTTTGAGTCAAACTTGATATTTACAAGGGGAGGATCATATTTCGTAACATCATTCATATTATAGAAGGTCACCCCAATCTAATTTATCACCTGACAAATCATGCAGTCCAAATAACTGGACGTCAATTTTAGGTGATAGTAACCTTTACCCGTCAACAGCCTCATGCATTTCGCGAGGATCATATTTTCAATGTAACCCGATATTTCGTAATATCCTCCTGCTGCAAAATATCCTCCTAAGCCAATATCCTGATGATGTCATTAAAGTCTGATAAATGAAGAAACAAACATGAAGATGACATCATCATCATCTTTACCTCCCAGGGGGATATCTCCTGAACATGATCCTGCTCAACAAACATGACATGACGTCATGATGCCTTAGCGATATAAAAAGTGAATATCTGGGTGACGTCATCCTGATATTCTGAAAGAGAGACATATAAGCTTGTTCGGTCATCATCATCTTTGAAACATCATCTGATATACTGAAATATCCTCTTGATGTACTAAACATAACCAAAGGGTGTGTTCATCACCCGATCTTGTCACGATAGTTATTCCAAACTGAAAGAGGAGGATCAAATTAAACTCGAGATGATATTTGTGAATATCATCCTATCTTTTGAATATCATCCTGACATACGAATATCACCCCGCTCCTGTTGCCGCCATTAACATTTAATGTGCATAGATATGGTAGGTAGTTCCGGCCGACTACAAGACCCGATGGAACAGCTGGCGAAATCCTGAGTTTCCGTGCAGAAAATCAACGAATAAAATCTAATTTGTTAGGATTGCCCTAATTTCACCCTAAGTGCATGGTTAAAATGGTGAATTCACCATCATTTCATGTTTACCTTGCAATAAAATTATTTTTACAGAGCACCAGCTTCCATACTCTCATACCAGCGACCCTTGTATGAAATGAGCTTATAGACCGGAGGAAGTGCGTGATCATCAACAGAATTAAGATCACTTCTAGAAATCCATTGGTATAGAAGGAAACTTGCATATCTAGGTAAGTAAATGAAACCCTCATCATGTTGTTTCTGTAATAGTCAGGTATGGTGTTGTTAATCTAAAGTTCTAGTTTATATCTACCCCATGATAAGTTAAATGTTGAAGAGATACAGTAGACATGATGATTAGTAGAATTAATTGTTATATACATGCATGTGAGTATCCATTGTAAGACAAGATTTTGTTAATTGCAGGCACCCATGGCTGACAAGAGGTTAGCTAAGTGTGAAGAAGAATTCAGTAAGCCCATGTTCTCATCTTAGAGCGGCGTCTTGTTCAAATATGGTGCAATTACAGATACCCATCAGAGGAATACCGATTTAGAGGCCTGGTCAGCTAGGCTAAATGATGAGAAGAACAAAAGTACTGTGCTAGATGCGGTATTCGTGTCCGAAATGTGGAATGCCACCGGTTTCCCATACTCCATGGAGTCTCCAGAGCTGGTTATTGAATGTGCTAGGAATTACAATCCAGAGACCAGGCAGTTCATGAAGCATGGGAGAATATATGCAAACCTGTCCATCAAGGGTCTCTCTCAGACATTTGGACTGCCATTGGGCAAGAACGTTAAAAGTGTGGACCTGAAGAAATCTAAAAAAGAGTATGAAAATAACAAGAAACAAGCCAGGAAGAATATGTATCAATGGAGGGCTAAGAACAACACATATCCTGCAGCCACCAAGCTTCCTGTGCACTTATTCAAATATGATTTTAGTGATGAGTACCAATACATGATTGCACTGTTGAGTAGAGTAACAGGCTAGCCTGATGCTGGTAGTTTTAAAGACTGGATGTACGGTGTGATAATGATGTGCATATATTCAGATATCAACCCACTATGGGGCTAGCTAATAAGTGATGCTCTGCATGAGCAGCTGATGAACCTAGGAGGTTCAAATTGTGCTTTCTATATGACATCATACATTGTCTACTCCTGTGCTTATAAAGGCACATTTGATGCATTGGTTATAGATGGGAAGGTCACAGGCACAATCAATGCTATGCATATTTGGGATCATCATCCCCAGCTACAAAGAGCTAATTACCTCCAAGATTACAAACTGGTAAATGATGCATTCTCTATGCATCTGGTAAGAACCATGGAGGAGGACAGAACAAAGAGGTTGAGCATGGAAGCTCAAGAGATAATTTACAGGCATGGAGCCTGGTATATACAATTTGCCACATTCTCCTACATGAGGATTGAGGGTTTTGAGGGACATCCCCTCATGCTGCCAAGGTATCCCACTGATGCAGTGATACTAATGGAATTTATAAGGCAGAGCTCCACAATGTTGAAAACATACAAGGATGCACGGAAGCTGCCACCAATTTTGTTTCCAGTCACCATTGGCTGGTACATGTGCCCAGATTCGAAGAACATAAAGAAGGTGATGGTCACCTTGAATAAAATGAATCTATAGCCTTTTCCACTGATAAGACCATATGATCCTTATGGCAGGATGCAGAAAATAATAGGAAAGCCTATTCACCAGAAGCACCTAGAAGACTTCTGGGCTGACTGTGAAGATGAAGCAGAAGCAAGAAGAAGAAGATATCAAAGGTTAATATTGAATCAAATCAGAACCTTTGACTGCATCCCCATTCCTCAAGAATTGAAGAAAGATGATGACAGGATAATTGCAGATGAATATGAAGAGAAGAAGATATACAATGATACTATCTCTGCACCTGAGCTCACCATACAAGAGGATATATCCTTGGACACCTTCATTGCCAAGACCATACAGTTAACTCAAGCCTAGGTTGATGAATAGATAGAGGCATTGAAGAAGAAGTGTGTTGCCATTACGGTGGACAACAAAAAGAAGGGGCAAGATATTCATGATGGGGAGTATGATGACTTCATAAATGAGAAGAGAAAGTCTAAAGGAGATAGGCTCCCTCCACAACAACAACAGAGCAAAAGACCCCCAAGGGGCAAGAAGGTAGATAATGAACCCAAAGGGGTTATTATTGAAAAAGTAGTGTTTATAGTTGAGGAGGCAGTAGCATCAGGATCAGGATTAGGATCAGGATCAGCATCCCCTCCACGGACAAGAAAACAAAAGTCCAAGAAAGGTAAGATAGCAGAGGCTGAAATTACTGAGACCCAAGAAGAGGGTCAATCCTCAAGGAAACCAGATGAAGAGGATATCCTCATAGAGGAAGAGCCTGAGGAAGAAGAGGCTCCTTTGTTATTCAAAAGAAAAAGAAGAGCTCCATAGGTGGTGGTGTCTACCCCACCTAAGAAACTAAGAACCTCCATGAGGGGTGAAATAAGACAATCCCCTACATTGTTACAAGGAGCAGGTAGTGAAGTGCATAGGGAACTTCAGCATAATGTTCCACTTCCTACCATCGTCAAGTTCAAAACTGAGCTTGTAGAAGAACAGATGAAAGAAACCTCCCAAACACAAGTAGGAGGTCACATCTCACTGGAGGAGACAATAAATTTGTCTGATGATGAAGTTGTGAAGGAAGTAGCTTCACAAAAGATGGAAACCCTTGCTGCAGATACACACATGACCCCTCACAAGACTCCACCAATTCAAACTATACTGGAGGAGATAAAGCAAGTGGAAGTTGAAAAAGAAAAGAGCCCAGAATAGATAGCCCAAGAAATGGGGCTAGATACACTAATTGTAGAAGTGACAAGTCCTGTAGTGGTAGACTTAATAGGAAAACAAGATGCAAGTCCTAAACATCCAATAGGCACACCTGACAAAGAACAACATACAGAAGAATTAAAGATGGCAGAATCAGAGGGCCATACTTCAGAGACAAGCCAACAAGATACATCAGCGGAACCTGTTATAGAAAAGGTTCAAGAAAAGAAGGCTGATGAGAAAGATGTAGTAGAGGATCCTATTGCTAAGGTTCAAGAAGTAAGCGGTACAGGTGCAGAACAAATCGCGGTTGCAGAACCAACATCAGCACCTAAGGAGACTTCCCAAATATCCACTACTGTGAATGTTCCTCAACAGGAGGAAAAGTCAAAAGTGGATGAGGTAATAAAAGAAAAGGATCATGATCATCATGATCAACATATAGATACATCACAAGATCCTCCACCTCAGGAAGATGCTCCTCCGGAGAAAGAAATTCCTCAATAGGAGGATGTGCCACATGATCAACATCAAAGTGAGCATCATGAAGAAGAATCGAGAAAATCACCTTCTCCATCACATATGCTGACAGAAATAGGAGATAAAGCTGAACATCATGATGATGTAGAGAAACATGATCAGGTACCTCCATGGTTGGAGAAACAAGTAAATGCAGAGGTAGAATTTGATGTATCTACCTTATTTTCTGAGAATATAGTAAAACCAAAGAGGAAGGCCAGAATGACTTCGGCCATCAAAAGGGATCCAACAACTGGGAGAAGGACTGCACAAATTGTAGTACCTACTGTAGAGAAAGAAAAAGGTAAAATTACCTTAGACGAGTTTCAGATCAGTACATTGGACTTAGGGTTTGCCAATGAAGACCAAGAAGGTCAAGAAGGCAAAGATATTATTGATTCTTTAATTCAGAAAGTGAAAAGAGAGAAAAAGAAAAATAAGCAACACAAAGAGCACATTGCTTAGTTGCATGCCTACATAGGATGGCTGATTAATCCTGAGGATACTTCAACTAAACATGCAGTCCCATTGACTACTATTTCTCAAGAGGAGGTAAATAAATTAGATCTCATGAAACATGAGGCATCTGTACAAAGGAAATGGATGTTATCCACATTGGATAATGTGGAGGAAGTGGTAAAATCCTATTTGAAGAGATGGAATACTCTCAGTGACTCCAGGACAAAGGTAAATAAATTGCAGATGCAGACAGGCAAAAGGTCTTTCAAATTGGAAAAGGTATTAGACATCCTGGGGGAGATAAGGAGAATAGATCCTCAGCTACTCATCAACAAACAGGTACTGAATAGTAATACAGCCTTGTTGGTTGATATATGGTATAAGGACATTCAATTTGAATGTGGAGTACTTAAAAGATGCAATAATAAACTGAGGGATATCAGCATGAAGTTGCATGATTTGATGTCTATTGAGGCAGAAATGTTGGAAACACTGGAAGGAAAAGTGGAAGGGAAAGTAGAGAATCAAGATGGGGAGTTTGCCATCAAATCTTTACACGGCAACTTCCAATCAGTGGCTGATGATCCACTTGTTCACTTGACAGAAGAAGTCATAGATAAAATAATGAGAATCAAAGTCAAGATGGAAAACTACAATGAGACACTGAATAACAGGAAGAACAAGCTGGATAGCAGCAGACACAAATACGAGGCACACAAGCACGCCATCATCAAAGCAAAGACTTAGGATGGTGGGGAAATAGATAAAATTGTGCAGTTATATGAACAGGTCTGGAGTTTCATGCAGCCTCATATGCAGGTTAATCATGATGATGATGATGAAAGTTCAGGAAGTGATGCACCTGGTGAAGAAGCACATGATTCCAACAAAGTAGATGATGATGCATCCTAGAGTAAATATTAGCATCTGATACTTAGTGAAGATAAGTTTTTTAGATAGTTGCCAGCTAGCAGCTTGTGCCATTTTGTAAGGTTGACATAGTCAAAGGAAATATTGACCGTGGATATACATGTACAAATCAAGATCGTTGATCTTTTTGTAATGGATTCCTCACCTTATTCTATAAAAGGTGCAGGAATGCCTCTTTTTGAACATTCAAAACTTAATTGAAATCTGTCTATTGAAATATTCAGGGCTCATTTCAAAGCTTTTTGTATACCTTTGTATCTTTGCATACTTAGTGAATGAGAAGACTATTTTTGGTTACAATTCATAGTAAATCTTGAGTAATCAGTGTATGAATTCTGGATTTATGTGGTGATTTGCTGCATCCCTTGGAGTGCATGTCTACTTACATATGTTGTTTTCATACAATTCCTTTGAAGTTAGCACCTACTGTATCTAGCTGTGGAATGTCCTGGTGAACATATGGTTTGCTTTTCTTCTCCTCATGACTGTATCTGATATACATGTGGTTCAATAGCTGAAGATTCAACATTCATTTAAAGCATTTCTTTCAATTTCTTTAAATTTTAGAACATTTCACTATCATAATTGCAAATAACTGAATATCTAAAGCAAACAATACAAATATGTGGACATTTCGTAGATAAATGGAAATATTTAGCATATTTGAAGCTGAAGCATGTATTATTGATGAATATCATGCAAATATTTGAGTATAACTATATCATTTGATCAAATAACTGTATAAAATGACCTCTCTATGAAGAATCTTTGCAGAAATAGTGTCATGATGATGAACTCTATGTAAGGCCCCAAAATGGAAACAACAACATACATCAACCTCTGAGTAACGTCAGAAGATTAAGACCTAATCATCAGAGACTTGGGATCATGAATTCTCTGAATTCATTATATCTTTCAAGATGAATAAAGGTTAATGTGTACTTTTATTCTATGTTTGTTTGTGACTAACACCATGACCAACACTATCTTGTCTGGCTCTTCTTCAGGTAGCTGCTCATTACTATGACCATACTGTTGATCAGCTATCTCTTCTTCCTCCATTTGTACATTCACTTCTATTTTTCTTAGTTCAAGAGGTGCATCTTTATCTTTATTTGGGTCATCCTCACCCTAATATGCCAGATCTACTGCAGCCAAACTGGTAACCTAATTTACTAATTATGTCAAACCAATCTATTGTGCTACTATCTCAGGATTACCCTCTATAATCTCCTCTTCATCAACCTTTCATTGTGTCATTGGAGTACCATGAGGGGTCATCTTAGTATTCTTCACTAGTACCTCCATAGGACTACCTAATATTTCACTCACAACACTATCATCTAATAAATCTACTATCTAATCTAATGGAAAAGGCACATTATCCTACCTACTTTACCATTCTTTTCTCTATTCTCTAGCCATTTCTGTCTTGAAATGCATAATATTAGGAATGGGGACCTCATGTTGCAAAGTTCTTTTGATGCCCTCACCACCAATTCCTTTCAATATTATGGTGGGATTCCTTTCTATTGCTCCCCTCATTGCAGATGCTTATTTTTGAGGTGCCTCTTGAACTTTCTTCTTCTTCCTGCGTATCAGGAGATCATCATCATCTGTACTTTCTCCTTCCTCTATGATAGTTGGAGTAGGCTTTGGAACATGCTTTAGAGTAGGCTCTTGTTTCTTTGTAGGTGCATAAGAAGTAGCTGCACCAGAAGTAGAGGTTGTATCCTCCTTAGGCTGGGTATGTTGTATGATTGTCACCCCACCAACTTGATTATTCTTCTTTGATTTACTCTACTACCTCTCTCCCTTTGATGCTCTCTTTTCTTTGAGGAAGTCATCATACTCCTCATCTATTAACTCTTTTCTTTTCCTCTTATTGTCAATTGTGAGAGCCATCCCCTTTTTCTTCAACTTAGTAACCTCTGCTTCCACCCAGTCCTTGGTTAATGATATAACCCTTTGGGTTATCTGTTCCAATGAGGTCTCTTCTAGCCAGTTCTAGTCAAGGGAGGATATGGTCTCATTATATATTCTTTTAGTCTCATACTCCTAAGACATGATATTCCCATCATCTTCATGTAGTTGCATAGGTACTAGTATGTAGTCAAATGTACAAATCTAGTTTAAAGTTAGCCTTTGGAATCTCCTCCTTCTCACTTCCACTTCATTGTCACAGTCAACCCAATAGTCTTCTAAATGCATCTGATGCATTGGCTTCTTGCTTAATGCTTGCATCCTGCCATATGGGTCATATGGCCTGGCTAGTGAGAAAGGTTGTAATGACATCAACTCCAGTTCCCCTATTGCATCCTTGACACTTTCTTTGTCGGGGCACATGTACCATCCAATCATGATTGGGAATAAAACATTATGAATCTTCCCTCTTTCAGTGTAGGCCTCAAATGCATGCAATAGCTCCATCAGGATGACCTTATTAGTAGGATACCTAGGCAACATAAGAGGATGTATAGTAAACCCCTCTATCCTGATATAGGTGAATGTGGGGAATTGGATGAACCAAGCCCCATGCTTGTATATCATGGCTTGAGCTTCCATGCTAAGCCTCTTAGCTCTATCCTCTTCCATGGTTCTTACTAAATGCATGGAGAATGAATCATTTACTCTTCGATAGTGTTGGAGAGAGTCCCTCTATTTTAGCTATAGATAATGGTCCCATATGTTGACATCTCCAGGGTTACTTCCAACCCTGCCCACTGCTTGCAGTCCACTGAATATGCCTTTGAATGCACATGCATAAATGACATAAGAGGACATGTGGAACATGTTAGCCTTTCCTCCTAACTTTCTCATTCCTTCATCAAGGCTATCACTTATGATCTTAGCACACTGGGGTCTGTCATTCATATCAGCTACCATTTTCATGAGCCCATACATCCAGTTCTCAAATGTTCCAGCATTTGGCCTTCCTGTCATGTGACAGAGCATCACCATCATATATTGAATCTCAGGTGCAAAATCAAACTTATACATATGCACAGGCAAGTTTGCAGCATCCTTATACATGTTGTCATTGGCTCTCTAGGAATACATAACTTTCCTGCATTCCTTCTTAGTTTTATTGTACTTCTTCTCCATTTTCTCTAGGTTTATTCTGCAAACCTGAGGGTCCTTGGGCAAATTGAAGGCTGTAGTGATGCCTTTGACTAAAAAATCTGCATATATCTGACCATGTTTCTCCATTTTCCTGGTGTTGGTATTGTAGTTATGTGCACATTCAACCACCAGCTCTGTAGTTTCCATTAGATAGGGAAACCCTCCTGCATGCCACATGCCTAAATTGTAAATGTTGATAAGCAAGGGATCTCCACTTCCCTTTTCTAACCTCTCCATCCATTCATCTAGATCAGTATTTCCCATATCAGTATCATTTACCTGGCCATATCTGAATTCAACTCCCTCTGGTTGTATGCACATGGGTTTCAAAAATTATGTATTTGATCTATTCTTGTGGAGCACCATTCAATCCTACAATAAAGCACATGCATTTCTTACCCTAACATATCATATGATCATGCAATTCTTTCGATAATACAAATATCCTGATGATTTTAAATCTTCATTCAATATATTTCATGCATCATCACATCAATTTATTGTGGTAAAAAAACTTTTACCTATCCATTTTAACCATAAATGACAAAAGAGGATTTTGTTGTTACATACCTGATATTCACTACCATTTTTACTATTTGATTTATATCTGGATGCACATGCTTACCCTGCAGACACCTTTCTCCATTCATCGTTCGAATCCGCACACGTCTTGTTACTTTTGCAATTTACAGTATTATAGCTTAATTCACACAGTGACTCTATAATTCCATTTGAACACTTGGTAAATTCAAAAATGACCTTAATCTATACTTTTAATCAAAGGCAATCAACGAATTAGGGCATGATTAATGTCATTCTATCAACATCCGTTGATCGACACCTAAGTGTTGGAGATGTTAATAGGTGGTGGGCAATTATTTGAAAATTTGAAAGGTTCACCCACTGTTAGAGTGGCATTTAATGTGGGGAATGCATATTTGTAGATGTTAGGGATATTAGGGAAATATGACTAATATCCAAGAATATCATGATGATGATGTCATCATGACAATGACCAACCATTGACCAATGACTAAATTGGGTCATCATACCCCCTTTTGTCAATCGTGACAATATAATGTGTTAAGATGATCAAGTCAGAGTGCCATGTGGCAGCTTTCTATTGTTGTTCGAGGATCCATGTATTTTGTGCCTTAAGTGTGTATATGAGGATATTAAGGAACATGAGGGATCTTAAGAAATATCAGGGATATTAATTTTAAAAAAAAATATCCCTCACATTCGAAGATCAGGATGACATCATCATCATCACTAATATTACAAATCCACTTGGGAGATGATGTCATCATCATATTGACAAAGATTAGGCATGTAAATTAATATGACAGATATTGAGAAATATGACCCTCTTAGAGTCAGGCATATTGATGACGTCATCATCATATTGGGTCTTCTTTATATCAAGTTAGAATGATGTCATCATCATATTGAGGAAGATCAGGGATCTTAACCAATATGACAGATATTAAGGAATATCCTGATGCTAACTGTTTATGTTATATTTGAAGGTGATCTGCATATTAACAAATATCAGGGATATTAGAGAAATATGACCTTGAATGTGCGCGAGTACTTGATAGATAATCTCTCACTTTTAAATTTGATGTCTACATATTGACAAATATGTGGCTATTGGGTTTCTCTTCATTAAAACATATATCAGGGATATTTGACATATGACCCTCTTAGGAATATTAGGTTTGACCAAACTTTGACCAAGCGTAACTCCCTATCCTTGAGGAATTTTAGGGTAATCCAAAAGGCAAACCTGCTTAGAATTTTGTGCTCTTTCATATTATGAGGTTCATGATGACAGAACTAACTTTGACATTTAACCTTTTCTATGAGGTCTATTCATACCCGGGGTGATACTCTCTTTCTATATCTGATACTTAACTTTTTACCATACCACCCAAAGCGAGAAAAGCAAGGGAAAGCCAAAAACTGTTGGGTCGCTATTTTTCTAAGGCAAAATGGGGCATGTTTTGTAATCACATAACATGGCTGTGTAGTTAATTCCAGTAACTTGTAAAGGTACTCTATTTCCTTGTTGATTTACACCACAACCATTTCCTACGTAGTCATAATTTTTGTACAAGATTTGAAATCTGCGACCATATAGAGAGTCCATTTCTTTAGAAGATGATGAGGCTTTGTAAGTCTCATAATCTGTAGTATAAGTAAGAGTATTGTCTTTTTTTTTACCAAGGATACTTTGGATCTCATAAGTTTTTTCAAAGATTGATTGGATGAGATTGATGCAACTTTTAATGTGTTAGAGTTATTAAGTTTATATTCCCCTATACAGGAAGGAGTAAAAGCTAATGAACCCCAATCATCACCAAAAAGTGCATTAGATGGTTTAGAGTCTTGCATAACATTATCTGTTGCAAGAGGTTTTGATGAATGAACTTGTAAGTTGTTAGACTTGTATGATTGTTAACTTGCTTTGTCATTTTGATATGTAAATAGTTATTTGGGTCAGGATCGGCTTCCATGATGTAGAGCTTGTTTTGATAAATAAACTTTATTGATCAATGGAGGGTAGAAAAACCTGCCCCCATGGCATGAATCCACGGTCTATTGAGAATCATATTATATGAAAGCAAATCAGGCATGACATGAAAAAGGGTAGATAATGTCATGGGTCCAACCTTTACGAGTAAATTTATAGTACCCATGGATTGTCTACCAACACTATCAAAGCCACGAATGCTAATCCTATCTAGTTTGATTAAATAAGTGTTGCTCTTGCTTCTGCGTAGCAAGTCAATGCCACAAACATTAAGAGTTGATCCATTGTCAATCATAACTCTCTTTATCAACTTTTTATCTATCATGATAAATATTATAAGTGGATCATATTCATCTTTAATTTATGGTATTTCATGTTGTTGAAATAGGATATCCATTTTTGTCACATGCATACAATCTAACAGAGTTGCTGCATCATTCAGCTTAACAGGAGGTGGTACAATCACCTTTTATAAAGCTTCTTGGAACATTCTATGGTATGTAGGTGATGTTTGTATTAAATCCCAAAGAGAGATCTTATCTGGAGTAGTGCAAAGTTGTTCAACAAGATCATATTCTTGACCACTTTTATGAGTAAGGTGAGGTGGTGGAGGGAGCATAGGTTGAGAACATGAAAGAGAGATAGGCACACATGGTGCTTGTTTACTTTTCTTATTATTATGGGTGTTGTACGTTTGAGCAATCACATTGTAGTGTGGTTGTTGCGACACATTTTGACCACCTTGATTTCTTTGAGTGATTTGTCTTACATAGGTTAGAATGTAATCTGGGAGTCGAGGTGGTTTTTGATAACCTTGAACTGTAATCACTGATTTTAAGCAAGAAGGTGCATTAGGTACCCTTCACACAATCATCTTAGGAACATTTCTACATTTATCTAGTAACCCCTTAGTGGGTGGAAGAAATCTATTATTAAAGATTGAATTGACCTTGTTTTCCTCTCAATTCTACTCAACATCTATCACTAAAGGATTTAATGTGAGAGGCATTTTCTCTTCCACCAATGCTTCTACTTTTGAAGGGAGAGCATCAGGGCTAAGGCAAGGTATAGTGTTGTTAAGGAGGTTGGTGATGATCATATCATTAGTGATGTCTAAGGGGCTTGAATTTGCAACCAAAGTAGAGCTATCCATGGTCTTCTCATCCTAGAGATATCCAAAGTTCTTGAACATTCATCCAAAGGAGAAAGATCAAAGGTCTTCACTTCCCTGGTGATATCCAAAGAGTTTGAATATTCAACTAGAGGAGGAATAGGATAACTCATGGACTCATTATCATCATAGTTATAAATTTTAGCTATTAGTTCCAAAGCATTAACAGAAAGAGAACATTCACAGTCATCATTCTCATGAGTATTCATGGAGATAAATTTGGTTAAATCTTTTAATATCAAAGGATATGCACCTATGAGTATTGTGAAGCTATCAAAATCATGTACATAACAAAGTAATTTGAGTTCATGTATAGAACATTTAGAAACATCAATAACATTTACGGGTGCTATGTGTTCTAGAATATGAGGGTTCTCATTAATGAATTTAGAGAAATTTTCAAAGTCTAGGATATACTCATGCAAAGATTTAAAAGAAGAATAACATGAAGATGCCATCATGAAATATCTTGAAGAAATAATTTCCAATACGTTTTATTCATTTATCAAATACCAACAATATGAAAGTGAGACTATTTCGCACCAAAGCACTTGTTTGAGGAAAATGGGTACTAAAAGACACACGGAATTCATGACAAACAAAGTGGTTAGGAGGAAAGAGTACTACACAACAAGGAAGAATAAGTTATTTTAAAGGTTTTGATCAAAAAGACATGAATGAGGTGTATAAACACTTAGTGTTGAAATACACACTGTGTAATTAAAAATATGCAAATTTTCACACAATACTATGAAATAATGCAAAATTTTCAAATGACCAATAGATGTATGTTTGAAAAATGAATGCAAGATCTGAAATGCAATATATTTATGACAAATGCAATGAAACAAATCAAATCTATGCTTGTTTATGAACCTAAAATGCTCAAATTTTTCACTTTTTTCAATGTAAATCTGGTAATGATGCAAATGTAAATGCTAAAACACACAATGATGAAACACTACAATCCAAAATCAGATTTGAAAGAGTGTTTAAATGAGTAACAAAATCTGAAGAAAGATTTTAATTACAAACCCTAGCTTTTGAAATTACTAGGTTATATGAAAAACACAAAATTTCAAGCAAAACCCTAGCTAATGAAAAATGCAAGTGCAAAGTAAATGATGATAAAAAGATGAAATGCTATAATTTATTTCAGATCTGATGTAAATATCATAAAATTAAATGTTTCAATGATATGAAAGGAAAATAGTGCAAACTATGCCTTAATGCAAGCCAAAAATGCTTTTTTTTTCCAAAATTTTCAAATTTATTCAAGATTTTTGAATGTATGATGATTAATATGATATGAATGAATGTAAATCTGGTTACAACACTCAAAAAGATGCAAGTTTAGTAAAAATACAGGTTCACCAAAATTTTATATATGAAAAGTGGGAATGATGATGATGGTAGTGTTTTAGATAGATTCAATCAAACCCTCCTTTCACATATATCATTCAAGGACATAAACCGAGTCAAGTTACTTCTCTTGCAAGAGGAATCAGCTACATGCTTGGTGTCCCTATGAAATTATAAGGAAAGATAGAATGTATTGATAAATTTGTCAAACCCTAATCCAATTAAGATTTAAACCCTAATTATATGATTCTTGATACAGATAGATGAAACACAACAAATGATCACACAGAAAGGCACTAAATGTAGATTAGAAACATACTAGGATTTAGATTCTCGAAAGTGGAAACTTTGTGGACATTGGGGTGGGTGCCCAAGTCTAACAAGCCACTTTTTCTATAGATCTGGAACTGTAAGCTAATGAAGACTACAACCTGCTTCAGAGTTTCTAACAACGGCAATCAGGAGGACACAGGGGCAAGTGCCCTTGTCCAAAAGGGAATATTCTCTATTTTTTTCTTTAGATCCCAAATCTTTATCCTTTGCTTTGATCTCTTGCAACTTCTCTCTGTAGGATCCTACACCTGTAACTTGGAATCACAAGAGAGGGGTTGGGGGTTGTGGTGTTTAAGAGCTTGCCTCAGTCAAGCCCCAAAATGGCATTCAAGCCTTCCAACATCATTGTTAGATAGAGCGTGGGTCCTTGGTGGATAGAGGTAAAATCAAATGATAAGATAGATTGATTGAAACACAAATTAGATGTCACCTTGGAGGTGAAATCCTTCACAGAGATGCAATGCCTTCAAATCATGAGGAAATGAGTTGATGGAGCCAAATCTGCAACAAACACAACATAATTCTGCTCTACAACACAATGAATGCCTTGAATGCTCTTTACTTGATGATCATAAGTTCACCTTAATCACATAGGAGTAAAATGAAGTCTTAAACATGTTTATATATGCATTCCTGCTAACATTTGTAATTCAAATTGAAAAGGCCGACAAAGGGAAACCTTTTAATGGTCATAAACTGACACTTTAAAATTTGAGTCCCAGCAAAATAGGTCTAGACTAGGGCATGGGCACCCAAGTCTAGAGGCCTATTTTTAGTCATGATTCACATTTAAGATGGGCCTCTAAGCCCCATTTGTCATGGGTTTCAAGAGATTTTTCTCCAGGACAAGTTTTACACATGCATGATTAATCTAAGGGGACCTCGAAGCTAAACTAGGAGGTAAAATGTCGTAGGGGGATAGTTTATGAAATAATAGGTGGTACTTGATAAATGAATAGATTTGAGTATATATTACTCTTTGAAGACATTTCATTATGGCATCTGCTAATTTTTCCTCGTTGGTATCTTTGCATGCATATATCAAAGATTTTGCAAGATTTTACAAATTCATTAATATGTATCCTTATGTTTTGACTCATATAGCATCCATGTATGATAGGGATATCTTTAAATGCTCTTCATTTGAAATCCTTGATTATGTATCTAATTTTAATAACTTCATAACTCTCATGAATGAATATCCTTTGATATTAAAGGACTTTACTAGTTTCATCTCCATGAATTGTCATGAGAAAGATGATGTTGATAATTCTTCTTTTACTTCTACTACAAGTCGCAATGATTCTATGTCTATTCCCATGAATTTACTCTCTAATACATTTGATGGTGACCTAGCTTTGCCTATTTCACCTTATGATTTGGATATCTCTCCCAAAGTTGTTCCCACTTGTGAGGACATTTTGGTGCAAAAGGATGAAATCATTGGTAAATTCCTTAACATCACTCTACCCTTTCTTCATTCCAATGCTCTCCCTTTGAAAGATGAAGCATCAATGGATGAAGAACCTCCTCTCAAAAAGGAACCTCCATGGGTAGATAATAGGCATCCATATAATAAACTAAAATCTTCTATTAATAACATACTACATGAGGCTTCTATGAGTCATCCTATTCCTCCTTTAGTTGAATATTCAAACACCTTGGATATCACTAAGGAAGTGAAGACCCTCAATCTTCATCCTTTGGCTGAATGTTCAAGTACTTTGGACATCACTGAGGATGTGAATGGTTTTCCTTTGGTTGCATATTCAACCCCCTTGTACATCACTAAAGATACAATCATAGACAATTATTTTAACAACATTTTAGCTTCCCTTTGTTCCAATGATCTCCCTTCAAAAGATGAAGCATTGGTGGATGAAGAAATGTCTCTCACATTAAATCCTTTGGGGATGGATGTTAAGATTAATCAAAGTAAAAACAATGTTACTTCAATCATCATTAATAGACTTATTCCACCCACTAAACAGATAGTGAATAAGTGTACTAATGTTCCTAAAATCATTATGCACGAGACACCTAATGCACCTCCTTACTTCAAATTGGTTATTATGGTTCAAGGTGCTCCAACACCACCTTGACCCTCGGGTTACATTATTAATTTTGCAAAACAAATTACTCAAGGAAATAAAGTGTATCAAAATGTGTCACAACAACCCAATTATAATGTGGTTTCTCACAAATATAATATGTGAAATAATAAACAAAGTAAATAACAGTTAAACATTCTAATCACTTTACCAACTTCTCAACCTATGCTTCCTTAACCACCTCTTCTTACTCATAAAGGTGGTCAAGATTACGATCATGTTGAGTGGCTTCATGCTACTCCCACCAAAATCTCCCTTTGGGAACTCATACAAACATCACCTACATACAACAGAATGCTCCAAGAAGCTTTATAAAAGGTTATTGTACCACCTGTTGTTAAGCCTAATGATGTAGCAGCTTTGTTAGATTGTATGCATGCGACAAAAATGGATATTATGTTTCAACAGCACGAATTGCCATCAATTGAAGTTCAAAACCAATATGATGCTCTTGTAATCCCTGTCACAATAAATAAAAAGTTAATAAAGTGAGTTATGATTCACAATGGATCAGCTCTTAATGTTTGTAGCGTTAATCTACTACATAAAATCAAGGTTGACATATCTTTAATCAAACCAAATAAACTTCACATCTATGGCTTTGATAATGTTGGTAGACAATCCCTAGGTACCATAACTTTACCCATAAAGGTCAGACCTGTGACATTATCTACCCTTATCCATGTCATGTCTGGTGCACTTTCATATAACATCATCCTTGGTAGACCATGGATTCATGCCATGGGGGCAGTTTCGTCTACCCTTCATCAATCAGTAAAGTTTATTTATGCAAATAAACTTCACACCTTTGAAGCTGACGTGAATCCATAAAGTTGTTTACAAGTTGAGATGGAAAAATAGGTTGTCAATCACAGGTTTCTCAACTTAAAAGTTGATTCATCCATATATCTTGCCACAGATAATGTACAATATTCTAAATCACCATTGGATACACTTCTTGGTGATGATGGGAGTTCATTAGATTTTACTCCTTCCTTTATGGGGGAATATAAACTTAATAACCCTAATCCTGAAGCATCAAAAGTTGCCTCGATCTCATCCAAGAAATCTTTAGAAATACCTAAGAAACCTAAAGATTCTTTAGTAGAAAACAAAGACAATACTCTTACTTATACTATAGAATATGAGACTTATGAGGCCCTACATTCTTCTAAAAAGATGGAGTATCTCTATGGTCATGGATTTCAAATCCTTTACAAAACTTGCAACTACATAGGCAATGGTTGTGGTGTAAACCAATAAGGACTCAGAGTACCCTTACAAGCTGATGCAATTAACTACTCAGTTGGTATTGGATACCATTCTTTGAAGCCCACCAAAGCTTACCATCATACTTCTCTCAATTTTAACACAATATCAACAAGCCCAAGACTAAATATGATATATCATGAGATGATAGACATAGATTGTCCACCAGGAAATATACCATTGAATCAAGTAAGTATTTCTCCCTAATTTAGCCACACTCAATGTAGCACCTATTCCAGTTGCTTTCAAGGGTGGCCTCCTCCTAGATATATATGTTGATAGTGTTGTTTTGTGTTCCCTGTGTTGTGTTAAATGTTTGTTTAAGTCTCCTTGGATGACCCTTGATACTCTTGTAAGGTCAAGGATACAAGGAAACTGCCTCTTTTGTGATACTTCTATTTGTTTTTCTATTCTTCTATTCTCCTCTCTTATTGTAATTGTTGTGTGTAGTGCCTTGGGGGCATATCATTGTGGAGGATGTCTTGGGTGCATCTTCCCACATTGTGAACCTAAGTCACTTTTTGTCTTCTCTCTCATTTTTTGTGATTTCATTCTTTTGTGGCTCTACTAGTTAGTAGATGACGATAATAAATAAACACTAATAAGGACCATGTGTCCATAGAACAAGAAAAAAAATGGACCTAGTCCATATATGAAGATGGTGTTAATTTGACACTAATGCTTGACTAGTAGAATCACTTTGTGTTGTGATGTGATCATGTATCGTGTTGTGAATTTCTTGTAACAAACCTTTGCAATACTCTAAATCTACTTCTAGGAACTTTGTAATGTTTTGTATCTCACCTTGTAGCTACACTCAGTTCTAAGATATCTAAAGTATAACCTCACGGATATACTTGGTTCTGAACCCATAAGTATAGCCTTGGTTTGGTTAAGTGGTATGTTGCCTTATTTCTGTATAAATTGTTTGCAAGATGATTTGGTTGTTATCTTAGCTTAAGATTTTCTAACAGAAGTTTGTTAATTGTTAGCATATAATACTAATGTGTTTCTATTGTGATTATTGGGAACAATTAGCAATTGCAAGCACATGTCACTTTGGGGTATGGGCTTTGCAAAAGCTTCTATTCCCTCGCATGTTTTCAACCTTACCTTAAACGTGATTGCTACTGGTAAGAAGGATCAACCACTTTAAGGTGGGGGCCTATATTGTGGTAAATGCTGGGATATCTTAGATATTGTGATAAAGCGTGTTTGTGTATACTTCCTTTTCACTGTAAGGCGTCTTCGTGATGCAGGTGGGGTTGTATACTTTGTTTTGTGTGTTGTGTATGCTTCCTTTTCACTATAAGGCATCTCTGTGATGCAGGTGGGATTGTATTTTTTTGAAATCCCTTCTACAAAAGGTAGGATTAGGTATTCCCTTGAGTGGTTGCACATCCTTTTAAAATTCCTCTGCAGAGATGAGGTTGGATCTCTAGTGATTTACCCTTAAGCATGTCTTTGGTGGTTGTGGTAGCATAGCTCAACCATCATGTGTGTTTGGCGTGTCTTAGATGGTGATACATCATGATGAGCTCCACCCCATTGCCCATGTTTGATGTGGTTTAGATGTATAGTGTGTCAATGACATACTCTACGGTGCTCATGTATTTCGTGTGTTTTCTGTGTGTCTTGCATGTTTTAGTGGTGCATAGCGATGAGATCCCCCCATGCCGTATGTTTTGCATGTTTTGTGGTAGTGCATAGCGATGAGCTCCCCCCATGATGTGTGTTTTATGTGCTTTTGATGGTGGCACATAGCGATGAGCTCCCCCCATCACCTAGTTAGGGTAGTATAATTGTTTAATCATGTATTCTCTTCGTGTATGCCTAGTGTACTGTGTGATTTCATTCATGCCTTATCCATGTATTGCATGCCTTTTTACTATCTTCTTCCTATATTGTGTGCTTCCTTACTATATTTTTTGTGTTTTACGTGACTTTCATAAGTCTTCTTATATCTAACTAGGCTTGGGGGCTAGAAATGGTCTTCTGAACATAGGGTGTGTCCTCACTCTAGTGTTTGATGTGCTTTGACTATACTTTAATGCATGTATTGATCATAAGATCATACACATATTAAAGTGGGGACTAAATTTTATGGAGTAAAAAGTGGCCACATGTCTTTTCACCTCCTTGTTTAGCTTTTAGGTCCCTATGATAACATGATACGTTCTAAATATTCATCTTGATGCAAAATTTCCTAAAACCAATGTAAATTGGGAATAAGGGGCCCATTCTTAACATTATCCTAGACCAAAAAGGAGCCTCAAGATTTAGGCACCTGTGCCCAAGTCTTCCCTAATTTCTCAGGGCAAATTTAAATGTATGGCATTTTAGGACCTTTAAAAAGGTTTCTCCTTGTCGGCTCTTTTGGTTTAATTTCATGAATGTTAGAAAGAAAAGCATATATAAGTGTGTTTTTGAATTCATTATGGACCTAGATAGAGATAGACAACTTGAAGCATCAAAGTAAAGAGAATTCAAAGCATTCATTATGATTCTAGAGTAGATTTGTATTGTCATTGTGTGTGTTGTTGTAGGTTTGAAGTTATCATCTATCTCTCCTTATTAATTAAAGAGTCATCATCCTCCTAAGGGTTTTGTCACATAGGTGATATCATTTTTGTTCATCATCATTTGATCTCATCATATTAATTTTGTATTTAGCCTTTGCCCTGCAAGGGTAAACTCTCTTTATCTATAAACGGTGTTGGGAATCTTGAATGCTATCCCAAGATTTGACTGAGGCAAGTCCCTATACACCATAACCCCCAAACCCCTTCTCTTCTTCTTGTGTGTAGGGTACAGGTATGAGATCTGGAAAATATGAAGTGGTGCAGGAGCACCTTGAGGATTTGAATATTCCTTGCACTTTCAGTTTTGTCTAAATGTTATATTGTAAGGGCCTTAATGGCATATGTGTCAAGAAAGATCAAAAAGAGTTGTAACCGAGCAAAGAATTGTAATTGTTTGGCAAAGGTGGTTGTAGGTGGTTCACCTTCCATCTTGTAACTGCTAGCGTGTACGAGTCTTTAAATAGTTGAGTATGTATTCGTTAGAAGAGGAGAGAGTAGAGAGGAAGAACAAATTGTATGTATAATTTTTGAGGAATCAAAGAAATTTTTTTTTTGGGTCTAATTACAGGAATGTAGTTTGGAGTCATTCCACTGGTTAAGATTTCTTTGAAATCAGTGGAATGACCTCCCTGTTGTTAGATTTCTTTTTGTTCAATAGGGTTTTGTGATTTATGTGTAGTGTGTTCGGTTACAAGTGACAGAAACAATTAACAGTGGGAATCTTGTGTTATATAAAAAAATATGCATTTTGTGAGTTTACTACATTTGTATGTCGAAATAGTTTGTGTAAATGCTGCATTTGTATGAGGAAACATTCTGTGTGTATCCTGCGAAGTGATGTATGCATAAGAGTTCATATCGGGTTGAGTTCATGTTGTTCGCTGAACATACAAGCACTGTATATATCACTAATGTATGAGAAGAAGCAATTCATGTATATATCACATTTGTATGCGAGTATCAGTTCATGTGTATCTCACATTTGTATATCGTTGTTGTATGTGGTGAGTATGCATTTCAAATGATACAAGGAATGACCGGTGGAAATGGTAAGGAAGACTGGCTACAGTAAGTCAAGTAATGAATGTGCAAAGACATTGGTATGAGAGAGCCCATCGGGAAAGTCTTCAAAAGTTATAATGAATGGCAGAGTTATGCTAATAGAAGGAACATCAGGAAGAACAAGGCGTGAAGTCTCACCAAAGTTGAAGTCTTGTGTCTAATTTATCAGTATGAGATGGACTATCAGAAGGCAAGGAGAAGATTGCACCGAAGGAAGCAAGTCTGGCCAACAAATGTAGTTTGAAGGCTCATTGGGGTGACCGAAGGTGTCAATAGAGGGTTTTTGGAGTGTGCTAACAGTATGGTGTCTCACCAATGACTAAGAAATGTATATGTTCGGTATTTTGTTTTAAGTGCTTCCCTATGCGCTCTGCGTCATGAAGATACAGAAAGTCTGAGCAAGGAATAGGGTTTCAAGATCTGACATCAATTCAGGAATATTCCTCTATGCAAGACTTGGGTGCTAGCACCCTAGTCTTTCTTCCTTAATAGACTTCAAATCTGGCATCAGGGCAGTCTCTATAGCATTTCTCCAATTTACAATTTCTAAAGATTCCACTTTTCAAGACTTGGGCACTTTTGAAATGGTCCTCTGACATCTCTGCTTTCAAGACACAGGTTCTATCATCTTCCTGATCCTCCCTATACAATTGGTTTCTAGAGATTTGTCATATATCTTCCATTATAATTAGATCATCATAGAACTAGGGTTTGTTGCATCATTGACCTAGGGTTTGATGAAAAGACTATTAAATTAGATCTTTCCATAGCACTTCTGAGTACAAGATCTGTAGCTAAGTCCACCTCCATTTGGTAGTGATTTGGCTTGGCCTTGTCCTTGAATGTTATTGTGAAAGAGGGTTTGATGTAGTGTACATAGTCTCATCATTCTCCTTTTTCATATATAACATATATATACACACACAATATTATATATATATAACATTTCTCTTTGCATTTTTATTCAATTTACAACAAGTTTTGTCTCATAATATGAAGGTACAATTATACAATAAATTTCAATTCAACAATATTCATCTTTCCCACCAAGAAGTATCTACAAGATTTGAACTTTATTTTTCTAGCTTCCCACATTTTTTAAAAACTTGCATATATATTTCATCAAAAAATCTATTAGAATGCACAGGAAAATTGAGAGGGGGTGAATCATTTGTCTATTAAAACATTAAACCCTCAAAGCAATTCCAAACATCAACCTCTTATTATGCATTAGCGGAATGTAAACATATGAAGCATCAATGCAAACACATTTAAACACATAAGAGCACTAGATTTACATGGAAAAACCAAGAAAGGAAAAACCATGGTGAGGATTAGCTCACATATATATGAATAGAAACACCAAAAACAAATAGGCTCACTACCAAGGGTTCACTGTCTAGAAGAAAGGCTCACTACCCAAAAGAGAGAAGAAAGAAGAAGATTGTTACAGAGAGATTCACTATCTCAAATAAACAGGAGAAATCCACCACTACCACTCATTTCCATCCACAACCTTTAGGTCACTGCCTCCAGCAACTTCAGGCACACTGAAATGTAGACACCTTCTGCTCACTGCATTTCAGAGTCATAAGTATTTAGGCTTGCACACAGCTCACTACCCTTGATTCACATTCATGTCATCCTTTCTACCTTGCTCCACTCAACTTCCTCTTGCATTTATACCATCTACAACCAAGATCTATCTCAATTAGGTTGGTCCTAATGAGGCGTGTGCACCTCAAACATGCAACACCAATTAGGTCGGCACTAAACACTTCCACAGTGGAAAGAAGTGAAAGTGGACCATGTCAAGGGTTAACTAGGACTCAAATTTGTATCACTAAGCTACTCATCACATCCACAATCCACGAGGTACCTCCGCAAATAGCGCTAGCATGCCAGGTCAGCCAAACCTGAGCTAACAATCACATCTATGCTTCCTCAAATCTAAAACCATCATGCGGACCACAAAGAACCACTCTACAGTATCCACACACCTTTCCATAACATTCAACACCATCAAAATCTCTTGCAACACTTCCACAACCCCTTGAAACAAAGAATGTCTTTAATCTACACATCAAGATAACTAAACTTGCGGAGAAACCCATCACTAGAAACTTCAAGGGAAGGTAGATATAGACTATATAAGCACATCCCTAAATCCGCAGGACAAGAAACCTCAATGCAGAGAAATGTGAAGCAATCTCATTTCTCCCAGATAGTCTTCTACACAGGCAAACACTCTGTAAAACACATCTTGCACTTCCGCACGATCTAGAACTTGGAACTCTGGATATAACACCTCTAAACACCTTTGATCAACACTTCCAAACTACACAAGCATATCTTCAACTAATAAGAAATGCGGAGCACAACACTGAGCACACTTCTGTCACACTACATACCTTTTTATTCAAATTTTCTCAAAAGCACTTGGAAACCAAGTTAACTACTGGCTAGAGGTTGACATCAATGACAACACCAGCAAGTTTCCAACAATCTCCCCCTTTGTCATTTATGGCAACACCAACTCTTGGAAAAGCCATCAAGACCTAAAGCAATCAATCAGCGACTCAGTATTACTCCCCTTGACTGAAGCAACTCTTACTCTTCACACACTTTCTTGTACTATGGTTTTTCATCCACTCTAACTCTCTCCCCCTTTGACATCAATGGCAAAGGGCAGTAACTGTAACACTAGCAAGTACCTGCTCTATTTCTGCTACTCTCACTTTTTTGCACTCTCCCCCTTAAGCTCATAAGATATGCTACATCTGACTACACCAATCAATAGTATCACTACCTACTCCCCCTAAGAGGTAGCCTTCAACATCAGTCCAGGACCAAAAATGTATCTTGAAATGCTTCCTGGATAGATACACACACTTATGTATCTAGTTAAGAGAAGGAGAGGCAATAACCCCTAACTTTTGCCAGAGCTACTCAAAGGTATCCTTAAGAAGAGCCTTTGTAAAGATATTTGCAACTTGATCCTTGGTAGGCACATACTCCAATTTCACCTCATTCTCTGCAACCTTCTCTCTTAGGAAGTGATACCGGATTGAAATATGCTTTGTCCTTGAATGCATTACTAGATTATTTGAAATGTTGACAGCACTTATATCATCACATAAGATAGGAATAGGTTCATCATATGACACTTTGATATCCTTCAATGTCTGCTTCATCCATAACACTTGTGTGCAGCAAGATGTTGTTGCAATGTACTCTGCCTCTACAATAGATAATGACACTGAGTCCTACTTCTTACTTAACCATGAGCCAAGTTAGCTTACTAGAAAGAAAGTACCACCACTTGTACTTCTTCTATCATCTATACATCCTACCCAATCTACATTTGTGTATGCACCCAAGGAGAAATTAGTATCCTTGGGATACCATAGGACAAACTCCAAAGTGCCTTTCAAGTATTTGAATATCCTCTTTAATACTAAAACATGTGACTCTCTAGGATCTGCTTGAAATCTAGCCACAAGGCAAACTACATGCATGATATCTAGTCTAGTAGCAGTCAAGTATAACAGTCCACTAATCATTGATATGTACTTGCTATGATCAGCCTTAGGAGATTCATCATATTTTTTTAACTTACAACCAGTAGTCATGGGAGTGCACACTTGTTTAAAGTCTTCCATTCCAAACTTCTTCAACATTTCCTTACTATACTTTGACTGTGAAATGAAAATACCTTTTTCTGATTGACTGATTTGTAACCCAAGGAAGAAATTCATTTCCCCACACATTGACATTTCAAATTCTTTCTACATCTCTTCTACAAATCTCTTGCACATACCTTCATTACCTCTAAAGATTATATCATCAACATGTACCTTGATAATCAAGATTTGATTTTCTTCAACTTTGAAATACAGATTTGGTGCAATCACGGTAGGAGGGTTCATAGAATGAACTATCTAAATCATGCAACAAGAGTGAACACAATGGAAAAAACTCAAATATCTGAAGCAATTATAGATTTAATCATTCAGTATATCATAGAATTCAAATATAGATCATCCTGTAACATGCGGGCTTACAATTAGGGCTCACAGGCCTAATTTTAGAATATGTACAAGATATAGCTTTGAAGCTCCTTCACACAAAAATCTAAACTATGAACTTTCTCTATTATGATGAACTTGATAACTACTTTCCTAGAGATCTAATACATCAATATATATCATCTCTAGAACAATAAAATCCTCTGCATCAGCCAAGGAAGATCTCAAACTCCAAGGAAGAGTTGTAACATGTGTACATAGATAGGTCGGACCTAACAATGAAGAATTCCTCTGCAAATGAATGGAATGATGTACGGATCTTGGGGAAGGTCAGAAATGAACCATATATCATTGAATGATGTGTCATTAGGCTCCATGGATCAAGAAATGATTTGCAAGTCTTCTCCTTCAGTTGATTGTCTTCGGGCTATTAGGATGATTTGTTCTAAGAAAATAGTTGATCTTCTGATAGCGATAACTTTCCAGTTCTTGATCCAAATGCTCTAAATTTTGGATATGTTGTAGATGAATGAATCTAGATGCTAAGTCTAGCTTTGCAAGATCTGAAATGCAATTGCGGTAGAATGAAAACCAAAACACAGAAACTACTACTAATTGAACTACCTGAACTGAACTAGAAAATGAAAGAAACAAACTAAAATGCAAATGTTTTTGGTTGATTCAAGATTTCTCTTGAACTAGGGATGCTCCTACATTAGACATATGGGGTTATTGAAAAAATTGAATCCCTCACTTTGTTGGGGCTAGAGGGAAACCAAGGCAGTCCACCTCAGTCTGAGAAATCCAAGATGAATCTTCTTCCGTTCTGCCTTTCCACTTTACAAGGTATTCTTTGTATTGTCTTCCTCTGGTGTTGTGTCCAACTCTGTTGTCCAAAATGTCTTCAATATGCTCTGGTATTGTTGTGGTAATTGCTTCTTCAAGTCTTCTGTCATGCTATCACTAAACTCTACTTCATGATATTGATACAGATCTGCAATGTTGAAAATTTCCTGAATCAATTTTTCTAATTATCCTACAAGGTCCAAACTTCTTCATCTTCAACTTGTTATAAGTTCCAACTGGAAATCTTTCTTTTCTCAAGTATACCATCACTTCATCTCCAACTACAAATTCCTTATGTCTTCTCTTCTCATCTGCTTGTTCTTTATATTTGTTGTTCATCTCTTCCAAATGCTTCTTTACCTAATCATGCACTACCTTCATATGTCCTACAAATTCTTTTGCTTCTGCACTTCTCTTTTCCTCTGTACTGATGTCTCTCAATTTTGTTGGTCCTCTAGGATTTACTCCAGTAACAATCTCAAAAAGTGTTCTTCCAGTACTCCTATTCACTAAATTATTGTATGTAAACTCTACATGTGAAAGAATTATATCCCAACTTCTTGTCTTATCTCCAACCAAACATATCAACAAGTTTCCCAAACTCCTATTCACTACCTCTGTCTATCCATCAATATGTGGATGAAAAGTTGAACTAAACTTCAAATATTTCTCCATCTTCTTCCAAAGTGTCTTCCAAATGTATCCAAGGAATCTGGTGTCTCTGTCTGAAATTATACTCTTACATAATCCATGCAATCTCACAATCTCCTTGAAAAATAGGTCAGCTACATGCACTGCATCAGTTGTCTTCTTACAAGGTATGAAATGTGCCATCTTTGAAAATCTATCAACCACTACAAATATAGAATCATGTCCTCTTTGTGTTTTAGGTAATCCCATCACAAAATCCATACTTATATCTTCCCAAGGTCTCTCTGGTAGTATCAAAGGTTTATACAATTCAATATTATGACTACTCCCTTTTGTAACTTGACAAACTCTATAGCTCTGCACAAATTTCCTAACATTCTTATGTATCTGAGGCCAAAAGTAGTTTTCACTTATCAAAGCCACTATCTTGTCAATGCTAAAATGTCATGCCAATCCACCACTATGTTTCTCCTTGATTAGATTATCTCTCATTGAACTCCTAGGTATGCATAACTGATTTCCTCTGAACAACATATCCTCTTAAATGAAATAGTCTAACAATTTGATCCTATCTGTCACAACAGGTTCCTTACATGCTTTCCAACGTTTTGTAAAATCAGTGTCTCCCTCATACATGTTCTTCAATTCATCAAATCCCAACACTTCAACTCTCATCTCTGTCAGCAAGTTCCTTCTCCTACTCAATGCATCTACAACTTTGTTTGATTTACCACTCCTATGCTTCAATACAAATGTATAACTCTGCATGAACTCTAGCCATCTCATATGTCTCTGATTCAACTTACCTTGACTGTTCAAATATTGCAAAGATTGATGATCTATATATAATACAAATTCCTTAGGCAGTAAATGTTGTCTCCACTTCTTTAGGTCTTGAATTATGGCATAGAACTCCTTATCATAAACTAAATATCTTCTTCTTGCATCATTCAACTTCTCACTAAAATATGCTACTGGTCTACCTTCTTGACTTAACACTATTCCAATTGCACTCCCACTTGCATCACAATCTACTTGAAATACCTTATTGAAATCTAGTAATGCTAAAATAGGTTTCTCTGTCACTTTCTACTTCAACAACTCAAAACTTTTATCTTCTCCTGATGTCCACTTGAAATCTTTTCTGTCACCTATCATTGTCTCTATCATAGGGTTACAAACTGAACTAAAATTTTTTATGAACTTCCGGTAGAAACTAGCTAATCCATGAAATGATTTGACTTCTCCAATGCTCTCTAATGTAGGCCATTCAACAATTGCTCTTACTTTCTCAGTGTCCATCTTCAATCCTTCCACAGAAATCATAAATCCCAAATACACTAGATCTTCCTTCATGAAACTACATTTCTTGATGTTGATCAGCAATTTCTCTTCTCTCAACCTCTATAATACTTGTCTAAAATGCCACAAATGTTCCTCTTTTGTCTTACTGAAAATCAGAATGTCATCCAAATACACAATAACAAAATTACCCAAGAATTTCTTCAAGACTTCATTCATCAATCTAATGAAAGTACTAGGTACATTTGTCAATCCAAAAGGCATCACTAACCACTCATACAATCCTTCATTTATCTTAAAAGCAGTCTTCCATTCATCTCCTTCTCTGATTCTAATCTGATGGTATCCACTCTTCAAATCTATCTTTATGAAATATTTTGCTCCACTTAAACAATCCATGATATCATCCATCCTAGGTAAAGGAAATCTATACCTAACTATGATCTTGTTTATTGCTCTAGAGTCAGTACACATTCTCCATTCTCCAGCTTTCTTAGGTGCTAACACTGCAGGTACTGTACAAGGGCTCAAACTTTCTTTGACCAAACCTTTCCTCAACAATTCTTGTATTTGCCTATTCAATTCTTCATTCTCTGTCAGTGTCATTCTGTGTTGCTTTATTAGGCAAACTAGCTCCCAGTATAAGATCCATGTGATGGCTGATACTTCTTAGAGGTGGCAATCCTTCGTGTACATTGTCTGATATGATGTCTTCATATTCTGACAGCAACTCTTTTATCTCCTCCAGTTGTGATTCTTTAGTCTCTTTCTTCAATGTTTTAGGCTTCTTAGGAATCAAATCATAATGCATATTCTCATGTCTCAAACCATCCAAGAACTTCCTCCCATCTACCAAACAAATTCTAGCATTCCCACATACTTCACTCTTAGGATCATCTTCCAAAGGAATCAAGGTAATTCTCTTTAAATTTGATGTTATAGTGTATGTATTTTTTCTCCCATCATGTATAGCTTTTCTAGCATACTAACAAGGTCTACCCAACAAGATATGGCATACATCCATAGGCATAAGATCACACAAGACTTCATCATGATAAGATCCAATATGAAATTTCACCAAGCATCGTTCACTCACCAGTACCTTATGATCATCCTGAATCCATGCTATCTAATAGGTCTTAGGGTATTTCAATCTTTCCAACTTTAGCTTAGTCACCATCTCCTCTGAAACTAGGTTATCAGAACTACCACTATCAATAACAACTTTACAACATTTACCTCCTAATTTGCATCTGGTTCTAAAAAAACTTTTCCTCTGCTGTGGTTCCTCATATGTTTCTACTTGAAATAGTGCTCTCCTCATCATGAGTGATTCTCCTTTCTCTAGTTTACCAACTAAACTGGGTGATCCAACAAGTTCTTCAACATAAGCTACTCTTCCACTGTTCTCTGTCCTCTTTCTTGTACTCCCTTGATTACATTCAAATGCTCTATGTCCTTCATCTCCGCACTTGAAACAAGTGCCTCCAAATGTTCTCCTATCAAATCCTCTTCCTTCCCTTCTGTATCCTTCATTCTGGTATGCACTAGGGTTTCCTCTCTGGTAAAAGTTTTTTTCATCTCTCTGGTAAGCATTATTATCTATGTCATCCTTCTTAAATGTGTTGTCAAACTTGTTCTACTCTAGATGTGATCTATTTCCTCTGGAAAATGTTCTGCCTCTCTAAAATCTACCTCCTCTGCCTCTTTGTCTCTGATCATGTCTCTTTTTCATCTTTTCTTCAATTTTCAAGGCAAACTGATATGCTTCCTCCAAAGATGTCATCCTTACCAAACTTAGTTCTTCTTGAATGTTCAATCTCAGTTCATTGATGTATCTAGCCACTTTCTCTTTTCTTGCTTCACTATGTTCTGTCCTTATGATCATCTTATGAAATTCTTCAGTATAATCCTTCATAGATTTCTCCTTTTGTCTTAGGTTTTGCAGTCTTTTCAATAGTTCCAACTCATAATTAGCAGGTATAAATTGATTCTTCAGTTTTGTCACCACCCTATCCCATTTTGTAATCTTTTCTTTTTCTCTTTTGTTTCTATCCAACTAAACTTCTTTCCACCATATAGTAGCATGTCCTTTCAACTTTGTCTTTACAAATTTCACCTTCTCTGGATCTTCAACTTCTTCATATGCAAAGTACTCTTCCATGTCATTTATCCAATCAATCAATTCTTCAGTGTTCAAATTACCAGTAGAATTTGGTACATCAACTCGAGGTCTCTTTCCAATCTTTGAAATAGCTTGCAACATCTTTACTTCATCTGATTCTTATTCTTCCTCACCTCCTAGGGTTTCACCAATTTGTTCAACAGATTGAAATTCTTCTTCATCATCACTTTCAACATTAGGTCTCAGTGTCAATCCTCTTAACCTATCTTCTTCAACAGCATCCAATAGAATTCACATTGTCTTCATCATTTCCATCATCTCATCCATTCTACCAGCCATTGTTCCAACAGCAAGGATTCTCCTTGGCGGCATCCTTCGTAGGATTAAGTGCAAACTACCTCAAGTTTAGCAATTGGGATACAAGGTGACAACTGCCTCACAATCGGCGATCAATTGTGACACAAGTAACCTACATCAATTTGGTGATCTATCCATAGCAAGATCCTACGGAATTTCCTTTCCAACTTCACTTGATTCACTCCCAAGGATTCAAACTTTTGCTCTGATACCACTTGGTGCAGTCACGGTAGGAGGGTTCACAGAATGAACTATCTAGACCATGCAGCAAGAGTAAACACAATGAAAACAACTCAAAGATCTGAAGCAATTGCAAATTCAGTCATTCAATATATCATAGAATTCAAATATAGATCGACTGGCAACATATGTGCTTACAATTAGGGCTCACAAGCTTGATTTCAGAATATGCACAAGATATAGATTTGAAGTTCCTTCGCACAAAAATCTAAACTATGAACTTGCTCTATTATGATGAACTTGATAACTTCTTTCCTAGAGATCTAATACATCAATATATATCATCTCCAGAACAATAAATCCATCTGCATCGGCCAAGGAAGATCTCAAACTCCAAGGAAGAGTTGTAACGTGTGTACACAGATAGGTTAGACCTAACCATGAAGAATTCCTCTGTAAATGAATGGAATGACGTGTGGATCTCAGGGAAGGTCAGCCATGAACCAGAGATCATTGAATGATGTGTCATTAGGCTCCACAGATCAGGAAATACTCCTTTAGCTAATTGTCTTGAGGCTATCAGGATGCTCTATTCTAAGAAAATAGTTGATCTTCTGATAGCGATAACTTTCCAGTTGTTGATCCAAATGCTCTAAATTTTGGATATGTTGTAGATGAATGAATCTAGATGCTAAGTCTAGCTCTGTAAGATCTAAAATGCAACTGCAGTAGAATGCGGACCAAAACACAAAAATTGCTACTGACTGAACTACCTAAACTAGATTGGAAGATGAAAGAAACAAATTGAACTGCAAACAAACTAAAATGCAAATGTTTTTGGTTGATGCAAGATTGATCTTAAACCAGGGATGCTCCTGCATCAAGATTTCTATCTGTAGTGCCCTTTTGAAACCTTGTTGTGGCAAGTACCTATCATACCTTCCATACCAAGCTCTAGGAGCCTCTTTGAGTCCATACAATGCCTTCTTCAATTTGCAGACCATATTTGGATCATCTGATAACTGAAAGCCTTCTGATTGTTCAATGTATACTTCCTCTTCCAATTCTCCATTCAAAAATGTAGATTTCACATCCATCTGATAGACTTTGAAGTCCTTATGAGCTGCAAAGGCCAAGAACATTCTAATGGCCTCCAATCTTTCCACTAGAGCAAATGTTTCCTCATAATCTATTCCTTCCACTTGTGAGTACCCTTGACACATGAGCCTAGCCTTATTTCTGACTACTTCTCCATTCTCATTCAATTTGTTCTAGAAGACCCATTTAGTTCCTATCACATTTTTGTCTACTAGTCTTGGGACAACTTTCCAAGTCTGATTCTTCTCAATCTGCATCAATTCTTCTTCCATAGCCTTGATCCAGTGCTCGTCTTTGCATGCTTCAGTCACTTTTTTGGGTTCTATTTTAGATAATAAGCACAAATTTACCTATTCATTTTCCATAGAAATACTTCTTCTTCTCAATACGCTTTTGTTCTTATCTCCAATGATCTAATCTTCAAAATGATTCTTCTGCACGTACTTGGGGGTCTTAGGAATCCTTTCCAAAGTATCTTCTTCATCAACTAGATTCTCCTTTTCCTTTTCTTCTTCTCTTTCTTCTTCTCTACAAGGGATCTCATCATATTCATATCATTCTATTAACATTGAACTTTGATATGGTTCTTCATCCACTTTAACATTTGTACTTTCCACTAATTTCTTCAGTTTCTTGTTGTACCACCTATAATCCTTGCTCTTTGTAGAATATCCAAGGAAGATTCCTTCATCTAATCTTGTATCAAATTTTCCCAAGTTTTCTTCCTCTCTCCTAATGTAGCACTTGCTTCCAAACACTCTAAAGTATTTTACAGCAGGAGTTCTTCCATACCATACCTCATATGGAGTCTTTGAACTACTGATCCTTGCCCGCACTTTGTTTTATATGTAGACTGTAGTGCGAATAGCTTCTCTCCAATAGATATCTATTAAATTTGCTTCTTTCAACATTGTCCTTGTTGTTTCCTGAATTGTCCTATTCTTTCTTTCCACCACTCCATTTTGCTGAGGCGTCCTAGGGGCTGACAAATGCCTCTTTATTCCATGATCTTTACAAAATCAATTAAACTCATTGGATGTGAACTCACCACCTCTGTCAAACTTCAAACACTTGATTTTCAAATCAATTTCATTTTCAACCATATCCTTGAATACTTTAAACCTATCTAGAGCTTCTAATTTTTCTTTGAGAAAAGTTACCCAAGTCATCCTAGAGTAATCATTAATCAACAACATGAAATACCTATCACCTTGAAAGCTTCCTACTCTTGTAGGTCTACACAGATCTGTATGCACCAACTCTAGAGGTCTGGTGGTAGATTACTCTTTGATCTTGAAGTTCTTCCTTGTTTTCTTCCCAATTTGACATTCCTTGCAGGTTACATTGATAAGCTTTGTAATTCTTGGCAGATCCCTCATAGCTTGAGTAGAGTTGATCCTCACTAGGATGTCAAAATTGATTTGACACATTATTTTATGCCATAGCCAACTTTCATTAACTTGAGTCATGAAGCACATACCATTAGCACCTTTAAGCTGATATATATTTCATTTTGTCCTTGTTCCTATAGCAACCAAAGTTCTAGAATTTTCTTTTCTAATTTCATAGCCACCATCCTGAAATACAAGGTTATATCCTATGCTACACATTTGTCCTACACTTAGAAGATTATGTCAGAGACCTTTGACATAGACAACATCATCTATATTGTGCTTGCATCAAAACTGATGGAACCTTTTCCACAGATCTTGGCAAATATATCATCTCTAAACTTAACAAAACCTCCATCAAACTTCTCAAGCTTCAAAAACTTATTCTTATCACATGTCATATGATTTGAACACCCACTATCAATTAACCAGTGGTTCTCCTCTTCTCTTGCATGAAAAGTAGTTACGAAAGCTCCTTTGATATTATGCTCTATTTTTGGAGCAATTTCCTTCATACCACTTTCAGAATAAATTCCATCATTTAAAGTCATAAACAAGCATTCATTGCTTTCATCATCTGAATAGTCAAACTCATCATCAGATATGCTATCATCTTCCTTAACATAATAACTTCTCCTGAATGAATTACCATTGTTGTCCTTGTATTTGTTAATTGAAATTTTGATTAGACATTTTGAAGCATAATGACCTATCTTTCCACAGTTAAAGCATTTGAAAGGTAACATACCTCTATATTTTCCAGAGCCCTTTTTCAATCTACTTACAAAATTTGCTTCCACTTCATCAAAGTCATCTGAATCTGATTCAACATTCATTTCTATCTTGCTAGCCTTAAAATCAATTTCTTTTCTTGAATCATCTTGACCAAATTCTCTTCTCTCAAAAGTAGTTAGAGTACCAAAAATTTGATCCCTAGAATACTGATCCAAATTTTGAGTCTCTTCAATAGCAGAAACTTTAGCACTATAAGATTTTGGAAGAGTTCTTAGTACCTTCTTTACCGCTTCACTTCCTCCATCTTCCCACCTAGACCATTGATGGAATTGACAACCTCATCCACTCTTTGCATGTAACTTGTAATATTTTCATCTTCTGACATCTTTCTAGGGTTTCAAACATGGTCTTCAAATTTTGCATCTTTGCTTGTTTGACCTTGTCATCTCCTTCATAGGTACTTTCTAGCTTCTTCCAGATATCATGAGCAATTTTGTAACTCATCATCTTCACTAATTTAGAATTAGAAAGATTGTTTAGAAGAGCACTCCTTGCCTTGCCATTGTTCTCATATTATTTAATCTCATCTTCATCCTTTGGACCATTAGGAGGTATAGTATACTTTTTGTCAACTATCTTCCATATGCCATATCCTAGTGAAACAAGAAAGATTTCAATCCTGGTCTTCCAAAAAGCATAATTTGTTCCATCAAACACTGGAACCTCCATATGTTTCCTATGTACCATCTAGTTCTACCTCAATTAGTTAAGCTTCTTCAGGGAACCTTACTCTGATACCAATTGTTAGAATGCATAAGACAATTGAGAGGGGGGTGAATTAGTTGTCTATTAAAACATTAAACCCTCAAAGTAATTCCAAACATCAACCTCTTATTATGAATTAACAGAATGTAAACATATGAAGCATCAATGCAAACACATTTAAACACATAAGAACACCATATTTATGTGTAAAACCCAAGAAGGGAAAAGCCATGTTGAGGATTACCTCACATATATATATATGAATAGAAACACCAAAAACAAATAGGCTCACTGCCTAGAAGAAAGGCTCACTGCCAAAAGAAAGGCTCACTACCAAGGGCTCACTACCTAGGAGAGAGAAGAAAGAATAAGACTGTTACAGAGAGATTCACTATCTCAAAGCAATAGGAGAAATCCACCACTACCACTCCTTGACATCCGCAACCTTTGGCTCACTGCCTCCAACAACTTCAGGCACACTGAAATATAGACACCTTCTACTCACTGCATTTTAGAATCATAAGTATTTAGGCTCGCACACAACTCACTACCCTTGATTCACATTCACATCATCTTCTCTACCTTTCTCCACTCAATTTCCTCTTGCATTTATACCGTCTACAACCAAGACCTATCTCAATTAGGTCAGTCCTAATGAAGTGTGTGCACCTCAAACGTGCAACACCAATTAGGTTAGCACTAAACACTTCTGTGGTGGAAAGAAGTCAAAGTGGACCATGTCAAGGGTTAACTAGAACTCAAATCTATATCACCAAGTTGCTCATCACATCCACAATCCATGAGGCACTTCCACAAATAGCACTAGCATTCTAGGTTGGCCAAACCTGAGCTAACAATCACATCCACACTTCTCCAAGTCCAAAACCATCATGTGGACCACAAAGAACCACTCTACAACATCCACACACCTTTCATAACATTCAACACCATCAAAATCTCTTGCAACACTTCTGCAACCTCCTGAAACAAAGAATGTCTTCAATCTGCACACCAAGATCCACTACCTCTAAACACCAACACAATAACTGAACTTGTGGAGCAACCCATTACTCTAAACTTCAAGGGAAGGTAGATATAGACTGTATAAGAACATCCTTAGATCTGTAAGACAAGAAACCTCAATGTGGAGAAATGCGGAGCAATCTCATTTCTCCCAGACAGTCTTCTACATAGGAAAACACTATGTAAAACACATCTTTCACTTCTGCACAATCCAGAACCTGAAACTCTAGATATCACACCTATGAACACCTCTAATAAACACTTCCAAATTGCACAAGCATATCTTCAACTAAGAAGAAATACAGAGAACAACACTGAGCACACTTCTATCACACTGTATACCTTTTTATTCAAATTTTCTCAAAAGCATTTGGAAACCAAGTTAACTACTTGCTAGAGGTTGACATCAATGAACACCAATAAGTTTCCAATAGAATCCCTGCATCAGATCCATGGCCTAGAACTAACCCTAGTTCTAGTTATAGAGTAGGGTATATGTATTTATGACAACCCTCAATTTATAGAGGATTAGTAGAAAAGTTCACAAATAATTCTACTAGCACTAGATTTAATTGTTAACTAACTCATACAACACATATCAACCATCCTCAAGTCAAGTGACAAATAGAGTTATATCAAAATGTATAACCTAGATGACTATTATTTGGTAGATTAAAAACCATGTCACTACTTTAATAACAATCATAGTCACCTTTACTAATAATAACCATGTAATAGTCTAGGAATGCATTACAATCCCTTTCAAAATAATCAACAATAATAGTCTAGACTGTGAATAGAAAAAGCCATTAACTTAAATACAATAGTAATGTCAATATTAACAAATGGCAAAATAAGTCTTGGTCAAGGCCTTTATCGTTCGAAAGAAATGCAATAAAAAATTAACCCATACCACAAAGAATAAGCACAACCTGCCTTAGGGTCTTGTAAGTGAATCTCCAAAATTTGAAGACCAAACAACCTAAGGTAGTTAACTTAACACTAAGACCAAGTCTCAAATACAACACACCCATTATATAACTCTCATAGTAAAAAAATTAACAACCATAACAAGATTAATAATAACCCAATAGACAAAGTTCAAAACTCAATAGAATGTTTAAAATATAGAACCCAAAACCTTGACTCCATTAGTAAAATAATCATAAGTTACAAAAATAATAGTGCAAACTTATTACAAAGAATGCAAAAATCACCATCCCTTCCACAAAAACTAGAGGTTATATGAGAAGTATCAAGCATATCAAACTCCCTAGTAGTTAGAATGTCGTAAAATATACTTAGGTAAAAACCAGTTTATATAACAAAACCCAAACATTAATCTCAAAATGTAGTCAAGCTAAAAATATTTTAAATAAAACAATGTAAACATTATAAACATATTTTTTTGTTCAATAATATAGTTAATACAATAATAAAATACCACCAGTAGTTCGTAAGATGGAACCTCCTTCTCTCTAGAGTCACAACCTTCACTGCCTTTTCCATCCCTTTCTAACTTCTTCATTCTATTTAAACTTATGAACTAATAAATGCAATACCACTTTTAACTAATAGATGCAACATGCAGAGCCAAAAATACAAAAACCCAAATGCATGAAAATAAAAATAACAAGGAGTTTCCATTTTCCAAAAAATACCTCAAGAAAACTCCAAATTGAATGCATTTACTCCTAAGACCAGTGGTTCATCAAACTAACTAGTTAAATTCATTGTCCACTATCCTAATGAACTAGTAGCATTATAGACTCCCTGCCATTATGGCTTAAACCAACAATTTAGAGATTATCCAAAAATATATAGTTAAATCATTACTAACACATGTTAAGTCATGAATCACTTAGGGTTTAGCATAGTTATCTCTTATATGAAAATCTATATCCAAAAGACTTAATAAGGTTTGATTATTCACAATTAATAATTAATAACTAATAACATAACAAAAAATAATAATATGACTATGAAAGTATATATATTTGTATATATAATATATTCAATAAAAAATCAATATAGTTTAAATATATGTGTGTGTGTGTGTGTGTGTGTGTGTGTGTGTGATTAATAAAACTCAACACACATATTTGTATGTATGTATGTATGTATGTATATAATATATTTAATTAATAAAACTCAACACACATATCTATATGTATGTGTGTGTGTATAATTCTATAAAGCACACACACATATGCATATACGAGAAAGGTACTGACATCAAAATCACATTCTACAACCAACTAGTTTGCCAATGTAGAAGTTAGGAACAATGAACATGACCTACAACTAGATGTCAAGTCCCTCCATAATAACCTCTCTCATTTTTTATCAGCTCAAAACTATTTGACCATGCCAACAAGGAACACAATGTTACAAAATGCCTCATTTGCATTTAGTGTAATGTTGTCTAGTGCATATTTTTCATTTTAATCTCTTAGGACTGAGTCGATAGTTCTAACACATTGAGGTGGATAGGTGAATGCTAGTGGAGGTCTCTTTTTAGTGGCCAAGCTTCTTAATCCTTCTAGGATACACTATTTTGGCAAAGTCTCTTAAAAGACTTAGGAGCAAAAAATTGCCAAACTTTGACAGAGTGGTTCTCAGAATCTATGACACCTAGGAATGTTCCTTTTCAACCTATAGCTATATGTCAAGTCCCTCCACAATAACCTATCTCATTTTCATCAACTTGAAACTGTTTGATTGTGCCAACAAGGAATGCAATGTTACAAAATGCTTTAGTTTCATTTAGTGAAAGAGTGCTAGGAGTCAAATTCTATATTCCACACCTTGTGGGATTGAATTGATGGTGCTAACATGTCAAGGTGGGTGGGTAAATTCTATTTAAGGTCTCTTTTTGATGGCCAAGCATCCTGATCCTTTTAGGCTACACAGTTCCGGCAAAGTCTTTTAAGAGACTTAGGAGCAAAAAATTGTCAAACTTTGACAGAGTGTTTCTCATAATCTATGGCACTTGGGAATGTTTTCTTTCAACCTATATGATGTAGGAGCATCCCATGTTGTAGAGCAATCTTGCATCAACCAAAAATATTTGCATTTTCTTTTGATTTCTTTCATTTTCTAGTTCAGACAGTCAGAAGAAGTTTCTATATTTTGTTTTGTATTTTGCTGAATTATTATTTCAAAGATTGTGGAGTAGGACTTAGCATCTAGACATCATCATGCACATCATATCCAAAATTCAGATCATATGGACTTGTCTACTGAAAGTTTATCATTATTAGAAGATCACTTGTTTTTATATAGTAGAGCATACATATAGCTAGTTGATGGAGAAAGTTTCCGGAGCACTTTCATGACTTTTGGAGCTAAATTAAGCATCATTCAAGTTGGTTTGGGACATGGCCAACCTTCCTTGAGATCCGCATTAAATTTCCATCATTTGCGGAGGAGTACTAGCTGCTTAAGGCCGACCTATTCATTCCTGCATGTTACACCTTAATTGGAGATTGTAACTTCTTTCTTGGCCAACGTGGAGGATTTCATGAGCTTGGAGATGATATATATAGATCTTTAGAATGTATTAGGAAGTCAATTAGCATAATTCATAAGATAGATATTTTGATTCTTTCTAAATATGCACTTCACTGCTATATCTTGTGCATCTGTTGTAACTAGAGAATCAGGCATGTGAGCCCTAATTTGTAGCTTGCATGTTGTTGGCATAAAAGTCTTTTGAATCTATGATATATTGAGTATTTGAAACTTTCATTGCATCCTATAATTGAGTTGTTTTTTTTGTGTTTACTCTTGTTGCACGACCTGGACAGTCCACTCTGTGTACCCTCTGACCGTGATTGCACCGTGGTATCAAAAGAAAGTTTTGAATTCTTTGGGAGCAAATTTTGTGAAGGCATTCTATAAGATCTTGTTGTGAACAGATCGCCGAACCTGAGGCAGTCTACATGTGTTGTCAACTGATCACAGATTGTGAGGTAGTTGTCACCTTGTAGTCGATCGCCAAATTTGAGGTAGTTACACTTGATCCTAGGAAGAGATGCTACTGAGGAGGATACTTGATGTTGGTACTATGGATGGAAGAATGGATGAGATGATGGAGATGATGAAAACAATGAAAGTCCAATTGGATGTTGTTGAAGAAGATCGAAGAAGAGGACTAACACCTCAACCTAATGTTGAAAGTGATGATGATGAAGAATTTCAATCCACTGATCAAAATGAACAAACCCTAGAAGAAGTAGAAGAATTAGATCAAGTGAAGATGTTGAGAGCTATTTCAAAAATTGGAAAAAGACCTAGAGTGGAGGTACCGAATTATACTAGAAATTTGAATATGGAGGAATTGAGTGATTGGATAAATGACTTAGAAGAATACTTTGAATATGAAGAAATTGAAGATCCAGAGAAGGAGAAATTTGCAAAGACTAATTTGAAGGGACATGTTACTATTTGGTGGAAGGAAGTATAGTTGGATAGAAATAGAAGATGAAAAGAAAAGATCATAAAATGGGATAGAATGGTGACAAAGTTGAAGAATCAGTTCATACCTATTGACTATGAGTTGGAATTGTTGAAGAGATTACAGAACCTAAGACAAAAGGAGAAATCTATGGAGTATACAGAAGAATTTCATAAGATAATCATAAGGACAAGACATAGTGAAGCAAGCAAAGAAAAAGTGGCAAGATACATCAATGGACTTGTTGGTCCCCAAATCAGCAGACAGTAAACCCTAAAGGTTTGCCAATTCTTATGATCAGGTTTACTGTAGGACTTGGCCAACAAAGATGGGAGATTGTTTGCACTTGTCTCCCCTGCACTTTAGGTTCTGCCACACCTAGGGGAGAATCCCTCATTCACAACAAAAGGATTTATCCTTGACTAACTCGGGTAGAATGCTCTCATGTATGGACCAAGATTTGTAAGATAAACATTAGACTAGCAATATTCTTGAACTATCACACTAGTTCAGCTTAGAGAACATGCAACTAAAACCATACTTCTAAAACATGAAAGATTTGTTATTTTTGTGTTTTTATGTATTTGGTTGTCAGATGCAGGTCTGATTCGTAAAGTAGGCACAAACTTAGGACCGGTTCCTATCATAGGGCATGGAGTCAAACTTAAAAATATGAAGATGATTTATCATGAGCTTACTTAACACACAGAGTTCAAGGGGTTTCTTTTAATCTCTACCTTACAGATTAACCCCAAGATTAAGTATTTTACTAACAATACTTATGAAAATCCTTGCCACAAGCATTTTTCTTCATAATTAACCCTAAACATTTAATCTATTCCTTGAATAGAAGTATGAGATTAAATATGTAGTGCAACATACATTCATTGAAGAACTCAAAATAACCCTTAGTTATTTAGCTCAAAAGAAGAACACGGATAACAGAGGAGACCATTAATAGAACACATGCAATGAGCATTTTTTATTTATATTCAACCTGAATCTAACAAAAACCCATGAACAAATACATACAACACATTAAGCAGAAACTTACAACACCATAGAGCAACCGAGCAGAAATTGGCTTTGTATTTACTTCTCAGAGAAAACTTCAATCTTTCAACAACTACAAAATGAAAGCCCATTAGTTCATTTATAGGCTCAGAACATGTTGCCCTAAAATTCACTACCATAAGGAGGTAGGTGAGATATTTCCTGTGAGGACCGCCCTTTTTACTACTGTTGTTACGACTATTTACATGACTGTTATTGTTCCTTTTTATAATTGTGGGATAGTAATTCCCGGAATTGTCAAACTATTAAACTTTATTATGTTTTCGGAAAAACTAATTGGGTGATGTTTGGATAAGTTTACATTTCAGAAAAATGAATTAGGTGATGATGGAAAATTGTAATATGACTTCATTTATGTTCATTAATACTATGTCATGATAATGCATGTTTTTATTTTAGTTGCTTCGGCTATGCTGATTTTATGTGGTTACTGATCTTGTAATTTAGTGTGCAGGAATTACTAATCGAACCACAGAACTCGGAGATCATTCCGCACCTTGTTATTTGTTATTCCCTGTTAAGCCGATCGGGTTCCACGAGGAACCAAGATCTCTTTGTGTTTGATGTAATGATGTAATGTGGTCTTTCGTATGGTCGAGTGGGTTAGGTTACCCTCATGTAACATTATTTTATAATTTGTGTTGTAAAGAGATTGACTTTGAATTTCTTATTTTATTTAAATTATGAGGCCCTTTTTCTTGTGCTTTACCTTGACCAGGGGTGTCTTGTATGGGTTAAAGTTGACCCTGGGTTATACCCCATGGGTCCAGGGGCCCATTTGGCATGGGTAACCCTTGAGTAACCTCCATCTAGTCAACTTAACCTTCCCCTAAAGTTAAGTGGCGAAAATTGGAGGTAGGAGGGGACATGATGGGTTGTACCAACACCCAACCCATCCCCTCTACTTTCCCCAAGATAAGAGATGCCATCCATTATTGAAGATCACCCTCTCCTTTAGTGAGATTCCCCCATGTGCTGTGAGGACACCCATGTGAAGAAAGGAAAAAGAGGCATGGGTCACCTGTCTTTTTCCCATTTAACTCTTTTTTTATTTCTCCCATGAGAAAGTGGAGTCACATGAGGAGAGGACTAGGAGTACCCTTGGGAATGGAGAGTGACATAAGCCATCAGGCAGAATAGTGGTTTTGGGGAAGGGTGAGGAGGTGACAAGTGTCACTTCCCCATTTCTCAAAAAAACTAAAAAAAAAAAAAAAAAGAGAATTTGGGTTATTTATTTTCAAATTTTGGGATGAGAGGGAGTTAGTGGAATTTTGGGAAAACTTTCATTTTTGCCTTACCAAAAATAGAGAAGTTAGCTTGTAAGATAGAGAAGGGAGAGGGAGTTGGTGGCTAAGGTTGGAAGTGAACTCTGTGGACTCTGCAACAGCTTCATTCCAGGAGGGCTTTGCAAGGTTGGTCTAAATTTTACCTTTGTTTTCGTATAACTGAAATGTGTATGTAAAGTGTGTGAATTTGTGTTCGAGTTGTTTTCTATGGGGTTATTGTCGGGTTGTTTTGACAGAGCTTCTCCCACTTGGGAGAAATGCTCATCAAGTTTGGGGTAGGGGAGGAGAGATCCTCCTCGGGTGCATACCTGTTTCCATCTTTTGGGATGTTGAAAGCCTTGAGGGCATATATTTGTGACTGTATTTTTGACTTGAGAGTCATATACAGATTTCTTTAAAATTGTGATCACACTTGGTTTGAGACCAAGAGAAAGTTATATTGGTTAACTTATCTGTCAGGGTGACACTCTGGAGTCGAGTGTGTCCACTCTCCTGCCCCTTATGAAACTCACTGTAGTTGAGTTTCCGTATTGTGTAAAATACCCACGGGTGTATGTGTGCTTTGGGATTGTTGTTGTTTCTGTTGTGAAGTGGAGTGTTTGAGTACCCAGGTGTGAGTATGGTCTCCCTAGCTCGGGGGTGACCCACTTGCGGGTCTACGGAAGGGAGGAGAGCTAGATGAGTGGTGTTTTCTTCTTTGTTTGTCTTTGATACGCAGGTTTTCTCTTGGAGCTTCTGGTTGGATATTTACGAAGAAGCAGTTAATCTTCTTTGTCATGAGAATTAGGCCTGGTTCATTCCATAGAGTTGAAGAGAGAACACCTCTCTTGTTATTGTTGTAATTTATTGTTATTCTGGGAGTGAAGAAAATCACCTCCCTGATCTTGTTATCATTGGACTTTTATTTGGTTGTCAGAAGCTATCAGTTGTATACTGTTTGGGAGAAGAGAGTTCATATCTGTGAAGTTAGTTGTTGTATCCATGATTGAATATGAATATGCTTAAATTGTCAAGTTGGTGTTTGTAAACCTAGTTCGATAGCAATTTATTTGTGTTTCAAGTATTACTGAAAGGAAAAGTTCATTATTGCAATCTAATCTGAGTTGTTTACATTTGAAAGTTTGGAATTGCTTAACTAGTTGAAATGTTAGTTATGGTTCATTGTTCTAAAAGAATTAATTGTTTAAGTTTATTCTTCATAATTAATGGATTCTGTTAAGTTGGAAGGATTAGAGAAAATCTAGCATGTATCTATATTCTTGTTTGTAAAGTTAAGAATCTTAACTGTTTAAGTTGTTATATCTTTACCATTGTTACCGAAATATATATATATATATATATATATATATATATATAATTGTTATTTAATTATCATTCTATCAGGTTGAATTTGAGAAAATGAATAGGGTAGTGAATTTGAGAAAATTATGATTTATAGATATACATAACTATATATATATATATATATATATATCTATATATATAAATATATAGTATATATATTATTGTTGACAGTTATCAACGAAAAGCACCATAGATAAATGACTGTCGAAGTTTAAGCCCGCGAATAAACAAACACAGTCGCGGTTTATATTGGGCGGTGGGGAGAAATCCCCCACCGCAGGCCCTAACTTATGCATGGAGGTGTGGGGTGGGGCGGAGCCCCACCCACACCCCACATCGTGGGATGTGGGTGGGGCTCCGCCCCACTCCACATCCCCCTTCCCCTTATGACTCCCGCGGCCACTGCCGCCCCTGTCTTCGCCGCTCTGCGCGGCCACCGCCTCCCCTGTCTTCGCCGCTCTGCGCGGCCACCGCCGCCCTGTCTTCGCCGCTCTGCACGGCCACCGCTGCCCTTGTCTTCGCCGCTCTGCGCGGCCACCGCCGCCCCTGTCATCTCCGCTCTGCGCGGCCACCGCCGCCCATCGCCTCGATGGCTGTGGGAATTAAAACAAAAAAAAAGAGTTAGGGTTTGGGCCCTAACACATAAGTTGGATTTTATTTGATATAAAACACATTAAGTTGCCATATATATAGGCATATATAGATACTATATATGCCTATGTATATAGCAATATAATATGAAATAATATATATATATAAATATATATATATATATAAAGGATTACGTGGATTTTATTAAATAACTAAAAGAACAATTTCGTCAATTACATGGACATTCAATTATATATATATATATATATATATATATTTATGGAAATAGTTTAATGAGCCATTATATTGGGCTTTTGTTTAAAATCTTAACAAAATGTGACACGTGGATATACAAAAGTAAACTAGCAAATTATGTTTTCACAGTTAGTTTTTAATAAGTTTTGAACACAACAACCAAAGAAGATATATTCCCATGATCAGGGTTTTATAAAGTGGAGAGCCTCCTACATCTATTTACAATGTTATACGAGTCACAATCAGAGTATTAATAGTCATTATTAGTAATAGTAACAACAGTAATTATAAACAAGAGAAAATAAAATTATAATGTAAAAGAGTGTAAAGGAATATTCAGTGATACTCTGGAAAGAGTTTCTCGGAAGTTTCAACTATCAACGTAATTTCAATCACCCGGAAAATGAAGAGGAAAAATTACACCTCACCTTGCTTAAAAGAACACTAGAAATAAACTTAAGAAGCCACCACAGACATTCCATGTGGCCATTTTAATCTCAACTGTAGTAAACGACCTCATAAGTAAACCTGTAAGAGAGTCCGAAGAAGAAAAACTAACATTGGAAAACACAGAGGAGAAAATGCGCGACATTTCCCACATGGGATAAGAGAACTAAGTTGACGGACCCTTCTGCTAAATCTGCTTAGGAACAAGTTTAATAAGTACATACGAAGAGGAGGAACCTAGATCGGGGAAGATTAGGAGACCGATTCCAGCGAAGTAGTAAACCAGCCTATGTGACCTAGATCATCCTAAAGTTAGGTTTAATATCAACAATAGCTGCAGTGATAACCCTGATTGACGTAAATCATGAAGAAAGGACCGGATGTACATAAAGAAAGCATAGAAAATGAAAGAGAGAGAGAGAGACTGAAATATAAACACACTAAATTAACAGAGAAATAGTTAAGGTATGGGCGATAAACATACAATCAAATTTAAGAACCAGTGAAAAGGGAAGAGAGAGCAATCAAACCGCCTTGTTGAAAATGCTAAGTCGTAGGAGGAGTATGTTTCAGGAAACAAGAGAGGAGACAGACAACCGTGCCTGGCTGAAAAATGACTAAATAGGGAGATCACTAGCCAGTTTAGTCGGAACAAGGCGTCGTGGGAAGTTGTTAATCTATCAGCGAACCACGTGCGTAAATGAGTGCAGCATAATTCCCACTAATGCCGTAAGGCATTATGCTACCGAAAAGTGCCGAGGTTTAGATTTAGGACTTTGGTAATCTCACTCTTGCAATGACGTTAGCGGCGTCGTACAGATCCTCTTGTTGATCTATATACGTCTGGTTGCACGCAATTGTACTTATATCCCGCCAAAAATTGTAGTGTTTCGCCATGAGAGAACACCGTCGAGCATGCGTACGCATGCGAAGGGGGTTTTTAGGACAGTGTGAGAAAAGTTTTTCATATCTCGTGTCATAACCACATGAAAAATGTGGCTATGACACGTGCGATGTGTGTTGTGACCACATGGAAAATGTGGGCATGACATTTGGTATCAGAGCCAGGTTGTAAACACTGGGCGTATTTGGGCACGTTATTATTCCGCAACTTTGGCTAATTAGTTTCTACCTTGTTTTGTAGGATGCCTCCCCGACGTGTCCGATGAGCGTGATCACGCCACACAGCGTCAGTCGAGGTGCACAGCGATTCCTCAGCCGAGGGACTGGCACCCGTAGTTAGAGCAGCTCCACCTGCACCACCTGTACCACAAGCACTACTAGTACCACAGGTGACACCAGTAGTTACAGTAGCACCACCTGTACCACAAGCACCACTAGTACCACAGGCAACACCAGTGTTGGATATAGGGCCACAGATTTTATAGGCACTACAGACTATGTTAGACAGGTTACCACCAGTGATTCCTGAGCCACGTATAGAGCCTCGTGTTGATCCGCGAGAGGAGCCACGAGCCGAGTCACGTATTGAGCCACGTATGGAGCCCCGCGTTGATCCACTAGAGGTGCCACGTGTGGAGCCCTTCGTTGAGATTCCCGACACAACAGTAGAGGAGGTAGGGTCAGCCTCCCGAGCACGGAGCAGGAGTCCTCCGAGACTTTTGAGACAAGAACAGGTTCAGCATGGATTATATGAGGATGGTGTGGAAGAGCCACTTGTGAGACTTAGAGACAGAGGGGACCCTATCAGAGATCTACTGAGGCTCAACCCACCCACTTTCGCAGGTGCTACAGAGGGAGCTGTGGCCGAGGCTTGGCTGATTAGCTTAGACAGGTGTTTCGCATTGCGACCATATGGGAGCAATACGAAAGCACGAGTGGCAGTTCATCTTCTTAGGGATGCAGCAGCCACCTGGTGGCGCACAGAGGAGTGCAAGCGCCGACTCTCCGTGGATACACTCACATGGGACATCTTCATTAAGCGCTTCAATGCGCGATATTTGTCTGAACATTATAGACAGCGCAGGATCGATGAGTTCCATGATTTACAGCAGAGGGGACTCACCGTTACTCAGTATGAGAGCCGATTTATAGAGCTTTCTCGTTACGCGGAATACCTCCATGACGAGAAAATATTAATACACAAATTCATCAGAGGGCTAAATCACAGGATAGCAGGATCGGTTCGTATGGCAAATCCCCATACCATGAGCGAGGCTGTTGAAAAGGCCCTTATATCAGAGGAAATTCAGGGACGAGGACAAAATCCACGCCCGCAGTACCAGGAACGTAATCCCCAACAACAGCAAAATTTCTGAAGGCCTCAAAACACAACACAGAGAGGAGGATATAATCCTTCATTATTACCTCCTAGGCCTCCACAGCAGCAGCAACATCAGCAAAAATCCAAATCTCAACAGAGGGGACAGGGAGGACAGAACCGTGGATGGCAGCAGCAGGGTCCACGCAGAGATCAGAGACAGCAAGGTTCATCGGCAGGACCCGCAAGGTTCCAGCAGTCTTACAGAGGTTCACAGGGATCCACCGGACAGACTGGGCAACAACAATCAGGCAGAACACAGTCAGGGCAGTTACAGGTTCGAGGACCATGTTATGTGTGTGGTGGGTCAGGGCATCTGGCTAGAGAGTGCCCGCAGGGATTTACTGCAGGGGGTCAGCCCCGATCAGGAGGGTATGAGCAGACCGTAGGTGACGTGGGCAGATCTCACCACATGTTTGCAGCGGTTGATAACCACCAGGCCAATTTCTAGGCTTCTGTCATCGAGGCAGCAGGTATGATTAGAGACTTTCCCATCTTGATCCTTTTTGACTCAGGAGCTACTGACTCCTTTTTGTCTACATCGTTAGTGGAGCGTTGCAGGCTGGTGGCTTCTAGGCAAGACATTAGGTGGGAAGTTGAGTTGGCCTCAGGGGCCAGGATGTCAGTAGATACCTTGGTTAAAGACTGTGAGATCACATTGGGATCATTCACCACAACATGTGACCTTAGGATTATGCCATTAGGGTCTTACGGAGTAGTTCTGGGTATGGATTGGCTTGCGGCACATAGAGCCAAGCTTGATTGTTGCCAGAGGACGATTAGCTGTTTAGACGATCATGGTTCGTCGATTGAGATAGTGGGCATTCAAAAGCCCACGGCTGTTCGTATGATATCCGCTCAGCAGCTTAAGCGCTGTATGCAGAAGGGATGTCAGATGTTTGCCATCACAGTCAGTGATAGAGCAGAGGATGAACCTGAGGCTACTTTAGATGATCACCCTATCCTTAGAGAGTTTTCCGATGTATTTCCGCCAGAATTACCAGGTATGCCTCCACGCAGAGAAGTGGACTTCCACATCGACTTAGTGCCAAGTGCAGAGCCGATATCCCGTGCACCCTATAGGATGACTACCCATGAACTCACTGAACTTAAACTACAGTTAGAGGAATTACTTGAGAAGGGACACATCCGACCTAGCGTTTCACCATGGGGCGCACCAGTTATCTTCGTGAAGAAGAAGGATGGGTCTCTTCGTCTATGCATGGACTACAGGCAGTTGAACAAGGTGACGGTGAAGAACCGTTATCCTCTGCCTAGGATTGACGACCTTTTTGATCAGATGCAGGGAGCCAGAGTGTTCTCGAAAATTGATCTAAAATCTGGGTATCACCAATTGCGCATCACGGAGTCAGATATTCATAAAACTACTTTTCGAACCAGATATGGCCATTATGAATTCACAGTGGTACCTTTCGGGTTGACGAACGCTCCTGCAGTATTCATGAGTCTCATGAACGGGGTGTTCCGTACATACCTAGATCGGTTCGTGATCATATTTCTAGATGACATTCTGATTTATTCACGGACTGAGGAGGAGCACGTAGAGCACTTGCGTCAAGTTTTGCAGCAATTACGAGGGCAGCAGCTTTATGGCAACTTGGCGAAGTGTGCCTTCTTCAGGACAGAGGTGCAGTATTTGGCACACATTTTATCAGGCGATGGCATCTCCGTAGATCCATCTAAAATTAGAGCAATTCAGGAGTGGCCGGCACCCACTAACGTGACAGAGGTCAGAAGCTTTATGGGGTTAGCCGGGTATTATCGTCGGTTTGTCGAAGGTTTCTCCAGGATAGCACATCCCATTACTTCCCTTCAGCGAAAAGGGAAGGGTTTCACTTGGACCGAGCAGTGTGAAAAGGCCTTTGGAGTCCTCAAGGAGCGTCTTACTAGTGCTCCTATTTTAGCAGTCCCTGATCCTACAGAGGAGTTTGTAGTTTGCACAGATGCATCATTAGAAGGTTTGGGAGCCGTGCTTATGCAGGATGGTCGAGCGATCACATACGAATCGTGGAAACTAAAGACACATGAGTTAAACTATCCTACGCACGACTTAGAGCTCGCAGCTGTTGTTCATGCCTTGGTTCGCTGGAGACACTTTCTCTTAGGTCGACGCTTTGAACTCCATTCGGATCATCATAGTTTGCAGTATCTTTTTACACAGCCTAATTTGAACGCCCGCCAACGGCGTTGGATGGAATTCCTATGCGAATATGACTTCGATGTCCACTATATCAAAGGGAAGGAGAACGTGGTCGCTGATGCTTTGAGTCGAAGACGCCACGAGATCCAGACCCTGACCTTGAAGATGGACTTGAAGGATCGCATCTTACAGCATCTGCCGGAGGACGAATGGTTTCTTGAAGTGCAGCAGGCATTACTAAATCAGAAGGCCCTTGAGGGCAAATTTACAGGATATACCCTTGAGTCTGATGGTATGCTTCGACATCGGCAGCGCATCTATGTACCCCATGTGGGTAATCTTCGCACAGTAATCCTATCAGAGGCTCATAGAGCACCCTATGCAGCACACCCAGGAGTGAAGAAGATGCATGCTGACTTACGACAACTTTATCATTGGGCTGGGATGAGGCGTGACATTGCCGAGTTTGTTGCTCGTTGCCTGGAATGTCAGAGGGTCAAGGCCGAACATCAGCATCCAGCGGGACTATTGTACCCTCACGAGATACCTGAATGGAAATGGGACACCATTTCTATGGATTTTATCGTTGGTCTACCTATGTCATCACGTCGCCATGATGCTATTATGGTGACAGTTGACAAGCTGACCAAAGTGGCGCATTTTTCACCAATATGCACAACATACAATGCAACATCTGTGGCCAAGGTGTTTCTTGATCAGATTGTTCGACTTCATGGGGTACCTCGCCGCATTATATCTGATAGAGACTTTGTATTCACTTCATCGTTCTGGAGAGCCTTACATCAGGCGTTGGGCACACAGCTCAACTTCAGTTCAGCATATCATCCGGAAACCGATGGACAGACAGAAAGAGTTAACCAGGTGTTAGAAGACATGCTTCGCATGTATGTGATGGACCACCAGTCTAGATGGGAGGAGTACCTATATCTAGTTGAGTTCGCCTACAATAATGGGCATCATAGCTCGTTGGGTATGCCTCATTTCCAGGCGTTATATGGCAGACCATGCAGAACACCTTTGAGTTGGGATCGGATAGAGGACAGAACAGTCATCGGCCCAGAGATAGTTCAGAATATGGAACTGCAAGTCAAACAGATAAGACAGAGGCTTCAGGAAGCACAAGACAGGCAGAAAAAGTATGCCGATGCTAAGAGGACAGACCGAAGCTTCTCTGTGGGGGAAAGAGTATTTTTGAGAGTGCGGCCGCACAAGAGTCCAATCCGTTATGGAAAAGGCTCTAAGCTCGCACCTCGATTTGTAGGACCTTTCGAAATCTTGGAGCGGATAGGACCAGTAGTCTATCGTCTAGCCTTGCCACCTAGCCTGTCACGTATCCACGATGTATTTCATATATCAGTTTTACGTTTATATATTTCTGACTTATCTCACGTATTGGATTGGAGTGCTCTTCAGGTAGAGGCAGACGGACAACTGGCGTTGGAGCCAATTTGCATATTGGCTCGTCGGACGCTGGCCCTTTGAGGTCGAGAGCTGGACCAGGTTAGAGTCCAGTGGGACCTATACGACGAAGTCACTGCAACATGGGAAGATGCAGAGAGACTTAAGACCCTTTATCCTCACCTTTTTGACGACTTCCAGGAGGAAGTACCGTCTTAGGGGGAGAGGATGTGAGGACCGCCCTTTTTACTACTGTTGTTACGACTATTTACATGACTGTTATTGTTCCTTTTTATAATTGTGGGATAGTAATTCCCAGAATTGTCAAACTATTAAACTTTATTATGTTTTCGGAAAAACTAATTGGGTGATGTTTGGATAAGTTTACATTTCAGAAAAATGAATTAGGTGATGATGGAAAATTGTAATATGACTTCATTTATGTTCATTAATACTATGTCATGATAATGCATGTTTTTATTTTAGTTGCTTCGGCTATGCTGATTTTATGTGGTTACTGATCTTGTAATTTAGTGTGCAGGAATTACTAATCGAACCACAGAACTCAGAGATCATTCTGCACCTTGTTATTTGTTATTCCCTGTTAAGTCGATCGGGTTCCACGAGGAACCAAGATCTCTTTGTGTTTGATGTAATGATGTAATGTGGTCTTTCGTATGGTCGAGTGGGTTAGGTTACCCTCATGTAACATTATTTTATAATTTGTGTTGTAAAGAGATTGACTTTGAATTTCTTATTTTATTTAAATTATGAGGCCCTTTTTCTTGTGCTTTACCTTGACCAGGGGTGTCTTGTATGGGTTAAAGTTGACCCTGGGTTATATCCCATGGGTCCAGGGGCCCATTTGGCATGGGTAACCCTTGAGTAACCTCCATCTAGTCAACTTAACCTTCCCCTGAAGTTAAGTGGCGAAAATTGGAGGTAGGAGGGGACATGATGGGTTGTACCAACACCCAACCCATCCCCTCTACTTTCCCCAAGATAAGAGATGCCATCCATTATTGAAGATCACCCTCTCCTTTAGTGAGATTCCCCCATGTGCTGTGAGGACACCCATGTGAAGAAAGGAAAAAGAGGCATGGGTCACCTGTCTTTTTCCCATTTAACTCTTTTTTTATTTCTCCCATGAGAAAGTGGAGTCACATGAGGAGAGGACTAGGAGTACCCTTGGGAATGGAGAGTGACATAAGCCATCAGGCAGAATAGTGGTTTTGGGGAAGGGTGAGGAGGTGACAAGTGTCACTTCCCCATTTCTCAAAAAAACTAAAAAAAAAAGAGAATTTGGGTTATTTATTTTCAAATTTTGGGATGAGAGGGAGTTAGTGGAATTTTGGGAAAACTTTCATTTTTGCCTTACCAAAAATAGAGAAGTTAGCTTGTAAGATAGAGAAGGGAGAGGGAGTTGGTGGCTAAGGTTGGAAGTGAACTCTGTGGACTCTGCAACAGCTTCATTCCAGGAGGGCTTTGCAAGGTTGGTCTAAATTTTACCTTTGTTTTCGTATAACTGAAATGTGTATGTAAAGTGTGTGAATTTGTGTTCGAGTTGTTTTCTGTGGGGTTATTGTCGGGTTGTTTTGACAGAGCTTCTCCCACTTGGGAGAAATGCTCATCAAGTTTAGGGTAGGGGAGGAGAGATCCTCCTCGGGTGCATACCTATTTCCATCTTTTGGGATGTTGAAAGCCTTGAGGGCATATATTTGTGACTGTATTTTTGACTTGAGAGTCATATACAGATTTCTTTAAAATTGTGATCACACTTGGTTTGAGACCAAGAGAAAGTTATATTGGTTAACTTATCTGTCAGGGTGACACTCTGGAGTCGAGTGTGTCCACTCTCCTGCACCTTATGAAACTCACTGTAGTTGAGTTTCCGTATTGTGTAAAATACCCACGGGTGTATGTGTGCTTTGGGATTGTTGTTGTTTCTGTTGTGAAGTGGAGTGTTTGAGTACCCAGGTGTGAGTATGGTCTCCCTAGCTCGGGGGTGACCCACTTGCGGGTCTACGGAAGGGAGGAGAGCTAGATGAGTGGTGTTTTCTTCTTTGTTTGTCTTTGATACGCAGGTTTTCTCTTGGAGCTTCTGGTTGGATATTTACGAAGAAGCAGTTAATCTTCTTTGTCATGAGAATTAGGCCCGGTTCATTCCATAGAGTTGAAGAGAGAACACCTCTCTTTTTATTGTTGTAATTTATTGTTATTCTGGGAGTGAAGAAAATCACCTCCCTGATCTTGTTATCATTGGACTTTTATTTGGTTGTCAGAAGCTATCAGTTGTATACTGTTTGGGAGAAGAGAGTTCATATCTGTGAAGTTAGTTGTTGTATCCATGATTGAATATGAATGTGCTTAAATTGTCAAGTTGGTGTTTGTAAACCTAGTTCGATAGCAATTTATTTGTGTTTCAAGTATTACTGAAAGGAAAAGTTCATTATTGCAATCTAATCTGAGTTGTTTACATTTGAAAGTTTGGAATTGCTTAACTAGTTGAAATGTTAGTTATGGTTCATTGTTCTAAAAGAATTAATTGTTTAAGTTTATTCTTCATAATTAATGGATTCTGTTAAGTTGGAAGGATTAGAGAAAATCTAGCATGTATCTATATTCCTGTTTGTAAAGTTAAGAATCTTAACTGTTTAAGTTGTTATATCTTTACCATTGTTACCGAAATATATATATATATATATATAATTGTTATTTAATTATCATTCTATCAGGTTGAATTTGAGAAAATGAATAGGGTAGTGAATTTGAGAAAATTATGATTTATAGATATACATAACTATAAATATATATATCTTTACCATTGTTACCAAAATATATATATATATATCACACAGTTTTATTAATTATCTTTTTTATCGAATAATATAGAAACTGAATAAAATGTGTTCTTATGGGACTGAATTATATATATATATATATATATATATATATATATATATATATATATATATATATATATATATATATATATATATATATATATGTGACTATATATATATATATATAGTATATATATTATTGTTGACAGTTATCAACGAAAAGCACCATAGATAAATGACTGTCGAAGTTTAAGCCCGCGAATAAACAAACACAGTCGCGGTTTATATTGGGCGGTGGGGAGAAATCCCCCACCGCAGGCCCTAACTTATGCATGGAGGTGTGGGGTGGGGCTCCGCCCCACTCCACATCCCCCTTCCCCTTATGACTCCCGCGGCCACCGCCGCCCCTGTCTTCGCCGCTCTGCGCGGCCACCGCCTCCCCTGTCTTCGCCGCTCTGCGCGGCCACCGCCGCCCTGTCTTCGCCGCTCTGCGCGGCCACCGCCGCCCTTGTCTTCGCCGCTCTGCGCGGCCACCGCCGCCCCTGTCATCTCCGCTCTGCGCGGCCACCGCCACCCATCGCCTCGGTGGCTGTGGGAATTAAAACAAAAAAAAAGAGTTAGGGTTTGGGCCCTAACACATAAGTTGGATTTTATTTGATATAAAACACATTAAGTTGCCATATATATAGGCATATATAGATACTATATATGCCTATGTATATAGCAATATAATATGAAATAATATATATATATAAATATATATATATATATAAAGGATTACGTGGAGTTTATTAAATAACTAAAAGAACAATTTCGTCAATTACATGGACATTCAATTATATATATATATATATATATATATTTATGGAAATAGTTTAATGAGCCATTATATTGGGCTTTTGTTTAAAATCTTAACAAAATGTGACACGTGGATATACAAAAGTAAACTAGCAAATTATGTTTTCACAGTTAGTTTTTAATAAGTGTTGAACACAACAACCAAAGAAGATATATTCCCATGATCAGGGTTTTATAAAGTGGAGAGCCTCCTACATCTATTTACAATGTTATACGAGTCACAATTAGAGTATTAATAGTCATTATTAGTAATAGTAACAACAGTAATTATAAACAAGAGAAAATAAAATTATAATGTAAAAGAGTGTAAAGGAATATTCAGTGATACTCTGGAAAGAGTTTCTCAGAAGTTTCAACTATCAACGTAATTTCAATCACCCGGAAAATGAAGAGGAAAAATTACACCTCACCTTGCTTAAAAGAACACTGGAAATAAACTTAAGAAGCCACCACAGACATTCCATGTGGCCATTTTAATCTCAACTGTAGTAAACGACCTCATAAGTAAACCTGTAAGAGAGTCCGAAGAAGAAAAACTAACATTGGAAAACACAGAGGAGAAAATGCGCGACATTTCCCACATGGGATAAGAGAACTAAGTTGACGGACCCTTCTGCTAAATCTGCTTAGGAACAAGTTTAATAAGTACATACGAAGAGGAGGAACCTAGATCGGGGAAGATTAGGAGACCGAGTCCAGCGAAGTAGTAAACCAGCCTATGTGACCTAGATCATCCTAAAGTTAGGTTTAATATCAACAATAGCTGCAGTGATAACCCTGATTGACGTAAATCATGAAGAAAGGACCGGATGTACATAAAGAAAGCATAGAAAATGAAAGAGAGAGAGAGAGACCGAAATATAAACACACTAAATTAACAGAGAAATAGTTAAGGTATGGGCGATAAACATATAATCAAATTTAAGAACTAGTGAAAAGGGAAGAGAGAGCAATCAAACCGCCTTGTTGAAAATGCTAAGTCGTAGGAGGAGTATGTTTCAGGAAACAAGAGAGGAGACAGACAACCGTGCCTGGCTGAAAAATCACTAAATAGGGAGATCACTAGCTGGTTTAGTCGGAACAAGGTGTCGTGGGAAGTTGTTAATCTATCAGCGAACCACGTGCGTAAATGAGTGCAGCGTAATTCCCACTAACGCCGTAAGGCATTATGCTACCGAAAAGTGACGAGGTTTAGATTTAGGACTTTGGTAATCTCACTCTTGCAATGACGTTAGCGGCGTCGTACAGATCCTCTTGTTGATCTGTATGCGTCTGGTTGCACGCAATTGTACTTATATCCCGCCGAAAATTGTAGTGTTTCGCCATGAGAGAACACCGTCGAGCATGCGTACGCATGCGAAGGGGGTTTTTAGGACAGTGTGAGAAAAAGTTTTTCATATCTCGTGTCATAACCACATGACAGATGTGGCTATGACACGTGCGATGTGTGTTGTGACCACATGGAAAATGTGGGCATGACATTTCCTTACATTTTGCCTCCAAAAATACATTGGGAAATATTAATATTTTACATTAAAAGAGGAGAAGAATTGATAATAAATAAAAACATATTTTAATTTTCCCCCTATTAATTTTTACATTATTCACCTATTCCCAAATTTGCATGGCAGTTAAAGACTACTCATTCCTCTGAACTGATGCAAAATGAACTCTTAAGACCTCCCTTCCAACATCCAATTTCAATTTCTTGCCCAATCAATTTTTTTGGGTCGTTTTTGGCAAAGAAGGGGCATTTTTCATCTTGCTGGCAGCCAAAATCAATGCAAATGATCTTAAAACCTCTACCAATGTCTTAGGAATGATCATAGGATGAATTTGAAGCATAAAACAACATTTTTTGGCTCAAAAATGCCCTCAAAAATTGGTATGAAACCAAAAAACGTGAAAAGCTTTTTAAATCTGCAACAAAATCCGTTTGAGGTTGATGAAAACCTGTTGAAAATGCCATAGCAGTGAAGGAGACGCATCATATTTACTTATAGATGAGAATGATGGGCTGAAAATGCCCTGCAATGGACATGTTACACCATCGCAGGGGTCCCTGTATGCACAGCAGAGAGGGTTGTGATGGTACGAAATGCACTATCATGCCTTTCTTTTCCTTTCATAAACTTTATCCAAAGTTTAATAAACTTTTTTGATAATATTTGCCCTGAAATCACTTTCATTCAAACTTTATTAAAATACCTTTTAATATTTACATTTTAAACCTTAGACTTAGGCAAATTTTTAATTCCTCCTGCCGGGCAATTGACATTTTTCACCATGGGCAAACCGGCCATCCGATGATCGTAAAACTCTTATGCATACATCACTTCACAGGATACACACAGAGTGTTTCCTCATACAAATGCAGTATTTACACAAACTGTTTCGACATACAAATATAGTATACTCACAAAATGCATATTTGTTGATACAACACAAGATTCCCGCTGTTAATTGTTTCTGTCACTTGTAACCGAACACACTACATAGAAATCACAAAACCCTACCAAATCGAAAGAAATATAACAACATGGAGGTCATTCCACTAATTTCAAAGAAATCTTAACTAGTGGAATGACTCCAAACTACATTCCCGTAATTAGACCCAAAAACAAAATTTCTTTGATTCCTCAGAAATTATACATACGATATGTTCTTTCTCTCTGCTCTATCCTCTTCTAACAAATACAGACTCAACTATTTAAAGACTCACACACGCTAGCAGTTACAAGATGGAAGGCGAACTGCCTACAACCACCTTTGCCAAACGATTACAATTCTTTATTCAGTTACAACTCTTTTTTTATCTTTCTTGACACATATGTCATTTAGGCCCTTACAATATAACATTTAGACAAAACTGAAAGTGCAAGGAATATTCAGATCCTTGAGGTGCTCCTGTACCATACAACCAACCAACAAGGATTTCCAACCTGCAAAAACAAAAAACTTTTTTTCTATAACTCTTTTGGCTTTAGTTTTCATTCTTCAGCTTCAGGCTTCCAATCTTCAGACTTAATAGAATGGTGACCAACCAACCACAAAATCAAACTACCATTTTCTTTAGAGCATCTTCAGGTTCCTTCTACTCCCATCAGTGGAGTACTCTTCAGGCTCTAACATCAAGTGCTTCATCAGTCAGGTATCCATCTTTCTCACTGCTTCATAACACCAACTCACCAAGCCATTCATTTTACCCAACAGTAGATCCTAGTGATGTACCTACCACTCTCTCCTTAGTAGCCTCTCTCTACATCCTTATCCAGCTTAATCTCTATTGGAGAATGGTCATGATAGACCTCATCCTTGTCTGCCCACACACAACCTTAGAAACCTCCTTCTTGTAGCTAGACAGATAAAGCACCTACAATCAAACAACTTAACAATACAAAATAATGGTCACCAACACAATTCTTCAGCTTTCCTTCAGTTCTTCTCCTGCCTTCTCAGTGACAGGAAACAAATACACACCACCCAAATCTTTCACCAGCTCTGATACCAATTTGACGCAAAGCGCACAGGGAAGCACTTAAAACAAAATACTAAACACATACATTTCTTAGTCATCAGTGAGACACCATACTGTCAGCACACTCCAAAAACCCTCTACCGACACCTTCGGTCACCCTGATGAGCCTTCAAACCACCTTCGTCGGCCAGAATTGCTTCCTTCAGTGCAATCTTCTCCTCGCCTTTTGATAGTCCATCTCATACCGATAAATTAGACACAAGACTTCAACTTCAGTGAGACTTCAGGCCTTGTTCTTCCTGATGTTCCTTCTATCAGCGTAACTCTGTCATTCATTATAACTTCTGAAGACTTTCCCGATGGGCTCTCTCACACTGATGTCTTTGCGCATTCATTACTTGACTTACTGTAGCCTGTCTTCCTTACCGTTTCCATCGGTCATTCCTTGTATCATTTAGAATGCATATTCACCACATACAACAGTGATATACAAATGTGAGATACACACGAACTGATACTCACATACAAATGCGATATATACATGAATTGCTTCTTCTCATACATTAGTGATATACACAGTGCTTGTATGTTTAGCGAACAACATGAACTCAACCTGATATGAACTCTTATGCATACATCACTTCGCAGGATACACATAGAATGTTTCCTCATACAAATGCAGTATTTACACAAACTATTTCGACATACAAATGTAGTATACTCACAAAATGCATATTTGTTGATACAACACAAGATTCCTGTCATTAATTGTTTCTGTCACTTGTAACTGAACACACTACACAGAAATCACAAAACCCTACCAAACAGAAAGAAATCTAACAACACAGAGGTTATTCCACTGATTTCAAAGAAATCTTAACCAGTAGAATGACTCCAAAATACATTCCCGTAATTAGACCCAAAAACAAAATTTCTTTGATTCCTCAGAAATTATACATACAATATGTTATTCCTCTCTACTCTCTCCTCTTCTAACAAATACAAACTCAACTATTTAAAGACACACACACTGGCAGTTACAAGATGGAAGGCGAACCACCTACAACCACCTTTGCCAAATGATTACAATTCTTTGTTCGGTTACAACTCTTTTTGATCTTTATTGACACATATGTCGTTAAGGCCCTTACAATATAACATTTAGACAAAACCAAAAGTGCATGGAATATTCAGATCCTCGAGGTGCTCCTGCACCATAAATGGCCATAGCCATGGAGCTTACCTTCAAAAGCCCTAAAAATGGAAGCACATTTGGTGAAGAGCTCCAAGCTTCTCCAAGTCTTCCAATCTCCAAATTTCTCTAAGTCCCCCAAAAGAATCTCCAAGAATAGAAAGAAAATATGCAAAATGCAAGAACCCCACACTCCTCTTCAAGAGGAGATAATATAGGCCTTCCAATTTTGCCTAGAGGAATGAGAAGGTGACACTTGTCACATTCTCCTTCCTCATCCCATGCCACTTGCAAGGGAGAGGAAGTGTGAGGGTGACAAGTGTCACCCTCTAATTCCATCCCAATCCTCACCTTATCCACTTGTGCTCTCACACGTGTGAGAGACCAAGTGGTGAGGTGGCAATCCCCTTCAAGCCTCCAAGAGGATAAGGGATGCCATATGGCATCCTCTTATTATCCAAGAGAGCCATCTCCCTCCAAGATGCTCTCACACGTGTGTGAGAGTCTTGGAGACCTCCCAAGTCTTCTTGGTGAAGGGATCCCCAAACTTTGGGAAGGGAGATGAGTCTTTCCAAAAGCATGACTCATCTCCCACCCTTAGCCATTTCAAAATTCGTCACTTTGACTAAACCTCATTTTAGAGTGACCAAAAGTGAGTTACCCCAAGGTTTAGTTAGTCAAAATTGACCCTAGACCCATGGGTAACCACCTAGGGTAAGTTTTGGGACACTAAGGTTCACCTAGGGAGTCACAAATTCACTTTAAATGGCTTCAAAAATAAAAACAATACCAAGTGGTATAACACAATAAAAAAATATACAACACAGGAAATTAATCAAACTAATAAGGGTGAACTAAGGCCAAACTAATCAAACCAAGCATGCACTAGACGTCACCCGATCAAACGTGATCCTCATTTCTCTTGGGAATGGATCGGCTTAATAGGGAATAACATATGTCTGAACACTACCTCCGATTTCCCATGGCCTAGGAATATAATCCTGCACAACTAGATCAAGCATCAATCACATCATGGATAATCATAGCCAAAACAACTAAAATTAAATTCATGTCATTGCATACAACATTAATCATTCACAACATAATTTAAGATTAAAACTGTATTTTCTATCTAATGTCTCAAAATCATCATCAAATAATAATTCCACATAATGAACTTGTAATCACATCAATAATCATCATCAAATATATCTCACATGTCTAACATCATCATAACATCAAAATATGATCTAATCAAATCACCACATGTCTAATCAATGTCAAAACAAAAATTAGGAGATATAATCTAATCTGCATAATGGAACAATAGTCTCTAAATGTCTAATAATATCACCAACTATAATGTAAAATGATCAAAATAGGGAAGTGAAAATAACCGGCCTCACATCCTCCCCCCTAAGACTAAACTTCCTCCTGGAAGTCATCAAAAAGGTGAGGATAGAGTGCCCTCAAACTAGCTGCATCCTCCCAAGTCACTATAACCTCATCATAATGATCCCAATGGACCCTAACCGGGTCTAGCTCTTGACCTTGAAGGCCCAGCATCCAACAAGCCAATATGTGAATTGGCTCCAAAGCCAACTACCCATCCACCTCTACCTGTAGTCTCAAAAACGAGGGCCTAAAAGTCAGCCTCGCAGTTATCAACCGCTGCAAACATGTGGTGGGATCTACCCACATCTCCAACTGTCAGCTTTGATCCCTCGACACGAGGTTGTCTTCTAGCTGTAAATCCCTATGGGCACTCTCTAGAAAGATGTCCCACTCCACCACAAACATAGCATGGTCCCCAAGCTTGAACATGTACTGTCTGTGTCCTCCTTGACTGCTGTTGCATAGGTCAACCCGTAGAAATCTGTGATCCTCCAACGGACTGCTACGACCATGCAGGTCCTACAGCAGGTGTTTGTTGTCACTGGTCTCTACGTGGACACTACTAGTGCTGTTGCTGCTACTGTGGAGGTCTAGGAGGTAAAGGTGCATAACTAAACCCTCCTTTCTGAGGTGGTGGTCTGTGGTAACTTTGTTGATGCTACTGCTGCCCCTTATCCTAAAACTAAGGGCATGAATTCTACCCTCGTCCCTATATCTACTCAGTTATGTATGCCTTCTTAGCAACATCACTCAATGTTTGGGGGTACACAATGCCTACAAGCCCTGCTATGCTATGGTTCAACCCCCTAATAAACTTATGAACTAGGAGTTTCTGATCGTGGAAATACTTTGCATATCGAGAGAACTCGATGAATCTACCCTCATACTAAGCAATAGTAAGCCTTCTCTGCTAAAGGTCGTGAAACTCATCTATGTGATAATGTCTATAGTGATCTGATAAATATCTATCATTGAAGCGCTCGATGAAGGTCTCTCATGTGACTGTGTCCAATGATAGATGGTGTTTGCACTCCTCAGTGTGCCACCAAGTAGCTGCCGCATCTTGTAATAGGTGGACTGCCACACATGCCTTCATGTTGCCCTCATAAGGACACTATTGTCTCTCAGATTTACACCCTTGCTGCAGTTGTAAAACTTTAGCTATCTAGAGAAACATGGGAATGATCTCGAAGTGTGGGACCTTGCGAAATGAGATTAGACCTTCAGAGAAGGCTGGCTTCCTTAACTGGTTATCACCTAAAATCTACTGAATTTGTAGAGGAAAAGGGAGAAGGAATGCTTTAAAAATGAAAGATGAAATAGAAAAACTTGAAAAGTAAAGGGGTGATTCACCAAGTTGAATAAAAGAACCCTCACAGTACTGAGAAAATGCACAACATAACCAGATATAGCAAGTAAACATACATAGATTCAAATGATTTTTAGTAGAGGTGAGAAACAAGATGGTTGAGAGGAACAGAATGTTCATAGACAACCATATGCGAGTTCACTCTAAACTAGAAAATCAGTAAAAGAGGTAAAATAACTTGCATATATTCAATAAGAAGGCACAGTTACAGTAGCAGAAAGCTCTATTTAGAAATAGAAAAGACTAAATACTAAAAAATTTCCAACCCTTATTACATCTCCAGCTTAAGCATATATAGCATTACAAATTGCCCTAAGTTGGTTACAAAAATTCACCTCATGAGCTATAACAAGAAAATATCTATGATAGAAGGGACGTCCATCTGCAAGAATACATGGTATAAAAATATTTAGAACTGGGGTAGATGGGAGATATTTTGAGTCTTCAATGTAAGTTGCTTAATCATCAATCTGCACCCATAAAGTCCATAAATATCTATATCTGCATATCTCAAGTTGGTCGCTGAAACGTCCAACCGATCAAGCATGCAAATCCAGATTCAAAATTTGAAAGTGAGAATATTCCGCTTAAAGTCTACCAGATGAAAGAGGAGGCAAAAATAAGCAATTTTGCCTTTTGAAACATGTCAAAATTTGCCAGAATGGAGGAGATATGGGCGGTCAAAGCTACGGTCAACTGTATGTGTATATTACTTTGCATATCTATGCTTGTATATCGCTGTATTTAGCAAATGCATATACAAGCGCTCATGCACTTGACTGCTGGATTCACTTATGCATTTATGTGATTTCCCTCCTTTTGCATATTCAAATTGTATTGCATATGCGATTGCATGTGCCCTTTGTATGTGCTTTGAATCTTCTTTCACATATGCATTTGCCTTTGTATTACCTTTTGCATCTACTGCCCCTGCCATGTGGCACCACCTGACTCACCCCCGAGATGAACTGAGAAGCATCACTGAAAAACTACATCTTCTTATCTGTCGTCGGAAAGACCTTTGCATGAGCCGCCAATACATATTCTCTCACTAAAAAACCATTGTATATGACCTTTGTATATATGATTGTATATGCAAGCATACAATCGCAAATATACATACAATGTGGAACTCAAAAGATTATCCATTAGAATGAAACTTTGAAACAGGTCTGGCCCTTGTATCTTTTCTCTTTGTATATCGGCATATACAATGCACTTAATATACAAACCGTGGACCCCACCTTTGAATTTGCCAAAATTGACTTCCCAGTCAGGTCCAGCTTGTATATTGCCTTCGTATGTATGCATCTTTTGACCTTGTATATGTAAATATACAATGCGGACCCCAAAATGACTATCCACTGCATTTGATTGCCCAGTCGGGTCTGGACTTTGCATGTTTCTATTTGTATGTTGGCCTTGTCTATCGCATATACAATGCGAATATACAAGCATAACTATATACAATCACTTTGCACATTGCAAACACTTGATTTTGGCATATGCATGTAACCTTTGTATATCACATTGTATATGACCCTTTGTATGTCCAAACATACAATGCAAAATATACAAAGGAAAACTACATACGAACCTTGCATACAAACATGCATTTGAACTTGTACCTGCCCCTTGTATGTGCGCTTGGTGGGCCCCAGGATTTGTATCTCTTTGCTTGTGTATAGACTCTGCATCTTCCTCCTTGTATCTTTTCCTTGCATGAGCCATATACAATGCAACTTGTATATAAGATACAATCACCTTTGTATATAAAGTGGACCCCACCCTTTGTATCATATCTTCGTATATTTTACTTGCATCTGCGGACCCCACTTTCCTTGTATATTCTGACTTGTATGCTTCATCGGCCATTGGGGATAACTTGGACTTGGCCATCAATGAACAATGTTATGCTGAAAATGCTTTGTATGTCTGTCGATGTACATTTTGTCTTTGCATCTTGGTGATGTACATTTCCTTGTATATCTGTATTGTATATCGCATATACAGTGCAAACATACAATTACAACCCGATGTACATTTCCTTGTATCCTGCCTATGTATCTTCCCATTGCATCTTTGACTTGTATATTACCTTTGTATGTGCGATTGTATATATGAACATACAATGCGAACATACATACAAAGAAACATACAATGTATATGCATATAAAAATGACTAAGTATAAAAATGGAAATTTTTTGCAATGAAAAATACTTGGAGACAAAGATTTCTGGGTTTTTCTGGGTTTACTAGAAGGATTCTCAAGGTGAGAATTTTGGGATTTTTTGCAAGGCATAGCATAAGTATGTGAAGGATTCAAGCTTTTTGGGGTGATTTCCTAAAGGATTTTCAAGGAAAATGCCAGGTGAACTATTTAACTCTGGACAGAGGAAAATAGGTCAACATTTTTGGCGCCCACCGTTGTATGCTCGATTGGTTGGACATTTCAGTGACCAACTTCAGATATGCAGATACAGATATTTATGGCATTTATGGGTGGAGATTGATGATTAAGTATCTTACATTGAAGACTCAAAATATCTCCCATCTGCCCTAGTTCCAGATATTTTTATACCATGAATTCTTGCAGATGGACGTCCCTTCTGTCATAGATATTTTCTAGTTATAGCGTATGAGGCAAATTTGATACCTACAAGCTGCATATATTGTTGTCTCTCAGATTTGCACCCTTGCTACAATTGTAAAACTTTAGCAATCTGCAGAAACATGGGAATGATCTCGAAGTGTGGGACCTTGCGAAATGAGATCAGACCTCCGCAGAAGGTTGGCTTTCTTAACTGGTTATCACCTAAAATCTACTGAATTTGTAGAGGAAAAGGGAGAAGGAATGCTTTAAAAATGAAAGATGAAACAGAAAAATTTGAAAAGTAAAGGGGTGATTCACCAAGTTGAATAAAAGAACCCTCACAGTACTGAGAAAATGCACAACATAACTAGATACAACAAGTAAACATACACAGATTCAAATAATTTTTAGCAGAGGTGAGACACAAGATGGTTGAGAGGAACAGAATGTTCACAGACAACCATATGCAAGTTCACACTAAACTAAAAAATAGTAAAAGAGGTAAAATAACTTGCATATATTCAATAAGAAGGCATGGTTACAGTAGCAGAAAGCTCTATTTGGAAACAGAAAAGACTGAATACTAAAAAATTTCCAACCCTTATTACATCTCCAACTTAAGCATATATAGTATTTACAAATTGCTCTAAGTCGGTTACAAAAATTTGCCTCATAAGCTATAACCGAAAAATATCTATGACAAAAGAGACATTCATCTATAAGAATTCATGGTATAAAAATATCTGGAATTGGGGTAGATAGGAGATATTTTGAGTCTTCAATGTAATTTCTTAATCATCAATCTACACCCATAAATTCCATAAATATTTGTATCTGCATATCTCAAGTTGGTCGCTGAAACATCCAATCGATCGAGCATGCAAATCCAGATTCAAAATTTGAAAGTGAGAATATTCCACTCAAAGTCTGCCAGATGAAAGAGGAGGCAAAAATAAGCACTTTTACCTTTTGAAGCATGTCAAAATTTGCCAGAATGGAGGAGAAATGGGTAGTCAAAGCTACGGTCAACTATATGTGTATATCGCTTTGCATATCTGTGCTTTTATATCATTGTATTTAGCAATTGCATATACAATTGCTCCTGCACTGGACTGTAGGATTCACTTATGCATTTATGTGATTTCCCTCCTTTTACATATTCAAAATGTATTGCATATGCGATTGCATGTGCCTTTTGTATGTGCTTTGAATCTTCTTTCACATATGCATTTGCCTTTGTATTACCTTTTGCATCTACTGCTCCTACCACGCGGCACCACCTGATTCACCACCGAGCTAAACTAAGAAGCATCACTGAAAAACTGCATCTTCTTATCAGTTGTTGGAAAGACCTTTGCATGAGCCGCCGATACATATTCTCTCGCCGAAAAACCATTGCATATGACCTTTGTATATCTAATTGTATATGCAAACATACAATCGCAAATATACATACAATGTGGAACTCAAAAGATTATCCATTAGAATGAAACTTTGAAATGCGTCCGACCCTTGTATCTTTTCTCTTTGTATATTGGCATATACAATGCAGTTAATATACAAACCGCGGACTCCACCTTTGAATTTGCCAAAATTGACTTCCCAGTTGAGTCTGGCTTGTATATTGCCTTTGTACCTTTTCCTTTGTATGTATGCATCTTTTGACCTTGTATATGCAAATATACAATGCGGACCCCAAAATGACTATCCGCTGCATTTGATTGCCCAGTCGGGTCCAAACTTTGCATGTTTCTATTTATATGTTGGCCTTCTATATCGCATATACAATGCGAATATACAAGCAGAACTGTATACAATCACTTTACACATTGTAAACACTTGATTTCAGCATATGCATGTAACATTTGTATATCGCATTGTATATGACCCTTTGTATGTCCAAACATACAATGCAAAATATACAAAGGAAAACTGCATACGAACCTTGCATACAAACGTGCATTTGAACTTGTACCTGCCCCTTGTATGTGCGCTTGGTTGGCCCCAAGATTTGTATCTCTTTGCTTGTGTATAGACTTTGCATCTTCCTCCTTGTATCTTTTCCTTGCATGAGCCATATACAATGCAACTTGTATATAAGATACAATTGCCTTTGTATACAAACTGGACCCCACCCTTTGTATCATATCTTTGTATATTTTACTTGCATCTGCAGACCCCACTTTCCTTGTATATTCCACCTTGTATGCTTCATCAGCCATCTGGGATATCTTGGACTTGGCCACCGATTAACAATGTTACGCTGAAAATGCTTTGTGTGTCTGTCGATGTATATTCTGTCTTTGCATCTTGGCGATGTACATTTCCTTGTATATCTAAATTGTATATCACATATACATTGCGAACATACAACTGTAACTCGATGTACATTTCCTTGTATCTCGCCTATGTATCTTCCCTTTGCATCTTTGACTTGTATATTACCTTTGTATGTGCGATTGTATATATGAACATACATACAATGTATATGCATATAAAAATGACTAAGTATAAAAATGAGAATTTTCTGCGATGGAAAACACTTGGAGACAAAAGATTTCTGGGTTTTTCTAGGTTTTCTGTAAGGATTCTCAAGGTGAGAACTTTAGGATTTTTTGCAAGGCATAGCATAAGTATTTGAAGGATTCAAGCTTTTGGGGTGATTTCCTAAAGGATTTTCAAGGATAATGCTAGGTGAACTATTTAACTCTGGACAGAGGAAAATAGGTCAACAAATGCAACATGAAGCATCTATCTAGACTGATGAGCCAAGCCTCAACCTCAGCTCCCTTTGTAGTCCCTGTGAAGGTAGGTGTATTAAGCCTCAATAAATCCTTGATAGGGTCTCCTTGATCTCTGTGGTCTCTAAAGGGATCATCCATATCATGAGCGTAATGTCTGTGATAGACCTGCTCAACTCTCACTGCCTCCTCTTGCCTAACATGATGTGGAGGGCTCTTGCTACGGGCCCTGTATGCTGTTCCAACCTCCTCTGCCGTCATATTTGGTATCTCAACATATGGCTCCACATGTGGTGACTCTCGCAGCTTGACGCAAGGCTCCACATGTGACTCTACTTGTGAGGCCAACTATTTTACCTCCTATATATTGATCATTGTGCTATTCAGTAGTGACTATGTTTCATATTGCAGACTTGATGTGTTATCTCACTAATTTGATATATGTGATTTGATTTGGTCATATTGATGATATACTATGGTTCGATATATGGATTCATATTAGATGTCATTTTGTTATGAGGTTCTAGTTGATTATGTGATTTGAATTAATTGACATGTGATGGAAATGCAGTTAATTTGGATTTATGTATTGATAGATAGTGTTGTATTGTTTGCGTGAATTTAATTTCTAGTTGCTTCGGCTATCATTTTCATGACAGAACTGACACTTGATCGAGATGTGCAGGTTATACTTTCCCTAGCCATGAGAAATCAGAGGTAGGATTCACACCATGTTATTCATGGTTAAGCCGATCCGTTCCCAAGGGGGATAAGGATCACATGTGAATTTGCATGATGATTTATTGTGCGTGGTTTAAATTTTAATTATTTTATTTAAGCCTTAGTACCCCCTCTTTCTTATTTTGATTAATGTTAAGTGTTGTAAAATTTTAATTGATTAATGTCAATTGGTATTTTTATTATTTCTTTTGGGCCATTATATGTGGATTTTTTGACCCCTTTCATGACCCCTAGGGTCCCAAAAGTTACCCTAGGTGGTCAACCATGAGCCTAGGGTCAACTTTGACCACCTAACCTTAGTTTAGACTCACCTTGAGTCATCCTAACCCATGGTTGAGTCAAAGTGACGAAAATAGGAAAAGGGAAGATGAGGGATGGGCCTTGCCTTGGGAAGAACCCATCTCCCATCCCTATGTTTTGGGAAGTATTCCCAAGGAGGAATAGGGAGGTCTCCAAGAGTCCTCCCAAGCTCCCAAGTGAGTGGGAGCACCACTCAAGGCCATTGTCTTGTGGAAGGGTGAGTGGGAATCCAACTCACCATTTGTCCCCCTCCCACTTGTGTGGAAGCACAAGAGGATGAGGTGGAGATGGAGGGGAAGGGAGAGGAGGACACTTGTCATCCTCTTACCTTCTCTCTATTCCAAGTGGCTTTGGTGGAGGGAAGAGATGGTGACAAATGTCACCACCTCATTCTCTCAAGGCCAAATAGAGGGCCTATAATAGCTCCTCTTGTAGAGGAGTGGGGGTTCTTCCATCCTATTGTTTTTGCTTGCATTTTAGAGGCTTTTTGCAATTTGGGGATTTCCTTATTAAGTTTGGAGGAGTTAGAGAAGGTTAGGAAAAAAATTGAAAGGTTGGAAAGCTTGGGGAGGATGGGAGCTCTTCACCATTTCCACTTCCATTGCCAAGGTCTTGAAGGTAGGCTCTTATCTTGTTGCTTGCTTTTCTATATGATGTTTCCATGTTTGAATTTTGATTGTAAATTTGTTTGCATTGTGTTGTTTCTTTTTGTATTTGATGTTGGGTTGGGTTGTCATGGTGAGAGCACCTCCAATGGAGGGAATGCTCAACTTCTATGGGTAGGGGAGAGGAACAATCCTTGGGGGCTCTCCCATAGTTGTGTTTATGTGTTTATGCCTTGAGGGCCTATTATCATCTGAGGAAGAGTTATCTATATGGCAAGAGTGTCAAACAAATTGGTGTGAGATTCTTGTGGATTGTGGTGATTCAGGATTTTTTTTTTTGGCTTGAGGCCATGTTATGAGATCTTCATTTTCATTGTGAGCCCCTTTAAGTTGAGAGGTTTATTCCCTACCCTCAATAAGCTCATTTTTATGAGTTGATGTATTGTGTTAATCCTATGGGGTTGTTTTGGATTTTTGTGTATTGTGAATGATTTTGTTGTGGTTTGAAGCCCTGTGTGAAATCCCTTACCTCCCTAGCTGGGGGGTGACCCACTTGTGGGTCTACGGTAGGGAGGAGAGCTTTCCTTGTCTTAGTGGTTGGTTTTTGTGTCTTGTTGTTTGGTTCAGTTGTAGGTTTTCAAGTGAAGAAGGAGATGTGGGAAAGAACTCTTTTTTTTGTGTGGCTTAGAAGTGTTTATGGCTGTTTTGAAGCCTTGGCCTTTGTGGCCTTATTGCTTTGTAATTTTGTATAGAAACTGCTATGTTATTTGCCATGTAGTTGGCTGCAAAAGATCTCCCAATGTAACTTTCTATTAATGAGTATAAACTAGTCTATTTCCTTTATTATGAAGTTAGCTTGGTGTAGAGAAAATACATGGAAAGTAAACATGAATGCTTTCTACCCTTGTCCTTCAGAAAGATAAAATAAAGAGTTATTTATGTATGTGATATAAGTAGCTGATTGGATTTGATATAAATGAAAGAAAGAAGAATGGAAGTCCCTGGTTAGCTTATGTTGTCACGTTCTATGGTATGGAGATTGTGTGGTTGTGAAATTTATGTGTAAATTTATATACAGAATTTGCTTCTATATCAAATAGAAATTTAGAGGCTTGGAAATTTAATTTAGGTAAGGAAAATAGAATGTAAATAGCTGTTGTTTATCACTATTTTGTTAACCTTGTAAGTTGTGGTTTAAAAAAAAAAAGAAACATAGATATTTATAGATGCTTTTTTTTTCCTTATTTTGTTAAATCTGAACCAGGGAACATGCTGTTAAAAAAAAATGTATTTCTGCATAAGATTACAGTGTTCCAAACAAATACTTGCATTCTTGTTGAAACCTAGTTGTTGTTCATTACTTCCATATCTCTATGTGTAAACTCTTACTAGGAGGTTAACTGAAACTATGTAAACTGCTATACATAAATTTTTCAACAAAGAAGAAAAGTTTAAATCTGAAGGTCTTTTCCTTTCTGCACATTTTATTTTGCTGCAAATCAATACACATATGCCTCTGTTATTTTGTGATTTAAACAAAAATATATATACTTAAACATTAAGAGATACTGTTTAAATTTCAAGTAAATGTTTTCCCATTTTCAGTCTTATTTTGTGATAATAGGTAAATAAAAATAAAATATGTATATGATAAATTCAAATTGTGTATTTGCTGAGCTTACACTGTGTATACAGTTATCTCAAATAAGGTATACACATACATAAAAATATGCATATATAAATATATATATATAATATATATACATATATATCTAAAATATATATATAGATATATATATATATAAAAATTTAATATGTTTCAATGTTGTATATTCACTGAATCCCTGTTAGTAGGAAATTAGGGTTTTGCTGTATGTATTTCCTTTTAATATAAAAAAATAAAAATAAAAAATAAAAATGCATAGCGCTGTGGCCGGCGGCGCCACCCAAAAAATAAAAACGCATAGCGTTGTGGCCAGCGGTGCCACCCACAGCAGCAGTGACCACACCCCCTCCCCAAAGCTCCCACAGACTGCACCTGCCTCCATCCCCCGTCATTGCAACCATGGAACCCCCCAGCCTGTCGTCCCAACCATGCCCTGCGCGCCGCCCGTTACGGCCCGTCAACCCCGTTACCCCCTTAAACTCTGCGGCAGCTGCGATACCGCCATCTCCCCATGAAACCTCCACCACCTGTTCCTCGCTCAGCAGCTACAGCTCCGCTAGAGGTGACACCTCCCTCACTCTCAGACTAGCGCGCTCCCTCCACCCGACCTCACCTCCTCCGCCGGCGGTTATTCCACCGCCACCACCGCCCTCTCTTTGACCACCGCCACCACAGCACCGCCGTTGGCCTCCTCCATTAAACCTACATATCACACAACCTTAACACTCTTCTCTCTCAGCATAAAAGAGGAATTTAGGGCATAAGAGCTTAACAAAAGAAAACAAGGTTTAGGGCAAACATATTTGTGGGTAGTATTTTAAAAAAAGGGGTGTCTAAGTAAAATAAGTATGCTTAGGGTTAGTTCTTTTTTTAAAATTGGAGATTTAGTATGGTGACATATTATCATATTATTGAGGGTTTTTTTTTTTAAATAATGAGGCTCTAAGTTGTTTGTTTATATATATATATATATAGTTGGTTATTAATAAATGGGATAATCACTATATATATATACATATGAATTATATATGTAATATAGGACCTATTATATTTATATAGGCATATATATAATGTTGGTGCTTAGAACTTGATAATTTTCACTTATTTAATAAATGCATAATATTGCTAAATTCTTTTTTTTATAATAATTAGATAGGTTCATAAATTCTAATCAACGCTAATTATGTAGAAAGGAAGTTGCTAGAGCAAAATTAAGTAGGGATTTACAACCTCTCGTCATTATTTTTTTATATATATCAACAACAAATTAGACAAGGGTGAATATAAATATTTATATAAATTCTCAAACGTCAAATAAAATTTTGAATCAGAATTGGTTCATTTTCAAACATTATAATCAAACAAGAGTTTTGTTCATAGCGGATTCATTTTAATCCTAGCATAAACCCCGTCGATGCCTCCAAACGACAAGAGTTATTCCTATGAAGCGACTTGGCTTACCAGGTAAATTAGAGCTAAACCAAAACAGGCAAGCTACGCAACTGAGTCAAGCAAAAGGGTAACAGCTTCTCCATGTCGGTAACGTGTTATGCTGCCAGATTTTCCTCTGGATCTTAGGGTTCTGTTCAGATTAGTCTAACCCTAGAAATGACATCCTATTGTCGCATATACTCTTGATGGCCTACACTTCTTCTAGTATAGTGTCACGTTTACGCCTTAGGCATATTGCCATCGAGCACGCAAGCGCGTGCGAGGTGGTTTTTAGGGATAGGGAGAAAATTTTTCATGGCCCATGTCATGACCACATGACGAATGTGGTCGTGACACGGGTATTTGTGTGTCATGTCTGCATGGGAGATGCAGGCATGACATTTGGTATCAGAGCCAAGTTGGTAAAACACTGGGCTTGTTATAGGCACATTATTGCTTCTGCGACTATGATTGACTTGTGGCTACCTCATTTTGTAGGATGCCTCCCAGACGAGTTTGGTGAGCGCAGACCTGCCGTACTCCACCCCCAGAGGTACGCACTGATTCATGAGCTGCGAGACCAGGTCAACCAGAGCCACAAGTACAGCCAGAACCACAGGATCAGCTACTCTTACAGCCACAGGCAGTGCCTCAGGCACCACAGGCACCACCGGCCCCACCAGATATGGGACCACAGATTTTGCAGGCCTTGTAGGCCATCTTAGATAGGCTCCCACCGGCAGTAGCAGAGCCACATGTCGAGCCCTATGAGGATCTGTGAGAGGAGCCTCGTGTAGAGTTGCGTGGGGCACCACGTGAGGAGCCTTACGTTGAACTACCGAAGATAGAGGAGGTTGGTTCGGCCAACAGGGCCCGTAGCAGGAGCCCCCCACATCAGGCTAGACAGGATGAGACAGTGCGTGTAGAGCATTTGGGTCACAGGCCTTATGAGTATCATGCAGAGGAGCCTATTAGAGGGCACAGAGATAGAGGGGATCCCATTAGGGACATTTTGAGGTTGAACCCTCCTACATTTATCGAGACCACGGAGGGAGCTGAGGTAGAGGCCTGGCTGATCAATTTAGACAAATGCTTCGCATTACGTCCTTACGAGGGCAACACGAAGGCCCGGGTGGTAGTACATTTATTGCGGGATGCAGCAGCTACCTGGTGGCACACTGAGGAGTGCAAGCGCCACCTATCTTTGGACACCCTTACCTGGGAGACCTTCATTGAGCACTTCAATATGTGCTATTTATCAGACCACTACAGGCAGCGTCATCTAGACGAGTTCCATGAGCTCCAGCAGAGAGGACTTACAGTGGCTCAATATGAGGCTAGGTTTACAGAGCTATCTAGATATGCAGAGTACCTCCATGATGAGAAACTCCTGGTGCACAAGTTTATCAGAGGGCTTAATCACAGTATAGCAGGGCCTGTGCGGATGGCAGATCCACAGACTTTGAGTGATGCTGCCGAAAAGGCATACTTCGCTGAGGAGATTCAGGGATGAGGGCAGAGTTCTCGCCTTCAGTTTCAGGATCAGGGATAGCAGCAGCATCAGCAGAGTTTTAATAGACCATCGCAACCACCCCACAGAGGAGGATTCAGTTCAGCATCCTTACCTCCTAGACCCTCACAGCAGTAGCAGCCACAGCAGCAACAGAGAGCTAGGACACAATAGGGGTCACAGGGGGGACATAATAGGGGTTGGCAGTAGCAGGGACCACCTGCGGGACCCGCGAGGACACAGCAGTCTTATAGAGGTTCACAGGGGTCTACCGGCAGATCAGGACAACAGCAGACGGGTAGGACCCAGACTGTTCAGGTATAGGTCAGAGGCCCTTGTTATGTTTGTGGTGGAGCAGGACACCTGGCTAGAGAGTGTCCACATGGTTACACAGCAGGGGGACAGCCTCATGCAGGAGGTTCAGAGTAGATAGTGGGTGATGTGGGCAGATCCCACCGTATGTTTGCAGCGGTAGATAACCGCCAGGTAGATTTTCAGGTGTTCATGATTGAGATGTCAGGTATGATTAGGGGAAACCCCATTGCTATTCTATTTGATTCTGGTGCTACAGATTCATTTATATCTCCATCATTAGTGGAGCGTTGCAGGCTGGTGGCCTCTAGGCAGGGGGATAGGTGGGTGGTTGAGTTGGCTTCAGGAGCCAAATTGATAGTAGATACCTTAGTCTGTGACTGTGAGATTGCTTTTGGACCCTTCACTACAGTATGTGACCTTAGAGTCATGACATTAGGATCCTATGATGTGGTGTTGGGTATGGATTGGCTTGTGGCTCATCGAGCCAAGCTAGATTGTCACCGAAAGGTGATCAGCTATTTAGATGATCATGGTGCATTAGTTGAGATTGTGGGCTTGCAGAAGCCCACCACAGTACGTATGATATCTGCTCAGCAGCTCAAGCACTGCATGCGGAAGGGATGTCAGATGTTCGCCATCACAGTGAGCAACAGATCAAATGACGAGCCAGAGGCATCTTTGGATGATCATCCCATCCTTAGAGAGTTTGCTGATGTTTTTCCGGTAGAGTTACCGGGGATGCCTCCCCGACGTGAGGTAGACTTTCACATAGACTTAGTGCCAGGTGCCAAGCCAGTGTCCCGTGCACCCTACAGGATGACCACACATGAGCTCACTGAGCTCAAGCTATAGTTGGAGGACTTGCTAGAGAAGGGGCACATCCAGCCGAGCGTTTCACCATGGGGCGCTCCTGTCATCTTCGTGAAGAAGAAGGATGGGTCTCTTCATTTGTGTATGGACTACAGGCAGTTGAATAAGGTGACAGTGAAGAACCATTATCCTCTGCCCAGGATTGATGATCTTTTTGACCAGATGCAGGAAGCCAGGGTGTTCTCTAAGATAGACCTGAAGTCCGGGTATCATCAGTTACGCATTATAGAGGCAGATATCCATAAGACCGCCTTCCACACTCGTTACGGGCACTATGAGTTCACAATGGTTCCCTTTGGCTTGACGAACACCCCTACAGTGTTCATGAGTCTCATGAACGAGGTGTTTCGTACATATTTAGATCAGTTCGTAATCATTTTTCTTGATGACATTTTGATCTACTCACGGACCGAGGAGGAGCATGAGGAGCACCTTCGTTAGGTTCTACAATGCTTGTGAGAGCAGAAACTTTATGGGAATTTGGCAAAGTGTGCATTTTTCAGGATAGAGGTTCAGTACCTAGGACATATCCTTTCTGGTGATGGAATCTTAGTCGATCCATCAAAGATTAGAGCCATCAGGGATTGGCCAGCACCCACTAGTGTAACAGAGGTTAGGAGTTTCATGGGGTTAGCTAGTTATTACTGTCATTTTGTTGAGGGTTTTTCTCGGATAGCGCACCCCATCACTTCCCTTCAGCAGAAAGGGAAGAGTTTTCTTTGGACTAAGCAGTGCGAGAGGGCCTTCAGGGTCCTCAAGGAGCATCTTACCAGCGCTCCTATTTTGGCGGTTCCTGATCCTGCAGCAGATTTTATGGTTTGCATGGATGCATCACTTGAGGGATTGGGAGCAATACTTATGCAGGGTGGCAGAATTATCACGTATGAGTCGCGAAAGCTCAAAACCCATGAGCTAAACTACCCCACTCATGACTTGGAGTTAGTAGCAGTGGTTCATTCTCTAGTCCGTTGGACACTTCTTGTTGGGCCGTCATTTTGAGCTCCATTCCGACCATCATAGCCTTTAGTATATTTTCACACAGCCGAATCTGAACGCCCGTTAGTGGCGTTGGATGGAGTTCCTCTGCGAGTATGATTTTGACGTCCACTACCTCAAAGGGAAGGAGAATGTGGTTGCTGACGCATTGAGTTGGAGGTGCCACGAGCTCTTGACCTTGACTTTGTGAGTGGACTTGAGGGACCGCATTTTACAACATCTACCGAAAGATGAGTGGTATCTAGAGGTGCAGCAGGAGATCATATCACAGAGGGCCCGTATGGGCAAGTTTGCAAGATATACACTGGACACAGATGTTTTGCTTCGACATCAACAGCACATCTATGTACCCCATGTAGGTGACCTGCGCACTATAGTGCTATCAAAGGCTCATAGAGCACCATATGCGGCACATCCTGGGGTGAAGAAGATGCATGCCAATCTTCGTCAGCTGTACTATTGGGCAGGTATGAGACATGACATAGAAGAGTTTGTGGCTCGTTGCCTTGAGTGCCAGAGGGTCAAGGCCGAGCATCAGCATCCAACAGGTCTCTTATACCCACATGATATACCTGAGTGGAAATGGGATACCATTTCCATAGATTTTATTGTTGGTCTTCATATGTCTTCACGTCGCCATGATGCCATCATGGTGACAGTCGACAAGTTGACCAAGGTGGCTCATTTTTCTCCTGTGCGCATGACGTACAATGTGCCAGCTGTGGCAAGGGTATTATTGGATGACATTGTGAGACTACATGGGGTACCTCACCGCATTATTTCAGATAGAGATCTAGTGTTCACTTCAGCATTCTAGAGAGCCTTACAGCAGGCATTGGGCACACAGCTAAATTTTAGCTCCGCTTATCATCCAGAGACAGATGGGCAGACAAAGAGGGTGAATCAGATATTGGAGGACATGCTTCGGATGTATGTTATGGACCATCGGTTGAGATGGGAGGAGTATCTTTATCTAGTTGAGTTTGCCTACAATAATGGACATCACAGCTCATTAGGTGTGCCTCTCTTTCAAGCTTTATATGGCAGGCCATGCAGGACACCATTGAGTTGGGACCGTATTGAGGACAGAGTCGCCATTGGTCCAGAGCTAGTACAGGATATGGAGCAGCAGGTCACACTGATTTGACAGAGGTTGCAGGAGGCACAGGATAGGCAAAAGAAGTATGCCGATGCTAAGAGGGTAGATCGGAGCTTCTCAGTGGGAGACAGGGTATTCCTTAGAGTGCGGCCACACAAGAGTCCAATCTGTTATGGAAAGGGCTCTAAGCTCGCACCTCAGTTCGTAGGTCCCTTTGAGATTTTGGAGTGGATAGGACCAGTTGCCTATTGTCTAGCTTTGCCACCTAGCTTGTCACGTATCCATGATGTTTTCTATGTTTCTATTTTGAGACAGTATATTTCTGATGTGTCTCACGTACTGGACTGGAGTGCCTTACAGGTAGAGGCAAGCGGGCAGTTGGTGCTGGAGCCAATTCGCATATTAGCTCGTCAGACGCTGGGCCTTCGAGGACGAGAGCTAGACCAGGTTAGGGTCTAGTGGGATCGATATGACGAGGTCACGGCGACATGGGAGGATGCAGCTAGTTTGAGGGCACTCTATCCTCACCTTTTTGACAACTTCCAGGAGGAAGTTCAGTCTTAGGGGGGAGGATGTGAGGCCGACTATTTTACCTCCTATATATTGATCATTGTGCTATTCAGTAGTGACTATGTTTCCTATTACAGACTTGATGTGTTATCTCACTAATTTGATATATGTGATTTGATTCGGTCATATTGATGATATACTATGGTTTGATATATGGATTGATATTAGATGTTATTTTGTTATGAGGTTCTAGTTGATTATGTGATTTGAATTAATTGAAATGTGATGGAAATGCAGTTAATTTGGATTTATGTATTGATGGATAGTGTTGTATTGTTTGCGTGAATTTAATTTCCAATTACTTCGGCTATCATTTTCATGACAGAACTGACATTTTATCGAGATGTGTAGGTTATACTTTCCCTAGCCATGGGAAATCGGAGGTAGGATTCACACCATGTTATTCCTGGTTAAGCCAATCCGTTCCCAAGGGGGTAAGGATCACGTGTGAATTTGCATGATGATTTATTGTGCTTGGTTTAAATTTTAATTATTTTATTTAAGCCTTAGTACCCCCTCTTTCTTATTTTGATTAATGTTAAGTGTTGTAAAATTTTAATTGATTAATGTCAATTGGTATTTTTATTATTTCTTTTGGGCCATTATATGTGGATTTTTTTGACCCCTTTCATGACCTCTAGGGTCCCAAAAGTTACCCTAGGTGGTCAACCATGAGCCTAGGGTCAACTTGGATGACCTAACCTTAGTTTAGACTCACCTTGGGTCACCCTAACCCATGGTTGAGTCAAAGTGACGAAAATGGGAAAAGGGAAGATGAGGGATGGGCCTTGCCTTGGGAAGAACCCATCTCCCATCCCTATGTTTTGGGAAGTATTCCCAAGTAGGAATAGGGAGGTCTCCAAGAGTCCTCCCAAGCTCCCAAGTGAGTGGGAGCACCACTCAAGGCCATTGTCTTGTGGAAGGGTGAGTGGGAATCCAACTCATCATTTGTCCCCCTCCCACTTGTGTGGAAGCACAAGAGGATGAGGTGGAGATGGAGGGGAAGGGAGAGGAGGACACTTGTCATCCTCTTACCTTCTCTCTATTCCAAGTGGCTTTGAAGGAGGGAAGAGATGGTGACAAATGTCACCACCTCATTCTCTCAAGGCCAAATAGAGGGCCTATAATAGCTCCTCTTGTAGAGGAGTGGGGCTTCTTCCATCCTATTGTTTTTGCTTGCATTTTAGAGGCTTTTTGCAATTTGGGGATTTCCTTACTAAGTTTGGAGGAGTTAGAGAAGGTTGGGAAAAAAACTGAAAGGTTGGAAAGCTTGGGGAGGCTGGGAGCTCTTCACCATTTCCACTTCCATTGCCAAGGTCTTGAAGGTAGGCTCTTATCTTGTTGCTTGCTTTGCTATATGATGTTTCCATGTTTGAATTTTGATTGTAAATTTGTTTGCATTGTGTTGTTTCTTTTTGTATTTGATGTTGGGTTGGGTTGTCATGGTGAGAGCACCTCCAATGGAGGGAATGCTCAACTTCTATGGGTAGGGGAGAGGAACAATCCTTGGGGGCTCTCCCATAGTTGTGTTTATATGTTTATGCCTTGAGGGCCTATTATCATCTGAGGAAGAGTTATCTATATGGCAAGAGTGCCAAGCAAATTGGTGTGAGATTCTTGTGGATTGTGGTGATTTAGGATTTTTTTTTGGCTTGAGGCCATGTGTTGAGATCATCATTTCCATTGTGAGCCCCTTTAAGTTGAGAGGTCTATTCCCTACCCTCACTAAGCTCATTTTTATGAGTTGATGTATTGTGTTAATCTTATGGGGTTGTTTTGGATTTTTGTGTATTGTGAATGATTTTGTTGTGGTTTGAAGCCCTATGTGAAATCCCCTACCTCCCTAGCTCGGGGGTGACCCACTTGTGGGTCTATGATAGGGAGGAGAGCTTTCCTTGTCTTAGTGGCTAGTTTTTGTGTCTTGTTGTTTGGTTCAGTTGCAGGTTTTCAAGTGAAGAAGGAGATGTGGGAAAGAACTCTTTTTTTTGTATGGCTTAGAAGTGTTTATGGCTGTTTTGAAGCCTTGACCTTTGTGGCCTTGTTGCTTTGTAATTTTGTATAGAAACTGCTATGTTATTTGCCATGTAGTTGGCTGCAAAAGATTTCCCAATGTAACTTTCTGTTAATGAGTATAAACTAGTCTATTTCCCTTATTATGAAGTTAGCTTGGTGTAGAGAAAATGCATGGAAAGTAAACATGAATGCTTTCTACCCTTGTCCTTCAGAAAGATAAAATAAAGAGTTATTTATGTATGTGATATAAGTAGCTGATTGGATTAATGAAAGAAAGAAGAATGGAATTCCCTGGTTAGCTTATGTTGTCACGTTCTATGGTATGGAGATTGTGTGGTTGTGAAATTTTTATGTAAATTTATATACAGAATTTGTTTCTATATCAAATAGAATTTGCTTCTCTATCAAACAGAAATTTAGAGGCTTGGAAATTTAATTTAGGTAAGGAAAATAGAATGTAATTAGTTGTTGTTTATCACTATTTTGTTAACCTTGTAAGTTGTGGTTTTAAAAAAAAAAAAAAACATAGATATTTATAGATGCTTTTTTTTTCCTTATTTTGTTAAATCTAAACCAGGGAACATGCTATTAAAAAAAAAAAAATGTATTTCTGCATAAGATTACAGTGTTCCAAACAAATACTTGCATTCTTGTTGAAACCTAGTTGTTGTTCATCACTTCCATATCTCTGTGTGTAAACTGTTACTAGGAGGTTAACTGAAACTATGTAAACTGCTATACATAAATTTTTCAACAAAGAAGAGAAGTTTAAATCTGAAGGTCTTTTCCTTTCTGCACATTTTATTTTGCTGCAAATCAATACACATATGCCTCTGTTATTTTGTGATTTAGACAAAAAAAATATACTTAAACATTAAGAGATACTGTTTAAATTTCAAGTAAATGTTTTCCCATTTTCAGTCTTATTTTGTGATAATAGGTAAATTAAAAAAAAATATGTATATGATAAATTCAAATTGTGTATTTGCTGAGCTTAGACTGTGTATATAGTTATCTCAAATAAGGTATATACATACATAAAAATATGCATATATAAATATATATATATAATATATATACATATATATCTAAAATATATATATATAGTGTAGTTAGGGTAAAATTGTAAATCAGGGCAAATGAATAAACAGCAATGATAAAAATCTTAGCAATGCACAATGAAGCACAAGACAACATGAAAATCAAAATAACAAATATAAATGCAAACCGATCTCCACGCTATGCTCAATTTATCTCCATTGCTCTTCTCCACCTCACATGAGCATGCAAGATTTTGAAGGATTATTGTTGGAAGAATGTTGGGTACTCACTTCTGTAGCATAACGTTGATAAGGATGCAAAGGCTCTAATGATATTTCAACAACATGTGGATACTTGCGGATCAATGCATTATAGAAAATCTGGCAGAATAAGGGTGCTTGAGGCTCAATGCATGCTAATGGCTTATGAGGGGGTTGATTTATAGAATTGGCTTGGTTCAAATGGGTGGCTAGGATCAATTAGGGCTTTAGATGAAATGGATGGATAGGATTAAGTTAGGTTTCCTTGCACATTAAGAAATTGTAGTCAATTGACATGTGGCAAGGGAAGATAAGGCTTAGGTGTGCTTGTGTAGATAAATACTAAAATTAGGTCCCATTAGTTGTGCATGTGAAAGATAAAAGTTGTAACACATGATTGACTGGACAAGTGTTGGAATGTGATGAAAGATGAGGGCTTAATTCAAATAAAATATTTGAATTAGTTGGGATATGATTTAGATATTAATTAAATAAATTAAAATTTATTTAATTAATTGAGAAGTTGAATAGGATGACATAAGATATGATGTGGAAATTAATTAAATAAATAAAATTTATTTAATTAATTGACTAAGTGGGATAAGGATGGGATTAAGATGGGATTTAATTAAATAAATAAAATTTATTTAATTAATTGGCTTAATGGGATAAGTAGGGTTAAGAGAGGGATTTGGGACAAAATGCTACATGATATCTAGGATAATATTTTTGACAAGGTGTTGCTAGACATGGACAAAGTTGGGACAAATTTGGGTGTCTACATTTTGCCCCTCTTTGAGATGATGTTCGAGATGATAAGATTTATGTCGAGTAACATCATTTCAAAGAAGCTAAGGTATGGATAGAGGAAAAGGATAATGATGATGATGTGGGATAGGATGAGGATGGAGAGATAGAATGATGATGCCCCCTCGAGAGGTTAGGCGGGTTAGACAAACACGGGTAGGCTCTCGAAAAGAAATAGTTTAGCTACAAAAGAAAGATAAGGGAATGGATAGAAGAAATGGATGATGTGTTATGCTGCAAGGACGGTGAGTAACCATGATGTTTGATATAGCACTAGACGTTATGCACCAAGGTATAAGGACCAGGGTGACGATGTGTCTCGTGCCCCGGCATAATACAATCTTGTCTAACGTATGAGGAAGAAAACTTAGAGCATTGAAGTCCTAATGCATAAAAGGTATGATATGACCTTAGATGCAAAGGATTGTGCAAAAAGCTATTCCAACATACACAAGATATGAATATTAGCTAGAAAGTTATAGATGTGATACAAATGCAAGATAAAAAGATAACACACACAAGCAAGCAAGCAAGCATGCACAAATAGTTCAAAAACAAACAAGGTATTGCCCTTGTCAAGTTGTAAACCAATGATTAATTGATTGTTGTTTTGTTGTTGATGATAGTTGAGAGTATTGTCATTGCGGGGAAAGCTATATCCCTAGATCAACACAAGGTTGTTTGCTGAGTTGGTTGGCTAATTGGCTAAGTGATTTGGCTTACAACAAGGCTAGGATCAAGACCATGGATTGTGTTTGGATAATTGGCAAGATTGATTAACTTGATTGGTATGGATTAAGGATTGACTTGCACTTGGATAATTGTTTAGAATGATTTGAAGATGATTGAAGGATAAAGATTGATTTGATGAAATGCTGATGATGGGATGATATGTGGTGAATTGAACTGCTTTTGATTTCTTGGAGTCATTGGATTTGTTTTGATGGTTGGCTTGATGTGCTTTGGTTGTGATGTTTGTTATTTTTGGGTTGATTGTTTTGATGATTGGATTGTTTTGAATGATGATAGAGATGGTGTGATGATTAGAGTGTCCACTCAATCTAAGCATAAGCAAGTGTTCTCAGTGTGCTCAAATGATACAAAACAAACAAGGTATTTCCTTTGTCAAGTCATAAACTAATAATTGATTGTTCAATTGATGATGATGATAGTGTTGTCATTGCGGGGAAAGCTATATCCCTAGAGCAACACAAGGATGTGGGAATGCTATATCCCATTGATGATAATTGATGATGAGTGATTTGGCTCATGACAAGATGAGGTTCAAAACTTGTTGATTTGAATGGACAATGTTCCTTGATTGATTGGCTTGCTTAATATGGATTAATGTGGATTAGATTTAAGATCATGGCTTAGATTGATTGGATTGATATAAGTGGAAAAAGTGATTGATTGAAATGGATGAATGAATGTTATTGATAGGAATAATTGATTGAATAATGATGATTTAATTTTGATTGATGTTGATGGAGTGGATTGTTTTTGATTGATGTGATTGGTTTTATTGCTTGAATTTTTCATTGGATATTAATTTTTTTTTACATATTTATTTTTTTTGTATTTTTGAATGTTTTGGGATGTCAATGGATTTACAATTTGGTAGTCTTTGTGCTAGATACAAATGACAAGGGAAAAAACCAAGTCTAGGTGCAAGGATGGATGAATGGGATTGGATGGATAAAAGGTTGGGCTCATAGTAAATGGGATGGAAGGCTCATGATATATGAATGGATAAAAAGGATAGGCCATATAAGGGATGGATGCATGCCTCATGATAAATGGATAGGTAAGCTATAGTGGAAAGCTCATGATAAACATATGGGGATAAGCTATAAGATGAAAAGCTCATGATAAGGATACATCATAGTGGATGGATCATAAGGGAGCTAGGATGTGATCTCCAAAGGCTATGTCACATAGGAACAACATGCCCCCATTCTAGGTGGTAATGCTTAGGATTTTTACATGAAAAAGTTCATGACCAAGGGATGACATGATAGATTGGTTTGAATGGGATGGATAAATGGTCAATGGATAGGACTTGGTTTGGAAAGAAGGTATGTCAAGATATATCTAAGCATGTTACAACATTTTTCCCTCGTATCTTCATCAAGATCAAAAGGAGGAAAGGAGGATGGATAGACTCGATATGATAGGTACATGGGTTCAATAGGATAGGCATGTTTATGTAATGGCTAAAGATGGTACGATGGTATGGTAATGGTAGGATATGATAGGATGAAAAATGATAGAATGGGATAGATAGTTTCGAAATGGATAGGTTGGATGAGACAATGTGCCCCCAAGTGTAAGTGACATAGAAGATCAACCTACACCTGATGCCTGTTTGCCAAGTTTTCATCATGGTACTTATCCAAGGCGCCTGTTTACCAGGTTTTCACCATTGGATGAAGGGCTTTCTCTTTACTTTTTTGATTTTTTTTTTTGTTTCTTCTTTTTGCTTTTAGATGGGTTGACAATTACACATGGCGCCTGTTTGTCAGGTTTTCACCATGGTAATAGATAGGAGGGAATTAAGTGTTTAGTGTTATGAAGATTGATAGTGTCCCTTTAGAGATTGATGATGTCTTCGCATGGACCATGTCAAGTGTGCTCATAGATGTTGATAAGGGATTGCATGGATGGGAGATGGATTAGGTAGATAATGGATTATAATGTGGAATTATGAAAGGTTCATGCAAGGATAGATGGATGGGGATAGTGGATTTATATAGGCTTATGGATGAAAATGGATGAAAGGTTTATGCAAAAGCATGGACCATAGGGTTAGCATGGGGGAGATATGTAGGATAATAGATGGAAGATGGGGAGATGTAGTTATGTGGAGGTGCTGTGGAGTGGAAGGGAATCATAGCCAACGGTTGCACACACCGTGATAAACATTGAAGCTTTTGATGAGATGGTGGTGTAGGAAGCAATGGGGTTGTTTTCTTAGGAGATGGTTGATGAAGTGATTTAGGAACCCACATAGATTTAGTATTTTTAGTGCTTTTACTTTTCTTGTGGGATTTTTGAAGGGAATGGAAGTTTTGGATGGAAGTAGGCTTTTGGATGGATATAGGTGGTTGGGATTCTTGAGATGTGGATGAGGATGCCTCATTTGACTTGCTAGCTATTTGCTTAGGAACCCAAACCATTTTGCTTTTGGGCTTTGCTTTTGGAGGTAAGGGTTTAGATGGCTGCTTAGATGAACTTTGCTTTGAGTTTGATTCTTTATGTCCTAAGGTATGAAGAACTTTAGGATTTTTGGTAGGATTTTTATCTTTATAGGTAGAGGCATCACAATTTTTGCTTTTGAATCCCATGGTGTGGGTGGAGTGGATGGAATGATTGGAAGCTTTATGCTTAAATGATGTGTGCTTTTGTTGGCCATGATTAGGGATGTAAGGATACTTATGAATGATATGTATGCTAGGTGTTGGAAGCAATGGTGGTAAGGTGGATGGAGGGATATTTGGATTTGGTAAAAGTGGAGGCAAAGTGGATGGCAGAAGGTGTATGGTCACATGCTCTTGGGGTTTATAAGTTGATGAAGGTGGATTGGCTACATATGTTTTAGGTAGATGATGGGGTGTGTGATGGAAAGGGGTAGGTTTAGGATGCATGAAGGGATTACCCACATCTTGGCCTTGTTTACCTTGGGGTGTGTATCCAAGGCCATATGAGCTTGGAGGAATCTTGACATGGTTTGGCTCCAAAATACCTTGTTCATAAAGGCTTAGACCTTTGTCTTGGTAGTTCATGTTTTGGAGGATGCGATTGACTATGGGACTAGGTGTAGTTTGAACACTAGACTTGAGCTCTTTATTGGATGGAGAAGATGAAGTAGAGGGCAAAGGTTGTTGTTGTCCTAAAGAAGAACACTCATGGATGAGGGTGGTAAGACCAAGTGGACATGATGGTGGATTTGAAGTGGAATCGATGGTGGATGTGGAAGGAGGATCATTAGGATCTTGATTATGTTTGCTAAGATCCAAACTATTTGTTTGATCTTTTATGCTTACTTGGGGGACAAGTGGATGTTTGCTCATTATGGATAGGGCTATATAGCGGATGACTAGGAGCAATTTGGATATCTTGCTTATGGATAGATCTAGGATTATGGATAGGATCAAGGTGCTCATGGATAGCTTCTTCATAGGTATCAACTTGATCATGGAAAATATATATATTATGGATAGGTTGAATTTGGATAGCTTGCTCGTGAATGGTTGTTGGGAGATGGATAGGATCAAGTGGCTCATGGATAGGTTCATCATTATGGCTGTCATCTTGAACATAAAGAAGGTAGATGTTATGGATGGGTTGCATGAAAGTGTTTTGATCTTGAGTTGGACTAGGGCTTAATGTTTCCACATGCTTAGGATTAAACCTTTGACATACCTCTTAGGTTGCTTTAACAGAAGTGGATGGCTCTTGGATAGGCTCTTGGTCAACAACACGAAAACATGATGACTCTTGACTTGGATTCATAATAGGAGACTCTTGAATAGGCTTGATGGCTTGTAGGTCACATAATGGGCTTGAATGGATAAGATTGTTAGTTGAGGGCTCTTGAAGAGGCTCAAGGATATGCGAACCATATGATGAGATTATGACCTTTGGAAGTTCTTTGGTAAGCTCATGAATTGGTGTTTGACATGGGGGTACTTTATTCCTAGCTAGTACCCAATAAATCACATCCTTCGCAAGGGTATGGGTGGATGGGCAATATAATGGATGGATGATAATAGTAGATGTCGTTGTAGGCTTATGATTAGGATTAGGTTGGGGGCTAATTAGATTGGATGGATTAGGATTTGGATTAGATGGGGGTGACATATGGGATTTGAATGATGTGGCATGATTTCTCATTATAGGTAGGTACACCTTGTAAACAATTAGGACAAATATTGGGCATTGATTTGTATTATGGCATTTGGTCCTATGGTATGCACAATAATCATGTTTATCATATGGACTTTCTTCACATGGTTTGACTTCAGGAAGTTCAATGAGTTTTGCTTCAAGCATTCTTTGTAAAACTATCTCAGCAGCATCCTTTGGTGAAGGATTAGAATGACATGGTTATGAAGGTAATGAAGGGCTTGGTGATTTAGAAGGTTGATGGACCAATGGACTAGGAGTAGGATCATATGGTGGTGTTGGGATAGGACTTCTTGGCTCATATGTTGGCATGGGATTGGATGGTGAAGGCCACTCATAGGATGAATTAGCTAGGTTGGTATCTCCCTTGTCAAAAGTAATTAAGTCTTGCATAGGATAACTTGGACTCATTTGATTTATGTACAAGGGGCCACTTAGATTTGGATATGATTCTTGTTGGAAAGGTGGACTTAGGTCTATCAATGGTGCTTGGTGGTCTTGTTGAAAAGGTGTACTTGGACTTGCTTGATTTATGTACAAGGGACCATTAGGACTTAGATGTTGTTCTTGTAATATCACTTGATTGTTCTGTGGATGGGCTTGGTAGTGCATTGGCATGGTGTCATGAGGGATTGGATAAGCTTGAGGTGGAGGTTGATATGTTGATGTGGCATAGGTTGATGTGTATGGTGGATTAAGTTGATAGGAAGATGGGTATGACATGTGGCTATGAGGTGGATTAGGTTGGTATGGAGTGGCTAAGGATTGATGTACTTATTGAGCTTGACTAGTGGCTAAAAGGTGTTGGACTTGGGCTACGAAGTGTTGCTGTTGAGGTGATTGGCTTGCGTGGGGTTGAGCTCTTTGGATGAAGAATTGTAATATTTCAATGGCATCTTGGTTTAGGGGTTGTGATCCTTGATAAAGATTTTGGAGGAATCTTTGGAATTTGTTTTCTAGGTCCTCTAGTGTAGACATGTTGTCACCCAAGTGTTTGTCTTAAGTCCTTTTAGCAAGTGCTTGTTTAGAGATTTTGATGATGATGTGGCTTGTTTGGATGACTTGGCTATGTTTGGGATGAAAGTGATTGGGTTTGAATATTATTGGAAGAATGTGTAGGATGACTTGTCTTTATGTGTTTGGGTGTTTAGAGCTTGATGTGGCAATATTCAAACAAATGATTATGCATTACACACATGAATCACTCACGCAAGACACATAAGCAATTGTTGACTTTGAAAATGAAATGTGATGATTATGCAAGCACACATGGAAGACACATCAACAAGCCTAATGTCTAGTCAAGTGGGTATGGTCAATTAGGTCTTAGGCTAGATTGCATAAGGTTGACTATGGAATTGAAAGTGAAATCCTAGCACACAGCCAGGAGAAAGGGGTAACCCACCCTTCACCTTCACTTCCCAAAGGTATAAAGTTCTTTGGGGCTTAGCCAAGAGTGACAAGATTTACAACTCCCAATGAGGGTGTCTTTCGATTCAGCCTCGATTGAGGTCGTCCCTTGGAGTGGTGTGTCTCCAAGCAGGCCTCCTAAATAGGGTTTACAAAAGCAAACTAAATGAGCTATCACTTGATTCACACTCGCAGTTGTTAATTGACCCTTAGAAAATGAAATGTGTGGAATATAATTCAAGCACTTGTTCGTTTTAAACCTAAATCTAAATGTGATGGAAGACAATGATTCATTTTAAGCCCAATTTCTTGATGATGTGATAATAAGCAAGTTGTTCGTTTTATGCCTAAAGTCCAAATGTGTGATCAAACAATGATTAGAGATGGGAAATTAGAATGAGTGCACCTCATAAAAATTGCTTTCCAAGTTGCTATTATGATTGATCCAAATGTTGCTCTAGCTCCTTTGATTCACCTACAAGTCACTGCAAAAAACAAAATGTGATTTGGTTCGCTACATTGGAAGATATGATTTTTTTTTCTAAAAGTCGCGCGTCAAAAATTTCTAAAAAATTAGAATCGCAGGGTCAACTTCAAATCACCATAACTCTTTAAATACTGAGCCAAATCTTTAATGTAACCACTTTTCGGAAAGCTCTCGAAGTCCTCTTTCCAACGAATCTAAGATCTCTTTTTTCCAGGACCTGTGTAAAATAAAAAACCCTCTGCAACAGATCTGGTCGTAACTAAAAAAAATCAGCAAAAAGTCACGCATAAAAAATTTCTGAAAAATTAGAATCGCAGGGTCAACTTCAAATTGTCGTAACTCTTTGAATCCTGAGTCAAATTTTTATTGTAACCACTTTTCGGAAAGCTCTTGAAGTCCTCTTTCCAACGAATCTAAGATCTCTTTTTTCCAGGGCCTGTGTAAAACAAAAAAACCCTCTACAACAGATCTAGTCATAAATTAAAAAAAATCAGCAAAAAGTCGTGCGTCAAAATTTTTTTAAAAATTAGAATCGCAGGGTCAACTTCAAATTGTCATAACTCTTTGAATATTGAGCCAAATCTTTAATGTAACCACTTTTCAGAAAGCTCTCTAAGTCCTCTTTCCAACAAATCTAAGATCTCCTTTTTATAGGACCTGTGTAAAACAAAAAACCCTCTGCAATAGATCTAGTCCTAAATAAAAAAATCAGCAATAAAAAATATCTTCAACCTACAAATCAAACTGCATAAACCTGCAAAAAGAGGGTGAGTTCCACCGGGCGTGCCAAATGTAGTTAGGGTAAAATTGCAAATCAGGGCAAATGAATAAACAGCAATGATAAAAACCTTAGCAATGTATAATGAAGCACAAGACAACATGAAAATCAAAATAACAAATGTAAATGCAAACCGATCTCCACGCTATGCTCGATTTATCTCCATTGCTCTTCTCCACCTCGCATGAGTATGCAAGATTTTGAAGGATTATTGTTGGAAGAATGTTGGGTACTCACTTCTGCAGCATAACGTTGATAAGGATGTAAAAGCTCTAATGATATTTCAACAGCATGAGGATACTTGAGGATCAATGCATTATAGAAAATCTGGCAGAATAAGGGTACTTGAGGCTCAATGCATGCTAATGGCTTATGAGGGGGTTGATTTATAGAATTGGCTTGGTTCAAATGGATGGCTAGAATCAATTAGGGCTTTAGATGAAATGGATGGATAGGATTAACTTAGGTTTCCTTGCACATTAAGAAATTGTAGTCAATTGACATGTGGCAAGGGAAGATAAGGCTTAGGTGTGCTTGTGTAAATAAATAATAAAATTAGGTCTCATTAGTTGTGCATGTGAAAGATAAAAGTTGTAACACATGATTGACTGGACAAGTGTTGGAATGTGATGAAAGATGAGGGCTTAATTCAAATAAAATATTTGAATTAGTTGGGATATGATTTAGATATTAATTAAATAAATTAAAATTTATTTAATTAATTGACAAGTTGAATAGGATGAGATAAGATATGATGTGAAAATTAATTAAATAAATAAAATTTATTTAATTAATTGGAAAGTGGGATTATGCATGTGAAATTAATTAAATAAATAAAATTTATTTAATTAATTGGCTAAGTGGGATAAGGATGGGATTAAGATAGGATTTAATTAAATAAATAAAATTTATTTAATTAATTGGCTTAATGGGATAAGTGGGGTTAAGAGAGGGATTTAGGACAAAATGCTACATGATATCTAGGATAATGTTTTTGACAATGTGTTGCTAGACATGGACAAAGTTGGGACAAATTTGGGTGTCTACATATAGATATATATATATATTTAATATGTTTCAAATGTTGTGTATTCACTGAATACCTGTTAGTAGGAAATTAGGGTTTTGTTGTATATATTTCCTTTTAAAATAAAAAACTAAAAATAAAAATAAAAAAATGCATAGCGTTGTGGGTGGTGGCGCTGCCCACAGCAGCAGTGACCACACCCCCTCCCCAAAGCTCCCGTAGACTGCGCCTACCTCCATCCCCCTCCACTGCAACCGCAGAACCCCCCCAGCCTGCCGTTCACGCCATGCCCTGCGCGCCGGCTGTTACGACCCGTCAACCCCATTACCCCCCTTAAACTCTGCGGCAGCCGCGATACCGCCATCTCCCCACGAAACCTCCACTGCCCGTTCCTCGCTCAGCAGCTACGGCTCTGCTGGAGGTGACACCTCCCTCACTCTCAGACCTGCGCGCTCCCTCCACCCGACATCACCTCCTCCGCCGGCAGTTATTCCGCCGCCACCACCACACTCTCTTCGACCATCGCCACCACAACGCCGCCGTTGGCCTCCTCCATTAAACCTGCACATCACACAACCTTAACACTCTTCTCTCTCAGCATAAAAGAGGAATTTAGGGCATAAGAGCTTAACAAAAGACAACAAGGTTTAGGGCAAACATATTTGTGGGTAGTATTTTAAAAAAAGGGGTGTCTAAGTAAAATAAATATGCTTAGGGTTAGTTCTTTTTTAAAAAATTGGAGATTTAGTATGGTGACATATTATTGAGGGTTATTTTTTTAAATAATGAGACTCTAAGTTGTTTGTTTATATATATATATATATATATATATATATATATATATATATATATAGTTGGTTGTTAATAAATGGGATAATCACTATATATATATATATATATATACATATGAATTATATATGTAATATAGGACCTATTATATTTATATAGGCATATATATAATGTTGGTGCTTAGAACTTGATAATTTTCACTTATTTAATAAATGCATAATATTGCTAAATTCTTTTTTTTTTATAATAATTAGATAGGTTCATAAATTCTAATCAACGCTAATTATGTAGAAAGGAAGTTGCTAGAGCAAAATTAAGTAGGGATTTACAACCTCTCGTCATTATTTTTTTATATATATCAACAACAAATTAGACAAGGGTGAATATAAATATTTATATAAATTCTCAAACGTCGAATAAAATTTTGAATCAGAATTGGTTCATTTTCAAACATTATAATCAAACAAGAGTTTTGTTCGTAGCGGATTCATTTTAATCCTAGCATAAACCCCGTCGACGCCTCCAAATGACGAGAGTTATTCCTATGAAGCGACTTGGCTTACCAGGTAAATTAGAGCTAAACCAAAACAGGCAAGCTACGCAACCGAGTCAAGCAAAAGGGTAACAGCTTCTCCACGTCGGTAACGCATTATGCTACCGAATTTTCCTCTAGATCTTAGGGTTCTGTTCAGACTAGTCTAACCCTAGAAATGACATCCTATTGTCGCATATATCTTGACGACCTACACTTCTTCTAGTATAGTGTCACGTTTACGCCTTAGACGTATTGCCACTGAGCACGCAAGCATGTGCGAGGTGGTTTTTAGGGATAGGGAGAAAAATTTTCGTGGCCTGTGTCGTGACCACATGACGAATGTGGTCGTGACACAGGCATTTGTGTGTCGTGTCTGCACGGGAGATGCGGGCATGACACTACTCGTGGCTCCACGCATGGCTCCTCTTGTGGATCAACGCAGGGCTTAGCACATGGCTCTATGTGTGGCTCAACTGCGGCCGATGGTAGCCTAACTAACACTGCCTATAGTGCTTGCAATATCTGTGGCCCAATATCTGGTATAGGTAGGGCCTGTTGTGCCAGTGGTACCTGTGGGGCCGGTGGTGCCTGACCCTCATCTCAAGAGTCACTATGAACCTCTACAGACTCCGTGCGGTGTGAATGTGCTCGTCAAACTTGTCGGGGAGGCATCCTACAAAAAATGAGGTAATTACAAATTAATCAAATTTGTGAAATAATAATGCGCCTAAAACAAGCCCAGTGTTTAAACTTGGGCTCTGATACCAAATGTCATGCCCACATTTCCCATGTGGTCACGATACCAAACACACATGTCATGTCCACATTTGACATGTGGTCATGACACAAAATACGAAAAAACTTTTCTACATGTCCCTAGGAACCCCCTTGCACGCGTCTGTGTGCTCTGTGGCAATACGCATGAAGCTTAAACATGTCAAACATATTTTGGGAAAGTGCGTCAACCTACGCCATCCCTTGCATGATGAAAGTTGTCTAGGGGGTATGCGACGAGAAGTGTGCCACTTCTATGGTTAGAATAGTTTTAATCTGAACCCTAAGTTTCCTAGGTGAGAAGGTAATTTTATTAGATTCAAAACCAAACCCTATCTCTAATAAAAAAATTAAATCGAATAAATAAAATATGAAAATCAATGGCATGGACGCATGATAAGATGGAGTGATAAAATGATAGTCACCAAATAAACCCTAAAATCTAGGAAAAATTTGACACCATAACGCATTTTTAATAAATGAAATAAAAATTTAGAAAGATTCCAAGAAGAAATTAATGTAAAAATTAAAATAAATAGTCATAAGGAATAAATTTTTGAGGTAAATAAATTGATCACTCAATCAATTATTAAAATTCAAAAAATAATAAATGTCCAAAATAAACTTCAAAAATTAAATTCGTTAATAAATATAATTACGACCATTATATTTATTAACTAACTCGAAAATAATTGATAAAGGAAAAAATTAAAATACCTTTCCCCGTAAAAATAATAAAACTAATTAAAACAAAAATTCAAGTAAAAGTCTTTCCACTACAATAATCTGAAACGCCCTAAAGAAATTAAAATAAATGCCCCAAAAAAATAAATAAATTTTAAAGGGAACACACTTCCCATTTAAAACAAAATCAAAAATAAATTTCCACAAGGCACTAAATCAAACCCCAAATAAATATTAAAACAATTAAATTAATCACAAAGGAGCCAAATAAATCAAATGGCCCCAAAGTCAAAAAGAGAGGGAATTATAAATTCCCATGCACAAAGGATGAGAGAAAAAAAAGAAATTTAAAATAAATATCAAAAAATTATCCTCACATCCCACTCAGCCCTATTTCATTATTTTATTAGTTTTCTAAATGCAAAACCCTAATAATATTTTAAACATATCCTTATGGGGTTTGCCCTAACTCTCCTATTTGTTTTGTTTTGTTCTCTCATCTTTTCTTTTCTATCTTTCTTCTCTTGTTCTTCTATTTGTTTTGCAGGTTGCTCCTCTTTTCATTTTAATGGCTACCAAGAGAGTTTACACAAAGGTATATTTGGATGTATACACAGAGTATATATCTTTTTTTTGTGAAATATATATATATATTCTTTTGTTAAAACTGGAAGGGTAAGTGCAAAAAGATGGGGGGCCAAAAAGTGGCCAAATGGTTTAAAAAAAAATAATACAAAACGCGAGTGCATTATTAACTATTATAAATAAAAAAAAGAATGTCATTTCATTTCATTTCTGTTTTTCTCCTCTATCCCCACGGCTTGCAAACCCTAAGAAGCGTGCTCGCATTTTGGAAAAGACAATTCAACACCAAAATCTTGTTAATTCTTCGCCAAAATGCCACCACGATGTCGAGCACGCCAAAGGAGTGAGTTTTATTTGTTTTTTATTTAAATTTGCTTCTAAATAGGTAGGTTTGAGTTATTTTTTGATGTATATTTTGTTAATTGTTAGGAAATGTTAATGCACCTCCTCCTCCTCAAAATCTACAAAATCCTGTGGAGGAAATACCTGCGGAACAACCTCCTCCATCCATTCCTCGACATGCCCCTGGAACACAAGAAAATATAATGGGGCAAATTGAAAACAACAAAAAAGAAATTGAAGATATAATTGCAGGGTTGAAAGATCCTTCCACTTCAACCTTGTATAGGTCCACATTTGTTGAATCTCTTGAATCTATGTTATCAAATGTAGATTCAATTATTAAGCAAATAACTAGTTGGACAGATAAGAGGAGAGAGTTTAGAGATTACTATGCAGACAAGCTGTCATACCAAGATGTGAAAAAATTACAAATCACAAAATTATACTTGTGTTCGATTTTCACAAACCCACAAACAAATCAACCTCTACCCATTACATGCAAGAGGTTCCCTATCCATTGGTGTAACAACCAAGTGATAAGGGACAATTTTGGGCAGAGGTGGTGGATGGTTTTTGACCATCCTCCATGCAATAATAATGAGGTCCCGCAATACTTTTTGAGAAAACTCTACTATGGGTTTGTCCTCAATAAAGTGCCAAACTATTTTGATATGTGGGACTTCCAGGGTAGAGGTGGGGGGTCAGCACAAGATAGACCAGGGGCACGTCTTGACCCACAGTGGGTAGTGAGACGAGTAATCAGTAGACCAGCCCATGAGCATGTTTCTATCCCTTCCATTGTGAAGGAGAGTGTTGAGGTCGATACATTTCAGTCCATTAGTGCCTTGACCCAGAGCATCATAGAGCATGCCAGTCCTACAACACAGAGTGGGTTGGGAGATAGTGCGAGGAGTAGGGTCCCACCCCATGCTTGTTAGGCTTGCGGGTCAGCTTGTGGTTATGACCCCATGGATAGTCAAGACGTAGGTGTACAGGTGACATCTGCAGCTGAGCAGATGGTGATGACAGATACCCTCCTGAGTGAGACTTTCGGCCTTGATACTCAGGTAAATATTAGCAAGTTTATTGAATTTAATTTATTAAATTTCATTTTTGAAATGCAAGATTAACTAATTTAAATTGATGATTTTAATGAAATTTCAGGGTCATAGTGTCGATGCAGTTTTCAATGGTTCACCACCTAGATTTTACACTAGATCATCTACTGTCGAGGTATGTAACTAGTAAACAATTATAAATATTACATGTGAATAGCATTGTTATATGAATGGTATTCTAATATCTGATTTTAGATGTTGAATAGGTTAATATTGTAGATTTCACAGCAACACCTGCCAGTGGTGGTGGACTTCAAATCTTTACGGAGGTAATAAAATAAATAGTTTAATGAATGAAATGTACTTACTAGATTTTTGTATGTGACTTGTGTGCTTTATTGTGTGTACTTCTATTTTTAGATGAACATGTATGTATGTTAGGAGCCATGATTTGCATCACTATTATAGTTTTCATAATTGAATAATGTTGTTTTATTTCCAGGTGATGTAGGCTGGGGAGACACCTCCCCACGTTCAGAGGGCAATGGAGCATGGTGTGGCCTCTGCAATTCATAGCTCCATGGCATTGACAGGAGTATAAGGCAGATTAGTAAATTTTAATTTACATTCATTGTTATAGTTGTCTATTTTTGAAAAATCAAAAGATTATTGATTTAAAGTTTAATTTCTATCTGGATAGTTTCTATAGGACATGAAATCACCAGGGCATAGTCCTGCTACTGAGGCAAGTGAGGAGACAGATTATATGTTAGCGGTAAATGATTATTTTGTTAAATGTTTCATTTTTTATAACATTTAATTTCTATATATTAATGTCTATACTTTTTATTGTAACAGCTAAAGATGCAGGAAGAACTAAATAGGAGGAGTAGCCCTCAGGTTCATAGTAGACCACCAACATGCGTGTCTCTATCCCATAGAAGGTCAAAGGCTACCCGTGATCTATTCTCTTCACCAGCCAGAGGGGAATGACTTTTTATTGTGTTCCTTCATTGTATGCCTATATGGCATTTGTGGACATATATTTTTTATTGTATATAGTTGACATTGTATGCCTATATGGCATTCTTGTAAGCCTATATGGCTATTTTGTATATATGTTATACTTATACCGACAGATATTGATGTATGCCTATATGGATATTTGGTTAATACAAATCTTTTTTATTAATGGCATCCATACTTGCATTATAAATCCACATTTGAATGGATATTTGTAGATGGCTACTTCAAATATTTAAAGTCCAATTGTATTACATAGGATGTTTGTTGATCCAATAAGCTAGCTATTGTTATTCAAGTATCACCTAAACCTCATTTTGGAACTAAAAGATAAAAGTTGTATTTAAAAAAAATGAATCATCATGTTGAACAGAAAATATCAATATTCTTTATGAGTAGCATAGAATGTCAACTATATGCAATACAAAAAAATGAATCATCATGTTATTCTTTATGTTTGAGATCCTGAAAATGACTAAGTCTGGTAGCCTGATATCCTGAAACACTAGGATGAATATCCAAGTCATTAGGATGATTGCGCCTTGAGAAAAAGTCATTAAGATGAGCGCCTAAAGGAGACTTTCTTAAACATTCAAACATTGAGCAACAAGCATGAAGGGTTAAGGAGCAATTTGTAACTCATAAAGCCTCAAAAGGGCGCCCAACTTAGAGAGAGCATTCATTTAAGACAAGGCACCCATTGACAACTGTTCCACCATAAAAGTGCACCTAAGGTGGAAGGAGAACAAGCCTCTAGTAAGTGAAGCGCACCTATTGTCTAAACCACTTCATTATGGCACCCTAGCATGAGGAGGAGTATATAAGTCAATAGGAAATGGTGCCTAGAATGCAAATGAAGGACTAAGTGGTATTTTCAATAAGCATCAATTCACCTTGAGCTTTCAATAAATACATCAAATTGAGCCCCATAAGCCTAGGCGCCCTTTGCCTTCAAAAGAACCTTGTATCAACGTCAAGAGTTGGTCGTATCGGCATATTGGTAGACCTTGATTAGGCTTCGCTGATAGTGGTCTGTCTTGCCGACGAGTGTTGTTCGAAGTCGAAGACATCGGTGTATTGGAAGATAATCCCATCGGTGCATCGGAAGAGCAGTTGAGAGATTTGTCGATGAAGGGGGTCACACCGACAGTCAAAATCCACTGGTCTATCGGCCCAACTACATTAGAGTTCACCGATGTTTAGAGTCTCACCAACGAGTGTGGTCTGAAGGTTGTCATTGGTGAGATCGGTGTGGTGTGTCGGCAGAAGAGTTTTTGAGTGTGTCGATGGTGTTAAGACCTACCGATAGGTGAGGGGCTTACAGTCTCATATTGGAGTGACAAAGACATCATTGTGAAAGGATATAAAGTCACCAATAGCAGTCTATCTAACCGATAAGAGTCAATGATGGGATGTTTGTCAGAAGTGAAATCAAACAGAGTCATGTTCACATCGGCCTATCAGCCGATGAAATTTTAAGCTCACCGATGGATCAGAATAATACTATCAAGCATCCACATAATAGTAGATAATCTTATCAAAAGTCACAGAGAAATTTATAAGGACCATAGTGTTATCCCTATGACTTGACACATACTACTTGTTTCATAAAGCAAAGGGACATGATATAAATATTGTCGTTATATGGAGCCTAATCAGACTCAGAGGTTAAATTTACCCAACTTTTATCAGCATGGTTTCCCCCCAAATATTTTCCTACTAGTTTTGGCGCCTAAGTGCATGAAAATCATTCTGAGTTGGCAACCTAATCCAATGACTCGACACAGATCCCAAAACCACCTATTGGACCAATAGGATCCTAGGCGCTCAATTCATGCATTATGATTTCTAGGCACCAGTTTGATGCTCCATCACAAGGAAAGTGCGCCCACACTTGCAAGTCTCCAAGGTCTTCAGTGATCAATTCCCCAACTTATGAAATGTCCTCCTTCATTTTAAAACACATTGTAATGCTCTAGAGAGATGACTATACCTAGGCATCAATCTGGGTTAGAAATGCCTCCAAAGTGCGTCTTCTCTTTCAGAATGCAAAACAAGGTCCAAAGGTGCTAATAAACTGAAGCACTTTTTTGGAAAAGTCCCAGAGGTTAAGATGCGCCTTGTCGTAATGAGGTGCAACTCTTGGGTAAGAAAGCTTGTAAAGTGCACCTAACTTAGTGAAGAGGTTGATAACTTCTAAACCCTTCCTAGAACTTAGATTGCTTCAACTAAAGATCATCTTGCACCAATACATCACCAAACTTTCAATCACAAGATCAATTCAAACTTAGGCGCTCATTAAGAGTCTTTCCAATGTTGGCGCATATGAGAGGTTGAACTAGCAAGAGATGGCGCCTAGCTTCCTAGACCTTGTTTCAATATGTTTGAGTTCCAAAGTTGACTCAATGGTATCAAGATGGCGCCATAGAGTCTTTGGACTAGTTCCTTAGAGTTTCAAAAATATTTTGGCTCCTTGAAAATTTCTCCTACATGCTTGGGCGCTATTTCAAGGTCCTGGAACCATGATGTAGTGCCTTATTTCTCTAGGCGCCCATGCATGATTGTGCAACTTGAGATTGGTGCCTAGAGTGAATAGGCTTTCATCCTGACTTAATACACTGCCTCCTTCTGATGATTTTTGGGGCAGTAGAAAATCTTTCACCACAGGCAAATGTCTCAGAGATATAAAAACCGAGAGAGATTATTGTAGAGACACTCTACATGATTACATTTCCTCAGACAGAATGTTTCTAAGTGACACAGTTTTTGAGTAACATCTCATCAAAGTTTGCTGCCTTTTTGCACTTTGGACTCTTCAGGGATATCATCGGTACAATGTAGCTCGAACTGTTTCGAAATGTTTGGGTGAAAAATAAGACCATGCCTAGCATAAATTTACCCATCTAGACGCGTTGGAATAATCAGTTTGGTCACATCAAGAGCAGGACGAAAGTTACACCCTTTTGCAACTTTACACTGCCTCCTTCTGACGATTTTTGGGGCAGTAGAAAACCTTTCACCATGGGCAAATGTCTTAGAGATATAAAAAACTGAGAGAGGTTATTGTAGAGGCACTCTACATGATCGCGTTGCCTTAAATGGAATGTTTCTAAGTGACATGGTTTTCGAGTAACATCTCATCAAAGATTGTTGCCTTTTTGCACTTTGGACTCTTTAGGGATATCGTCGATACAATGTAGCTCGGAATGTTTTGACATGTTTGGGTGAAAAATAGGACCATGCCTAGCGTAAATGTACCCATCCGGATGCGTTGGAACACTCATTTTGGTCCCATCAGGAGTAGGACGAAAGTTACACCCCTTTGCAACTTTACATTGCCTCCTGATGATTTTTAGGGCAGCAGAAAACCTTTCACCACGGGCAAATGCCTCAGAGATATAAAAAATTGAGAGAGATTATTGTAGAAACACTCTACGTGATCGTGTTCTTCAGATAGAATGTTTCTAAGTGACATAATTTTTGAGTAACATCTCGTCAAAGATTGCTACCTTTTTGCACTTTGGACTCTTCAGGGATATCGTCGGTACAATGTAGCTCAGATTGTTTCGACATGTTTGGGTGAAAAATAGGACCATGCCTAACATAAATATACCCATCCAAATGCATTGGAATAGTTAGTTTGGTCGCATCAGGAGAAAGACGAAAGTTACACCCCTTTGCAACTTTACACTACCTCCTTCTGATGATTTTTGGGGCAACAGAAAACCTTTCACCATGGGAAAATGTCTTAGAGATATAAAAAACTAAGAGAGGTTATTGTAGAGACACTCTACATGATCGTATTACCTCAAATGAAATATTTCTAAGTGACACGATTTTTGAGTAACATCTTGTCAAAGATTACTGCCTTTTTGCACTTTGGACTCTTCAGGGATATCGTAGGTACAATGTAGCTCAGACTGTTTCGACATGTTTGGGTGAAAAAAGGACCATGCCTAGCATAAATGTACCCATCCTGACACGTTGGAATAGTCAGTTTGGTCACATCAGGAGCAGGACACCAAAAATGCAAAAGTTGCTTTGTGCAACTTGACAACATTGACACTTTTTTGCAACATGACTCAAAGACTCAAACTAATCCCAAATGACTCAAAGTGACTTAAAATTACCTTTATTTTGGTGCCCAATGTACATTATAGAGGTCTAGGCTCTCCTTATCATTCAAACATCTTAGATGACCGCCTAGGAAAGGAAAAAACTCTAAGTTTCATCATCATGAGCGCCTAATATCAAGAGACTTTAATGGCTCAAACCTTAGCATGGAGTCCTAAGGTGCATTTCATATCTCCTTTCATCCATTTTGGTGCCCTTACATAGATTTTTCAACTTGATTTGGCACCCTGTATGTGAAGGAAGATCTAAAGGCATGAAAGTGGATGTCATTTTGCAAGAGTTTGGATCATCAAAATTGAAAGAAATAAGTCTATTAAGCTTGGGCACCCTTGGTCTTCTTTTCATTCATTATGAGTGCCTTGGGAGAATGGTATATAGGTCATCATCATGATTGGGCTCTCTGGATCCAGAGTGTTGGAGAGATCATCAAATGGTGTCTAGAGAAAGTAGTGTGAGTTATGAGTTTGGTCGCATCAGGAGCAGGACATCAAAAATGCATAACATGATGATGTAAAAATGTGTATATGTGTAAAGATGCAGGAGGAAATAAAAAAAAGATAAACCTTACAAATTAATGTGCATACTTACAACTCAATGTAACATGACTTTACAAAATCAATGTGAATACTTACAAATTAATTCAATCAACCATCCGGGTCTGCTCTACTCTTTATTGTGTCAAGTATTGCTTCATGGTCAGACTCATGTACCTTCCACAAGATTTTATTCAAAGGTCTACCCCCATACTTTATCAAATGAACATTGGATGCCACAGCAAGGTTTGAGTAATGAAGAATCTTCCGATGCGTGTCAAAGTCCTGAAATAGCCAAATATTAACACTCTTATGTGGGTACCTTCTAAGCCATGCTTGAGTAATAACCACTGAGCCTGTAGGGTATTCGATGTTTTCTGCATCTGTAATAGGGGCCTCCAATTTCTTTTTGGCCTCAACACGACATAAGTAATAATTTGTTCCCTCGTCATTATCTTCATCTACAATAACTGCATATACATGCCCTACATTGATATTACATTACAAAAACACTACAAAGTAAGATGACATTACCTAGTTGAACTAGATGAAATTAAATGCATATATGTGCCCTATATTACTTGGTTGAACTAAATCTGATATGTGGTCAAAGTCAACTAATGATTCCATTTGTGTTAGTTCCAGTGTCGTCGGGGGTCGATACATGTCAAGTGGACTAAGATAACTTAACTGCCATTCATCAACCCACTCCTTTGACTCGCAAGTTCATCCCAGACTTGAATTGTATAGGAAGAACAAAAGCATGACATCTTTCGTGTATGGATACTCCATGAACCTACAATTGAACTTCTGAAAGAGTGCATCTCATTTCATCCTGTCAGTGTACAACAATCCTCATATAGTGCAATGTTAGTATCATCTATCAACCAAAAAAATCTATGAACTAAAGACTTACCTTCATTACCTAGACCCATGGAAGCATTACACCACTCGACAATCGATTATGCATCTGTCAACTTTGTATTGTATTTATACTTTAACTCTTCTCATGCTATGGCTCTTTTGATACATGCTCCTACACCATCATGCTCCCCCTTTCCATGCCCGGCCTCACAAAAGTTCCACATATGCTTAATACCTATAAAATTATGCCTCCTACTTAGCCAATAGAAATTCTGTGAGTTCTTGAATTGTGACGCACAGTTATCTAACCATATGATATGCTGACTGAACAATATGCCTCTTCTAGTCAAATCATTGTAAAACACCTGAAAGCAACCTTGCACGAACTCCATAGAATGCATGCGATCATCACTAATATAGAAATTATACTCCCTTATGATCTTTCTGTCATCCTCTGTACTATTATTCACATGAATGAATGCGATGTGCACAAATATAGAAACCTGTGTGGAGTTGTAATATTGTGATTGCACCTCACGTTGTGGCTGTAGACTGTAGTTCTCTACAAAGTCAATGACTGAAACAATGCTACCAACCAGAAATGTGTCCTTGCATAACTTGAATTGCAAGACCAACCATCGAGCTCTAGGGCATGTCTTGCATACTCATACACTATGTTGTCATGAAATATAGGCATAAACTGATACACTAGAATCTTTTCAATAACCAATTCACACCTCTTTGCTTCTTTACCATCTTTTGTATTGTATGCCACTATTTTATACTTGCCAAACTCTACTAGTTCATTTCCAACCACATGTGTTCTTTCCATATGTTCACATATTGGCAAATGTTGCAAGCCACTGCAACAATGACATGTGCCATCCAAGCATAAATTCTTGTAGATTATTTGACCTTTCTCTCTTTCACATAAAATTATTGATATGAAGTCTCTTGAAGATGTTGGTGGGGCACATATGGCACAACCCTGCAAATCATTGTTAGTATGCATATCTAAACTGATAAAGGGGGTAAATCACAAAACACACAATAAAAAAAATTAAACACAACAAATAGAACTTTCTTTTATTGAACTGGGTAAATCATTACATTATAGAAGCTCAATTACAATCAGAGGATGAATCCTCTACTAGCTACAACACATTACAGTTTTCCCAACCTCAAGACTCTAGAATCTTCAGCCTTCTGTAACCCCAAATCAGCTAAGGTTTCTATTTTTCCCCCCTATTCTGGACTCTACACTGGCCCCCCTTTAACTCTACCACTGCCCAGGGTTCCAAAAATAGTCATAAATAGCACTTTTTGGTGGCCTCTAGCTAAATTTTGAAATTTGCAACTCCCTCCAAAAGTAGGTCAACTTCCGGGAAGCATAACTTTTGATCCGGGTGTCTAATTGACAAACTGTTTTAAGCGCCGGAAAGCTCGCGATGTGAACTATCACACCAAAAATTTGTAAATAGATTTTCGTCAACTTTTTGAGATGTTATTATAAGTTTTAGTGCCTCATATCTTGTTCCGTAAATTTTCAGGGGCTTTTCAGAAAACAAAAACTTTAATTTCTTTCAGCTCACAAATGATCTTTGCCTGATTCCTTCGCCAAAGGTCTTATATTTCCATTATGTAACTTTCTAGAAGTTTTTGCTTCATTACGTGCCCAAATGCAAACTTTCTAAAATAGCAGGTACACTTTCCTAAATAGGCAAGTCGCTATTTTTAGCAGTTTTAGAAAAACTGAAAGTCCTACATTATTATTCTGGATATTATGGAACCAAAAACACTAATTATGGGAAGAAATGAGAACAACTACAATGGTTTTGAATTAACTTATTTTTGGGTGATGCAAGATTGCCCTTACACCTCTAGATGCTCTTGCATCAGACACCAAGGGTAATTTGAGAAGTGACCCTGTCACGTCTCATGTGTTTGTGTGAGGAAAACCCAAATGGTCAACCTCTACCTTAGACAACCAAGAAGAATCTTCAACAGGCCTTCCTTTCCATTTCACTAGATATTCTTCATATTGCCTGTTTCGAGTGCTCCTTCCCACACAGCTATCCAAGATCTCTTCTATCTCCTCTATTGAAGTAGATGCCGGAATACTCTACTACACTTCTGTTGGTCCATCCTCTGTTCCACCTTCATGATATTCTAATAAATTAACAATGTTGAAAACAGGGGAAATATTGATCCCACTCGGCAGCTCGACCTCATATGCATTTCCTGAATCATGCTTCTTCATGATTTTGCATGGTCCAAATTTCTTCATTTTCAACTTATTGTATGTTCCAATTGGGAACCTTTCTTTTCTCAGGTGAACCATGACTTCATCTTCTACCTGGAATTCCTTATATCTCCTCTTCTGATCTGCCTTAGCCTTGTACTGAATATTCATTTTATTAATGTGTTTTCTCACCTCTTCATGCAAATTCTTCAGATGTTCTGCAAAGTCTTCAGCTTCGGCACTTGTCTTTTCTCTGTTGTCCAGCTTCCTTAACTCAGAAGTATTTCTTGGGTTATTTCCATATACAATCTGGAATGGTGATTTACCAGTACTCCTATTGACAGAATTGTTGTAAGCAAATTCTGCCTGTGGTAAAATCAAATCCCATCCCTTGGGCTTATCTCCTACCAAGCATCATAGTAGGTTACCCAAACTCCTATTCACCACTTCAGTTTGTCCATCAGTCTGTGGATGGTGTGCAGAACTAAACTTCAAGTCTGTCTTCAACTACTTCCACAATGTCCTCCAGAAATAACCAACAAACTTGGTATCTTGATCTGAAACTATGCTTTTTGGTAGACCATGTAGTCTCACTACTTCCCTGAAAAATAACTCTGCAATATGAACAACATCATGAGTCTTCTTACAAGGAATAAAATGTGCCATTTTTGAGAATTTGTCCACCACCACAAAAATAGAATCATGTCCTCTCTATGTCCTTGGTAAACCTAGAACAAAATCCATGCTAATATCATCCCATGGCTTCTCCGGTACAGGTAATGGTTGATACAACCCTATATTCTGACTTGTTCCTTTTGCCATCTAACACACTCTACAACTCTGCACAAATTTCCTCACATCCTGTTGCAACTGTGGCCAATAATAATTTTCACCAATAATAGCAATGGTCTTATCTCGACCAAAGTGTCCAGCCAATCCCCCACTATGCTTCTCCTTAATCAGGTTCTCTCTCATGGAACTCCTTGGAATGCACAACTGGCTTCCTCTAAACAACATGCCATCTTGGATAATGAAATCCAACCATTTTGTCCTGTCTAAAGTAATAGGTTCCAAACAAGCTTTCTAGGCCTCTGCAAAATCTGGATCTTCAGGATACAAACTTTTGAGCTCATCGAACCCAACAATCTCTATTTTCATTTCTGTCAACAAATTTTGCCTTCTGCTCAAGGCATCTGCAACTCTGTTGGACTTCCCACTCCTGTGCTTCAAAACAAAAGTATAGCTCTGCAAAAGCTCAACCCATTTTAATTGCCTTTGATTTAACTTTCCTTGACTATTAAGATACTGCAAAGCCTGATGATCAGTATATAAAACAAACTCCTTTGGCAATAAATAATGTCTCCATTTCTTCAAAGCCTGAACTATTGCATAAAACTCCTGATCATAAACAGAATACTTTCTCTTGGCATCATTAAGCTTCTCACTAAAATAGGCAATGGGCTTACCTTCTTGGCTCAAAACAGCTCCTATACCACTACCACTAGCATCACAATCTACCTAAAATACCTTATTAAAATCTGGAAGTGCCAAAATAGGTTGTTCTACCACTTTCTGTTTCAATGTATCAAAGCTCTTGTCTGCTCCTTTAGTCCATCTAAACTCTTTTCTATCCCCTCTCATTGTCTCAGTTAGGGGTGCACAAATGCTACTGAAACTCCTGATAAACTTTCTATAAAAACTTGTCAAACCATGAAAAGATCTTACCTCTATGACACTCCTTGGTGTAGGCCATTCAATGATAGCCCTTACTTTTTCTAGGTCCATCTTAAGACCTTCTTCTGAGACAACAAATCCCAGGTACACCAACTCCTTCTTTGCAAAACTACATTTCTTCAAATTAATCAACAACTTCTCCTCCCTCAGCTTCTCTAGAACTCTTTTGATATGCATCAAATGCTCATCCCAAGTCTTACTGAAAATCAAAATATCATCCAAATAAACAATAACAAAACTTCCCAAAAATTCCTTCAGTACCTCGTTCATGAGCCGCATGAATGTGCTCGGTGCATTGGTTAGCCCAAATGGCATGACTAACCACTCATACAAACCTTCCTTTATCTTGAAGGTTATCTTCCATTCATCTCCTTCTCTGATACAGATCTGGTGATATCCACTCTTTAGGTCAATTTTCGTGAAGTATTTGGCTCCACTCAAACAATCCATGATGTCATCCATTCTTGGCAATGGAAATCTATACTTGATTGTTATCTTATTGATGGCTCGAGAGTCTGTACACATTCTCCATTCTCCATCCTTCTTTGGTGCTAGTACTGCAAGTACCGCACATGGGCTTAGGCTCTCCCTTATCAGTCCCTTCCTCAACAACTCCTGAACTTGTCTGTTCAGCTCTTTATTCTCTGCAAGGGTCATTCTATGGGCTGCCTTATTTGGCAAACTGGTTCTTGGTATCAAATCCATTTGATGACTTATCTTCCTTACTGGTGGTAAACCTTCTGGTACATTATCAGAGATAATGTCCTGGAACTCTTCCAACATATCTGAAACTTCTGCTGGTACATCTTCACAGTTCTCTTGACTAATCTTAGGAATGAATGCAAAGCAATGACGCTCATGCTTCATATCACAGTTCTCTTGACTAATCTTAGGAATGAATGCAAAGCAATGACGCTCATGCTTCATACCCTCCAAAAATTTCCTACCATCTACCAAGCAAATTATGGCAGTACTACATACCTTTTCTTCCACCTCCTTCAAGGGCTTCAATTTATGATAAACTCCATCTTTTGTTAGGGAATATGTGTTTGCACGGCCATCATGGACAGTGCTCCTATCATATTGCCATGGCCTTCCCAATAGCATATGACATGCATCCATCAGTATGATATCACATAATACCTCATCATGATAGTCCCCAATCTTGAACTTCACTAAACATTGCTCATTGACCAAAGCTCTATGGTCTTTTTGCAACCATGCAATCCAATATGGATGCGGATGCTTTCTTCTTGTCAACTTCAACTTGTCAACCATCTCTTCTGAAACCAGATTATCAGTGCTTCCACTATCAATAATAATATCACAACACTTACCTTCACATTTGCACCTTTTGCGGAATAAACTCTTCCTCTGATTTGGTTCTTTCTCCTCATTCAACAAAGTTCTTCTAACAACTAGGGTTTCTCCCCTTTCAGTATCTTCAGAATGCTCAGACTGTGCATCTTCATCTACATGTGCAACTTGTGCATTACCTTCAGGTCTCCTATTTGTCCATTCTTGATGTTGCGGACACTCATATGCTCGATGCCCTTCTTCTCCACATTGGAAACAGGTTCCTCTAAAACCTCCTCTTCCAGGTCCTTGCCCAGGTCTACCTCTTCCTCTTCCTCTTTGCTCACCATTGTTCTAGTCACAAGGACGGTAGGTGTTATCTCCTTTCTGATTTCGACTAGTGCCAGCTTCTTCACTTTTCTTTGCATCTTCATTTTGGCCCCCATAGGGTCTTCCACCAGTCCTTTTGCCTTGACCTCTTCCCCTTTACTTGCTGTCAAATCTTTTATTCAGCTTCTCTTCCACCTTCAAGGAAAATTGGTACGCATCTTCTATGGTGGTCATTTTGACTAGGCTCAACTCCTCTTGAATACTCAGTCTTAACCCATTAATGTAATTGGCTACCTTCTCCTTGTTGGGCTCTGCATGGCCTATCCTAATAGTAATTTTATAAAACTCTTTTGTATACTCCTTAATAGACTTGTTACCTTGCTTCAGTCCTTGCAGCTTCTTTAGCAACTCCATCTCATAGTCCACAGGAATGAACTGCTTCTTTAGTTTCTCCACCATCCAATCCCATCTGGTGATCTTTCCTTTTCCTCTTCTGTTCCTCTCTAATTGGACCTCCTTCCACCAAATACTGGCATGGCCCTTCAACTTTGTTTTTGCAAACTTGACCCAATTTGGGTCCTCCACATCTTCATACTCGAAATACTCCTCCATGTCATTGATCCAATCAATGAGCTGTTCCAGATTCAAATCTCTAGAATATGTAGAAACTTTGATTCTGGGCCTTTTTCCAATCTTTGAAATGGCCCTCAACAACCTAACCTCTGCAAGATCTCCTGCAGCTTCTTGTTCTTCCTTAGATAGCTCCTCTTCGGCTTCAACTTCGCTTTCTTCTCTTGTTCTCGGATCAAACCCTCTTTGCAGCTCCTCTTGCAATGCATCGATTTGCCTTTATAGGGCTCTAAAACCCTCTTCTATCAAAGCATTCCTCCCAACACAATTTCTTCATGGAGGCATCTTGGTCTCTGCAGCAAACCCACAACCTTAGGTCCTGGTGCAAACTGCCTCACAGTCAGCGATCTGTCTACACACTCATGAACCCTTGCTCTGATACCACTTGATAAAGGGGGTAAATCACAAAACACACAATAACAAAAATTAAACACAGCAAATAGAACTTTCTTTTATTGAACTGGGCAACTCATTACATTACAGAAGCTTAATTACAATCAGAGGATGAATCCTCTACTGGCTGCAACACATTACAGTTTTCCCAACCTCAAAACTCTAGAATCTTCAGCCTTCTGTAACTCCAAATTAGCTAGGGTTTCTATTTTTCCCCCCTAGTCTAGACTCTACATTGGCCCCCCTTTAACTCTACCACTGCCCAGGGTTCCCAAAATAGTCATAAATAGTACTTTTTAGCGGCCTCTAGCTAAATTTTGAAATTTGCAACTCCCTCCAAAAATAGGTCAACTTCCGGGAAGCATAACTTTTGATCCGAGTGTCCAATTGACGAACCGTTTTAAGTTCTGGAAAGCTCACGATGTAAACTATCATGCCAAAAATTTGTAAATAGATTTCTATCAACTTTTTGAGATGTTATGAGAAGTTTTAGTGCCTCATATCTCATTCCGTAAATTTTTAGGGGCTTTTCAGAAAACAAAAACTTTAATATCTTTCAGCTCACAAATGATCTTTACCTGATTCCTTCGCCAAAGGTCTTATATTTCCATTATGTAACTTTCTGGAAGTTTTTGCTTCATTATGTGCCCAAATGCAAACTTTCTAAAAATAGCAGGTACACTTTCCTAAATAGGCAGGTCACTATTTTTAGCAATTTTGAAAAAATTGAAAGTCCTACATTATTATTCTAGATATTATGGAACCAAAAACACTAATTGTGGGAAGAAATGAGAACAACTACAATGGTTTTGAATTAACTTATTTTTGGGTGATGCAAGATTGCCCTTACGCCTCTGGATGCTCCTGTATCATTAACATATAGACCTATAAGCATCAAAATGGTTAGAAAATTCAATATGTAATCTACAACAACAAGTAGTGCATGTGTGATTTATCGTAACATACAAAGGTTTTAGCATTTCAAAATATCTTTGACAAATTTTAATTTGAGGATACTTCTCTAGAAATTTACCATAAAACTCTGTTTGAGTCTCATCCAAAAAATGCTTTGGATGTGACTCGCGGTTCTGACTACCGATTCTCCTTCTTACCACATCCCTTTGATTTAGAGATACCCTTGTGTAATTCTTCCAAAAGTCTTCAATTAGTGATCTCAATGCTTCAACAATTGGTTTATCTTTTCGTGGTAGTCTCCCTGAGAATGCCCATAATTCATTGGCATTAGTGTCCTCAATTCTTTGGCATCTTCCAACGGCTCTTGATAAAGTTTTCCTATTAATTCTTAATTGTTGACTCATCTTTCTAATGAGACAAGCTTTCCTTGTTTGACTACTTACTATAGTCGATGTAATCACACGCCGTGTTGCATTACTACTTACTATATTACCCACACTCTCATACGCACTCATTAGATTCTTGACAATAGATTTTTCACTTGAAGCCTCTGATGTTCTCAACCCAAGAATCTTCATGATAGACCTATAATTTATACTTCGCATCATTTCAACGAATAGTTGACATCTTGCAGTCTCATTTAAATTTTCAAAGAACAATCTCCAAATCTTATTAGCATATCTTCTATAAGTGCGTTTTAGAATCTTGCCTTCCATTGGCTGCAAAATATTCTCATCAATATCAATCAAATACTTTGGCTTTCTATGCAAAATTCTAGGTGGTGTTAAGTTAGGTAAATTCATCTTAACATTAGGAATTTCACCAATATTTAAATGAGATGGGTTAGATGGCATACCTTCAATCGAAGATGGAATAGATGACATACCTTGAGGTTGAGGTGGGAACGATGGCGTACCTCCTTCATCACATGTGAGTGATGATGTACTCTCAACTTGAGGTGTGGTAGATGGTGTCCCTACATGTTGACTTGCGGTAGAGGACGTGTCTCCAACTATGGTATTCAAATCTCTCGTACCACAAATTTTTTTCATTCATTCTCTTTGTGCCACCAATACCATATCTCTTTGTGATTGTTGTGGTTCCTCTTCAATTGGTATGTCTTCATTTATCATGTCCAATTTCCTCTTCTCACGAAGTTCCCTCATAACCACTGCTTTCTTTGCATTCTTAGCTTCTATCTCTTCCTATGTTGGTTTAATTTTTGATTGTTTCCTCGGCATGACGGAGCATTTGTCTATAGCATGATAAAGAGACCAATATTAGTTCCTAAGAAATGAATACAAGATAATAGTGGGATTGTATTTTTATTATGTTGTAAGGATTTATTCTTGTATAGTTTGACATCATCGTATGTTAAGGTTTGTTTATTACACATAATTATTAAAGAGCCCAAGTGTAGAAAATATACATGGCATCATGTGAGATTGTAGGCTGCTTTCTTGATTGGGAATGTGTCTATTTTAAACATGTATGATAAAGCATGATAAAGTAATTCAATCCGAAATAAGGAAATTGTAAAGAACATGCATGTAAAGACTTAACATACCTAAAAAATGAAGATTCAAATGGAGAGAGTACCCAATTATGTAGTGTTTTTTTTCTCCTTGCATCAAACTTGGTGTGAAAACTATGTTATTTCCTCCTTCTCAAGTTGGCAAAGTAGAAAAGGTGGTGGAAAGATCATGCAAAGGTGGTACAATGTGTCAAATGTGCATGTGAACTTCCCAATAGCATGAAAACATTTCTTTTTTGTCAGAGCACGCGCAGAATCAGTATGAAAATAGAGCATGTGTGCTGGGATCACGGGGGTCAACACTTTTTTATCGTTTCTGTAGCAACACAAAACGTGAGTGCATTATAACGCGCTCGTGTTTTGTCCTACTATAGATTGATCACATCCTTTGCATTGATCACATCTCTTTCCAAACCTTCCCCTTCAGTCTTGAATGACCACAAGGTTTTTGAGGGAGAACTTTTCCTATTTCCTACCCTATCCCTAAACACTCAACCCTCAATGTAAAATCCTAATCCCTCAACCCTTCACTCTAATCCCTCAACCCTAAACCCTCAACACTATACCTTAAACCCTAATCCCTCAACCCTAAACCTTATCCCTAAACCCTAATCCCTCAACCCTCAACCCTAATCCGTCATCCCTCAACTCTAATCCCTCATCCCTAAACCCTAAATGATATCCCTATTCCTAGACCCTCAATAGACTCAATACTATACCTTAGATCCTAATCCCTTATCCCTAAACCCTCCAACCCTACCCCTAATCTTTACACCCTACACACTCTACTTAACCCTAATCCCTCAACCCTCAACCCTATCCCTAAACCCTTGACCCTCAAACCTCAACCCTCAACGCCAAACCCTAATCCCTTAACCCTTAACTCTGATCCCTCGACCCTCAACCCTATCCCTAAACCCTAAACCCTCAACCCTCAACCCTCAACCCTCAATGTAAAATCCTGATCCCTCAACCCTTCACTCTAATCCCTCAACCCTAAACCCTATCCCTAAACCCTCAACACTATACCTTAAAACCTAATCCCTCAACCCTCAACCCTAAACCTCATCCCTAACCCTAATCCCTCAACCCTCAACCCTAATCTATCATCCCTCAACTCTAATCCCTCATCCCTAAACCCTAAATGCTATCCATATTCCTAAACCCTCAACAAACTTGATACTATACCTTAAACCCTAATCCCTTATCCCTAAACCCTCCAACCCTATCCCTAATCCTTATACCCTCCACATGAGCTACTTTAACCCTAATCCCTTGACCCTCAACCCTATCCCTAAACCATTAACCCTCGAACCTCAACCCTCAACCCTCAACGCCAAACCCTAATCCCTCAACCCTTAACTCCGATCCCTCGACCCTCAACCCTATCCCTAAACCCTAAACCCTCAACCCTCAACCCTCAATGTAAAATCCTAATCCCTCAACCCTTCACTCTAATCCCTCAACCCTAAACCCTATCCCTAAACCCTCAACACTATAACTTAAACCCTAATCCCTCAACCCTAAACCTCATCCCTAAACCCTAATCCCTCAACTCTCAACCCTAATCCATCATCCCTCAACTCTAATCCCTCATCCCTAAACCCTAAATGCTATCTCTATTCCTAAACCCTCAACAGACTCGATACTATACCTTAGACCCTAATCCCTTATCCCTAAACCCTCCAACCCTATCCCTAACCCTTATACCCTCCACACGAGCTACTTTCACCCTAATCCCTCGACCCTCAACCCTATCCCTAAACCCTTGACCCTCGAACCTCAACCCTCAACCCTCAATGCTAAACCCTAATCCCTCAACCCTTAACTCTGATCTCTCGACCCTCAACCCTATCCCTAAACCCTAAACCCTCAACCCTTAACCCTCAATGTAAAATCCTAATCCCTCAACCCTTCACTCTAATCCCTCAACCCTAAACCCTATCCCTAAACCCTCAACACTATACCTTAAACCCTAATCCCTCAACCCTCAACCCTAAACCTCATCCCTAAACCCTAATCCCTAAACCCTCAACCCTAATCCGTCATCCCTCAACTCTAATCCCTCATCCCTAAACCCTAAATGCTATCCCTATTCCTAAACCCTCAATAGACTTGATACTATACCTTAAACCCTAATCCCTTATCCCTAAACCCTCCAACCCTATCGCTAATCCTTATAGCCTCCACACGAGCTACTTTAACCCTAATCCCTCGACCCTCAACCCTATCCCTAAACCCTTGACCCTCGAACCTCAACTCTCAACCCTCAATGCCAAACCCTAATCCCTCAACCCTTAACTCTGATCCCTCGACCCTCAACCCTATTCCTAAACCCTAAATCCTCAACCCTCAACCCTCAATGTAAAATCCTAATCCCTCAACCCTTCACTTTAATCCCTCAACCCTAAACCCTATCCCTAAACTCTCAACACTATACCTTAAACCCTCAACCCTCAACCCTAAACCTCATCCCTAAACCCTAATCCCTCAACCCTCAACCAAAATCTATCATCCGTTAACTCTAATCCCTCATCCCTAAACCCTAAATGCTATCCCTATTCCTAAACCCTCAACAGACTCGATACTATGCCTTAAACCCTAATCCCTTATCCCTAAACCCTCCAACAATATCCCTAATCCTTATACCCTCCATACGAGCTACTTTAACCCTAATCCCTCGACCCTCAACCCTATCCATAAACTATTGACCCTCGAACCTCAACCCTCAACCCTCAACACCAAACCCTAAACCCTCAACCTTTAACTCTGATCCCTCGACTCTCAACCCTATCCCTAAACCCTAAACCCTCAACCCTTAACCCTCAATGTAAAATCCTAATCCCTCAACCCTTCACTCTAATCCCTCAACCCTAAACCCTATCCCTAAACCCTCAACACTATACCTTAAAACCTAATCCCTCAACCCTCAACCCTAAACCTCATCCCTAAACCCTAATCCCTCAACCCTTAACCCTAATCTGTCATCCCTCAACTCTAATCCCTCATCTCTAAACCCTAAATGCTATCCTTATTCCCAAACCCTCAACAGACTTGATACTATACTGTAAACCCTAATCCCTTATCCCTAAACCCTCCAACCCTATCCCTAATCCTTATACCCTCCGCACGAGCTACTTTAACCCTAATCCCTTGACCCTCAACCCTATCCCTAAACCCTTAACCCTTGAACCTCAACCCTCAACACCAAACCCCAATCCCTCAACCCTTAACTCTGATCCCTCGACCCTAAACCCTAAACCCTCAACCCTCAATGTAAAATCCTAATCCCTCAACCCTAAACCATAAACCTCATCCCTAAACCCTAATCCCTCAACCCTAATCTATCATCCCTCAACTCTAATCCCTCATCCCTAAACCCTAAATGCTATCCCTATTCCTAAACCCTCAACAGACTCGATATTATACCTTAAACCCTAATCCCTTATCCCTAAACCCTCCAACCCTATCCCTAATCCTTACACCCTCCACATGAGCTACTTTAACCCTAATCCCTCGACCCTCAACCCTATCCCTCAACCCTTGACCCTCGAACCTCAACCCTCAACCTTCAACGCCAAACCCTAATCCCTCAACCCTTAACTCTGATCCCTCGACCCTCAACCCTATCCCTAAACCCTAAACCCTCAACCCTTAACCCTCAATGTAAAATCCTAATCCCTCAACCCTTCACTCTAATCCCTAACCCTAAACCCTATCCCTAAACCCTCAACACTATACCTTAAACCCTAATCCCTCAACCCTCAACCCTAAACCTCATCCCTAAACCCTAATCCCTCAACCCTCAACCCTAATCCATCATCCCTCAACTCTAATCCCTCATCCTTAAGCCCTAAATGCTATCCCTATTACTAAACCCTCAACAGACTCGATACTATACCTTAAACCCTAATCCCTTATCCCTAAACCCTCCAACCCCATCCCTAATCCTTATAGCCTCCACATGCGCTACTTTAACCCTAATCCCTCAACCCTATCCCTAAACCCTTGACCCTCAAACCTCAACCCTCAACCCTCAATGCCAAACCCTAATCCCTCAACCCTTAACTCTGATCCCTCGACCCTCAACCCTATCCCTAAACCCTAAACCCTCAACCCTCAACCCTCAATGTAAAATCCTAATCCCTCAACCCTTCACTCTAATCCCTCAACCCTAAACCCTATCCCTAAACCCTCAACACTATACCTTAAACCCTAATCCCTCAACCCTCAACCCTAAACCTCATCCCTAAACCCTAATCCCTCAACCCTCAACCCAAATCTGTCATCCCTCAACTGTAATCCCTCATCCCTAAACCCTAAATGCTATCCCTATTCCTAAACCCTCAACAGACTCGATACTATACCTTAAACCCTAATCCCTTATCCCTAAACCCTCTAACCCTATCCCTAATCCTTATACGCTCCACACAAGCTACTTTAACCCTAATCCCTCGACCCTCAACCCTATCCCTAAACCCTTGACCCTCGAACCTCAACCCTCAACCCTCAATGCCAAACCCTAATCCCTCAACCCTTAACTCTGATCCCTCGATTTTCAACCCTATCCCTAAACCCTAAACCCTCAACCCTCAATGTAAAATCCTAATCCCTCAACCCTTCACTCTAATCCCTCAACCCTAAACCCTCAACACTATACCTTAAACCCTAATCCCTCAACCCTCAACCCTAATCCGTCATCCCTCATCCCTAAACCCTAAATGCTATCCCTATTCCTAAACCCTCAACAAACTCGATACTATACATTAAACCCTAATCCCTTATCTCTAAACCCTCCAACCCTATCCCTAATCCTTATACCCTCCACATGAGCTACTTTAACCCTAATCCCTCAACCCTCAACCCTATCCCTAAACCCTTGACCCTTAAACCTCAACGCCAAACCTTAATCCCTCAACCCTTAACTTTGATCCCTCTACCCTCAACCCTATCCCTAAACCCTAAACCCTAAACCCTCAACCCTCAACCCTCAATGTAAAATCCTAATCTCTCAACCCTTCACTCTAATCCCTCAACCCTAAACCCTATCCCTAAACCCTCAACACTATACCTTAAACCCTAATCCCTCAACCCTTAACCCTAATCCATCATCCCTCAACTCTAATCCCTCATCCCTAAACCCTAAATCCTATCCCTATTCCCAAACCCTCAACAGACTCGATACTATACCTTAAACCCTAATCCCTTATCCCTAAACCCTCCAACCCTATCCCCAATCCTTATACCCTCCACACTCTACTTTAACCCTAATCCCTCGACCCTCAACCCTATCTCTAAACCCTTGACCCTCGAACCTCAACCCTCAACCCTCAACCCTCACCATCAAACCCTAATCCATCAACCCTTAACTCAGATCCCTCGACCCTCAACCCTATCCCTAAACCCTAAACCCTAAAGCCTCAACCCTCAACGTCAAATCCTAATCCCTCAACCCTTCACTCTAATCCCTCAACCTTAAACCTTATCCCTAAACCCTCAACACTATACCTTAAACCCTAATCCCTCAACCCTCAACCCTAAACCTTATCCCTCAACCCTAATCTGTCATCCCTCAACTCTAATCCCTCATCCCTAAACCCTAAACACTATCCCTATTTCTAGATCCTCAACGGGCTCGATACTATACCTTAAACCCTAATCCCTTATCCCTAAACCCTCCAACCCTATCCCTTAACCCTAATCCCTTGACCCGAAACCCTATCCTGAAACCCTTAACCCTCAAACCTCAATGTACTCAACCCTCAACGTCAAACCCTAATCCCTCAACCCTTAACTCTGATCCCTCGACCCTTAACCCTTAAAACTTGAACCCTAAAACCTATCGCTACACGCTTGACACTTGACACTATATCTTAAACCCTAATCCCTTAACCCTCATCCCTAAAGCCTCAACCCTAAATCATTAAACCTTCAACCCTAAACCCTATCCCTAATCCCTCTACCCTCGACACTCTTATTTAACCCTAATCCCTTGACCGTTAACCCTATCCCTCAACCTCAACCCTCAACTCTCAACATTAAACCCTAATTCATCAACCCTAAACCCTAATCCCTCAAACCTAAACCCTATCCCTAAACCATCCACCCTCAACACTATACCTTAAACCCTAATCCCTATCCCTCAACCCTTAACCCTTAAAACTTAAACCCTATCCCTACACCCTCAACACTTGACACTATATCTTAAGCCTTAAACCCTCATCCCTAAAGCCTCAACCCTCAATCCTTAAACCTTCAACCCTAAACCCTATCCCTAATCCCTCTACCCTCAACACTCTAACCCTAACCTCGACATTAAATGCTAATCCGTCAACCTTAAACCCTAATCCGTCAACCCTAAACCCTATCTCTAAACCCTCAACCCTCAACACTATACCTTAAACCCTAATCCATCAACCCTAAAACCTAATCCCTCAACCCTCAACCCTAAACACTATCAATAAACCCTCAACCCTCGACACTATACCTTAAACCCTATGAGAAAAGCTTTGCGTATGGTACATCCACAGTGAGTAACTTTCTTTCCACCCCGCACTTAGGGAAGGTATATTCTTATGAAACAGGCAAATAATCTCCCATTGTTTACTAGCTCTATCCACAAGAACTACTAAACTATACCTTAAACCCTAATCCCTCAACCCTAAACCCTATCCCTAATCCCTCTACCCTCAACACCCTACCTTAAACCTAATCCCTCGACCCTTAACCCTAAACGCTATCCCTAAAGCCTCAACCCTAACCCCTAATCCCTCAAGGTCCTAAACTCTAATCCCTTATCCCTAAACTCTAAATCCTATCCCTAAACTCTCAACCCTCAACCTTAAACCATAATCACTCAATCCTAATCCACCCCTCTCCTCCCCTATCTGGCTCACTCCCATCTGTACCCTCCTCTGCCCTCGACACTATACATACATACATATAGGCATACATAGATACATACATACATACATATAGGCATACATACATACATGATTAATAGCCTTGAACATAAAAAAAATTAAGGGGATCATAACGCAAGCGCGTTATGTCAAACATGACAAACAACAGACTTGCAAAAAAGGAAAATGCAAAGAAAAACATAATGCGAGTGCGTTATAATGCACTCGCGTTATGTCTTTCTTTGGGAATCCCAAGCCTTGGGCTTGGGATTTGCTTTGGATTTCCAACCCAAAGGCTTGGAGTGCCTTTTGAACAGTAACAGACGTGTTTTTTCCATATTCTTCAAGATTTCACATAATTTTGTTCGTGCTAACCCTCAGATTTGCACGTGTTTCAAGGTCGAACAAATCAAACACTTGGGTAATGTTAGGCTTTCTCTTAGATATTTGACGATGTGATTTTTTTCACATTTTAACAATGTTAAGCCTTTCATCTTTAATTTCTTTTGTTTGTGTGTCTGTTTTTGGGCAAAAACCACTGTTTGGTCTTTTTTCATTGTAAATTAACTATTCATTGAAATTTTAAAAAAATTACATATTTAGAAACTAGACTCCATTCTACAAATATTAAAAAAAGAAAAAAATGATTTTCAATTAGTTTTCAAATTCATAGGGGTAGCACGGCCAAAATTCTATTTTTTAGGATGTGTCCACTTTGAAAATTAGTAAAAAATCAAATATTCATAAAAAAATCAGGCATAAACTACATGCTATTAGCTAACTTCTCACCAAAAAGATTTTAAAAATACCTAAAAAAAGTTGACCTTTTGAGGGAGCCACAAAACATGCTATGTTATATTTTTTTGACAGAAACAACACCAATTTCTGTGGCTCCCTCTTTTGAACCCCTTAATCTATGCCATTTTCAAAAAAAAATAGTAGTTTAGAAAGTAGACTCGGAGCACTACGAACATTGTTTTGGTTGCATCTCCAAATTTTGAGTGTAACTATGCTCAAATTCTCATCCAAGGCCAGTATTTCCTGATTTCAGGGGAAAAAAAAAAAGGTGGCCACTTAAGACCCCTTTTTGGCCCCCCATCTTCATGCACTTACCTGGAAGTGCTTATTTATTTTAGTCTAGATATATATAGTTACATATGTGTGTGTGTGTGTGTGTATTATAATGAAAATACATCAAGAAGTTGTAGGGTTTTTGTTTCAGGGTAGGGCTGATGGAAGAGGGGTGACGTGTTAGATCTTGCGCCACCGCCAAACGCAGAGTGAGAAGTGTATGGGGGGAGCGGTCTCCCCACCCACCTCCCACCATAAAGTGAGAGGTGGGTGGGTGGGATCATCCCCCCCACTCATAGCAAATACAACGAAGGGACTGGGGGGTGGGCGGCAGCATGGCTGTCGTCCCTCCCCCCCGCAGATTCTTTCTTTTTTTTTGGTTAAAGTCTCTCTAACAATAAAAAAACTTTGCTCCTCAAACGGCAAAACCCTACTTCATTTCTTTTCTATGTTTTGAATTGTAAATAGCAACAGTTAGATTTCTGGGTTTTTCTGGGTTTTCTGCAAGGATTCTCAAGGTGAGAATTTTGGGATTTTTTGCAAGGCATAGCATAAGTATTTGAAGGATTCAAGATTTTGGGGTGATTTCCTAAAGGATTTTCAAGGAAAATGCCAGGTGAACTATTTAACTCTGGATAGAGGAAAATAGGTCAACAGACGCAATGCGAAGCATCTATCTAGATTGATGAGCCAAGCCTCAGCCTCAGCTCCCTTTGTAGTCCCTACGGAGGTAGGCGGATTAAGCCTCAATAAATCCCTGATAGGGTCTCCTCGATCTCTATGGCCTCTAAAGGGATCATCCATATCATGAGCATAAGGTCTGTGATAGACCTACTCAACTCTCACTGTCTCCTCTTGCCTAACATGATATGGAGGGCTCTTGTTACGGGCCCTGTATGCTGATCCAACCTCCTCTGCCATCGTGTCTGGTATCTCAACATATGGCTCCACACATGGTGACTCTGGCGGCTTGACGTGGGGCTCCACATGTGACTCTACTCATGGCTCCACACGTGGCTCCTCTCGTGGATCAATGCAGGGCTTGGCAGGTGGCTCTATGCGTAGCTCAACTGCGGCCGGTGGTAGCCTAACTAACACTACCTGTAGTGCTTGCAATATCTGTGGCCCAATATCTGGTATAGGTAGGACCTGTGGTGTCGGTGGTACCTGTGGGGCCGGCGGTGCCTGACCCTTAGCTTAAGAGTCACTACGAACCTCTATGAACTCTGTGCGGTGTGAATGCACTCGTCAAACTCGTCGGGGAGGCATCCTACAAAAAATGAGGTAATTACAAATTAATCAAAGTTGTGAAATAATAATGCGCCCAAAACAAGCCCAGTGTTTAAACTTGGGTTCTGATACCAAATGTCATGCCCACATTTCCCATGCAGTCATGACACCAAACACACGCGTCATGTCCACATTTGACATGTGGTCATGACAAAAAATATGAAAAAACTTTTCTACATGTCCCTAGGAACCCCCTCGCACTCGTCTGTGTGCTCGATGGCAATACGCATGAGGCATAAACATGTCAAACATATTTTGGGAAAGTGCGTCAACCTACGCCATCCCCTGCGTGATGAAATATTTCTAGGGGGTATGCGACAAGAAGTGTGTCACTTCTAAGGTTAGAACAGTTTTAATCTGAACCCTAAGTTTCCTAGGTGAGAAGGTAATTTCGTTAGATTCGAAACCAAACCCTATCTCTAATACAAAAATGAAATCAAATAAATAAAATATGAAAATCAATGGCATGGACGCATGATAAGATGGAGTGATAAAATGATAGTCGTCAAATAAACCCTAAAATCTAAGAAAATTTTGACAGCATAATGCGTTTTTAATAAATGAAATAAAAATTTAAAAAGAAAGATTCCAAGAAGAAATTAATGTAAAAATTAAAATAAATAGTCATAAGGAATAAATTTTTGAGGTAAACAAATTGATCACTCAATCAATTATTAAAATTCAAAAAATAATAAATGTCCAAAATAAACCTCAAAAATTAAATCCGTTAATAAATATAATTACGACCATTATATTTATTAACTAACTCAAAAATAATTGATAAAGGGAAAAATTAAAATATCTTTCCCCGCAAAAATAATAAAACCAATTAAAACAAAAATTCAAGTAAAAGTCTTCCCACTGCAATAATCTTAAACGCCCTAAGGAAATTAAAATAAATGCCCCAAAAAAATAAATAAATTTCAAAGGGAACACACTTCCCATTTAAAACAAAATCAACCCATTCACTACTAAATAAAATTTCCACAAGGCACTAAATCAAACCCCAAATAAATATTAAAACAATTAAATTAATCACAAGGGAGCCAAATAAATGAAATGGCCCCAAAGTCAAAAAGAGAGGGAATTATAAATTCCCATGCACAAAGGATGAGAGAAAAAAAAAAGAAATTTAAAATAAATATCAAACAATTATCCTCACATCCCACTCAGCCCTATTTCATTATTTTATTAGTTTTCTAAATGCAAAACCCTAATAATATTTTAAACATATCCTTATGGGGTTTGCCCTAACTCTCCTATTTGTTTTGTTTTGTTCTCTCATCTTTTCTTTTCTATCTTTCTTCTCTTGTTCTTCTATTTGTTTTACAGGTTGCTCCTCTTTTCATTTTAATGGCTACCAAGAGAGTTTACACAGAGGTATATTCGGATGTATACATAGAGTATATATCTCTTTTTTGTGAAATATATATATATATATATATATATATATATATATATATATATATATATATATATATATATATATATATATATATATATATATTCTTTTGTTAAAACTAGAAGTGCTTATTTATTTTAGTGTGGATATATATATATAGTCACATATATGTGTGTGTGTGTGTATTATAATGAAAATACATCAAGAAGTTGCAGGGTTTTCATTTCAGGGTAGGGCCGACGGAAGAGGGGCGACGTGTTAGATCTTGTGCCGCCACCAAACGCAGAGTGAGAAGTGTATGGGGGGGGCAGTCTCCCCACCCACCTCCCATTGTAAGGTGAGAGGTGGGTGGGTGGGATCATCCCCCCCACTCATAGCAAATACAATAAAGGGACTGGGGGGTGGATGGCGGCATGGTTGCCGTCCCTCCCCCCCCCCTCCCCGCATATTCTTTCTTTTTTTTTAGTTAAAGTCTCTCTAACAATAAAAAAAAACTTCGCTCCTCAAATGGCAAAACCCTACTTCATTTCTTTTCTATGTTTTGAATTGTAAATAGCAACAGTTAGCATTTATTACAGTTTGGTATATATTCTCTGTTAAAAAAAATAGTTTGTATATTATATGTATATTTAACTATGTGTATATATATACAATGATATACATATATACAGATTTTCTCACAATGCAATTTGTTCAGTAAATTAAAATGTATATGTATGTATGTATGTATATATATATATACAGTAATAGATATATATACAGTTTGTTCAACCCAATAGTAAAGGAAGAGGCATTTGAAATAGAAATATATACACACCCAACATATATATATATATATATACTTATAAACAACATTATATTGGGATGAAATACTTAGATTTAAGGCATGAAATAACTAATGGAATATACTTTTTTTTTTGCACATGATTTAAACAGCATTACTTTCCTGTATATTTTTCTTTGCAAAAATCACACACTAACTAATTTATTTCTTTCTTTCCTTTACAGATATAAAATGACAGTTTATACAAAATCATTTCAGTTAAATTTTTAACAACTCATATTCACAAACAACATAATAATAAACATGAAATTGTAGTGCATACATAATAGCAATTATGCCTCTATATTTTTTTTTCTTTCCATAGCACCATATATTTTTTTTAAGTAAAATAATAGCACAATGTATTATCTCAACATTCCTCCATAACAACATAAACACAACAGCATAACTTAATGGCAGTTTATTGTTGAATAAATAATAAGAATGGCTCACATTTGATTTCCTTAAATAGCCAACACAAAGAATAATAAAAATTTGGTCATAGCCACAATAAGGCCTCTAAGGCCATGGCTCCAACAACTAATTAAAATAAAGTAAATAAGGCAATAATGAGCTCCTCCAAACTTCATTTTCATCAACAATAAACCTGTAAAAATCAACAAAACAAAGGGGAACCAAGCCACGAAGGAATGCCCTCCTCCCTACCATAAACCCGCAAGTGGGTCACCCCCGAGCTAGGAGGTAGGGCTCACATGGTTTCACAACCACACCACAAGGATTTGCACATGACAAAACTCATGAAAATGAGTTTGATCGAGATAGGGAAATGGACCCCTCAACTCAAGAGGCCACTCCATGATCTCAAATCACCAAGTCTCAAGGCCTCAAGCCATAACCTCCAAAATACATATCTCCAAAAAACTCAAAAAAAACTATCATGGCACTCTTGCCATCAAAAATGTTCTCGACATCAAGAAAAGCCCTCAAGGCTATAAGTAGCACAAAATAAGGAGGTGACCTCGAGGAGGTTCACTCTCCCCTACCCCATACAAGTTGAGCCTTACCTCCAAATGGAGGTGCTCTCACCAAACTCCCAACCCACACAAAAAGGAAAACAACCAACAACAAAAACCACAATACAACATAAATAAAATATGCAAAGGGTAAATGGCCATAGCCATGGAGCTTACCTTCAAAAGCCCTAAAAATGGAAGCACGTTTGGTGAAGAGATCCAAGCTTCTCCAAGTCTTCCAATCTCCAAATTTCTCTAACTCCCCAAAAAGAATCTCCAAGAATAGAAAGAAAATATGCAAAATGCAAGAACCCCACACTCCTCTTCAAGAGGAGATAATATAGGCCTTCCAATTTGGCCTAAAGTAATGAGAAGGTGACACTTGTCACCTTCTCCTTCTTCATCCCATGCCACTTGCAAGGGAGAAGAAGTGTGAGGGTGACAAGTGTCACCCTCTAATTCCATCCCAATCCTCACCTTATCCACTTGTGCTCTCACACATGTGTGAGAGACCAAGTGGTGAGGTGGCAATCCTCTTCAAGCCTCCATGAGGATAAGGGATGCCATATGGCATCCTCTTATTCTCCAAGAGAGACATCTCCCTCCAAGATGCTCTCACATGTGTGTGAGAGTCTTGGAGGGAGATACCACACACTTGGGAGTCTTGGAGATCTCCCAAGTCTTCTTGGTGAAGGGATCCCCAATCTTTGGGAAGGGAGATGAGTCTTTCCCAAAGCATGACTCATCTCCCACCCTTAGCCATTTCAAAATTCGTCACTTTGACTAAACCTTAGTTTAGAGTAACCAAAAGTGAGTTACCCCAATGTTTAGTTAGTCAAAATTGACCCTAGACCCATGGGTAACCACCTAGGGTAAGTTTTGGGACACTAAGGTTCACCTAGGGAGTCATAAATCCACTTTAAATGGCTTCAAAAATAAAAACAATACCAAGTGGTGTAACACAATAAAAAAACATACAACATAAGAAATTAATCAAACTAATAAGGGTGAACTAAGGCCAAACTAATCAAACCAAGCATGCACTAGACATCACCCGATCAAACATGATCCACATCCTTCTTAGGAATGGATCAGCTTAACAAGGAATAACATATGTGTGAACACTACCTCCGATTTCCCGTGGCCTAGGAATATAATCCTACACAACTAGATCAAGCGTCAATCACATCATGGATAATCATAGCCGAAGCAACTGAAATTAAATTCATGTCATTGCATACAACATTAATCATTCACAACATAATTTAAGATTAAAACTATATTTTATATCTAATGTCTCAAAATCATCATCAAATAATAATTCCACATAATGAACTTGTAATCACATCAATAATCATCATCAAATATGTCTCATATGTCTAACATCATCATAACATCAAAATATGATCTAATCAAATCACCACATGTCTAATCAATGTCAAAACAAAAATTAGGAGATATAATCTAATCTGCATAATGGAACAATAGTCTCTAAATGTCTAATAATGTCACCAACTATAATGTAAAATGATCAAAATAGGGAAGTGAAAATAATCGGCCTCACACAACACATCGGGGTGGGTAGGTGAATGCTAGTGGAGACATCATTTTGTTCCCCATGTCTCTTAATTCTTCTGGGTTACATTGGACCAAGAGAGTCTCTTAAGAGCCCTAAGATCAAAAAGGTGTCAAACTTTGACACAACGATTCTCAGGATTCATAACACCTAGGAATGTTTTGTTTGCACCTACAGGTGGATGTTGGGTCTATCTACAATAGCTTGTCTCAGTTTCCATCAACTATAGACCATTTGATTGTGCTAACAATGAATGCATTCTTGCAAAATGTTTTAGTTGCATTCAATGTAAAGGTGCCAATAGCCATATTTTTTCTTCCACACCTCATGGGACCAAATTGATGGTGTCAATATGTTGAGGTGGGTAGATGAATGCTAGTGGAAGCATTGTTTCATTCCCCAAGTCTCTCAATCCTTTTAGGCTACATTGGACCAAGAGAATCTCATTAATGTTAGTCTTAATGTTGATATTTTCCACATGTTGAATACATATTTATATTTAATTTGAGAAGAGGTTTGATAAATTAGGCCATATTGAAGACCTAAGCACAACAACATTGATGTATGTGAGGGTTTCAATCTGTGTTTGTTTAGTAAGCAAATGTTGGACATTGGAATTTGGAATTTATTGATATAAAACATAGAACATTGATTTTCTAATTTCAAGCATGTGATGGCCTTCTTTTGGACCTAATAGTAGATACAACTTGGACAAGCTAAGATTTTTTATGGTAGGTCTTTTGGAACTATGATTGAGATGATGGTCATGGAACCCCACTCTTATTGGCAAAGATCTCCCTTTCATGTGATCAAATTTGTTTCCCTAAGAGCTCCATGACTTTGATCTACTACCTTGGTGGCATTTCATTGAAGGAGAGGATTGTCTAAGAAATCTTGTGATAAAAAAAAATGTGCAATCATGAAGGAAGATAATGAAGATGATGATCCTACCAAAGAAGAAATTACTAAGGTCCATCATATTCTTTATGTCATAAATTTTATTCAACACAATAAGTGATCAACTCAAAATCCAAAACCAAAATTGAACTGTAAATGGACTTAGTTTGTGCTAATCCTTGACATCAAGCACTAACTTGTGTTAATTTATTACTTAGTTTCCACATGGTCTTTACCTTTTAACGTAGTTATGACAATTTTTTGACCATACATGTAATGATACATCCAACTCACAAATTTAAACATTATTATTATTCAAATCACTCAAACAATTAAAATCGTTTAAGTCATCAATACAAACAATATATATATATATATATTGATGTCAATAAGGCCATTAAGGTATACATGATGTCATGAAATTGACATAAGGCCTACAATGTCATATATGAATACAATGAATACATAAACAAATCCATATAGGCATATAATGATATGTACGTTGGTAAAACACAAATGTATGCTTACAAAGCCATATAGGTGTACATTGATATACATTGGCAAAATACAAATCTACATCTAGACATGTCGTGAAGGCATACAACAAAATGTCCAAACATATAGAAACTATGGAGTGTCCTAGAAAAATTGATGATTCTTGCTCTATCGAGAAGATGGAGAACCAATACCATAGCTAACATCTCTCCTCTACAGATTAGACCTCCTCTCAAAAAAAATTTGTAGCTCCACCTATTAATACAATTAAACAATATACACATTAATATAGAAAACATGAAATATACAATGACATAAGTAAATAATCACTTACTGCAAATTGATGATCTTTCTTGATCATTTGTTACCTCGCTTCATCCACCTGAGAGGTAGGTGCATGAATTGGAGTTTTTACCTCCTGTGACAAGCATGAAGAAGCAAATTAGACTAAAGATGGATATCATTTATTTACACTAAATGATGTGAGAAAATAACAAATACATAATGACATTTACATTCCTTGCTCATACCTTTACTAAAGGCATTGAAGACAAAACTATTGTAGTAATGCCCATCTCCATTGTTCTATGAATATCAGGAGTCTGCACTAATGTCATCAACTAAAAATAGGAACAACATTATTTGACCAAAATCTACGTAACATTATTTACATACATATTGATTAAAAATAGTAACACTTACCTCAGTGAAAGTTGACATCTAACTAGCACCACCAACGTGTCCTAATGTTGGAGGTCGAGCATCCACCTATTCATCATCAAATTGTCATTTTAAAAGATTACCAATGATGTATGACAAAAACATTCACATGTAGTATATTTACTATTTTGTTACAAATTACATACTTGTGGATTTGACATGCCCACGCAACCATGTGATGACGTTCCAATAGATGTAGGATGCATACTTTGATCCTCCAATAGATATATTTTTTATGTTAGTTTTCATTCATAGTGGATTAATATCTGGTTAATTGTAAATTTCAATAGAAAATATACTAAATTATACAAACTTATTAAAAATTACCTATTGGTCAATGCCAAAGGTTGCATCTAGCAACTCGTATGTCATGACAATTTTATCTAAAATAGATGCATCATGTGCTCAACCTTGTGTAGCATAGTCCTCAAAGTGTGGACCATCCTCTTCAACATGTGTACCAACATCATGACCATGTGCATCTTATGTTGTATACCTTGTCAAATTATCCTCAAACCCCATAGTTACACATAGATCCACAAGCACAACAAATGTGTGGTGAGAGTTGATGCCTAGAAGGCTCACCCTCATCACCCTGTTAAAAAACCTAATATGTGGTAACAAGGTCTGTGTAAGGGAACTAATGAACTCCAGGGTCTCCACCTCAACACTCTCCTTCACAATGGAAGGGATTGTGACATGCTAAATAGATGGGCAGGTAAGGGATCTCATTGGCTGGTCTTGAGCACAACATGCCCCCTCTATATCCTATGCAGAGCCTTTACCTCTACCTTGGCAATTATGCATATCAAAATAATTTGAGATTTCATTGAGGATGAAATTGCAATAGAGTTTCCTCAAGAAATATTGAGGCACTTCATTGTTGTTGCATGGGGATGGTAAAAAAACCATCCAGCACCTATCTTAAAGAATTTCCTTTATTCCTTGGTGTTGGCACCAATGAATAGGAAATCATTTGCAACTTGCATGCAAGGGTTGATTGTTCTGAGGGTCAACAAATAATGCACATAAATTAGATTTTGTAATTTTCTTGTCTTTTACATGCTTGTATGAGAGTTTTGAAGAATAGTATTGTCAAGAATTCTTTGTATGATTGGCCCATGGGTTTATTTGGCCACTAATTGGATCTATGTGAGAAATTATAGATTCAAGGGACATTGCAAGAGCCCTCTGATGTGTAGAAGTTGCATCTAGATTTTTCAATGTACCAACTGACATTTGAAGATCTCTTTTATTTTGTTCAATTTTCCCTAATATGGATGTTTGGGTCACATGAGGATGCCTCTGAATGAATGAAGGAGTTTGAGGGGGATTGGTTTGTGCCTACTCTTCAACAGGAGTTTCCTTGTGCATTTGATTGGGTGGATTAGGGTTTGGAGGTGTTTGTGGGTTTTGGTTTGCTAAAAATTAAAAAAATGAATCAACACAAATGACAAATAAAAATGCTTCATTTTTATTAAAATTTCTAAAAAAACATTGAACTCACCTCTTGCACATCGTGGCGGCATCACTCCTTCCTCGAATTAGCTCCAATGTGAAGAAAACGTGCTTGTAGAATAGTGGGATTGCGTTTTGGGCAAAATTGAGAGAATGAGGCTACGAGTTTTGTTTTTTTGGCTTTTAACAGTAAAAAATGTACTCACATTATAAGGTGATGCGTTTTGTCTTGGTAGTGACTAAGCCTAAGGATGGTTACTACCAAACCATAATGTGATTGTGTTATTTATAACCTGGTCGCATTATGACTTATTTGGGCCAAAAAGGCATTTTTTGGCCACTTTTTGGTCCCCCATCTTTGTGCACATGCCTTGAATAGACTTTTGCATTAGACTCCCTATCCTTGACTACATCACTTGAGTGTCAATTTGTTTATGATACTACTTTGTTTCTAGTCTTGGAAGGAGATAATTTTATTAATTTGCAAAAATGCTTGAATTTTGTTGTAGTGCCTCTAGTTCAAATATTGTTATCCATAAATTTGTGATGCTAAGTTGGAAAGACCACCCTCCTAATTGTATGGTTAGTAAGGGTTGGGACTGGGGAGGCCCTAACAGATAGGTTAGATACCTTGGTGTACATTTTGCTTTATCCTCTTATTTGAGAAATATGTGATCTTAGGTTATGAACAAAGAGGTTAGAAAAAATTATAAGTGGCGGGCCAATTTTTTCTCTATTGCTAGAAGATTTCAAGTGTCAAATTTTTTTCTCTTCCTTTTCAATTCATTCTTCTTTATGGCTAGTTTGTTTTCCTCATTTGAAGTAGTTTGATAAATTGATTAGATGTTTGTTGTGGTATGATGGGCAAGGGAGAAGAAAAGGCATGTGGTTAGCTAGGATGTATGTTATAAACCCTAGAGCATTGGTGATACGAGGCTTAATAATTTATACGTCTAAGGTATTGCTTTAGTTGTTAAATGGATCCTTAACTCTCTTAATGGTAAAGAGCCTTGGAAAGTTCTTGCGAGAAATAATATTACTAGGGGCTACCCCAAAGGGAAGCCTCAGTGAGATGGTCTTGGTTTATTTGGTATTCTTTTTAGGAACTTTAAAGTTCACAGTAGTGGAACTATTGTTTTTGGTACAATTTGGAAGGCATGGGAACAAGTTTGGAAGTTTGTTGTGAACTAGGATGTTTAAAGATATAAAAAAATGATCATTTTGTCCATTTAGATCCATTTGGTAGTTTATTGAGCTTAATAATAGGCCTCTTCCTCTTTAAAGAGGATGTTCTCCATTTCATTGGAATAATAAGGAATTAAATCCCTTGGTTAAATAATTAATGATAGTGGGCTTGCCTCTTGGGAGACTTAGAGACAATTTTTGGGCTTCTTGATTCTAAAAAATGAACTTATTTAATTATCACAGATGCTATTGGGATTAACTCTCCTATCTTGGAAAACAATTATGATACTAGTCTTTGATAGGATTTTTCTTGGGTTTGTGGCAACAAGCTCCTCCTTGAAGTGACAACCAAAAATGTTTACCATATGCTTTCTAAATATAATAATTTTCATATGTATTTCAATTCTCTCTAGGGATTAAACAACTCTAAAGCCTTGTGGAAAAATAGGTTAAATTATGTTTGGTATAATTTATTAGAACCTAAAATGTCTTTTCTAGGTGGTTTTTGTTATGTAAAAAGTTTGTTGTTGGAGAGGTTCTCTCTTCTAGGTATGATTTATGTCTTGTTTGTGATAAAAGGGAGTATTTTAAACACTTGTCTTTTTTACTATGTGTATGTAAAGCTTGTCTAGAGTTATTTTCTTCTTGTTTGAGCTAAGTGGGTAGGTAAAGAGTCAATATCTTGCTGGAATATTTTGTTTTGTCATAGTGCGAAATTTAAAAACTAGTCTTCTAGTTGTTTTGACTAAGTATGGATTGTTCTATCTATGAAGGTGCTTTGATTTATTTGGCTTAAAAGAAACAATCATATTTTTCAAGGTTGCCAAAGGGATGTTACTAGGTTCTCGAGGGAAGTCATGGTTTACCTTATTTCTTTGCAAATTAGTGCATAGTTGGATAAATCTATAAGAGGAAATTAAGCAGATAATAGAAGGCTATTTAAAGAACAAAGGTAAAGGTAAATTTGTTGGTGATGCTACTGATAAAAAGGATGGTAAAGAGAACATTGATGTTGTTGTTGGTTCTTTATCTAGTTCTAAGCTAGGTAATTATGATGACATTCCCATATTTGCTTTTCCTAAATGGTGGCTGCAAAAATGTATGAATTATACAATGTTAGCCTTGGAGAAAAAGGTGAAATGTATTATCAAAGTTGAAAAAATTGCAGCTATTAAGGGAAAATATGCTAAAAAGAATTAGTTTTATATTAGGTGTTGTCCTACTTATGGTAATCTATATGGTTGGCTATTATAGTTGACTATTATGGAGATATTTTAAACTCTGTATTGATTTTGTAGTGTTCATCTTATTTATCATATTCTACTACTTGGAAGTTAATGTTTTGTAATGACTAGTCAAACTATTACTCGTTAGAGCTATATTTGTAAACGCTATTCCAACATATAGAAAAGGTATTACAAGTAGGGTTATGGTGGCCCACACTAAGAAAGGACATGCAAGAATTTATGTGCATTTGAAACATCTATCAAAGAATGAGAAAGCCTAACATAAGAGATGAGATGCCTCTTGCATTAGTTCTAATGCAAGAGCCTTTTTAGAAGGGGCTATAGATTTTATAGGGTCAATTAATCCTCTTGCATGTAAGAGTGGTGCAAGATATATTATCACTACTACAAACTATCTAACCTACTGGGCAAAGTTTGAATCTACTAGAGACTCCACAACATAGACAACCACATTTTATTTGTGAGAATATTATCACCAAATTTAGCTCACCTTTATGTTTAACCAGTGACCAAGGAACGCACTTTATTGTGCAAACCATTCAAAAAATTGGGCAAGTTTATGGTACAACACAATAGAGGACACCATACATTTTAAACAATCCTAGAGAACATTTTGGTTAAGGTGTATGATGTAAGAAGAAAAGATTGGGATGAGCACATTCTTCAAATGTTATGGGTTTATATGACAACATCCAAAAGCTTAACAGGTTATATAACATTTCAATTGTTGTATGGAAAGGAAGCAAGTGTGCAAGTGGACTACCTAGTATCAAGTCTATGCACTACATAAGTCATGCACCTAAGACATGAGGAGTCCCTATTCCTTTGGCAACTATCTTTGTTATTTCTTTTCTTTTAATTTCATCCTTTTTGACATTTTTGTTCCTTCTTTCATTGTTTCTAATATATATAACTCCTATTCTCTTAGCAAATATCTTTTTTATTTCTTTTCTTTTAATTTCTTTTTTTTTCTGATCTTATTAAATTTTTTTCTTGTTCCCTACATCTTTCTAATTCTCATTGTCCACACTATGTATATAGTCAGACTGGTTTGCAATTCATTCCTTTTCCCCATCCTAATGCATGTATTTCAAAATGTAGATTTTAAAAAAATAGAGTTAAATCACAAAAAGCTCTCTAAATCATTCTTATGGACGACGGAAAAATCATTGCTACCAAGAAAAATATTGGTAAAATCACATTTCCTTTCTTTATGTTATCAACACTTGTTAAAGATGTGACTTATATTTTCCCATTTTTTCACTAAAAACAAGACTGTAATCAGAATAGTTACAAATGAATGAATAAAATCATAAAGCATGTCATTCATTGCCATCTGAATGTTATTGGCGCACGGCTTAGCCCATAGAGAAATGCCAACCAAAAATACTAGCCTTGTCTTCAAAGTTGTCTTACGTATGTCCTCAATACTGATTTGATAAGAACCTGAGTTCAAATTCACTTTTTAAAATACTAATTGAAGAATATAAAGCTCCACATATTTCTACAAGCCACATCTCCCTTATGCCCCAAAACAATTGTTGAACACTAAGTTCCTAGGGCCAATCACACCTTATTCCAACTATTAAAACAATTGTTTCTTAACACTTATGTCAGCCAAAATTTTGTTGAACTAATAGAATTTAGAGCTTTGGTTGTATACCAAATCCAGAGCTGCTAGGTGACATTGCATCAAGGAATATTTACTGGGGATGTATTTGCATGCTTCTTAACCCATTCTACGATTTTTTTCTTATCCCTGGAGTTGTATGGGTACTTCATAATACCATTTACCATTTTCATTTTCTGCTTTACAATCTTATTGGCAACTACTAGCAGTTAATATTTAAGGTATATTGACTCAGCTTTCATGGTTTGGGAAATGAAAATTGATCAAGGCTACATTCACTTTTGTTGGTAACTTGGTAGCATGCAAATGAGCTAAATCAAAGTCCGTCAACAAGACAGTTTGACACAACAGGAAATACAAACCAGTTTAATATAGAACTGTAGAAAATAAAATCATATACTGTTATGAAATGAAGTGCCACTTCCAAGCAAAGGCTTGGTAACTTCTCCAAAAATTATGAGGTAGTTTGAACCCTCTCTTAGTAATTCTAGTCCACTTGCAATTTTACAATCTTCATCAATTATGCACACCTTGTTTAATCCTCAATGTATATTATATTGTTAACCTTCTTTCAGAGACTATATCTATAATTGAACCACACAGATGTGAGTTAAATTAGAATTTCACATAATACAATCATAAAGTGTTGGAATCAACTGCAAGTAGCATTTGAACAAAAGGTTTTGATGCATAAATGAACTTAATCTGAGCTTCAACATCAATGTGGACTAATGTCAGAGCATGGCAAATTTACAATGTTTGCCTTGCCTTGTATATTCCAGTTACATTGTTCAACTTTTTCTTTGTAAATAATTCTTTTGAATCCATTTCTTTCGAGTCCCGTATCAGCATCTGATAAGTTAGTTCTTCACTGAAAATATTTAATACTAAAGAATAATGATTGGGGACTTCAGCAGAAGGATCAAAACTAACCGAACAAATATTCGTCGATACAGGTTAGCTAAATGCTCCTTTAGTTTTTAATGATGGATCATAAAGAATTGACTAAAGTTTGAAGTCAACTTATGTATTGCACAAGTGTGCCTTCTTTCTTTACCCTGTTCCAAGTCTAACCATTAAAAATGTCATGTAGCAGCTTGTTCAGAAGCTGCTACAGCTGCATATTGTTGAAGAGGAACAGCTACTGCATATTGTTGTGGTGTTTGTCCTGGGCTTCGGTTTGCTGAGGCAGAATTTGCACCTGTTAGTGCTGCTCATACATTTGAAGGAAGGAGAAACTTAATCCTTTTCATCTTATACAAAACCAAAATAATCCAAGTAATTCATATACACATATCTGACGAAGTGGAATATACCTGAAGTTTGAATAGCGCTTGGGCCAGATGCCCCACCCCCATACTGTGATGATACAGTAGTTGTTGCCACCATTCCAGGGCTGCTATACTGAACAATGTGTGGACCTTGCATATTATATCCTGGTGAGGTAGGGTAGCCAGCTGCACCTTGTGTTACTTGTGCATGTGGGTACATTGTTGCTGCTGGTCCAGCATATACTTGTGGAAACTGGGCTGCTGCATATGGATTATAAAATCCCTGAAACAATTATTGTAGATATAACCATTAGAAGATAAGGCGTCTTGTATACAGCATCTATAAATGCCAACCTTTAGCTACAACCTAATGATTTTCATATAAAGGCAATTTTTGAGTGTTCATACTCATTTTAAAAGGGAACAACATAACTCAATCCTAAAAATGTAAAGAAGAATGTGGCTTGCATTGCAATAATACCTGGGCAAAATTGAAGTCTGGCGGATACGCGGGATACCTGCCAACAAGTATGGATACATTATCCATAAAAGCAGAATACATAACCTCATTCTACATAAGCTTTGAAAGTTTCAAAAAGGCAACTATTCTTGTGATGAAATTGCTGTGAATTTGTACCTAGAACTTCAAATAAACAAAAACCACAAGCAAGAAACCAGATTCCAAGGAAATCAAAGCGCTCCAAGAACAAAAACTGGAATTGTATGGACATTAAATTTAGTGACCTTACGACGCACCCAAATGGAGAATAGGGGTAGCCTTGCTGATATGGATAGGGACTGGGCTGAGGAAATGCCAAACCACCGTTATAAGTAGGCACTCCTTGAGAACCTACAGGAAAGTGGCCACCAGCTGGTCTGAATCGATTGCCTGCATAATGCATCAAATATGTAAGAAGACAAGTAACACTGTAGCACCGAAATGTGTATTAATAAAGCAATCCAACAACTACACTGTGTTTTCCACTCGCTAGATATTGGCATAGCCACAGCCAACAAAAAGCAAGAATCAAACAACCCAATAATCCTTACCTGGGCAGGCTGTTTCAAACTTCAAATAGGACATACTGTTTCAAACTCCAACCAATATATAATTCCCCTATATGTACCTAAAACTGGTTCAAATACAATGAATTTTGAAGAACGATTCCCTGCTCCATGCATAATTATTATCTGTAAATTGTAACACCCCAGGATAGGATCCTAAACTCAGCAGTTGAGGAAAACAGATAGGATAAACCACATGCTAATGGTCATCTGAGGCAGAAAAGACCATGAACTAGTTGAGTTCTAATGTTATGCTTTCAGCTCTGAAAGGGACATTTCACTTTACCTGTAGAAATAAGCACTGCATCGGCAGTCTTTTAAGCTCAGGACTAGCTGGCAACTGCCACCTGATTCAGCCAACACAAGTTAGCACGCAAACTCGTGCTGAACAAGAGGTATTTGTGTAACCATGATCCTTCAATTTAATCTAATATAAAGCCTTCTATACAACACCCTGGAGTCAACCCTTCAACAATGCAATATAGTGCCTTTGTTGTAACTTTAAAATTCCCAAATCTAACCATGATCCTTCAATTTAATCTAATATAAAGCCTTATATACAACACCCTGGAGTCAACCCTTCAACAATGCAATATAGTGCCTTTGTTGTAATTTTTAATTTCCCAAATGGTTAGATAGAAAACGATATACAATGGCCTTTTTTAAAAATTTAAAAATCTCCTAGAATCAACCACAAAGCATTCATATTTATACTTGATAGTTGTCTTTTTCTGAATGCAGAGGAAGGGCATCTATTTTCCTTATTGAATCTAGTCATGTAAAAATGCATCTTTTCATTTAATCAAATTCAATTCAAAGCAAGATTCTTGAGAAGTATTCCAACAAATATAGTCTCAAGATTTAGCCTATACAGGTGGATATGCGCTAGCTTTTGGATGGGAAAGACCAAAAGAACATTAAATTCCTATATATGCTGTTCTTAACAAAAATACCGTTAAGGAAACAAAAACAAAATAAATATGCTGGAACCCAACCATATGATGCTTCATATATGTGGATCCATCCATTTCCATCTCTTTTAAATGCCAGGATCATATATGATGCTGTATAGAGATAGATTTCATGGCTTTATTGCAGTTAAGTCAAGGCTTTATTGTAGTTTAGTCCCTGGATATTAAGGGGCATTCTTTGCAATGGTAAGTAGAGACTTATCGATCCCAAGATGACCAATGTATTGGGTTTCAAGATCACAGACTCAAGGATCTAGATGCTGTGAATTTGCCAACTTCTAACATGGAGGGGATGTCTTTACCACAAATATATACCATTCTAGAATTTGCCAACTTCAATCAGGTGACTAACTACCAGCCATTATATAGCCTATCTATCTACCATATTTTATTTTTATCATCCATTTGTGTGCTCTGCAGCATTTATGTGCAACAAGTAGCTTCATTTCCCTCAGTTGAAAGATATGGCCAAAAGTTATTACTATTAAGAAAAATTCATTCAGTTGATTTGAATATCAACACCCAGTAGCGGCCAAATTTGGCCAAAGGTACTTAAAGTAAGTAAATGATCCAGGAACACCATAGTTGTTCCCTAATGCATCTACATAAAAGTGGGGCATAAAGAGTATAAGAGATGCAAATGAAGAGCCAGAGAAAAGTAATAAAACAGTAAAACTCCTATATGAGTAAAAGAAGACAGACCATGAAGAAAAATGCACCAACTTGTCACAGCCAAGTCTCAACAGCATTCAAGGCTGAGAACCTGTTAATAATGTCTTGTGTGGTGATATCAATAAAGGTATGCACAGTGCTTCTCCATCAAATTTTGAATCTTTTGGAATAATGTCCACCAAGTTTTATGCAGCTTACCATGCTTGATCATCATACTCTTCAGTCCAATCCTTTAACAAGACTTCTCAAGAAGTAAAAAAATGCAAGGAAAAGCAAAAGCCTACCATGCTGGGGAGGAGAAGGCCTAGTCCGTGTGGCACCCATTGAAGCAAGATTGCAATTAGCTCGTCTTCCATCAATCACAGGCGTTGGATCTACACATGCTCTTCTTGCTGCATCCGGCTCACGGAAAGTCACCTGCACAAATGCCACAAAAAATTATAACCCAATTCTGAAAACACCAAACATTGACATAGAACTTCACCTAGCCTCCAAGAAAAGCTCAAATCAACAGTGCCTGTTTTCTCCACATTTGTGGGAACAAATTTGCACCCTTGATTTGATGATATTGAATCACAAATAACTTTCACTACCATTTGCCACCACCAAAGACGAATAACCATACTACAATCCCCAACCACACACCCAAGGGCCAAATCTAAAAACAAAACCAATCATTCAGAGAAAAGCTTGATAATCCACAGCAACAGTACAGGCTTACTCCACATTTCTGAAAATAAATCTGCATCTTTGATTTTGGCCATTTCAAAACCTGTAATCATTCATTCCTCTACCATTCACCATCCTCTCCACGATCAGCAATTCAGAACCACCCACACATTCAAGATCATCAATGCGTAGATATATCCATTCATTCACATACAAGGTCATCCAGAACAATCTCTTTCCTTGTGTATTCAAAAATGGGTAGAAAAAAAATGCATCCAAGGTTCATACACCTCCACAACCAGCCTATAAGAATAACACCAATGCACTCACAAATTGTATAAATAAATCCATTCATTCACAAGACCGGATCATCCAAAATCAACATTTATTTCCTTTTTCAAAAGTGGATAAAAAAACGTTCAAAAGAACAGAAAACCCCACATAAATAGTTCAGGTCTTGCCACACTTGCAGGAATGAATCTGTGCCTTTGATTATGACCATTTTGAATGCTGAATAAATTCATACACTATTCACCACTCCTTGCACAACCAACAAATCAGAACAGCCATAGCACAACCCCACCAACACGTCCACAAACACCAAAGCATATATCTATTAGTATTCATTCATCGATAGACGAGACCATAAAAAATCACCCAGTTTTTCATGTTTTCAAATTTGGGTAAGAAAATCAAACCAGAAACTTGATAAAATTCATCTACCATTCAACATGTCTTCCAAAACCAGCAAACCAAAATAACAATACCACAACCCTCACCAACACACCCATTAGCATAAATGCATAGATGTATTCATTCATGCACAGACAATTTAAAGGAAAATAGTCTATTGTCCGTCACTTCAAAATGTGTAAGGGGAAAACAAAGGATCAAAACAATGCATGTATATCCACTCATACATTGAGAGACATGATCAACCAAAAACTGCCTTAGTTATCCTAATTCAAATAAACTGTAGGAAAACTCATTCACCATTCACCACCTCCTCTACAAGCTTGATATCAGAATAGCCAAAACTCACAACCCGCACACCCACAAGCATAAATGAATAGATAGAACCGTTTATTCACACATAAGATCATCCAAAACAGTCGACTTTTTCTTCCATTCAAGAAAGGGTAAAGAAGGAAAGCTATATGTTTATTCATTCTCCCACTGACAGATCATCCTCTTTTATTCAAAAATGGCTAAGAAGAAATGCATATATCTATTCATTCATTTACAGACAAGATCATCCAAAAAAGTCTCTATTTTCTTCTATTACATGGCAGGCAATGAAAAAATGGTATATAACTATTGATCCATGTAAAAACAAATCATCCCAAAAAGGTCTCTTTTTCCTCTATCAAAAAAAGGTAAGCAAATTAATCAAACGAATGCATATATCAATTCTTTCATTTGCAGACAAGATCATCCACAACAGTCTCCTTTTTCCCTTATTCAAAACTGGGTAACAAAAAATGCAAATACCAATTCATTCATTCCCAAACAAGATCACCCAAAATCTTCCTTTATTCATTCATAGGCAAGATCATACAATACAAAACAGTCTCCCTTTCCTTTATTCAAAAATTGGTAAAAAAATTCATCCACCATTCATCATCGCATCCAAAAGAACAAATCAGAATAGCTATATATCAATCATCACTTACACCCCCAAAAACATGATATACCTATTCGTTGGCAGACAAGTTCATCCAAAGCAGTCTCTTTTTTCATTGGGTGAGAAACCAAAAATCAAAAGAATGCATACATCTATTCATTCAAGATCATCCAAAACAATCTCCTTTTTCCTCTATTCACAGATGGGTATTGAAAAAAAACTTTAAAAAAGCAAAAAAACTTACAAAACCATATCCCTTGGACCTCCCGGTGTTCTTGTCCATGATGACAACAGCCTCCTGTATATCCCCAAACTGCTCAAAGTACTTCTTCATAGTCTCCCTCTTGGTCTCCCATGCCAGACCCCCAACAAAGATCTTTGTAAAAGTTGTATCCCCTCCCTGATGATTTGCAGGCGTGCTATTAGCACTACTGCTTGTACTACTACTACCCCCATTGCTGCTTCCACCAGTCCCGGTCAATCCAACCGGCTGAGCCGGTTGCTGCTGCTGCTGCTGCTGCTGAGCCTGAGCCATTGCCATTCCTCTCAGACAAACCTTCCCACCTCACCCAATACAGCTTAGATCAAATTTACAGATATATACTACTCAATTTAATTATCACTCTGTCTCTGTGCTTAGGTTTCATGCTGGTCGCAGGTTCGATTCCCCCAGCGCCGCCGCCACCCACAGAAGCAAACAAACAAACAAACAACCAAACTGAATACTGAAATATATATCTATATATCTATAGACTATATCTATCTACATGTACTATACTATATCTTTTCTATGCCAAGATTCCTCCTTCCATTCACATGCTGATCGACAGATACACACAGCGAACATATACTCACAATAATAGCAAAAACATATATACACACACTCACACTCACACCCACAAACCTGTTTCAAAAAAGCTTCTGCAACAAAAGAGAGTGCTGTGCAGCCAGGTAAGCAGGCAGGCAAACAGGCTGCTTCTACTTATGTGCCCCACACCTTCGCTGGATCGGACGGCAGAAACGTTCTCCGAGATCTTCGGAACAAGGACAAACCGTACGATCTCGATAAAATCCATGCTCGTCGTTTGCGCGTGGGGACGAAGACTGGCCACTGGCCATAACTAATCATAATTAATTAGGTTAATCCGATCCAACTATTCCCGTAACTTTTACTTAGTCGTTTTTTTATTAATTTTAGGCAACTGGCGTTGGAGATTACAGCGGGGCCGTTAGCTATAACACTCAAACGCAAGCGTTGAAACACGGATAGCAAAGAATCAACGTCCCGATAAAATTTCCCATGCGCCAGGGTGGATATACAATGTGTATCCACATGCATAGCATATGTAATGTGTATATATGTTGTTGTTCATGTCCCTTTAGTTTCGGCACGCACCTAGCTGAAAATCGACGTGGGTCCCACTCGTCTCTGCCCTTTCTTTGTATTGTTTACACGCATAGGTATTGCGCAAAAGAAAGAACCTGCATTGCAACATCCACCACCCTCATAATAATATAAACAAATACGTAGAAAATGAAGGCTCTCACATTGCAGTCGCTTTTTGTACAGTAAGAGTGGGTACGATAATAAGCTGTCGTGTTACCCTAAATCCTCACCAAGTTTTTGACACTACTAATAGCCTATTTTTTTATTTTTTATTTATCAATGGTTTAGCTTCAATCAATCTCACATGTGGGAAGGAGTCAAGTTTATGATAAGCATAAGTATATTATCTACAAGATCTTACAAAGACTATATATCTATTAGAAAATGGTTTCTCTCTCTTTCTAGTATATTATCTACGAGATCTTACAAAGACTATATATCTATTAGGTGAATGGTTTCTCTCTCTTTCTAGTAAATTATTCTATCAAAGGATAAAATATAGATTTCACATGACAAACTTTGGATATGGATATTATAAGTGTAAGTGAAAATAAACTTTTCATGATGTTACTTACATTCATTTAATTAAATTTGTTAACTTACTTTGCATATTATAAGTGTAAGTGAAAATAAACTTTCCATGATGTTACTTACATTCATTTAATTAAATTTATAGATCTAACATGAGAAACTTTGTATATTATAAGTGTAAGTGAAAATAAACTTTTTATGATGTTAATCTATGTTAATTTAATTAAATTAGTTAAATGAATGTAAGTAATCGAGGATAAATTAAATTAATAATAGCAAGATTGATGAATTGGAATAATTGATTTTGTTGTTTTGGGAAATTAAGCATAAAGAATCTAGACACTTAGTTTTGGGAACAACACCAAAGAATAAGTCTAGTGTCGCATTGAAATTCACTTGTCTTGGAATTAAAAGTGGTTCCTCTATGTTTGTATTCTACCTCAAGATCATAAGAATCTATCAACTCTGTGCATTCATGGATTTGGGTCAATTCTACGGTGTAGATCTAAATTGTGCCCTATGGATCTAATTTGGTATAATGTGTACTCTTGATTATAATATTATAAGTGTAAGTGAAAATAAACTTTGCATTATATTAATTTAATTAAATTAATTAAATGGATGTAAGTAATCGAAGATAAATTAAATTAATAATAGCGAGATTGATGAATTGGAATAATTGAAATTGTTATTTGGGGAAATTAAACATGAAGAATCTAGACACTTAGTTTTGGGAACAACCCTAAAGAATAAGTCTAGTGTCGCATTGAAATTCACTTGTCTTGGGATTAAAATTGGTTCCTCTATGTCTGTGTTCTACCTCAAGATCATAAGAAACTATCAACTCTGTGCAGGGTTGAATTCATGGATTTGGGTCAATTCTACGGGTGCGGATCTAAATTGTGCCATATTTTTCATGATGTTAATCTATGTTAATTTAATTAAATTAATTAAATGAATGTAAGTAATCGAGGATAAATTAAATTAATAATAGCGATATTGATGAATTGGAATAATTGAAATTGTTATTTTGGGAAATTAAACATGAAGAATCTAGACACTTAGTTTTGGGAACAACACTAAAGAATAAGTCTAATGTCGCATTGAAATTCACTTGTCTTGGGATTAAAATTGGTACCTCTATGTTTGTATTCTACCTCAAGATCATAAGAATATATCAACTCTATGCAGGGTTGAATTCATGGAATTGGGTCAATTCTACGGGTGTAGATCTAAATTGTGCCATATGGATCTAATTTGGTACAATGTGTAATCTTGGTTTTTTATTTGCCTAAAAGAAATCAATGGTGTGGGATACGCTTCCTACACTAGTATTTGAGAGGAGGTAAATGCAAAAACAATTCATCTTATAATTACAAGAAAGAATACACAATCAAATTATACCATAACACATAGGTTTATGTAGGGAAAATAAGTATAGTATTTACAAGACCTTACAAAGACTATATACCTATTAGGTGAATGGTTTCTCTATCTCTTTGTAGTAAATTATTCTAACAAAGGATAAAATATAGATCTAACATGACAAACTTTGCATATTAAAAGTGTTAGTGAAAATAAACTTTTCATTATGTTAATTTATGTTAATTTAATTAAATTAATTAAATGAATGTAAGTAATTGAGGATAAATCAATTTATATTTAAATTAATAATAGTTGAGAATGACGAATTGGAACAGTTGAAATTCTTAATTTGAGAAACTAAAAACGAGGAATCTAGACACTTAGTTTTGGGAACAACACTAAAGAATAAGTCTAGTGTCGCATTGAAATTCACTTGTCTTGGGATTAAAATTGGTTCCTCTATGTTTGTATTCTACCTCAAGATCAGAAGAATCTATCAACTCTTTGCAGGATTAAATTAATGGATTTGGGTCAATCTACGGGTGCATCTCTAAATTGTGCCCTATGGATCTAATTTGGTATATTGTGTACTCTTGATTTTTTATTTGCCTAAAAAGAATCAATGGTGTGGGATACGCTTCCTACACTAGTCTTTGAGAGGAGGTATGTGCAAAAATAATTCATCTTATAGTTACAAGAAAGAATACACAATCAAATTATACCATAACACATAGGTTTATGTAGGGAAAATGCTTTCAAGGGAAAAGCCCCATAGTCCAAAGCATGAACCAATTGTATTATTAGAAACAAAGGTTTCGATACAATATAAAGGACATGCCCTTTCAAGAGTAGATCACCAACATATAAAAATAGAGCAATTTCAATAGTGTAATAGTACCTACAAATCAACCATACAAACCATATAATACTCCACCATCAAGTAATAATAAATAGGCAAATATCAAATTACAAACTAAGAGTGGCTTTCCAAAACCAAGAGCCAAAATAGTGACCCAAAAGTGGCACCATACTTCGCCCAAATTCCAATGGCCAAGTTGGTCTTGGCCTCCTCTACTAAAAATAGAAGATGTTCTTACAACTATCATAACGTGTAATAGTAATGATTCCTCAATTTAGGCACTCCACTTTGGCATATTCAAACCCATTCAAAGATGCCTTATGATCCAATAGAGTTCCAAGAGTATTTGGATGGCATTTGCATTGTCAAATCTACGAAATATCAAAAAACTAATTTTTGATGTATTCTACATCTCAATAATCTACATTTTTTGAGGCCTTCAAAGCATTTGTAGCCCTCAGAGCATTTTTGGCCCTCAAATGGTCTGGAAGGTGTGTCATTTTTTATTAAATCCTCCTTGTAGCTCTACTTAAGTCTTTTTGGGCTCTTTCAAATGCATCCAATAAATTTGATTTATGATAAGCAAGCTAGGAGTTATGACCCCACCAAGTTAGGGTACCAAAAATAAATATTTTCTTGGTTTTTAATTAAAAAATTGGAATGTTCATTGTTAGAAAAATAAGTAGTGCAGAATTGAAATAACAGTGTATTAGAAATAAAAAGCACAAAACAAATAATAGAATTTTGCATGGAAAACCTGGTAATGTAGGTCAGGAAAAAACCACAGGCAAAGATCTCTCAATTTTATTCTCAGAAGAAAATTCGTAGTTACAAAAACTTTTTCTCATGCCTTGGCATTCAATCTCAACTAACTTAAATAATCATGAAAATCACATGCAAAAAACAAATCAAATCTAAAGATAGATTTTCATGATGCATAGAAGTGTGAGTGGCACTTTCGCATGCAATTTTGCATGGTGTACACGTGGCACATGGCCAAAAAAAATTTGTCTCAGCCTAATGGCCTCACTAGAAAATGCCTTCAGCGTGGCAAGGGGCTATGCCCAACCCCTTGCGACCCCCTATCCAATAACCTTCAATTTTAGTTCCTTGGCCTTTATCCCCACTGAGCAGGTACCTGAGGCACTAGCTAGGTATTCTTTGTCGATTGCTCGTCACTGCTAGAATAAGTAAAATTGACTTCACATTTCAACAATCTCCCACTTGAAGTCAAGTTTCTTCCTTGTAAATAACTCATATTGAGAGACCAATGTCGTTGCTGCCTATCATCAAGTGATGTACAAGCCAAGAAGGTTTTGCACCATATGAACTTTTCTCTACTAGTAGGCTTCGTCAAAATATCTATTGGATTTATATCAATATGTATATTAGCCAAAGAGACATGTCCTCCTTCCACCACCTTACTTACAAAGTGATATTGTACATCAATATGTTTCATTCTGGGATGATAAACTGAGTTTTGTGCTAAGTGTAAAGTACTCTGGTTGTCACAATGCAACATCATGTTATCTTGCTTTACCTGCAATTCACCCAAGAGTCTATGAAGCGAGATTGCCTCTTTGCTAACCTATGTCACTGCCATATATTCAACTTCAGTAGTAGACAAAGCCACCTTTGTCTACAACTTTGAAACCCAGCTAACATCACCTCCTACTAAGGAGAAAACATAACATGTAGTAGATTTTCTCTTATCTCTATCTCCACCAAAATCTGCATCCACATATCCATTAACTTGAAGACTACTCCCGCTATAACAAATAGCGCATCAGAAGTGCCCCTCAAGTACCTGAGAATCCCCTTCATAGACATCTAATGATCACAACCTGGATTCACCATAAATCTACTGACTACTCCTACTGCTTATGCAATGTCTGGACTGGTGCACACCATGGCGAACATAAGACTACCAATTGTTGATGAGTATGGTACACAAGACATCTGTCTTCTCCACTTCTATGCTAGGGTCCACTGTTTCTAAGATAATTTAATATGAACAGGAAATGGAGTACTAACTGGTTGTGCATTTTACATATGGAAGCACTATAAAATCTTCCCCACATAAGTTTTTTGTGACAACCAAATCTTCCTATTCCTTTTATCTCTATGTATCATTATTCCAAGAATTTAATTTACATTTCCTAAGTCCTTGAACATTTCAAACTCCCTAGCAAGCTGAGTTTTTTACTCAATGATTTTATGCATGTTGGGACCTATAACTAACATATCATCTACATATAATTTAGAAAAATTATGAAACTACCATCTTCATAACTTTTAAAGTAGGCACAATGATTAGCCTCACATCTACTAAAACCCAAACTCATAATGAAGGAATCAAATCACTTGTACCAACACCTTGGTGCCTATTTCAAACCACACAATGATGTGTTCAACTTGCATACTAGATTCTCCTTGTCTTTTTCCTCAGAACCTTTTGGTTGCTACATATAAATTTCATCAGAAAGATCACCATGTAAGAAAGTTGTTTTAACATCTAATTGTTGTAACTCCAAATCTAGACTAGCAATAAGAGCTAAAACAACTCTAACAATACTTAACCGCACCACAGGTGAAAATATTTCATCAAAATCAATACCAAATTTTTGTGCATACCCCTTGGCCTCCAACCAAGCTTTATATCGCTCCACATTATCATTTATATCCCTTTTCAGTTTGAAGACCCACTTGTTGCCAATAGTTGTTCGCCCCTTAGGCAATTGCACAAGCTCCCACATTTTATTTTTATATAGAGATCTCATCTCCTCATCCATGGCTTCTCTCCATTTATTTGCTTCTTCATATTCACAAGCCTCCTGATATGAGCTAGGCTCACCAACATCAGTAACTAAAGCATAAGTTGAATTACAATTAAGAGAATACCTTGTTGGTGGTTTGATAACTCTAGTGGATCTCCTTAGAAGGGGTAATGTGTTACCCTGTGGCTCATTTGGTTGTTGTTCAACCTTATAAAATAACTAATTTTAATTATTATCTTGTTGATTTTCATGAACAAGTGACTGATTTTCATCTAGCACCTCCATATTAGCATCATACTTTTCCACCTCTATTAGAACAATTTATGTACTTTACTGTTCTTTACTTCTTTACATTGACTTTTCATTAAAATAAACATCTTAGCTAATAATAATCTTGTAGGCAGCAGTATCCCACAACTTGTACCCCTTTATACCTTCTGCATAGTGAAGAAAAATACATTTTGCGGACTTCATCTCCAGCTTATTCATATCCTCTTTGGGAATATGAGCATAAATATCAGAACCAAAAATACGAAGAAAGGAATAATCAACAAGGTTACCTGTCCAAACTTCTTTAGGAATTTGATGATCTAGAGTTGTAGTGGGTGATCTATTAATCAAGAAACAAGTTGTATTAATAGCCTCAACCCAAAATTTTTGCTCCAATCCAATAGTGCTGAGCATACATCTAGCTCTTTCCATAATTTTATGGTTCATCCTTTCAGCAACACCATTTTGTTGTGGTGTTCTAGGAACCATCAACTGCCTTGCAATACCTTGCTCACTACAAAACTGATTAAACTCACCTGAACAAAATTCCCCTCCATTATCTGTTATAAGACACTTAATTGTCTTACCTTTCTAATTATCTACCAAAGTTTTAAACTTCTTAAAATAAGAAAATACATCATATTTCTTCTTCAACAAATAAATCCACACCTTACGAGAATAATTTTATAAATGAAATAAAATATGATAAACCTCCAATTGATGTAACATTTGCTTGCTAAGTATTTGAATGGATTAAATCTAGAACTTCTTTACTTCTGGTAGTACAACTAGAAAAACTCAACCTATTATGTTTTCCAAACAAATAATGCACACAAAAATTTAAATCTCTAGATTTAGCACCTGGGAGAAGATTTCTATCAAGAAATACCTTAAGACCATGTTCGCTCATGTGGCCTAGTCATTGATGCCAAGTAGATAATGAATCCATTTTTGCATCTGATACCACTAAAGCCTCTCCATTGCAAGTTTCTTCAACTAGCTTGTAGAGATTGCCAAACTTTTCTCCCTTTAGCACCACCAATGCTCCCTTTGTTACCTTGAGATAACTATTTTCACCACTAAATTGGTAACCTTGCTCATCGAATACTCCAAGTGACAACAGATTTTTCTTTAATCCTGGTACATGTCTAACATGCTGAAGAGCCCTTACTATCCCATCAAACATCTTGATTTTTACCTCTCCTTCACCAATAGCTTCACATGGGTTGTCATTTCCCATGTAAACCATACCTCCATCACATGACTGGTAAGAAGAAAACTAATACATGTGACCTAAGTCATATGAAAAGAGGCATCATAACCAATGATCCAAACATGATGAAATGAACCTCTCAGAGTAGTAGACAAAACCTCTCCATCTTCCAATGGTTCTTCAACTTCTGCTACATTTGCCTCTGATGGTTGTGAGCTAGGATTTTCTTTGTTTGCTTTTGGTAGCCTGCAGTCCTTTTTGACATGCCCTATTTTTCCACAATTACAACATTTAACTCTTTACCGCCCCTTGGATTTTGGCCTAGCTTGTCCATGCTCAACTTTCTCTCTTTCCAAAGTTCTACCCCTTGCAACAAGGGCATTAGAGAAAGAAGTCCCTTGAGATGTCTTCCACCTTGAATCTTCAGAAATTGTTGTGGCTACCACATCTTTAAAGATAAGTTTCCCCTTCGATGTTGAGTTGCTGAATGCCATAACTAGTTAATCCCAAGTTTCAGGAAAAGAGCACAATAGTATAGTCATTTTATCCTCTTCTTCAATTTTCACCTCCACTAAAGCCAACTTGCTAATCAGTGTGTTGAAACTATTGAGATGATTTGTGACTGAAGAATTGTATGCATGTCCTCAAATTATACAATTGTCATCGTAACAGAATTTTGTTAGCTAATGACTTGGTCTCATACAATTACCGTCGTAACAAAATTTTGTTAGCCAATGACTTGGTCTCATACAACTTTTCAAGCTTAGTCCACAAGTCATGTGTCATTTTCTCCTCTGTAACATTGAATAAAACTGAGGCTGCCAAAGATAACTAAATTGTAGCTCTAGCCATGTTATCGTGTTCATCCCATTCCTCTTGCTTCATGGCTATAGGTTTTGACACTATCCCCTTGAGAGACAAGGTGCATCCATCCTTCACTAATAAGGCTTGAACCTTTAGTTTCCATACAAAAAAATTGGAACCATCAAATTTTTGAACCTCAATCTGGTAACTGTGCCTTATGTCATTGCTATTCACAAAGATAAAAACCTACAAAACAATTTCTGCATAAAACTGTGTGCTCTGATATCAACTGTTAGAAAAATAAGTAGTGTAGAATTGTTCAATAACAATGAATTAGCAATAAAAAGCACAAAACAGACAACACAAATTTATGTGGAAAACCTGATAATGTACAATGAAAAAACCACAGGCAAAGATCTCTCAATTTTATTCTTAGAAGAAAATTTATAGTTATAAAAACTTTTCCTCATGTCTTGGCATTCAAGCTCGACTAACTTAAATAATCATGAAAAAACACACGCAAAAAACAAATCAAATCTAAAGATAGATTTTCATGCATAGAAGCATGAGTTGCACTTCTACATTCAATTTTGCATGGTGTACATGTGGCACATGGTTGTGACCCCATGTCCAACAACCTTTGGTTTCAATTCCTTGGCCTTCGGCCCCACTGAGTAGGTACCTAAGGCACTAGCTAGGTACTCTTTGTCGACTTCTCGTCACTACTGGAATAAGTAAAACTAACTTCACATTTCAAAATTCATTAAGATGTAAGGTTGAGATACCTTTCTCAACATTCTCCCACTTGTTGAATACCTTGTTGAAGACAAAAGGGGAATTGCAACACTGAAATCTAACTACTAGGGGTTGGGAGGGCTATAGACTCACTACAGATCACCTAAACTTCTTTGTGCTCAATGGCTTCATCAATGCATCTACAACATTTTCCAAAGTATCATCCTTCTCTAGCATCAGCCTTCCATCATCTACCATGTCACAAACAAAATGGTACTGAACATCTATGTGCTTCGTCCTTGCATGAAATGTTAGGTTATTTTCCAAGCATATGGCACTCTGACTGCCATATAGAACTTTAATAGCTCCCTAACTCAAACCCACATTTGAACACAATCTCTTAATTTAGATGGCTTCCTTGCAAGAATGAGTAGTTGTCATGTACTCAACCTCTATAGTGGACAAAGTGATCATGGCATGTTACTTATCCAACTGATAGCACCACCAAATAAATTGGAAATATAACCATTGGTGGATCTTTTTCTATTGACATCACCTATCCTATCTAATTCATAAATCCATGAATATCCACTAAGTTTCGATCACTTGTAGAATCACCATGATAACAAATAGAGAACTTGAAAGCACCCATTAAGAAAAATTTACATATAAAATGGGCCTACTAAGGATGACATCATAAACCTATTAGAGGTTACCTAGTTGTTTGTTAAACCTCATGTGCATATCTTTTAAGGTTGGAAGACTTTCCATCTCACCTCAAAAGGAACTTTGTAGTCATCCAACACTTGTCACACAAGGTTTTTGGTTTGCAAATTCCAAGTGATCCAAAGGTTGACACTTATAGGACACTTGTCTTCATGCATGCGCCACATCATAGGACACTTGTCAATCCACGTGCAAGGTGGATTGCCTCTTCCATGCCTATATAATGATGAATTATCATGTAAATTTGTAAGTGAGATCAATATAAGTTTATTCTCAATTAGGTTCATCAATATCATCGATTTCTTATCTCATATTGTTGATTTCCTTATTGTGAGAGTGTAGATCAAGTTGTAGAGAATCCTTGTCTATTCCAACACTTTGAAGCTAGAATCACTCCCTCAAATTTTTACTTTATTTATTTATCCCTTGTTGACATCACCCTACAAGATTTAAATGCATGTAATAAGTCTCTTTGGATTGCAATAAATTAAGCTTTACATCACTTATTGTATTTTGTGGAGTTTTCACATGTAACCAAACATCATATATTAGCTTGAAAAATCCTCATTTTAATAATTCTTATCTAGAACAATTTCTAAAACAAATGCTTTGATATCCAAGTTTGCAGGAAAACATAATGGAAATAGATATTATGTACTTTCTGAAATTATCTGGCAACAATGTAAAACTCTACAAATTTCACTTATGAATCTTCTTATTAACACACAAGCCTTAATATAAAATGTAGGAATACAAGTGGATGTAGGATCTAGAGTTTTGGTCACAATATCCAATAATGGATCAAAAGTCCATAAATTTTTCTATACTTAGACGTTTGTTGTGCTCACTAAACTTTTGCATGGAATGAGAACCAAATAGGATATTAACTATCAAGCATATAAAGTCCTCTTGATCAATGAAGTTCCACAAAGATTTCCTATGGAAAATTCACCTCCTGCAGGATGTCAGAAAATCAAGGGTATCTAGATGTGTGGGGAAAGTGAAGTGTGCTAGATATTTAAAATTAGTTTTAATTTTAACTCTAGATAAAAGTTTCACAAATAACTTCCAAACTATGTCTTGAGTTTTGTGGAAGAATAAATATCTCCCAGATGTGGATCCAAAAGGTTAAAGACTTCCATCTGGTAACAAAACTCTATAAAATTGAACCAATCTAACTTTTTGATGTAGAATTTGTTGTGGGGAACTTAGAAGGAACTAGATATTATATTTGAAGATTTAAAATTGCATTTGCTTGTCAAATTTCTACAAAAAACAAGTTTCATAAGTTATAATCATTTTATGGATATCAATCCTAGGGCATTAATTCTATTTAAATTCACAATGTGATGGTTCTTCCCTAACTTAATGATCAATATTTAATTAACCAAGTCAAAATAGGGCTTAAATTTTGAAAATATTATTATCATTCCCTATCCTAATCAATGGACAGAGTTCAAACTTCCATGGGAATGTCTTCCCAAACCAATGATTTGGAATGAAAATCTGATTACAAATTTAAATGTTTAAACAAAAAGTATCTCAGAATAAAATTAAATTCAGAAATAGAATCTACATGTTTAAGAAATTTATTGAGAAAATGAGAACTATTTATTGTGAATTTGGAATCCTAGTTTGTGAATCTTTGGGTTGTATCTCTAAATGTTGTTGCAAAGTGTCTCTAGTGGTATTGGTTCAACAATGTAGTGGAATTTAAGCTTGAATTTGTAGTTTTAGGGCTGCTTTGATCACAAGAGTTTTAGAGCTTGAAGGTTTTGAGATGCAAGTGCTGAAATGAACGTTAAAAATCACATTCAAACCTCAAAAATCCCTAATTGAAATTTTCATTAATACAATCAAGGTGGGTAGGTAGAAACTGACATCATATGGAGATCACATTTCCTTTCTGAGAATGAAGTCTAGAAGTGGATGTTAGTGGAAAATGACATGTATACTGCAAGGGGTCAAGAATCTACAAAAGGTAGTTAAAAGGATCACGTTGTGTGGTCTCACAACACACCCCATTTTACCCTAGAAAAATAGGGACCCAACTTTTTGCTTGGCTTTGCTTGTGTGTTTTTTCCTTTGGGCAGTATGGTAAAATGTCATGTCTTGATCCATGGTCAAAATTCAAGTCAAGCATATTTCCTTGTAAAGGCTATGAACATATAGAGAATCAAATTTTAAGCAGCTTTTCCTTTTACATCATGTTGAAATTCCTCATAATGAGCGACTTGTGCCTGGTCAAAGTTCTAGTCAACTGGATATCCTGGTCATAGGGATATGGACATTATGCTTCAAATATCTTGTTCATTCTTCAATGTTCGTATCGATGTCTATCATCATGTCCAATCATTATAATAACCCTCAAGCACGCAAACTTTAGGTCCGGACCCAAAATGATCCTTCAATCATGTTAAATCAATAATTGCCTAGTAGAGGCATATAATTTCTATCAAAATATCTATATCCTCATCTTGATGAAAACATCAAAATTTATCACGAAGAATCACAAAAATGTCAACCGAAAAGGATATTTGCATGTGTACATTACTGATTGCCAAATATCCACATCCATGCCAGATATCCATACCCCCTCCTATGATGGCTGTCAAATTTATTATCATCAATGAACTTCAAATGCATGGATGTTTTGCACCAGATATTTTCAACTAGATATTATATTTTAAATATCCATGTCCAAATATCCATTTCCATATTGCATATTGCTAAAGAATCAAAGTTCAACGCATTTGAACCTTTGACTTTTGAAAGGGATATTTGCAACCAGATATTTTGCAATTGCCAAATATCCATGTCTCCCAAATATCCACATCTATATCTAGAGTAAGGATCTTGCTCCATGTGTCCAACTGTTGACTTTTCAACGAGATATTTGCATAAGGACATTTTGCAATGAACATTTAATATATCTTGACTTTTGAAAGGTGAATTAGATCTAGTTGCTCACTTCTTTGGTCAATGATGTTTGACAAAGACCTTTTGCTAATGTCATATGGACATTCTGAACCAGACATTCAATTTCCAAATATCCATATCCATATCCCCTCCCACATTTAATACCCACATAAAGCTGGTGGCCTTTTAAATTTAAAGGCATGCCTTTTGCTAGCAGTTTCTTTCTCCCGCGCCTAAATTGTGGAGATTTACCTAACAATAGGAAAAGCAATTATTATGCCCTAATGTTTGGTGTGGAGCTTGATCAGTCTCTAAGTGGGAGATTGTTGGTATATGGTGACTGATCATCCAAGTATTGTACACTCGTAACGTATCCTCGCCGGGGTTTAGAGTCGGTTGTTAATTTTTGTTAATCGACAAAAGAAGAATGACATTATAAAACCCTAATTCTAGAAGCTTCCAAAAAACTTGATATAAGTGGTTGGGATGTGTGTTGCGGGTGTAGAATTCATGAGATTGTAATCTATTTTGTACTAGACAATAAAATCATTAGATGGCTGAGTTTCTGTGGATGTAGCCCATTTTGGGTGAACCACGTTAATTTTTTGTGTTGATCTCTTTTGTGTTGTTCTTCATTGTTATATTTGGGTTATTTAATCTACATATAATTGTTAGTGTTTATTTCTTTGATCTGAATGAACCCTAACACCTAATTGATGGATTTTGAAGGATAAAAGGTAAATTTATTTAGTCTTATTGATTATCAAATTATTTGAGCTAAAATTGTAGAGGTTTAGAAGCATTAAAGGTCAATTACAGGTGATTAAGGCAATTTTACAGCGACCAAAGAATGGTGTTACCAAGAATGGAATGGTGAGCATAGGAAAAATAGTTTTCACATCCACATCTACATGTTAGAGGTTAAGGTTGCAACTACCAGGTATGAATACGACAGACCTTCCCAATCATTGTCACAGTTATAATAATTTTTACATGGGTAGAAGGTAAATTTCCCATGGTAAGGATAAATCATTAGGTGAATTCTTGTTTGTATATGGTTTAAGGTGGATTTCAGCCTACATAAAGAAAATTTAAGCTAATTTACCTATTAATCTCTAAACCCTAAAACTTACTATGGGTGCCTATATGCTATAGGATGAAATGGCCCAAAAATGAAGAGATCTTTGAGATGTAGAGTTCAAGCGGGATTTGTTCCCCTTTCTCAGTGACATATGCACCAAATTCAACCTTGCCTGTGATATGCATTGTGGAAATATGGATTTGGATGCCTTCAGGGCATAAATTTTGTCTGGTGATGGTAATCCTATACTGTAGAATGTGGTTTCCATAGGAATGTTCGATGTAGCTAGTTTCCCATATGCAGCAGAGGCATTGGAATTGGTTATAGAATGTGCTAGTAAGTAAAATGTGGCCAACATGTGAGTAGAGAGCTAAGAGCGGGTATACGCCAACCTCTCTGTGAGGGAATTATAGAGACATTCAGGTACCTATGGTCCAAAACATGTATTAGATTGACCTAGCTACATTGAAGGTAGAATACACTGGTAGGATTGCCGACTGTAGGAAAATAATCTTCGCATCATGGAGAGACCCCGCCAACAAGGCTAAGGTCGTGGCCAAGATGCCACAACACCTCTACAAGTATGACTTTTGTCTAGAGGTGTAGTTTATGATGGTCTTGTTAAGCAAGATGGGAGGTAAAGTAGATGCTAGAACATTTGAACCTTAGATGTTTGGGTTGATCCAGCTAGTCAAGGACAAGAAAATCATATGCAACTAGGCCAAATTTATTAACAATTCTTTGCATGAGGCCATGGTGTCATGGAAGAATATGAAAAGAATGTTCTACATGACATCTTATATAGTGTATGCATGTACTTTCAAAGAATGACCTACCAGGCTCACCACTTTTGGGAGGCTAGGACCTCAGTCTACCGATCAAATAGTGTGGGATCATTACCCATAGCTAGAGAGAAATATGTCCATTAAGCATTATAAGGTCGTAAATGATTGTCTCATCATGCACCTGGTAAGGCTAATGGAAGATGATAGGGCGAAGAGGATTTCAAAAGAATCCCAAGAGCTCATTCAGCCACATGGGGGATGGTTCATCCAATTCCTAACATATACATATATCAGGATGGAAGCCTTCGAGGGCAACCCATTTTTGTTGCCACAATATCCCATAGATAGGGTGATGCTGCTAGAAATAACAAGGTAGATCATTCCCTCTTATCTAGCCTATGTGAGGAAGAATAAGAGAGGAAATGTTAAGTTTCCAATGGAGGTTAACTACTATGTCTGTGGCACAATAGACAATGCCAAGAAATCTAAAGCTAAATTGTATGTGTTGCATTTGCAATTATTTCCATCAACCAGGTATTATGATCCATATCATAGGATGGAAAAGTATGTAAACAAGAGGCTACAACATGTGATGCACCTAGAAGACTTCTGGGTTGATTGTGTAGATGATGAAGAGGTAAATAAAAGAGGATATCAAGGCCTAACCTTGAACCAAATCAGGACATTGAGCTACCTACAGGTTCCCCCTCAGCTCAAATCATATGATGGAATGGATATCATTGATCCTGAGTATGAAGACAAGTAGGCATATGAAGAAGCATTATCTCTTCCAAATTAGAGTTTAGCTGAGGAAACATCAATTGATTTCATAATGGAAAAGGTCATGTCTATCACAAAAAGATGGGTGGATAAGAAGTTAGCTAAGTTAAAGGCTAAAGGGGCAGCCAATACTTGGGATAAGAAGGGGGAGAGAAAAGAAAGAGAAGATTTGGAGTATGATGACTTTGTCATTCATAATAGAAGAGTCATGGAGGCAAAGCTCGCTGAACCAGGATCCTCTGCTCCAAGAGAGGAATTCATATTGGAAAGTATAACTATGGCTACTAGGCCATCACTTGCACGAGAGCAACCCTTAACAACCATCCTTATCAGCACCACAACCTCAGAAGAAAGAAGGGGAGTGGGTGTACTGGGAGGGATAAATATCCCTAAGAAAAAGAGAGTTGGTGCTATACTATTGAGGAGATCAACATATGGACAAGCAAAGGTCCATACTGAGGTTTCCATAGGGCCTACTCCAATGGAGAGGTTATTTGGCCAAGGACATATGGCTAGACCCTTGTTATCATTACCCACATCACCACCCGCCATGTTGTAGCCACATTTGGTGGAGCAGATCAAAAGATTTCTTGATCTCACAAGGGTGGTGATGAGAAAATTGCAACACAATGTCCCTATCCCTCAAATTATATAGGTGAAGACAGAAATGGTTTAGTAAGATAAAGTAGCAGATCAAATAGGTGCTCAAGAGCAGCCATTTCCTTAAGTCAAATCATTAACTTATCAGATGATGATGTTATAAGGGATGTAAACAAGACTTTAGTGGGATCACACACTGCACCTCTTGTACATACACATCAAGAAATACTTCGAGAGACCAAGGTGGGGGGCCAATAGGAATGGGATATAAAAGAGATAGAGAATCCTAAGCCTATGAAGGATTCTAAGATATAAGTGTTATCATGCAGGATTGCACCCATTACGCAAAGCTGTGAAGCTCAGCAATCTTGTGTAACATGGGATCAAACTTAGGCTATGGGTGACCTATGGTGAGCTTGAACCTCCAGATTATGAGCTGGTTCCCTTATAATTTTCAAATGGGTTAATAACTTTGTAGGAAAAGGGTTGAAAAGACCTACTAAAAAGCACTAAAACTGTAACTTAAAAGTGTGGTGATGCACCTAATTTGATGGAAAACTACAACTCTATCTCACAATAAATCTTAGAAAAATCTATCCACATAACTCACTTTGGCAATATGATCACAAAAATGTTTCTAAGGGAGGCTAGAAATAACTTTCTTCTTGGAGGAAAACAGGGTTCTCATAGCATGAAAGAAAACTATTCCATTTACACAACCTAAGACCTATGATTTTTACCACTATTAAATACATGTAAGTACAAATGAGATAATGATTTTAAAGGTTCTGATATTAAACACAATAAAATCTCATCAAATCATTCATAAAGACAGCACAAATAAGAAGGCAGATACTCGATTCTACTAAAAAATAAAGGAATACTTGCATAAAAATGACAAAGAATAAAACCTATAACTTGCTGTAATGTATTAATCTACAAAAGTTGAGTTACAAAATACTCTCTCTACAATGTGTAAGAGAGAAAAAAGGCAAGAACTAGAAAAACCTAAGTTATTCTTACAATATATAATATGCTCTCAAAAAGACCTAAAAAGGTCAGTTGCAGTCAACTTCCTCTAAAAAAATATCTCCAAAATTGATCCACGAGCAAGCTTGAAAATCCCTAAAAAATAATGGCTATAACTGATCCAATTTGAGCTAAAATAGCTCCAAACTGCCCCTCTCTATTAGTTTGACCAAGAGGTGGACCAAACTCTCCAAGTTTGACCAAAATCATGCAAAGAACTCCAAAACACCTCAGCTAACTCCATCTCCTGATTTTGCATGATATGGGCATGTGTAAACAAAGTAAAAAATAATAATAAAGTATTCAAGAAGATTTACTTTATTATTTATTTTAGACTTGTCTATTTTCACCATCTTTTCATTTCTATGATAAATAATAAAGTAATTTATAGATTATTACTTTATTATTTATTTACAATTGTTTATCCATTTCTAAATCATGCAAAAGAATAATAAACTTCTTATATCTCCTTTTTGGTCTCATTGTGCAATTACATTATGCATGCAAAACTCTCTTTGACTTGTCTAAATTTTCACCCTTATGTCTCCCATGCATAGTTAGGAAAAAATATATCTATCATCCATTCACATGGCTATATGCATTACTTTGATCCTTATAACTCCTTTATACATGATGCATATTTTCACTCATTTTCAAGATTCAAAGACATTTATACCTTATTTCTCCCATGCATTACACACATGTATCACATATTCAAAACACACCTTATGACTCCATGCAAACATGCATCGTACCTTTCAACATATAAAACACCTTATAACTCCTTTTGACCTCCATCTCCATGCATATTAAGGCATCAAGCCTTACCTTCGCATCATTGTTTATGTTTTGACTTTGTAAAAATCAAAAGGAAAAGAAACAAGCCCTCACGGGCCCCTGTGGCATCATTAGGTTGTGATAATTGTAAATGTTGACCATGAGCTTGGAATGGATAACAATGATTTATACAAAAGGAGTCAAAACATAAAAAACTCAAATTAGGTCATTCGACCAAAAGGGAGAAGCAACCCTAAAAATATCATTTGCACTTGTATTTTTTACTGCTTCTCCTCTATATGCGTTGCCATGGAGGTTAGGGTTTTGAGGCAAAAATTCACAGTTCTTTGCTATACCTGAAGGATTTTGATGGAATCTCTTGAAGGTTTTGATAAGAAGTAGCAAGGTAAGACTCCTCTGTCACATATTTGACCATATTCTTTCATTCTAGAAGCAAAACTTAGCTTTTAAGCCATGGCCATGATAGGTTTTCTTCTCTGATATACTTGTTTTGTTTCATTTCCTTACTATGGTTTGTTTGCTTCTTGTTTTGAGGCCACCATGGTTGTCTGGTCTTGAATTTTGAGAGCTTTCCCTATGGGCAAACCCACGGCTTACATGCATGTATCTTCACTCAAGAATAAGGCAAGCTCCTCTTCTGATCTCTGCACCATCTGGTTTCTATTTATATGAAGCTCGACATGAGCTCAGGAAGTCATAAAATATTGAAAGGCATTTTATTGCATTCTGTTAAAATCATTACAGCACCCTTGTCTAGTTTGAAGGCCGTGAGATTTGCTCTGGATACTACACCATTCTGAGTATTTTCTTCTTCTTAGAGGCCGTAGCCATATATCTTGCTGTGTGTCTGGGTTCTCTCCATATATAATGATAAGGGTTTGTGAAAAAATTGACTCTCAGGCAGCACCACGAACTAGGTTTCTCTCCATTTTTTTATATGCAAAAGATAATAGTATTATATTGTCCTTTAATTTGCAAAACACCAACCCCTCTATGACCTTTGTATATGAAACTTGCATAATGCAAATATGATATATATAATGTTTTGTATTTCTTCTTTACTGTGTGAAGAGAAATTGATCCATTTTGTTCTGAGTAAATGGTTTGAGTTTGAGCCATAATAAAATAATACTACTCTTGTGAAACATGATCACAGTCTCTTAATTTGAGTATGCTGTTCCATTTGAACTCACACATGTTATTTTTTCATTTTCTGTGGGCAAACAAAAACATCTCTGCTACTCCAACCTTTAGACTACACTTGTAGGTGATCATACTTTGTGATGGAGGCAAAAAATGAATAAGTTCTAGAACTACAAATTGCTCTTATTTTCATTTTCTTGACTGTATGTGATCATACTTACATTGACTTTGGTTCAGCTGTATGTGAACAAGAAAATGTGTATTTTCAGCCCCAATCCTATCTTCAATGAATAAAATAAATAAAAGCCCTTTACTGCTCCAATCTTGACTCATCTTTTGGTTTTGGCATCCTTCAGATTTGTACTTTGTGTGCATTGATGCATTTGATGAAGACAAAAGGGAGCAAGAAATCATTAAGTCTGAGTTTGTATATTTTCCTCTATTGTTCCAACCCTCCTTCTTGTCCTTTTGTACATGAGGCAAACGACTGTAGAGTGATTTGGCATACATTATTTGTATTGTATCTTCATTTTGATGGTGTTATGAACCTTTTGGTGACTGTCCCACTTTGTGGCTATTTGCACTTGCATAGACATGACTGTCCTTTTCTCAAAAATGATGGAAAAAAAGGCGCTATTTCTATCATTGTCTCATGCTTATCTGTATTGTGTAGTAGTAAGGATGACAGTGAGAATGACTTTGACAAACATATGATAATTGCCTCTTTACTCCATGACTATTCCACATGCTCTTAACCCCTTTCTAGTATAGATGTATGGTTCTTCATCTATCCAAATAGCAATTTTACACTTCATTCATAACTTCATCTATCCAAATAGCAATTTTACACTTCATTCATAATAGAAGGTGGAAAAGTACTTGTTCTTGGATGCTACCCACATACACATCATACTTAATGATAATGACTCTTTTATTTCATTAGCTAAAGTAATATGTCTCTTGAGCAAATCTTCAAGTGCTACCTCTTGTAGTAGCACTTGTACTTGATGACTCTCTTTTACACCTGTTTGTATAAATATACAATTGTTCCTTTGTTGTGCAAGTACCATGGAAATGGTACTTTGATGATCATGTTATGAAGCATCCATCATATTAGTACTAAATAATACATCTTTTATCAACACAAGAGTGTTGTCCTGGACATGTGAACATTCCTATTAATGAAGGCTGCATGATTTTATTACCTTTATTTGAAATAGATAATGAATGTCTTCATAGTGTGATAATGTACCTTGCTCAGATCATTGGGTAGTTTTGAAAAGAGTTCAATGTTGATTCATGATTTTCATTCCATAACATTTTGGATTGATAACCATGGATGAGCAATGAGCTTTGAAGCTCATGACTGACTTGATGTAGTACTTCTTCAATTGAATATGTCCATTTGAACACAATGAATACAAATTCCTGTTCTATCCCCTTTTGAAAATTAGGGGCAGCATGTTGGGCTCAACCCTTGTGGGAGCCCACTTTGCACCACATGCTTAATAATCTTCAAACCAGCAACATAATTTCTTCTATACCTGCACAGGAAACAAACATGTTAGTTATAAAACATACCTTTGGAAGTTCAATGTGGGGCCACTTGCATCAATTTATCTCTTTCTGATATGGCACTTGTATCTGTTCATTCTGATTTCTCTTATGCTGATATTTTATTACTGATTATTGCTGCTACATAAAAGTGGATCGTACTTTTTGTTTGACCTGATTATGTGTATGAAAAATTTTGGAACCTAGAGCTTCTAACAAAACTTTTTTGCAGGTGTTCTAGAGCTCGACATATGGAGGGAGCTAGAGACCAACTCAACCTCAAGATTCATCATTCGTAGGCAATGACAGGTCCCTCTACTTTTCTTATGCATTTTACTCTTTCAAAAAGTAAAATTTACTTTTATGTAGCATGTTCTAGTTATTCCCATAGCTTGTGTGGGACACTTTTATACATTCTTTTGAATATAATCAGCTACCTCATTCTATGCAATGACTTATGTATATTTCACTTTCTGAATCAAATACATAGCATAAAACAACTGATCTTTATTTGAAACATATGTATAAAACATGATGTATAATTTGACAGTTTATAAATACCTCTTTTACTTGCACTAAAACATAATGAATAATCAGCAACTAAAACATGAAATCCATCAATTCTCTTCATTCTTTGAATGTCTTTTTTCTTGACTATAGATGATTTCCCTTACCAGGATGATGTAATAGCTCAGCTTGAGTTGTTATTTGATTTTGATAAGTGATTTTGCACTTGTCTTCTATCAATACATTAGACATTGACTGAATGATACAAACTTCTATTCTTGCCAGGATCTCTGCATTCTCCCTCTGTTTGTTACTTTTGTCAAGGTTCTATTCTTATATATTTCTACATTATTGCCTTTACCAATCTCTCTATAGATATCACTATATTTTCTCTGCACACTGCCATAGAGCTTCATTCATGACTACTACACCCATCTCAGTATGCTTTGCAAAGGGTCTTCAAGTCTTTCATGGGTTGTATCCTTCACTCTTTATTGTTGACTATAATGTCTTTGCATACAATATATAAACCAATAGAAGTCAGTTGTTCCATTGTGATTGTCCTCTTATGCTAGATAACTGCCCCTTTTGATTTCTTTGAGGTACTGCTCTTCCCAGATGACTATTATGACCTATCTGTTAGTTGCAGTTGCACCAAAAGATTGACCTCTTAATGCCCGAACAACCACTTGACTTAACAAGCACGAGAGGCGGTTAAGCCCTTGTCACAAACCACTGCAGCACAACGCTGAACAAGAAGACCAAGGGTCACACCTTGCAACAATCCCCCCAGCGCAAGTGTGGGGTTTGAACCCGTGACCTCGGCTCTGATACCAACTGTTAGTTGCCGTTGCACCAAAAGATCGACCTCTTAATGCCTGATACAACCACTTGACTTAATAAGCACGGGAGGCGGTTAAGCCCTTGTCACAAACCACCACAATGTAGCGCTAAACAAGAAGACCAAGGGTCACACCTTGCAACACTATCAAATGACAGTCCCATTATTGTTATAGTGATTTCATGTTGTCTTCTTGTCATATGAGATTGTCTCTAATCTTATGAAGTAAATATTACAATTTGGCTGCTACATCTTGAAATGAATGAAAGTATAGGTGTCTTTGCTACTCCATTCTCACATGTATATGACCAGATTGTTATGTCTCTTTCCCTCTGAAAACATCAAGAAGGTAGCATGCTGGGCTCAACCCTTGTGGGAGCCACATTTCCTCCACATGCTATTAAGATCTGCAATAAATATTTACCTGTACTTGCACAAGAAACACACATGTTAGATATAAAATGTACCTTTGATTCATGATGTGGGGTCACTTGCATGGATTTATCTCTTTTTGATATGGCACTTGTATCTACTCATTCTGACCTCTCTTATGTTGATATATGATTACTGATTACTGTTGTTGCATAAAAGTGTGTTGTACTTTTTGAAGTTTTGATTATGTATATGAAAAGATTTGGTACCCAGAGCTTCTAACAAAACTTCTTGTAGGTGTTCTGGAGCTTGACAAGTGGAAGGAGCTAGAGACCAACTCAACCTCAGGATTCATCATTCATAGGCAATGACGAGCCCCTCCTCTTTTCCTATGCATTTCTTGTTCTTCAAAAGTAAAATTTACTTTTATGTTGCACTTCAGTTACTCCCACGGCTTGTGTGGGACATTTTTATGCATTCTTTTAAATACAATCAGCTATCTCATTCTATGCAATGGCTTATGCATATTTCACTTTCTGAATCAAATGCATGGCATAAAATAACTAATCTTTCTTTGAAACATATGTATAAAACATGATGTATAATTTGATAGTTTATAAATACCTCTTTTACTTGCACTAAAACGTAATGAATAATCAGCAACTGAAACATTGAATCCATCAATTCTCTTCATTCTTTGAATGTTTGTTTTCTTGACCGTAGATGATTTCTCTCACCAGGATGATGTAACAGCTCAGCTTGAGCTATTACATAATTTTGATAAGTGATTTTGCACTTGTCTTCTATCAAGGCATCAGACATTACATTGACTGGATGATCCTGCAGAAGCAAAAAAAATTTGTACCCCCTCTAAACAACGGATGTTTAGGCCTTTCTAAATTAGGTGTGAACATAATTTAGTAACCTTTTTGGTGACCTCTTAGGGTTGTTTGCCTGCTAAACAAAATAGGACTAGTAGCCTTGCAAATCCATTGGGCATATGAGTCTTTTTTTGCCTGAAACCTTGAAAACTTTCACTGCAACTCAGCTACTAGAAAAATATAGCAGCAAAACAATACTAAAATTTAAACTAATTTAACCTATTTAGGATGTGGGCAGAAAAAATGTACATGTGCACTTCTTGGAAAATGAAATACTAAATTGAAATTCTACTCTACCCTCCACTAACCAGCCTTATAAGTTGGTCAAACAAACCCATTAACTGGCTTTGTAAAATAACTTGCCTTTCTGATTAAGAAAGGGTGTTCTACAAGGTGATTTGCAACTGATAAGATATGATTCATGAGAATATACCCTGTAGAATGTTGCAAAACTCTCTGAAGAACGAAAACAAAACCACTCACCATCTGAATATGATCATTGACACTGCTATTATAGGGTGAATAGATGATCTGGTTCTGTTGTTCAAGGGTTGCAATCTCCTCTTTGGGTACAATAGTAACATGTGTCTCCTAATTTAGCTCTCTGCCAGCTAAATCCCTGATTAGACACCCTCTTGCAATGATGAACCTTTGGCTAATATTCCTATTTTCTTTATTGAGATCTGTTGATCTGTTGTCTCTTGCGGTCTCAACATGATTTGAAAAATTTAGCTCACATGAATGAAATGAAGTAATGCTTGCCTCTTTGACCTGAATAGGCTAATCACATACGGTTGATTCACATGGCATCAAATTGTCATCATTATTAGAGAAAAAATCTTCTATGATGCTAGAGAAAATGCTCTCATCAAACTCATATTAATCTTGTACTGAATATAGATGAGTTTCTTCACTCTACTCATAGAGGCTCTCATCAAACCTTCCTTCATTACTTTCAACTTGCATGATAACCTACCATGTCAATTCCTCCTCCATGGTTAATGAATCACCTCCTTCCGTTAGGACAACCAATAATTGATCAAAGCTATTAGTTCTTTGAAGGTTCCTAGGAACAACAATCTCTTCATCTTTCAAAACAAGACTATCCTCATTTTGCTCTTGGTAGGTCAACACACTATCACAATTATTTGCATCATCCTACTATCCCTTTGTTGTTGTCATTGGTATGAGCATGCTTTCCTCATCTGGCTCAATAAAACTAGGTAGTTGATCAAACAAAGAAACCAATTATTTCTCTTCATGCGGTGCTTTCTCCAATAAAACTTGAGCATTCTATCTTTGCAACTAAAGACTTTCACCTTGTGACCTTTGTACTCTGCTTTCATTCGTCTTATAAACAACATTAGAAAACTTTTCAAATGAATCGAAATGAAAAGGATTCAGTGTCAAGTTTGAACCAGTATCCTCATCATATGCATCATGCTCATATTTAGCTGGGAAAGTAGCAAAAACAACATAACCTTCAGCTGCTGGACTGAAACTTGGAGTTTTGATAGGCTTAAATTTTACTACCTTCTCCCCTTCCTAATTTTGGATTGGCATGGGAGGGGTATCCTTAACAAGATTTGGCATTTTATAATCAAGATATTTGGTCCAAGAAGGCTACCATGGTTGCTCAAAACTGTGATGACTTGGTTCAGATACTTGATGTGACTGATACTGAGGATTAATGGACTGATTTTGAATGCAAAAGGGCTCCTGATTAAAATTAGAACTTCTAAAACTTGGAATTTAGACCTTGGGAAGGTTAAGAGGCTCATTTTGTTTAAAACTTAGAAATTCATACCTGCTAACCTCATCTTGAATATGCTGATCTGGAATTCATGCAACTATCTGGACCTCATACCTTTGTGCTTGTGCAAGCAAGTGTTTTATTTGTTCCTCTTTGGCTGCAACCTCCCTTGCAAGATCTTCTTCATATTGTCTTCTCTGCATCAACAAGTCTTGCTCATAGAGATAGGCCTAATAAGCCATCTCTTCCTGTTTCTGCTCATATTCTCACTACCTCTTAATCTCTTCTATCTACTCTATGAAGTCTGGTAATGTGTCCTTCATATCATTCATGATATTCTTTATATCCCTAACCTCCAGAACTTGGAGGTGATTAGGAGAGTGTTTGAACTGATTTGGCACAAGAGATATTTCTTAAGGTTGATTTTGGACATATGAATGCTGATATGAAGGTTGTGAAAGGGTGGGTGGGAGGTAAGCATATTGAGCATGCTAGTTTCCTTGAAAAACCATAGAATTTGGGCTAAAACCAGCAGCATGGTTGGTTTGGTATGGATGATAAGATGGTGGATTAGCAACATTTTCATGATATGATGGATGATATGACATGTTCCCATGAAAGATAGACATGTTTACTCATTCAAAATCTAGAAAACAAACTGAAACTAGAATTAATTGAAATAAAATAGCACCTGATCTTGTTTGAATCTTTCTCATAGGCTGTAAAATCTGATCTATCAAACTAGAAACTCAGAGTCACCAGGTACTTGAATTGAAACCTCTAAAAAGGTTGTATTAACTGTTGCTCATACCAAAACAACATAAATAATAAGTTCTTTATTGAACTAAAAATTAGTTCAATGTCCCATTGGGCATGCCAAAAACTGGTATCATGCAGGATTGCACCCGTTATGCAAAAGCTGTGAAGCTCAGCAATCCTATGTAACATGGGATCAAACTCAGGCTGTGGGTGACCTATGGTGAGATTGAACCTCCAGATTATGGGCTGGTTCCCTTATAATTTTTAAGTGGGTTAATAACTTTGTAGGAAAAGGGTTGAAAAGACCTACTAAAAAGCACTAAAACTGTAACTTAAAAGTGTGGTGATGCACCTAATTTGATGGAAAACTGCAACTCTATCTCACAATAAATCTTAGAAAAATCTATCCACACAACTCACTTTGGAAATATGATCACAAAAATGTTTCTAAGGGAGGTTGGAAATAACTTTCTTCTTGGAGGAAAATAGGGTTCTCACAGCATGAAAGAAAACTATTCCATTTACACAACCTAAGACCTATGATTTTTACCGCTATTCAATACATGTAAGTACAAATGAGACAATTATTTTAAAAGTTTTGATATTAAACACAATAAAATCTCATCAAATCATTCATAAAGACAACACAAATAAGAAGGTAGATACTTGATTCTACTGAAAAATAAAGGAATACTTGCATAAAAATGACAAAGAATAAAACATGTAACCTACTGTAATGTATGAATTTGCAAAAGTTGAGTTACAAAACACTCTTTCTCTCTGTAATGTGTAAGAGAGCAAAAAGAGAAGAACTAGAAAAACCTAAGTTTTTCTTACAATATATAATATGCTCTCAAAAAGACCTAGAAAGGTCAACTATAGTCAACTACCTCTAAAAAAAATCTTTCCAAAATTGATCCACGAGCAAGCATGAAAATCCCTAAAAGTAAGGGCTACAATTGATCCAATTTGAGCTAAAATAGCTCCAAACTGCCCCTCTCTATTAGTTTGACCAAGAGGTGGACCAAACTCTCCAATTTTGACCAAAAATCATGCAAAGAACTCCAAAAAACTTCAGCTAACTCGATCTCCTGATTTTGTATGATTTGGGCATGTGTAAACAAAGTAAAAAATAATAATAAAGTATTCAAGAAGATTTACTTTATTATTTATTTTAGACTTGTCTATTTTCACCATCTTTGCATTTCTATGATAAATAATAAAGTAATTTATAGCTTATTACTTTATTATTTATTTACAATTGTTTATCTATTTCTAAATCATGCAAAAAAATAATAAACTGCTTATATCTCCTTTTTGGTCTCACTGTACAATTACATTATGCATGCAAAACACTCTCTTTGACTTGTCCAAATTTTCACCCTTATGTCTCCCATCCATAATCAGGAAAAAATATATCTATCATGCATTCACATGGCTATATGCATTGCTTTGATCCTTATAACTCCTTTATACATGATGCATATTTTCACTCATTTTCAAGATTCAAAGACATTTATACCTTTATGTCTCCCATGCATTACACACATGCATCATGTTGGCAAGAGACACTATTGTTATATGGAGCCTAATTAGACTCGGAGGTTACATTTTCCCCACTTTTATCCGCGCAGTTTCCCCCCAAATTCGTACGAGGTCAAGGGGCAGCGCCCCTTGCGGGGTCTAGGGGCAGTGCCCTTGGTGTGTTCCCTGTCGCGATATAGGGCGGGGTCGAGGGGTAGCGCCCTTGCGGGGGCTCGGGGGCAGCGCCCCTAAAACCTCACATGGTTTTTTATTATTTTATAAAGGCACCGGGAGTTATTTTTCATTGACCAACATAAGAAAACCCTATTTTTGTAACCGACAAAAAAGCTTGATAAAAGTGGCTAAGGGTTAGGGTTTTGATATATTGTATTGTAGCATTTGCAACGGTATTAAGTTGCAGGGATTGCTAGTTGTAATCGGTTTGATTTACTGGATAATAATATTGGACTCTCTGTTTGGTAGATGTAGCCTGAGTTTGGGTGAACCACGTTAAAACTTGTCTCTCGTTGTTATTAATTCTATGTATTTCCATTTCTCTATTTAATCTTTATTTGCATTTAATTGATATCTTATGCCGGCTAACCCTAACAAGTGGTATCAGAGCGGGTTGTGTTTGATTATCATCTGCAGGAAAGTCTCATAGTTGAGTGGGAACAATGGCGGACAAGGGCAAATTAAAGATCGATAAATTCAATGGGCAGAACTATCAGTTATGGAAGATGCAGATGGAGGATTACCTCTATCAAAAGGATTTATGGAGGCCATTGGAAGGAGTAGCCAAAAAATCGGCAACAATGTCTGATGAGGATTAGAATCTTCTTGATAGAAAGGCACTGGGAACCATTCGGTTGTGCCTGGCACTGTCGGTGGCATTCAATATAATGGAAGCGAAGACAACAGATGGTCTGATGAAAGCTTTGGCTAAATTGTATGAAAAACCCTCAGCCTCAAACAAGGTATTTCTCATGAAGCATTTGTTTAATTTGAAAATGGTTGAAGGTAGATCTGTGACAGGTCATTTAAATGAATTTAATATGATTGTCAGTCAATTGATTTCTATAAATGTAAAATTTGATGAAGAAGTTAGAGCTCTCTTGATATTATGTTCATTGCCTGAAAGCTGGGATAGTTTGGTAATGGCGGTTAGTAACTCTATTTCTGGTTCAAATACCCTGAAATTTGATGATGTTGTTGGTGTTATTTTGAGTGAGGAAATTCGTATGAAAAGCTCAAGTGGATCCACATTAGGCAGTGTTTTGAATGCAGAAAGCAGGGGCAGATCAAAGGAGAGAGGAAAAGGTACTGGAGGTCATGGGAAGTCATGAGGAAAATCAAAGGACAAAAGATCCCAAATCAGAGGACAGAAGGATTGCTAGTACTGTGGGAAACCAGGTCATTTGAAGAAAGATTGCTGGTCTCAGAAAAATAAAGGAGACAAATAAGAAGGCAATAAGGAAGCAAATGTGGTAAGTAATAAATTTGAAGATGACACTTTGATTCTTTCCCTAGATAATGTTGATGATTCATGGGTTTTAGATTCAGGGGCCTCATTTCATGCTACACCCCATAGAAGTTATTTTCTTGATTATGTCCAAGGGGATTTTGGGCTGGTTTATTTGGGAGATAACGAACCCTGTCAGATTGTTGGAAACGGAAGAATCAAGATTAAGTTGCAGAATGGGAATCATTGGCTACTACAAGAGGTAAGGCACGTTCCAAGGCTCAGTAGGAATTTAATTTCAGCAGGACAGCTAGCTGAACAAGGTTGCATTGTTACATTTACTGATAAAAATTGGAAGGTTTCAAAAGGTGCCTTAGTAGTAGCAAAAGGTGTGAAAGTAGGCACCTTATATCTTTGTACAGGTCATATTGTTCCTTCTACTTTAGCTGTTGTAGAGAAAAAACAAACAGGTTCAGGAACAGTTGCTGCAGGTTTGCAGGAAGAGACTGAAACAATTGCTGCAGGTTCTAAGACAACGCTGTGGCATAACAGACTTGTGCATATGAGTGAAAAAGGTATGAAGGTACTTCATTCTAAGAAAGTTTTACCAGGTCTGAAATGTATTAATATGGATTTCTGTGAAAGTTGTGTGTATGGAAAATAAAAGAGAGTCAGTTTTCTCAGAGATGGGAAGCAAAAGAAAAATGAAAAGTTGGAGCTTGTGCATACAGATGTATGGGGACCAGCTCAGGTATCTTCTCTCGGTGGCTCTCAGTATTATGTTACATTCATAGATGATGCAACTAGGAAGGTCTGGATTTATTTCCTTAGACAGAAATCTGATGTATTTGAAACATTTAAGAAATGGAGAAGCCTGGTTGAGAATGAGATAGGTAAAAGATTAAAATGTCTCAGATCTGATAATGGTGGTGAGTATTGCAGCAAAGAATTTGAGGATTATTGTTCCTTTAATGGAATTCATAGGTAGAAAACGGTTCCAGGGACTCCACAGCAAAATGGAGTGGCTGAACGCATGAATAGGACAATAATGGAGTGTGCAAGGACCATGAGATTGCATGCTGGGCTGCCTTTAAACATGTGGGCAAAGGCTGTCAACACTGCTGTATATTTAATTAATAAAGGTCCTTCAGTTCCTTTGGGCTGTGGTATTCCAGAGGAAGCATGGACAGGTAAGAAGGTGAGTTATTCTTTTCTCAAAACTTTTGGATGTGAAGCATTTGCACATGTAGATTATAAAAATAGAACCAAGCTGGATGCAAAATCAAAAAAGTGTACCTTTGTTGGATATGGCATTGATGAATTTGGTTATAGGCTTTGGGATTTTGAAAATCAAAAAATTGTGAGAAGCAGGGATGTCATATTCAATGAGAAGGTGTTGTACAAAGATCAATTGCAGCAACATGAGAAAAAAGCAAAAGATTATGTGGTGCTGGATGATACTCCAAATAGTGATGTTCCAGTGGTTCCTCATGCTCTGCAACAGCAACCAGAAATACCACAAACTCCAATGAATGTTAGACAGTCAACAAGGCTAAGTAGACCTCCTGAAAGGTTTTCTCCCTTTTTGTATTCTATTTTGTTAACAGATGCTAGTGAACCCGAAGGGTATGATGAAGTTATGCAGGTGGATACATAGGTTCAATGGGAGCTTGCTATGAAAGAAGAAATGGACTCCTTGCTGAAAAATCAGACTTGGGAATTATGTAAGTTACCTGCAGGTAAAAAGGCTTTACCAAACAAATGGGTTTACTAGCTGAAAGAGGAAGATGGAGGTAAGAAAAGATTTAAGGCCAGGTTAGTTGTAAAAGGATTTGCACAAAAAAAGGGCATTGATTTTGATGAGATATTTTCTCCGGTTGTCAAGATGACTTCTATTCGTACTATTTTAAGTATTGTGGCTGCTAAAGATTTACTTTTGGAACAGTTAGATGTGAAAACTACCTTTCTCCATGGTAATTTGGAGGAGGAGATATACATGGAACAGCCCCACGGATTTGAGGTCAAAGGTAAGGAGAAACAGGTGTGTAGATTGAAGAAGAGTTTGTATGGCCTGAAACAAGCACCTCGGCAATGGTATTTGAAATTTGATAGTTTTATGGCTGAGCAAGGCTACAGTAGGTGTAATTCTAACCATTGTGTTTATTTTAAGAGGTTGGATAATGACAGCTACATTATTTTATGTTATATGTTGTTGACATGCTTGTAGCTGGGTCTAACATGGATCAGATAAGAGAGTTAAAACAGCAGTTAGCACAGTCATTTGATATGAAGGATTTGGGGGCAGCAAAATAAATCCTTGGTATAAAAATTTGTAGAGATAGGAAGAACAGAAAATTGACTTTATCTCAGGTTACTTATGTTGAAAAGGTGTTGCAGAGATTCCATATGGAGAATGCAAAAGCTGTCAGCACACCTTTGCCTAGTCATTTGAAATTGACTAAGGAGATGTGTCCTAAGACACAAGAGGAGGAAGAGAAAATGTCCAAGGTACCATATGCTTCAGCTGTAGGAAGTTTAATGTATGCCATGGTATGCACTAGACCGGATATTGCACATGCTTTAGTAGTCGTCAGCAGGCATATGAGTTATCCCGGATTGGAGCATTAGAATGCGGTAAAATGGATTCTCAGATTTTTGAGAGGTGCATCCAATAAACATTTATGTTTTGGGGGCTCTAATGCTGATTTAGCAGGTTATGTAGACTCAATTTTGGTAGGAGATATTGATACCAGACGGAGTACTACAGGTTATTCTTTACTGTAGGTGGAACAGCAGTGAGTTGGATTTCCAGGTTGCAAAAGGTGGTTACTTTATCCACCACAGAGGTAGAATATGTAGCTGCAACAGAGGCAAGCAAGGAGATGATATGGCTGCAATCTTTCATGGAAGAATTGGGCAAACAATAGGTTAATTATTATTTGTATACAGATAGCCAGAGTGCCATACATCTTGCAAAGAATTCTGCCTTGCATTCAAAGACCAAACACATACAGTTGAGGTATCACTTCATTCAGTCAATGTTGGATGATGGACAATTACAGTTGGCAAAGATACATACAGATGATAATCTAGCGGATATGTTTACAAAGGCAGTGATAAGGGAGAAGCTGAGCTCCTCTTCAGCTTCGGTTGGTCTTCTCGATTGAAAACAACAAAAATAGAACAACAGAGTCCAGGGTGCTTATTTCCAATGGGAGTTATAGGGTCAGTGGTGTTATGATCGGTCTCCAAGTGGGAGATGATATGGTATGGAGTCTGATCAGTCTCCAAGTGGGAGATTGTTGTTATATGGAGCCTAATCAGACTCGGAGGTTACATTTTCCCCACTTTTATTGGCACGGTTTCCCCCCAAATTCCTACAGGGTCAAGAGGCAGCACCCCTTGCGGGGGTTTGGGGGCAGCGCCCCCAAGACAGGGTCAAGGGGCAGCGCCCCTTGCGTGGTCCAGGGGCAGCGCCCCTGGCGTGTTCCCTGTCGCGATATAGGGCGGGGTCGAAGGGCAGCGCCCTCGCGGGGGCTCAGGGGCAGCGCCCCCGAAACCTCACATGGTTTTTTATTATTTTATAAAGGCACCAGGAGTTATTTTTCATTGACGAACATAAGAAAACCTTATTTTTGTAATTGACAAAAAAGCTTGATAAAAGCGGCTAAGGGTTAGGGTTTTGATATATTGTATTGTAGCATTTGTAACGGTATTGAGTTGCAGGGATTGCTGGTTGTAATTGGTTTGATTTATTGGATAATAATATTAGACTCTCTGTTTGGTGGATGTAGCCTGAGTTTGGGTGAACCATGTTAAAACTTGTCTCTCACTGTTATTAATTCTGTGTATTTCCATTTCTCTATTTAATCTTTATTTGCATTTAATTGATATCTTCTACCGGCTAACCGTAACAAGTGCTTTGGTATGGACTTGTATGTTGTCATTGATGGAGACAAGGCTCAGAGAACCTATCTCCATGACAGGAAGATATATTTCTAGAAGAGCATATTAGATTCCAGGTCTAGTTGACAGAAAATGGCTAAGTATGGAAAGTATGCAGAGTAGAAGACAATAAGCTGGACAGTATGCCTCCATAGATGATGATCTAGTAATGCGGTTCTCGTATGATGTTCTCAATTGATTGATAGTGTTATGCCTTGAAGATTATTTCCTAACTTCCTCTGGAAGTCATCTTGGAGAAATGTCTAAGTTTGGGTAAGCAAAGGTATAGCAAGAACAATGAATAGGGCATAATGTAGTGGTCTGTATTCCTCTGCAAATAAGTATTTTGTGATGCAATGTTGAGGTGTTGTAAACACTTATATGGAGTATCTTATTCCAGAGTTAGGAGATCTGAAGTACACCGGAAGGTTAACTACAAGCTACTAAGTATCGACATAGTGTTTGACAGAGTTTAACAGAGACAAAGTCTGAGTTCTGATGGTCTGCATTTCTCCGCAAGATGATATCATGCCTTGCGGTTCTAAGGGTAAGATTGGGAATATGTAAAGAGTCCTTGATATGATTTGGAAGGTGTTTAGGGATCCTAAGTAAAAGTTGTGAGTCAGCAGATGAAGTTATTAAGCATGCTCTTGAGGAACAGGCCGACTAGTGAGATAAGTCATTATGTGAAGAAAAGCTAATGTTTGAAGAATTTATGTATGCAATTGAATGATTAGAGCCAACCTATATGAACATGCTTGGGAGAAGATTTGGGTCCATGTGACATATAGTGCATTGGATTGAGCGACAAGGTACACCTTTCTATGTACACATTTCACTTCTTGAATGCCGACCTGATTATGGATTAAATTATGATGCAGATATATATAAGAGTGATGATCTTCAGTTGAGTGTGTGTGTGAAGTGTGCATGAGAAGTATGTATGTGTGATGTAAGTATGCAAATAGAAGAGCAGATTTAGAAGTAAAGTAACGATGAAGACTTGGGATTCATAATTCAGTTGCTAAATGACTGCACCCTAGCATAGTGGCAGATGCTGAAGCGGTATTTAGTTATCATGTGTGATTTGATTGTAATCAAGTTTTTGTCATTAAGGCAGTAAGCTGATAGTGAGCCTTCAGTAGGGTTTAACAACCCTCATTATAATCTTGCTAGGTTTAGGGTTGAGGCAGTGAGCCTACTAAATCTAGTTGTACTTCATGGTTGTAAGCCAGCATGTTCTAGGCTCGTGGAGTGACCAAGCCTAAACATCATTTCTATAAAAATTGCAATATATTTATGAGAGCTAATTCTCTCCATGGTTTTTCCCTCTTTGGGTTTTCCACGTAAAATCTTGGTGTTATGTATCATACTTTTGTGGATGTTGTTCAGTTGTATATTTTGCTTCTATTGGATTATTCTTTTGAAATGGTTAAAAGTAAAAGTACATGAAAAGATTTATAGAACACTGATTCACCCCCCTCTTAGTGTTCCTGACATTCAACAATTGGTATCAGATAAAGGTTCCTTGGAGAAAGTTTAACAGCTTAAGGAAGATTTGGGATGGTGTGATCATGGTAGTAAAAAGGTATGGAAATTATGAGAGATACAACTAACTAGAAGTAGCTCTTATGGATCTTGAAAATTCTGAAGCAGAGGTTAGAGATCTAAAGGAGAATCTGAAGCAAGTTGATGAATGCATCTTAAAGCTGAAGGAGCAAGTCAAGAAATTCAAAGATAGATACAAAGAAGTCAGTGACCAATTTATATCAACAAATGAAGCCCTAAATGATTTGGAAGCAGAAGTTACAGAAAGAAGAAAAGTAGGAGATGATCTAAACTTGATTGTGAAAAATATATCAGAAGATTGTGCAAAACTTGAAAAAGAAATTATACGTGTGAAAATAGATCTGGAAAAGGCTAGAAGTTTTGAAGAAAAATTTAGAATAAGTACTACAAAGCTTGACGAAATGATTGCTAGCTAGAGGAATGTTGATGACAAACATGGTTTAGGATTTGAGAAAGGAGAAAGTTCAAACTTTGGACAAATGAACACGGAGTCAAGGTAAAACAAAGGATATCAGCTCACAAATCAAAGAAGAAGACCTAGAAAACCTTTGGTCAAACAACCAAATGCTCAAAGGTACCCATCTTTCAATGGTTATTGTAATTCATGTAATAAGTTTGGTCATAGGGCTACTCAGTGTAGGAGCAGAACAAATCAAAAGATTCCATCATTCTCTGGTTAGTGCTTCAATTGCAAGAAAGTTGGTCACAGAGCAAATGAATGTAGAAATTAGGTCAGAAAAGGTTTCAACAATGGAAGGAATGAACAGTCATTCAAAGGAAAATACTTCACTTGTAATAGGATTGGTCATAGAGCTATTGTATGCAGAATTAAAGTAAATCAAAATTCTATTAGGTGCAATGCATGCTATAAAATAGGACAGAGATCAAATGAATGCAGAAGTTCGGTAAGAACTAATTTTCAAAATATCAGGAACAACCAATCATTCAATGGAAAGTATTTTGCATGCAATAGATTTGGTCACATGGCTAATCAATGCAGATCAAATTCAATCAATGGAAGGAATCAACTTCAAAGGAATGTGGTATGTTTCAATTGCAACAAATCTAGACATATTGCAAGGTTTTGCAGAAGCAAGAATGTGAAGAGAGATCGCTATTTTGAAGAAAGGAAAACAGAGAAGAAAAGTGAGAAGGGAAAAGAAAAGGTTGATTTGATTGAAACCAAGAAAGAAATAAACAAAGTATGGATCAAGAAAGAAGTAATTGAAGTCAGGGATCAATCCGTACCAGTATCCGATGCAAATTCTTCCTCCAGGAAGTAAGTTGAGAGCTCTAGCTCAGGGGGAGTAGTGTAGAAAATCCAAATTCCCCAGCCAGAAAGTGAGTGCCAGAATATGGCATGAAGGAGTGTGATGAAATTTGATGTGACACAACTCATAGAAGAGAAACTGGAAGAAAAGGGGTCAATGTGGCTTATTGCAAAGCAATTCTGATTGACTGTGTTCTATAGTAAAGGGTTTTGGTAGCTTTTTGAATATAAGCATTTAATGATGACTAGGTCAAGTTGTGCAGAGGATAAAAGGAACTTGTTTGGTTTCATAATCTCTTTGGACTCAGAGCTATCAAGTATTCAGAAAGATTGAAATAGACTTTGAGTAACAACCAAAAATTGAAGGGCCTAGAGAATTTCAGATTGAGGAAACCCTATTTTGATGAAAGAGGTATTTGCAACTTGAAACCATACTATGAAAATTAAATTGCTGTAAAAAATGTTTACTCCTCATGTAATCAAGATAGAAAAAATGTCTCACCCCAAGTTTAAGAAACAATTCTTCAAATTACCGAGAAACGATCCATTAGGGGCATTTTTAATTACTCCACATGGGGTCTTGCATATGGAAGATATCAGGACATACATTCATACCAGCTTAGAACAATATGATCATATGAAGTTAGGCAAACTATATTTGGACGAACTGACTACTACAAACATTGTGCTAAAAGATGATTACAAAGTTCTAGGAGAAAATAAATTTGACACCTAGTTGGACTTTCCCGCAATTCTAATTGATGCATGGGTCAAGCTTATTCTAAGTAGAATTCATGATGAATCTTTATGGCATGATGAACCGTATTTAATAACTAAAGAAGCCATTAAAGCAGTAACTGGTATGAGCTCCTTCAGAATGATTCTAGGCATAAAGAAAATGAAGAACAATGTGGTAATGCAGCTAATAGGAGCCAAACTTGAGAAGAATGGTCTTACAGTGAATAATATCAGGGATCCAGCTATCAGATTTGCATCAATGATTATCAGATACAAAATATACTTCTCCAACAAGGAAAATTCTGTGTTTGCATCAACTATATACACAACGTAGGACATGATAAAAAATAATACGGATTATGATCTTTGTGAATTGCTCTAGAATGAGCTTATGGAGAACTTGAAAAGGGCAAAAGAAACTAATCATCCTTTCAAATATGGAACATTGACTACATGTTTACTCTTTTACTTCCTATAAGAGCTACTTGGTCTAGGAAATGTTATCTGGCTCGATCACATTCCTATAGCTGCTCAAATACGAAATCATTTACAGAGTTTGGGTAATGTAGATATGCAAAATGAAATCATGTGGAAATGTTTCAGAGATTTTCAATAGAAAATGGTAAGAAGGTTCCGGATACCTAAAAAACTAGTGATAATGTATGAAAAGGACATTGTATTCATGGTGGATAAAGATAAATGCTTTATGGAAGTTGTGGAACCAAGAACTGTATGGGTCCCTGCACTAGGTTATGAAGTTGCAGAAGATGACTTAACTGAATTAGTTGATACACTACTAAGCAAACCTACTGATCCCAAAGAGGACAGATTCAAAACTTTCTCAGAATTATCTTCCAAAATGCTGATGGAACTTGAGCAGTTAGAAAGAACATCAAATGAACAATTAAGTAAGGTAGAAACCAAATCAGGAAGATCCGAGTTCACAAGGACTCTAGTAGAATGGGCATTAAACACTCCAGAAAGGAAAGATAAGAGATCTGAAGAGGAGAGACTAGCATCTAGTCCTAGAAAAAGAATAAGGATCTCATCCATTACAGAAGCCACAATTGAAGGAGAAAAGAAAAGAAAAGTCTCACTTTGTGAAGAAAAGGTGACAAGAGACATTGCTGCTTCAGCAAAAGAAGTGCTAGAAAAAGAGAAACAAGATTGGGATGAACCGGAATTACTACAGGACCAAATAAATCTAGACACAGTGTCTCTGGCATAGAAATTTAAGTGGGCTTCAATTGTTCAAGAAAAGGCTCAAGAAGATTTGTTGAAATCACTTACCAAGGATGGTAAACTGATTGATGAAGCATCTAGGATTTTGGAGAAGCTACTACCTACCCACAAGAGGGATTCATCCATGCCCCCAACAAATCATTTGAAGGGATTAATAAATTCAGTAAGTAATCAGTTTGAATCTTTTGAGAAATCTACAGAAACAAAAGTAAGGCATCAATTTGAAGGAAAAAGACTGGAAGAATTAAAGACAATGATAGCCAAGGATAAGATTTCATTAGATAATTCAATATCCAACACTCAAAGAGATGTGAAAGAAGCTAGAGATATGCACAAATTTTGTTTATCCTGGCCAAAAGCTACTCAAAAGATTGAAGAAAAGATCAAAGAGCTGGAACTGAAAATGATGGACATCTCTAACAAATTTGATCCGGCAATAGGATCAGTTAGAAATAAGGAAGCAAAAGTCATCTACATCCATAATGATCTAACTGACTTATTAAATTGAAAATATCAAATAAAAAGCAAAATGGGACAACTAGGGAGACTAGTCTGCCCTAAACTGGATTCAATGACAAATCTTACCGCAAAGGCTAGGGTAGCTGTACAAACAAGCACCTTCTGATCTAAATAAGGCAGAAGCTTTAGCTTTTCTCTACAGTGGAGACATTCAAATTTTGGATAATGCTCAGAAAGGTTGGAACGTTGAGTGGGCATAGATCAAGAACTTATTTAATGAAATTCTCAAATACATGTAATACAAAGAGGTAGATTGCACTTGCAAATTTGTGGCTGAGTACATCAATTTTTAGGATTTTGACAATTTTATTTTTGGGTTCTGGATCACACCTTTTGCCATTGATGTCAAAGGGGGAGAAGTAGATCAGTGAAAAATGGATAATCATATTAGGGGGAGTAGGAAAATAAAGTGTATATAGTAAGGGGGAGCAGTCAAGCATTTTTCACTAAGTGTTGCCATCAATGCCAAAGGGGGAGATTGTTGGCAAGAGACACTGCTCCAGTATGGACTTGTATGTTGTCATTGATGGCAACAACGCTCATAGAACCTATCTCCATGATAGGAAAAAATATTTCTGGAAGAGCATATTAGATTCTAGGTCCAGTTGACAAAAATGTTGGGAATTAAGGTGTCTCAACCTTGGTAATTGCTTGTATTATTTCATTGTATTTATTTATTTATTGCCTATTATTGTAATTAGGATGCAAATTCTTATTGTCATCTTGTGGAAGTTGGTACGGTGATGTGTCATCCTACCTGGAAGGTGACAAGATGTAAATTTGTCCTCACATGAGGAGATAGGCATCCCACTTAGTGGTAGGAATATTTTTCCATGTGTTGGCATTTTGGATAATGTGTAAGGGAATATTGACCGAAACGGTCATGACAGATTCCTATGACAAATCTATGACGCATAAGAGTCGTAAATGGAAGATTCTATGACAGGTGAAGACATGTGTTGTAAGGCATCTTGGAAGAAGGCATCTTTGGGCACCCCAAGGAGGGTTATGACATGTTGTAAAAGAATATGATATTTTTAGCCTATGTATGAGAGATTCTCTAACAGCTGTAAGTTTTGACAGCTATGACAGATTCTATGACAGTCATAACTGTCGTAAGAGTATCTGTCATTGCCCAACTTGGGAATAGGCGACCTCTTTGGGATGGGGTGATATGACAAGTGTCATGAATGTTCTATAGTGTTGGACAAGTGTCCCTAGGTGTGGATTTTGGGCCATGAGGCCATGTTGGACGCCCATCCCAAGATAGAGTCAATTTTGCCTTGTATCTTCTTTATAAACATGTGCTTTTGAGAGGAGATGTATTATGTGATTGACAAGTACTGTTATGTTGCCGGTTTGTCTCCAGATATGAGTGTCAAAGACTCCTGAGAGCTTGCATTGCAAGGGTATTGTAAACCATTTCAGTTTTGATAATACATTGTGTAGGTTTTAGAGTGTGGGGTTTTTCACCCGATAAGGGTTTTCCCCACGTATATCTTGTGTCTCTCTCTTCTGTCTCATTTCTGTGTGTATGTGTATTGTTGCAATATCTCCATTGTTGTGATTAAGATTCTATAATTGTAAGGATTAAAATGAATTTGCAATCTTCTCTCCTCTTTAGATTACTGTAGGAAGCGATTTCTATACACCTAGCTTCCTTTTAGTTGGTATCAAAGCCTTGCTAGTTTTGGTTCTAGCTGCTGGGTAGGGGTTTTTTGAGCTAATCTTAGGTTGAGTGGGAGTCTATACAGAGTACTCTATATCTTGTTGTAGGAAGGAGATGGCAGGCACATCTGGAAGAGTAGAGGTGGAGAAGTTCAATGGCACAAATTTTGAGTTGTGGAAACTCAAGATGAAAGATCTACTTGTTGATTGTGACCTATGGGAAACTATTGATGGAACAAAATCTATGACAATGTCACAAGCTGATTAGGACCTCAAAGATCAGAAGGCTAAGGGTCTCATAAGACTCTATCTAGTTGACTCTGTCCTATTAAATGTCCATGAGGAGAAGACTGTGAAAGATCTTTGGAAGAAGCTGGGAGATGTTTATCAGGCCAAGTCCTTGGTGAACAAGTTTTTTCTGAAAAAGAAGTTTTCTCTAAAGATGAAAGACGGAGGATTTGTTACGAACCATATGAATGCTTTCAACATGATTATTGCATAGTTGACATCCATGGGTGTGAAAATGGAGGAGGAGGATCGGTGTATGACCCTGCTTTGTTCTTTGCTAGATTCATGGGATCATCTTGTCATGGCCATCGAAAGCACTACAACCACCTTCAAGATGGAATATATGGTGTCTTCATTGTTATCTGAAGAAATGTGGAGAAAGAGAACTGAGTCGGCCAAAGAAGCTCTTGCGGTTCATGGAAAACCCAAAGAAAAAGGGAAAAAGAAGGACAAGAAAGATGAGAAGGGTAGATCCATATCCCGTGGGAGATCCAAATCTCTTGGAAAGTCCAAGGCTCTCTGTTGGAACTATGGCAAAACTAGGCATTTCTGAAAGAATGCAAAGAGGAAAAGAAAAAGAAGAAGAATGCCCTAGATTCAGATTCTGACAAGTCACAAGATGATGGTAATGCCTTAATCATAGCCTTGACCACCCATGCATCGGATAATGTGTGGTTGATAGATTCTGGTTCATCATTCCTAATGACCTCACATCAAAGCTGGTTCACAAAGTATGAAGAGTTTGATGGTGGAAGAGTGTACTTGGGTGATGATTCTCATCTAAAGATTGTTGGTCATGAAAGTCTCACTTTGATTCCTTGATGGATGAGTGAAGGGGATCACTAGGGTTATGCACATCCTAGGCTTGGTGGCATAGAACCTACTTTCTGTAAGTATTTTGAATGATGCAGGTGTGTATGTTGTCTTTTCGAAGGATGGATTCAAGATGACTAAAGGATCTATGGTGCTTGCAAAGGGTACTCAGAGAGATACTCTTTTTTAGCTGGAGGCATGCACTTCACAGTGCAATAGTTCTTTTGACTTGAAGAAAAGAGCTGCGATCACTTCATCCCCACCATCTGAACAAGCAGTGAAGAAATCTATTGTAACAAATTCTAATGGTAGTGCATCTTGTGTACCCAAGGGTGCTCATGCTATGGAAGTTAAGCTTCCTACTGAAAAGACTATGTTATGGCATTTGAGATATGGCCACATTGGTGAGAAGGGTCTTAGAACCCTAACAAAAAAAACTCATTGAGGGGTTAAATGATTGTAATCTCGAGTTCAACTTTTATGAACATTGTGTATATAGAAAGCAAAACCACGTTCAGTTTTACTCTAGTTCTCACAAGTCTTCTGGTGTATTGGATCTTATTCATTCTAATGTGTTTGGTCTTATTAGTGTTCCTTCAATTTCCAAATCTATATATTTTGTATCTTTCATAGATGATTACAGTAGAAGGACATGGATTTATTTTCTTAGAAGCAAGACTGAAGTCTTTAGTCAGTTCAAAGAGTTTAAAGCTTTTGTTGAGAATCAAACTAGTAAAAAGATTAAGTGTTTGAGAACTGATAATGGTGGTGAGTTTTGTTTAGCAGAGTTTGATAAGTTCTGTAAAGAGCAAGGGATTGAAAGACATAAGACAACTCCATACACCCCACAGCAAAATGGAGTTGCAGAGAGGATGAACATGACACTGATGGAGAAGGCTAGGAGTATGCTTAGTTGAGCAAACCTTGAACAAAAGTTTTGGGCTGAAGCTGTTGCCACTACTTGCTACCTAGTAAAAAGGTCTCCTACATCAGCTCTTATTGGTAAGACACCTATGGAGGTGTGGTTTGGTAAGAAGCCTTCAGTTAGACATCTTTGTATTTTTGGTTATGAGGCATATGCACATGTGCCTAGGGAGAAACAGTCTAAATTGGAGAACAAGGCTGCTAAGTGTATTTTCATTGGCTATGGTGTCAGTGTGAAAGGATACAAGCTTTGGGATTCTATGGCTGAAAAAGTGTTGTATAGTAGAAGTGTTATCTTCAGAGAGCTAACACCTTCTTCCATTGTTCTACAATTAGAATAGACAAAAAAGAAAGAGGATGTGGTTCAGTTTCATTCTACCCCTAAGAAGACTGAACCGATAGACCCTATGAGACTTGATGATGAGGAGAGCTATAGTAGCTCTAAAAGCTCAAAAGAAGAAGTAGAACATCAACCTTAGCCATTGAGAAGGTTTACATGAACAAGAAAGCAACCTAATAGGTTTGGTTATTTATTACTTGATTCTAGTTGTGCTTTTGCCTTACTTACTAACACTGGTGAGCCTAGAACTGTGATAGAGGCTATGGGCATGAAAGATGCAGGTTCTTGGAAGGAAGCCACAGAAGATGAGATGGCTTCTTTGGAGAAGAATAAAACATGGGACTTGGTGCCTTTTCCTGAAGGATGGAAACCTGTTGGATGCAAATGTGTGTTCAAGAAGAAATTCAGTGCAAATGGTAGTGTTAAAAAGTATAAGGTGAGACTGGTTGCGAAAGGGGTACTCGCAAGTGGAGAGAATTGATTATGGTGAAATTTTCTCTCCCGTTGCAAAGCTGACATCCATTCAGTTCTTGTTATCTCTTGCAGCTACTTATGACTTAGAGGTGTAGCAGATGGATGTGAAGACATCTTTCCTTCATGGTGATTTGGAGGAAGAGATTTACATGTCAGAGCCAGAGCATGAAAGGAAGCTAGGTGTGTGGAAATCACTTCCTACACTAATCTAATGAGGAGAGATGAGTGCAAATTTATTTTAATCTTTACAGTTACAGAATGTTTAACACAACAATAGAGATATTGTAGCAATACACAACACAAGAAAGAAGACAAAAGAGAGAGAGAGACAAAATATACATGGGAAAAACCCTTATGGGTGAAAAACCCCACACTCCAAAACACAGCTCAAATGTATTCTAGTAAACAATCAAGGTTACACTACAGTTTCAGAGCTAATGCTCTTACAAGAGTCTTCAACACTCATATCTAGAGACAATCTGGTAGCATAACAATACCTGTCAATCACATAATACATCTCCTCTCCAAGGCACCTTTTTATATAGAAGATACAAGGCAAAAATGAGTCCATCTTGAGATGGGCATCCAACATGGCCTCATGGCCCAAAACCCACTCCTATGGACATTTGTCCAACACTGTAGGATTTTTATGACACTTGTCATATCACCGCATCCCAAAGAAGTCACCCATTCCCAAGTTGGGCAATGACAAATACTCTTACGACTGTCATAGAATCTGTCATAACTATCATATCTTACAGCTGTAAGAGAATCTGTCATACATAGGCTAAAATAGCATATTCTCTTACAACATGTCATAACCCTCCTTGGGGCACCCAAAGATGCCTTCTTCCAAGATGCCTTATGACACATGTCTTTACCTATCATAGAATCTTCCATGTATGACTCTTACGCGTCATAAAATTGTCATAGGAATATGTCATAACCGTTTCGGTCAATATTCCCTTAGACACTATCCAAGATGCCAACACATGGCAAAATATTCCTACCACTAAGTGGGACACCTATCTCCTCATGTGAGGACAAATTTACATGTTGTCACCTTCCACGTAGGATGACACATCACCGTGCCAACTCCCACAAGATGACATTAAGGATTTGCATCCTAATTACAATAATAGGCAATAAATAAATAAATACAATGAAATAATACAAGGAATTACCAAGGTTGAGACACCTTAATTCCCAACATTCTCCCACTTGTCGAACACCTTGTAAGATCCAATGGAAATAACAGGATTTAACTGCTATAGGCTGAGAGACCCATAGACTCCGAACACCATCTAAACATCTCTATGCACACTGGTTCCGTCAATGCATCTACAACATTCTCCAAAGTGTCTACCTTCTCCAAATTCATCTTCCCATCCTCTACCATGTCTCATATGAAGTGAAACTGTACATCAATATGCTTTGTTCTAGCATGGAAAGTTGGATTCTTTGCTAGGAAAATCGTACTCTGACTATCACAACAAATCGTAATCTATCCTGCATCAACACCGATATCTGAACACAATCTCTTAAGCCAAATGGCTTCCTTACAAGCATGAGTTTCTACCATATACTCAGCTTCAGTCATGGACAAAGCAACCACAGGTTGTCACTTACTTATCCAACTAATTGCACCACCAAACATAGTGAACACATAAGCACTGGTGGATCTCCTGCTGTCAATGTCACCCACCCAATCAGAATCTACAAATCCATGAATACAAATAGAATGCAGAGGTTCTATAGAATTACCATGATAGCATATGGAATACTTAGAAGTACCTCTTAGATATCTAAACACTCTCTTAACTTCATCCCAATGTACCCGTCTAGGATTAGCAATAAATTGACTAAGGACTCCCACTGCTTGGGGAATGTCTGGTCTTGTGCAGACCATAGCATACATCAAACTACCAACATCACTAGCATAAGGTACTTTGCTCATGTGCTTTACCTCACTAGGAGATTTTGGACAATCATTAACAGACAACTTTGTCCCCACTGAAATAGGAACACACAATGGTCTACAATCTGCCATGCTGAACCTGGTCTTCACATACTTACTCTAGCTTAACCAAAGTTTTCTGTTTGCTCTATCTCTTTTGATTTCCATTCCTAGAATGTACCTGGCTGCCGCTAGATTTTTCATCTCAAACTATGCTGACAACTGAGACTTCAAATCAGAAATCATATTCTTACCATTCCCAATTAACAACATATCGTCAACATACAATGCAATAATGAGAATGTGATCATTGTCAAATTTGTAATACACACAATGATCTAATTTTGATCTCAAAAATCCAATTGACAACACAAAGGCATCAAACTTCAAGTACCACATCCTAGGAGACTGCTTCAAACCATACAAAGACCTTTTCAACTTGCAAACCAAGTTTTGTTTACCTTTCTCCATGTAATGCTCTGGCTGTGACATGTAAATCTTTTCCTCCAAATCACCATGAAGGAAAGATGTCTTCACATCCATCTGCTCCACCTCTAAGTCATAAGCTACTGCAAGAGATAACATGAACGAAATAGATGTCATCTTTGCAACGAGAGAGAAAATTTCAGCTTTGCATCCAATAGGTTTCCGTCCTTCAAGCAAAGGCACCAAGTCCCATGTTTTATTCTTTTCCAAAGAAGCCATCTCATCTTCCATGGCTCCTTCTAGGAACCTGCATCTTTCATGCCCATAGCCTCTGTCATAGTTCTAGGCTCATCAGTGTTAGTAAGCAAGGTAAAAGAACAACTAGAATCAAGCAATGAATAACCAAACCTATCAGGTTGCTTCCTTGTTCGTGTAGACTTCCTTAATGGATGAGGTTGATGTTCTGCTTCTTCTTCTGAGCTTTCAAAGCTGCTAGAGCTCTCCTCATCATTAGGTCTCATAGGGTTTGTTAGTTTAGTCATCTTAGGGGTAGAAGGAAACTGAACCACATCCTCTTTTTTTCCATTTCTTCTGGTTATAGAACAACAGAAGAAGGTGTTAGCTCTTTGAAGATAACACTTCTTCTATACAACACTTTTTTAGCCATAGGATCAGAAAGCTTGTATCCTTTCGCACCGACACCATAGCCAATGAAAATACACTTAACAGCCTTGTTCTCCAATTTAGACCGTTTCTCCCTAGGCACATGTGCATATGCCTCACAACCAAAAACATGAAGATGTCTAACTGAAGGCTTCTTACCAGACCACACCTCCATAGGTGTTTTACCAACAAGAGATGATGTAGGAGATCTATTTACTAGGTAGCAAGCAGTGGCTATAGCTTTAACCCAAAACTTTTGTTCAAGGCTTGCTCCACTAAGCATACTCCTAGCCCTCTCCATTAGTGTCCTGTTCATCCTCTCTGCAACTCCATTTTGTTGCGGGGTGTAAGGAGTTGTCTTATGTCTTTCAATCCCTTGCTCGTTATAGAACTTATTGAACTCTAGTGAACAAAACTCACCACCATTATCAGTTCTCAAACACTTAATCTTTTTATTAGTCTAATTCTCAACAAAAGATTTAAACTCTTTGAACCAACTAAAGACTCTAGTCTTGCTTCTGAGAAAATAAATCCACGTCCTTCTACTGTAATCATCTATAAAAGATACAAAATATACATATTTGGAGATTGAAGGAACACTAACATGACCAAACACATTAGAATGAATAAGATCCAATACACTAGAAGACTTATGAGAACTAGAGTAAAACTGAACATGGTTTTGCTTTCCATCTATATAATGTTTGTAAAAGTCAAACTTGAGATTACAATCATTTAACCCCTTAACAAGGTTTTTATTTTTCAGGGTTCTAAGACCCTTCTCACCAATGTGGCCATATCTCATATGCCATAACATTGTCTTTTCAGCAAGAAGTTTAACTTCCAAAGCATGTACACAAACATCAGAAAGTGTTACAACAGATTTTTTCACTGCTTGTTCAGATGGTGGGGATGAAGTGACTACAACTCTTTTCTTCGAGTCAGAATAACTATTGCACTATGAAGTGCATGCCTCTATCTGAAATAGAGTACCTCTCTGAGGACCCTTTGTAAGCACCATAGATCCTCTAGTCATCTTGCATCCATCCTTTGAAAAGACAACCTGCACACCTGCATCATTCAACATACTTATAGAAAGCAGGTTCCATGCCAAGCCTGGGATGTGCATAACCCCAGTGATCCCCTTCCCTAGTCCATCAGGGAATCAGATTGAGACTCTTCCATGACCAACAATCTTCATATGAGAATCATCATCTAGGTACACTCTTCCACCATCAAACTCTTCATACTTCATGAACTAGCTTCAATGCGAGGTCATGTGGAATGATGCACCAAAATCAATCAACCACACATCATCAGATGAATGGGTGGCTAGGGCTATGATGAAGGTATCACCATCATCTTGTGACTTGTTAGAATATGAATTTGGGACATTCTTCTTCTTCTTTTTCTTTTCCTCCTTGCATTCCTTTTGGAAATGCCTAGTTTTGCCACAGTTCCAACAAAGAGCCTTGGACTTTCTAGGAGATTTGGATCTCCCACAGGATTTGGATCTGCCCTTCTCAACTTTCTTGTCCTTCTTTTTCCCTTTCTCCTTGGGTCTTCCATGAACCGCAAGAGCCTCTTTAGCTACCTTAGAAGACTTTCTTTGCATCTCTTCAGATAACAGTGAAGATACCACTTCATCCATTGTGAAAGTGGATGTGGTGCTCCTAATTGTCATAACAAGATGATCCCACAAGTCTGGCAAAGAACAAAGCAAGGTCATGCAATGATCCTCCTCCTCCATCTTCACACCAATGGATGTCAATTGTGCAATTAACATGTTGAAGGAATTCAGCTGATTTGCAACAGATCCTCCATCCTCCATCCCTTGAGAGTACAACTTCTTTCTTAGAAAAAGTTTGTTCACTAGGGATTTGGCCTGATAAACATCTCCCAACTTTTTCTAAATATCTTTTGTGGTCTTCTCCTCATGGACATTCAACAAGACAGAATCAGCTAGACTGAGTCTTATGAGACCCTTAGCTTTCTGATCTTTAAGATCCTAATCAGCTTGTGCCATTGCAACTAGTTTTACACTGGATACGGTTTCCCATAGGGCACAATCAACAAGCATGTCTTCCATCTTAAGTTTCCATAACTCAAAATTAGTGCCATTGAATTTCTCCACCTCTGATCTTCCAGATGTACCTGTCATCTCTTTCCTATAACAAGATTACATAATAATCTACACAAAGCTCCCACTCAACCTAAGATTAGCTCAAAAAACCCCTATCCAACAACTAGGACCAAAGGTGATCAAGCTCTGATACCAACTGAAAGGAAGCTAGGTGTGTAGAAATTGCTTCCTACACTAATCTAATGAGGAGAGATGAGTGCAAATTTATTTTAATCTTTACAATTATAGAATGTTTAACACAACAATAGAGATATTGTAGTAATACATAACATAAGAAAGAAGACAGAAGAGAGAGAGAGAGACAAGATATATGTGGGGAAAACCCTTACGGGTGAAAAACCCCACACTCCAAAACATAGCTCAAATGTATTTCAGTAAATAATCAAGGTTAAAATACAGTTTTAGAGCCAATGCTCTTGCAGGAGTCTTTGACACTCATATCTGGAGACAATCTAGTAGTATAACAGTACTTGTCAATCACATAATATATCTCCTCTCCAAAGCACCTGTTTATATAGAAGATACAAGGCAAAAATGAGTCCATCTTGAGATGGGCGTCCAACATGGCCTCATGGCCCAAAACCCATGCCTATGGACACTTGTCCAACATTGTAGGATGTTTATGACACTTTTCATATCACCCCATCCCAAAGAAGTCGTCCATTCCCAAGTTGGGCAATGACAGATACTCTTACGACTGTCATAGAATCTGTCATACTGTCATATCTTACAGCTATAAGAGAATCTATCATACATAGGCTAAAAATAGCATATTCTCTTACAACATGTCATAACCTTCCTTGGGGCACCCAAAGATGCCTTCTTTCGAGATGCCTTGTGACACATGTCTTCACCTGTCATAGAATCTTCCTGGTGCAGGAGCACCTTGGCAAATTAATATTGCCTTGGAAAAATCTTTGAGTTTAATTAAATTTGTATACTTCCACATTGTAATGAGGTTTATCAAGTCATTTTTATGTGTTTAGGTCATTAGGAGTTTCAAAAATGTAAAATATTGCAAACCATGTAAAGGTTGTCAATGTAAAATTGGAAAAAAGATGCAAAGTTGGAAGGTGAAGAGTCATTTGGCTCTTAGTTTGCTCCAAATCAGTTATGAACTGAAGAGACATTTTTAATGCCTTTAAAAGGCCTTGTAACCATGAAGAATTCGTGGGTGGTTGAAGATTTGAGCATGGAATGAGAAAAAATAATGTTTTCCTGTATTTTCCTTCATAAATTTGCTGTCTTTTGCTATTGTACGGCCCTATATGGAATTGAATGGATGTCTAATGGATTGAAAATGTTATATCCTTCAACCACCTTCCATTTTCTTCTTGTCCCATGCATTTTTATTTAGTTTTATGAAAGATATGAGTGTTTTATGGACTGTAATTTTCTGATTTTTCCTGCAACAGTCCCATTGCAGCGTTTGGTATGGTTTTGTATGGATATATATAGGAGCAAACCATATATGGTTGGAAATATTATTGAGTCTACTTTCCATTTCTTTTTGTTGCATCAAATTTTATTAATATTTGAATAAGTTATGACATTTTTGGTGAGGGCAGGTGTGAATGCTGCCTAGGGTTTGTAGTTTTGGGAAAAGAGTCATAACTTTCTCTCCTACCATTGGATCTTCATGAAAATTGGATGAAAAGTCTATATTAATGTTCTCTTCAATTTGACCAAAGCAATTAGATTATTTCTTTTTATTTGTTAATGTTATTTAGGATAGTTTTGGTCCTCCTACCTCTGCATCACTTCCATTTGCGACTCTTACACGTCATAGAATTGTCATAGGAATATGTCATAACTGTTTCGATAAATATTCCCTTACACACTGTCCAAGATGCTGACACATGGAAAAATATTCCTACCACTAAGTGGGATGCCTATCTCCTCATGTGAGGACAAATTTACATGTTGTCACCTTCCACGTAGGATGACACATCACCGTGCCAACTCCCACAAGATGACATTAAGGATTTGCATCCTAATTACAATAATAGGCAATAAATAAATAAATACAATGAAATAATATAAGGAATTACCAAGGTTGAGACACCTTAATTCCCAACAAAGCATTACATAGAGAAAGGTAAAGAAATTTTGGTTTGCAAGTTGAAGAAGTCTTTGTATGGTTTGAAGCAGTCTCCTAGGATGTGGTATATGAAATTTGATACCTTTGTGTTGTTGATTAGATTTCTGAGATCAAAATCAGATCATTGTGTTTATTACAAATTTGACAATGATTGCATTCTCATTATTGCATTGTATGTTGATGATATGCTATTGATAGGGAATGGTAAGAATATGATTTTTGATTTGAAGTCTCAGTTGTCAGCATAGTTTGAGATGAAAAATATAGGGGCAGCCAGGTACATTCTGGGAATGGAAATTAGAAGAGATAGAGCTAATAGAAAACTTTGGTTAAGCCAGAGTAAGTATGTGAAGACTGTGTTGGATAGGTTCAGCATGGCAGATTGTAGACCATTGTGTGTTCCTGTTTCTTTGGGGACAAAGTTGTCTGTTAACGATTGTCCAAAATCTCCTAGTGAGGTGGAGGACATGAGCAGAGTACCTTATGGTAGTTTGATGTATGCTATGGTCTGCACAAGACCAGACATTTCCCAAGCAGTGGGAGTCCTTAGTCGATTTATGGCTAATCTTGGACGAGTACATTGGGATGCAGTTAAGTGAGTGTTCAGATATTTGATGGGTACTTCCGTGTATTCCATATGCTATCATGGTAATGCTACAGGACCTCCACATTTAGTTTGTACTCATGGATTCATGGATTCTGATTGGGCAAGTGACATTGATAGCAGGAGATCCACCAATGCCTATGTGTTCACTATGTTCGGTGGTGCAATCAGTTGGATGAGTAAGCGACAACCTGTGGTTGCTTTGTCCATGACAGAAGCTGAGTATATGGCAGAAAATCATTCTTGTAAGGAAGCCATTTGGATTAAGAGATTGTGTTCAGATATTGGTGTTGATGCATGACAGATTACAATTTGTTGTGACAGTCAGAGTGTGATTTGCCTAGCAAAGAATCCAAATTTCCATGCCAGAACAAAGCATATTGATGTACAGTTTCACTTCATGCAAGACATGGTAGAGGATGAGAAGGTGAATTTGGAGAAGGTAGACACTTTGAAGAATGTTGTAGATGCATTGACAAAACTAGTGGGCATAGAGAAGTTTAGATGGTGTTCGGAGTCTATGGGCCTCTCGGCCTATAGCAGTTAAATCCTGTTATTTCCATTGGCTCTTACAAGGTGTTCGACAAGTGGGAGAATGTTAGGGATTAAGGTGTATCAACCTTGGTAATTCCTTGTATTATTTCATTGTATTTATTTATTAATTGCCTATTATTGTAATTAGGATGGAAATCCTTATTGTCATCTTGTGGGAGTTGGCACAGTGATGTGTCATCCTATGTGGAAGGTGACAACATGTAAATTTGTCCTCACATGAGGAGATAGGCATCCCACTTAGTGGTAGGAATATTTTTCCATGTGTCAGCATCTTGGATAGTGTGTGTATAGGAATATTGACGGAAACGATCATGACAGATTCCTATGACAAATCTATGATGTGTAAGAGTCGTAAATGGAAGATTCTATGACATGTGAAGACATGTGTCGCAAGGTATCTTGGAAGAATGCATCTTTGGGTACCCCAAGGAGGGTTATGACATGTTGTAAGATAATATGTTATTTTTAGCCTGTGTATGACAAATTCTCTTATTACTATAAGTTATGACAGCTATGATGGATTCTATGACAGTCATAAGTGTCGTAAGAGTATCTGTCATTGCCCAACTTGGGAATAGGCAACCTCTTTGGGATGGGATGATATGACAAGTGTCATGAACATTCTATAGTGTTGGACAAGTGTTGCCAGGCATGGATTTTGGGCCATGAGGCCATGTTGGACGCCCATCCCAGGATAGAGTCAATTTTGCCTTGTATCTTCTTTATAAATAGGTGCTTTTGAGAGATGTATTATGTGATTGACAGGTATTGTTATGCTACCAATTTGTCTCTAGATATGACTGTCAAAGACTCCTAAGAGCTTGCATTGCAAGTGTATTGTAAACCATTTCAATTTTGATAACACATTGTGCAGGTTTTGGAGTGTGGGGTTTTTCACCCGACAAGGGTTTTCCCCACATATATCTTGTGTTTCTCTCTTTTGTCTCATTTATGTGTGTATGTGTATTGCTGCAATATCTCCATTGTTGTGATCAAAATTTTGTAATTTTAAGGAATAAAATGAGTTTGCATTCTTCTCTCCTCTTTAGATTAGTGTAGGAAGCGATTTTCGCACACCTAGCTTCCTTTCAAGAAAATGGCTATGTATGGAAAGTATGCAGAGTAGAAGAGAGTAATCTGGACAATATGCCTTCACAGATGATGATCCCATAATGTGGTTCATGTATGATGTTCTCAATTTATTGACAGTGTTATGCCTCAAATATTATGTCCTGACTTCCTGTGGTAGTCATCTTGGAGAAATGTCAGTCTGGGTAAGCAAAGGTATAGCAGGAACAGTGAACAAGGCATAATGTAGTAGTCCGCATTCCTCTGCAGATAAGTATTTTGTGGTGTGATGTTGAGGTGTTGTAAACACTTATATGGATTATCTTATTCCAGAGTTAGGAGATCTGAAGTACACCGGAAGGTTAGTTACAGGCTACTAAGTATCGACATAGTGTTTGATAGAGTTTAATAGAGACAAAGTCTGAGCTCTGATGGTCTGCATTTCTCTGCAAGATGATATCATGCCTTGTGGTTCTAAGGGTAAGATTGGGAATATGTAAAGAGTCCTTAATATGATTTGGAAGGTGTTTAGGGATCCTCAGTAAACATTGTAAGTAAGCAGATGAAGTTGTTAAGCATGCTCTTGAGGAACATGCCGACTGGTGAGATAAGTCATTATGCAGAGAAGAGCTAATGTTTCGAGGATTTATGTAAGCAATTGAATGATTAGAGCCAACCTATATGAACATGCTTGGGAGAATATTTGGGTCTGTGTGACATATAGTGCATTGGATTGAGTGACAAGGTACACCTATCTATGTACACATTTCACTTCTTGAATGCCAACCTGATTATGGATTAAATCATGATGCAGATATATATATATATATATATATATATATATATATATATATATAAGAGCGATGATCTTTGGTTGAGTGTGTACGTGAAGTGTGCATGAGAAGTATGTATGTGTGATGTGAGCATGCGAATAAAAGAGTAGAGTTAGAAGTGAAGCAGTGATGAAGACTTGGGTTTCAGAATTCAGTCGCTAAATAACTGCACCCTGGCATAGTGGAAGATGTTGAAGTAGTATTCAATTATCATGTGTGATCTGATTGGAAGATAGTTTTTGTCATCAAGGCAGTAATCTAGTAGTGAGCCTTTAGTAAAGTTTAACAGCCCTTAGGGTTTAACAATGCTCATTGTAATTTTTCTAGGTTTAGGGTTGAGGCAGTGAGCCTGCTAAATCTAGTTGTACTTCATGGCTATACGCCATCATGTTCTAGGCCTGTGGAGTGACCAATCCTGAACATCATTTTTGTAAAGATTGCAATATATTTATGAGAGCTAATCCTTTCTGTGGTTTTTCCCTCTTTGGGTTTTCCACATAAAATCTTGGTGTTATGTGTCATACTTTTGTGGATGTTGTTCAGTTGTATATTTTGCTTTTTTTGGATTATTCTTTTGAAATGGTTAAAAGTAAAAGTACATAAAAATATTTATAGAACATTGATTCACCCCCCTCTTAGTGTTCCTAACATTTAACACATCACATATTCAAAACACACCTTATGACTCCATGCAAACATGCATCATACCTTTCAACATATAAAACACCTTATACCTCCTTTTGATCTCCATCTCCATGCAGATTAAGGCATCAAGCCTTACCTTCACATTATTGTTGGATTTAGGGCATACAACTGAGAGGGGGGGGGTGAATCAGTTGTATAGAACTTGTTCTCTTTCAAACACTTAATTCTCTGTTGTTAGTTAGCAGCATATCAAATAATCATTCATGGAAGCACAATACATAAACACAAGAGCAGATAAGCATCAACACATTGAACACCAAGATTTTGACGTGGAAAACCCGGTTAAGGGAAAAACCACGGGGTGATTAACCCAAGAATTATTCTCTGTTAGAAGAATAAGGAAAAATGAATGGCACATGCCAATAAGGGCTCACTGCCCGAGCACACTGCTCACAAAGAGGCCCACTGCCTACAAGGAGACACACTGTCTACAAAGTGATGAAAATCACAGTCTTGAACTGGAGAACGACATCTCTACTATGTCCAGATCAGTTCCAATTAAGCCCATCAATCTCTGCTCTGCCTTTCGCACCTTTCTTCGCTATATCCTGCTCATCCACATACCACTACTTGAAATGAATTCACAAATCACTATTTATACAAGACATCGACTTAGGAACAAGCATCTAAGTCGGCAAACAACCATAGGAGTATCCGCAAGATGAATAACACATCCGGTCGGCTATCACAAGAACATTCGCAGGATGAACAACTCATCCGGTCGGCTAAACAGAGCAATAACTTCATCCGGAAGAATAACTTCAATTCCGGGCTCTACCATCAATGCGGACCAACAACACAACCTAAACATGATTCAAGAACCTTTACAAGTCTGTCTGAATGTCCGGATACATCCGCACTTCCTCTACTTACTGGGATCTCTTGTCTTCCTCATCCGGAACTTCAAGAACACAGTCTGTCGCCACTGTCATAATGCAAGAGGTACTTCCGGACCTCCAAATCATACACAAACCAGGATGACACATCACAAGGACATCCCAAACACTCCGTCCAATCCGCAGATTAGGATGATACAATTCCGGACCTCACCGGACCTTTTTGTGATCCTCTGTCACCTCCGGATACTTGCCGGACCCGGTTCTATACCGGCAGCCATAACTCCTTCAGATCTTCATGCGGACCTCTGAAATCTTAACTGTAGCATCTCAAGACTCATATCTACTAACCCTTTAATCCGCATCCTCCGGTTCTCATCCTATACAGTATATTTACCTTCTTCTCATCACTGTTCTTCACTGTTCCTGACTGAGGCTAATTTTCTCAATATCCTCAGCACAAAGCTCATCAAATCCTTCTTGTCAATGCAGTATGAGTATGTTGACATCAATGACAACAATGGCTCACCTCATACTTGCAACAATCTCCCCCTTTGTCATTGATGGCAACATATGATGTGAAAAACCATCAAGACAAGAACTTCTCTTTTCTGTCACAGCTCCCCCTATCAACAACAACTTTTCACATGTCTTCCTTTGCTGCTCCCCCTTTGATCATCAACCACTTGTTTTTCACATGTCTTCTCTCCCCCTTTGACATCAATGGCAAAGGGCTCATACTTGCAACTCTCATGCATCAGAATAATACCAGCTGCTCCCCCTTAGTTGCAGCTCCCCATTAGTCCGGATCACAAGATATGACTGTGATAGCCACCGGACTGATGCACATCAGTGCATCTTAGCTCATCACCGGAGGGGCCATGACCCCTAACTTCTCGCGGAGATATTCAAAAGAGTCCTTGGGAAGAGGTTTTGTAAAGATATCTGCAATCTGATCCTTGGAGGGAACATACTCCAATCTGACTTCTTCCTTGTTTACTTGTTCTCTTAAAAAGTGAAATTTGATAGATATGTGCTTAGTCTTGGAATGCAATACCGGATTCTTGGAAATATTAATTGCACTTGAATTATCACAGAAAATTGTGATAGGCTCCTCATATTCAACTTTGATGTCTCTTAGCATCTGCTTCATCCATAAGATTTGAGTACAACTACCTGCTGCTGCAATGTATTCTGCTTCTGTTGTAGACAGAGATATTGCATCTTGTTTCTTGCTTAGCCAAGAAACCAATCTCTTCCCCAAAAAGAATGCTCCTCCACTAGTGCTCTTCCGGTCATCCACATCTCCTGCCCAATCTGCATCTGTGTAAGCATGAAGAGAGAAATCCGGATCTCTAGGATACCATAGACCATACTCAACTGTCCCTTTCAAGTATCTAAAAATTCTTTTGATGGCCATAACATGAGATTCTCTAGGATCAGCCTGGAATCTTGCCACAAGACCAACAGCTTGCATTATATCTGGTCTAGTTTGAGTGAGATACAACAATCCACCAATCATTGATCTATACTTTGTCTGATCTGCCTTTGGAGAATCATCATCTTTGCTTAACTTACATCCGGTTGCCATAGGAGTGTTCATAGGCTTTGAGTCTTCCATACCAAATTTTTTTAACAATTCTTTCACATATTTGGTCTGAGAGATGAAGATCCCTTCTTTTGTTTGAGTAATTTGCAGACCCAAGAAGAAATTCATTTCACCAAGCATAGACATTTCAAACTCACTTTTCATCTGATTTGCAAAAGTTTTACACATACTATCTCTTCCTCCAAAAATGATATCATCCACAAACACTTCAACAATCAGAATGTTTTCATGATCAATTTTGAAATATAAGTTGCTGTCAGCAGTACCTTTGTTGAATCCAATCTGCACAAGATGCTTATCCAACCTTTCATACCATGCTCTTGGGGCTTGCTTCAATCCATACAAAGCTTTCTTCAACTTGCAGACCATATCATTATTATCAGACAATTGAAATCCATCCGGTTGTTCAATGTAGACTTCTTCTTCCAGATCACCATTTAGGAAGGCAGACTTGACATCCATCTGATATACCTTGAAATCTTTGAAGGCAGCAAATGCAAGAAGTAATCTGACTGCTTCAATTCTTGCTACCGGAGCAAAAGTCTCTTCAAAGTCAATTCCTTCTATTTGAGAGTAGCCTTTGCAGACCAATCTAGCTTTGTTTCTGATTACTTCACCAGCTTCATTTAGTTTGTTCCGGAAGACCCACTTGGTTCCAATTACATTCCTGTCTCTAGGTCTGGGAACAAGATCCCAAGTATGATTTTTCTCAATTTGCATCAGTTCATCTTCCATCGCTTTGGTCCAATTTTCATCATTGCAGGCTTCATTCATTGTTTTAGGTTCAATCTTTGAAATCAGACAACATTCATTCTGATCTTGAGCAATATTCCTTCTAGTTTGTACACCTTTGCTTCTGTCACCTATGATCTGATCTTCAGAGTGATTCAGTTTTACATACCTTGGAATTTTGGGAGTATCCAGTACTGCTGTTTCTTGATCAGGCTCATTCAAACCTAACTCTTCTTCTTGATTTACCGGATCAGGCTGACTCTGTTTCACCGGAAAGGATTGAGTTCCTTGAACACTATCTTGGTCATCTTCATCAAATTCATAAAATCTTGAAGGCTTCTCAATTCCTTCATCAACCTTTACATTGGTACTTTCTATCATTTTCCTCAATCTCTTATTGTAACACCGGTATGCTTTGCTTTGAGTGGAGTAGCCCAAGAAAATTCCTTCATCACTTCTAGCATCAAACTTTCCTAGATCTTCATCTCTTTTAATATAACACTTGCTACCAAATACCCTGAAATATTTCACAGTAGGAGTGATGCCAAACCAAAGTTCATAGGGGGTCTTACTGGTGTTGTTTCTGATTTGAACTCGATTGAGAGTGTAGACTGCAGTGCTGATAGCTTCTTTCCAAAACATTTGAGGAACATTTGCTTCCAACATCATTGTCCTAGCAGCTTCTTGGATGGTCCGATTCTTTCTCTCAACTACTCCATTCTGCTGTGGAGTCTTAGGAGCAGACAACTGTCTCCTTATACCCTGTTTCTCACAAAAGTCAATGAATTCACCAGATGTAAATTCACCACCTCTATCAGACCTTAGACACTTTAGTTTCAATCCGGTTTGATTCTCCACCATAGCTTTGAAGATTTTGAACTTCTCAAAAGCTTCTGATTTTTCTTTTAGAAAGGTAACCCACATCATCCGGGAATGATCATCAATTAACAACATGAAATATCTATCACCTTGCAGACTCTTGATTCTTGTCGGACCACATAGATCAGTATGTACTAATTCCAACAATCCGGTAGAAGACTGATCTTTGCTTTTAAAAGAGACTCTGCTTTGTTTGCCTAACTGACATTCTTTACACACACTGTTTGTAGGTTTTATCAACTTTGGAAGATCTCTCACAGCCTGAGTATTGCTTATTTTGATGATGTTATCAAAATTTACATGACACATTCTTCTATGCCATAACCAACTCTGATCAATTTGAACAAACAAACAACTTTTATTTGAACCAACCAGATGAAAGATGTTACCTCTTGTCTGAGTACCGGATGCAATTTCAGTTCCGGAGCTTGTAAAGATTCTGCATTTTCCATTCTTGAACCGGAGATCATAGCCTTTGTCCACTAACTGACCAACACTGAGAAGATTGTGCTTCAATCCTTCAACATATAGTACATTACCTGTTTTGCTCTTACCATCAAAGGAAATAGTTCCCCTACCTCTGATTCTGCCAGCAGAATTGTCACCAAACTTTACCATTCCTCCTTCATATCTTTCCAAGTCTAAGAACTTATTCTTGTCACCAGTCATATGGTGAGAGCATCCACTGTCAATAACCCAATCATCCTTTTCTTCCACTTGAGCAGCCAAGGCTTTTTCAACAACTTTGTGATTGACAGATTCAGAGAGCAAGGAATCTTCTTCCTTGATGGCTATAAACACCCACTCATTTCCGGATTTGCTTCCTGGATCTGATTCATCATCTGTTACTCCTTCATTGTCATCTTCTTCATGAACATAATAGCAATTCTTTTGAAACCTTTGTCTGTGAGTATTAGATCTTGCAGATCTCTCCGGACATCTTGAGGCAAAATGACCAATCTTATTGCAGTTAAAACACTTAAAGGGTAGTTTTCCTTCATACTTACCGGATCCTCTTGGCAGTCTCTTTGCAATGAGGGCTTCAAGTTGAGCTGTTTCTGCTTCTTCTTCTTCCATGTCTCTTCTTGCTTGATCATACCATGACATTTTCCTTGATGAGTTTTCACCCGGATCAAATCTCTGTTTGCCTTTCACATAGGCACTGGCTTTAAAAGCAGACTCAGTCTTGGGTGGATCATCTCCAAACTCGGTCATTTCAAATGCAGCTAGTTTGCCAGCCAATTGTTCTCTTGTGACAGTTGTGTGGGCTCTGAATTCATCAATGGCAGCAACTTTGATTTTGTAGGCAGCAGGAAGGGATCTTAGGATTTTGCAGACAATCTCATTTTCATCTAGAGTTCCACCAGCATTTCTGATTCCACATACTAGCTCATTTACTCTTGGCATAAAGGTAGTAATGTTTTCATCATCTCTCATTTTCAATCTTTCAAATTTCCCTTTCAGACTTTGCAACCTTGCACTTTTGACAAACTCATCTCCTTCATACAGAAGTTCTAGTTTAGTTAGGATCTCATATGCAGTTGGTAGGTCAATGACATTCGAGAGATCTGAGTCATTCAATGCGCTTAGAAGAGCTTCCTTGGTCCGCAGATTGTTTTCAGCTTCTGTGGTTTCATCAGGAGTTGTCGGACCACCTTGTGGGGGTATATATGGTTTTGAAATCATAGCCAAGTATGCTTTTCCCATACATTCCAAATGACACTTCATGCGACCTTTCCAGAGAGTGAAGTTGGTTCCATCGAACTTCGGACTATCCTTCTTGTATGACGACATCCTGGATCACCTCAAGCGGTTAAGCTCCTATCAGAGGAACTCAGCTCTGATACCAATTGTTGGATTTAGGGCATACAACTGAGAGGGGGGGTGAATCAGTTGTATAGAACTTGTTCTCTTTCAAACACTTAATTCTCTGTTGTTAGTTAGCAGCATATCAAATAATCATTCATGGAAGCACAATACATAAACACAAGAGCAGATAAGCATCAACACATTGAACACCAAGATTTTGACGTGGAAAACCCGGTTAAGGGAAAAACCACGGGGTGATTAACCCAAGAATTATTCTCTGTTAGAAGAATAAGGAAAAATGAATGGCACATGCCAATAAGGGCTCACTGCCCGAGCACACTGCTCACAAAGAGGCCCACTGCCTACAAGGAGACACACTGTCTACAAAGTGATGAAAATCACAGTCTTGAACTGGAGAACGACATCTCTACTATGTCCGGATCAGTTCCAATTAAGCCCATCAATCTCTGCTCTGCCTTTCGCACCTTTCTTCGCTATATCCTGCTCATCCACATACCACTACTTGAAATGAATTCACAAATCACTATTTATACAAGACATCGACTTAGGAACAAGCATCTAAGTTGGCAAACAACCATAGGAGTATCCGCAAGATGAATAACACATCCGGTCGGCTATCACAAGAACATTCGCAGGATGAACAACTCATCCGGTCGGCTAAACAGAGCAATAACTTCATCCGGAAGAATAACTTCAATTCCGGGCTCTACCATCAATGCGGACCAACAACACAACCTAAACATGATTCAAGAACCTTTACAAGTCTGTCTGAATGTCCGGATACATCCGCACTTCCTCTACTTACTGGGATCTCTTGTCTTCCTCATCCGGAACTTCAAGAACACAGTCTGTCGCCACTGTCATAATGCAAGAGGTACTTCCGGACCTCCAAATCATACACAAACCAGGATGACACATCACAAGGACATCCCAAACACTCCGTCCAATCCGCAGATTAGGATGATACAATTCCGGACCTCACCGGACCTTTTTGTGATCCTCTGTCACCTCCGGATACTTGCCGGACCCGGTTCTATACCGGCAGCCATAACTCCTTCAGATCTTCATGCGGACCTCTGAAATCTTAACTGTAGCATCTCAAGACTCATATCTACTAACCCTTTAATCCGCATCCTCCGGTTCTCATCCTATACAGTATATTTACCTTCTTCTCATCACTGTTCTTCACTGTTCCTGACTGAGGCTAATTTTCTCAATATCCTCAGCACAAAGCTCATCAAATCCTTCTTGTCAATGCAGTATGAGTATGTTGACATCAATGACAACAATGGCTCACCTCATACTTGCAACAATTATTGTTTATGTTTTGACTTTGTAAAAATAAAAAGTGATGAAGGGGGTAAATCATAAAACACACAATAACAAAAATTGCACACAGAAAATATAACTTCCTTTGTTGATTTGGACAACTTAATACATTACAGAAGCTCAAATACAATAAGAGGAATCAACCCTCCACAGGCTGTAACACATTACAACTTCCTTTTCCCAGACTCTAGAATCACCTACCTTTTGTAACCCTAAATCAGCTAGGGTTTCTGTTTTCCCACCTATTCTTGACTCCACACTTGCCCTCTTAACTCCACTACTGCCCAAGGTTCCCAAAAATGGTTATTAATAGCTTTTTTGGTGGCCAACAACCTAATTTCAAAATTCACCTCTCCCTCCAAAAATAGGTCAACTTCCGGGAGCCATAACTTTTGATCCGGGTGTCCGATTGACAAACTGTTTTATGCGTCAGAAAGCTCGTGGAGTGCTCTACGCGTTAAGAACTAGCTTTGCTAGTTCTAGCCATTTTCAGGCCCATACAGGGCTGTTAGTGCCTCAAACCTGAGTTTGAATAATTTTCAGGCATTTTTTGGGAAATGAAAACTTTAATATCTTTCAGCTCGCAAATGATCTTTGTGTGATTCCTTTGCTAAAGGTCTTATATTCCGTTATGTAACTTCCTGTAAATTTTCACTTCAATTCGTGCCTAAATGCAAACTTTCTAAAAATAGCAGGTTACTATTTTTAGCAGTTTAGAAAAACTGAAAGTTCTACATCATTATTCAAGTAATTATGGAACCAGAACCACAAATTTTGAAAAGAAATGGAAAGAACATCAACAATTTTGAAACACATCTTTTTTTGGGTGATGCAAGATTGCCCTTACACCATTGGATGCTCCTGCATTAGACACCCAGGGTAATTTGAGAAGTGACCCTGTCACGTCTCAGGTGTTTGTGTGAGGAAAAGCCAAACGGTCAACCTCTACCTTAGACAACCAAGAAGAATCTTCAATAGGTCTTCCTTTTCCATTTCACCAGATATTCTTCATATTGCCTATTCTGAGTACTTCTTCCCACATGGCTATCCAAGATCTCTTCTATCTCCTCCATTGAAGTAGATGCCAGAATACTCCATTATTCTTCTGTTGTTCCATCCTCTGTGCCACCCTCATGATATTCTATTAAATTAGCAATGTTGAACATAGGGGAAATATTAATCCCACTCAGCAACTCTACCTCATATGTATTTCCTGAATCATGCTTCTTCAAGATTGTGCATGGTCCAAATTTCTTCATTTTCAACTTATTATATGTTCCAATTGGGAATCTTTCTTTTCTCAAGTGAACCATGACTTCATCCCCTACCTAGAAGTCTTTATACCTCCTCTTCTAATCTGCCTTAGCCTTGTACTAAATATTCATCTTATTAATGTGCTTTCTCACCTCTTCATGCAAATTCTTCAGATGTTCTGTAAAGTCTTCAGCTTCAGCACTTATCTTTTCTCCTTTGTCCAGCTTCCTTAATTCTGAAGCATTTCATGGACTATTCCCATATACAATCTAGAATGGTGATTTACCAGTACTCCTATTGATAGAATTATTGTAAGCAAATTCTGCCTGTGGTAAAATCAAATCCCATTCCTTGGGATTATCTCCTACTAAGCATCATAGCAGGTTACCCAAACTCCTATTCACCAATTCTATTTGTCCATCAGTCTGTGGATGGTGTGCAGAACTAAACTTCAAATATGTTTTCAACTTCTTCCACAATGTCCTCCAGAAATAACCAACAAACTTGGTATCTTGATCTGAAACTATGCTCTTTGGTAGACCATGTAATCTTAGCACCTCCTTGAAAAATAATTCAGCAATATGAACATCCTCATTAGTCTTCTTGCAAGGAATGAAATGTGCCATCTTCGAGAATCTGTCCGCCACCACAAAAATAGAATCATGTCCTCTCTGTGTCCTTGGTAAACCAAGAACAAAATCCATACTGATATCATCCCATGGCTTCTCCGATATAAGTAATGGCTGATATAGCCTTGTATTTTGACTTGTTCCTTTTGCCATTTGACACACTCTGCAACTCTGTACAAATTTCTGCACATCCTACTACAACTGTGGCCAATAGTAATTTTCACCAACAATAGAAATGGTCTTATCTTGACCAAAGTGTCCAGCCAATCCTCCACTATGGTTCTCCTTAATCAAGTTCTCTCTCATGGAACTCCTTGGAATGCACAACTGGCTTCCTCTAAACAACATGCCATCTTGGATTATGAAATCCAACCATTTTGTCCTATCCAAAGTAACAGGTTCCAAACAAGCTTTCCAAGCCTCTGTTAAATCTAGATCTTCAGGATACAAACTTTTGAGTTCAACGAACGCAACAACCTCTATCTTCATTTCTGTCAACAATTTTGCCTTCTGTTGAAGGCATCTGCAACTCTGTTAGACTTCCCACTCCTGTGCTTTAAAACAAAAGTATAGCTCTGTAAAAACTCAATCCATTTTAAGTGTCTTTGGTTCAACTTCCCTTGACTATTAAGATATTGCAAAGCCTGATGATTAGTATATAAAACAAACTCTTTTGGCAACAAATAATGTCTCCATTTCTTCAAAGCCTGAACTATTGCATAAAACTCTTGATCATAAACAAAATACCTTTTCTTGGCATCATTAAGCTTCTCACTAAAATAGGCAATGGGCTTACCTTCTTGGCTCAAAACAGCTCCTATACCACTACCACTAGCATCACAATCTACCTAAAATACCTTATTGAAATATGGAAGTGCCAAAACAGGTTGTTCTATGACTTTCTGCTTCAATGTATCAAAGCTCTTGTCTACTCCTTTAGTCCATCTAAACTCTTTTCTATCCCCTCTCATTGTCTCAGTTAGGGGTGAACAAATGCTACTAAAATTTCTGATAAAATTTTCGTAAAAACTTGCCAAACCATGAAAAGATCTTACCTCCGTTGTACTCCTTGGCGTAGGCCATTCAATGATAGCCCTTACTTTTTTTGGGTCCATCTTAAGACCTTCCTCTGAGACAACAAATCCCAGGTATACCAACTCCTTTTTTGCAAAACTACATTTCTTCAGGTTAATTAGCAACTTCTCCTCCCTCAGCTTCTCTAGAACTCTTCTGATATGGATCAGATGCTCATCCCAAGTCTTACTGAAAATTAAAATATCATCCAAATAAACAATAACAAAACTTCCCAAAAATTCTTTCAGCACCTCGTTCATGAGCCGCATGAATGTGCTCGGTGCATTGGTTAGCCCAAATGGCATGACTAACCACTCATACAAACCTTCCTTTGTCTTGAAGGCTATCTTCCATTCATCTCCTTCTCTGATACGGATCTGGTGATACCCACTCTTCAAGTCAATTTTCGTGAAGTACTTGGCTCCACTCAAACAATCCATGATGTCATCCATTCTTGGCAATGGAAATCTATACTTGATCATTATCTTATTGATGGCTCGAGAGTCTGTGCACATCCTCCATTCTCCATCCTTCTTTGGTGCTAGTACTGTAGGTACTGCACATGGACTTAGGCTCTCCCTTATCAGTCCCTTCCTCAACAACTCCTGAACTTGTCTATTCAGCGCTTCATTCTCTGCAGGGGTCATTCTATGGGCTACCTTATTCGACAAACTGGCTCTTGGTATCAAATCCATTTGAGACTTATTTTTCTTACTAGTGGTAAACCTTTTGGTAAATTATTAGAGACAATATCTTGAAATTCTTCCAACATCTCTGAGACTTCTGCTGGTACATCTTCACATTTCTCTTGACTAATCTTAGGAATTAATGTAAAGCAATGTCGTTCATGCTTCATACCTTCCAAAAATTTCCTACCATCTACTAGGCAAATTCTGGTAGTACTACATACCTTTTCTTCCACCTCCTTCAAGGGCTTCAACTTATGACGAACTCCATCCTTTGTTAGGGAATATGTGTTTGCATGGCCATCATGGACAGTGCTCCTATCATACTGTCACAGCCTCCCCAACATCATATGACATGCATCCATCAGTATGATATCACACATCACCTCATCATGGTAGTCACCAATCCTGAACTTCACTAAACACTGCTCATTGACCAAAGCTCTATTGTCCTTCTACAACCATGCAATCCGATATAGATGCGGATGCTTTCTTCTTGTCAACTTCAATTTGTCAACCATCTCCTCTGAAACAAGATTATCAGTGCTTCCACTGTCAATAATAATATCACAACACTTACCTTCACATTTGCACCTTATGCGGAATAAACTCTTCCTCTGATTGGGTTCTTTCTCCTCATTTAGCAAGGTTCTTCTAACAACTAGGGTTTCTCCCCTTTCAGCATCTTCAAAATGCTTAGAATGTGTAACTTCATCTACATGTGCAACTCATGCATTACCTTCAGGTCTTCTATTTGTTCTTCCTTGATGTTGCGAACACTCATATGCTTGATGCCCTTCTTCTCCACATTGGAAATAGGTTCCTCTGAAACCTCCTCTTCCAGGTCCTTGCCCAGGTCTACCTCTTCCTCTTCCTCTTTGCTCACCATTGTTCTGGTCACGAGGGCGGTAGGTATTATCCCCTCTTTGATTTTGACTAATGCCTTCTTCTTCACTTTTCTTTTGATCTTCATTATGGCCTCCATATGGTCTTCTACTAGTCCTTCCACCTTGACCTCTTCCCCTTTGCTTGCTATCAAATCTTATGTTCATCTTCTCTTCCACCTTCAGGGAAAACTGGTACGCATCTTCTATGGTGGTCATTCTGACTAGGTTCAACTCCTCTTGAATACTTGGCCTCAACCCATTAATGTAATAGGCTACCTTCTCCTTGTTGGGCTTTGCATGGCTTGTCCTGATAGTAATTTTATAAAACTCTTCTATATACTCCTTAACAGACTTGTTACCTTGCTTCAGTCCTTAGCTTCTTCAACAACTCCATCTCATAGTCCACAGGAATGAACTGCTTCTTCAGTTTCTCCACCATCCAATCCCATCTAGTGATCTTTCCTTTTCCTCTTCTGTTCCTCTCTAACTAGACCTCCTTCCACCAAATATTGGCATGGCCTTTCAATTTTTTTTTGCAAACTTGACCCGATTTGGGTCTTCTACATCTTCATACTCAAAATATTCCTCCATGTCATTGATCCTATCAATAAGCTGTTCTGGATTCAAATCCCCAGAATATGTAGAAACCTTGATCCTGGGCCTCTTTCCAATCTTTGAAATGGCCCTCAACAACCTAACTTCTGCAGGATCTCCTGCAACTTCTTGTTCTTCCTCAGATAGCTCTTCTTTAGCTTCATCTTTGCTTTCTTCTCTTGTTCTTGGCTCAAACCGTCTTTGTAGCTCCTCCTGCAATGCATCGATTTGCCTTTGTAGGGCTCTAAAACCCTCTTCTGTCAAAGCATTCCTCCCAATATGATTTCTTCATGGAGGCATCTTGATCTCTGCAACAAACCCACAACCTCAGGTCCTGGTGCAATCTGCCTCACGGTTGGCGATTTGTCTACACACTCAGGAACCCTTGCTCTGATATCACTTGATGAAGGGAGTAAATCATAAAACACACAACAACAAAAATTGCACACAGAAAATAGAACTTCCTTTATTGATTTAGACAACTTATTACATTACAGAAGCTCAAATATTAGAAGAGGAATCAACCCTCCATAGGCTACAACACATTACAGCTTCCTATTCCCAGACTCTATAATCACCTACCTTCTGTAACCCCAAATCAACTAGTGTTTCTATTTTCCTGCCTATTCTTGACTCCACACTTGCCCCCTTAACTCCACTACTGCCCAGGGTTCCCAAAAATGGTTATTAATAGCCTTTTTGGTAGCCAACAACCTAATTTCAAAATTTGCATCTCCCTCCAAAAATAGGTCAACTTCTGGGAGCCATAACTTTTGATCCGGGTGTCCGATTGACGAACTGTTTTATGCGTTAGAAAGCTTGTGGAGTGCTCTACGTGCTATGAACTAGCTCTGCCAGTTTCGGCCATTTTCAGGCCCATACGGGGCCGTTTAGTGCCTCAAACCTAAGTTTGAATAATTTTTAGGCATTTTTCAGGAAATAGAAACTTTAATGTCTTTCAGCTCGCAAATGATCTTTGTGTGATTCCTTTGCCAAAGGTCTTATATTTTTGTTATGTAACTTCCTGTAAATTTTCACTTCAATCCATGCCCAAATGCAAACTTTCTAAAAATAGCAGATTACTATTTTTAGCAGTTTGGAAAAACTAAAAGTTCTACATCATTATTCAAGTGATTATGGAACCAGAACCACAAATTTTGAAAAGAAATGGAAAGAACATCACCAATTTTGAAACACATCTTTTTTTGGGTGATGTAAGATTACCCTTACACCACTGGATGCTCCTACATCAAAAAGGAAAAGAAACAAGCCCTCACGGGCCCCTGTGGCATCATTAGGTTGTGATAATTGTAAGCGTTGACCATGAGCTTGGAATGGGTAACAATGATTTATACAAAAGGAGTCAAAACATAAAAAACCTGAATTAGGTCATTTGACCAAAAGGGAAAAGCAACCCTAAAAATATCATTTGCACTTGTATTTTTGACTGTTGCTCCTTTATATCCGCTGCCATGGAGGTTAGGGTTTTGAGGTAAAAACTCACGGTTCTCTTCTGTTCCTAAAGGATTTTGATGGAATCTCTTGAAGGTTTTGATAGGAAGTAGCAAGGTAAGACTCCTTTGTCACATATTTGACCATATTCTTTCATTCTGGAAGCCAAACTTGGCTTTTAAGCCCCGACCATGATAGGTTTTCTTCTCTGATATACTTGTTTTGTTTTATTTCCTTACTATGGTTTGTTTGCTTCTTGTTTTGAGGCCACCATGGCCGACTGGTCTTGAATTTTGAGAGCTTTCCCTATGAGCAAACCCGTGAATTACATGCATGTATCTTCACTCAGGAATAAGGTAAGTTCCTCTTCTAATCTCTGCACCATTTAATTTCTATTTATATGAAGCTCGACTTGAGCTCAAGAAGTCATAAAATTAAAGGCATTTTCTTGCATTCTACTAAAATCATTACATCACCCTTGGCTAGTTTGAAGTCCGTGGGCTTTGCTCTGGATACTACACCATTTTGAGTATTTTCTTCTTCTTAGAGGCTGCAGCCATATATCTTGCTCTGTATCTGGGTTCTCTCCATAGATAATGATAAGGGTTTGTGAAAAAAATTGACTCTCAGGCAGTAGCACGAACTGGGTTTCTCTCCATTTTTTTATATGCAAAAGATAACAGTATTATACTATCCTTTCATTTGGAAAACACCAACCCCTCTATGACCTTTGTATCTAAAACTTTCATAATGCAAATATGATATGGGTTTTGACATTTTGTGAAGAAAAAAAGCATTCCTGGCTATGGGCTGAGAACCCTTATATATATAATATTTTGTATTTCTTCTTTATTGTGTGAAGAGAAGTTGATCCATTTTGTTCTGAGTAAATTGTTTGAGTTTGAGCCATAACAAAATAATACTACTCCTTTGAAACATGATCACAGTCTCTCAATTTGAGTATGTTGTTCCATTTGAAATTACACATGTTATTTTTTGCATTTTCTGTGGGCAAACAAAAACATCTATGCTACTCCAACCTTTAGACAACACTTGTAGGTGATCATACTTTGTGATGGAGGCAAAAAATGAATAAGTTCTAGAACTACAAATTGCTCTTATTTTCATTTTCTTGACTGTATGTGATCATACTTACATTGACTTTGGTTCAGCTGTATGTGAACAAGAAAATGTGCATTTTCAGCTCCAATCCTATCTTCAATGAATAAAATCAATAAAAGACCTTTACTGCTCCAATCTTGACTCATCTTTTGGTTTTAGCATCCTTCAGATTTGTACTTTGTGTGTATTTATGCATTTGTTGAAGACAAAAGGGAGCAAGAAATCATGATGTCTGAGTTTGTATATTTTCCTCTGCTGTTCCAACTGGTGCAGGAGCACCTTAACAAACTTTGACAATGAGGTTGTCATGATGAGATTCTAGCCCATCCTAGGACAAGTTTATGTTGTTTTGTCTCTATTTCACATGTAATAAGGTCATTATTGACCAATGTCTATGTAATAATGTCTTGAAGCCCTGTAATAAGTCTTAGAGTTTTAAAAAAGGGGTCAAGTGGTTAAGGGTTCATTATGTGAACTTCATGTTTTACCCATAACCAACAATTGTAACTTGCAAAAGTTAGTTGAACCAGTTATCAAAATGATGATAAATGATGTAACAAGTCCATGATTGAATGTAGATGAGAAAGGGCAAGTTTTGGGGAAGAAATAAGAAGAGAAATTCCATTTTTTTTGCAAAATCCACATTTTTCCTTCTTTTTTGTCTGTTGCAGACCGTACTATTCCTTGGTACAGCACTGTCAAGATTTGAAATGCATTTGAGGTGTTAGGGGATTGAGTTACCTCTCATTTGAATCCAATTTGAGAAGCCTTCTTTGAGTTTTGAAGGAGATCCATTTATTTTTCTAAAAATTGCCTGATAACTGTCAGAAAACAGGGTTTTGAGGCTGCAATGATGAACTAGGGCATTCCACCCCCTATGACCATTGTATTTTGGGTGGAATGACCTCTTTTTTTTTGTTAGGAGTTCCATTATTGATTTCAAGGCAGAAATGATAGGTTAGAGGGTTTGAGAGGAAGGTTTGTGTGTTTTTCTTGTGTTTTCATGATGAAAGGAGGAACCACTGTAGGGTTTGGTAAAATACTGATAGGATTGATCAATTTGAGAGTTTCTTGAGTTTGTGTAGATGATATTAGAGGTGTTCCAAGTGGTGGCAGAGTTTGGAAAGGTGTGGAACCTATATTTTCACTAAACCCTCATGAAAATGGCTTAAAACCAAGGGTTTCATGATTAGGGTACTTAGGGGCCGTACCACAGGACAAAAGTTGAAAAATTGGGAGTTTGGAAACTAGAGTAAAGACTATTTGTAGTTGTTAGGGATTGGGGTCAAGTTTTGTGATTAGTTCCTTTGGAAAAGAGGGCTAATTTGCCCTTAAAAACAGAGCACAGTCACTTTTTAAGGCATATGGTCTTAAGGAGTCAAGGGCAAGTTTGAGATATGTTATGTAATAGGAAAATGGGTATCCAAAACACTTTTTGAAACTTGGGTTTGACACCATATAAGAAAGTTAGGTCAGAAAAATCTCTCAGGAAGGGCTACAAGGGCTTGGGAAGCATAGGGTAGACTTGTTGTTGAGAAGAGATCTTTGAGATTTGAGGGTATTTTAATTGTGCTTGTTTGATGATTTTAATCTTATTAGATGCCTCTTGAAGACTTTGTGAAGGCCCGAACCATCTTTTACAAGTAGGAACCTTAAAGGCCTAGTTCATTGAAGGGTTCTTGAATGGGTTTGGAGAAGTGCATTTAGAAGACAAGTTGGGAAGTCTAATACAAGTCAAGTGATTGCCATCTTTGCTCTGCATCAAAGTGGTATCAGAGCTATAGGGAGTAGGTCTTTTGGTTGGAAATTTTTAGATTGCACAAGGAAGAGTTGGAAGGTGAAGAGGCAAAGTTGTAAAAATGCCTCCTAAGAACAGTGGTACTGCTAGAGAGTTGCAAGAGTTAAAGGAGAAGCATGCTCGGGATATGAGAGAGATGAAAGAACTTATAGAAGCCCTATAAGCCAGACTTGTAGCCCTAGAGACAAACAAAAGAAGAGAAGTGGAAGAGAGTGAATCATAGGAAGAAGAGGATGGTGAAGAATTTAAGGATGTGGATGAAGACCTTGATCCCGAAGATCAGAGAATGGAAAAGTTGTTAAGGGTAGTCAAGAATGACAAACCTAAGGTAAAGATTGATGTTCCAATATATGATGGAAGTTTGAATGATGATGAGTTACTAGATTGGATTGCTGTACTAGATAATCATTTTGAATGTGATGAAGTTCCTGTGGAGCAAAGGGTAAAGATTGCAAAAACCAAATTGAAAGGTCATGCCTTGGTATGGTGGGATTACCTACAATCAGAGAGGAGGAAGCAAGGAAAGTCTAATATCACTTCATGGGACAAGATGGTAGCAAAAATCAAAGCTAAGTTCTTACCCAAAGATCATCAAATTCAAATGTTTAAGAAATTTCAAAGTTTAAGGCAAAGGGAAATGGATATTAAGTCTTATACTGAAGAATTTTATAAATTAAGTATGAGGTCTGGTCATCATGAGAATGAGGATGAAAAGGTTGCTAGATATTTGGCTGGTTTGAGATTGAATATACAAGATGAATTAGTTTTGGCTAACCCTAGAAGTGTGGAAGAATGTTATCAAATGGTAGTTAGGATTGAGGAGAAGATGAAAAGGAGACAAGATAAGTCCATGAGAGGAAGAGGCAACAATGTAAGAGGGAGAGGATCAGTCCCTACAACAATACAAGTCAATGAGAACCAAGAAGAGACTAGTAAGGAACAAGAGCAATCTAATTTTAGGGGTGGATGGAGAGGCACATGAGGTAGATTTGGAGGAGGTAGGAGTTCAAACACATTTTTAGGAAGATGTTATCATTGTAATGAGTATGGGCACCTAGCGTTAAAGTGTCCTGAGAAGCAAGGTTCCACTTCAAGTAGCAAGCCTATGTGGATTTCTAGATTGGGGAGTGTAGACACCCAAATTTGTCCCAACTTTGTCCATGTCCTACAACACCTTATTAAAACATTATCCTAAACATCATAAGCCATTTTTGTCCTAAATCCCACTCTTAATCCCATTTATCCATTAGCCAATTAATTAAATAAATTTTATTTATTTAATTAAAATCCCATTCAATCCCATCCTCATCCTACTTAGCCAATTAATTAAATAAATTTTATTTATTTAATTAATTTCACATGCATAATCCCATTTATCTTATCCCCATCCCAATTAATTAAATAAATTTTATTTATTTAATTAATTTCCACATCATATCTTATCTCATCCTATTCAACTTCTCAATTAATTAAATAAATTTTATTTATTTAATTAATATCCAACTCATATCCCAACTAATTCAAATATTTTATTTGAATTAAACACTCATCTTTCATCACATTCCAACACTTGTCTAGTCAATCATGTGTTACAACTTTTATCTTTCACATGCACAACTAATGGGACCTAATTTTAGTATTTATCTACACAAGCACACCTAAGCCTCATCCTCCTTTGCCACATGTCATATGACTACAATTTCTTGATGTGCAAGGAAACCTAACTTAATCCTATCCATCCATTTCACCTAAAGCCCTAATTGATCCTAGCCATCCATTGGAACCAAGCCTTTCCTATAAATCAACCCCCTCACAAGCCATTAGCAATACATTGAGCCTTAAGCACCCTTATTCTGTCAAATTTTCTAAAAGGGCATTGATCCTCAAGTATCCACATGCTGTTGAAATATCATTAGAGCCTTTGCATCCATCATCTATCTCTTTATCAACGTTATGCTGCGGAATCGAGCAATCAACACAACAAAGCGATCAATCAATCAAGCTCATTTTGCATCTTCGAGGTATTGAATTATTTGGGTTTAGGTTATGCATTTCAATTGTTTGATCATTTCCATTTATAAATCCAAATTTTTCGATATACATTTTGGCACGCCCGGTGGGACTCACGTCCCTGATTAACCCTCTTCTTTGAGTTGTTTTTGTGAAGATCAGATTTCTTGGAGCGTCAATCATTCATTTTTGCAGGTTTATGCACTTTGATTTGTAGGTTGAAGATATTTTATATTGCTGATTTTTTTTTAATTTATGACCAGATCTGTTGCAGAGGGTTTTTTGTTTTACACAGGTCCTGTAAAAAGGAGATCTTAGATTCATTGGAAAGAGGACTTCGAGAGCTTTCCAAAAAGTGGTTACATTAGAGATTTGGCTCAGTATTCAAAGAGTTATGATGATTTGAAGTTGACCCTACGATTTTAATTTTTCAGAAATTTTCGACGCGCAACTTTTTGCTGATTTTTTTAATTTATGACCAGATCTGTTGCAGAGGGTTTTTTGTTTTGCACAGGTCCTGGAAAAAAGAGATCTTAGATTCGTTGGAAAGAGGACTTCGAGAGCTTTCCGAAAAGTGGTTACATTAAAGATTTGGCTCAGTATTCAAAGAGTTATGACGATTTGAAGTTGACCCTGCGATTCTAATTTTTCAGAAATTTTTGACGCGCGACTTTTTGCTGATTTTTTTAATTTATGACCAGATCTGTTGCAGAGGGTTTTTTGTTTTACACAGGTCCTGTAAAAAGGAGATCTTAGATTCGTTGGAAAGAGGACTTCGAGAGCTTTCCGAAAAGTGGTTACATTAAAGATTTGGTTCAGTATTCAAAGAGTTATGGCGATTTGAAGTTGACCCTGCGATTCTAATTTTTCAGAAATTTTTGACGCGCGACTTTTAGAAAAAAAAAATCATATCTTCCAATCTAGCCAACCAAATCACATTTTATTTTTTGCAGTGACTTGTAAGTGAATCAAAGGAGATGGAGCAACATTTGGATCAATCATAATAGCAACTTGGAAAGCAATCTTTATGAGGTGCACTCATTCTAATCTCTTATCTCTAATCATTATTTGATCACACATTTACATTTTGGGCATAAAACAAACAACTTGTTTGTCATCACACTTGGATTTGGGCTTTAAAATAAATAATTGTTTGCAAATTCACATCAAAAAATTGGGCTAAAACAAACCATTGTCTTCCATCACATTTAGATTTGGGTCTAAAAAGAACAAGTGCTTGAACTGTTTGTTACACATTTCAAGTTTCTAAGGGGAAATTAACAACTGCGAGTGTGAATCAAGTGACAGCTCACTTGGTTTGCTTTTGTCATACCCTTCTTAGGAGGCCTGCTTGGAGACACACCACTCCAAGGGACGACCTCAATCGAGGCTGAATCGAAAGACACCCTCATTGGGAGTTGGAATCTTGTCACTCTTGGCTAAGCCCCAAAGAACTTTATACCTTTGGGAAGTGAAGGTGAAGGGTGGGTTACCCCTTTCTCCTGGCTGTGTGGCAGGATTTCACTTTCAATTCCATAGTCAACCTTGTGCAATAGATAGCCTAAGACCTAATTGGCTATACCCACTTGACTACACATTAGGCTTGTTGATGTGTCTTCCATGTGTGCTTGCATAATCATCACATTTTATTTTCAAAGTCAACAACTTGCTTATGTGTCTTGCGTGAGTGATTCATGTGTGTATATGCATAATCATTTGTTTGAATATTGCCATATCAAGCTATGAACACCAAACACATAAACAAATCAATCTAAACACATCATCTAAACATTCCACATCATTATCCAAATCCCTAAGCAAGCACTTGTTAAAAAGACTTAAGACAAACACTTGGTGACAACATGTCTACGCTAGAAGACCCAACAATCAAATTCCAAAGATTCCTCCAAAATATTTATCAAGGATCACAACCCCTCAACCAAGATGCCATTGAAATATTACAATTCTTCCTTCAAAGAGCTCAACCCCATGCAAGCCAATCACCTCAACTACAACACTTCATAGCCCAAGTCCAACACCTTTTAGCCACTAGTCAAGCTCGACAAGTACAACAATCCTTAGCCACTTCCTATCAACCTAATCCACCTTATAGCCACATGTCATATCCATCCACTTCCTATCAACTTAATCCACCTATCCATCAAGTCAATGCCACATCAACCTATCAACCTCCACCTCAAGCTTATCCAATCCCTCATACCACCATTCCAATGCACTACCAAGCCCATCCACAAGGCAATCAAGTGATATCACAAGAACAACATGCAAGTCCAAATAGCCCTTTGTACATAAATCAATCAGGTCCAAGTACACCTTTTCAACAAGACCACCAAGCACCATTGATAGATCTAAATCCACCTTTGCAACAAGAAGCACATCCAAGTCCAAGTAATCCCTTGTACATAAATCAAACAAGCCCAAGTTATCCTATGCAAGACTTAATTACCTTTGACAAGGGAGATACCAATCTAGCAAATGCATCTTATGAGTGGCCTTCATCATCCAATCCCATGCCAACACATGAGCCAACTAATCCTATCCCAACACCACCATGTGATCCCAATCATAGTCCATTGATCCCTTTACCTTCCAAACCACCAAGCCCCTCATTACCTTCCTCACCATATCATTATAATCATTCACCAAAGGATGCGGCTGAGAGAGTTTTACAAAGGATGCTTGAAGCAAAACTCATTGAACTTCCTAAAGTCAAACCATGTGAAGAAAGTCCATATGATGAACATGATTATTGTGCATACCATAGGACCAAAGGCCATAATACAAATCAATGTCCAATATTTGTCTCAATTGTTTACAAGGTGTACCCACCTATAATGGGAAATCGTGCCACATCATCACCCCCATCTAGTCCAAATCCTATTCCATCCAATCCAATTAGGTCTCAACCTAATCCTAGTCCTAATCCTAATCCAACACCAACTACCATTATCATACATCCATTATATTTTCCATCCACCCATACACTTGCAAAGGATGTGATCCATTGGCTACTAGCTAGGAATAAACTACCTCCATGTCAAACACTAATTCATGAGCCTACCAATGAACTTCCAAAGGTCATGTCCAATCCTATAATCTCATCATGTGGTTCACATATCCTTGAGCCTCTTCAAGAGGCTTCCATTAACATACCTAGCCCTTTAAGCCCATCATGTGACCTACAAGCCAACAAGTCTATTCAAGAGTCTCTAACCACAAGCCTAAGTCAAGAGCCATCATGCCTTCATGTTGATAACTATCAAGAGCCTATCAAGTCCATTCAAGAACCTTCCACTTCCATCCAAAGTCAAGAGGTATGTCAAGAGCATAATCTTAAACATGTGGAAACATTAAGCCCTAGTCCAACTCAAGATCAATACACTTTCATGCAACCTATCCATAATATCTACCTTCTTTATGATCAAGATGATACCTATGAAGAAGCTATCTATGAGCACCTTGATCCTATCCATAATCCTATTTCTATCCATGACCAAGATATCTACATTGCTCCTAGTCATCTACCATCTAGCCCTATCCATAATAAGCAAATATCCACTTGTCATGATGAGACACTTGTCCCCCAAGTAAGCATAAAAGATCAAACAAATAACTTGGATCTTAGTGAACACAATGCTAATCAAGATCCTAATGATCCTCCTTCCATATCCACCATCGATTCCACTTCAAGTCCACCATCATGTCCACTTGGTCTTACCACTTTTGTCCATGAATGTTCTTCCTTAGGACAACAACGACCTTTATCCACTTCACCTTCTTCATCCAATAATGAGCTCAAGTCTAATGTTCACAGCACACCTAGTCCCATTGTCCATCGCATACTCCAAAATATGAACTACCAAGGCAAAGGTCTAGGCCTTTATGAACAAGGTATTTTGGAGCCAAACCATGTCAAAATCCTTCCATGCTCATATGGCCTTGGATACACACCCCAAGGTAAACAAGGCCAAGATGTTGGTAATCCCTTCATGCATCCTAAACCTACCACTTTCCATCACACCCCCCCTCATATACCCAAAACATATGTAGCCATTCCATCTCCATCATCCTATAAATGTCAAAAGCATGTGACCATACACCTTCCGCCATCCACCTTGCCTCCACTTTTACCAACTCCAAATATCCCTCCATCCACCTTGCCACCATTGCTTCCAACACCTAACATACATATCATTCATAAGTATCCTTACATCCCTAATCATGGCCAACAAAAGCACACATCACCTAAGCATAAAGCTTCCAATCATTTCATCCACTCCACCCATGCCATGGGATTCAAAAGCAAAAATTTTGATGCCTCCACCTATAAAGCTAAAAGTCCTACCAAAAATCCAAAGAACTATCATGCCTTAGGGCACAAACATGAAAAATCAATGCAAAGAACCAAATCAAAGCAATCCAAAAAGCTATCCAAGCCCATACCTCCAAAAGCAAAGCCCAAAAGCAAAATGGTTTGGGTTCCTAAGCAAACAGCTAGCAAAGCGAATGAGGCATCCTCATCCACATCTAAGCAACCATCCAAACCCTTACCTCCAAAAGCAAAGCCCAAAAGCAAAATGGTTTGGGTTCCTAAGCAAATAGCTAGCAAGTCAAATGAGGCATCCTCCTCCACATCTCAAGAATCCCAATCACCTACCTCCATCCAAAAGCCTATTTCCATCCAAAACTTCCATTCCCTTCAAAAATCCCACAAGCAAAACAAAAGCACTAAAAATACTAAATCTATGTGGGTTCCTAAATCACTTCATCAACCATCTCCTAAGCAAACATCTCCATTGCTTCCTACACTACCATCTCATCAAAAGCTTCAATGTTTATCATGGTGTGTGCAACCGTTGGTCATGATTCCCTTCCACTCCGCAGCACCTTCACATATCTACATCTACCCATCTTCCATCCATTATCTTGCATATCTCCGCCATGCTATCCCTATGGTCCATGCTTTTGCATAAGCCTACATAATCCACATCATAGTCCACTATCCCAATCCATCTATCCTTGCATGAACCTTTCATAATCCATTTCATCATCCACTATCTACCTACTCCATCTCCCATCCATGCAACCCCCTATCAACATCTATGAGCATAATGACATGGTCCATGTGAAGACATCATCCATTTCTAAAGGGACACTATCAACCTTCATAGCACTAGCCACTTGAGTCCCTCCTATCCATTACCATGGTGAAAACCTGGCAAACAGGTGCCATGTGTAATTGTCAACGCATCTAAAAGCAAAAAAAAAAAAAAAAAGGAAAATAAAGAAAATAAAAGAAAAAGAAAAAAGTCAAAATAGTAAAGAGAAATCCCTTCATCCAATGGTGAAAACCTGGTAAACAGGCGCCCTGGATAAGTACCATGATGAAAACCTGGCAAACAGGCGTCATGTGCAGGTTGATCTTCTATATCACTTACACTTGGGGGCACATTGTCTCATCCAACCTATCCATTTCCAAACTATCTATCCCATTATATCATTTACCATCCTACCATCCTTAGCCATTACATAAACAAGCCTATCCTATTGAACCCATCTATCCATTCATCCATCCTTCTGCCTTTTGATTTTGATGAAGACATAGGGGCAAAATCTTGAAACATGCTTTGGATATCTCTTGGTATACCTCATACCTTCCTCATCAATCCATATTATCATTATCCACCTATCATACACCTTGTCATGTAAAACCTATCATGTCATCCCATGGTCATGAACTTTGTCATGTAAAAATCCTAAGCATTACCACCTAGAATGGGGGCAAGTTTTTCCAATGCAACATAGCCTTTGAAGATCACATCCTAGCTCCCTTATGATCCATCCACTATGGCATATCCTTATCATAAGCTTTCCATCTTATAGCTTATCCCCATCCATTTATCATGAGCTTTCCACTATAGCCTACCTATTTGTTCATCATGAGGCATGCATCCATCCCTTTTATGGCCTATCTTTTTATCCATCCATATATCATGAGCCTTCCATCCCTTATTGCCCATCCTTTTATCCATCCAATCCCATTCATCCATCTTTGCACCTAAACTTGGTTTTCCCTTGTCATTGGTATCTAGCACAACAGCTACCTAAATTGTAAATCCATTGACATCCCAAAACATTTCAAAAACTACAAAAAAAAAATCAAATATGTCAAAAAATCTAAAAAAATCAAATATCCAACAAAAAATCCAAGCAATAAGATCAATTCAATCATCATCCAAAACAATCCACTCCATCAACATCAATCAAAATCAAATCATCCTCATCAATTCTTCTTATCAATAACATTCATTCATCCATTTCAATCAATCACTTCTTCCAGTCATATCAATCAAATCAATCTAAGCAATGATCTTAAATCCAAGTCACATTAATCCATATGAAGCAAGCTAATCAATCAAGGAACATTATCCAATCAAATCAACAAGTTTTTGATCCTAATCTTTTCATGAGCCCAATCAATCATCATCAATGGGATATCGCATTCCCACATCCTTGTGTTGATCTAGGGATATAGCTTTCCCTGCAATGACAACACTATCTATCATTATCAACAAACAATCAATCATTGGTTTATGACTTGACAAGGACAATACCTTGTTTGTTTTACATCCTTTGAGCACACTGAGAACACTTGCTTATGCTTAGATTGAATCGACACTCTAATCATCACACCATCATTATCATCATTCAAAACAATCAACCCAACAATAGCAAAAATCACAACCAAAGCACATCAATCCAACCATCAAAATAAATCCTATCAATCGTCAACATCAACACCAAAGCAAATCAACTCCAATCAGAACAAATCCAATCACTCCAACAAATTCAAAGTAGCTCAATCCACCACATATCATCCCATCATCAACATTTTCATCAATCCTTCATCAATCTTTATCCATCATTTCATCATCCTCAAAATCAAATCAATCCAAAGAATCAAAGCAATGATCCAAATGCAAGTCCATCCTTAATCCATACCAATCAAGTTAATCAATCAAGCCAAGTTATCCAAACACAATCCATGGTCTTGATCCTAGCCTTGTTGTAAGCCAAATCAATCAATCAACTAGCCAACCAACTTAGCAAACAACCTTGTGTTGATCTAGGGATATAGCTTTCCCTACAATGACAACACTCTCAACTATCAACAATCAAACAATTAATCATTGGTTTACAGCTTGACAGGGGCAATACCTTGTTTGTTTTTGAATCATTTGTGCATGCTTGCTTGCTTGCTTGTGTGTGTTATCTTTTTATCTTGCATTTGTATCACATCTGTAACTTTCCAGCTAATATTCATATCTTGTGTATGTTGGAATAACTTTTTGCACTATCCTTTGCATCTAAGGTAATATCATACCTTTTGTGCACTAGGACTTCAATGCTCTAAGTTTCCTTCCTCATATGTTAGACAAGGTTGTATTACGTTGGGGCACAAGACACATCGTCACCCTGGTCCTTATACCTTGGTGCATAACGTCTAGTGCTATATCAAACATCATGGTTGCTCACCTTCATTGCAGCATAACGCATCATCATTTCTTCTATCTATCCCCTTATCTTTCTTTTTGCAGCCAAGCCATTTCTTTTCGAGAGCCTACCCATGTTTGTCCAACCCGCCTAACCTCTCGAGGGGGCATCATCATCCCATTTCACCAACCTATCCTTTCTATCATCATCATCGTCGTCGTCGTCAACATCCCTATCAATTATCCATACCTTAACTTCTTTGAAATGATGTTACTCGACACAAAGCTCATCATCTCGAACATCATCTCAAAGAGGGGCAAAATGTAGACACCCAAATTTGTCCCAACTTTGTCCATGTCCTACAACACCTTATTAAAACATTATCCTAAACATCATAAGCCATTTTTGTCCTAAATCCCACTCTTAATCCCATTTATCCATTAGCCAATTAATTAAATAAATTTTATTTATTTAATTAAAATCCCATTCAATCCCATCCTCATCCTACTTAGCCAATTAATTAAATAAATTTTATTTATTTAATTAATTTCACATGCATAATCCCATTTATCTTATCCCCATCCCAATTAATTAAATAAATTTTATTTATTTAATTAATTTCCACATCATATCTTATCTCATCCTATTCAACTTCTCAATTAATTAAATAAATTTTATTTATTTAATTAATATCCAACTCATATCCCAACTAATTCAAATATTTTATTTGAATTAAACACTCATCTTTCATCACATTCCAACACTTGTCTAGTCAATCATGTGTTACAACTTTTATCTTTCACATGCACAACTAATGGGACCTAATTTTAGTATTTATCTACACAAGCACACCTAAGCCTCATCCTCCTTTGCCACATGTCATATGACTACAATTTCTTGATGTGCAAGGAAACCTAACTTAATCCTATCCATCCATTTCACCTAAAGCCCTAATTGATCCTAGCCATCCATTGGAACCAAGCCTTTCCTATAAATCAACCCCCTCACAAGCCATTAGCAATACATTGAGCCTTAAGCACCCTTATTCTGTCAAATTTTCTAAAAGGGCATTGATCCTCAAGTATCCACATGCTGTTGAAATATCATTAGAGCCTTTGCATCCATCATCTATCTCTTTATCAACGTTATGCTGCGGAATCGAGCAATCAACACAACAAAGCGATCAATCAATCAAGCTCATTTTGCATCTTCGAGGTATTGAATTATTTGGGTTTAGGTTATGCATTTCAATTGTTTGATCATTTCCATTTATAAATCCAAATTTTTTGATCATTTCCATTTATAAATCCAAATTTTTCGATATACAGGGAGTACAAAGATAGGGTCTTGTGTGATATATTACCAATGGATTGCTGCCATTTGTTATTGGGAAGACCATGGTAGTTTGACAGTAGGTCTATGTATGATGGTAGAGAAAACACCTATCTCATCAAGAAGGATGGAAAAACATTTAGGTTAACATCTTTGCAGGACAATGAGAAAGGAAAGGGTAAATCCAAGATTATTATGTATGGGAAGAAAGGACTTGTAAATGTTAAGCAAGAAGATGAGAGTGCCACATCAACAGATGTGAAGAATAAATTAGGTATAAAGGATGAGTTGGTAGTAGATTGGAGTACAAATACCATGATAGGAACAATGGTGTGTCCTTTGGTACCAAGTAAAGTCACAGAACAAGTAAGATTTGCAGGTACAGTAGTACATAATGCTAATAAGACAGTGGGACTACTAATAGGGGTAAATATACAAGATGATAAGGGTAGTTACAAGCATGGGAATGGCTTAAGGAAGAATCCAATGCAAGAGATTACTAATATGTCTTTGTTTGCAGGTGTGGATGAAGAAATGCCATCTAGTTTTGATCAGGTAATAGTGAAAGGACCAACGATAGGTTTGAATGCAATAGTGAAGTCATATGCAACTATAAATGCAGGGTAGTTTGCAAGAGCACAATGCATGGGATAGTGGAATATGCATGAAGAATGGTGGAGTTGGTATCAACCACAACTCATGTGGCATGAGTTTTTTTTTTTTGCAGTGAGGTTGTATGGTGCAGGAGCACCTTAACAAACTTTGGCAATGAGGTTGTCATGATGAGGTTCTAGGCCATCCTAGGACAAGTTTATGTTGTTTTGTCTCTATTTCACATGTAATAAGGTCATTATTGACCAATGTCTATGTAATAATGTCTTGAAGCCCTGTAATAAGTCTTAGAATTTTAAAAAAGGGGTCAAGTGGTTAAGGGTTCATTATGTGAACTTCATATTTTACCCATAACCAACGAGGGTAACTTACAAAAGCTGGTTGAACCAATTATCAAATGATGATAAATGATGTAACAAGTCCATAATTGAATGTAGATGAGAAAGGACGAGTTTTGGGGAAGAAATAAGAAGAGAAATTCTTTTTTTTTCTGTAAAATCCACGTTTTTCTTGCTTTTCTATTTGTTGCAGACCGTACTACTACTTGGTACGACACTATCAAGATTTGAAATGCATCTGAGGTGTTAGGGGATTGAGTTACCTCTCATTTGAATCCAATTTGAGAATCCTTCTTTTATTTTTGAAGATCCATTTATTTTTCTAAAAACTACCTGATAACTGTTAGAAAATAGGGTTTTGAGGCTGAAATGATGAACTAGGGCATTCCACCCCCTGTGACCACTGTATTTTGGGTGGAATGGCCCCTTTTTGTTTGTTTGGAGTTCCATTATTGATTTCAAGGCAGAAATGATAGGTTAGAGGGTTTGAGAGGAAGGTTTTTGTGTGTTTTTCTTGTGTTTTCATGGTGAAAGGAGGAACCACTATAGGGTTTGGTAAAATATTGATAGGATTGATCAATTTGAGAGTTTCTTGAGTTTGTATAGATGATATTAGAGGTGTTCCAAGTGGTGGCAAAGTTTGGAAAGGTGCGGAACCTATATTTTCACTAAACCCTCATGAAAATGGCTTAAAACCAAGGGTTTCATGATTAGGGTACTTAGGGGCTGTACCATAGGACAAAAGTTGAAAAATTGGGAGTTTGGAAACTAGAGTAAAGATTTTTTGTAGATGTTAGGGATTGGGGTCAAGTTTTGTGAGTAGTTCCTTTGGAAAAGAGGGCTAATTTGCCCTTAAAAATAGAGCACAATCACTTTTTAAGGCATATGGTCATAAGGAGTCAAGGGCAAGTTTGAGATATGTGATGTAACAGGAAAATGGGCATCCAAAACATTTTTTGAAACTTGGGTTTGACACCATATAAGAAAGTTAGGTTAGAAAAATCTCTCAGGAAGGGCTACAAGGGCTTGGGAAGCATAGGGTAGACTTGTTGTTGAGAAGAGATCTCTAAGATTTGAGGGTATTTTAATTGTGTTTGTTTAATGATTTTAATCTTGTTAGATGCCTCATGAAGACTTTGTGAAGGCCTGAACCATCTTTTACAAGTAGGAACCTTAAAGGCCTAGTTCATTGAAGGGTTCTTGAGTGGGTTTGGAGAAGTCCATTTAGAAGATAAGTTGGGAAGTCTGATACAAGTCAAGTGATTACCATCTTTGCTCTGCATCACCAACCCTCCTTCTTTTCCTTCTGTACATGAGACAAATGACTGTAGAGTGATTTGGTATACATTATTTGTATTGTATCTTCATTTTGATGGTGTTATGAGTCTTTTGGTGATTGTCCCACTTTGTGGTTGTTTTCACTTGCATAGACATGACTATCTTTTTCTCAAAAATATGGAAAAAATGCCCTATTTCTATCACTTTCTCATGCTTATCTATATTGTGTAGTAGCAAGGATGATAGTGAGAATGACTTTAACAATTGTCTCTTTACTCCATGACTATTCCACATGCTCTTAACGCCTTTCTAGTACAAATGTATGGTTCTTCATCTATCCAAATAGCAATTTTACACTTCATTCATAATAGAAGGTGGAAAAGTATCCATTCTTGGATGCTGCCCACATACACATCATACTTAATGATAATGACTCTTTTATTTCATTAGCTGAAGTAATATGTCTCTTGAGCAAATCTTCAGGTGATACCTCCTATAGCAACACTTGTACTTGATGACTCTCTTTAACACCTATTTGTATAAACATCCACTTGTTCCTTTATTGTGCAAGTACCATGGAAAGGGTACTTTGATGATCATGTTATGAAGCATCTATCATATTGGTACTAAATAATACATGTTTTATCAGCACAAGAGTATTGTCCTGGACATGTGAACATTCCTATTAATGAAGGTTGCATGATGTTATTACCTTTATTTGAAATAGATAATGAATGTCTTCATAGTGTGATAATGCACCTTGCTAAGATCATTGGGTTTTTTTGAAAAGAGTTCAATGCTGATTCATGATTTTCATTCCATAACATTTTGGACTGACAACCATGGATGAGCAATGAGATTTGAAGCTCATGATTGACTTGATGTAGTACTTCTTCAATTGAATATGTCCATTTGAACACAATGAATTCAAATTCCTATTCTATCCCCTTCTAAAAATTAGGGGCAGCGTGCTGGGCTCAACCCTTGTGGGAGCCCACTTTGCACCACATGCTGAAATGTCTTCGAACCAACAACATAGTTTCTTCTATTCCTGCACAGGAAACAAACATGTTAGTTATAAAATGTACCTTTGGAAGTTCAATGTGGGGCCACTTGCATGGATTTATCTCTTTCTGATATGGCACTTGTATATGTTCATTCTGATTTCTCTTATGTTGATATCTAATTATTGATTACCGCTGCTACATAAAATTGGATGGTACTTTTTGTTTGACCTAATTATGTGTATGAAAAGTTTTGGAACCTAGAGCTTCTAACAATTTTTTTTGTAGGTGTTCTGGAGCTCGACAGATGGAGGGAGTTGGAGACCAACACAACCTCGGGATTCGTCATTCGCAGGCAATGACGAGTCCCTCTACTTTTCTTATGCATTTTACTCTTTCAAAAAGTAAAATTTACTTTTATGTAACATGTTCCAGTTATTCCCACGACTTGTGTGGGACACTTTTATACATTCTTTTGAATACAATCAGCTGTCTCATTCTATGCAATGCCTTATGTATATTTCACTTTCTGAATCAAATACATAGCATAAAACAATTGATCTTTCTTTGAAACATATGTATAAAACATGATGTATAATTTGACAGTTTATAAATACCTCTTTTACTTGCACTGAAACATAATGAATAATCAGCAACTGAAACATGAAATCCATCAATTCTCTTCATTCTTTGAATGCCTTTTTTCTTAACTGTAGATGATTTCCCTTACTAGGATGATGTAATAGCTTAGCTTGAGTTGTTATCTGATTTTGATAAGTGATTTTGCACTTGTCTTTTGTCAATACATCAGACACTGACTGGATGATACAAACTTCTATTCTTGCTAGGATCTTTGCATTCTCACTCTATTTTTTACTTTTGTCAAGGTTTTGTTCTTATATATTTCTGCATTATTGCCTTTACCAATCTCTCTATTGATATCACTATCTTCTCTCTGCACACTGCCATAGAGCTTCATTCATGGCTGCTACACCCATCTTAGTATGCTTTGCAAAGAGTCTTCAAGTATTTCATGGGTTGTATCCTTCACTCTTTATTTTTGACTATAATGTCTTGGCATACTATATATAAACCAATAGAAGTTAGTTGTTCCATTGTGATTGTCCGCTTATCCTAGATAACTGCTCCTTTTGATTTCTTTGAGGTACTGCTCTTCCTAGATGACTATTATGACCTATCAGATGATAGTCCCATTGTTGTTATAGTGATTTCATGTTGTCTTCTTGTCATATGAGATTGTCTCCAATCTTATGAAGTAAATATTACAATTTGGCTGCTACCTCTTGAAATGAATGAAATTATAGGTGTCTTTGCTGCTCCATTCTCACATGTATATGACTAGATTGTTATGTCTCTTTCCCTTTGAAAACATCAAGAAGGTAGCATGCTGGGCTCAACCCTTGTGGGAGCCACATTTCCTCCACATACTATTAAGATTTGCAATAAATATTTACCTATACTTGCACAAGAAACACACATGTTAGATATAAAATGTACCTTTGATTCATGATGTGGGGTCACTTGCATGGATTTATCTCTTTCTGATATGGCACTTGTATCTGCTCATTCTAACCTCTCTTATGCTGATATCTTATTATTGATTATTGTTCTTGCATAAAAGTGTGTTGTACTTTTTGAAGTTTTGATTATGTATATGAAAAGATTTGGTACCCAGAGCTTCTAACAAAACTTCTTGCAGGTGTTCTGGAGCTCGACAAGTGGAAGGAGCTGGAGACCAACTCAACCTCAAAATTCATCATTCATAGGTAATGACGGGTCCCTCCTCTTTTCCTATGCATTTCTTGTTCTTCAAAAGTAAAATTTACTTTTATGTTGCACTTCAGTTACTCCCACGGCTTGTGTGGGACATTTTTATACATTCTTTTGAATACAATCAGCTATCTCATTCTATGCAATGGCTAATGTATATTTCATTTTCTAAATCAAATGCATGGCATAAAACAACTGATCTTTCTTTGAAACATATGTATAAAACATGATGTATAATTTGACAGTTTATAAATACCTCTTTTACTTGCACTAAAACATAATGAATAATCAACAACTAAAACATGAAATCCATCAATTCTCTTCATTCTTTGCATGCCTGTTTTCTTGACTGTAGATGATTTTCCTTACCAGGATGATGTAACATCTCTACTTGAGCTATTGCATGATTTTGATAATTGATTTTGCACTTGTCTTCTGTTAAGACATTAGACATTACATTGACTGGATGATCTTGCATAAGCAAAAAAAATTGTACCCCCTCTAAACAGCTGATGTTTAGGCCTTGCTAAATTAGGTGTGAACATAATTTAGTAACAATAAGAAATATCATATATAGAGGGATTAGGATAACCCTAAGTGCCCATCCAACATGATCAATAAGACATTCTCATCAATACAATTACAAGTCTTGAGGCTGTGGACTTGTCATATTCTATAGGAACACCCACAGAAGAAAAGGATACTACTTAGGACAAATCAAGACAGGAAGAGAATGCACAAGATATAGACATGGGAGAAGTAGCTCAGGATGTCCATGTGGATGGACAAAATCAACAAACTAAAGAACATATGGGAGGAGAATCAGAACAACTTCTTGAGTAGCAAATAGGATCATCTGAGAAACAGGCTCAAATAGGTAAAGGAGATGAAGAGGTGGCTGAAGCATAGAAGAATGCAGAGATTCAACAACAAGTTCCTCATGAGGAGATGCACTAGGAGGAGCATCAAGAAGAGGGTCTTGAAAAGGTCCTCTCACAAGATAAGGAGACCGAACATCCAGAGGATAGGGTACCTAAGAAAGAGAAGGATCATCAGGAGGATATCCTAGAAGATAATGTGCCTAGGCAAGAAGAGGTTAGTCAACAAGAAATGGCACAAATAGAGAAGGGTCCAAATAAAGTGGATGATACAACAATAAAAGATGCTCACATTGAGCAACCTAGTCAAGAAGGTGCATAGCAAAACATACCAAACTTGTTATCATCCGAGGTAATAGAGCCTCCTTCATCTTGGGTTACCCCATTTGATTTTAAGTTGTTATTCTCCATTGAAGATGCAAATCCTAGGCATAAAGCTAGGGCAATATCAACAATAAAGTGGGATGCTATCATTGGGCGAAGAACAACACAATTGGATATGCCCATGGTTGACAAGGCTAGAAGGGAGATAACCGCTAGTGAATTCCAAGTGACAACCATTGATTTAGGGCATGCCACCATAGAACAAGAAACAGAGGTGCTTAAGGGTAGTACCGATGTAGTGTCTACCCATATTCATAAGATGAAGATAAATAATAAGGAGTTGGAGGAGAAAAATGCCAAACTCCAATCATTCATTAAAGGATTAATCACCCTAGGCACTCAAATAGTAGAGGCACTAGCTATATTAGCATTAGTGAGCCAAGAAGAGATAAGTGGATCGGATGCAACCAAGCATCAAGTGAGTGTTATGCAGAATTGGTTCACCACTTTCATGGATGAAGGTGAGGAGACGATTGGGATAACATTGTCCAATTGGGACACCTTGGCCCACATTCAAATCAAGATTGATCAACTGAAAAGGGAATGTGCGGTGAGGCTTGATCAGAATGACCAAGACCTCAACAAGTTTATTAGTGCTAGGAAGTTGAAAGACAAGGTGTTATTGAAACATCATATTTTGACCTTACAAACACTGAATAAGATATCCACATGGATAATGGAGCTGAAATTCAAGGAAGATATCCTCAAAGGTTGTAGGCTCAAGGCAATAGACATAAGTGCAAAGGGCTATGATCTGCTCACAGATGAGGTAGAGATTTTAGTAGAGCTTCTAGGAAACCAAGTGAGAAAGAAGGAAACCTATGATAAGCAAGTCTTTGTGGAGACATTTAAGGCTTGGTTTCATCCCATGCTAGAAAATTCTATCCATCATTTCTCAGAGGTAGCAATAGATGAGGTAATGGAGGTATCTGTGAATATGAAGGCGTATAAGTGCAAGTTGGAGAACATGACCAATAAGTGGATGGCAATAACCGATCAATTGCAAGTGTAGGAATATGCCTAACTCAAAGCATAGCAATTTGATCAAATAGAAAGGGATGTAGCCATCAAGGCATATGATATTTTTGCTAGGTTAAATTCCAGAGGTGTAATGGTTGTAGAGGATTCATCGGAGGCAGAGGAATAAAATATTCTTTCAGATGCTAAAGTGAAGATATCAGGGAATATTCCATTTTTGCCAATTGTCCTCCACCAATGATTGCCAACTGGCAATCATGTGCCACAATTCTTGACCATTGATGTTTTTGAGAGATATCCTAACAATTGGATCATTGTAATTGATCTTAGGTCCTTGTTCTATAAAAAGGGCCTAGATCATCCTGCATTAAGGGAGACTGAATTGTTGAACCTTTGAGCATTAATTTTGTAATTGTGTAACTCTTTAATCTGTTCTCAAGGTTCTTTCTTAGATCAATGTAAATGTGTATATTCTTTACTTACATAATGAAAGAGAAGTGCTTATTACCATCTAATTGTACATCTCAAGTAATCTTCTGTTGATTTCTACATTGTGATTATGAATTGATGCATTCTGTTGAAGTGCATTCAACTAATTACACGTTGTCATCAACCTACCTTTGAAGATTCGTACCGATCATACGTAATTGTGGATTTCTTGGTGAAGTATGGTCTAGTTTTTGCTTCATTTCATGACTGTGTAAGAGTATACATGTGGATCATTGGTAAAACTTAGTTTATGATCTTAATTCTTTAACTCAAGCTTTTAACTCTTCATTTCATAAATACAGAGGATAAATGCAAATATTGACATATCTTAAGTAATACATACTAAATTGATGCAAATAATGATATATCCAAAGCATATGCAGTAAAAGGCTGCACATAATAGAAAATATCATGTGGACAATCATAAATATTAGTGAATCATAGGTATTAAAGAATATCTTTGGATGAATTTATGGAGTAAATGTAAAGATTAGTTCAAATAGAGATAGTTTCAGAAGAACTAATTAAAGTTAGAAAATCTCAAAATAACTAATCATAGTTGAGATAGTTTCAGAAGAAGTGATCAAAGTTGTGTTCAATTCATGTTTGTATGCTTGAATCTCAACTAGATATTGTAGTATTTAATACAATTATCAAGGATATATGTAGATCAGGTACAATATGTAGGACATTTGTGGAATTTGACTAAATCTAAAAAGGGTCATAATCAAATAAGTGTAAGTCCTTGAAATGAAATAACATATCACAACGAACCCTGAGTAACTATCAAAAGGTCAAGCCCTAACCATCAAAGCTTTGGGATCATAAATTCACTTTGAATTTATCATATCTTTCAAGATGAGTAAATGTTTGTTGTGATAACTTTTATTCTTATGCATGTGACTAACAAGCACATCAACAGATTTGGCACTAGAAGGAGGGCATATGGAGACTTAAGGATTTGTGTTCTTTCAAAGATCCTATCAATATTTCACAATTTAAGTAAAGTGACTGCAAATATCCCTTGCTTGAGAAGAATTGAATGTATCTTTGCAAAGGTTCAGTTTAAAGATTCAAAGTTTGACCTAAAATTCTGACTTAGCTCATCGACCTTCTACTAGATCAAGATCTAGTGGTCCTTTGTGAGAATTACCTACTATGAGGCCAAGATCACACTCAGCTAGTGCACAACCTAGACCTTCTATCCCTGTGACACTAGAAGTCCCTGTACAAGTTACCATGACATTATTTAACATTGAATCAACCCTTAACTTTGCGATATATAATGATTTACCAAAGAATCCTGATAAGCTGTGTCTAAACTATCATCCATATCAGGATGCTGAGAATCACTTGAGAATATTCAAGGAAGCTTGCTTTAGAGAAAGGATACAACATGAAGATGAAGTTTCTAGGCTCTTTCCATACACATTAGGAGAAGAGGCGTATAATTGATACATAAGTTTGCCCCAATATTTTATCAACTCTTGGTTACTAATGGAAAATGCCTTCAAAGATCAGTTCCACATTCCAATTGATGCAGCAGTGATGTATCATCATTTTGCTGAAATTAAGAGGGGAGAAGGTGAGTTTGTAGCAAATTTCAATGATCATTTCCAAAATGCATACTCAAGGCTAATTGCTCCCTACAATATTGTAGAAGATGTAGCTATGCTAGTCTATTATTCTACTTTGGATCCTCTAACTACAATGTGAGGAGAGCAAATCCTATTGTTATGAAGTTATTCGGTGCCTATGCAGAGGCAGTCAAAGTAAATACTGAGATGAAATAAGTAGGACATGGTCCCTTGCCAGGCATAGGGCCTCTTGTTGCATTTAACTAGGTGCAACAGATTAATGGAGTACTGATGAATCCATTGCAAGTTCCACCAATCAACACAATTCCTCCACCAGGGAATGGACAAATGATCATGCATCCTGGACATGCTTTTGCTAAGGTCAAGCCTAACAAGAATGGTAACTCTTTCTTCCTCCCTACTCAGGACAATACCATAGCTAAAATCTAGGAAGAGAAGGAGGATATTAAGGAGATTATGGCTCAACCAAAGAGGTGACTCACTTGAGAAATCAAAATCTATATTCTTAGAATAATGCTCAATATATTTTAAAATAGAGGATATATGGATAAAGTATATAATGACATAGGATATAATAATAATAGAGGTTGTAATAACAATTCCCCATGACCTTCGAGGGTTTGGAACACTAGACAAAACAATGGAAGTTTACGATCACTCCTAGACAATCAGGTCCCTATTGAACCTAACCAAACAACCAGGGTCAATCTAGTAGAAGCTGCATTGAACAACTGGTATAGAATCCATAACACAAGTGCTCATGCTAAGCTAGATTGTTCATAGTTCCAAATAGCTACCAACATCTTTCAAGCTAAAGTTCAAAATACAAAGAGGGAGACAAGCTTGTTTGAAGGTAATGAGCTCGTTCCTCTAGGATACGAGTTAGCTATGGTTTTAGAAAGTTTTTTGTTCCAAGGGGAAGAAGTGAATATGGTGCACAAGAATTATACTCTCATATGTGAAGAATCAGCTCTAGCTTTTGAGGATTACACCTTCCCATTTAAGAGTGACAATGAACTGGAGCATGAAGTGGATGAAGTTCATGCTTTTCAACAATTCTAGAGAGGACACAATTACAACCTCTAGAATAATAATGATCAGCCACCTAGACTTTTAACCAGCTCCGTCTCACCAAACAATTTTAACACCCCTCTAGATATAACTACTAGCAACAATTTGGGACCTCCAAGGGTCAATCAACAACATTTTACGTCCTCATTCTCAGCAGTAGCTAAAGGTATGAATGAACTCTCTAAATCTGATAAACTAGTCACATATTTAGTCAAAGAGATCAAGAAGATGAGGATTAGTTTATCTCTATCTGAACTCCTCAAAACTCCAGTCATAAAGAAAGCTTTCCTTAAGTCCTTAGATGAACCAACATTGAAAGAGAATACCCCTAGTAATATCCAGACCAAAGATTCCTTGCCTAAGGATGTTCCATTCAAACCTAAGGCTAAATGTCAAGTTCATGTTGTGGTTGCAGAAATGACCCTATACAAAGGAAAGGTTGAGTCTCCTTTTCTCCTCACCTTGAGGATATTTGGCAAGAACCTGTATAATGGTCTGGAAGACTATGGAGCATCCACAAATGTCATGCCCCTGTCTATGTGTAAGGTCTTAGGTCTTTCGCCTACTAAGTACTTGAAGAAAGTCACTCAATTGGATAAGTCAGAGGTCAACATCATAGGTGAATTGACTCATATCCACATGTAGTTACCCTTTGATCCTAGGGTCCAACATTTTATTTGCATTCAAGTAGTGGATATCCTTGACACATATGGCATGTTACTAAGTCATGATTGGTTCAAAACTTTGAATGGATACATGGCTATGGACTTTTCACATATGTGGTTACCATTAAGAGGTATTCCTAACTAGATACAGATTGAGTTTGAACCAAGGATGAAACATATGATTACAGAATACCATCAGAACAATAAAGTGTTGTATACCAATGCAGAATAGGGAGTTGTTGTCCTCAAAATTAGTTGCGCTCATTTTGTAGGACAACCCCTATGAAACTTGTCTGTTTTGTAGCCTACACTCTAAGTTCGTAAATCGAGGCAAGTCTTCTTGGTCTCATGCAAAGTCATCTAACTTGAGAATAGATTGTAACGTCTCCCTTGGTCGATTTCTCAAAGTTCATGAAAATGGACCAGGTTATAGGCTTGTCGAAATATCCATTTTTGACCTTTTTGGGTGTTGGGAATTTTTCATAGTTCACATGTAGGGGTGGTTAAAAACCCCGCCCCTACATGTAATATGATTGTTCAAATGTATCGGTGGTAAAAACGACCGCTAGTGCACTTTGGTGATTAGTTTAATATGCACCAACGGTCATTTTGACCACTCATGCAAGTTCTTGGTTTTCACCTTACATGTAAAAGCGATAAAAAAGGCCGCCCGAGCATCTCCAAGTTCTCTCAAGTGCATTAATGGTACTTCGTGTGGGGTTTTAAGATGACTCTTTTTATGCTTTTAAAACACTTTTAATTGTCATTTGTTACTCATTTCCTCTTCCTGATAATCCTCTGAGCTCGTGGAAACCCTTGACCTACCTTTTCGCACACGGATCGGATCAAATCAATTTGCATTGTAGGGTTTTCATTTTTGCTTAGTGCTCATACCAGGTAAGTCTCTATTTTCCATCTTTTCTTTTTTTACCTTTCTGAGCTTAGGGTTTGTGTGAAGAATGGATGATTATCTGCATTTTTTTTGTCTTTTTCTTTATCAATGGTCATTTTTGTTAAAACCTTAGTGGTAGTTTTGAGAAAGTTCATCTTTGTTTCGTTTGAACCCGTGTCATTGGCAATTTTATCTGATTAGTGTTTTTATTTTGAAGTGCAGGGGCGGTGATTGTCGCCACCCATGCCTTTGTCATCCCTATATTCAAAGTCATGAGTTTGTTACATGCATTAGCAGCAAAAACAACTGCTCAAACACTCTTGACTTGCTTTGTAAGACCAACATGCAGGAGTGGTCAAAATGACCGCTCGTGCACTTAGAGACCTTATCTACTCACATGTAAGGGTGGCCAAAAGGACCACTCATACATGAAAGTTCATGAGTTTTATCAACATGTATAAGTGGCCCTTTTTACCATTCTTACACTGCAAATTTTCCATTCTCATGCAAAAGCGGACTGTTTTGCCACCCGAACATGTTTACAAAATTTACCTCCCACATACAGGAGCATCCATTTTGACCGCTCGTGCATGTCTCCCTTGAAATTTCCTAACACTAGGAAATTCCTGCAAATGATGCCTTTAGCCTGCTTTTGCCCAATTTTTTGACTTGCTCACACTTTAGCCCTTTCAAGCTCATCCTTGTGATCATGATCATTAACATGCAGTTTCCCAAATTGCCATTTTTCCCCTAACTGCAAGATCATGACTTTTGTTGCAGTTTCTTCTACAAACTGCTGAGGTCATCACGTCATCTAAAGATGCTCATCTTCCAAATGATTGACCTATCACCAAAGAAGGTGATAAAGGTGGTGAAAGATACAATCGTCAAAGCTCATACTATTTCAAACAATACAGTCAAACCAGATGTTTGTGAAATGGAAGCAATAAAGGACATGTACCATAATTCCTTGAAAAAGAATGATGGTGGTAGCTGATATTCTTCTTCATGCCTTAGTTTATTTTCAGTTTTGTATATGTAATTTGTATTTTGTTTTGGACATATTCACATGTGTTTTTCCACATGTAATTACATGTGAGACAAAGGAAGTCCCAAGTCAAATAGGACTCTTTTGTTGAATAAGTCAAAGTAGTTAGACTTTTTCCTAGATTAGCTCAAGGCCTCTCCCTATAAATAAAGAGGGCCTCTATTGTAATTATCTTCTTTAATCTTATGCAACGAAGTGCTGCTTAAGTTGATACTTAACTTTGAGACTTTGTGTTCAAATTGTATGATCAATTCCAAGCATTAAAGAGGGCAAGTTTTGATATCAAACTTTGTGTTGAATCGAATTTGTATTAGTGATGATGTACATCTGGCATTTTTGCTGATTTCTCTTGTTGATTGATTGGATAAAGTGGTGTTTGGTTATTATGATTGGAGGATGTTCAAGATAAGTTATATAAACTTTGTGTTATATTATTTCCTTGAATCCATGTGTGTTGAATGTGTTTCTTGGTGGAGGATTATAAAAACTTTGAGCTTGTAATTGTTCACTTTGTCTATGAATCATGTTGAGAACTTCTAGACTTTGTGCTATAATTTTCAATTACATTCACGTGGATCAGTGGTATTGTTAGTTGACAGACTTTGTGCTCCAATTGGTGATATAGTTACTTGTCAAATCTTTTTGGGGATAATTTGAAGACTTTGTGCTTGAGATTATTCACTTGATTTGTGAATCTTTTTTGTGAAGTGAGTTGAAAGACTTTGTACTTCAACTCACAAGAATATTGGTAATAACTGTTTAGGTTAATATTATAAGTGTACAAGCATTATTGAATATTACTGTGAAACATTGTAAACATATTTTTTGAAAGAAGAGAAAAGGATGAATGTAACACACCCCCAAAGCTAGTTTTTAATGTAAACAAGTTTGTAATAGTTAAGAGGGAACCTCCCCTTGCTAAGAGTAGAGATTTATCTCATCACATTGTGGTTGATATAACCATTTTTCCATTAGTTAGCTAAAGGACAAAATATTCACCCAATAGTTTTTGGAAACTTTGTTTGGGATTGAACGTGCAACCAAGAGCTTCTTGCCTTTGGTTGAAGCATACTGGCCTCATTTTTTGTAATATATTTTTGTTATATTTTCTCTATGGTTAGTTTAGAATATGGCTGTCCTAGGTCCATGGGGAAATGCATTTGGTCCTTTAAATTTGACTCAACCTCTACATGAACTACCTCGGGGTTCACGTAAGAACTTTCCCAAGTTCTACAGGGATGGTAAATAGCATCTGGATGAGCATTTTATAGCTTTCTACATTACATGTGGTGTTCTTGGAGTTGAGTATGAAGATGTTTCTATGAGACTGTTTGTAGAAACACTCCAAGGTGTTGTAGTTGATTGGTTCTTTCACCTAGCACCTGGAACTGTCATTGGATGGAATACACTTCAAACTGAGTTCGAAGCCAGATTCAAGTCAACAGAAGATGCTTACACCTTGTTGGCCCAACTTACTCAAATGAAAAAAGAACTGCATGAGCCCATGCGTGAGTTTGTAACAAAGTTCAATAAGCTAAAGAACAAGATCCCAACTATTGCTCAACCTACAGCTGAGAACCTAAAATGCTTCTTCATCAATTCATAATTGCTAGAAGTAAGTTTTCTTTTACGAAGAGCAGCACCAGCTGATCTTGCAATTGCTCAAAGTTTGGCAGTTGAAGTGGAGGATGATTTGATCTTGGCAAGAAAGTTGAAGAAGGATTCTATTAAGCCTAATGAGCAGCCCTCTTTGGATTTACCTTTTACCAACACCACGGATCCTATGGTACAAAAGTTGGCTGATGAGCTGTTAGCTCTAAAAAAATAGATGTCACAAAGTTTTTCCATTCCCCTCGCCAAGGACATTTCAAGGAAGACATTCCTAAATGCTCTAAATTATCAAGGCAATGCTTCAATGGATCAGAATCAAATTAGGTTCCTCCATAATGAGAAATACTTGCTTTGGAAGCACCACCTGTGAATGCAACAATCTTCTATTATGAATCAGAGCAAGATAATCTTCTTCAATCAGAATATGATTAGGGAGAAGATGATGCTAATCTTTTCAAGGAAAGTGAAGAGCAGTTAGCTGGTGACTCTACTATCGGGTTCCTAAATTTGGAAGATGAGATGGGGCAAGAAGTTACTTTTGGTGAATCTTATGTTGTTCTCACACGATCACAGAATCAATCTGATCATCAATATGTGGCTGGTGACAACCAAGTAAGTACATCGGATCTTCATCCTTCATCCCTTGTTCCTAAGACCAGTACCCCCAATGTAAAACCTCAAGATGAGCATTTTTCATCTTCTATAGCTAGTCCATATCAACTCGTTGGTATCATAGATCATGTTGAGGATACAAAGATTCAAATGTTAGAGGCAAGAATACCTGTTAAGGGTATTGTGTAGAAGTTTCATCCTGAAAGGGAGAGTGAGTACACAGTAATGAAGTTTGAGGATCCAAAATCTCATATTTTCTTTGAGTTTTCAGATATAGATAATTACTTCTTAATCTCTAATGAATATCCTAAGTTATTAGATAGTGTTTCAAAGGGAGGTCTAGAAATAGATGGATCATTCTTTTCAAGTGAAGGGATTTTGCAACTGAAAGGAAATGACATTTCCAAAGGATTGGTTTCTCCAAAGAAACTTTTTGATGAGCATGATTGCTTTGTCAAATGACGATGACAGTTGGGATCAAATTCATTAGTAAGAGTGGGACAATTCAATCTGGATGCAGAAGAAGATCCCATAATGGAAAACACTGGGAAGTGTTACTCTTTCAATAGTAAAAGAAAAAGATGTGGAACATCTTTTCTGCTACCTCACAGTAGACATCATCTAAAGCTTTTCTCAAAAGTGAAGCGATAGATAAGTTCGTGTATTTTTGCATAGTTTTTGTGTCTTTTCCATTTTAGTCTTTTTTGTGTCTTTTTGTTGTGTTGCCTAACTCTATAGCCCAATGGATGGATGAAGGCACTTAGAGACTGGAGTTCTTATCCCTTTGATCATTTCAAAGGATGATCAAAGGAAGCTCTTCAGTTAGAGCCAGCTGTGTCCTCAAAATCAACTGCACTCATTTTGTAGGACAACCCCTATGAAACTTGTCCATTTCGTAGCCTACACTCTAAGTTCACAAATCAAGGCAAGTCTTGTTGGTCTCATGCGAAGTCATCTAATACATGAGAATAGCTTGTAACATCTCCCTTGGTTGATTTCTCAAAGTTTGTGAAAATGGACCAGGTTATAGGCTTGTCGAAATATCCTTTTTTGACCTTTTTGGGTGTTAGGAATTTTTTATAGTTCACATGCAGGGGCAGTTAAAAACCCCGCCCCTACATGTAATATGATTGTTCAAATGTACCAGCAATAAAAATGACCACCAGTGCACTTTGGTGATTAGTTTAATATGCACTAGCGGTCATTTTGACCGCTCATGCAAGTTCTTGGTTTTCGCCTTACATGTAAAGGCGATAAAAATAGCCGCTTGAGCATCTCCAAGTTCTCTCAAGTGCATTAATGAAACTTCATGTGGGGTTTTAAGATGACTCTTTTTATGCTTTTTAAACACTTTTAATTGTCATTTGTTACTCATTTCTTCTTCTTGATAATCCCATGAGCTCGTGGAAACCTTCGACCTACCTTTTGGCACGTGGATTGGATCAAATCGATTTGCATTGTAGGGTTTTCATTTTTGCTTAGCGCTCATACCAAGTAAGTCTCTATTTGCCCTATTTTCATTTTTTACCTTTTTGAGCTTAGGGTTTGCATGAAGAATGGATGATTATCTACATTTTTTTATTATCTTTTTCTTTATCAATGGTTGTTTTTGTTAAAACCTTAGTGGTAGTTTTGAGAAAGTTCATCTTTGTTTCATTTGAACCTGTGTCATTGGCAATTTTAGCTGATTAGTGTTTTTATTTTGAAGTGCAGGGGTGGCAATTATCACCACCCATGCCTTTGTCATCCCTACATTCAAAGTCATGAGTTTGTTACATGCATTAGCGGTAAAAACAACTACTCAATCACTTTTGACTTGCTTTGTAAGACCAACATGCAAGAGCTATCAAAATGACTGCTCATGCACTTAGAGACCTTGTCTACTCACATGTAAGGGTGGCCAAAATGACCACTCATACACAAAAGTTCACGAGTTTTATCAACATGCATAAGCGACCCTTTTCACTACTCTTACACTATAGATTTTCCATTCTCATGCAAAAGTGGACCTTTTTACTGCCCGAACATGTTTGCAAAATTTACCTCCCACATACAGGAGTAGCCATTTTGACTGCTCGTGCATGTCTCCCTCAAAATTTCCTAACACTTGGAAATTCCTGCAAATGATGCCTTTAGCCCGCTTTCGCCCAATTTTTCAACTTGTGCACACTTTAGCCCTTTCAAACTCATCCTTGTGATCATGATCATTAACATGCAGTTTCCCAAATTGCCATTTTCCCCCTAACTGCAAGATCATGACTTTTGTTGCAGTTTCTTCTACGAACTATCGAGGTCATCATGTCATCTAAAGGTGCTCATCTTCCAAATGATTGACCTATCACCGAAGAAGGCGATAAAGGTGGTGAAAGATACAATTGTCAAAGCTCATACTGTTTCAGATAATACAGTTAGACTAGATGTTTGTGAAATGGAAGTAGTAAAGGACATGTACCATAATTTCCTGAAAAAGAATGATGGTGGCAGCTGATATTCTTCTTCATGCCTTAGTTTATTTTTAATTTTGTATATGCAATTTGTATCTTGTTTTGGACATATTCACATGTGTTTTTCCAAAATGTAATTACATGTGAGACAAAGGAAGTCCCAAGTCAAATAGGACTCTTTTGTTGAATAAGTCAAAGTAGTTAGACTTTTTCCTAGATTAGCTCAAGGCCTCTCCCTATAAATAAAGAGGGCCTCTATTGTAATTATCTTCTTTAATCTTATGCAACGAAGTGCTACCCAAGTTGATACTCAACTTTGAGACTTTGTGTTCAAATTGTATGATCAATTCCAAGCAATAATGAGGGCAAGTTTTGATATCAAACTTTGTGTTGAATTGAATTTGTATTAGTGATGATGTACATATGGCATTTTTGCTGATTTCTCTTGTTGATTGATTGGATAAAGTGGTGTTTGGTTATTATGATTGGAGGATGTTCAAGATAAGTTATATAAACTTTGTGTTATATGTGTGTTGAAAGTATTTCTTGGTGGAGGATTATAAAGACTTTGAGCTTGTAGTTGTTCACTTTGTATATGAATCATGTTGAGAACTTCTAGACTTTGTACTATGATTTTCAATTACATTCACGTGGATCAGTGGCATTGTTAGTTTACAGACTTTGTGCTCTAACTGGTGATATGGTTACTTTTAAAATCTTTCTAGGGATAATTTGAAGACTTTGTGCTTGAGATTATTCACTTGATTTGTGAATCTTTTTTGTGAAGTGAGTTGAAAGACTTTGTGCTTTAACTCATAAGAATATTGGTAATAATTGTTTATGTTAATATTATAAGTGTAGAAGCATTATTGAATATTACCGTGAAACATTGTAAACATCTTTTCTGAAAGAAGAGAAAAGGATGAATGTAACACACCCCCAAATCTATTTTTTAATGTATATAAGTTTTAATAGTTAAAAGGGAACCTCCCCTTGTTGAGAGGAGAGATTTATCTCATCACACTATGGTTGATATAACCATTTTTCTATTAGTTAGCTAAATGACAAAACTTTCACCCAACAGGAGTATACTAAGTTGAGCTTCTAGATGTCATGGTGGAGTAAGTTTTGATGTGCAGTTGCACACAAAAAAGTAATGAAGGTAATGGAATCACACTAGAGACTGATGTCTTGGTAGAGTCTGATTATGAAATGTCAAATGAAGATGGAGGAAGTGGTTTAACTAAATTTGAGAGGTATCTATCTAAAGAGATTAAAAAGTATAATCTATAAGGAATCCCACTTAGACAGACTTTGTTGGAAGGATGGTGCAAGCTACACAAGACTGCACATTCTGAAACCACATGTGCACTGTGCCTAGAATTGATTGGTAGAAACGTATGCCTATATTCAAGAAGTAAGTTTGATTTTCCAAGAAAAGTCCTTGAGAAAATAGAAGATGAGAGCAATGAAACGAGTCATCAATTAATAGATTGAGTACTGGATACATCAAAAGATGAGTCACAAATGGCCAAATCAGATCCAAATAATGTCCCGACGCCACAAAATAGAGCTTCGGACATCAAGACTATTGAGGAAGCAATGGACACAGATGTCCAGTCACATGATATCCAGATGGTCGAATGTCTGGATGTTCCAATTCTAGAAAAAAAAATGTCCATACAACATGCATCGCTTAAGTTGAAGTGGATTGCTAAAGGAAGCACCTCCCGGGCCAGAAGGAAGAAAAGTCCTGACAAGGAACCTCCTAAGGACAAGTGATGGATATTAAGGTTTGATGGATCCAAATCCAAGAAGGGAGTCAAAGTAGGGATTGACCTCATCAACCTACAAGGAAAGTCATTCCTAGCGGCATACAGGTTGCAATTTCACTACACCAACAATGTGGCAGAGTACGAGGCCTTGATTCATGGCCTACTATTTGCACTAAAGAAGAAGGTTAGAATCCTTCATGTTTTGGAGATTCAAAACTCATGGTCAAGCAAGTAAGAAAGATATATTCATGTAACTACAAATGCTTATTCAGCTATAGACATAGAGTCTGGGACTTGATAGAGAGTTTTGATGCTTTCAATATCACTCATGTCCCAAGGAAATTTAACCACCGAGAAAATACTCTAGCCACAATAGCCAGCATGTCAGAACCATTAGCTATATCTAGAACGAAGAGGTTTTCAGTTGAGTTAGTCTCAACTCCATCAGTTCTGAATAATGTCACCAATTTTTAGGTCTTCGAAGATGATCAACACATACTAGACTTTATTGCCAACAAGGATGTCTTTGAGGACTTGGTAATATATGAACAAGATAGAGATGATCTAGATTGGGATGAAGAATCCATTGATAATCTACAAGATAACAGGATCCCTAAGGGGATGATTAAGCTTGATAGACTATTTGATCCAGATGGCATCTCAAATAGAAGGATCTCCCCAAGGCGGATGGAGGAGATTATGAACCCTCAAACATAAGTGAAAATTTAGAAGTCAAGAAGGTCCTGATCGGAAAAGTATGCACCCTTGACAAAAGAGAAGGGATACTCCAAGCCTTAAAGGATTACATCCACATGATCACTTGAATGTATGATGAATTCAAGACATATGATACATCCATCATAACACATACTATCCCATTGAAACCTGATGCGAAGCCATTTAGGAAGAAGCAGAGATCAATAAATGCATTGCTGGAGTCCCTGATATTTGAAGAAGTTAAGAAACTATTGGTGGTGAGGATAATCTTACTTATCAGACACTCTATCTGGGTTGCCAACCTAGTTCTAGTATGAAAGAAGAATGGAGATATTTGGCTGTGCGTAGACTTTTGGAACTTGAACAAGGCATCAGAAAAGGATAACTATCCTTTGCCTTCCTTAGATGAAGTGCTCCAAATGGTAAACAGAGCTCAAATGATGTCCTTTCTAGACATTTTCTCTAGATATAACTAGGTAATGGTTGGTGTTATCACCTAAATATGCACCTTGACTAATTTGCAGAAATTAGTCTATTTGATGAATCATGGGAAGACCTCTAAAGCTGTGGGTCACTTTGTAAGCAGAGGTCAACCTCCAGAGAAGGCCGACTTCCTAAACTGGTTATCACCTAAACCAATGATTTTTTGTAGAGAAAATGGAAGGTGGCAAACTCAAAAAACTAAACTAAAAAATTAAAGAAAAAGGGTGATACACCAAATTGACAAAGATGATGAAACTTAGACTTGATCACACTTAGCTCGAAACTGATGAAAATGAGTTTTGCACAATCTATTATGAATGCTTTTGCATAAATATTTCACTAAAAGGTTTAAGGATACAATAACTTGTAAAAGGAAAAGAACTTCACAATTAACAAGTTACATGTATTTACCAACATAATTAGTAACCTACATAAGCTTTCTACTAGAAGCAAAGGTACAATATATGAGACAAATAACTTGATCAATCATTCAACGTACACAAGACTACAATAAAAAAAGAAAGGAAAGAGTTTAAATCACCAGAAATAACTAAGGCATCCACTATATTCCATGTCCAAAGATGAATGAGTTACAAATTGTCAAAATCTGAGCAAGGATGATAAATCACAAGTCTCTGAAATGTGCATGTGAGAACTGAGTACAATAGAGTCACAAAAGTGACTATATCCACCACTATCCAAGTGGTTCCACAAAAGAAGGAATGTCAAATTGATTTGGGTCGGATGCCCAAAAAAAGCCTAAAATCTAGGGCCTATATCCTCTCCAAAAGTGCCCATAATACAAGAAAAAGTCCCTCAAGACTTAGTCAAACATAATGAGTCATGAAAACAAGTCCAAAAGGATTCTAAGAGCCATCAAAACACCCCTATCCTAACAAACCAACTACTAACTGCCCACAAGACCTAGTCAAACTTTCTCTCCTCCAAGGCAAAATAAGATGCTATAACAATGGCATGCGTCCACCACATCTTCACAATCCAAGCTATATTCCCTACAAGACAATAAAGACTCATCCCTCACTCTGCTTTATTCTCCTTTGCAATAGAGTTAACGATACCACTTAAATGACTCATAAGGTCATCATTTAAAGTGATTGTTTATTACAATTTATAACATATGCAAAGAAGTAAAAGGAACCAAAGTGCTTGGCATAATACAAAGGAAGTCAAAAGACTTAACAAAGTCTTCATTGTTTCAAGGCCACCTTGTGGTATACTAGGTATTACACATGATAATGTTATTGACCACGAGCCTTTCAAGTAATATGCAAGGAAAAGAAAAGACAAAAAAATAAAGACCCACGGGTCTTTAGGCTTTTGAAACCCTAAAAGACACAAAAGCAACTTTGCATTTTCATTTTACACTTTTGCAAAACTTACTCTACATTCTTCTCACCATCGACAAGGATTTGATGTTGGGGGCTCTAGTATGTGATTTTTGAGGCATTTCCACTGTATCATTCACCATTTTCTACTCCAAACTAAAGGTAAGCATGATGAAGCTCCTTTCCTAAAACAATACTACAAAACTCATCATTTCAACTACTTTTATCACCGTATATGCTGTAAATGCTCATTTTCTATGATGATTGTAATCTTTGTTTCATTGCACCCATATAAACTTTTCTTTTCCAAATATGATGCTACAAAAACTAACAAGATTTGTCATTTCTGTTCTGAAAAAACCACTCTGTCTATAATTTTCCTACATATGGCCTAGTTCATTCTTCTATGAAAGTGAAAAATACAATGATTTTCTTTCATTCTATAACTAGGGTTTGACTGAAACCCTACACAATATATTGCATTTTCTCCTTCTCTCATTGATTATATCTATAGAAAATAACTCCTTTGGGCATTTTGAATGATGTTAGGACTGCTTGTATCATGCTATGTTTATTACTTTCTGAGCAATGAAAAGAAACATTCCTGTAACCTTTACCATATTTTATAACATAAAGTCTTGATGCTTCTATGACTGTTATTCACTCTTGATGCTTCTATGACTGTTATTCACTCTTGAAACTTCATTAGACTCCTGTCTTCACAGTCCTATATGGGGTCTGTAGCTATAATGGTATTTGATATTTTGAAACTTCATTGACCTTGAATCTACATAATGAAAACTTGCACACTGTTATAGGGATCTCCTCCTTTTGTCTTTAGGATGCTACCATACCTTGGTTAGATCTGTTGGCATAACTGTTTACTGATGTCTTTCTATTGACTGTTTTGTTGCCTTTGTCTCTTTAAACCTCACGAATGCTTCAAAGCCTTTCACCTCCTTTTTTCCTCTGATAAACTCTAACTACAGTCTTTACATCTGTATGTTCTATGTATGCTTTTGGACTATTCTTTATGCACCATCTAATATGACTGTCATCATAGTCCATCATGATTGTTTTCTGGGATTTTTTGTGAAAGTTTTTTTTTACACATTCAGTGATTGTATTCAGTTAGATCCATGATGCTATGTACCTAGCATTATTTCAATACTACATCTTTACCTCTTTATGGCATCCATTATCTATCTATAGGCTATCTATTGGGTTCTCTGACTGTTATACAAGTCTTCTGAGTCTATGTTATTGGTAGTCACTGCTAGACAGGGTACCTTCACTGAATATTCTTGCTATTTCCCAAAATCTTTATCTCTAACCTCCTTCATGGTTCCTATCTCTTAACTATTTTAAGGCCCTTTTAAACTGCTAGTATCTCATCATGTATGAACTGTCTACTCCTTCATCCATGATTAAAAAAGCAATTTCTAACTGTTCTTATAGTTCTATGATAGTCACCTCATCATTGTCATGATCTTCTAAAAAGAAAAGCACTGAGACCAAAAACACTGTGGATTGTTTTGTTTAAGTATCATGGTAGAGGTATGAGTGATAGTGTTACAGTCCTTATTGACTGCTCTGCTGATAGGCATATGACTGCCCTAAAAGAATCATGTGACTATCTTCATTTGTCATTGAAAAGACCATCTATTCAGTCCTGGCAGGTTTGTGACTGTATTATTGTCCTTAATGGTCCTTTTAAGCTTTGAACAATGTTGTATTGCCTTTGGTGACAATCAAAACTAGTTGCTCCCTTCATGGTATTTATGACCATCTTCTTGAAGTTTCATAATATCAAAGATCTCTACTATTCACACTATCTTGAACACTAGTTTCACTACTCTGACCCACTGTGATAGTCATCTGTCATATCTACCTTTTGTCTTTTGATTGTCTTGAGACATCAAACTCTGCCATAGCTATTAACAAGGTCCAAATGACTGTATTTTGAGCCTATTATAGTCAGCTCTCAGTGAATGAGCAACATTTGAGGATTAAGAAAGAATTTGTAAGGTTAGGTACCAATCACTATGGATTTCCTTAATGAGTATTTGACTGTCTCCATCTTCAAGACTGTTATTCTTGTCTTTATGACTGAAACCAGTCTTCCCTAGCATGACTGCCCCTTAACTATTCTTTGTTTGCTTCTGATTGACAAGAGAACTTATGACATGATGTTAGACCATCATGCATTGGTGGCTACCTTTTAGGACATGAGCTGACTGTCCTGAAATGTATGGACTGTCTCCATGGGAGTCATGTTTTATCTTGAATATACTGTATACACCTAAAAATGACATGACTCTACCTAAATAAATATTTTAAATATTTATTTCATCTTCACATTCCTCTATCAATAAATAAATAAATAATTTTATTTATTTGATTCATTCTCTCCCATTTAATTAAATGAATTACATTTATTTAATTAATTTTATCTATATCAACTTTATTCTTCTAAATAATTAAATAATTTTAATTATTTAAATAAATAATCCATTCTTCTAAATTTAAATAAAATGCAAATTTATTTAAATTAAATCTCCAAAAAATAAAATATATTTAAATATTTTATTTATTCTTCCAAAATCATGTGCAAATAATTAAATAAATTTATTTATTTAATTGTGCTTTCTTATCTTCTAAAAAATCTTCAATATCTTCTAAAAATAAATTCTTCGTCATTGAAAAGCAAAAGCTGAGTTAAAGTAACTTTAAGGCAACTTTGTTTTTAAATTAGAAAAATATATTCTATTTTAAGAAAAACAAAAACTCATCCTCATCAAGAAAGCAGTTAACTCAACAAAGCTTCTTTTTGAATGACACATGTCCTTCTTCTATTCACGCACGTTCTCTCGAACATTCTACTCTGTTGATCTTTTTATTTCTTTTCCACCATTGATCTTCTCTCACACAACTCTATAAATACAATCCTCTTCTTCTTCATTTGATATCCATCATTCGAGTAAACTTATGCTGCAGGAACTATAGCGCGCCATTGGCACCCCATTTTCATATGATTCATCATCCATCCATAGTGTGTTGAAGCTCATCTTTAACACACCAAGTATCAGAGCCACTTCTCCTTGTCATCTTGAGGAATCGAAGCAAGGAAGCAAGCTTCTTGAGGGCCATCTTCATCACCAAAGGATCAAGAAAGAATAAGTAAACAATGAAAATCGCAAGGTAAAAAGGTTGTGAGTATCACTTTCTTCTCTATTTTAAATCTCCTTTTATCTTCATATTTCATTGATGTTTGGGTTTTTATTATTCATTTGATTATTCCCATTTTTACCCTTACATTTCTAGTGCCCACCGTGGGGCTCTTGCCCCTAATCTAACCAAAAATTTGAGTTTCTTAGTGATAGGTTCTATACAGGTTTCCATACAGGCTTCTGACAGGTCCAATCGGTGCATCTGAGCAATCCCGTGGCGCATATACAACTTGTTCCTATGCACATAGTCTTTTGGAGCATACATCCTCCAAGCCGACACATCTGATCATTATTCTGGCACTTTTGCAACTACGGCGCATACATCCCCTATTTCGGCACTTTTACCTCCTATTCCGGTGCCTGCATAATTTTGGCGCATATGTCCCAATACATGACGCTTTTATACAGTTTTACAATGCATTTGTTAGATTAACGCATTTGTGTCATCTCCCTATGCTTTTGACATTTGTCTTAGCACATTTGTACAATGACACTTATAGCCTCTGTTTCTGCGCATTCAGACTGTATAGCGGTGCATCTGATCTGTCACTGTGGTTTTTAGGATTTCTTCTAATTTTTCTGATTAATGCTAACATTTGTTTTATAGGAGTAAGAGAAGGATAGATCATTTAGCTGCATTGATTAATTCAATTAGATTAATTAAGGGAATAAGTAAAAAAAATGCATGTATGCCACTCTCATGTAGTCTTTAACTAGGAGGATAGTAACTAAACCACTGCTATCTTTGCATTGTTGCTTTCTTTCCTAGTTTAGAACATTGCAAATCTCACAAATGGAATGAACATTGCTATCTTTTTAACCACTTCAAATTTAACAAATGCGTGAGTGCCCAAGTAGATAGCCCATTTAGTTTTTTTCCTTTTAACTAGGTTTGAATTAATCATTGTCTTTTGTGACTATTGAATGACAATAGGCTTATGCTCTCCCCTTTACTGGGTGACCAGAATGCCAGACTTGTTATTCTCTTTGTATAACCTTTAGATGGGCCTGCCCTTGGATGCATGCTTGTCCAAGTGGGAATGACCTTGAGTGGAAATAGGCTAAAGCAAAGCCCTATCGATCCACTTTAAATAAACTGTGCTTGAGGTGAAAGCTTCCTGCAATGAGTGCTGCTATGTTACACTGATGACCAACCTCCTCCAAAACCCTCCAAAGCGTAACCCTTGGAGGCTGGGAGACTCCATAATGGAGAGTAGTGCCATCGCACGTGTAACCACTTGAACGGTTGCCTTCACTACTTAGCCACTTGTTTAGTGTACCAAAAACCCCTATTTGTTGACACAAAAGGCAGAGCCTTTGAAGCAGCCCCGATTCATGTGATTCTTAGTAAAGGTAGCAGGGACAATCCTAAGGTTTGGTGGGGGTACAAGCCTAAGGAAAATTGGATTTGGTATGCATGAGAAGTGAGTGCTATGGAAGGGAGCCAGTGCTACCAGATCTTGGAGCTACACGCTTTGAATATGCACAGCCAAGGGATTCAACAAATACTGTCCTATCCAGCCTAGGTTGTACTTATTCTTGAGTCAAAAAGTCCAAAATACAAAAAAAATAACAAAAGATAAAAATCATGAAAACTTTTATGCGTTTGCTGTGTCTTTTGCCATAATTGAAAATTAAAATTCTCAAAAAGACCAAGTTTTCAACCAAGAACAATTTTTTTTTTGAAAAACATGCCAAAAAAACTCTAAAAAACCAAGCTAAAACCAGAACGATGCATTTGTTGAGACCTGCAGCGCATTTGCATAGACTTGCTGTGCATTTGAAAATTACTAGAGTTACACATTTGATTTGACCTGTGGCACATTTGCACTCTATTTTGGCGCATTTACTACTCCGCATCCAAAACATAGAGCTATTTCGTACCTTCCAACATAATTTTTTTTTGACTTTTCAGAAATATATTTCAAACCTATCTCAGTTGATCCAAAATCTGATCAAAATCATGCAAGTCAACCATTTTGCTCTTCTTCCACACCATAGCTACTTTTCCCACACTTTCTCATCCAAAAATCTCACAAAAGTCTTCCAAAATCCAACAATGTTAGAACCAAGCTATTCTTGATCACATCAAAACCTCAAGCAAACCTAGTGAGTCTCCACTATTAAGGATCACTTATCCTTTCTCTTGGAACTCCACTAGTGGCTTGTGCAAGACTAGTCCACATCAAGTAAACAGATTTCTATCATCCTTACTTCGACTATCATTTTGTTCACCCAAGTTGTTTGACACCAACTAGATCTAAGAAGAACCTTGCTCAAAATCTTGTCACATTCTAGTACCCCTTGGTCAAATCTTTCAAAATCACTTAATCCCTTCTCTTGTCATCTTGCATGGTCTTAACGAGGTCCCAAAAACAAAAACAAATTGAAATGGCTGAGAAAACTACTCCAAACTCTCACAAAAGTGATGAGGAAATCTCTATGGAAGAGGTCCTCCAAACATAGTAAGACCGCAGATTTCAACGCATAATGGATAAGGTACTTGCCCAAGACCCTACCAAATTCTTTCTACACCTAGGACAACTAGGAGTCAAGCTCCCTAAACATTTTGACGTAGAGGCTCTAAAAGAACCTGAGGAAGAAAGAAACCCGTAGGGAAGCACACACGAGGAAATACCCGCAGACAAGAGCAAAGCAACCATTGATTCTATGGATACCTTGAGTAATGACCCAATAGATCCAAGCTTTACAACAACAATTCACAGACATGCAAATAGGAGCATCAACTAAGCATTACTCCCTAAAGGATATTTCACCATATCCTTTTGATAGAACCTTGATCATGATACCTTTCCCCTCTAAATTTGAGGTGTCAAAATTTGATAAATATTGAGGAAAGGGTGATCCAAGGGACCACATTAGGGAATTCAATGCTACTTGTCTTGAAGTCACACACAATGATACTTACCTTATGCGATTGTTTCCAAGAAGCTTAGGAGGACAAGCCATGGAATGGTTTTCTAGACTACCACCCGGCATTAGAACTTTTAATGAAATTGTAGACAAATTTGTCACACACTTCTCCTATAATATTAAGCATGACACCTCAATCTTAGATCTTTGTAACACCAAGAAAAAAGGTGGATAATCTTTCACCGCCTTCCTACAAAGATGGAGATAGTTGGCAAGTAAGTACCCACACTAAATGCCTAAAGAACAAATACAGGAAATGTTTGTCCATAACATACAAACTGACCTAAGCTATCTGATACAAATCCAATGTCCTACTTCCTTTAGTAAGGTCATTGAGATGGGTCTAATCATCGAAAAGGCTTTAATCGTAAAGGGTCAAATAAAGCTCTATAAAGACACTCCTAGTACCAATGCCAACGTAGATAAACCAAGATTCTGGACAAAGAACAAAAACATTGTGAATGATGGGGTGGTAGATGCTAAGAATGTGGCACCAAAGCAACCAATCTTTAACTTATCAACTCCTCAAAACAACCCCCCACAAAACAAACCAAGAAACACTGAATCACAATTTACAAATTTTCAACCTAGGAGAAAATTCACACCTTTGGGAGAATCATTGGAAACCGCCTTATGGAAGCTAGTAACAAGTAAGATCATAATGCTTCTAACTGTGTGGGAATATGAACCAAAAGTCAAACCTCCTTGGTGGAACAACAACGAGTTCTGTGAGTACCACCGAAATAGGGGGCACACAACCAATGACTGCATTGTGCTCAAACACACTATCCAAGACTTGATCGAACAAAACAAAGTGTCACTTGATGGACATATCTCTAATAATGATCATTAGGCATTCAAGGATCCTCTTCCCAACTATGAGTAGGGAGGACCTTCCAATCAAAACAACAGTGGATCTAACAATGTGAATTACACAAATGTCAGTTTCGACTATGTTGTTAATGATATCTCAAAAAGTGATTCATGCATCAATGTGATCACTATAAACAAAGATCCGGATTGTAATGTTACCACTCGCAGCAATAGATTCACTCTTAGAGGAGCCTCTGCCCCTCCAGCTAATCAGTACAGTATCTTGGATCAGCTACATAAGACACCTGCACATATCTCCATTCTAGAACTTCTGCGTCTGTCTCTATCCCATAGGGCCATACTTGACAAAGCTTTAGCAGAAGCCTCTGTCCCAATGAACCTCATCGAAGAACAGTTTCAAACCATGGTAGGTCACATTACCTCACCTCACTCCCTATCATTCACTGAAAAGGATGATATGTCAATCACCCAACCTCATAACGCCTCTCTTCATATCAAAGCCTTCGTACACAAACATAAGATAAAAAGGGTCCTAATCAATGGAGGAGCTGGTTTGAATATTTGCACCTTGAAGCTAATCCTTACATTGGGGTTTTTAGAGAAAGCTATAGATCCAAAAAAGAAAATCACTATCAAGGCCTATGATGAGGAGGAGAGAACTTCCAAGGGAATCATTACTTTACCAATCAGAGTGGGACCTATAGTAAAAGATGTGGCTTGCCAAGTCCTAGATATGGAGCTAGCATATAACATTCTTCTTGGGAGACCATGGTTACATGCTTTGAAAGCAGTACTGTTAACATACCATCAGTGTATCAAATTCCCCTATGAAGGCTAAGAGATCACCATCCAAACTGATCCCAATCCGTTTTAGTACTACAACTCCATTCAATCTAAACCTAAAGTTGTGATTCCTAATAACTATGCCTCTGCTTCGTCTTCATCTTGTGTTGACCCAACTTCAGTTGCTTCCACTTTAAAAGCATCGCAACTTGACCTCAAACTCAAAGATAAGGAACTGGGTGAGTACACAATCTCCCAATCCCTCTATTTAGCACAACTCCCCCTATCTCCTAGATCATATGGAAGACCTACTCTGAACAAATCAAAAGCAGATAAAACTACAAAAGGTCTGTTTATCAAATGGGGAAGCCTCAAAGATGAGAGCGATGAAAAGGATATCCTGCAATGGTTATATAAGGATGAAGGTAGTTCATCAACACAACAAGACCATCACACTATACAAACTCAACAATATGGTCAAGGATTCCAAATGCTACAAAGAATGGGATATGAAGGACACAGTCCACTTGGTTCAAGAAAGGATGGTATCATTGAACCCATCCAAACTCATACCTTGATAGCCTGAGACACTACAAGGCTAGGTTACACTAGCACATCAAGAACCAATAGAGAAAATAAGAATAAAGACAAACAACCAAAAACATCTACTAGTAATCTGGTTGATCAAATTCAACAACTACAACTAGGGAGCGAGACTAATTCCAATGAATATGAGTGGGATAGTCTCTTGGAGCTATCTTATGATGAAAAAGATATTGATGTTGTCCACGAGTATGACCCAACCCATGCAAATGAGAGACAAGGTCCAAGGGCTAGACCACTAGAGTCTGACACACGTAATAATGATAGTGAAAGTCATGAGGAAAGAATGATACCCCCCTTGATGGATCCTCTAATAGAGAGTACCATCACAGACTTTGTTTGTGCTTTTAACAAATCTATCCTAACCATCAACACCATTGAACCAGACCAACCCAATGACCCCTTACCTTTGGTGTACCCTGAACTCATAGATTGGGATTTACAAGGTACTACTCCTGAGCTCGATACCTTTGAGAATGATGAAGCCATCATAGATTATCTTGAGCTTAGAGATCATATACCCGCAAGGGAACATAGAGTTGGCTATGCCATAGAACTCAACGACAAGGCCTATTTTGTATTTGAGCCTCTACCTTGGCCACCAAATTTGCCTCTATTATTTGGTCTTCTACCTTTGAAACCACCTCTCTGATCTACCCCTTGTTCTTGACTATTGTTTGAATCTCCTTGTTGCTTTTGTTATTGTCCTATTCCTCCAAAGTTGCCTCTATCTCTGAAGTTCTTCCCTCTGCCTCTACCTTGTTGCTCTTGTCTCCTTTTTATCTTTTTCTCTGCCTTGATAGCCAATTGAAAACACTCTTCAACTATCCTAGGTGTGGCAAGACTAATCTCATCTTGTATATTGAACCTTAGTCCATTTAGGTACCTTGCTACCTTTTCCCTTTAATCCACAACATGTCCTGCTCTAATGCTCAACTTATGGAACTCCTCAGTGTAAGCCATGACATCCAATTCCTTTTGCTTTAGGTTTTGCAACTTTCTAAATGTCTAAATTTCATAATCGGTAGGTAGAAATTGACTCTTCACCTTAGCCACCATTCTGTCCCATGAACTAATTTTTGTCTCGCCTCTCTTCACTCTCTCCTCTTACACCTAATTCCACCAAGTTAAGGCAGGGCCTTTCAATTTTGTCCTAGCAAGTTTCACCTTCTGATTTTCTACCACCTCTCATAATTAGAATAGTTATCCAAGACATCAATCCAACCAAGCACCTCTTCACTATCTATTTTCCCACCATACATGGGCAATTCCATTTTAACTTTAGGACCATCTCCTTTGAAAGTACTATACTGGGTCGTACAAGAAGAAGACTCTCTATTTCATCATATGCAATTAAGTTTGGTTTATGAAAGTACTGTACTAGGTCGTACAAGAAGTTGGAATGAGTAAACACAGGGAAAAAACATAAAACAATAGAGTTTGATATTTTTTCACCAAAAATCCACTTCCAACTCTTTCATCGACTTCACCAAGCATGTTTCAACTACTTTTCACCATTTCAAACTAACTTTTGATTTTCTACCTATTCCTATCCATCGATGACTCTTCATATTCCCCCCTTTTTTGCATTTTTTGCAATTTTTACAAACTTGATAACTATTACAAAACTGACCCCACACCAAAAAACAACTTGAAACATGACAACATGGTCTAAATAGACCTTATTGCATCAAAAAGTGACTCAACATTATAAAAGACTCCCATTTGACCATATTTACAAAAAAACACCTAGGTGCCCTTGCACTAGTCTATACTGACAATAACACCAACTACAGAACCATGGAAGATGTATTTTGATGGATCTTATATGGATCGAGGCTTGGGGATAGGTATTTTGTTTGTTACCCCTTAAGGAGATACCATCCCCAAGGTCATACATGATTACAATTCCATGCACAAACAATGTAGCAGAATATGAGGCTCTTATCACAAGACTCCACATGGTGATTCAATGGAGGATTGAGAAGCTAATGGTCTATGGAGATTCCCAACTAGTCATCCGGCAAGTGAACAATGAATACAAGACTAAGGATGATAAACTCTTGCCCTACAAAATAATGGTGGATGACTTTAAAGGCTATTTTTATGACATCCATTTTGAATATAGATTCCAAGGCTAAATAACAAAGTAGCAGATGCCATGGGCACGACAAGATCCCTTGTGGACATGAAGAAAGACAACAAGAAGTGTGAGTTCCTAATCGAAGAACTCCCTATACCAGCTTATGATGTTCCCCAATCAAAACTGGTGTGTGAAATTGTTGGTTCCCTATTGCCTTGGTATCAAGAGACATACATATACCTCCATGACAATATCATACCACCCAACCTTTCATCCTCACAATGAAAAAGCTTCATCTGCCGAGCCTCCCGCTTCACTCTTATAAGAAACACCCTCTACAAAAGGAGTCTTGATGGTACACTTTTACAATGTCTAGACTCTAGGGAAGCCGAAGTGGCCTTACAGGAGGTACATGAAGGCATTTGTGGGGCACACTCGAGTGGACCTACCCTAGCCAAGAAAATCTTGAGAACAGGGTATTATTGGCCGACTATGGAGCGAGATGCTTACAGGTTCGTGAAGAAATGCTTTTTGTGTCAGCAACATGGAGACCTTATCCACGCACCTATTTAGGGTAAAATTTGGATTTGTTTTGTTTTAGTGTTTGAATCCTCCTTTCATCCTTTACATTCAAGGACCTTCAGATCAAGTGGTAGAGCACTATTAGGTCCTTGGTCACATACAAATGTAGGGAAATTTGGATTAGGGTATTTAATTATCAATTTTCCTTCTCTTATGCTCAATTATCCATCAAAACCCTAATTATGCAAATACGACAATAAACTGATGAATAACAAAAAATGCTTCTGCAGAAAGATGCAAAATTACAAATTACTTTGCACCTATTTTTGGGGTTCCAAGGCAGAAAAGTCCAGGATAAAGGAGTGGGCGCCCAATTCCAAGGCCCTACTTTTTGTCAGGATCTTGAAACTCAGTCTGTAACTTGTTTCTACTGATTCAGAGATTTTCTCGTCGTGGAACTTCAAGGACTAGGGAGTGGGTGCCAAAGTCTAGGGTGTCCTTTTCTTCACTGATATGCAATTCTGACACTCCAAATGCCCTCCTGCAACTTCACTTTGTCTGCACCATCAACTTGTAACCTGTAATCATAAAACTTTGGGAGGGGGTTGTGGTGTTTAGGAACTTGCCTCAGTCAAGCCCTAGAAGGACACATAAGTCTCCCAAACACCTTTGTCCGATAGAGAGTGCATACCCTTGTGAGGTAGAGGCAAAAACCAAATGAACAATGATCACAAATGCAATAAATATCACCTTGTAGTGAAGATCTCATGAGAGGAAGAAGCTCTTCATTCCATGAGACAATGGATGCTGAAATTTGCAAACACAAACACATAGACAACACAAATCTGCTCTTGTAACACAATGGAAGCCTTGAATCACCTTTAGAACACAATATCTTGCTAGTAATCATCTAGTTTACAAATGAATGTGTAAACATGCTTTTATATGCAACTACAAACACTCCCGCCAAGAATTTCATAATTCAAACTTATCGTGTCAGTATAGGACCCAAATAATGGTCAGAAGCCGACACCCAAAAATTGGGACTGCCCTAAAACAAGGCAGGACTAGGGCACAGGCGCCCAAGTCCTCCCCCCTATTTTGGGCAGGGGTTATCTTAAGTGGTCCCCCTAGGTCGTATTTACCAAGACACTTAGGGGTTTTCTCATTAGGGTGTTGAATAATGATGTAAAATGTCCTAAATGCACACTAAAGACTCGTGAACTAAACTTAAAGAGGGAAAAGCCCCTAAGGGGACATTTTCCGATGTTACATTTAGCCCCCACTTTAATGTATGTATAAATGCGAGGCCAATACATGCATTAAAGTACGGTAGCAAACACAGAAAACATGCCAAGCACAAAGAAGACATACAGTAACAGGCACGCAAAACATGGAGAAGACATTGAATACAAAGAAGACACATTAATGCATAGAAGACAGGCATGATTCTTTTCTTTTCTTTTTCTCATATATATGAAATGCAAATGCAAGTATTGGGAAGTAAACAACCCTCCCAAAATGCAAGATGCACTCATCACATAGGTCTTTAAACTGCATATACGAGGCAACACACATGCAAGACACAAAACTTCCCAAAATGCAGATTGCATATGGGGCAACAGACATGTAAAACAAAGCAAGCACTCTAAACACACACTTTGAAGACATGGAGAGAACATGGCAGACAAGCGATGGAGTGTCCCTATTTCTAGGTCCAACACCATCTCAAGCACATTACAGGCACACATCGATGATTGGGCTTTGCCACAACAATTGCCAAAGACACACTTAAGGGTTGAGTTAGTCACAAAACTGCTCCCCGCCTCCGCAGAGGACTTTTGAAAATGCAACCCCACCCGCATCACAGAGATGACTTACAGTGAAAAGGAAGCATGGCATACAACCCCACCCATATCACGGAGATGCTTAAAGTGAAAAGGAGGTATGAGCTCACAAGTATACAACCCCACCCGCATCATGGAGATGCCTTACGATGAAAAGGAGGTACATGCAATAGATTTCAAGATTGTTCAAACACACTTTACTAGCATCTAGAACAAACAACTTACCATATATATGCCCCCATCTTAAGGTGGTTGATATCATGCATCGATATCAAGCATGTTAAGGTAGGAAGAAAACACACAAGGGAACACAAGCTCTCACAAAGCCCATGCCCTCCGGAGGTGACATGTACTTTACTATTGCCAAATGTTCCCACAAACACATCCCTGCAAGAAACGTGTTAGTGTCTACAAAATCATGATAAACAACAACATCAATGCATATGATTAACCACACAAGGAGCCAAGTTTATACAATGAATTCGGAGTTCAAGGATATCCATGGGGCTATATCACAAAGCTCTCTAAATTGAGTACCACTAAGGCTAGATTCAAAGACAAAAAAAGGTGCACAGAGCAACAGTATTGTTAAGGTTTGTAAATGAGATAAAAACATCATCATAATCACTATGTGGAAAGCACGAGTGCTTCCACTAGCCAAGCATCAGATAAAATATACAACCCCATCATCATATTAGGAACTAAGTCCATTTTTTTTATTGCTCTCGAAAGGGACACTAGGTCCGCATCAGTATAAATATATTTTGTCATCCGCCTGCTAGATAGAAACACTATAGGAAGGGAAACAATAAATAAGAGGGGAGAAACAAGTGTCTTAGGGACAGTCATGTAGGAGGGTGCTCCCGGTGTCACCAACTGCAATGCTATGTCCGCAAGACACAACACACAACAATGAAATCAGAGAGAGGCAATATAGAAGAATGATGATACAAATAGAAGAAGTTCACAACAGAGGCAGTCTCCTGGTATCCTAGTCCTTACAAGAGAATCAGGGGTCATCCCAGGAGGCCTAAACAACACATAACACATCATGGGGGAAGCACATCACGAGAGAGATAAAGGGTTAGAAATACTTACCTGGTAGCACCATCATTAAGAACATACACATTTAGGATATCTCTCATGTTGTTTTAATATTGTATTAACATTAAGTTTAGGATGATAAGAGGCTTTGGTGGGTTTCAGAGAGCAATATCCTATACCAGTTGTATAATTAATTCCAGCAACTTGTAAAGGTACTCTAATTCCTTATTGATTTACACTACAACCATTGCCTACATAGTCATTATTTTTGTACAATATTTTAAATCTACGACCATATAGGGAGTCCATTTATTTAGAAGAAGGTGAAGCCTCATAGGTATCATAATTTGTAGTATAAGTGATAGTATTGTCCTTATTTTCAACCAAGGAAACTTTGTTTTTCTGAGATGTTTCAAAAGATTGTTTAGACAAGATTGATGTGACTTTTGATGTGTCAGTTTTATTAAATTTGTATTCCCCTATACTGCAAGGGTTAAAATCTAATAAACCCCAATCATCACTAACAAGTGCATTCGATGGTTGAGAGTCTTGCACAACATTAGTCATTGATGGATCACCTCACAAATTATTTAAGCTCATGTGATTGTAAACTAGTTTTTGCATTTCAATTTGTAAACAATTATCTGGTTTAGGATCAGCATGAATAGTATGAAGTTTACCTTTGAATATAAATTTGATTGAATGATGTAGAGTGGAAGGGACTGCCCCCAATGCATGAATCCAAGGTCTACCAAGAATCATGTTGTAAGGTAAAGAACAAGGCATGACATGAATTAGGGTAGGCACAAGCACAGGTCCTACTTGTATAGGTAGAGTTATAGTACCCACAGATTATCATCCAACATTATCAAAGCCACGAATGTTAATTCCATTTGGTCTGATTTGTGATGTGTCAACCTTGATTTTGTGTAGTAGGTCAATGCTACAAACATTAAGAGCTAATCCATTGTCAATCATAGCTTGTTTTACCAACGTTTTGTTTATTGTGACAAATATTATAAGAGGATCATATTGGTTTTGAACTTCAACAGATGGTAATTCATGTGTTCGAAAGATAATATCTATTTTTGTCACATGCATACTATCCAATATGGCTGCGACATCATTTGGCTTAACAGCAGGTGGCACAATCAGCTTTTGTAAAGCTTCTTAGAGCATTCCATGGTATGTAGGTGATGTTTGTATCAAATACCAAAGAGAGATCTTAGCTGGAGTAGTGCGAAGCTGTTCGACAAGATCATACTTTTGACCACTTTTATGAGTAAGACAAGGTGGTGGAGGGAGCATAGGTTGAGAACATGGAAGAGAGAACATGTACGGTGCTTCCTTACTTTGCTTGTTATTATGGGTGTTACATGTGTGAGCAATCACATTGTGGTGTGTTGTTGCAACACATTTTGAACACCTTGACTTAGTTGAGCAATTTGTTGTGCATATTTATAGATGTAATCTGGGGGTCAATCTTGAATAGTAATTACCAGCTTTAAACAAGAGGGTGCACTAGGTGCTCCTCGGACAATTATCTTAGGAATATTGCTACAAAGTTTATTAATCAATATTGAATTAACATTGTTTCCCTCTTGATTGCACTCAACATCCATCCCTAAAGGATTTAATGTGAGAGACCTTTTCTCATCCACTAATGCTACATCTTGGCTAGGGAGAGCAATGGGATTAGAGGAAGGTACTATATCTTTAGTCAGACTAGAGCTATCCATAGTCTCCTTATTGAAGGTTCTTGAGTTTTCAATCAAAGGTGGAAGGTCTAATGGATTATCCGTAGAGGTCTCATGCACCAAATGATTGTTAGGTGAATAGTATTTTTCCACCATGAAGAATCCTTCTTGAGAGGGAGCCCTTTATCCACTAATGTTTCATTTTCCAAAGAGAGTAGGGTAATGTTTAGGAATGTGTCAATGATTTCATCCTCTTGTGCTAGTATATCCTCATAGGAGGAATCATTTTCTATGTCATCATCATATATTTTATCTATTAAATCCAAAGCATTAAGATAACTTTCATTCTCATCATTCTTAATGTATTTTGTCAAATCTTCTACTACCCAAGGGTATGTATTCATGAGAGAGATGAAATTGTCAAAATTAGATACATAGTCAAGGATTTCAAATGAAGACAATTTAAATATATCCTTGTGATACGTAGCTTGTAAATAAGTGAGCACATGAGGATTCATATTAAGAAATTTGTAGAAACTCTTGAAGTTTTTGATATATGCATGTAAAGATACCAAAGAGAAATGAGATGAAGATGCCATAATGAAATGTCTTGTAACATCAATTCAAAATCAGATTTAAGAGCTTTTGAAAAGTATGCAATAGACAAGTTCAACACTATATGCAAAAATGGCCTAAAATGCTTGAATTTTTGTACTTTTTCAATGCAAATATATGAAAGAAAAGGTGTTGTAAGGATTTTGATCAAGGGTAGAAAATTATATTCCTGATATCGGTCCAATACAATGATAAGATACTTCACAACACACTCTTGATGCAAATCTAAGATGACAACAAGTCAAAATATAGTGAAAATATGTCAAAATATGCAATCTTTTCACCAAATCTCGATGCAAAGGAGCATGACAAAGGGTGTTGTGAGGAAAATTATGATGGTCAGAAAAATATATCAATTATGACAGCCACTTAGTGTCAAAATATCCACCACAAAACACTTTTAGTGTGACTTAACGTCAAACCCTAGTGAAAATATAGCAAAAATAGGCTATTTTTCACGGGTTTTCAACTCCAAGACCTAGAAAAAGGGGTGTTGTGAAGAATTTTAGGAGGCACAGAAAATAATAGCAATTATATCAGTCACCTCAATCCATAAAATTAGTCACAACACACTTGGAGTGCAAACTAGGCCAAACCCTAGGGCAAGAATAGCAAAAATGTGTAGTTTTTCACCAATTTTTCAATACAAGAAAATGATAAAAGGGTGTTGTGAAGATTTTTAGGAGGGGTATAAAATAATTAACTTGATAAAAACCAATTAGTGCAAAAATACTCTTCACAATCTGCCTATGGTGTAAATTTAGAGAGTCGATAAGGCCAAATCTAGTGAAAATCGATGTTTTTCAAGTCCTAGGTTTGAGATCTTGACACAAAATTCTATATGAGTGCTCTGAAATATGATTTATGATGAAAATTAAATATACTCAGATCTTAAAATGACTTCCAATCTCTAAGATGCAAAATACAAGTGCAAATTTAATGAGAATGCATGAGAATTGCTTGTTTTTTGTTGAAAATTTCTATGCAAAAATGCAAATATCTGAAATCTAAATGTAAATTTACACTAAAATGCAAGACTATAGACAAATGAAAGTTTGAATGAGTCTCTAAAATTAGTATAAAAATCTAAAAGAAGATTTTGCCTACTAACCCTAGATTTTGGAATTACTAGTTTATATGAAAATTGTCAAAATTTCTACAAAACCCTAGCAATTATATGATGAAAATGTAATGCAAATTATTGAATTTTTGTAATTTTCTGTAGTTTATATCAGATATGAATAAAAATCATGAATTAGGAAAAATTAGAATGAATTGATGTAAATTATAAACCTATATGAAAATGCAAGTTATGGTTTCCAAAATTTTCCAAATTTTTCAATTTTTTTGTAATTTTCTCAATGCAATAAGATGAATGACTATATGAATGAATGAAATCAACCAAAATCTAAAGATAAACACTTATAAAGTTGCAAATAAGTCCAAAAAAATGGATTCACCAAAATATTTAGGGTAAAATTTGGATTTGTGTTTGTTTTAGTGTTTGAATCCTCCTTTCACCCTTTACATTCAAGGACCTTCAGATCAAGTGGCAGAGCACTATCAGGTCCTTGGTCACTTACAAATGTAGGTAAATTTGGATTAGGTTATTTGATTATCAATTTTCCTTCTCTTATGCTCAATTATCCATCAAAACCCTAATTATGCAAATACGCCAATAAATTGATGAATAATAGAAAATACTTCTACAAAAAGATGCAAAATTAAAAATTACTATGCACCTGTTTTTGGGGTTCTGAGGTGGAAAAGTTTGGGACAAAGGAGTGGACGCCCAAGTCCAAGGCCCTGCTTTTTGTCAGGATCTGGAAACTTAGTCTGTAACTTGTTTTTAATGCTTCAGAGATTTTCCTGTCATGGAACTTCAGGGACTAGGGAGCAGGCGCCCAAGTCCAGGGTGTCCTTTTCTTCACTGATCTGCAATTCTGACACTCCAATATGCCCTCCTACAACTTCACTTTGTCTGCACCATCAACCTGTAACCTGCAATCATAAAACTTTGGGAGGGGGTTGTGGTGTTTAGGAGATTACCTTAGTCAAGCCCCAGAAGGACACTTAAGTCTTCCAAACACCTTTGTTAGATAGAGAGTGCATGCCCTTGTGAAGCAGAGGCAAAAACCAAATGAACAATGATCACAAATGCAATAAATGTCACCTTGTAGTGAAGATCTCATGAGAGGAAGAAGCTCTTCATTCCATGAGATAATGAATGCTCAAATCTACAAACACAAACACATAGACAACACAAATCTTCTCTTGCAACACAATGAAATCCTTGAATCACCTTTAGAACACAATAGCTTGATAGTAATCATCTAGTTTACAAATGAATGCCTAAACATGCTTTTATATGCAACTACAGACAATCCCACCAAAAATTTCATAATTCAAACTTACCGTGTCGGCATAGGACCCTAATAACAGTCACAAGCCGACGCCCAAAAATTGGGACTACCCCAAAATAGGGTAGGACTAGGGCATGGGCGCCCAAGTACTCCCCCTATTTTGGGCAGGGGTTATCTTAAGTGGTCCCCCTAGGTCCTATTTACCAAGACACTTAGGGGTTTTCTAATCGGGGTGTTGAAATATGATGTAAAATGTCCTAAATGCACACTAAAGACCTAGGAGCTAAAGCTAAAGAGGGAAAAGCCCCCAAGGGGACATTTTCTGACATTACATCACCATCACAAGAGTTGCAGCCAATAACAAATCCATCACCCTTTTCACAATGGGGACTCGATCTCGTAGGTAAGATTCACCCTCCATCATCCAATGGTCATAAGTTCATTATCACTGCCACCAAATACTTGACCAAGTGGGTTGAAGCGATTCTGCTCACTTTCACCATAAGCATCCAAATAGCCAAATCCATTCTTCACTACAACATATGCCATTATGGCATCCCCCATTCCATTATTACTGATAATAGAAAATTGTTTAAGAACCAGGAAGTCCGCACTTTGAGTGAGAAATTCCAAATCCAACACCATTTCTCCACTCCATACTGTTGCAAGTATGTGCCTAATTGGTGTTGTCGTTAATGTCAACATATCTGTGTTGTCATTGGTGGCAACTATGCTCCTATTTTATTGTTTTCTTATAATAAGTGATGCATTGTAAGTGACCTTGATGTTGAGGTTATTGAGAAAATTATCCCCTCTGGTAGAAATAGTGAGTTGCAGCAGAAATAATGTATTACATAAAGAAGAATAGTTTAGAAGAATGCTCTGCATTTTCTGTAGAATGAATATTTTGTCTATGGACTAGAAGTTATCTATAAGTCTCTCTAAAGATGTTATATTCCAAGTTTGATCCTCCATATGAAGATTTGAGTAAGTTATGTTCACCAGAGTGAACAACTTTTTTCTGTATGTTTGGTGGTGATAGGGAGAAAGTGTTTTGCTCAGCATTCCTCCTCATTTAAGTATTTTGGTCTATGATTCTGGAATCAAGTTGGTGATGATGTTAAGTACCTTCACCTACAATGGTTTGTGATTTGGTGGTCCACAAACTATCTTTTACTTATGACAGTGGTTGACAGTGTTGTTCTTGTGCTCCGATTTGAAGAATCTTCTTGACAGAGTGGTTAGAGATTGTATGGTTGTTTCTGATGATTACAATGTGCTTGTGGATGTCTTCTGATCATGTTCCTACTCTTGGATTGGTCTACAAATTATAGATTGGATTTTGAATGAAGAATATTCTTAGAAGACCTAGTGTTCTTACCAGTCTTGGTGGACTTGGTTGATTTCAACAATTGCAGAGATGCATTGAGATTGTGGAAGCGTGTCGTGGCGTGTTCATCGTACTTCTTTAAATCTTTCCTTAGCTAAATTTTGTAATAGGTTTAGACCTATTTCTATGTGTGTTTTGTAATGTTGACCTTGGAGAATGTTCCAATGGTTGATGAATGTAATGGCGACCTTGATGTACATTCCAAAGTTGATGTATTGTATAAAAGCATGTAATAGAGTTGCAAAAAAAAGAATAAGGATTCAAATATGAGAAGATAAGTGTGAAGGTGTGAAAGAGTAGAGAAAAGAAGTTTTATTGTGCTTCAAAGGAACTGAACCCAAGCATGGAGTAGATGCTACTTAATCAGTTCACTATTTTGGCAGTGAGCTATTCTTTGCAGTGAGCAATTTGGGTAGTGATCCCTGTAGGCAGTGAGCCTCTATTTTTAGTATTGATATAACTTATATATTTCTGTGGGCTAACACCCACCATGGTTTTTCCCTTTTAGGGTTTTCCACATAAAAATGTGGTGTCTCCTGTGTTGATTATGTTATTGTGTTGAGCTTCTAATTTAATGCTTTCATGGTTATATCAGAATATAAGTAATTGATAAGTTGATGTTCGTAATTGGTTAAAAGTTATAGGACAACTGATTCACCCCCCCTCTTAGTTGTCTAGTGTAGTTCAATAATTGGTATTAGAGCCAGGTTTCTCAGAAGGAAGCCTAACAGCTTGAGGAAGATCTAGGATGTCTTATAAGAAGGAAGCTCCACATTTTGATGGGACAAATTATGCTCTTTGGAAGGTACAAATGAAAATCCATCTCCTCTATCTTGGTTATAAAGTATGGATAGCTACACAGTCACAATTTGTCATGCCTGAAGGTGGCTTGACAACTGAGGATGATATCAAAGAATATGAGTTGGATGTCAAAGCAAAGGATGCTCTGTTAAGTTCCTTAAGTGACTCAGTGTTGACAAAAGTTGTGGACCTTGAATATACAAATGAGGTATGGGAGAAGCTGAAAAATCTATATGAAGGAGATGATTCTATTGGTTTAGGTTTGGACAACTGAGAGGGGGGGTGTTAATTAGTTGTCACATATTTAATTTTATCTTCCTTTACAACTTACAATCAAATTAATGATATAATCATTTTAGGATTAATCAATAACACATGAGCAGAAACATAAATAACATACTTGACATGAAGATTTTTGACGTGGAAACTTGGTTAAGAGAAAAACCATGGTGGGGGTTAACCCACAAAAATTAATACCCTGTTAAAACTATTTTACAAATGAGAATGCACATGCATTCAAGCTCACTGCCCAGAGCTCACTGCTCAATTAGAGGTTCACTATCTACAGAAAGATTATAAGAGAATAACAAAGATTTTGAACTGATAAATAGCTTCTACTCATGCAAGAGTTTCAGTCCCAGTTAAGTGTAAAAACTGATCTTACACATTTTATCTTTACTTGCTCTTCTTACTGCTCTGTCTTCATTCACTCCTTAGATTTTCTTCTCTTCTCATGATTACACTATTCACACACACACACATACACACCACAATCATCCAATTCCATCAGATATATATATCTGCAACATGATCTACAATCATTTTTACCAATCGGTTTCAAGAACATTTAGAAGTTTGTAAAGTACTCTGCTCTGTCGGCTAGATCCATACATAATATGAGATGCAGATTAAAACTTGCACTTGTGAAACATCAATCATGTTGCCTATCACTATTTATCATCACCAATTACCCAATAGACAACTTCTATACATTTGGAAATAGGATCAGTCACAGGGTCGGCTAGTTCTTCTTCTGTCTCTTCTGTCAAACTGAAACCAGATACTCAGAAGCTGATATCTTTTGAGTCCATCTCTGGAGGATGAAACTATAGAATTAGAATGTCTTGAGAAATCTTACAACTACCTTAGATCCATAGTAGACCATGCCTTTCCATCGGATAGATCCAGACCAAGATATTAGACCCTATCACCTGCTCTATTCCTGACTGCCCCAACTTAGACACATTCTGATTCTGACTTCCGGTGTGGATAGATTATGTTATGCAGATGATTGGGATGATCTTAGTTGCCATCAATGACAATAGCTATCATGCCTAGAAGTGTCTCTTGCCAACAATCTCCCCCTTTGGCATTGATGGCGGCACTTAGTGAAAAATAACTAAGTGTTGAAAAGCTCCCCCTTAGTTTGTGCTCCATACTATTGTTCACACTACTTTTCGGTACTCCCCCTTAGTTGGGTTCCTCATTTTTCACTGATCTTCACTCCCCCTTTGACATCAATGGCAAAGGATAGGGTTCGCAAGCCAAAATTTTCAAAAAACATTGTATATAGGACCGCATATGTACAACTAATCATTAAGTTCTATTTACATGAACTTGAGAATGTCTGCAAAGCTGGTTTTTATTTGCACAAGTTCAGAGGCCTAGGTACTCTTCATTCCATCCAAAATAGAGATGTGCCCACTTAAAGAAAATGAATATGCTTTTACCTTTGATAGATCTAATGGATCACTAGTCTGAACTATAGCCTAAGCTTCAGATAGGGCATTATAGATTGTTTCTAACTTAGGGGCAATCAATCCTCGGAGCTCACACATTCTCTTAATAATATTGCTTTTCTCTCTAACACATCTCTTTATCTCATTAGTCAAGCTAATTACTCGACATTCCTAACTTATGGGTGAAATGGTTAGAGGATCAAAATTATTGGACAGATTTGACAATTTCAGTTCTTGTTCGTTTATCTTCTTCTCAATATCCTCACTAATTTTGGGCCATGATAGATAGAATTTGTACACATCTCTTCCATCATTCAAAGCATTCTGAATACTCCTTATGCTGATGTTGAGAATTATCCTATCATTTCTTATTAGATTTTATACTTCACTAAATTTCTTATCTAGAAACTCTTTCCAGACCTTTGCCTATGCAGATTTTTCAAGGGATACAAAATGAGTATTTACAGAACTTACAAGATTTTTCAGATGTCTGGAAGGGGAATCAGATGGACTCAACTGGTAGGAGGGTATTAACTTCTCCAAGATGCTGGTTGCAAGCCCTAGTAGCTCATTGTCCTCCATGTGGAACTTTAATATCTTTTCTCTAGCCTTTACTTGGGCGAATGATGCAATTTTCATTAATTGAATTGGAGAGAGAGCATCTGGATTGGCTAGACCTTGGAGTAGTTCAGGCTCATCAATCTTAATCATTTCTTTTTCAAGAAGACTTTTCACTACATCTGCAGTGTCTCTTGCAACATTTTCTGAACCATCCTTTGGTTCATCAGATTTCTCAGTATCTGCTTTAGGTGCTTTATCATTTGCACCATCTTCCTCTGCATTATCTTTCTTTCCTTTTTCTACCTCTTTATATGCATTACTTTTCTCTGTGTTCTCTACAGAGGGACCCTTTTCTATTTGTTCACCACTTGCTATCTGATCCAGAGTGCCCTGTGAAGTAGCAATATTATCTTCTTTTCCTAATGGGTCAGGTGAATTAGGAGTATTACCTACATCGACTACTTTATCCATCATTTCTGTATCATCCTAATTTACTTGTTCCACTTTCAGAATAGAGGCTTCACCCAACTCAGATTGCTGCTCGATGATGTTCTCTTCTTCACCATCCAGAACTTCTTCTATGACTATGGGAAAATTGTGCTTTTTCAATGCTTTCAAAAGAATTTCTTGAGTTTCTTTAATGATTTCACTTGTTTCTCCAAGCATGAGTTTGTTCATTCTCCTTTTGCTTCTAAAGTCATCTTTGACTTCCTTGAATATCATATCTATTTGATTAGGTGAAATCTGAGGACATAAATTTATTAGCTCATGTTCCCTGATTTCTGTCCTTGCTCTTGGCATTTTCTTTTCTCAATTCCAAAATATTTTCTAGACTTTTTGGCAACTCAAAAGTTATCTCAATCAGTGCCTTGTTGTAGATGTTGAGATATCTGACAGTTGCTTCTTCTAATACCCTTTTATCCACATCACTGTATTCATCATAGAATTCAATCATGGGTTTTAGATTACCATCTACCATGACTGACTTTATCACATCTTCTAGGGAAAGTGTGGGCTTCTCAACATATTCCTCATATGCTTCTGTCTTTTGCCTTTTACTAGCCTTTTTGCTTCCAGATGACTCTTCTTTGGTTACTTTTGCAGCTTTTGTTCCTGTGGCCTTTATTTCCTTGATTTCAATGTCAGAATCTATATCTTCTTCTTCTTCTTCTCTTATGCTTTCATAGGTCCGGGTTGCTTTTGTTTTCTTCCTTTTCTCCCATTTTCCAAATGATTTTGCTTCCAGTTTTGAAGTCTTGGAAGGAATAGGGGCAGCAATAGAGCTCCTAGTAGTTCTTGAAGTGGAAGAGAGTTCCACTGGAACATCTGTTGGTTTCTTATCTTGTTTATCTTTCTCAATTTTTTTAGTTCTTTCTCTGTGTTTCCTCATAGCCTTCTTAGTTAGGCCCAGATTTTTAGCTAACTGCTCAACTTCTTTTCTTACTTTCCTATTAGTTTCAGGTTCTCTGAATTTAATATGCAGTTTTAAATTTAGCTCCTCATAAGTTCTGAATCTTTCAAACGTTGTGTCTTTAGGCTTGCTTAGAAGATGTTGAGCATACATATTCAAGATTTTTTCATCTACTTCATACCCCATGGGCATGATCCAAGCAGTTCTTCATGAATTACACTACAAGATTTCATATCAACATTTTTCTTCCAGAAATCCTTCCAAAGGTTTTGGACAATTCAGAATGTTCTCTTTTATTGTACAGGATTTAGGCACCCACTTACTGACAGGGGGGATTTTGATGTTGAATGCAGCTCCCCCTGAGCTAGAGTTCCTGACTTAATTCCTGAAGGAATTGTCAACACCTGATTTTGGTGTGAACTCATCATCATTGTTTATTGTATCTTTCTTTACCTAGATCTTGTTCATTCTGCTCTGTATCTCATTGACATCAATTTTTCTTTTCCCTTTGTCTTGTCTTTGTTCATTTGGTTTTCTATTTACCAGACCTCTTCTTCCATTGTTCCTACTTCTGTAGAATCTTGCAATATGACTAGATTTATTGCAATTAAAGCACACAATATTTCCTTTCTTATGAACTTGATTTCCTTTTGATCTACATTGATTAACCATGTGTCCAAACCCATTGCAAGAAAAATGAAAACCATTGAAAGAATTACCAATTCCTCTATTGTTAGCATTATTCATTATCATACTTCTGCATTCATTTGATCTATGACCATACCTCTTACACTTGAAGCATTGACTGGAGAAGGATGGACCATTTTGATTTACTCTGCTTTTGCACTGAGTAGCTTTATGACCAAATTTATTGCAATTGAAACAATTTCCATTGAATGATGAATATCTTTGAGCATTAGGCTATCTTACTAGAGGTTTTCTAGTTCTGTTTCTTTTATTCCTCGGTTGAAAATTTCTTTGTCTGAATCCAGAGCTTTCACCTTTCTCATATCTAAGATCATGCTTGTCATCATCCTTTTTTTGTTCTTCAATTAGTGCTTCAAGTTTAGCTGAGCGTATCTTGAACTTCTCCTTATACTCATTGACAATTTCTAGGTCATGTCTGAGAGTGATAATTTGTCTCTCAAGTTTTCTCTCATTATTTCTCCTTTCTTGTAGATTTGATTCTAATAGAACAACTATTCCATCTAATCTGCAGCATTCTTCAGTTTTCTCCTTTAGATTTTGCTTCATTTCTTCATCTTTCTTCCTATCTTTAGTTTCCTTGGTCAGTCTCATTACCCCAGTTTCCATCTCATGTTTGAAGACAATAACTTCTTTAGGTAACTTTTTCACATTCCTTTGTCTTTTCTTTTAGGGCCTTTTCTTCTAGTTGAAGAGGTTGCTCCTTTCCTTTTGTATTGGATTTGCTCAATTTTTCTTTTAAAATCTCAATGAAGTTTTTAGCCTTTTTGAGGTTGTCTTGTAGCTCTTGGACTTCTACCTTAGACTGCTCAAGATCATCAAGGGTTAGATTTAGTTTCCCTTGAAGGTTATATTCATCCATTTCCCAGATCTCCCTTAAGATATTAGACTTTTCAAAAGGAACCTTGCTCTGATACCAATTGTTGGTTTAGGTCTAGACAACTGAGAGGGGGGGTGAAGTAGTTGTCACATATTTAATTTGATCTTCCTTTACAACTTATAATCAAATTAATGATATAATCATTTCAACATTAATCAATAACATGAGTAAAAACATAAATATCATACTTGACACGAAGATTTTTGACGTGGAAACTCGGTTAAGGGAAAAACCATGGTGGGAGTTAACCCACAAAAATTAATACCCTGTTAAAGTATTTTACAAATGAGAATGCACATGCATTCAGGCTCACTGCCCAGAGTTCACTACTTAATTAGAGGCTCACTGCCTATAGAAAGATTATAATAGAATAACAGAGATTTTAAACTGATAAATAGCTTCTACTCATGCAAGAGTTTCAGTCCCAGTTAAGTGCAAAAACTGATCTTACACATTTCATCTTTACTTGCTCTTCTTACTGCTCTGTCTTCATTCGCTCCTTAGATTTTCTACTCTTCTCTTGATTACACTACTCACACACACACACTACAATCATCCAATTCCATCAGATATATATATCTGTAACATGATCTAAATCATTTTACCAGTCAGTTTTAAGAACATTTAGAAGTTTGTAAAGTACTCTCCTCTGTCGGCTAGATCCATACATAATATGAGATGTAGATTAAAAATTGCACTTGTGAAACATCAATCATGTCAGCTATCACTATTTATCATCACCCATTTTCCCAATAGACAACTTCTAGACATCTGGAAATAAGATCATTCACAAGGTCGACTAGTTCTTCTTCTGTTTGTTCTGTCAAATTGAAACCTGATACTCAGAAGCTGATATCTTTTGAGTCCTTCATCTCCAGAGGACAAGAATATAGAATTAGAATGTCTTGACAAAGCTTACAACTACCTTAGATTTGTAGCAGACCACGCCTTTCCACTGGATAGATTCGGACCAAGATACTAGACCCTGTCACTTGCTCTATTCCTAACTGCCTAGACTTTGACACATTCTCATTCTGACTTCCAGTGTGAATAGATTGTGTTATGTAGATGATTGGGATGATCTTAGTTGCCATCAATGACAACACCTACCATGCCTAGCAGTGTCTCTTGCCAACAGATTTGTTGGTTCCCAAAAATGCAGGTTGCTAACCCTAAGAGGTTGCCAGACTCTATGTTTGGATTTGCAATGTTTTTGGACCAATTGACAGAGCTATTAGCTCCCTACACTTCAGGTCCTGCAAACCTAAGTGGGTGTACCTTTGTAACTAAAGCAGAATGAACACTATATGACTTTATTGGATTAGTAAATCTATCACAATGGCATAAAATGTAATAGATGCAGTCTACAGATTATCTCCTAATCCTAATATACTAACTTGAATAGAAATATTTTGAATATGAGTTTGGATAGTAATGACTAGTGCCTACTTCTATTGGGCTATGGAGTCGGTAAATGGATGAAGATTTAATGGAAACAGATGTATGAGGTAAGTTGATCTACTTCACAGTTTAACTCGAACTTGTAAGGCACATGGGATGTTTGCACCTTATGCAAATGTGCAAGAATTTTAGTTATAAAGCTCTTCTTATACTATCCCAATGATATTCCCCGTATTACTGTGAACAACTGAGAGGATGTTTAATTCTAGTTAGAAGGGAATTTAGACCAGATTTGTTTTGTAGAAAGGATTTACCTCTTGGCAGAGACCTTATGACAATTCTGATCAACTTCTTTATAGAAACCAACCAATTCGAACACACTGAATCAACAAATGTGACCAGATAAATCAACAATATTCTTGATACGATAATTTAAATAATATAGAAAAACCATTCTAGAGACAATATTACAACATTTAGGATTTAATATTAACATTACAGCTGAACACTGAAAATAGATAACTGAATTGAAGCATTCTGTGTCATTAATAAAAAATGTGTATATAACAGTTCTGATGAGGCGAATGGGTGGAGTGGAATTAAATAATTTCCTACTGCTACCCTAAACCTACTGCTCTCTTCTAATCTACTGATGTCCCTTTTTTATTTACTCCTCTTCATCTGGCATATATACATGATATCTTCTAGGGTTATGACCTTCTGATTTCGGGTGCAACCTTTGGTATACTTTTTCATTTAATCAATTATCTTTAATATTCAATCTAACCTTTTACTGTCACATAATAAAGTAATGCTTTAATCTTCATTCTCTCTCAATGATATTTCTCGATGTGCTTTCACCTTTGTTTGACAAAATGAATTTATTTAGGTAAAATAACTCCCATTTAACCTCCTCAGTGATAAATTCACCTTGAATGAAAAATGGAATATGTCCAATTTATAACTGTTCAAGTGGAAAATATTTCAGTTTTCCCGTGAAGGTATTTTACCACTTATAACATCTTCACTTTAATATTTTTCCCTTGGCATTTCATAAAATCTTTACCTTATGAGTAACTTTTTACTCCAAGCCTTAACCATCAAGTAAATCTTTATTCTGCATTAAATAATTTCTTCAAAGGAATTTTACCAAAATATTAAATTCTTCCAGTAGTCCTGTAAGTGATTTTACTCATAAAATGTTCCACTTATATAATTCTTCGGGTGAAAAATACTTTCATTGGCCATCATATGCTTTTCCAGAAAATATTCTTTTAGGTAAACTAATTACCTATTTAGTTGATTCTTCTGGGAAATTTTTTTATCTCCAAGTGAAACATCAACTATAAAAATCTTCATTAGGTATATTTATTTTGTTTTTCCCGCAAATTATTTCGCATTTGACAATGTTTTTCCATAAAAGTGTGAATTTCAAATTTATTTCACTATAGTTTCATTCCATTTGATTTTTTATATGCACCTTTTGCCGATATTCATTTCCCTTTTGAAATAAATTCTCACTTTTAATAATTCTTTTACCTCACAGTTTCCAACATACGGTATCGGCAACATGTATAAGATCGGTGTGATCTAAATAATCTCCGCCGAAAATAATTCTCTCCCCGAAAAGGTGTTCATCGGCAAGAAACTTAAGATCGGTGTGAATTAAAAATTTTGCTCCGACTTCAAATGTCACGCCGATACGTGAGTTTAGGGTTTCTGTTTGATTTCTCGGTGGTAATTATTTGCCAAAAGCATAGATAATGCATCTGTACTATTCTCTTCTTCACTACTGAAAACTTCATTCTTCTAACACGCTCTATCATTTTCTCCCTCATAATACCAAAAGAGAAATGTTGAAGAAAGATTACAACCACAGTCACCAGACCAATATAAGGCATCATTTGCTTCATGCTGGAGATGCCTACCATATTTTTCATAACAAGCCTCCATTACATGAATAAGAATGTATTTAAGAAGAGGATTAAATGAACCAAAAATAGCAGCCCCTGTGTTGTCTTTGAAGAGATGGTGATTTGACCATCCTAGGTGAAGATGGATCTTGCTAGCTTTGTCTTGCTGATGGATCCTTCTATATCTAGAAAGTTATAATCTCCTTGTAACTCTTGAGTGGAGTCCCTTTTGGAGATTCTGCAGCCTCTTCACACCGAATGAGTTCAACATACGATCCATCGGTAATTGATAACTCTTCATGTGTACCTATTTCTACAAGCTGGCCCTCATTAGTATATTGAGAGCTTCTTGAACATCCTACATTGCTTCAAAATCAAGACCTCCAGTGACTTCATCAAGTAATAATATGCAGAGTTTGTATAGCATAGCTCTTGCAATTGCAATCTTTATCTTTTTATGAATTTTGTCTCATCGAGGAGACCATGTAATAAGTTCCACCGAGATATGTGTGTGTCTCTGACATTTTGTCCTTGGGGCCTATCTGGGAGACTCAGGTTTTTACTTACTCTAATATATGTAATTCATTCCCATAAAATTTATATTTTTGTAGTACTGCGCCATTTTTTAGGGTTAGGGTTACCTCAGTTGCATCCCTACATAGTGCAAGCATACCGGCTTCTATACAAACAGCTTTCATTTGTGCAACATTAAAATCGTCAGTGGAATGTGCAAGCTCTAGCAACAATGCACCCAAGTCCCGCATGATAATTCCATTTTCCATAGCAAAAGACTACATCTCAGCGCATACCATTGGATCAGTTGCACTTGATTTTTTGTCTAGTTTCCTGGCAAGTTGAGAAAGTGAAGATCCAGCCTGATCATTCAATAATTGTTGTGCTGTTGGTGTTGGCAAACCTTCAGGAACTAATGGTGGAATAGATGCACTTCATAAAGCCTCTACTTCACTACTTTGAGAAGTAACTTGGGATTGATTTTTAGAACTGATCAGTGAAAATTCATGCCTCATACGGTTTAAATACAAGGACAATGTTGTCAAGGAATTTGAGATAACATAGCTTGATTAAGAGGCCTTAGTAATGAAGGTGGTGAGAAACGAAATGAACCATGAATAGGATCAGATTGAACATCTGAATCATGATCAGATTGTGTCAGATTTACATCTAATCTACCACTAGCATTTGTTGCTCTTTGTCAAAACCAATTCCTTGAGCTATCATATTTGACCCATTACCAACGCCATGGCTAATGGGCAATACATTACCAATCCTGATGTACAAAGATATATAGTAGATAGTACATCCTCTGGCAATAAAGAAAGCAAACTTTGATAGAATTACAGTGATCTTCAGTTTACCACTCTCCTGTTCAATCAAATCAAATGTTCGTGCTAAGTGCAAGTAGGGAGCTAATTCTCCTACACACCAACATGCATTCTTGATGGTATTATATTTTTCAAGGGGAAGGGTAACATAACATTCCGTCATATTTATTCAATCAAGTTGCTTAGGGATCTGAAGCTTGGAGAGGAGAAGCCTGTCCAATTGTTTGTTGATCCAGTGATAGAATGAACTTACTCACCCAAGCCTATTTTAAGAAAGGCCTTAGCTTCAATGCCCTCAAAACTTTCTGAAACCATGCGCTCCCCACAATCACATGTTAGATTAAAAAACAATTTGCATTATTTAAGTCTTCCTCTAAAGGTTGTCGATTCTATGGATCTGTGGGTGTGCAAAGTAGTTTGCACTTCCCAACAATCACCTCCAGCAAATTTACATTAAAAACACCTCTTCCTTCTCCAGATGCCAGAAAAAAAACTCCTTATTAGCTAAGCTATAGTCATCATCATAAAAGTTGCGTATCTCGATATGGCGAAAGAACCACATCACCTTAATTTTGTTCTTTTTCAATTTACGATCCTCCCATATTTTCATAAATTTCCTAATGTGTGGTTCAAGCTCGCCTTCCTTCTGAAGATAAACACAGTCATAACAAGAATACTCCACACCATCGTAAGTGCAACCTCCTTTGTATAATGCAGTTGCCACAACAATCTTCAATAATATTTTTATTCCTTGTAATGGAGTCTTTCTTGTCATTAAACTATGCTTTAGTTTTCATAAAATTCCTTTGAACTTCTATAATCCAACCTCTTCACTCTGCTCAGTATTAGGCAAGACAGTGAAATTACTATTCAGTTCAAGAGGCCATTTCAGCTATTCGAAGCTCCTTCTATTCAAAAATATTTGTTGATATCATCATAATTTCTCCAGGAAGAATGGGATTCCTTGCCACCATGGCTCACTCCATCCTCATCAATCATTTGTGGACTAATGATCCATTTCATCCTCTGCGTAATCTTCTTCATCTCTAGCCTCATGAGTGTTAATTTGCTAGTAGCTTTTAATTGAAAATCAAAATCGGTACTGTAAGAGAACAGATGAAGATATTCGTTAATGCTATATATGCCCTCCTATCTCAATAGGAATGGAGTCTTCGAGATTACTTTCTCCTGGTGATTACTCATCAAACTTCTCTATAACACAACTACATATTTTTTTTAAGTGCATTTCTGAGTGATGCAGTCAGATTGCACATTATGGGAACCCTAATTTTTTTGCAAAAATAAAAAAAATTTAGGTCCCAACAAGATTTAGTAAGAGAAGCAAAGCTATAGAGTCTAAAAGTGAAATATGAGGGTTTGAAGATGAATGAAGATGAAAACATAACAACCTTTATGCAAAGAGTTGATGAACTTGTCACTGGAATAAAAGGTATGGGAGGAACTCTCAGTGATAAGGAAATTGTGATGAAAATTCTCAAATCACTACCAAAGTCCTATAGTCACAAGGTAGATGCTATTGAAGAATTTATGACTGTGAAGACCATTGACAGAGATCAGTTACTTGGAAAGCTTACAGCCTTTGAGATGAGAGAATTTGGTGATGCCCTACCAAAAGTTGAATCAACTTTTAAAGCCAGTACTTCAGAAAAGATTTCTAGAGATGAGAAAAATAAAGTGGATGATGACTTTGATGAAATTGAAGCTAACTTTGTTGATAGGTTACAAAAAGGTTCTGGTAAGTTCAAAGGTATATTACCTTTCAAGTGTTTCTCTTGTGGAAAAGTAGGACATTATGCTTGTAGATGTCCTGAAAGAATTGAAAGAAACAAGAAAAGATATGAGAGCAGGCCTAGAGTTCCAAAGAAATGTTACTATGTTAGAGATTTTGTTGATGAAGGAGTGATTGATGATGCTAGTGCTAGTGCAAATGAATGCTTGTATATTGCTATTAAAGAAGATCCTATGTCTACTAATTTTGCTAGTTATGTGAAGGAAGAAAAACTAGTGGAAGAAAGTGCTTTGGCTATTCAGGTTGAGAAGGATAAGGATGAATGGATTATTGATAGTTGATGCTCACATCACATGACCGGCGACAAAAGTAAATTTGTAAGTTTGGAAAAGTATGATAGAGGACTGGTTAGGTTTGGAGATAATGTAGCTAGTAAGATTTGTGGGAAAGGATCTATTTCATTTGATGGAAAGCATAATACTGACAATGTCCTATATGTGAAGGGTTTGAAGCATAATCTTTTGAGTGTTGGTCAGATGTGTGATAAAGGATATGATCTAAGATTTAAAGACAATGGGTGCAAGATCATGGATAGCTCTAGAACTATGATTGCTACTAATAAGAAGATAAAAGGTAACATCTATCAATTAAGAGGAACTAATTATTATTGTTTATTGGCTTAGGTAGATGAAAGTTGGTTGTGGCATAGAAGGTTGTGTCATATAAACTTTGATAAGTCTGGTAAAGATAAGTTTAGGTCAGATTGTGAGAGATTAACCAAAACTTGTGAAACCATCCAATACAATCTGCAAGGAATGCCAATTAGGGAAGTAGACAAGAACAAGTTTCAAGAACAAAGAACAATTCTCTGGCAGTTTGGTGGATCTAGTGCATACAGATCTCTATGGTCCTACAAGGGTGAGAAGTCTACAAGGTGACAGGTATTTCATGTTACTTATTGATGATTATTCTAGAATGAATTGGGTTACTTTTCTAAGAGAGTTCAAAATGGAGTTGTAGAAAGGAAAAATAGGGCAGTTCAAGAGGTTGCTAGGACAATGATGAATGAAGTAGATATGCCAAAAGTCTTTTGGAAAGAGACTATTCATACTGGTGTTTAAATCCAAAATAGAGTTCAAGTGAAAGGTAATGGTACTCAAGCTCCTTATGAATTGTGGTATGGAAGAGATCCAATAGTAAGATATTTCAAACTTTTTGGAAGTAGATGATATATTAGAAGAGATGAAGATCTAGGGAAATTTGATGCAGTATGTGATGAAGGAATTTTCCTTAGATACTCTACCAAGAGCAAGCCTACTAGTGTTACAACAAAAGGTTAAAAAAGATTGTGGAAAGTGCAAATGTGGAGGTGGATGAACACCTAGGAAGAACATCAGATCATAATGGCTATGAATCAGATTAACCTGCTACTACTTGTGAAGAAAAAGTTGAACAAGAAGTCAATCGAGATGAAGAAGAAAAGGATCTAGAAGTTGTTTCTAAGACCCCCATGTATGTAAGAATCAATCACTTTGAAGATCAAATTATTGGAGACAAAGACAAAGGAGTACTAATAAGGAAAAGAGCTGCAGAAGAATAAGTAAATTACTATTTTCTCTCTACAATTGAACCAAAGACTATGAATGAAGCCTACAATGATGAAAATTGGGTTAAGGTAATGGAAGAAGAACTAACACAGATTGAGAAGAATGAGACCTGAGAATTAGTTCCTAGACCTGCCGACAAAAATGTTATTGGAACCAAATGGTCTTTAGGAATAAACTGAATGAAAATGGAGAAGTTGTAAGGAATAAAGCAAAGCTTGTGTGCAAAGAATATTCTCAAATTGAAGGGATAGATTTTGAAGAGACTTTTTCTCCAGTAGCCTAGATTGAAACAATCAAAATGTTTCTAGCATTTGCAGCCCATAAAGATTTCAAAGTGTATTAGATGGATGTGAAGTCTGCATTTCTAAATGGTGAATTGGAAGAGTAAGTCTACATTGCACAACCAGAAGGATTTTAGTTGTCAGATCAAGATAATATGGTATGCAGGTTGAAGAAAGCATTGTATGGACTCAAGCAAGCTCTTAGAGCCTGGTATGCAAGGTTGGAAAAGTACTTGTTACAATTAGGGTTCAATAAAGGTACTGTTGATAGTAATCTCTATTTCAAGATTAATGATGATCAAATCTTGATTGTTGAAGTTTTTGTTGATGATATCATCTTTGGAGGTAATGATAATATGTGCATGAAATTTGCTGGTGAAATGCAGAATGAGTTTGAGATGTCTATGTTTGGTGAAATGAATTTCTTTCTGGGTCTGCAAATCAATCAATCAGATAAAGGAATCTTCATATCTCAGTCTAAGTATGTGAAAGAGTTGTTGAAGAAGTTTGGGATGGACGACTCTAAACCGGTATGTACTCCCATGGTGACTGGCTGCAAGTTGAGAAAAACTGATGAATCACCTAAGGCTGATCAGAAAAATACAGATCCATGATTGGAGGATTGCTTTATCTTACTCAAACCAGACCTGATATTATGCATGCAATTTGTCTTGTTGCAAGGTTTCAAGCTGATCCAAGAGAATCACATGTGATGGTAGTTAAGAGAATTCTAAGGTATTTAAAAGGTACCTTGGATCATGGCTTATGGTACCCAAAGGACAATGATTTCACTCTCAGTGCTTATATAAATGTAGATTGGGCTGAAGATGTTGATGATAGAAAGAGTACAAGTGGAGATGCTTTCTTCTTTGGTAATAGATTGGTTTCATTGCTAAGTAAGAAATAAGATTCAATCTCTTTGTCAATTGTAGAAGAAGAGTATATTGCAGCAGCATGTTATTATACTCAAGTGTTATGGATGAAGTAGACATTGAAGGAAATAAGAGTTGTTTATGAAGATCCAATTGCAATCTTGTGTGACAATACAGGTGGCATAAATATTTCCAAGAACCCAATAATGTACTCAAGAACAAAGCATATATCTATAAGGTATCACTTTTTGAGGGAAAAGGTGATAGAGAATGAATTTAAGTTGGAATATATGCCCACAAAGGATCAGATTACATATATCTTTACTAAGCCTCTACCTAAGGATACTTTTGAGTATCTCAGGGAAAAATTAGGGGTCATTACCCCTCCAACTCTAAACTAAGATGCAAAGGAATACATTAGTCCAGTGGTGCCCAAAGATTTATTCTTTGATCTAGATTGATGTTCTGAGAGCTACCTCTCAGGAGGAGTAGATGAAGGATGACAAAAGAGTTGGTTGTAGATGTTCAAATTTGATTAGAGCAGCAGAGTGCAAGTATGTGCTCTTTGCCATTGATGTCAAAGGAGGAGAGAAATTATGTGAAAAACTTAGAAGTAGAAAAGAAGTGCAGATGTGTAAAGAGAAAGGGGAGGAATCATGTCTTGATGGTCTTTACAATTTTTCACATCATATGTTGCCATCAATGACAAAGGGGGATATTGTCGCAAGTATGTGCCTAATCGGTGTTGTCATTGATATCAACATATCTATGTTGTCATTGGTGTCAACTATGCTCCTATTTTGTTACTTGCTTGCAATTAGTGAGATGCATTGTAAGTGATCTTGATGTTGAGGATATTGAGAAAATTAGCCCCTCAGGTAGAAACAGTGAGTTGTAATAGAAATAGTGAGTTGCATATAGAAGAAAAGTCCAGAAGAATGCTCCACATTTTCTATAGAATGAATATTTTTGTCTGTAGACTAGAAGTTATCTAGAAGTCTCTCTGAAGATGTTATATTCTAAGTTTGAGCCTCCAATATGAAGATTTGAGTGAGTTATGTTCACCACAGTGAAAACAACTTTTTTCTATATGTTTGGTGGTGACATGGAGAAAGTGTTTTGCTTCACATTCCTCCGCATTTCTCCACATTTAAGTATTTTGGTCTATGGTTTTGGAATCAAGTCTATGATGATGTTAAGTACCTTCAACTGCAATGGTTTGTGATTTGGTGGTCCACAAACTATCTTTTACTTATGACAGTGGTTGACAGTGTTGTTCTTGTGCTCTGATTTGAAGAATCTTCTTGATAGAGTGGTTAGAGAATGTGTTGTTGTTTCTGATGATTACAATGTGCTTATGGATGTCTCCTGATCATGTTCCTACTCTTGGATTGGTCTACAAAGTAAATATCAGATTGTGAATGAAGAATATTCTTAGAAGACATAGTGTTCTTACTAGTCTTGGTTGACTTGGTTGATTTCATCAATTACGAAGATGCATTGAAGATTGTGGAAGCGTGTTGTGGCATGGAAGATTGTGTTTGAGTCCTAGCTAAGGTATGGCGTGTTCATCATACTTCTTTAAATCTTTCCTTAGCTAAATTTTGTAATAGGTCTAGATCTATTTCTGTGTATGTTTTGTAATGCCAACCTTGGAGAATGTTCCAATGGTTGATGAATCTAATTCTGACCTTGATGTACATTCCAAGGTTCATGTATTGTATAAAAGCATGTAATAGAGTTGTGAAAAAAGAATAAGGATGCGAATATGAGAAGATAAGTGTGAAAGTGTGAAAGAGTAGAGCAGAGAAGTTTTATTGTGCTTCAAAGGAACTGAACCTAGGCATGGAGTGGATCCTACTTAATCAATTCACCATTTTGGCAGTGAACTACCCTTTGACAATGAGCCATTCTTTGTAGTGAGCAATTTGGGCAGTGAGCCTCTATTTTCTGGTATTGATATAACTTATATATTTTTGTGGGCTAACACCCATCGTGGTTTTTCCCTTTTAGGGTTTTCCATGTAAAAATTTGGTGTCTCTTGTGTTGATTATGTTATTGTGTTGAGCTTCTCATTTTATGCTTTCATGGTTATATCATAATATAAGTAATTGATAAGTTGATGTTCATAATTGGTTAAAAGTTTTAGGACAACTGATTCACCCCCCCCTCAGTTGTCCAGTGTAGTTCAACACATACTACCCTTAAGGTAAAGGTCAAGCTGAAGATTATAACAAAACCATCCTATGCATTCTGAAGAAGATAGTTAATGAAGCTGGCTGTGACTGTCACCTCCAACTCAATCTTGCTTTATGGGCCTACCACACGAGTATCCACACACCTACATGAGCCACCCCATTTTCCCTAGTATTTAGTTCTAATGCCATCTTACCTATTGAGGTTGAACTCCCATCACTTAGAGTATCTTTACAGAACATAATCACTGATGAAGAATATCGAGTTGCAAGGTTGCATGAGTTAGAACTATTGGATGAGAAACGCATGGATGCACTTAACCAACTATAGGTGTACCAAAATCAACTACGAAGAAGCTATAACAAGAAGATCAAGAACCACAAATTTGAAGTAGGTGACCTTGTCCTCATGGAAAATCAAAAAAATTTGCAGGAGCGCAATAAGAAAGCAAATTTAAGACCAATTGGTTGGGACCTTATGTTATCACAACCAGCTATGGATCAGGGGCAGCCTTTAGATGAACCCATGAATATTTTGCGTTTGAAGAAGTTCTACACATAACCCATCAAGTATCCCAAAAGCAAAAATGCAAAAAATTCAAAAAATCAAAAAAATAAAAAAATAAGAAAAACTAGAGTGCAATAAAGTCCTCCAATGGTGAAAATCATTTCAGTGACGCCTTGGATAAGTACCATGGTGAAAACTTGTCTTAGGTGCCATGTGTAGTGGCTAATTCCACCATCTGATAAGTTCTCTCTCCATCACGACACTCCATATCACACACATCCCATGGCTTGGAATTGTAAAACATCAAATCCTATCACCCACCCCTGCATCATCCCATTCAAATCTACTTTGTGGAAAAAAGATCCTTGTAAGCTCTCGTCTGTACAACCAAAATAAAAAAAAATCCAAAAACATTAGAAAATCCATGTGTTGAATCCATAAAGTATACAAGGAGGGCATCCAAATGATATGAAATGCTTGAAGCACTTCACTCGATTCAAACTAGAAATCCCTCAAACATCTCATGTGAAAATGGGGTAAACACAGATCAATTAAATCATTGAATGTCATCTTAACACTATCAGACTCCTCAAATAGCCCAATCTATAATGCCAGCGCCAGCGACCATATTTTTGTCTTAACGCAACCATGCAATATTCATACATCTTGTAATTATTATTCTACAATAAGTAGTAATGCTAGTTGGTGGGCATTAATGCAAAAGTAATTTTGTGATGCAACTTACCCAATTCAACATTAATTCACTACAAATTAGGTGTTATGAATGGCAAGCCAGTCATACACATCTTTCTAGGCAATTGCAAAATCAAAAAAAGCCAAAAACATTAGAAAAATAGAAAAATACAAGAACACTCACATCATCATCATGTACCTCATCTTCAACATCATCACATCCATCCCGAACCACTCCCATATCATCAAGTCTTACTAGAACTACATATTCATCTCACTTGCATCTTGAAAGTGCCTTGATCCCATGGCCATAGGGTATGTAGGAAGTTTAGAATATGAAGGAAGTATCCAGTACTTAGGTACATAAGATGTACCCATCCAACCCATTTGGATGGTCCCTATTTACTGAGCTTGCTAGATTCAACAACTGATACACATGCTAAGAATATGCCTGAAATATCGTATCTCATGCAAAAATCATCAATCAACATACCAACTATAATCATCACACATGGCCTGACTATCCTTTTCCCCACCTCTCAAATTTATCAAACAAAAATCCAAAATGATTCGTGTCCTAAGATATATCATTCCTACAATGGACATAATCCCTCATCCTATCAACACTTATCTTGGCAAGAGAATACAATGGTTGTTTGTGTCATTTTGATGGTCTTTTGATTATTGATTTTTATCTTTTGGTCTTGTTCTAGATCATTTCCAAAGCTACCTTGATCTCATTATATCATGGTAAGTGGTGGACAACACCTAGGAATAGACATGGTCATTGTTTATGTATGTTGTGCTTATGGGTTGATTTCATTACTCCAAGAATAGTATTCATATCTTGAAGCTAGGGTCTGTTCTAGCATAGTCCTTCTCATTTGTATATAGAGGTATTCATGCCTCCTATGTACTATGAGAACTTATGTTGTGAGTCCCCTTCCCTCATCTAGGCAAGGTTATACTACCTTGGGCATGCATGAAATCAACCTATTGTTTGTGAGTTCAGTCAATGCAATTGTGGGATAAATATCATCACCTAGGTCCTTTCATACCTTGGTGAAATGTATCCTACTTTGCTATAATAAACCTAGAAACGCTCTCAATAGTTTAATGCAAGTACTATACCTAGCTTACATCATCTTTCACTATCCATCATACCATATTATCTGGGCTTAGAATTTTTATCCTCCCATCCATCCACTCTAACCCCCACCATCCTAACTAACATCCCCTCCTATCACTTACCCCTCAACCCATTCAACCAACCTAACACATCTAGCCAACCCCCCCCTCTAATGATGTGGTGTCCAATAACCTAGAACTCCCTAACCCATCCCCACAAATCCCCCTTTTCCTCCCAACCCATAACCATTCCCCACCCTAACCTACCCCCCACCACCTAGCCCCCTCACCTAGGGTTTTAAAAGAACATCACGTGTCATGACTTGTTTATTTCACCACTCATTGCAATAATACATTATCATCTGCATGATCATTTACAAATCATCATATCATTCAAACCATGGCATTAATCATTTCATGTCCATCAACGAATAAGTCAAGAAGATGTACATTCTTCCAGTAAATTGTTCTTCACCTCATTTGTCTAGCCTAGTTTGGCTCACTCATATCATTTAGACCAATTGAGCATCATTTCCTCTATAGATTTTCCATTGGATGGAGTAGGTCACTCGGAACCCTCTGTTATTACCAACACTTTTCACAATCAGGATTCCCTACTTGCCATCTTAGAGAGATGTAATCTCACATCTCACATAGGACGTCTTCTATGTTTTTAGGATTGCAGCAAAAATCATTCTAGCTAGTAGCAAAGCCATGACAACCCAACTTGTTAAGGGTTGGTGGCACAATAAAATAACCAAGCAGTTTGAATCCATGGGCTAAGGAGTTCATTCCTTCTCCACCATATCCATACCATGACAATTTGAGCAAAAAATTAATCCCATTTCATTAACATCATACATATCCATTGCATTCATCATATATGTTTATTAACATAAGCATATATTCATTTGCATATATTCCATCCTATATTCATAATAAACATAGCATAAATGTATTATAACATCATCCATCCATAAAACCATGACATCATTAAATCATTACATATATCCACAATGAAATCATAGCATAATCATGAAGACATGATGGAAACAACCCGCCAAGTACCACCTGCATAGATCATGATATCATAATAAAGCATCCATCCATAAGCCAACAAAATCATAACATATACCAAAAACATCAGAAAATCCTTACAACAATTAATATCTGAATTAAATTACCATTAATAAGGGCTTGCTAACAAGCCCTCCAAGTACCATCAGTGTAATCATTGATCATATCATCACATAATGCAACATAAACTAAACCATCTATCACATCATCATAAAAAATAAACCATAACATCATATCATCATTTGCATCATCAGTATATCCATCACATGACATAAATCATTACATACATCATAAATGCATCCATAACATGACCCATCATATAAACATCATCATGATCCATAGTACATCACATCACGTAATAAACCCATAACACCATAATATGCATAATCATCCATAAATATATCATCATCAAAATGTCATCATACATCGTCGCAAAATAATGTACATCGTCATAAGAAATATACAAGTCATGATACAAAAATGCCTCTAAGGGCCATAAATATACATCAGATATGTCAGCCCCGGTCTGATGATCCCCTGGGTGAATCAGTGGGTGACCTAGGGTGTGGCTGTTGCTATTGTTGTGGTGGCTACTAGGGTACCTGTGGTGGGGGTCCCATACGCTGCTAAACAGACTGAATGGATCTATATCTATGTGACCTAGACATCCTCGACCCACTCTACTGGCTATAGCTAGGAAGCCACTGACCCTCAGGGATGGATGAATAATAAGCTACATGAATAATAAGCTACATGGGATGAAAGTAATGGTCCCATCCCTGTACCTGCCAGCATACCCTGCAATCTAACCACCCATCCCTCTGCCTACTGAGCCTGCACCACAACTATATCCTGCTCTATTATTAGTGTGGCCACTTGAGCCTGAACTTGAGCTAGCTGCACCTATAGTGCACTCACCTACCCATCTACTCCATCCAACAACATAGCCACTCCCTGAAGCTGCACTAGCTCCTGCTGCTACCTCTCCACAGTCTCTTGTAGATTGGCCACCTATGCTTGTAGGGTCTTGTAGACACCTAAAAAATGTCTTCATCATCAAATTGACTCCTGACCTCCCTAAACATACCTATTTCCTTCCTAAACAATTAATTAAATTTTTATTTAATTAATTATCCCTTCATCACCCAATTTTTCATCATTTTATCTCCAACAATTGGATTAATTTCATTAATTCAATAGTTCAACCTTAACCAATTAATTAAATGAATATGCAATATTTATTTGGTTAATTTCCCCCTTCTCACTAAAACTAATTAATTAGTTAAATCAATTTTAAATAATTAATTCAGCCTATTAATTAACCTATCCCTATCCTAGGTAATTAAATAGTCATTTATTTAATTGCCTACCCTAGCCTATATCATCCTAACCTTAGGATTGATTAAATAAATCCTTATTTAATCAATCTTAACTTCTCACTAATCCATCTACTAATTTATTCAGCTAGAATAATTAGGTTAACCACCCCGATTAATTTGGTCAAACCCTCACTAACACTTATCCCCACATCCCATGAATAAAAAATTGATTTCCATGCCACACAAATCAATTTTTAATACACATTTGTCATAATCCTTACTAAATACCTCTTACACCCCTTACACATGTCATACCTCATTAATATCCACTCTTCCCCAAATGAATTTTAAATTCATTTTACCCTTCCCCATGTGAATTTTTTATTCACAAATAATCCACTACACTCCACCTCATTTATGAACCCCTCTTCCCAAGATGAATTAAAAATTCATCTTTATTCCTAGCCCCCCATTCTCTAAGATGAAATCTAGGCCCTCCACATCATCTTCATCCTCCACCATTAATCTCTCAATATAATCTCAACCATTGGATCAAAATCTCTCCAAAATGCCTATAAATACAACATCCTCCAAGCCATTTCATCATCTAGTTTCTAAGTAATGTTATCATGCCAAAATATCCTTTGAGCTAATTAATTTCTTGAGTTGCATTTGTAAGATTGAGAGCATTTCACATATCCTTTGAGTATCTAGGGTACATCTTGGAGCATTTGGGTGCAAGCTCCTTCACCCTTATGGGATTGGGTCTTCATATCAAGGTATAATCTCTAGTTTTGCATGCATTTGGTTTATATTTTTACCTCGATTTGGATTTCCTAACCACATTGGCACGCCCGGTGGTACCCACAAGGTCTCTATCTAACCATTTTGTGTGAGTTTTGTTGCTTTTTAGACGTGCTTGCAGGTATTGGCACTATCTTCCTTTGCATCGATGCCATTTTATCTCTGCATTGGCACTATTTGTGGCTGTATTATTGCTATTTTTGCACGGCACATCAAACTCACCTTAGTCTAAAATATTTGTTTCTTTTTCTTGTTTCTTGGTGTTTTTAGCATCTATAGCTCTCAGTTTTGAAGGTTTTTACATAGAGACAAGGGGAAACTATGGCAAAATTTTCTTAAGGATCAAACATGTGCTCTTGTTTTTATCTTGTTTTGGTTTTCAATCATTAGACTATTTTATTGTTGTATATTGTCCTTTGGATACCTAACAAGACTAATGAGACCCCTTTTATGTAGTCTAACTCCATGCTTGGTTAAGAAAACTTTTTTTTTGTAGGTCTGACCAGTTCAACCTCGTATCAGTGCTTTTGACACCCAGAACAACACTATTTACCTACTAACAATCAGATTGTTTGACCCCAGCACAGCAGCACAATCATTTCCTCATTTTAGCACTATTTTTTGTTTTGGCGCTATCAGTACTCTGAAATAGTTCAATTCTAATTGTTAGCGCATTTTGTATAATCTCGTAGCACTTTTTATGTATTCTGCGCTATCTTGTATTTAAGCGCTATTTGTATGTATTAGTAACGCTATATTCTAGGGTTGTTGGGTTATGTCTCGAGTTCTATCAACAACACCATTTGAAGTCGATAGTGGCACCATTTGGTATTTGTTTTAGAGCTATTTGCATAGGTTAACCTTAGTTTTTGTGTAGGGATTTATTACTATTTGTAGGTCATCACCGTCTGTCCAAGATCATTATTTTGAGACCACTAACTAATTTTTTGCAGGGTTTTTTTATTAGACAAACAAACATTTCAATTGGTACTTAAAAGGAACCCTTACATGTTAGTGTAAATAACATCTCAATTGGTGCACTAAAATTGATCATTGCCTCAAACAAACAACAAACAAAACATTTCCATTAGTGCTCATAAAAAGAACTCTTGTGTGCCTTAGTGTGGAAAAACATTTGATTTGGTGCTATAAAATTAACAAGTGCTTGCCAACAAATCTAGGAATATTTTGATTTTGGGCTTAAAAATAACAAAAAAGTTGCATCATAACTCATTGGTCTAAAAGGAACCAAAAATTTGCATTTTTTACTCATCTAAGCAAGAAACAATCAATTGTGTATATGAAGTGTTTTGTGATATTGCTTATGTGGTGGAAGTGTATGCTCTTCCCTCACACCATTGGTGATCTTGGAAATCAAAATCTTCTCACAACACTTGCATAAATCACCCACAACATAATCCAAGAGCTAAAAACAAACCTTGTTTAGTGTGACCCAAGCCCAAAGATACGTATGCTCTCCCCTCACATCTTCGTATGAACTTGGGGATCAAAAATATTTTTGTGCTTGTGTTGCTTTTGTTAAACCTTTAGAGGGCTTGCCACCCCACTTCGAAAGGTGGGAATGACCCAAGCGGCAACAAGCTAAAGCCAAGCTCTTTTGAGCCGCTATATAAATAATGTGTTTGTGATGAAAGTCACAAGCAATAGGTGTTGTTGTGTCATACCGATAGCCAACCTCCCCCAAAACCCTTCAAGGCACAACCCTTGAAGGTTGGGAGACTCCATAATGGAGAGTAGTGCTACCACATGTATGGCCACCTGAACGAATGCACCTACTACGAACCTTTATTTTAGTGAGCCCAAATCCTTCTATTTGTTGATGTAGAAGGGCAACCTTTGAAGCAGCCCCAATTCCTGTGGTTCTTAGCTGAGGTAGCAGGGACAATCCTAAGGTTTGGTGGGGGGACAAGCCTTGGGAAACCTAGATCTTGGTATGCATGAGAAGAGAGTGCATTGTAAGGGGGAGCTGGTGCTACCAAGATCTTGGAGCTACCCGCTTTGAATAAGCACAGCTAGGGGATTCAACAAATATTGTCCTATCCTTGCCTTAGGTTGTACAAAGTGTTTGGTTAAAAATCTTTACATTTTTCACAAACAAATATTTGGTTATTGTGTGCTATTGTGCTTGAAGTGTTTTCAAAAACTTGCCAAGAAACAACAAAAATTCATTCGATCAAACCTCATACCCACAAGAATCCAAATTTGTCATCAAAATCCATCTTTTTTAGAGCCTCAACGAACACTGACCTATTTTAGTGCTATCTCTATCTATTTTGGTGCCATTTCACTTGTGATTTGGTACTATTTGCAGATTGACCTGCCTGAAACTGGGAAGAATTGCCTTCTGATCTTTAACACCTACCTAGCCATAATAAATAATCACCATCCCAAAAATCCATCAATGCCCCATCCATTTTGTTCTAAAATTTCCCAATCATACCTCCATTTTGACCTTAGAGAATTAATCATTATCATTATTGGACCCCTTGCTATACTATAATCCACTCATTTCCATATCTTCTCATCCTCATTGATCTTTGCATACTTTTTGGACCAAATAAACATCCTTGTAATAATAAATCATTCCCAAAATCTTTTCTCTTCTCCCATCAAAAACATATCCAAAATCTTCTAAATCCAAACACCCATCAAAAAACCAACAACCAACATCCAAACCTTATCAATCCTTGAGCTAAAGCTAGATCTAGATTTCATCTTTTACATCATATTTTGCTTGAAGAGTCATCAGTAAACCTTTCAAGTAAAATAATCATCCCTCCTTGTGTAAGGTCATAAGTCTACCCCAAACAAAGAGAAACATCCATTTGTGGAACACAAAACTAGATCTTACTTAAGCTCATTTGTTGACCTTCAAATCCTTTTCAAAAAACATCATCCCAATTTCTCATACCAAACATCTAGTTCATCTAAAGGTTTCACCCTCCTAATTAACATCAAAATCGCTTCCATCAAATCATCCTCAAGCAAACTCCATCTATCATCTATCATTTTGGTCCAAATTTTTATAAAAATCAATATCATCCACTCTTATCATCCTTAGATTGACACTTTTTTTGAGACTCTCTTAGAAGTGAAAATCTATCCTTTATCACACTACAATAATCCTTTCATCTTAGAGTTATTGAAAGTACACTCTCTCACATCTAAACCTTTACTATATTCCATCACCACATCCTCTTTGGGTCCAACAAATCAATCCAAATTCTCTAAGGTCTCCACCTTTCATCCACCTCAAAATCAAATCCATACACTTGCATGCCCATAACTAGATCACAACACAAGAAGAATCAAGTAATGACAAACTTTGGACAACATATGGGCATAGGGATGCCTAACACCAATGACAACAACCTACTAATTGACCAACAAACATACAACATACCTTTGGTCCTTCAAATCACGACATGTAATCCCAATGAAAATCCCTTCCATTTCTTGCAACCACAACCACCCATCCAAAATGTCACCACAATTAGCCAAGATGATCAAGATATCTTAAACTTTACACAAGACCCTGACAACATGGACATACTTGACAAAGTCCTAAGGTTGGATCCAAATAGATATCTTGACTACCTCCTCAAAATTGGTGCCCAACCACCCCACAACATGACATCGTCCCAACCATCCATCTCTAACAACAATCCTACCACATCCTCTCAACCATCTACATCAAACACCCAACCTACCATCTCTCAAACTTCAACCTCCATCATATCCAACACTCCCATAAACTCTAATGTTACCACATCTACAATGCCTACTAACATATCTATCGCCTCAAATGTCTCCAATCCTACCATCTCCCACCCCGCCATCACATTGGCTACCATAACCAATGTAAACACTTCCATTCCCCAAATCACCTTGGGCATCCAAAGAAACCCCACACATGTAAGTGATTCCATGAGTGTACCTCAACTCAACCCCCAAACCATAGCCTACATGAAGCTATTCTTTTCACAACCACCTTACAACATGACCAACCCATCCAATGTCAATACATCTCATATCAATCCATCCAACATCAACTCATCTAATCTCACATATCTACAAAATCCTGTAGCATCATCAACACAACATAATCCTAATCCTCAAATACCTCCTCATATTCTCTAACAAATCCATGCTTACCAACAATATCTCACACAACTCAACCAAAACACCACTCCACAGTATCAAAACACGATCCCCCAAAATCACCAACACCAAATCCGGCCCAACCTCCAACATCTCATCAATCAACAAACCTACACCCCACAACCACCACCAACCCTAGATCTAACAAGCATAGTACAAGCCTTGATTCAAAAGGTAGATAATATGCAAACTGGGGCAAGTGTAAACACTATTCTTTTGAGGATATTTGTCCCTATCCTCAAAAATTTTGAAACGCCCAAATTCAACAAGTACAAGGGAAAGGGATACCCTAGGGATCACCTTAGGGAATTTTACCTTGCTTGCCTAGAGGTCTCAAATTTGATCAAACCCTGTACATGCCCCCTTTCCCCAAAAATTTTGAAATGCCCAAATTTGATCGAACCCTGTACATTCCCCCTTCCCCCAAAAATTTTGAAACACCCAAATTTGACAAGTACAAGGGAAAGGGATACCCTAGGGATCACCTTAGGGAATTTTACCTTGCTTTCCTAGAGGTCTCAAACAATGATACATATCTAATGAGACTATTTCCAAGGAGCCTCGATAGTCAAGCCACTGAATGGTTCACACATCTTCCCCCGGGCATTAGGTCTTTCCCTGAGCTCACAGAAAAAATTGTCAATCATTTCTCTTATAATTTCAAACATGAAATATCTATGATGGACCTTTGCAATACAAAACAAAAGAGTAGAGAATCCTTTGCTTCCTTCTTGCAGAGGTGGAGAGGCTTAGCAAGCAAACTCCCTTGGCCAATTCTCGAGAAACAATTAGTCACCATGTTTGTGACTAACCTAAACCAAGAAATAGGGTTCCATCTACAAATCCTTTATGCATCTACCTTTGAAGAAGTCATTGACAAAGGTACTACCATAGAAAGAGCCCTTATCGCCAAAGGCTTGATCAAATTATATGACAACAAGCCCTACAACAAGAAAAACAACAACAACAAAGTCAATATCAACATCCCCAACACAAACAACAACACACAATCAAACGAAAAATCACATTTTTGGGGGAAAAAACAAAAAAACCCTCAATGACAGCATCATCGATGTGAAAGCCATCCAACATGTACAAAATCAAACACCCTCAAGTACATATGCTGCTAATGTAAATATCCTAAAGGGGCAATCTAAACAAAACAAACATCAAAGTCAATTTACACCCCTAGGGGAACCAATCAAGGATATCTTTGATAGATGTCTAAAGAAAGGTTTGATAACTCTCCCACCTATTAAGCCCCACCAAGAGAGTGAGCTAAAAGCTACGTGGTACAATGAAAATGATTATTGCAACTACCACCACATTGTGGGCCATAAGACGACTGATTGCATGAAATTAAAGCATTGTGTGCAAGACCTCATAGATCAGAAGAAAGTTAATCTTGACCAAAGCACCCAACCATCGCCCAACACTAATCTAGGAGCTTACAAGGATCCACTACCCAATCATAACAAGGCCTCATCGTCTAATCAAGCCTACAACATCACCCCACCTCCCTCATCCTATGACCCTATTGTAGGGTGAATAGAACCATCATCTAACCATGTCAATACAATCACCATTTAGGCTCAAGCACCCGATTGTGCTGTGACAACCTGTCATGGTCATGTATCCATCTGCACAGCCCCTACCACTGATCAAATGCCTCCATCCATGTCAGAATTCCTACCCAACCATCCAGCTAGTCACCCATCACCTACCAATAAGTATAACCTCCTAGAACATCTAGGAAAGACCCCTGCGCAAATCTCCATACTTGAGTTGCTTCGCACATCACCTCTTGATAAAGAAATCCTTGACAAGGCACTCTTGGAAACCCAAGTTCTTGCCAACCTAAATGTGAATCAATTCCAAGCCATGGTGGGCCATATCACCTCGCCCCATCATCTCACTTTCTCTGAAAAAGATCTTCCTGCTTTTGATAACTTACATAATGATTCCTTGCACATCGAAGTTCACATCCACAAGCATATCATCAAGAGAGCCTTAATAGATGGTGGCTCCAGCCTAAACCTATGCACTGTTAAATTAATAAAACACTTGGGATACTCAGATGTGATTGTAGACACTAGTGAATGAATAACAATCAAAGGATATGATGACACTAAGTGACTATCTGAGGCTACTATCAAGCTCCCTATCCAAGTAGGACAAAAGATAATGGAAACAAAATGTTAGGTCCTTGATCTTGATCTCCCTTACAACATTCTTCTTAGCCAACCATGGATCCATGCCATGCAAGCCATTCCCTCTACATTCCACCAATGTCTAAAATTCTGTCACAATGGCACGAAAGTAACTATCTATGCTGACCCTTGCCCCTTCCAATACTGTAGTTTGTTGGAAGGTCACGACCACACTTTCTGTCCATACAACAAAGCTATCAAAAAATGACTCCCACAAAATCCACCTCTTAGATCAACCCCACCAACATTGCTACCACTTCATCCCAAACACCCCCACCACCCAAGGTCAAGATCAAGCTTAGTGACATGGGATGTGGGGAATACAACCTACATGGTACCTTTTGTGTAGGCACATTACCCAACCCTAAAATGTTTGGTGTCCCAAAAGAAGAAGAAGCCAATACAGTTGTCATCAAATGTAAACCATCACCAACCTTTGAGAAGAAATACTTCCTTGATCAAGATGTGCTTGAAGACATATCGTCATGGCTATATAAAGATGAAGAAACAGAGCAAGAAGCCCCCACCATAACAACAGAGATCTATGGCAAAGAGTCAGAGATCATCAAAAACATGGGCTATAAAGGACAAGGCGGCATTGGCCTTCATGAACAAGGGATCATCGAACCAGTTCAAGAGACAAGAAATATTTATATTCAAGGGTTAGGATATGGACAAAGACAACATATCCTCACTAATGGTGAATGTATCTTAGCCAAGGTCACTACGGTTTCCCCTAAAGACAATAACATCAATGAAGTAGGCCATCAAGACTCCTTTAGTGACTTTGCCAAATTCTTTCAATCATCCATATGCACCATATACACCATCACCACCTTAGCATCCTCATCCAATGGCCTACCCCTCATATACCTAGACCTCATAGACTAGGACCAATAGGGACCTCCCGTCTTAGACATAGCACAAAATGCTGAAGCAATCACTGAAATGATGGGGGTTAGAGATCACTTCCCCCTGGGAGATCATAGAGCTAGATACATTATGGAACTTGATATGGTTGCTTATTTTGGGGAGACAACCCATGCTTCTAGTCACAAAAATATAAAAATCAAACATGGGTTTGATGGTGAAAATTGCTCTGTGACAGTGTCAGATCCCAAAAAAGTAAAAATAAAGGACTTATCCCCTAGTGAAAACCTCCACAAGGTGCTAGGAGATGGAAGCATGGGCTTTCCTAAGATAGAGAAGGTATATCCCGATAGATCACCCATCCTCATAGAGCCGGCACAAGAAATGAATCTTGGGATGGAAGAAGAGCCAAAAATTACCTTCAGGGCAAAATCTCTCAACGCAACAGAGTAGGAAAACTTCTTAGCTTTCTTCAAATGTAGAAACAACAACTTTGCATGGACCTATGCAGACATGCCAGAGTTAGACCCTGCCTTGGTGGTCCACCATCTCGCAGTACGACCTGATGCAAAACTAGTGAAACAAAACCTAAGAAAGATGAACCCTCAGGTAGCCCTCCTAGTCAAAGTAGAATTGAAGAAACTACTGGATGTAGGGTTCATCTGACCAATTGACTATCCTGAGTGGGTTTCCAACCTAGTGCTAGTAGCAAAACCTGATGGTCGAATCTATTGCTACACTGATTTCTGAGACCTTAACAAAGCTTTCCCGAAGGATGACTTCCCCCTACCAAACATTGACATGATAGTAGACCTTACTATAGGACATGAGATGTTATCCCTGATGGACAGCTTTTTAGGGTATAACTAAATTAGGATCGTAGAAGAGGATCAACATAAGATGGCCTTTATATGCCCATGGGGGACATATTATTGGGTGGTGATGCCTTTCAGCCTGAAGAATGCCGAAGCCACTTATCAATGAGCCATGACTGTCATCTTCCACGATCTTTTCCGCCACATCATGGAAGACTATGTGGATGACTTTCTAGGAAAATCAAAGACAAGAGAGGAACATCTGGATGTGTTAGTAAAGATCTTCAACCGACTGGAGCAATACAATGTTCACCTGAATCCCAAGAAATGTGTCTTTGGGGTCACCTTCAGAAAGCTTTTGGGATACACAGTCTCCAGAAGGGGAATTGAGGTAGATCTTACAAAAGTGAAAGGCATCACTGAAATGCCTCCTCTAAAGACACTAAAATAGTTACAAAGTCTGCAAGGGAAACTCTAGTCCATTCACTGATTTATTGCTCAGCTTGCCAACAAGTGTCAACCTTTCCAACATCTACTTAGAAAGAATACATCTTTTGTCTAGGACAATTAGTGTTAGGCCGCCTTCGACCAGTTGAAAGAATACCTAGCTAATCACCTTGTTCTAACTCTGCCAAGGCAAGGAGAGCCCCTCCAATTGTACATCTCAGCAATGAAAATAGCTATAGGGGCCTTATTAGCACAACACGATGAGCAAGGGAAGGAAAGAGCCATATATTACATCAACCGCACCTTGATATCCTATGAGCTACACTATACACCAATTGAACGAGCATGTCTAGCCCTAGTCTTTACTTCACAAAAGTTAAGACACTACATGCTCAATCACAAAACTAAGCTCATTGCCAAGATCGATCCACTAAAATATCTGCTAAATAGAGCTGCTCTTACTGGGAGAATGGCAAAATGGGTCATGATCCTTAGTGAATTTGACATTGAATATACCAAGAGAAAGGCTATCAAAGGATAGGTTATCACTAATCAGCTGGCTAAAGCACCCATTCCTGCAGAATATCCTACATTGGCAGAATTTCCTAACGAAGCCATCTTGACAATAGCACTGGCAATAGAAACATGAAAAATGTACTTTGATGGGTCATATACACACAGAGGCTTGGGGGCAGGCATCTTGTTTGTTACTCCTCAAGGTGACACCATCCCTAAGTCATTCAAAATTACATTTCCTTGTACCAACAACGTGGTAGAGTATGAGGCCCTCATCACAGGTCTCTGAATGGCAATCAAATGGAAAATCAAGAAGCTAATAGTGTATGGTAATTCCTAACTGGTCATCCGGCAAGTAAACAATGAGTACAAGACTAAGGATGATAACCTCCTACCTTATAAAAAGATGGTCGATGACTTTAAAGACTATTTTGATGACATCCACTTTGAACAAATCCCAAGGCTAAACAACAAAGCTGCAGATGCCATGGCAACCATTGGATCCCTAGTTGACATGAAGAAAGATAGCAAGAAGTGTGAGCTCCTGATAGAAGAGCTCCCTATTCAACATATGATGTTCCTCAATTAGAATTAGTGTTTGAAGTCATTGGTCCCTTATCCCTGTGGTATCAAGAAACTTATCTATACCTCCATGATAACATCATCCCTCCTAACCTATCCACCTCACAATGAAAAAATTTCATCTGCCGAGCCTCCCGTTTCACCATTGTAGGAGATACCCTATACAAAAGGAGTCTTGACGGCATGCTTTTACAATGTTTAGACTCTAGGGAAGCTGAAGTGGCCTTGCAAGAAGTACATGAACGCATCTATGGGGCACATTCAAGTGGACCTACTCTCACTAAGAAGATCCTAAGGACTGGGTACTATTGGCCAACCATGGAACGAGATGCCTACCAATTTGTAAAAAAGTGCCTGCCATGTCAACATCATGGAGATATCATTAATGTACCAGCACAAGAATTGCAGCCAATCATGATGTCGTGGCCTTTCTCATAGTGGGGGCTCGACCTCATAGGGAAAATCCATCCACCATCATCCAATGGCCATACATTCATCATCATAGCTACCGAATACTTCACTAAGTGGGTGGAAGCAATACCACTCACCTTCACCACAGGAACATAGATATCCAAGTTCATCCTCCATTACATCATATGTCGTTATGGTATCATTCCATCATCACCGATAATGGAAAACCATTCAAGAACCAGGAAGTCCGTAATTTGCATGTGAAATTCCAAATCCAACACCACTTCTCCACTCCATATTACCCTCAAGGAAACGGTCAAGAAGAAGATTCAAATAAAACCATCCTCTGCATTCTAAATAAGACGGTTAATGAAGCTGGCCATGACTGGCATCTCCAGCTCAATCCCACCCTATGGACCTATCGCACAAGCATCTGTAGCCCCATAAGAGCCACTCCATATTCCCTTGTATTAAGATTTGAATCCATTTTACCTATCGAGGTTGAGCTCCCATCCTTAAGAGTATCTCTACAAAATATAATCAATGATGAGGAATACCGAGTCGCAAGGATGCATGAGCTAGAATTACTGGATGGAAATGTCTGGATGTATTGAACCATCTGTAGGCCTATCAAAATCACCTTAGAAGAAGCTATCACAAGAAAATCAAGAACCAAAAATTTGAAGTAGGTGACCTTGTCCTTATGGAAAACCAGAAAAACTTTCAGGAGCACCCTAAGAAAGGAAAATTTGAACCTAATTGGCTAGGGCCTTATGTCATCACAACTAGCTACAGATCAGGAGCGTACCAGCTTACAACACCTGAGGGGAAGCCTTTGGATGAACCTATGAACATTCTGCGTCTGAAGAAGTTTTATCCATAACCCTTCGAGTATCCCAAGCAAAAAATACAAAAAAATCAAAAAATACAAAAAATACAAAAAAAAACATAAAATCAAGAAAAACCCGAGTGTAATAAAGACTTCCAATGGTGAAAATCACTTCGGTGACACTTTGAATTGGTACCATGGTGAAAACCTATTCCAGGTGCCATGTGTAGTGGCCAGTTCTACCATCTCATAAGTCCTCATTCCATCACAAACACTCCACGCCAAAATCACTTTCCATGGCTTGGAATTTGAAAACATCAGTCACCCACCCCGCATCTCCCCACCCAAGGCTATCATCCCAGTATAAAGATCCTTGTAAGCTTCCTTTGTATAGCTAAAATCAAAAAAATAAAAAAACAATAGAAACTAAAAAAAAATCCAAAAATAATAGAAAATTAAAAAAATCCAAAAACAATAGAAACTCAAAAAATCCAAAAACATTAGAAAATTCCAAAATCCAAAAAATCCCCCAAAATAGATTGATTATATAAATACCTGAGAAAGATACAGTACCTAAATAAGCACCTTTTGGAACCAAATTGATAAAAGAAAATCCGAACCCAAACCACCCATTTGCTGCAAATCACCCATCCCCAACATTAGAATCCACACTCATCACAGATTTCTTTTAAGATTTTTCTAACAATTTGCTACAAATCACTCCACCCCATACATCAATCCATAATAGTACTCTCTGCAACTTGTAAGAATCAACATCCATCAATCCTCAGCATCACACCTAGCCTAAACCATTCCCACATCATCAAATCCGGCCAGAACTACATATTCATCTCATCCGCATCTTGAAAGTACCTTGATCCTATGGACACAGGGTATGTAGGCAATCTAGAATATGAAGGAAGTATCTAGTACTTAGGTACATAAGATGCACCCATCCAACCCATTTGGATGGTCCCTATTTACTAAGCTTGCTAGACCCAACAAATGATACACATGCTAGGAATATGTTTGAAACATGGTGCCTAATGCAAAAATCATCAATCAACATACCAACTATAAGTCAACACATGGCCTAACTATACTTTTGCCCATCTTCCGAAAATCATTCAACAACATCCAACTGATTTGCGTCCTAGGATATATCATTCCTACAATGGACAAGAATCTATCATCTTATCAACATTTATCTTGGCAAGAGCACACAATAGCTATTTGTATCCTTTTGTTGGTCTTTTTGATTATTGATTTTTATCTTCTTGTCTAGCTCTAGGTCATTTCCAATGCTACCTTGATCTCATTATATCATGGTAAGTGGCAGACAACACCTGGAGTGGACATGGTCATTACTTCTGCATGCTGTGCCTGTGAGTTGGTTTCATTACTCTAAGAATAGTATTCATATCTTGAAGCCTAGGTCGGTTCTAGCATGATGTGCCTCATTTGCATATACAAGCACCAATACCTTATATGTACTATGAGCACTCATTGCTATGAGTCCCCTTCCTTGGCTAGACAAGGTTATACTACATTGGGCATGCATGAAATCAACCTATTGTTTGTGGGTCTAGTCCATGCAATCATGGGATATATATCATCACCTAGGTCATCTCATACCTATGTGAACTGTATCCTACATTGCTATAATAAATTAAGAAATGCTCACTTAAACTTATGCAACTACTATTACTAGCTGAAATCATCTTTCTATCACCCATTCAACCATAATATCTAGGCTTAGATTTTCCACCCCATCCCCCATTCTTCTAACTAACCTATTTTCTTACTAATTTCCAATCCGTCCTGAACCAAACCAAAATCCCCCCTTAATGATGTGGTATTTCATGACCTAACAACTCCCTCATTAACCATCCCACCCCCTTCCCCAATCTAACCATAACCAATCCTACCCTTATCCTCTCTCCACCTATTCCCCTATCACTCAGCCGCACCACTTAGGGTTGAACAAAGAACATCATGTGTATCAAGAGTTAATTATCGTATATATCATTACATTGCATTTGCACATCATAATCATTTAATTTTCATTTCATAATCATTTAGATATATTTTATAAACATTTAGTTTCATCTCATAAATCATTTAATTTGCATTTTCATAATCATTTATTTGCATCTTATTTTTCATAATCATTTAGTTACATTTCATAATAATTCAATTTCATAATCATAATCATTTAGTTACATTTCATAATCAGTTAGTGTCATAATCCCAATCATTTAGTGACATTTTCATAATCATTTAGTGTCATTAGCATAATCATTTAATTTGCATATCATAATCATTTAGTTTGGTATTTCATAATCATTTAATGTCATTAGCATAATCATTTAATTTGCATTTCATAATCATTTAGTGTCATAATCCTAATCATTTAGTGAGATTTTCATAATCATTTAGTTGCATCTTATTTTCATAATCAGTTAGTTACATTACATAATCATTTAGTTTCATTTTCATAACCATCTAGTTGCATGTTCATATTTCCATTTGCATGCATAACATGTGTTTATTAAGATAAGCATATATTTCCATTTCATTACATTTTTGCATCCATAATAAATGTTTATTAATATGAACAATCCATAATCACAAACATGTATATATCAACATAAGTAAACCATCATTACATCTATCATATTACATCAATAGGTACATCCATAACATCAACATAATACATCTCATAAAACTCATCATATCATCATAATATGCATAATCCATCAAAACATAGTGCATCCATCAACATAAGCATCATCATAATCATATAAAAGCATAACAAACAAACATGTAGGCCATCAAAAATTATCATCTCATATATTATTATCACAAAAATGTACATCGTTCATATATACATCAAAAAATATATGTCATGATACAATGCCTCCAAGGGCCAAAATGATACAACTATCAACCCTAAATAGTGGATCCTCTACCTGACTCAGTAGGGGATCCTAGTCGTGGCTGTGACTATGGTCTTGCCTATGGCTATGGTTGTGGCTGCAGCTGAGGCTATACCTATGTAACCTGTTGGGGCACCTATGATGGGGGACCCATCGGTTTCTGAACAGACTGAACCAATCTAGATCTATGTGACCTAGACATTCAGGATCTGCTGAGCTAACTGTAGCTCAGTACATGCTGCTCGGCAGGCACTGTTGCCTGATAGGCCCCTTGATAATAATCTGCCCATCCTCTAGCCTCTACCAGTTGTCCTTGTACCTAAGACAACTATGTCTGTATTAGTGTCAAAACTGGGCCCATACTGGCACCTGAAGCCTATAAACTAGCCACCATATCCTCTGCCTACCAGGCTCTCAGAAGTGCAGCATCCCGCTTACTCGTCAAAATAGCTATCTCACCCTGTGCCTTGGCTAACTACGCCTTTAGCGCACCCACCTATCCATATGTACTATCTAGTAGTGCAACCGTGCCCCACAACTACACTAACTCCGCATCACGACTCTGTAAAGCCTCCTCCAGACTGGCAAGTTGTCCCCGTAGGGTCTCAATCTCCTCATCCTCTCCACTCCGAGGCTACCGACGAGATGAAAGCTCTCGAGGCCCCAAACCTCCACCTGCCACTGAGGTATCCGCCTATAAAACCAGGAACCTACTGTCCTATTGTAATAGCTTGTTGCTGCTATTGTGATACCTGTGGTGGGGAAAGAACCTCCCTACCTATCCTCTATCGTCCCCCATGCTGCCGAGGTGCCCTCTGCTTTGGCACCTCTACGATCTGAACCTGCTCAACAAGTACCTGCTACATAGGTACCTGCTATTGCACTTGCTGGTGGGGCAACTGTGAGCTACCACCTGCCTGCTCCTCTCCTCTGAGCCTAAACTGTCCAGTTGCTACTGCTACCAACACATCCATCAGCTCCCCATCTCCCCCAATCTCCCTCTCCTCCCCATCTCGTCCAACCTCCACAAGATAGTCTCTAATAATCTCCTCTCCCTCCTCTAAGAAATCCTCTCCATCAGAATCCTCATCGCTATCCTCCTTTGACTCCTCATCCCTTGATGTTCCCACCTCCTCTGGGGGACTACCTGCTTTGTAGGGTCTGTGAACTATGTAGACAACCCCATCTGCAACCATGTCTCATAGGTAGAAATGGTGCTTGCATCCCTAACCTCACTCTACTAATCCCACATCAATGGCTCTAAAGCTGCAAAATCCTCTAAGGCAACCTGGGGCTGTATGCCCAGAGGCCAATAACGAGCATCTCGACGGGTCCATGCAAAACTTGCCATTAGCTGCAAAACATCTTGCCGTAGCCCAAACTGTAGCATAACTCATGATGACAGATACATATCGATAGTATGGTCCCCCTAACCTATCAGGTAGCACTTCTAGAATGTATAAGGCATGTGAACATCATCATCTGGCTAGGGCTCCACTCTAATGTATGGTCACCAGGTAACTTGAATGATGTCATCCAAAACCTGTCTCCAATATCAAACCTACCTGGTGTATGTATACTCTATATCTTGATACAAGAAAACAAAGCCTCAAAATGATGATGATAGTACCCACATCTCAGCCGAGTGATCAGAAAATGCTCCCAAATCCATACATGAAGCAAAGTAACTCTGGCTGATAGAGCTGGATCATGATGATAAACAACTGTATGCATCTCATGATAAAGTTGTGCCAACATCGTCGGTCCCCAAGCATACACTGTCTCATATCAGACCATCCCCTCAATGACCTCTCCCCATCCAACTAGAAATCCCTTGCCTCTCCTATCTAGCATCAATATGCCCCTGCCCAATGCACACAGGAATAAAGCAAAGTGATCTGCACTAGCCACCAGTGTCCCCTCATAGCTCATCTCCCTCCTATCCACTAATAAAACCATGTGATCATGGCCAAATACTCTAACTAAGGCCCTCCATCCCCTCCTCATGTCATATGTCACCCATTGACAATGAATCAGTATCTTGAGGATGCGATAAACATCCTCAATAGTGATGGTGATCTCGCCAGTAGGAAGCAAAAATGAACAAGTCTCTGGCTGATACCACTCTACAATAGCCGTAATTAGAGCTCTATGAGTTTGCAACACTGCCATCGATGTAGCTATCACAAGCCCTAACCTCGCTAGTCGAGCTTGGGTGGCATCATTGAAATGATCAAATAACACCATCACAGCCGGCGTGCATTGCTCTTGTGAGGACACTATAAATGACCTCGTATCCTGCATCCACAGTTTTCTTCTCAGAGCCTACCTATTCTTTCAAAATCCACCCTTTCCTCTACTGTTGAAAGCCAAAACATTTTTGGTGCCACAACAGGTAACTTTTTGTGCCAATCCTAAACTTGGCACCACTATTCCCCCTGCATAGTGCTAACACAGAAGATAGCGGCACTGCACAACATCTTTGCACCATTCCAGAATATAGTGCCAAAACACTGTTTAGCACCATTTCAAAAAGTAGCGCTACTATTCCAAACAACACTGACTTAGAAAATAGTGCTAATCACCAACAAGGCGCAAATCCTCAGGGGGGCACCACTAACCAATATAGTACTAATCTAGAATATAGTGCTATCCCCAGCCCAATTTGGCGCCAATGTGCCAAATTTCTACCCCGCACAAACATTGCGTTAAAATAGTGGATGGCACCAAAATGACAAGCATTTGGTGCCAATCCGCCCTTTTTCTACCCTAGCAGATAGCGCCAATCCAGAGGATTGTGCTAATCTTCTACCCATTTTGCACTGCGCAACCTTGCGATAGCGCCAATACCCCAAAATCCCAATTCCCGAAAGCAAAAATGCGATAACATAAAAAAATGACAAAACTAGGGTTAAGGTCTACTTGGGGTCCTGCCTCTGGTGCCCGGCCATACATTGGAAGCACTTAGAAATGTGTGTGTATCACGGGAACATGGGATTGCGGTCCACCATCTCCTCTTCGCTCCTTCTCAGTGACTCAATATGTGCAAATGTGGCACTCTTAGGGCCCACTATTCTAATATAGTGGGCCATGCCATCCCTCCACGCAGTTTTTCTCCCCTAGGGTGTAGATCACAACCATTTTTTCCCTTTCTTCCTATCAACCTGTTTTCCTATCCACTATCCGAATTTCACTTCTATGCGTCCTTTTGAGAGATTGCTTATTTTTTTAAAAAAAATTTTCACCGATCTCTCGAGGGGGCATCCCTCACTCATTCCATTCCTTCCCGGCAGCTGGGGCATATTTTTCTTTGACTTGACACCACTTCCCTATTAGGTCCTAACGCCATGTCAAAGAGGGGCAAATGTAGACACCTAAAAATGTCTTCATCATCAAATCGACTTCCGACGTCCCTAAACGTACCTATTTCCTTCCTAAACAATTAATTAAATTTTTATTTAATTAATTATCCCTTCATCACCCAATTTTTCATCATTCTATCTCCAACAATTGGATTAATTTCATTAATTCAATAGTTCAACCTTAGCCAATTAATTAAATAAATATGTAATATTTATTTGGTTAACTTTCCCCCTTCTCACTAAAACCAATTAATTAGTTAAACTAGGTTTAACTAATTAATTCAGCCTATTAATTAACCTATCCCTACCCTAGGTAATTAAATAGTCATTTATTTAATTGCCTACCCTAGCCTTAGGATTGATTAAATAAATCCTTATTTAATCAATCTTAACTTTTCACTAATCCATTTGCTAATTAATTCTAGCTAGATTAATTAGGTTAACCACCCCGATCAATTTGGTGAAACCCTCACTAACACTTATCCCCACATCTCATGAATAAAAAATTTAATTTCCATGCCACACAAATCAATTTTTAATACACATTTGTCATAATTCTCATTAAATACCTCTTACACCCCTTACACATGTCATACCTCATTAATATCCACTCTTCCCCAAATGAATTTTAAATTCATTTTACCCTTCCCCATGTGAATTTTTTATTCACAAATAATCCACTACACTCCACCTCATCTATGAACCCCTCTTCCCAAGATGAATTAAAAATTCATCTTTATTCCTAGCCCTCCATTCTCCAAGATGAAATGTAGGCCCTCCACATCATCTTCATCCTCCACCATTGATTTCTCAAATTAATCTCAACCATTGGATCAAAATCTCTCCAAAATGCCTATAAATACAACATCCTCCAAGCCATTTCATCATCTAGTTTCTAAGTAATGTTATCATGCCAAAATATCCTTTGAGCTAAGTAATTTCTTGAGTTGCATTTGTAAGATTGAGAGCATTTCACATCTCCTTTGAGTATCTAGAGTACATCTTGGAGCATTTGGGTGCAAGTTCCTTCACCCTTATGGGATTGGGTCTTCATATCAAGGTATAATCTCTTGTTTTGCATACATTTGGTTTATATTTTTACATCAATTTGGATTTCCTAACTACAGGTCTACACCTCCTCCTCCTCATCTCCTCGAGAGCACTAGCGTGATACATGGCCTCTCATGACTGCTCCTAATCCAGCCCCTGATCCTCCTACCTCTGCATGACTAGTCAGAGGTGGCATCAGTCCTCCTGATCCTCCTTGTGTTTGCTGAGTTGGTACCTACTGCACGGGCACCTCTCATTGTCCCTGTGATGCCCGCTATTTGGGCCTCACTACCCGCTACTCCCTCGTCCTAACTGGATGGGGCCTTGCATCTACTACTGCTATGGCAGCTGCTGGCCCTTCTCCTATCCCTATAGCTATGGCTCTAGGGGTGGTACCAGTAGTCATCATCTCACTTGTCTCCTCCCTCTGCCTCGTCCTACCTATACCTAGGCTGCCACTGCCAATACTCCCATCGGATCCCCCTCCCCCTCCTCCTCCTCTACCTCCTCTATCACCAACTCCTCAATAACATCTCCATCATCCTCCACTATCAAATCTGGCTTCTCTATCAGGTCTGTCAAATGGACTGGCCTCCTAGTGGCCCACCACTGATCATATGCATGTGTATTCCCTGCATTTGCTATTGTACTCCTCCAATCCCACTACTGCGGCTACAAAGTTTACTAATTCCACCTATGGATCTATGACTAGCGACCATCTCACATCCTGCAGTGTCCTGGCAAACACCACCATCTCCTAAGGTATAGCCTGTCGTATCCCAAACTGTCGCATCACTCACGACGACAAACCATCGATATAACCTAAGTCAGATCATCCAGCACTCGCTGCCAATAACGTAATTATCCAGTGTGAGAATACTCAATAGGCTGCTGATATAAAAACACATAGGCCTCGAACTGTCAACGGTAATATCCTCCATCCAGCCTAGTAATCGTGATATGCTCAAACACCCACACATGCAACAATGTGACCCCAACTGATAGTGTAGAATCATAGTGATACACACATGTGTGGATCTTGTGATATAGCTGTGCTAGCATCGCTAGCTCCCAGGCATAGATTATCCCCTGCCAAACCATCCCCTCTATCATTAGTCCCCACCCAACTGCAAAACCTCTAGCCCACCGATCCGGTATCACTACTCCTCCAATCAACACATAGAGACACAAGGTGAAGTGATATGCACCTACTACCAAAGTCTCCTCATACCTCATCTCTCGCCTATCTCTTGATAACTTTGGACGACCTGGGGCAAAGGCTTTGTGTATGGCTAGTCGCCCTCTCTGCATATCATCTAGACTATTCAGTCTCCATGAATTAGTAGCTTGAGGATGCGATAAACATCCTCAAGCATGATGGTGATCTCTCCTATCAGTAAGTGAAAAGTGCAGGTCACTAGAGGAAATCACTCCATGACTATTGTCATCATCACCTGATGTGCTTATAGCATGGGCATATCCGCTATTGTCAATAATCCCAAGTCCACCAATCAGGCTCATGTCGGTCCATCAAATCTAGCAAACAAGGCCATCACAACAGGGGCACATCTCTCTTGCGAGTCTATGAACCCTCCAGAAGCCTGCATTCACCAAGTGTTTGTCAAAATCCTACTAAAATACCATTAGCCTTCCCACACTAATTTTTCCTCTTTTGGGGTCAAATACCATTTGGCACCACTCATTTTCCCTATCGTGCCAATCCCCTGGATGGCGTTGCCCTTACCCTAGATGGCACCACTCTATCCACACAATTTCAAAAAGGTGCTATTTTAGAAAATTGTGACCATTTGCCTTTTGGCACCGATCCACAGGATGGAGCCCCTTTGGCCTTTAGTGCAAATTGACAGGATGGTACCCCTTTGGACTTTGGTGCCAGTCCACAGGATGGTGCCCCTTTGCCTTTTGGTGCCAATCCACAGGATGGTGCTGCTTTGCCATATGGTGCTGATCAGCACAATCATGTTGATACAGCTGATGGCGCCACAGAAACCACTTTGGGTGCTATTCTGCCAAAACCCTAGCCTATGCATTTTCGTGCCAAACCAGATGAAGGTACCAAAACTTTTTGTTTTGGCACTAATTCCCCCTTTTTTTCCCTAAGTGGATGGCGCTGATCTAGTGGATAGCGCCAATCTGAGCTGCTTTGGTGCCAATCAACTTCCCGATGGCCTCCAACCCTAATTCCCAAATCCCAAAAATAATAAATGTGGTAAACAAAAAAAACAACAAAGTTAGGGTTTCAACTTACCTAGTCACTAGCCTCTGGTGCTCTCCTATAGGACCGGACTTGCTCGGACAAGTACTCGAATCGCAAGAAGAGTGGGTTACAGTTTGCCATTCTGTCCTTCCCTTTCATCCAAGTGGCTCAATAAGTGCAAATGTGGCACTTTATTTATAGTCTACCATGTCATCCTCCAACACACTTTTTCCTCCCCAGGGTCTAGATCATAACCTTTTTTGCCCATTTTTCTTCCTGTCAACCTATTTTTCCATCCTCTATCCATTTTTCACCTTCGTTTCTTCCTTTTGAGAGCTCACCCAAAAGAAATTTATTTTTCACCTGACATCTCGAGGGGGCATCCCTCATCCATTCCATTCCTTCCTGGGGTAGCTGGGGCAAATTCTTTGACTTGACGCCACTTCCCTGCTAGGTCACGATGCCACATCAAAGAGGGGCAAATGAAGACACCTAAAAATGTCTTCACCATCTAACCGACCTACGACATCACCAAACAGATCAATTTCCATTCTAATCAATTAATTAAATTTTTATTTAATTAATTATCCCTTTCAACCCCTGGTTTCCCATCGTTTCATCCTTTAAAATTGAATTAATTTAATTAATTCAATAGTCTAACTTAGCCAATTAATTAAGTAAATGAGCAAATATTTATTTGATTAATTTCCCCTTTCCCCTAAACCTAATTAATTAGATAAATCATATTTATCCAATTAATTTAACCTATTAATTAACCTATCCCTACCCTAGTTAATTAAATATCAATTATTTAATTACCTAGCCTAACCTACATGACCCTCGACCTAGGATTAATTAAATAAAACATTATTTAATTAATCTTAAACCCTAATTAACCCATTCCCTAATTTTTTTCATCTATATTAATTAGGCTAATTACCCTAATTAAAATGGTCAAACCTAGCTTAACACCCTTCCCCACATCCTCTGAATAAAAAATTGAAATATATGCCACATAAATCAATTTTTTATACACATATGTCAAACATCTCATTAATAACCTTTTACACCCCTTACACATGTCATAACTCATTTATTTCCACTCTTCCCCAAATGAATTTTTAATTCATTTTCTCTTCCCCATGTGAATTTAAATTCACATCTAATCAATCTCACCCAACCTCATTTAATTCACTCCTTTCCCAAGATGAATTTAAAATTCATCTTTATTCACAATCCTCCATTTTTGGAGATTAAATCTAGGCCCTCCACATCACATGCATTCACAACCATTGATCTCTTAATTCAATCGCCACCCTTAGATCAAATCCTCTCCCAAAAAGCCTATAAATACACCTTCATCCAAGCTATTTGAGCATCCACAATTTGAGCAAAGTTATCATGCCAAAATCTCTCCTCTTGAGCTAGTTTTATTAGTGAATTGCATAGGTTTTGAGAGCATTTCACATTGTCCATTATCATCTTGGGTAAAGCTAGAGTGTTTGGGTACAACACTCTCCACCTTATCTAGGGTTTGTGGATCACATTGGAAGGTATAACATTTGTTTTCATTGCATTTTCTTGCATTTTCTTTCATTTTGTTTTCCATAAACTACAATAACAACAAAATAAATTAAGCACATAAGAAGCAACCACAAAGCATCACACATAAACACGAGGATTTTTATGTGGAAAACCCTAAACAGGGAAAAACCACGGTGAGTGTTAGCTCACAATAATTATGTAATAACAATACCAAATTACAATAAGGCTCACTACCTTAGGGCTCACTGCCCAAAGAAATACTCACTGTAAGAAAGGCTCACTGCTAAAATAGGCTGACTACCTAGAGAAAGAAAGAAGGAAGAAGAATGGCTCACTACCAGTTTGAACTGCTCAAATTGCATCTACACATGTATGGTTATAGTTCCAATGAAGCACAGATGTACTGTCTCAAAACTTTTCATCTCTGACTACTCTATTTCAATGCTCTTCTTTTACATGGGAACAAAATCTCTCTTCTTCTACTCTTATCTCCTCCACAAAATCATCTTACTTCACATGTCACACATACATGTATTCACATTTTCATCACCTACCTCAAACACTAAATTCAATCCCAGATATATATTTGCAACACTTGAAAACTTCATATTAGGTCGGCATGATAAGGTGTAGTGTGTAGTCATGCCTTAAGTAAATTGATGGCCAAATTCATCTTCAAACATCATGCACAATCATTCATCATTATTCTAGTAGTGTGTCTCTTGTAATGATGTTTGCCAAGTTGCCAATAATCTCCCCCTTTGGCATTGATGGAAACACTTGATGTGAAACATAGTTACAACTCCCCCTTTCTCTTTACACATTGCTCCCCCTAGCTTCATGCTTTTCTTCTTACTTTTCAAATGTTTTTCACATGCTTCATTTCTTCTCCCCCTTTGACATCAATGGCAAAGGTGTATGATACAAAGATATGTAAAAGTTGCCAAAATTCCAAAACTATTTTTCTACTTTCCGCATTTATACAAGTGAAATCAAAATATCTTACTGTTGTTTAGGGAGAACATCTTTGTAGATCTTCTTTAGGTGCACCACTTCTTCATCCCAATTGGCCTTAGCTTGACTCAAGATTAGTATGTGCCCTCTAATCTGGGACACCAACTCTTCTACTTTCTTTACGGTAGCAGGGGCGTTAGTGATTTGTCTTGTTTTGTCTACTACTGCTACTAGCTTGGTTAGGGATGCAATCTTGAAGCTTGCTACCTCCCAGATCTGACTCATTCTATGCTTTATGACCTCCCTCTTGGTCTTCAACTTATGCATATTATAATGAATAGTATCAACTTGTTCCCTCTGATTGCCAATAGCATCTTTTACCAGGTCATAAGTTCTGGATATCTTCATTATTTGAGCTTCCCATCTATCTATTTTATATTTTATATCCTTAGTCTTATCTGGCCATCTAATAAAAAATTGATATAGTTCACTAGCTTCTTTAAGGGCCAACTGTGCATACTCTATACATTTATCTAACAAAATTTTATCTTGAGCAAATTTGTCAGTAAGCTCAACTAACCTTTTGTCATCAATCTTTGCCCTTACTTTCTTTTCTGTAGCTTGTTCCAGGGACTCAAAATGAGAATTGATTGATTCCATTAACTTTTTTATTTCTACAGTAGGGGCCAAGGATGTATCTCTCCTTATTCTAGGCATAAATTTTTTAAAAATTGTTGATGCATCTTCAATCAGCTCACTATCCTCTATATGAGACTTCAATATTTCTTCTTGTGTAGTAGCTTGAAAGATTATCCCAAGTCTTAGTTCTACAAAGGGGACATTGTAGCAAGGTTGATAGGTCCTTACAATAGCTTAGGTGTAGTCAAAATCTGAGCTTCCTTTTGCTTCTCCAAAAACTCTCTCAAAGAGTTAGATGTGTCTTTGTTCTCTTCAACTTGAGATGGCTTAGCATCTTGTTGAAAGGCACAAGACAACTGAGAGGGGGGTGAATTAGTTGTATCAAAACTTTAACTTCTTTATACAATATCACTTTCACATTCACTTAATTTAACTCCTTATTTAGTTATGAACATTAAACATGAAAAAAAGAATAAAAACATGAACACAACAACACCATACACACACCAGATTTTTATGTGGAAAACCCTAAACAGGGAAAAACCACAGTGAGTGTTAGCTCACAATATAATGTAGTAACAATATCGAATATCAAAAGAGGCTCACTACTAAAGGGCTCACTACCAAGGATTGGCTCATTTATAGGGTTGGCTCACTGCCAAGGGTGAATAGATAAAGTAGCATCTACACCATGCCTCAGTTTAGTTCCATTGTAGCGTAGTATATCTCCTCTGCTCTACTCTACTTTTACAACTCACAACTTATCTTCGTATCTTCTTATAATCACACCTCACTCATGAATTAATTACATATATTTATACCTATCATCAACCTTCGAATGTACATCAAGGTCAGCATTACAATATACACAAATTGGAATTATCTTCAAGGTCGGCATACATACATAAATCAAATTACCAGTAGACCTAAACAAACTTGTAGAGAAAATGAATGAAGGATGAATACTTCATGGCTTGGCTCAGACCCAAATATATCTTCACACAATTGGACATGCTTCTTCAATCCATGAATCACCTCTGCAACAAGTGTAACTAACTAGGTCAGCTAGAACAAGTGCACAACATCAAGAACACTTCATTACATGCTTCCAAGATCTTCATTGTAACTTGCGGATCATGCATATGCCTTCAATACATTCTAGAGACATATATGAATAGTATAGAATCACTTGGGAGCTGACAAATCCAACTGCAACTAATCTCACTTGAGGATAATAGATATCACTTGAAGATACATCACAAACTTCTTTTCAAAAGACACTATCAAACTCTGCTAGTCAATAACTTGCTTTTTGGAGCATCAAATGACAAATCCTTTGAGATGAAGATAGCTAAGGACCTTATAAGCTTAAGTCCAGAATTGCAAGAACAAAATCTAACTTGTGGAGAAATGTGGAGCAAAATACTATCTCTTTGTCACTCTGCAAATATTGCTAGGCAAAATACTCAAATTTGTGAATAAAACATTTTCTGCACAATGATCCAAACCACCAAATTCTAGATTTAGCATCTTCAAACACTTCTCTAAATCATATCCAAAGTTCATACTCCAGTCTTGAATATAGAGAAAATGTGGAGTAAAATACTCAGATAGTGTTCTTCAATCAATCAACAAACAATAATATCAGAAGATACAATTGGCACCAATAACAACACAAACATGTTGACATCAATGACAACACCAGTTAGCACATACTTACAACACATCTTGTTTTTCTGGAGGAGGTTCTTGACTATGCTCTTGTTCATTTCTTTCTGGTTCTAGAGTAGGATTGTCTATCATTTGTTCATTTGTCTCTTCTCTTTGCACATTTTGTTCTTCAGAGGCATTTTCTTCTGGTGTTATCTCTTTTTACTTAGATTTATTTTCTTCCCCTATCTCTTTCTTCTCTTCAATTTGTTCAGAGTTTATTAGAGGAGGTGTTCCACCTTGATCCATACTTTATTCTTTATTCATTTATTCTTTATTTCCTGTGTCTACCGAAGGAGTAATTGTGTTTCGTTCCATGTTTTGTTCCACATTTATCTCAGGAACTACATTATCTACACCAATATTTTGTTCCTCTTCATCAGTGTCAATAGCAGTTGAAATTTATAGCTCATGTAACACCTTTAGTGTTATCTCTTCAGCCTCCTTTACTAGTTTCTCAGTGTCACCAAACATCAGAGAATTGACTCTCTTCATGGTTTTAAATTCCTCACTAAGCTTCTTAGTGACTTTAACATTTTCTTCTTTTGTGATGTTTAGACAAAGTTTCAATAAGACATATTCTTTTATCTCAACATCTTTGGCCATGGTCCCTTCTTCTCTTGCTACCATTATGCTGGCCAAACTATCTGGTAACTCATCTATAACTTCAATCAATGTTTTGCAAAACATATACAAATGTCTTACAAGTGTTGTTTCAATGATTACCTTATCTCCAACTGATCTTTCATCATACATATCAACAATAGGTTTCATGGTTCCATGTTGAGCAAATGCATTGACTATGGCTTCCAAGGATATAGTCACTTCTTCTTCCCTATTCTCAGTCTTATCTTCTTTCTTCTTCTTCTTATCCTTGGCCTTTCTGGAGGGCTTCTCACTAGTGGTTTCATTTTTTTTTTCCTTTTTTGCTTGAACTTCCTCATTTATTTCTATTTCCTCTTCTTCTTCTCCTCTAAGGCTTACATATACTCTCTTTGTAGCCTTTGCTTTCTTTTCTTCTTCTCCTTCGGCTTCTTTGGCACTTGCTCTGTAGACTCTGTCTTTTCTTTCTCAACCTCAATGGTATCTACAGCTGAGGATGAGGCTCTTGTTCTTCTCCTAGAGCTAGATGCAGGCTTTTCTATCTTATATTTCTCCACTTTCTTCTCTGGAGTCTTTGATGTTTTACCTTCTGGAGCACTTGCAACCTTAGATGCCTTTGCCTTTGCTCTTGCTTCATTTATTTGTTCATCCGTAAATCCTTGGCTTTTGACAAACTTATCTACCATTTTCCTTGCATTCTTCTTGATTTCCATTTGTTTTTGTTCAATATCTTCCCTCCTTTGGGTATTTTGGTTTTCTTAACATTAAATTAGCCAATCCAATCAAGTATTCTATTGTGAGTTCATATCCCATGGTTGGGAGCCATATGGTTCTAGGTTCTATAGCCTCCATGAGGCATTTGTCCTTCTCCACTGTGAACACAATGTCCTTTTCATATTTATTTACAACTTTTTCAAGGATTCTAGACCTAGCCTACATTTTCTTTTGGAAATTCTTGAAATAACCCCATAGTGTTGTATTTTGTTTATCAACATTTCCTAAACTTTGCAGATGATTTCTAGTTTGTGTAGCTACTGGTGAATGACCAAGCCAAACAATATTATCCATACGTGTTAACTCTTTTAGAAAATAGAAGAATAGATAGATAATTAGGGTTCCATACTTAAAGGGATATTTTGTGTCCTTTGTCCTTTTAAGGTTCTCCATCAATTGTTGTTGGAGAAACTCACATAGGTCATAGTCTATGTTATTCTTAACTATATCATATGTTGTATATATGGCTATTGAAGAGACTGAGTTCTCCCTATTGGAGAAATAAACCTTGTAACCAATAACCATTGATGCAAATCTCACCGCTATGCCCTTATATCTTCCATATGCATACCAACATGCAAAATTTTAGAACATGCACCATCTAGATCAGTCTCTAATGATTTGAAAGGATACTTTTTGAATTTAGGGTTGGGCCTCTCTATTATCTCAACTACATGAGGGGTAGACATCTTAACATAGAAATTTTCAAGAGAGAGATAGCTATAAATATGTTTTGATTCCGATAAGGGTTTCTTCACACCAGTCATTGAACACTTGGATTTGCCTTAGCTCACTTCTTAGACCTCTTTAGTTACTTGAAGGTTTGAATGCAAAGTGATTTTTCTTTCAAATGAATTCCTTATATCCTCTTTCCATTGAGATTCAATTGTCATAAATACTTATTTCGAAAAGCTATCAAACTCTTATTCTGCCACCCACGGTTGATCTAAATTGCTCTGCAATCCACCATGTTATGTTATTTTCTACTAGAATATTCTCCAAAAGAGATGTCATTCTATCTTACATCTCATATCAGCACAACACTTCTAGCTGGGGGAATAGGATTTTGCATTTAAGCTCCCCCTGAGCTAGAGCTACCAATTTACTTCCCGAAGGAAATACCTGCACTAGAATCTAGTGCAAATCCATCCTTGACCTCATGCGTTTCCTTCTTAAACTAAATCTTGTTCATATCCTTCTTGATCTCTATCAAATCTACCTTTTGTACTAGTTTCTTCATCTCTACCTAATTATCCTTCTTCATATTCTTGCTTCTGTAGAACCTTGTAATTTGTCTAGGGTTGTTGCAATTGTAACATACAACATTTCTCTATCCATTGTTCCTTTAATTCATCCATGATCTGCATTGGTTAGCCTTGTGTCTAAATTTATTGCATGCAAAACAATTCCCATTGAAAGATTGAGTATTCGTTCCATTATTATAGTTGTTCCTTATCTGATTTCTACATTCACTAGCTCTATGACCAAACCTCTTGCATATAAAGTAGTTACCTTTGAAAGTTTGAACATTCCTTCCATTGTTGTAACCATTCCTTATCTAACTTGTGCATTCATTAGCTTTATGACCTACTTTATTGCAATTGAAACACTGACCAGAGAATGATGGAATATTTTGATTCACTCTGCTCCTACATTGAGTAGCCTTATGACCAAACTTATTGCATGCATTACAATAACCATTGAAAGAAGGGTACCTTTGAGTATTTGGTTGCTTAATTAGTGGTCTTCTAGGTCTATTCCTTTGACTCTGGATTTGTTCACCTTTGTCCTTGTTGATCTTAGCATTCTTTTCTTGACCAACTTTAGAGCTTTCACCTTTCTCAAATCCCAAGTCTTCTTTGTCATTAGGACTCTTCTAACTTGCACATATTCTATCAAGTTAGGCAACACTCAGTTTGAATTTATCTTCTTGAATCCATGTCTATTTCAAATCAGCTTTCAGATCCATAACTTCTTATTCAAGCTTTGTGCAGTCTTCAGTTTTGGTTTTTACCAACTGATTTAGGTCTTCTTCTGATTTTCCTTTTTTTACAACTTCCACTTTTAGATCATTCAAGACATCATTTGTAGATATCAATTGTTCAATAACCTCCTTATATTTTTCTTTAAACTTCTTGACTTGCTCCCTCAACTTTTTGATGCACTCATATGCTTCCTTGACATTATCTTTTAGATCCCTATTTTCTAATTCAACCTTTTCAAGATCTTCAAGGGCAATCTTGAGTTCTTCCTCCTTGACAAGCATGCATTCTTCTTCTTTAGTTTTAGTTGAATCAATTTCTTGAGGAGTAGGATGCTTTTTACCTACCTTGTGTTCAATCTCCAAGATCTTCCTCGAGCTTTTAGACTTCTTCCAAGGAACCAGACCCTAATACCAATTGTTTAACACCCAGAATACTAAGAGGGGGGATGAATCAGTATTCTATTAAACCTTTTACTTATTAAATCATTAATCTATTTGTCACATTTGATAACAAAAAATAAAATTAAGCATAGAAGAATCAACCACAAAGCATCACACATAAACACTAGGATTTTTACGTGGAAAACCCTAAAAAGGGAAAAGCCATGGTGAGTATTAGCTCACAATAATTATGTAATAACAATACTGAATTAGAAGAAGGCTCACTACCTTAGGGCTCATTTCCGTGGGCTCGATGCCCAAAGAAATGCTTACTATAGGAAAGGCTCACTGTCAAAATAGGCTCACTGCCTAGAGAAAGAAAGAAAGAAGGAAGAAGAATGGCTCACTACCAGTTTGAGCTACTCAAATTGCATCTACACATGCATGGTTATAGTTCTAATGATGCATAGATGTACTGTCTCAAAACTCTTCATCTCTGAATGCTTTATTTCACTGCTTTGCTTTTACATGGGAACAAGATCTCTCTTCTTCTGCTCTTATCACCTCCACAAAATCATCTTACTTCGCATGTCACACATACATGTATTCACATTTGCATCACCTACCTGAAACACCAGATTCAATCCCATATATATCCCCAACACTTAAAAACTTCATATTAGGTCGACCTGATAAGGTGTGGCATGTAGTCATGCCTTAAGTAACTTGTCGGCCAAATTCATTCACCAAAATTCACAATGGACCCAAACAACATAATTTGAAATACCTTCTCATATGTCAGCCTCAACTATTCCATCGCTTACGATTAAGTTCTAAACACTAGAACTTACCACATACAAATTAAAATTATCATTTTGACCTCAAACATAGACTACATCTTTTACTTTGGACCACAAGATGCTTTCAAAATCATATCATAGACTCTTCACACATACCCAAGCTTACCTTTAGAACCACAAGGCATGATATCATCTTGCGGCAAAATATGAACCATCAAAACTTAGATCCTATCATAGTTAAATATTGTCAAACTATGTAGTGATACTCAATAGCTTATAACTGTCTTTCTGATGGACTTCAAACTATACAACTCTGGATATAGACACTTCATACAAGTGTTTATAACACCTCAAAACAACATAAAAAAATATGCAACACTAGAGGAATGAGGACTAATTCAAATGATTGTTCTGCTCTACATATCACTGTATTCTGCTCTGTTGGACTTAGGTTATTTGAAGGTATGCTTCCGGTACTTATCAGGAGCTAAAATCTTAGATATAAGATTTTATATGGACTGCAGACAACATACAAGAACCGCATGGTCTGATCTCCAACTGTGGAACAATGCCAATCATTATACTGCCTCTTTGTCGTTGTCTCTTATGTATTGCCAACACTTAGCCAAAATGACTAAGTCTTCTTCACTGGATGAAAACCTCTGTTCTAACCTTGCTCCTTTTCTTCTTGCCATCACTAGTAGAATTTGGGTAAATAAATGACTACGTGAAAAACTTTTAGTCACATGACTAAAGTGTTTAGTCATTCTACTAATTTTTCACAACACAACTATAAATGACTAAATAAATGACTAATTTGATCGTCGGGTAAAAACACAACTAAATAATTAGTCACACAAATAAAAATGACTAAATAATTGGTTACACAAATAAAAATTAGACAATATATATTATTATTTTTAAATAATATATATTACTATTTTTCCACATCTTTTAAATATGATATATTTAAAAAATACATATTAATTTAAGTAAACTATAACATCTAAAATAATAAAAAAACACTTCCCAATATAATTTTATAATACTTACATCCCACTTATTACTTAATATAGCAACTATCAAAAGGGGCAAGTGCAGTCATTTTATTTTGCTTTATTATAGACTTGAAGAACACCCTATAATCAGGGATTAAATTTGACAGTCGACTATTTAAAACAATAATTTAACCCTAATTATATTATTATTATATAATTTTTATATTATTCTTACTATTATATTAAATTTGTTACTAATTATTATATTATAATATTATATATAATTATATTAAATTAAACTATATTATATTTATATTTATATTCTATTATTATTGTTGATATTTTAATATATCACCATTTATTTTCTTTCCTCAAAAGGTCATTTAGGGATTTTTTTATGATTTAAAAATTTGAATGTTAAAGGTGGACTTAGGTGCCAAATGGTTAAGAGGAAAAGAGTGAGAGAAAGGAAAAAAGGAGAATGAATTTCAGTCTTGTTAACCCATGTAGCATGGATGAGTATTTAGGGTTTTCAATCTATCTTTATTGCGTTGTTACAGTTACTTTGCATGGTATGGGATGAAGGGGAGATGGCATGGATCGAGTCTTCCACTATTCTAGAAAGGATAGATGACTGTTATAGGAGGTAGATTATGCACTAGAAAGGATAGCCTTCACCAATGTCTCAAGAATCTAGATATAATATTGTCTCTAGAGGGTTTCTATGACAGTGAGCAGGCAACAGTGACAGTAAAAGGGGTAATGAAAGCGTAGAATTATTTTAGGTATCCCATTGTGTGGCTCATCACACCATTTCACAATTCTTAAGGAGGCTACCAAGGTTATACTAAGTCATTTCACAGTCTACATCAAATGACATTATGAGCATTTTTAATGATATTGAGCTAGGGATAGTCATATAACAGTCCTAACTAAGTCTTTTAAACCATTTTGTTATCCACATTAAAAGGGGACTATATGGAACAATGGTTACTGTTGCTTTCTGAATTAAAAAATAGTGATACTGATGAAACTAGTTAGGATGATGTAGATATGTAGTTTCATGGTGGCATGGTGGAAGTTGGTCTTTTAACCTGTTTGATAATGAATACAGTTGAACTTGAAATGGTTTTTGTTACTGGTTCTGAGTCTTAACTCTTAAGTGATAATTAGCATTGACTGATTAAAAGTTTTTATTTCTACTAGAAAGGCTCCTACTACTGCTATAGGTGGCATCGACTAATTAAAAGTTCCCAAACTATTTCTTGGATACTTGGAATTGCTGTCACTACTCCATAATTACCATAAACTTCCTAAAAACTATCCCAACATGAAAATAGGACATGTGTTTCATGAGGTTTGAAGTGGAAATTGATTCCTTAAGGTGTATAATAAGGTTTTAAATATTTCATAAAATACTAACTTTGTCTTTACATCTGCAAATCATCTTGTTTGTCTCTTGACAATCTTCTTCAAAGGTGACTATTGTTTAATTTTTGCTTGGTCCTTTACTCAAGAAGTTACAATCCTCCATTATTTCACTGCACTATCTCTTGTCTTTGTTCATTGTCATTGAAATATCTAGGGACACTATCCTATCTTGATCCTTAATACATTGGTGAAGACTATCCTTTTGACCAATTGAGGTGACTGCATTATGGATTGTGCCCTCTTTAACTTTGTCATGTCTTTCCTTTAAAGATTTATCAGCTATCATGAGTACTGAGCTCTTCATGACTTTGCTCCATGATTTCAAGTCTTTATGCTCTATCCACCTTTCTTGAAGATTTGTCCTCAAACTCTATTATTTTCATTGTCCATTGTATTCCTTAAAACTTGTCCTTTATCACCACTATCAGATACTTTGCAATGTTATGCCATTCTTTTCTAAACTTTAAATACTAAGCTCTTCATGGTTACTTGACTACCCTTAGTGCACTATCTTCATGCTCTGTCTTACCTGATGACTATATAAATTCCTTCAAACTACTCTTTATGAGATCTTTCACTATCCCTTCCTTGAGCTCATTACATTTTTGAAACCTCCTACATGAGCATACATGGTGGATTGTCTCCTTAAGGTGACTGTGTTTTCATAAAAATGTCCTAAATTGTTAAAGACTACCCCTTCCTAAAAACTGTCTTCTAAATCTGTTTGACTTTGATACTGCCCTATAGTCACAAGGACTGTCCTCACAATGCATTCTACATTTGAACCTTTAGAAGCTCTGTCCTTATCTATAGGGTTCCCTTATAAAATATTAACCATATGTTATGAGTCTTAAAAATGTCTTAAATAGTTTTGAAAGGTCTAAAGGGGGTTTCTTGTAATATGAAAAAAAAAATGTGTTCATTTGGTCATGTCTAGCCACATATTAGAGTCAAAAGTTCTCATAAACCTTATATTCTCAAAAATTCATGTACATCCATTTTGAGGGAGTCCTATTTTGAAAAAGAGTCAAAGTTTTGAGTCTAAGGCTTAAGGTTAAGTCAAAGTTTTAGGGTTTAGGTCAATGAGAGAGGTTTGTAACTTTTCTTCTAACATGCAAGTTCCTTGTTTTGTGTAATGAAGCATACTAGAGGTTTTAAAATCAGATGCTTCTTGTGATTAAGAAAAGAACTATGGAGGAGTAAACAGTTTTTTAGCCTTACCAATTTGATGAAATACACATTGTATATTTCAAATGTTGGTAAGAAGACACAATAAATATTCCATAATTCTAGGGTTTTGAGAATAATACAATGCATGTCTCAAGCACTTCAAGGGTTATGAGAACCATTTCTTCAATATGTTGGAACAATTCTAAAGTTTCATTGTTAATATGAAGAGGAAAATATATGCAATGTAATGGTATAATAGTGTAGAGGTCTATCAAGAAGTGTCATAGAAGGTGAGAATGAAGATAGAGATCAAGACTATCACTACATTCTACAAGCCTATTTGATAGTCTACAAGACCATACAGAGTTTGAAGATATTTGGAGGTTTAAAACATGCATAGATAGGCTTGATGAGAGTCTAGAGAAGTGTGACAAACCTAAAAGTAAAAATGGTAAAGATTTAGACCTCAGGATTAAGACAAAGAAAGATCACAGTGGAAATGTAAGGAGGTAGACACTAGTAATGTTGATAATGTTGATAAGAAGAAAAAGAATTGTAAGGAGAAGGAACCAAATGGATAGACCCAAATGTACAGGGTACTTGCTCCATGGATAGTGACATCATTGAAGAATGATTAAGATAGATCTATACAAGTGTTACAAACAAGACTAAAACCCTATTAAACCCTAAAGAGCATGTCAAGGAACCCTAATAAATCATGTCAATCTTTTAGAGGTTTTGTTAAACTATATAAATAGTAAAGAGGTACAAAATAGTTTCAAGATCACTTATAAAGATCTATGAGAAGGGAGAAAATAGACCAAGACCATCATTGCCTCTTACATAACCCTCACTATATTCTACAGAATTTGAAGAGGTTGTTGATAACTGAGAGGGGGGGGTGAATCAGTTATCCTAATTATTTCCCTTATTGAACTTTCCTCTTAATTGAAGCAGCATAAAATCAAACACAAAACATTAACCATGAAGTAAGAAACACATGACACAGTATTTTTGACGTGGAAACCCTGTTAAGGGAGAAAACCACGGGGTGATTAACCCAAGAATTATTCTCTGTTAGAAGAATAGGAAATTACAAAAATGGCACTTGCCAATTAGGGCTCACTGCCCGAGCACACTGCTCACAAGAGGCCCACTGCCTACAAGAAGACACACTGTCTACAAAGTGATGATAATCACAGTCTTGAACTGATTGGAAGCATCTGCATATGCTGGAGTTCAGTTCCGGTTAGGCTCAGTACACTGATCTGCTGCACTTCATCTTTCCTCTGTTCTTTGTTCTGCTATCTTTCACATACCGGATCCTTTTGCTACCTCTGCTCTTTCTCTGGACTTATTCGCATATCTCTCCACATCCACACACACTTCACAACTAAATCCATCCTCTATATATATCCGCACAAGTAGTTTCATCACCTTTCTAGTCGGCATCCGGAACAGTCTTAGTTTCTTACAAACTCTCATTCTGTCGGCTGAATCCTTCCTCCCAAGCAATGCGGATCAAGCATATACTTGTAGATATCATTAATCATGTCGGCCAAACATGATTCATGCCTTCACAACCTCTGTCATCAACAGTAACCCATCCGGAAAGTAGTCTGATACTCTGTCAGTCAGTTCTTCCTCTGTTTTCACTGTCTCTCAGGAATCTGGTACTCAACCATTCATATCTTTTTCCTTGTCCATCACCGGAGGCTAAATCCTTGGAATATACCACTCAAGGTAGTCCTCTTGACTTCCCCAAATCCGCACTACACCAAGACACTTCCTCTGAGAGGTCCGGACCAATCTGTCGGACCTTGCCACATGCTCTGTTCTTCTTCACCGGACCACAACATTCTTTATTCTGACTTCCGGTAGAGACATATCATGTCTTGCGGATATGTGGGATGACCTTTGTTGCCATCAATGACAACAACCATGAATCCATATAGTGTCTCTTGCCAACAATCTCCCCCTTTGGCATTGATGGCAACACTTAGTGAAAAATGACTAAGTGTTTTCACTATGCTCCCCCTTTGCTGATGCTCTGTCTTTATATACAGTTTCCAGAACTCCCCCTTAGTTGGATCCCTCATTTTTCACTGCTCCTCACTCCCCCTTTGACATCAATGGCAAAGGGTAGGGTCCGCATATCAAAATTTTCAAAAATTTCTTATACTTAGCCGCATATTTACATACTCACATATATTGAAGAATGTCTGCAAAGGATGTCTGTAATTGAATCATTTCGGTAGCCCAACTTTGCTTCATTCTGTCCAAAATTGAAATGTGACCACTTAACAAAAATGCAAACGCTTCTGCCCGCTTGAGATCTGTCGGATCTTTTGTTTGGGCGGTGGTCCTAGCATCACTGATGGCCTCATGCATGGTTTCCAACTTAGGGATTATAATCCTTCTAAGTTCTCCCATCCGGTTGGTGATGTTCTTCCTTTCCTTCTCAAGATTCTTTATTTCGTTCAAGACTGCAATAGTTTGACATTCTTGATTTATTATAGAGGAAGAGAGAGGATCAAAACTTTGAGATAAGCTTTGTAGCTTATCCTGTTCCTCTTTTATTTTCTTGTCAAATGCTGCTGTTGCCTTTGACCAGGATATACAAAATTTGTAGATATCACCGCCATCCTTAAGAGCATTCTCTAAGCTCTTTATTCCAATGCTTACAATCTTTTTGTCTTTAGAGATTAATTCTAATATCTCTGAAAATCTCTTATCCAAAAATTCCTTCCGGACCTTTTCTTCAGCTGATTTTTCTAAAGAATCAAAATGTGTATCAACACTGCTGACTAAGGTTTTTAGATTACCGGAAGTGGAGGCTGTCGGATCTATCTGGATTGATGGCATGATCTTCACAAGTACTCCGGAAGCAGCCTCTATCAACTCACAGTCTTCCATATGAGACTTCAGGAGCTTTTCATTTGCCTTGGCATTTGCAAATGAAGCTATCTTCATTGTTTGTACCGGAGAGAGAGAGTCAAAATCAAATGGGCCTTTTAGAAGCTCCGGTTCATCAATCTCTAGAGTTTCTTTGCTCAAAAATTGTTGAACAGTTTGTGCAGTGTCTCTTGCCGGAGACAGATGTTTCTTCTCTTCTGCAGTCTTAGAACTGTCAACCTCTTTGTCCTTCACCACTGCTTCCTTCTCCTGTAATTGCTCTTCTTCTTTGGATCCAGAGACTGAAGGGGAAACCGGAGGAGAGATGCTAACTTGTTCATGGGCCACTTCTTCTGGAGCAGAGGGTCCCAAGTCCTCACTTGTCTGTTCAGGGCTCACTTCTTCCGGAACAGAAGATTCCAGATCAACAGCTGTTTCTGCACCTAAGTCCTCTACAACAGGAAGATTGAACCTTTTGAAAGCCTTCCGGAGGATCTCTTCTGTTTCTTGAGCCACTTTGTCAGTCTCACCAAGCATGAGTTGATTCATCCTGGCTTTGCTTCTGAACTCATCTTTGCAGTCCTTGAAGATAATGTTCATTGTCTTGGGATCAATTTGAGGATATAGCTGAATAGCTATCTGCTCCCGGATCTCAAGATCTTTGGCATGAGCATTATTCTTTCTTACTTCCATTTCCTTCTCTAGGCTCTTAGGAATGAGAGATATGATCTCAATGAAAGCCTTATTATATATGTTCAGATATTTAACTGTGGCTTCCTGCAGAGTCTTTTGGTCTGCCTCACTGAAGTCATCATAGGATTCAGTCATTGGTTGAAGGTTTCCATCCACCGTGACCGACTTGATTATGCTCTCTAGTGACAGAGTGGGCTTTTCAACAGTTACCTCTGCCATTTCCTCCTTGTCTTGGCCTGTGGAGGGCTTACCGGATCCTTTCTTTTTCTGTTTCTTTACTTCTCTTACTCCTTCATCTGATTCTGTCTCCTCTTCATCCTTTTGGCTTCCATAAGCCCTTGTGGCTTTTGCCTTTGATCTCTTACCGGATGCCTGGACTTCCGGTTTTGAACTTTTGGTTGAGGGAGGTGCAGATCTCTTTGTTGATCTGGTCCGGGTGGGAGCTCCAACCGGAGCACTTTCTTTGCTTTTCTCTTCTTCCTCGGCCTTCCTCCTCTTTTCCTGGCTGGCATCAAGTGCCTCCTTTGAGATGCCAAGACCTTGAGCAATGTGCTCTACTTCTTTTCTCACTTTTCTTTTGATCTCAGGTTCCCTGAGTTCTACATGTAATTTTATACTCAGCTCCTCAAAGGTTCCAAACCTTTCTGCCTTAGGATCTTTGGGCTGACTTAGCATGTGTTGAACATGCAGCTCCACTATCTGTTCATCAACTTCATACCCCATGGGCATGATCCAGACAGTCCTTGGCTCCACTGCCTCCATTAGGCACTGATCAGTGTCAACCATAAAGCACACTGAGTCCTTGTATTTCTCAATGAGAGACTGGGGAATTCTCTCTCTTGCTTGCATCATGCTCTGAAAGTTTTTGAAGTATCCCCATAGAGCTGTATTTCTCGCTTTTGCATCCCCAAGTCCATGCAAATAGTCTCTTATCTGGACTGCAACAGGTTTGTCATTTTGCCATACCCATCCATTTGTTCCGGGTAGCTCATTCATGAAGTAGAAGAATAGACATACAATCAGAGTACCATACTTAAAGGAATTCTTCTTATCCTTCTTGATTTTCTGTGTGTTTTCCATTAATTGGCTTAGTAGCAGTTCGCAGAGATCATATTCTGCATTCTTTCTTAACATTTCATAAGCAGTGTATATTGCAGTTCCGGATACAGAATTCTCCCTGCTGGAGTGATAGATCTTGTATCTTATTATCATTGATGCATATTTGATATCCGGATCCGAAATATCTTCAATGGTCATTGCCCTCTTGTCAAATTTTGATCCGGTGGCCTCAGTTACAATGTTGTTCTTGACAGATTTGAGGATAGGTACTCCTCCGGAGGAGTATAGGCCAGTTACTGCTCTAATTGCCTCTTTTGTGATCTTGCAGGGTCTATCTAGCCATAGAAAGTTGTCATGCATCCTGCTCAGTACATACCGGACCCATTCATCCTCTTCAAAACAGGGGAAATGAATAAATTGCTCAAATTGTTTCTTCTAAATATCCTTATACTCTGGTTTAAGCTCAAAGGCATTGTCAATCAGCTGCTTGTGATAGAGGTCTCTTAATTTGAAATCCCCAAATTCCTCAATGTTTGCATGTATGTAAACCCTAATGTCTTCGGTGTGTAAAACTCCGTGAGGAACACTAGAGAAGGCTCCTAGTGGGTCAACCTCCAATGATTTGTAGGGATGTTTCTTGAATGAGGGGCGAGGTCTATCGGAGATCTTAACTATGTTTGGAGTAGCCATTTTTCAAAGATTTGCAGTGAGGTAATGAAAAACGGAGAATACCTTATGCGCCTTCGGTTTGCACGGAGTGGTTGGATTGATTTCTTTATCCAATAGCTTCAGCAGGAGATCCTTGGTGTGCTTGAAGAACCTTGTTGCAGAGCTCCACTTTTCGCTTCTTCTCGAGTGCAGAATGAGCAAATGACCTTTGAGAAATCCCTTAAATTGCTCCGCGAACCCTAATACCTGTCTGCAATAAATGCTTCACCTACATCATTCCGGTTTGCCTTGTCTGGATAGCTTGGAGTATCCCGGATTAGTCCTGATCTATGGATATCATCCGGATCTATCAATCATGAATAAATCGAGGTGGCATATTACCAGATCATCTCAAACACTCTGTCCAATCCGCAGAACAAGATAGTGCATTTCCGGATCTTTCCGGACCTTTTTGTAATCCTTTATCATACCGGAGCATTTCCCTGAACAGGTCTTATTTGATCGATCATAGCTTCTTCATAACTCCATGCGGACCTCTGAAAACTTGACTGAAGTATCTCAAGACTCATATTTACAAACCCTTTGATCCGCATCTTGTGCAACATCCGGCACCACTTGTTTGGCTGGGGGAACAAGATTTTCTTTGAGTCTCCCCCTGAGCCAGAGCTCACTTTTAATTTCCGGAAGAAATATCAGCACCAGAGTCTGGTGCGGATCCAACCTCTACATTCTCTGAACTTTTCTTCACCCAAATCTTGCTCATCTGATTCCTAACCTCATCCGCATTCATCTTTTGTTTACCCTTGTCTTGATTCTGATTATACACCGGACCTCTTTTGTCCTGATTCTTGTTTCTGCAGACTTTAGCATTATGACCGAACCTATTGCAGATTTGGCAAATAACATTCCTTTGCATATTTGACTGATATCCTCTTGATCTGCATTGATTAGCCCTATGACCTATTCTATTGCATGTGAAGCATCTACCTTTGAATGATTTGTTTACTTGCATAATTCTACATTCATGGGATTTGTGTCCATACCTTTTGCAGTTGAAGCACTGTCCGGAGAAGGATGAATTATTCTGATTCATTCTCATTCTGCACTGATTAGCTTTGTGACCAAAGTGGTTGCAGCTGTGGCAGTATCCATTGAAGGATGGATATCTTTGAGCATTTGGCTGTCTTACCGGAGGTCTTCTAGGCCTGCTCCTTGGATTTTCTGATCCAAGATTCTTCTGACCGGATCCGGAGCTTTCTCCTTTCTCATATCCCAAGCCATACTTGTCATCTGTCCTTTTTTGACTTCCAAGAAGAACTTCAAGTTGAGCAGAACTTATCTTGAATTTCTCTTTATATTCATTTGCTGTTTGAAGGTCTCTTTTGAGAGAGGCAATTTGATCCTCAAGTTTTCCTTCATTATCTTTGGCATCTTCAAGATCAGATTCAAGGTGTCTGATAATCCTGTCCATCTGGTGGCATTCTTCTGATTTTTCTTTAAGAGATTGTCTTAGATTGTCTTCAGCCTTTCTTTTTTCTTCAATCTCTTGAGTAAACTTTATAGTTCCTGATTCCATTTCATGTCTTAACATAATGACTTCTTTTGATAACTTTTCACATAACTTGGTTTGCTCAGTCAATTCCTCATTTGTATTGCTTTCTTCACTTTGTCTTGCCAACTGTTGAAGCAGCTCCTTTCTCTTTTTCATAGAGAGACTTAATTTGTCTTTTAATTCTCTCATGAATTCATCAGCCTGTTTGAGTCTTTCCTTTAATTCACTGACTTCAGAATTTGACTGTTCAAGATCCTCAAGGGCAGTCTTGAGTTGCTCCCTTAAACCATATGCATCCATTTGAAATCCCAGATCTTCCTCAAGCTGTTAGGCTCTATTAGGAGGAACTTAGCTCTGATACCAATTGTTGATAACTGAGAGGGGGGGGTGAATCAGTTATCCTAATTATTTCCCTTATTGAACTTTCCTCTTAATTGAAGCAGCATAAAATCAAACACAAAACATTAACCATGAAGTAAGAAACACATGACACAGTATTTTTGACGTGGAAACCCTGTTAAGGGAGAAAACCACGGGGTGATTAACCCAAGAATTATTCTCTGTTAGAAGAATAGGAAATTACAAAAATGGCACTTGCCAATTAGGGCTCACTGCCCGAGCACACTGCTCACAAGAGGCCCACTGCCTACAAGAAGACACACTGTCTACAAAGTGATGATAATCACAGTCTTGAACTGATTGGAAGCATCTGCATATGCTGGAGTTCAGTTCCGGTTAGGCTCAGTACACTGATCTGCTGCACTTCATCTTTCCTCTGTTCTTTGTTCTGCTATCTTTCACATACCGGATCCTTTTGCTACCTCTGCTCTTTCTCTGGACTTATTCACATATCTCTCCACATCCACACACACTTCACAACTAAATCCATCCTCTATATATATCCGCACAAGTAGTTTCATCACCTTTCTAGTCGGCATCCGGAACAGTCTTAGTTTCTTACAAACTCTCATTCTGTCGGCTGAATCCTTCCTCCCAAGCAATGCGGATCAAGCATATACTTGTAGATATCATTAATCATGTCGGCCAAACATGATTCATGCCTTCACAACCTCTGTCATCAACAGTAACCCATCCGGAAAGTAGTCTGATACTCTGTCAGTCAGTTCTTCCTCTGTTTTCACTGTCTCTCAGGAATCCGGTACTCAACCATTCATATCTTTTTCCTTGTCCATCACCGGAGGCTAAATCCTTGGAATATACCACTCAAGGTAGTCCTCTTGACTTCCCCAAATCCGCACTGCACCAAGACACTTCCTCTGAGAGGTCCGGACCAATCTGTCGGACCTTGCCACATGCTCTGTTCTTCTTCACCGGACCACAACATTCTTTATTTTGACTTCCGGTAGAGACATATCATGTCTTGCGGATATGTGGGATGACCTTTGTTGCCATCAATGACAACAACCATGAATCCATATAGTGTCTCTTGCCAACAGAGGTATGCATATCTTTTAAACCCTAGCAACTAATTTGAAGGTCTTTATGAAAGCATAAAGGAGTAGGTAAGGTCTTTGTAAGTCCTATGAAGAGGTCTACATATGTTATAGGTGTGTTTCTAAGATCCACAAACCTGAAATATCATTAGAAGGATTGTACATGCATAATAAAGGTCTACCAAACTTTTGTAAAATGTTGTGAAATGTTGAAGAACCTTGTTAATCATTAAGAGGTCTGTTAGAATGGAAAAACCCTATATAAGACAGAGATAAGACTTAAATAGATTTAAGATAACATAAAAGGAGAGGGTTCAGTGGCAATAGGGAAGAGAGAGAACTATCACTGTTTTAGAAGACTATCACTATATCCTAAGAAGTATGAAGGGGTATGTTGAAGACTAGATCACTATTTTATGTTGCTTTTCCTCCCTAAACATTCAACATCACTGCCTTATATACCTTTATGAAACTCCTAAACTAGTTGTTCATAAGAAGAGTTCTCTTGCAACTTGCTTGGATGGAATTTGAAATTCATAGTGCAACTCTCTGAAGGACATAGTATTCTTAGCTGTATAAAACAAATGACCATATCCTTCCATCTCTACATTGTCCAAATCTAGATCCTGTCAACTACTAATTTGATGATAGTCATGAGAAAATGAACAAAATTTTCAAATTTAGATGAAGTTTTACTATTTTAGTAAAAGATGTCAAATAACCTGATCCACATAGTGAAGACAATTCTCCCCTATAGAATGCATCTTCAATTCCTAGGCTTAAGCTTGCAAGTTCAATAGGCAAATTCAACTTAAAATACTCTACTTTTGTCTGGAATATGAGGTGAGTGTTTTTATGCACACCGTAGATCATTTTCCCTAGAAGATAACAACTAATTCTTACTAAATGAAAGTTGCATTCTCTAATTTTTCTTTGCTTACTGAAGAATATATTATTTGGAAAAGAATATGAATGGCAATGAATTGCAACTTGTGTTTTGGAACCATAATTAGATCACTATTTAGGGTTCAATAATAAATAATAATAAATAAATCTAGTCGCAGAGTACTCACACGCATAGAAATACATAAAAATATGGAAGCATAGACAATTCCCACATCACCACTAGCATGACTTGAAGAGTTCGCGAGAGAACGGGTGCCTTCCATGATATCACATTTCTTTGAGGCATTTTTTGAAACGGTTTACTTGCCTTATCTATGCTTCCACATTTTCATGTATGTCTAGCAGGGCACTTGTAATTACAACAAATGCTAAAAAATCCCTATTGTTATGCTTTGATGGATATCCCTTTGTTATTACTGGATATCTGATGTAGTGTACATTATTATATTGCTAGCCTATTTTTTAGATTGTTTCATTTAGCATCACCAATATTCTCCACAAGAACATTGTCCCTGTTTAAAATGATGGAAATGGTTCACATCTCTCAGAACAATTTCCCTTGCAACAATCTTCGAGATGAATTTAGATGCAGTGTGAAAATCAAAACATACTTGAAGGTTCTTAACAAATCTAATAGTTGTACCCGGGGCCATGTTTAACAAACCAAATGCAATTGCTAACTTTTCACTATGGTGGTAGATAAATGATTCTTTTTTCTTCTATTCCACAGCATTAAGTAAAAGCCTTGAATATAGAAATACCCTACTACCTTCATTTGCCAAGCCAATTTCTCCAATTTTGCATAGCTCTCCCATGTTTGTGGATGTGATCTGTCTCCTACACAAAAAACACATAACATTTTATGCCCTTCAATCCAACTACATGCAGGTATCTTTTTAATTACTCTATCTTTCATCAATCTCCTTACTATTTGAACCTCACCACACCTTCCTGCTTCTGCATAGATGTTTTAGAGAAGAAACATAAATTGCAGCATTTTTAGGATCCAACTAAAAAAGAAGTGTTGCTGGAATACTTAGCCTATATTCATATATGATCCATAGGCACCAAAGGTTTAACTAGAATCTTAGTAATAATGTTTAGGGTGTCCTCAAGATATCCAGCACATGCACGAAGGTCAACCATGCACACCTACTGATCAACTATATATGTAATGCAATAAGGGTTACTGATGTGTGAAGTATGTGCAATCCTCATCCACTAAACTTGCATGACTGTATGCATCTAGAACACAAGCAAAGCTTACAATGTCAGTGTTCTAGAGTGCTTCCTTGCAAAATCCATTTTGTGCACATTCTGCAATCATATCATTTCATATCAAAAAAATTGGTGGCCTTACAGTGACTAATGTGCTATGCTAGTGGTTTTGCAATGTTTGACAAAGGCTACTGTATGGTGCATAGTGTGAGTGACATGGTTGCTTTACGGATTTAGTTTCATGTCTTCCTTTGATGCACAGTTTTCTTGGTTTCGTTCATTTTGGGATAACATTAACCATTGAAATATTGGAACATCAATTGAAGAAAAGAAGATTCTTTCATAGGCATGGAAAACAATTACTACCTGTGGACAAAGATTCTTTTCAACCACATATAGATTTTTGGGTAACCATGTTGGAGCAAGGGATTAATGAACTTGATCAGAGTTTTGATCAGTATATAAGTGTGGCTTGAGCATGGGGTATAGGTTTAGAAAAAAATGACTCAATGACTATGCAATTCATAGTGAGGATTTAGGGGAAAATAATGGTTCAATACCTCTGTCAAGGAAATTCATAGTGAGGGTTTAGAAGACAGTGTTCTAATACTCTTTCCAAGTGTATACATTAAGAGAGAGATTCAAATGATAGAGGTGAAGGTTATATAATGGTTCTATTTTTGCATTATTCATGTTTTCCTTGCAATGGACTGAATATGTTCAGGTGACAGAAGTTTGTTTGAGTGTGAATTTCTTGTGTAAACCCTTATAACAATGCTCAAGTTATAAAAATGTTCATCTGAATGGAATTTAGTAATGTCAAGGGTATGTGATTATCATAAGTGTGAAGATCATTGTGTTGCATTTACTTGTGCACAGAGAAGAGAATTGAATCACAGTACTACATAATGCCATTGTATTACTACATTCTTAGAGTGTGTTTTGCTTTGGATAGTAGTATGCTCTAACCAAGATCAATGACACTTGAAGGTTGAGTGAATTTGTTAATATTCATGTGACTGAGGTTTTTTGGTGTCTTGGATTGATTTATGATTCTTAGGATATCTATCTATGTTTAGTCAATGTTTTGATTACGGACAAATAACATAATTTCTTGTTGCATTTATCATAGAAACAAAGGCCTCTTCTGATTGTAGCAGAGGATGTAGAGAGTGAAGCATTGGCTACTTTGATCTTGAATAAGCTTTGTGTAGGGGTGAAGGTTAGTGGTTTTTTCTATTTAAATCTTAATTACTTTTTAAATTATTTTTTAACTTTAAATTCTAAATCCTTAGCATTTTAAAACTATTTTTGTCTCTGAATCAGGTTTGTATTATTAAGGCCCCTAATTTTGGTGAAAATAGGAAAAATAACTTGTAGGATCTTGCTGCACTTACTGGTGGATAGGTTAGGTTTATGTTTCTATGTATCTACTCTCTTTTTTGGATTTGGAGTTTCTTGTTTGTTATGCAAGTTTGACTTCTTCATGTGACACCTATTGAACCAAATTTGTTTCTCAATTGAGTTAGTTTACATGTGTTTTTCCATTTTGTTTTATCCACTTCTCAAGGAAAGGTATTTATAGCTGGTAGTTATCTTTAGGTCATATCAGAGGATCTTGGTATGAATCTTGACAAAGTAGAATTTGGCATGCTTGGAATAGCTAAGAAGGTATGTAAACATAGTAGTATCCTTGTATATAGGCGTATAATGTTGCTATCATCCATGGATAAGGTTTTTGTTGTGTTGTTACTCAAATTCTTTTTGTCATTTTAACATTTTTTTGTATGATAAGATTAGTTGTTCTTTGTTCTAGGTGACTATCTCTAAGGATGATACTATAATTCTTAATGGAGGTGGTGACAAAAAATCAATTGAAGAGAGATGTGAGCAGGTGAGTTTTATTAGAGTGAAGCATGATAATATTTTTGCAAGACTATAATGCTTGGTGACAATAGAGCTGAAAAGAGATTTGTGTTGGTATGCTTGGCATGGCTGACAAAATATTTGGTCATAGATCTGTCCTAATATTGAAGCAAGAACATCTAATTATGACAAAGAAAAGCTCCAAGAGAGGTTGAAAAAGCTATCAGAAAGAGTTGTTGTTCTCAAGGTATAACTTATAATCAAACTGTAATAAGTTGTCTGAAGATAATTTTCAAATTAGGATGATACATTGTAGCTAGATTTTTTTGATGGTCTTTTTTATTTAATTTATATTGGAGGAGCCAGTGAGATTTAAATTAGAGAGAAAAAATATAGAGTTGTTGATGCATTGAATGCAACTTTCATTAAAGCATTAGAGATGGTAATATTTTTGTTAGGAAGGTTATAGCTCTATGCTTACTGGAAGATACATTCCAGGTGGTGGTGTTTCTCTTCTCTATGCAAAAAAAGAGCTTGATACAATTCCTACAGCCAACTTTGACCAGAAGATTGGAGTTTAGATAATTCAAAATGCATTGAAGGTATAAATTACTAACCTAGACTTTCTTTTGTTTATGTCTAGAAATAGGCTTTATCTTAGTGTTTAATCATTCATTTTTTCTATTTTTTGAAGTCTCCTATACATATAATTGCTTCCAATGTTGGTGTCAAGGGTGCTATTGCAGTGGGAAAACTACTAGAACAAGTTAATCTTGATTATGGCTATGATGATGCTAAAGATGCACTTAGAATATGAGAATATTATGTTCTTAGTACTTAACATTATAAAGTTTGATGATCTTTGGAATTGATGATTTTTTTACTAAATTGATAATGCTCCTTTAGTTGTTGGTTAGTTACTTGATGATGAGTGTCTCGAGGACTTCATCAAAGGTCTTATTCTTTCTATTCATTCTCTCCTTCCTATTGAAGAATGCGAGAAAAAGGTAATGTATAAAATCTCCAAAGCTATTTTTGAATTTCCATAAGGTTTATATTAAGCTAACAGTTCTTGTTTTGTATTTGTTTATTCCAAGAATTGACTTCAATTGTTGACACAATTTTTAAAGCATCTTGTGAGTGAAGGAAGTCAGGATGTACATAGGACCCTTAGGTTTCATGTATGGGATGAGATATAGGACCCTTAGGCTTCATTTTTCAAGTAGTTCTTTGATGTTTTGGAGCTGTATAAGAAAAAAAAAGGGCATTGTAACTCAGTTTTCTCAGTCATAACACTGAGAAACACACTTTGTAACACATTTTTTAAAGCAAAGACACATATTTAAGTCTTGTATCTATTGTAAGAACACCTTTTCTCAATAAAATTTTAGTATTTTGCCTTCTTAACAGCTGTTTCATTATGTGCAAATGAATGATTGATTATGTTTTTTTGTGTTTTATGATTAAACCTCAAAAGCATTGTCTCCCTTTCAGCACTTTTAGGCAAAAAATAGTGAATAAAAATAATTAAATAAATTACCAATTGACAAAATATACTACCAATTGACAAAGAAGTGAATAAATATGACTAAATATAATAATTATGTAATTAATAAACAATATATCAATTTACTACCAATTGACAGAAATCAGTGAACAAAAATAATTAAACAAACTACCAAATTAATCAAAATGATGATTAATATTAATGACTAAATACACTATCAATGGACAGAAATTAGTGAATAAAAATGACTAAATAAGTGACCAATTAACAACAATCAATGACTAAATGAATGACTAAATATATTAGTGAATAAAAAATGACTAAATAAGTGACTAGTTTACAACAATCAATGACTGAATTAATGACTAAATATACTACCAAATTGATCAAACAAAACAACCAATAAATGACTAAAAATGGTTTAGTCATCAATTTGGTCACGTTATAAATGACTGACAATAAACTACTAATGGTCACGTGACCATTTTTAGTCATTTATCTTCACATCTTCACACTATTACACATCATTCATGAATTCATTACATACATTTATACCTAGCATCAACTTTGGAATGTACTTCAAGGTCGACATTACAATCTACAACCATTGAAATTATCTCCAAGGTCGGCATACATACATAAATCAAATTAGGACTAGACCTAAACAAACTTGCAGAGCAAATGAATGAAGGATGAACACTTCATGGCTTAGCTCAGACCCAAATACATTGTCACATGCTTGGACACACTTCTTCAATCCATGAATCACCTTTGCAACAAGTGTAACTAACCAAGTTAGCTAGAACAAGAGCACAACATCAAGAACACTTAGATACATGCTTCCAAGATCTTCATTGTAGCTTGCAGATCATGCATATGCCTTCAATATATTTTGGAGACATCTACAAACAATATAGAATCACTTGGGAGCCAACAAATCCAACCACAACTGATCTCACTTGAAGACAACAGATATCACTTGAAGATACATCACATAGTGCTTCTCAACAGACACTGTCAAACTCTACTAGTCAACTGCTTGCTTTTCGGAGCATCAAATGACAAATTGTTTGAGATGAAGATAGCTAAGGACCTTATAAGCTTAAGTCCAAAACCAACCAAATTCCAACCTACAGAGAAATGTGGAGAAAAATACTATCTCTCTGTCACTCTACAAACATTGCCAGGCACAGTCTTCAAACTAGTGAATAGAACTTTTCTGCACAACGATCCAGAGCACCAAATTCTAGATTTAGTATCTTCAAACACTTCTCTAAATCATATCCAAAATTCATACTCTAGTCTTCAATACAAAGAAAATACAGAGCAAAATACCTAGTTAGTGTTCTTTAATCAATCAACAAACAACAATATCAGAAGATACAATTGGCACCAATAACAACACAAACAAGTTGACATTAATGACAACAACAGTTAGCACATACTTACAACACATCTTGTTTCTCTAGAGGAGGTTCTTGACTGTGCTCTTGTTCATTTCTTTTCTATTCCAGAGCAGGATTGTCTATCATTTGTTCATTTGTCTTTTCTCTCTGCACATTTTGTTCTTCAGATGCATTTTCTTCTGGTGTTACCTCTTCTTCCTTAGATTTATTTTCTTACTCTATCTCTTTCTTCTCTTCAATTTGTTCAGAGTTTACTAGAGGAGGTGTTCCACCTTGATCCATACTCTGTTCTTTATTCATTTTATCTTCATTTCCTATGTCTATCGGAGGAGTAATTATGTTTTGTTCCATGTTCTGTTCCACATTTATCTCTGAAACTACATTATCTGCTCCAGTATTTTGTTCCTCTTCATCAGTGTCAATAACAGTTGAAATTTGCAGCTCATGTAACACCTTTAGTGTTATCTCTTCAGCCTCCTTTACCAGTTTCTCAGTGTCACCAAACATTAGAGCATTGACTCTCTTCATGGTTCTAAATTCCTCACTAAGCTTCTTAGTGACTTTGACCTTTTCTTCTTTTGTGATGTTTAGACAAAGTTTCAATAAGATATTCTTTTATCTCAACATCTTTGGCCATGACCCCTTTCTTTTCTTGTTGTCATTATGTTGGCCAAACTATCTCGTAACTCATCTATAACTTCAATCAATGTTTTGCAAAACATATCCAAATATCTTACAACTGTTGTTTCAATGATTACCTTATCTGCATCTGATCTTTCATCATACTTATCAATAATAGGTTTCATGGTTCCATTTTGAACAAATGCATTGACTATGGCTTCCAAGGATATAGTCGCTTCTTATTCCCTGTTCTCAGTCTTATCTTCTTTCTTCTTCTTCTTCTTATCCTTGGCCTTTTCGAAGGGCTTCTCAATAGTGGCTTCATCTATTTTTTTCTCATTTTTCTTTAACTTCGTCATCTATTTCTATTTACTCTTCTTCTTCTCCTCCAAGGCTTACATATACTCTCTTTGTAGCATTTGCTTTCTTTCTTTTCTTCTTCTCTTTCAGCTTCTTCTTTGGTACTTGCTTTGTAGACTGTATTTTCTTTCTCAACCTCAATGGTAGCTGCTGCTAAGGATGAGGCTCTTGTTCATCTCCTAGAGCTAGATGCAAACTTTTCTTTCTTAGATTTCTCCTCTTTCTTCTCCGAAGTCTTTGATGTTTGCCCTTCTAGAGCACTTGCAGCCTTGGATGCCTCTGCCTCTGCTCTTGCTTCTTTTATTTGTTCATCTGTAAATCCTTAGCTTTTGACAAACTTATCTACCATTTTACTTGCATTCTTTTTTATTTCCATTTGTTTTTGTTCCAAATCTTCCCTCCTTGGGGTCTTTTGGTTTGCGTAACATCAAATCAGCCAATCCAATCAATAATTCCTCTATGACTTCATATCCCATGGCTGGGACCCATACGGTTCTTAGTTCTACAGCCTCCATTAGGCATTTGTCCTTGTCCACCATGAACACAATGTAATTTTCATATTTCTTTACAACTTTTTCAAGGATTCTATCCCTAGTCTACATTTTCTTTTGGAAATTCTTGAAATAACCTCATAGTGCTGCATTTTGTTTATCAGCATTTCCTAAACTTTACAGATGATTTCTAATTAATGTAGCTACTAGTCAATGACCAAGATAACCAATATTATCCATACCTAGTAACTCCCTTAGAAAATAGAAGAATAGACATATGATTAGGGTTCCATACTTGAAGGTATATTTTGTGTCCTTTATCATTTTTAGGTTCTCCATTAGTTGTTGTTGGAGCAACTCACATAGGTCATAGTCTGTGTTGTTCTTAACTATATCATATGTTGTATATATGGCTATTGCAGAGACTGACTTCTCCCTATTAGAGAAATAAACCTTGTAACCAATAACCATGGATGCAAATCTCACCGTTGGATCCACAATATCATTTACATTTAATGTTCTTTTATCAAATATTTCTCGTGTCAACTATATTACTGTATTGTTCTTCATAGACTTCAATGCAGGAACCTTTCCAATGGAACACATGCTAGTAACTGCTTTGATGGCACCCTTTGTTATCATATAAGGCACATCAAGCCAAAAGAACTCATCATGAATCCTACTCAAGACATACCTAACCCAGGCATCATCCAGGACCACAGGAAAATCCAATCAGGTATCCAATTTCTTCTCAACCAAGGCACTATATTCTTCTTTTAACTCAAATTTGTCATCAGTTAGTTCCTTTAGATAAATATGCCCTAATTTTCCATGATCATATTCATCTAGGTTTGCATTAATATATTCCCTAACATCCTTCGTATTCATAACACCATGCAAAATTTTAGAAAATGTGCCATCTGGATTAGTCTCTAATGATTTGAAAGGATTCTTTTTGAATTTAGGGTGGGGCCTCTTTGTTATCTCAACTACTTGAGGGGTAGACATCTCAACACAAAAATTTTCAAGAGAGAGATAGCTGTAAATACCTTTTGTTTCTAGTTAGGGTTTCATCACACCAATCACTGAACACTTGGGTTTTCCTTAGCTCACTTCTCAAACCTCTTTAGTTGCTTGAGGGTTTGAATACAAAGTGATTTTCTTTCAAATGAATTCCTTATATCCTCTTTCCATTGAGATTCAATCATCATAAATGCTTATTTAAAAAAGATGTCAAACCCTTATTCTACCACCCATAGTCAATCTAAATTGCTTCACAATCCACCACATTAGGTTCTTTTATATTAGAATATTCTCCAAATAGTCTGTCATTCTATCTTACATCTCATATCTTCATGCTAGATATCAGCACCCCGCTTCTAGCTGGGGGAATAGGATTTTACATTTAAGCTCCCCTTGAAATAGAGCTCCCAATCTACTTCCTGGAGGAAGTACCTAGTCCAGAATCTAGTGTGAATCCATCCTTGACGTCATGCACTTTCTTCTTAACCCAAATCTTGTTCATCTCCTTCTTGGTCTCTATCAAATCTGTCTTTTGTACCAGTTTCTTCATCTCTACCTGATTATCCTTCTTCATATTCTTGCTTCTGTAGAACCTTGTAATATGTCTAGGCCTATTGCAATTGTAACTTACAAAATTTCTCTGTCCATTGTTCCTTTAATTCATCCTTGATCTGTATTGGTTAGACTTGTGTCTAAATTTATTACATGCAAAACAATTCCCATTGAAAGATTGAGTATTCCTTCCATTATTATATTTGTTCCTTATCTGACTTCTACATTCACTAGCTCTATAACCAAACCTCTTACATATAAATTAGTTACCTTTGAAAGTTTGAACATTCCTTCCATTGTTTTAACCCTTCCTTATTTGACTTCTGCATCCATTAGCTTTATGACCTACTTTACTGCAAGTGAAACACTGACCAGAGAATGATAGAATATGTTGATTCACTCTCCTCCTACATTGAGTAGCCTTATGACCAAACTTATTGCATGCATTGCAATAACCATTGAAAGAAGGGTACCTTTCAATATTTGGTTACGTGACTGGTGGTTTTCTAGGTCTATTCCTTTGATTCTAGATTTGTTTGCCTTTGTCCTTCTTGATCTTAACATTCTTTTCTTGACCCGTTTTAGAGCTTTCACCTTTCTTAAATCCCAAGCCTTCTTTGTCATCAAGACTCTTTTGACTTGCATGTATTCTATCAAGTTGGGTAGCACTCATTCTGAATTTATCTTTCTAAATCCATGCTTATTTTAGATTAGCTTTCAGATCCATAACTTCTTGTTCAAGCTTTGTACAGTCTTCAATTTTGCTTTTTACCAACTAATTTAGGTCTTCTTTTAATTTTTCTCTTTTTACAACTTCCAACTTTAGATCATTCAAGGTGTCATTTGTAGATATCAATTGTTCACTAAACTCCTTATATTTTTCTTTGAACCTCTTGACTTGCTCCCTTAATTTTTTGATGTACTCATTTGCTTCCTTGACATTATCTTTTAGATCCCTATTTTCTAATTCAACCTTTTCAAGATCTTCAAGGGCAATCATGTGTTCTTCTTCATTGACAAGCATGCATTCTTCTTCTTCAGTTTCAGTTGAATCAACTTCTTCAGGAGGAGTAGGATGCTTTTTACCTTCCATGTGTTCAATCTCCAAGATCTTCCTCAAGCTGTTAGACTTCTTCTAGGGAACCAGGCTCTGACACCAGTTGTTGAACACCCAAAATACTGAGAGGGGGGTGAATCAGTATTCTATTAAACCTTTTACTTATTAAATCATTAATCCATTTATCAGATTTGATAACAACAAAGCAAATTAAGCACAAAAGAAGCAACCAAAAAGAATCACACATAAACACCAAGATTTTTATGTGGAAAACCCTAAATAGGGAAAAACCACGATGAGTGTTAGCTCACAATAATTATGTAATAACAATACCAAATTACAAGAAGCCTCACTACCTTAGGACTCACTGCCCTAGGCTCACTACCCAAAGAAATGCTCATTGTAAGAAAGTCTCACTACCAATTTGAACTACTCAGAAATGCTATGTTTCACTACTCTGCTTTTACAAGGGAACAAGATCTCTCTTCTTTTGCTCTTATCGCCTCCACAAAATCATCTTACTTTGCATGTCACACATACATGTATTCACATTCACATCACCTACCTCAAACACCAGATTTAATCCCATATATATACCTACAACACTTAACAACTCCATATTAGGTCGGCCTAATAAGGTGTAGCATGTAATCATGCCTTAAGTAACTTGTCAGCCAAATTCATTCACCAAAATTCATAGCAGACCCAAAAAACATTTGAAATACTTTCTCATATGTCAGTGTCAATTGTTCTTTCTCATATGTCAGTCTCAATTGTTCTATCGCTTGGGATTAAGTTCTAAACACTATAACTTACCACAACAAATTAAACTTATCATGATGGCCTCAAACACAGACTCCCACTGGTTTAATTCATTTGTCAGACTGTATCTTTTACTGTGGACCACAAAATGTTTACAAAATCATATCATAGACTCTTCACACAACCCCAAGCTTACCTTTAGAACTACAAGGCATGATATCATCTTGTGGAAAAATGTGGACCATCAGAACTCAGACCATGTCATAGTTAAACACTGTCAAACTATGTAGCGATACTCAATAGCTTGTAACTATCTTTCTAGTGGACTTCAAACTATATAACTCTAGATATAGACACTTCATACAAGTGTTTAGAACTCCTTAAAACCACATAACAAAATATACAACACTGGAGGAAAATGGACCAATTCAAATGAGTGTTCTGCTCTACATAGCACTATATTCTACTCTGTTGGACTTAGTTTATTTGAGGGTATGCTTCTATTACTTATCAGGAGCTAAAATCTTGGATATAAGATCTTTTATGGACTATAGACAACATACCAGAATTGCATGATCTGATCTCCAACTATGGACCAATGCCAATCATTATATTGCCTCTCTGTCGCTATTTCTTGTGCACTACCAACACTTAGCCAAAATGACTAAGTCTTCTTCACCGGACCAAAACCTCTATTCTAACTTTGTTCCTTTTCTTGCTGCCATCAATGACAACATCTTCAAACATCATGCACAATCATTCATCACTATACCAACATTGTCTCTCTAATGATGCTTGCCAAGTTGCCAATAGGAAGTGTGCACCAGCTTTGAGATGTGTGCTAAAGTAAAATAGGACTTGGTGATCATTTGTTATGAACCGCTTAATGGGATTTAATTCCTACATTACTGTAAATGATTTGGGAGCCGACAAACAAGGGCATTACATGTTTCATCTTGGCTAACAAAGGATAAAGTTTTTGAAGAGTTGTAGAGGATATAAATGGAAGATGAAGATTGTTGCAAGAGTGAGTGATGAGTATATAGTTTTTGCAATTATAATGTGTGAATAATATAACTACAAAAGTTGTCTTGATAATGAAATGTGGAAAGTATTAGTATAGACATAGTAGCATAGAAGTGATGTTGTTGTGAAGTGAGTGGGGGTAGTTGTGATGACAGAAAAGAAGTATTCAAAGGTATTCTAATATTGCAGAGCTAAGTATAGTGTTTGTGCAGATGTGAATGGAAATAAGTCAGTAATGTAGAGTTTGTACTGGAGATCAATAGAAGATTGAGATTGAAGTAGTTTCTTGTGTTCAATAATCTGAATCAAATAAGTGTTTTTGTATAGAGGTTGTAGCCTCATTTTTTTGTAACTATTGTAGCACTTAAGGGAGTTGTAGCTTCCTTTGGGTTGAAGCCCATAAAACTATGTATCGGGGAGTTGTAGCTTCCTTTGGGTTGTATCCCATAAATGCTAATGTAAACTTGTTTTATTTGTGAGGCTAGATTTGGACAGTTGATCCAAGTATCTTATTCACCATGGTTTTTCCCTTCTATGGTTTTCCACATAAATCTGGTGTTATGGTTGTGTGCTTGTGTGATCTTCTATTTCTCATGGTTTAAGTGCTTACTTTTGATTAAATGTTTTGAAGGAAAGAATTTGATTAAGTACTAATTCACCCCCCTCTCAGTACTTCTGTGTGTTCAACATACAATGTTGTACATAGACGTTTGTGCCACACGCTATCATCTAGGATAGTGGGCTTCATCCTATGGTTCCAGGTTTTTTGTCATTTTGTCTTTCTACCTCTACATTCCATTTTCTAAAATATTCTGTCAATCACTATATTTTCCCATTTTATTTAGTTAAATTACCTATTTTTAGTTCACTTGCAAGAAAGGGATATAGTCTTAACATTCTCACCCTTCCTGATTGGATAGTTGTGAGATATACGTCTTGATCAACTAGTATCCTAATGTTTCAATAGATAATTGTTTTTGATTATGAGTAGATTAGTTAGAAGTAATTTTTCTATTAAACACTTTAGAATTTCCATTCAACTTTTCAACTCTTGCATCCTTTCTTTCTTTATTTTCTATTCTACCGTTCCACTTTCTACCCTCTTCCTTGCTTACAAAACTTTGGACCCCACATGCAACTTTGCAACTCTTGCAAGTTGCTTCCCAAGTTTTGATCCCCACCTTATTTATGCACTATAGAACTTTAAAGATTACATGTAACTTTCTAACTCTTGGATCCTTTCTTCCTTTCTCTATTGTTATATCATTCTTCTTCCTAGTTCCTTTATTCCTTATGGAACTTTAGACCTTGCATGCAACTTATCAACTCTTGCAAGTTGCATCCCAAGCTTCGCTTCCCAGTTCCTTTGTTCCTTGTCGAACTTCATACCCCCCATGCAACTTTGTAACTATTGTGTCCTTGCTTCCCTACTCCACTATTCTATTCCCACTTCCTTTGTTCCTTATGGAACTTGAGCTGCATACAACTTTGAAACTTTTGTATCCTAGCTTCCTTACTATACCATTTTTCCTTTCTACTTCTTGTTTCCTTTTTCGCTTGTGAAACTTTAGAACATGCATGCAAGTTTACAATTCTTGCAGCCTTGCTTTCCTTCTCTACCATTTTGACTTTCCACTTTCTTCCCCATTCATTACTTATATAACTTCAAATCCTATGTATAATTTTGTCTCTTGCATCCTTGCTTGCCTACTCTATTATTCCACCTTTCTACTCTCTACCCACTTAATTGTTTGTTGAAATTTGAACATTGTGTACAAGTTTTAAACTATTATATCCTTACATTTGTACTCTATCATTCCATTGTTCCACCATACATATGTCCTGTGAACTTTTGACCCTTCACTGTAAGTTGTGAATTGCATGCCAAATTCTAATCACCACTACTTTGCACTATAGACTTCCCAGACTCGCATGTGACTTAAAAACCCTAACTGCAAGTCCATCTCAAAGTTCCTTTGTTTGAACATTGTTTCTCATCTACTCCCTTGCAAGTCTTAACATACCTTTAGTTCTCTCAAATGAATGCAATGGAGACATAGATAATCCAAATCAAGCCTAGGTATTGATGGAATCCTCAAGTGCAAGGATTTAGATGTAAGACCATGTGTTGCTAATGAAATAGGCATGGGTGACTTGGATGTAATTATAGAAATCCCACATTTGTACCTAGTTACTTCTCTATGCATGGAAAGGATGTTTTCTCTATGCCAAGGTACCTATCAATAGATCTAAGGGATATCTCTTCTATAGATGGTTGTATTGGAAAATGGTATATGTTGACCATAAGTGGCATGTGTGACCTTTCCCTAAGAAAAAAATGTAATAAAAATTAAATTCTATATATAAAAAGATGTAAGATGTTTAAGAGGTTAGTCTTTAAGATAAACTTATAACTATATGTGTCTTTACAAGTTGTTTTAGGGCATCAATTCATGATCTATAGTCAATAGAGGAAAAGAACATGCTTTGTAAATCATAGGAAATGTAGACAATTGAAGTTGTGTTTGTAATTGAATGTCCCCATGGAAAATTGAACTCAAGGGGATCTTTAAACCTAGTTGTGGGTTCTCTCTTGCCACACATGTTGGAATGAATGTAATAGGAGTTAGATGAATGCATGACATTGTTCTAATGCATTCCAAACTATTTGTAATGGTCTTCTATTATTTCATATAGGTTATTGTAGCTTTGAGATGGACTATTAAGCATGTTTAGTTGTATAAATATTTTGATGCAGGAGCATCCAGAGGTGTAAGGGCAACCTTACATCACCCAAAAAGAAGTTAATTCAAAACCATTGTAGTTGTTCTCATTTCTTCCCATAAATTAGTGTTTTTGGTTCCATAATATCCAAAATAATAATGTAGGACTTTCAATTTTTCCAAAACTACTAAAATAGTGACCTGCCTATTTAGGAGTGTACCTACTATTTTTAGAAAGTTTGCATTTGGGCACATAATGAAGCAAAAACTTCCAGAAAGTTACATAATGGAAATATAAGACCTTTGGCGAAGGAATGAAACAAAGATCATTTCTGAGCTGAAAAATATTAAAGTTTTTGTTTTCTGAAAAGCCCCTAAAAATTTACGGAACGAGATATGAGGCACTAAAACTTCTCATAACATCTCAAAATTTGATAGAAATCTATTTTTGAATTTCCAATGTGATAGTTTACATCACAAGTTTTCCGGCACTTAAAACGGTTTGTCAATCGGACACCTGGATCAAAAGTTATGCTTCCCGGAAGTTGACCTACTTTTGGAGGGAGTTGCAAAATTTGAAATTTAGCTGGAGGCCGCCGAAAAGTGCTATTTATGACTATTTTGGGAACCCTGGGCGGGGGGTAGAGTCAAGGGGGCCAGTGTGGAGTCAAGAATAGGTGGGAAAACAGAAACCCTAGCTGATTTGGGGTTACAGAAGGCTAAAGATTCTAGAGTCTTGAGGTTGGGAAAGCTATAATGTGTTGCAGCTAGTAGAGGATTTATCCTCTGATTGTAATTGAGCTTCTATAATGTAATGAGTTGCCCAGTTCAATAAAAGAAAGTTCTATTTGCTGTGTTCAATATCTGATATTGTGTGTTTTGTGATTTACCCCCTTCATCAAGTGGTATCAGAGCGAGGGTTCCTGAGTGTGTAGACAGATCGCCAACCGTGAGGCAGTTTGCACCAGGACCTGAGGTTGTGGGTTTGCTGCATAGATCAAGATGCCTCCACGAAGAAACCATGGTGGGAGGAATGCTTTGACAAAAGAGGGTTTTAGAGCCCTGCAAAGACAAATCGATGCATTGCAAGAGGAGTTGCAAAGAGGGTTCGAGCCGAGAAGGAGAGAGGAAAGCGAAGATGAAGATGAAGAAGAGATATCTGAGGAAGAACAAGAAGCTACCAGAGATCCTGCAGAAGTTAGGTTGGTGAGGGCCATTTCAAAGATCAGAAAGAGGCACAGGATTGAAGTTTCTACATATTCTAGAGATTTGAATCTAGAACAGCTTATTGATTGGATCAATGACATGGAGGAGTATTTTGAGTATGAAGATGTGGAGGACCCAGATCGGGTTAAGTTTGCAAAAACAAAGTTGAAGGGCCACGCCAATATTTGGTGGAAGGAGGTCCAATTAGAGAGGAACAGAAGAGGAAAAGGAAAGATCTATAGATGGGATCGGATGGTGGAGAAACTAAAGAAGCAGTTCATTCCTGTGGACTATGAGATGGAGTTGCTGAAGAAGTTGCAAGGACTAAAGCAAGGTAACAAGTCTGTTAAGGAGTATACAGAAGAGTTTTATAAATTACTATCAGGACAGGCCATGCAGAGCCCAACAAGGAGAACATAGCCCATTACATTAATGGGCTGAGGCCGAGTATTCAAGAGGAGTTGAGCCTGGTGAGAATGACCACCATAGAAGATGCGTACTAGTTTTCCCTAAAGGTGGAAGAGAAGTTGAATAAAAGATTTGACAACAAGCAAAGGGGAAGAGATCAAGGTGGAAGGACTGGTGGAAGACCCTATGGGGGCTGAAATGAAGATGCAAAGAAAAGTGAAGAAGTTGGCACTAGTTGAAATCAGAGAGGTGACAATACCTACCGCCCTCGTGACCAGAACAATGGTGAGCAAAGAGGAAGAGGAATAGGCAGACCTGGGCAAGGACCTAGAAGAGGAGGTTTCAGAGGAACTTGTTTCCAATGTGGAGAAGAAGGGCATCAAGCATATGAATGTCCACAACATCAAGGAAGGACGAATAGAAGACCTGAAGGTAATGCACGAGTTGCACATGTAGATGAAGATACATAGTCTGAGCATTCTGAAGATGTTGAAAGGGGAGAAACCCTAGTTGTCAGAAGAACTTTGTTGAATGAGGAGAGAGAACCCAATCATAGGAAGAGTTTATTCTGCACAAGGTGCAAATGTGAAGGTAAGTGTTGTGATATTATTATTGACAGTGGAAGCATTGATAATCTTGTTTCAGAGGAGATGGTTGACAAGTTGAAGTTGACAAGAAGAAAGCATCCACATCCATATCGGATTGCATGGTTGTAGAAGGACCATAGAGCTTTGGTCAATGAGTAGTGTTTAGTGAAGTTCAAGATTGGTGACTACCATGATGAGGTGTTGTGTGATATCATACCGATGGACACATGTCATAAGCTGTTAGGGAGGCTGTGGTAGTATGATAGGAGTGCTGTCCATGATGGCCGTGCAAACACATATTCCCTAACAAAGGATGGAGTTCATCATAAGTTGAAGCCCTTGAAGGAGGTGGAAGAAAAGGTATGTAGTACTGCTAGAATTTGCTTGGTAGATGGTAGGAAATTTTTGGAGGGTATGAAGCATGAGCATCATTGCTTTGCATTGATTCCTAAGATTAGTCAAGAGAAATGTGAAGATGTACCTGTAGAAGTTTCAGATATGTTGGAAGAGTTCCAGGACATTATCTCTGATAATATACCAGAAGGTTTACCACCAGTAAGGAGGATAAGTCATCAAATGGATTTGATACTAGGAGCCAGTTTGCCAAACAAGGCAGCCCATAGAATGACCCCTGTAGAGAATGAAGAGCTGAACAGACAAGTTCATGAGTTGTTGAGAAAGGGACTGATAAGGGAGAGCCTAAGTCCATGTGCGGTACCTGCAGTACTAGCACCAAAGAAGGATGGAGAATGGAGGATGTGTACAGACTCTCAAGCCATCAATAAGATAATGATCAAGTATAGATTTCCATTGCCAAGAATGGATGACATCATGGATTGTTTGAGTGGAGCCAAGTACTTCACAAAGATTGACTTGAAGAGTGGGTATCACCAGATCCGTATCAGAGAAGGAGATGAATGGAAGACAACCTTCAAGACAAAGGAAGGTTTGTATGAGTGGTTAGTCATGCCATTTGGGCTAACCAATGCACCGAGCACATTCATGCGGCTCATGAATGAGGTACTGAAAGAATTTTTGGGAAGTTTTGTTATTGTTTATTTGGATGATATTTTGATTTTCAGTAAGACTTGGGATGAGCATCTGATGCATATCAGAAGAGCTCTAGAGAAGTTGAGGGAAGAGAAGTTGTTGATTAATTGAAGAAATGTAGTTTTGCAAAGGAGTTGGTATACTTGGGATTTGTTGTCTCAGAGGAAGGTCTTAAGATGGACCCAGAAAAAGTAAGGGCTATCATTGAATGGCCTATGCCAAGGAGTACAACGGAGGTAAGATCTTTTCATGGTTTGGCAAGGTTTTATAGAAAGTTTATTAGGAATTTTAGTAGCATTTGTGTACCCCTAACTGAGACAATGAGAGGGGATAGAAAAGAGTTTAGATGGACTAAAGGAGCAGACAAGAGCTTTGATACATTGAAGCAGAAAGTCATAGAACAACCTATGTTGGCACTTCCAGATTTCAATAAGGTATTTCAGGTAGATTGTGATGCTAGCGGTAGTGGTATAGGAGCTGTTTTGAGCCAAGAAGGTAAGCCCATTGCCTATTTTAGTGAGAAGCTTAATGATGCCAAGAAAACGTATTCTATTTATGATCAGGAGTTTTATGCAATAGTCCAGGCTTTGAATAAATGGAGACATTATTTGTTGCCAGAAGAGTTTGTTTTATATACTGATCATCAGGCTTTGCAGTATCTTAATAGTCAAGGAAAGTTAAATCAAAGGCACTTAAAATGGGTTAAGTTTTTGTAGAGTTAAACTTTTGTTTTGAAGCACAGGAGTGGGAAGTCCAATAGGGTTGTAGATGCCTTGAGCAGAAGCGAAATTTGTTGACAATAATGAAGATAGAGGTTGTTGGGTTTGATGAACTCAAAAGTTTGTATCCTGAAGATCTAGATTTTGCAAAGGCTTGGAAAGCTTGTTTGGAACCTGTTACTTTAGATAGAACAAAATGGTTGGATTTCATAATCTAAGATGGCATGTTGTTTAGAGGAAGCCAATTGTGCATTCCAAGGAGTTCCATGAGAGAGAACCTAATTAAGAAGAAGCATAGTGGGGGGTTAGTTGGACACTTTAGTCGAGATAAGACCATTGCCATTGTCGGTGAAAATTATTATTGGCCGCAGTTGCAACAGGATGTGAGGAAATTTGTGCAGAGTTGTAGAATGTGTCAGATGGCATAAGGAACAAGTCAGAATACTGGGTTGTATCAACCATTACCTATACCAGAGAAGCCATGGGATGATATTAGCATGGATTTTGTTCTTGGTTTACCAAGGACATGGAGAGGACATGATTCTATTTTTGTGGTGGTGGACAGATTCTTAAAAATGGCACATTTTATTCCTTGTAAGAAGACTAATGATGCTGATCATATTGCAGAGTTATTTTTCAGGGAAGTGGTGAGACTACATGGTCTACCAAAAAGCATAGTTTCAGACCGAGATACCAAGTTTGTTGGTTATTTCTGGAGGACATTGTGGAAGAAGTTGAAGACAGACTTGAAGTTCAGTTCCGCACACCATCCACAGACTGATGGACAGATAGAAGTGGTGAATAGGAGTTTGGGTAACCTGCTACGATGCTTATTAGGAGATAAGCCCAAGGGATGGGATTCGATTTTACCATAGGCAGAATTTGCCTACAACAATTCTATCAATAGGAGTACTGGTAAATCACCATTCCAGATTGTATATGGTAATAGCTTGAGAAATGCTTCTGAGTTAAGGAAGCTGGACAATGGAGAAAAGACAAGTGCTGAAGCCAAAGACTTTGCAGAACATTTGAAGAAATTGCATGAAGAAGTGAGAAAGCACATTAATAAGATGAATATTCAATACAAGGCTAAGACAGATTAGAAGAGGAGGTATAAGGAGTTCTAGGTGGGAGATGAAGTCATAGTTCACTTGAGAAAAGAAAGGTTCCCAGTTGGAACATATAATAAATTGAAAATGAAGAGATTTGGACCATGCAGAATCATGAAGAAGCATGATTCAGGAAATGCATTTGAGGTAGAGTTGCTGAGTGGGATCAATATTTCTCCTGTTTTCAACATTGTTGATTTATCAGAATATCATGAAGGTGGAACAGAAGATGGACCAATAGAAGTGTAGTGGAGTATTCCGGCATCTACTTCAACAGAGGAGATAGAAGAGATTTTGGATAGCCGTGTGGGAAGGAGCACTCGGAACAATCAATACAAAGAATATCTAGCGAAATGGAAAGGAAGGCCTATTGAAGATTCTTCTTGGTTGTCTAAGGCAGAGGTTGACCATTTGGGTTTTCCTCACACAAACACCTGAGACGTGATAGGGTCACTTCTCAAATTACCCTGGGTGTCTGATGCAGGAGCATCCAGAGGTGTAAGGGCAATCTTACATCACCCAAAAATAAGTTAATTCAAAAGCATTGTAGTTGTTCTCATTTCTTCCCATAATTAGTGTTTTTGGTTCCATAATATCCAGAATAATAATGTAGGACTTTCAGTTTTTCCAAAACTGCTAAAATAGTGACCTACCTGTTTAGGAAAGTGTACCTGTTATTTTTAGAAAGTTTGTATTTGGGCATGTAATGAAGCAAAAACTTCCAGAAAGTTACATAATGGAAATATAAGACCTTTGGTGAAGGAATCAGGCAAAGATCATTTGTGAGCTAAAAAATATTAAAGTTTTTGTTTTTCGAAAAGCCCCTGAAAATTTACAGAACGAGATATGAGGCACTAAAACTTCTCATAATGTCTCAAAAAGTTGATAGAAATCTATTTACAAATTTCTGGCATGATAGTTTACATTGCAAGCTTTCCAGCGCTTAAAATGGTTTGTCAATCGGACACCTAGATCAAAAGTTATGCTTCCCAGAAGTTGACCTACTTTTGGAGGGAGTTACAAAATTCAAAATTTAACTGGAGGCCGCCAAAAAGTGCTATTTATGACTATTTTGGGAACCCTGGGTGGGGGGTAGAGTCAAGAGGGCCAATGTGGAGTCAAGAATAGGTGGGAAAACAGAAATCCTAGCTGATTTGGGGTTACAGAAGGCTGAAGATTCTAGAGTCTTGAGGTTGGGAAAGCTATAATGTGTTGCAGCCAGTAGAGGATTTATCCTCTTATTGTAATTGAGCTTCTATAATGTAATGAGTTGCCCAGTTCAATAAAAGAAAGTTCTATTTGCTGTGTTCAATATCTATTATTGTGTGTTTTGTGATTTACCCCCTTCATCATATGTTATCTATTATTTGTATGTGTATGCAAATCTAGTTCCATTCATAGTTTGTAGGCATGCTTTCTTCTTCCATGCAAGTTGTGAATCTCTTTTGGTGTAGGACCTAGTATAGAAGGTGTAAGATCAAACATATCCCCATCATACTATCTCTATCTCTTATTAGCTTAGGATTGGAGTTAGGTCCCACCATCCTTATATGATCTAGTAATGCAATTCATAATGTATCTTATGCTATCCTAGAACTAATAAATCCTTTGATGACTATACAAGTATGTTGTTTTTATTGCACATGTCTATGTGAGGTTAAGTATATTCACTTATTAGGGAATGGTATTGCTATTATATTTAGGTGGATATCCAAAAAAATTCTCATCTACTCATTTACAAGTCTTAGAGGTCCATTTGTAGCTAGCACCAACATGAAACTTAGGACATATTTTGGAGTTCATAGTGCATTAGGTATGGTTGTTAGGTCCTTGAGTTTATTCCTCCATTTCTATTTAATTGTCATATTACAAAGGCCTCATCAAGCACCCCCTTAGCCTAGTAGAACCTACAACAAAAGGAGTTATCCATGGGTGTGTGCAAGAAGTTGAGTTCACTTTTTGGCCAAAAAGTGGAAGTGTTTTCCCTGATTTTAAAAATTTGTCACATTTGACCTAAAAATTTGAAGAACTTAAAGATTGAATCTTTAAAATAGTTAGTAATATGAAATGTAGTACTCGGAGTCTAGTTTCTAAATATGTAATTTTTTTTAATACCCAGATGATACAAATTGATTTTCAATAAGCATGTCTAAAAATCATTGTTTAAAAGTAACTTTTTTTACCATACCATGCATGTGTACATCAACCATATTTTGACCTAAATAATTGTGTTTTTTTGAATCCTTTTGGGAAAATATCTATAACACACTGAAGATTGATGAGGATATTTTTTGTAATTTTTTATTAGCTGTAATTGTTGTTTTGAAAATCTCTTGTGTACGTCACACATAAGATGACCTAAACTTATCATTTTTTGTTTTTTGTTTTAAATTGGAAAGAATTATCTAAAGATTGATGGGGTATATTTTTTTTCAAAAAATTATTTTAATAAAAATTTATTAAAATAATAAAAATACCTAATATTTCAAGTTTATGGACCAGTTTCATAAAAAAATATTTGAAAAATAGAAAAAAAATCAAATTGTAAAAAAAATTACATATTTGGAATCTACATAATCTCATTTATAATGGGTTTTAATTTCATCAAAAAATTCTATAAAAATGTCTTCAAACATATGTCCAAAGTCACTCTTTTCTTGTGACACTAACATGACCTTCAAGTTGCAGGTAAAAATAGGTCTAAAGCCAAGGGTCGGGTTCCCAAGTCTTTTTTCCAACCCAAAACCCATAGAAAAAACTGGGCTGAAAATTTAAATTTTAAGAAGCAAGATTCTGTTTATTTTTTTTAATATTTTAACCTTTTATGAAATGGGATCCCGTTTCTATAAAACAAGATCCCATTTCTAGAAAACGGGATCTTGTTTTTGGCTCAGGATCCTGAAGCGAAATAGGATCCTGTTTCATAAAAAGTGGGATCCCGTTGCACTTTTCCCAATTTCATGTTTTTGGCTAAGTCCAAAACTTCCACAAGAAATGGACTCATCTTCTTGCTTTTACCCCCATCCTTATTACTTGGTTCATTGTTGTCCTTTCCCAATCATAAGATGCAAGCTATCCACCTTAAGTTGGCATCCTTGTGACTTAAGGTATGGTTTTTCTTTAGGGAATTGGGGTTTCACAACTTTGAGAGCCAACAAATGACAACATTTTGAGGAAGTTTTAGTTTAGAAGTTTCATCATTAAAGAACATTGTAATTTAGTCAAGTAGTTTTTTAGTCATGTCCTTTTGTTGTGTGTAGGTGGTAGTGTGTACATGAAAAACTCAAAAAAACCATACCAAGCAAAATTTAATAAAATTCATATGTTGATTATGTATGTAAGCATCAGGATAGAGCAATAAAAATAGAATTTAAAATAGTAAATGAACAATAAAATTTATTATTATAAATCCTATTTTGTAATGGCAGATTTGCTCTTGATTGTTAAAAAGAAATGTAGTTGCTGAAGATAAAATTATTTGAAATTTTTGTAGCATAAGTTTAACTCATGTTCATAGATGAATTGTTGACAAAAATAGGATTAATTTATAGATTTTTGATTTTTGAAATCAACACTCAAGGTTAAAAGATAAGATTAATAGTTGTGATTAAATGAGGGGGAAAATGGTTAAATTAATAAAGTTTCATTAATATTTTTGTTGCAAATATTAATGGGTTGGGAATGGTCTTTGGATTTGTCATTAAATTAGAGGTGGGTGGTTATATGTAACGAGGTAGTTAACTACTAAAGGGGGTAGTTAACTCCTCATTGCTCTATTAAATTATTTTAATTTAATAGCCTTTAAGTGGCATAATGAGTGGGAAATTAGTCAAATTAATTAATTAAACATATTAATTAAATAGTATTTGAGGGGGATAATTAAATAAATGAATTATGTAATTATGCATGGAGGATAATTGGAATATTAAATAATAAAATTATTTAATTGTGCATGGGAGGTGAGTGAGTTATATTAATTAAATAATTATATTATTTAATTAATTAAAGGATGAAAATAGATTAATTAAATATGATTTTTTAAATAAATGATGAATGGAGAAATGTTAGTGTAGGGGTTAGAACTGAATTTTAGTGTTGAAAAGGTAAGGTGAAATTTAGGTGTCTACATTTTCCCCTCTTTAAATAGTGTTGTGACTAGAAGAAATGCTATTTCAAAGAAGATATATATAGGCACTTAGTCATAGATAACTAATGCCCCAAGCATCAAAGGTTAAGGATCCATTGATTTGGATTGATTGATTAACTTATTGGATTCAAAGGATGATTTGACACTTGGGTAAATTTGATATTAGATGATGGGATGCCCCCTCAAGAGGATAGGTGGGTTAGAAGAACATTGGTGTGCTCTTGAAAGGAATAGAAAGGTTAATGAGGGACATGGAATTGGAAGAATGTTAGCTTATGGATGAAAAGTAATAGAATATTATAAATGGATTAATGGGATGATTAAGGGGGTGAATAAGACAGATTGTGAGGGTAGATGTGGGGAAGGGTTGAATGAATGTGTTTCTTATTTAAAAGAGATTTTGACCATAAATTGAGCAACTTAAGTTTTTCTATAGCATATGATGGTATGCACCAAAGGTATAAGGAACCTTGATGATGATTTACCATATGTTGCAAGGATTGACTCATGTATGCAAGCCAAAAAAGAATAAAAGATGCCCCAACAAACATATCAAAAAGACACATCATGATATGATGGACCATGATGACCTTGGTAGGGTATGTTATGAGATGACTACAAAAATAAACATAAAAACAAGAATAGAAAAAATAGACAAAAATATACACAATGAATTTGAGTCTCATCAAGTTGAAAACCAAGTTAGAGATTGTTATGATAATGATATATCCCACTAAATGATATAATGAAAATTTGAACAAGGATTTTTCAAGAGGCAAAAGGTATTTGTTTGTGGGGTCAAGTGAGTGTGTGTTAGGAAGTGATTGTTTTCAAGAGTGAATGCATGGGGATAAAGTGATAATAGGGCACATGTCATAATGTCAAAATTTATGATTAGGAATAATCAATGTGTCTCCAATTAATGAGTCAAAATGTAATGCAAGGTCTAACCAAAGGAGAAAGTTGCTATGGATGGATGAATGCAAAAAACATTAGGACAATAGATACAAGTGAAACTATATGGATAAACAAGGTGGGCTATACCAATATTTTACCCTAGGTACAAAGATGCTTGTGGATAATGGAACACATGTGCTTACACATGACACTAGAAAGTGAATTTTCGTCATAGTACTTGCCCATGGTGCCATAACCATGTTTTTTTTATAAATCATGGGTGATTAAATCACCTATATTATATTAAAAAAGAGTTTGTACAAAAAGAAGTCTAACAACCTACAGAAAAGAGGCTTAGACTAGAGAAGAGGCCATAACCAACCAAAACAAAGGCTGAGCAAAAAGGTGGCAATAAAAAAAGCCAAGATTGATTACATCATAATATCATAATAGATCTCCAAAAAAAGGCTAGCTGACAGAGAGACCAAGACAAGTAGATAATTTAACCATCACAACTTCCCAAAGAGCTAGCATCATCAACAGGGCAAGGCTTTGCAGCCAAATTTGAAGGACCATGATCAGTACTAAGAGGAGGGTTTAAAAGGAGCTCATCTTGAGCATGCTTGAGGAGAAAATGAATAGCATTAAATAGATTGAAATCTTGATCATAGATTGAAAGACATAAGCATGTTTTAACTAGAGGTGATTTTTCTCTTTATTATTTTTTTGACTTTTTGTGATGTTATGAAACCATTGTAGCTAGATTATGTAAAGAACGACTTGAAATGCATAATGTTCATTGGTTCTTATATCTCTTGAACTTCAATTGTTGCTAGATTGCATGACCCTAAACCATATTTGGTGATGATGACATAGGGACTCATCTAGTTTGGCTTAAATTCTCCTTTTTTCATAGTCCTGATTTGTATTCTTTTGATTTTATTTGAGTACACAATCTATGATGTCAAATTCTCTAGTTTTATGCACTTTTTGTAGCTACGGTGCAACTAATTTTGATACGCCTTAAGGTGATTGAGCACATTCAGTTGGTGTTTATCAAGAATCTCTAGCTCATGCAACCATGCCACTTTGTAGCCTTCATTAGTGATGAATTTACACAAAAAATGCACAAGGATGGTAGCTTGAACTCAACTAGAAAAATGGCTTCAGTACTAAAGATGAGGGAATATGGAGTGGCACCACTAGGTGTATGGATGCTAGTGTGATAATCCCATAGGGTGGGATAGAACTAAAGATGCCAATCACAACCAACATCATTGACAATATTTTGAGGATTTTAAAAGGGTTTTATTAGATGCCTTTTCTTGAACATTTCCTTATGGGTAATAAGGTGTATACCATTTGTGTTTGATGTGAAATTTTTCACATAACATGAACTTCATGATTTTTAAAGGATTTTTCATTATCTATGATAATAGTGTTGGCAAGAGACACTATATGGATTCATGATTGTTGTCATTGATGGCAACAAAGTTCATCCCACACATCCATAAGACATGGTATGTCTCTACCGGAAGTCAGAGTGAAGAATGTTGTGGTCCGTTAAATAGGAATAGAGTATGTGGCGAGGTCTGACAGATAGGTCTGGATCTCTCAAAGGAAGTATCTTGGTGAAGTACAGATTTGGGGAAGTCAAGAGGACTCCCTTGAGTGATAGATTCCAAGGTTTTAGCCTCCAGTGATAGATGAGGTAAAAGATATGAATACTTGAGTATCGGGTTCTTGAGTGACAATGTGAACAGAGGAAGAACTGACTGACAGAACATCAGACTATTTTTCGGATGTGTTTTGGATGGTGGTAAAGGTTATGAAGACATGAATTATGTTTGGCCAACATGATTAATGATTTCTACAAGTATATGCTTGATCCACATTACTTGATGTACAAGGATTCAGCCGACAAAATAGAGTTTGTGAAAAGATTAACTGTTCCGGGTGCCGACTAGGAAGATAATGAAATCACTTGTGTAGATATATATATAGGATGGATTTAGTTGTGAGAGGTGTGTTTGGTGGTATGTGATGTGTGAATAAAAGCAGAGCAGAGTAGAAACAGTAAGGAAGGTCCGGTATGTGAAAGGAAAGCAGCATAAGAGGAAAGATGAAGTGCAGCAGATCAGTATACTGAGCCTAACTGGAACTAAACTCTAGCATGTGTGGATGCTACCAATTAGTTCAAGTATTATATAACACTCTTTTGTAGATAGTGTGTCTCTTGTAGGCAGTGTGCCTCCTTGTGAGCAGTGTGCTCGGGCAGTGAGCCCTAATTGGCAAGTGCCATTTTGTAATTCCTTATTCTTCTAATAGAGAATAATCTTTGGGTTAATCACCCCGTGGTTTTCTCCCTTAACAAGGTTTCCACGTCAAAAATATTGTGTCATGTGTATCTTCATTTCATGGTTATGTTTACTTGTTTGAATTAATGTTGCATTGATTAATAAGAAAGTTCAAAAAGAAGAAATAACTAGGATAACTGATTCACCCCCCCTCTCAGTTATCAACAATTGGTATCAGAGCTAAGTTCCTCCTAACAAAGCCTAACAGCTTGAGGAAGATCTGGGAGTTCAAATGGATGCATATGGTTTAAGGGAGCAACTCAGGACTACCCTTGATAATCTTGAACAATCAAACTTTGAAGTCAATGAATTAAAGGACAGACTCAAACAAGCTGATGATTTCATGAGAGAACTAAAAGACAAATTAAGTCTCTCTATGAAAAAGAGAAAGGAGCTGCTTCAGTAGTTGGCAAGACAAGGTGAAGTAAATAATGCAAATGAAGAGCTGAAGGAAAAAACTGAGTTGTGTGAAAAGTTATCAAAAGAAATCATTATGGTAAGACATGAAACGGAATCAGGTATCATGAAGTTTACCCAAGAAGTTGAAGGGAAAAGAAAAATTGAAGATAATCTAAGACAATCTCCCAAGGAGAAATCAGAAGATTGCCACCAGATGGATAGAATTATTAGACATCTTGAATCTAATCTTGAAGATGCCAAAGATAATGAAGAAAAACTTGAGGATCAAATTGTCTCTCTAAAAAGGGATCTTCAAACAGCAAATGAGTATAAAGAGAAATTCAAGATAATCTCTGCTCAACTTGAAGTTCTTCTTGGAAGTCAAAAGAAGGTAGATGACAAGTGTGGTTTGGGATATGAGAAAGGAGAAAGCTCTAGATCTGGTCAAAAGAATTTTGGATCAGAAAATCCAAGGATCAGACCTAGAAGACCTCTGGTAAGACAGCCTAATGCTCAAAGATATCCATCCTTCAATGGATACTGCAACAACTGCAATCACTTTGGTCACAAATCTAATCAGTGTAGAAAGAGAATGAATCAGACTAATTCATCTTTCTTCGAACAGTGTTTTAACTACAAAAGGTATGGTCACAAATCTCATGAATGCAGAAATATGCAAATGAACAAATCATTCAATGGTAGATGCTTTGCATGCAATAGAATAGTTCATATGGCTAATCAATGCAGATCAAGAGGATATCAGTCAAATATGCAAAGAAATGTTGTTTGCCATATCTGCAATAGATCCGGTCATAGTGCAAAATTTTGTAAAAGCAAGAATCAGGACAAAAGAGGTCCGGTATATCATAATCATCAAGATAAGGGTAAACAAAAAGTGAATGCGGATGAAGTTAAAAGAGAGATGAACAAGATTTGGGTGAAGAAGAGTACAGAGAATGTAGAGGATGGATCTGTACCAGACTCTGGTGCTGATATTCCTTCCAGAAATTAAGAGATAAGCTCTGGCTCAGGGGGAGACACAAAGAAAAACTTGTTCCCCCAGCCAGTCAATTGGTGCCTGAAATTGGCACATGTGAAGCTGCGGATCAAATAGTTTCTAGAGAAACATGTAAAGAAGGTTAGGTAAAGATCTGAGAGATCCGCAAGAAAATTTAAAAAGTTTAATTCCTTCAGAATTGGTCAGGTTAAACAAGTCTTCTAGGAAAACAGGTTTCTCACAAGGTTGGCCTGGTATGGATCCAAATTGAAATAGCCTGATTTGCGGATATATGAGATGATCAGGAGAAGAAGTGGACATTGTGATTCATCACTAACATCGATCACAAAGGCATCATAATGATCTGGATGAGTTTCTTCCTCCTTGAACAAGGAAAACCAGGCAAACCAGAATGAATTAGGTTGCGCATTTATTGCAGGGTGAAAAGTAGGGCTTCTTGGAATAAAAGAGTTCATTTGTCTGTCATTTACACATTTGTACACTCACATGTGAAGAAGAAAGAAAAGGAGCTTTGCAAACAACTTCTTCCAAAAGATCAAGGCAACTCTTCATACAGCTCTATTCAGATTTCTTCGTGTGCCCTAATCTGTGTAAAAGGTATTTATCGTTCTTGATATCCTTCAGTAAGATTGTTTGATGATGGCTACTCTAAATATAGTAAAGATCTCTGATAGACCTCGGCCCACATTCAAGAAACATCCATATAAATCCTTGGAGGTAGCTCCCCTAGGAGCATTTTCTAGTGTTTCGCATGGTGTTTTGCATATAGAAGACATTAGGGTTTACATACATGCAAATATTGAAGAGTTTGGGGAATTCAAACTAAGAGATATCTATCACAAACAACTGTTAGATGATTCATTTGAGCTCAAACCCCAATACAAGGGCCTTCGGATTAAGCACTTTGCACAATTCATACATTTCCCCTATTTTATTGAGGATGAATGGGGCAGGTACATTTTGAGCAGAATACACAACTTCATGTGGTTAAATGGACCATTCAAAATCACAAAAGATGCCATTAGGGCAATTACCAGATTACACTCATTCGGTGGGATTCCTGTTCTTAAATATGTGAAGAATCAAACTGTGAGTGAGGCTACCGGATCCAAGTTTGACAAAAGAGCAATGACAGTAGATGACATCTCTGATCTAGATGTCAAGTTTGCCTCCATGATCATTGGGTATAAAATATATCTTTCTAGCAGGGAAAATTCTGTACCTAGAACTGCCATCTACACCGCATATGAAATGCTAAGAAAGGATGTAGACTATGATCTTTGCCAGCTTCTCTTGAACAACTCATGGAGAATCTACAGAAAATAAAGGAAGATAAAAAGAATTCATTCAAGTATGGTCGATTGATATTGTGCTTATTCTTCTACTTTATGAATGAGCTTCCCAGATCTAGTGGCTGGGTATGGGAGAATGATAGACCGGTAGCTATCCAAATCAGAGATTATTTACATGGACTTGGTGACGACAAAGCACAAAATATAGCTCTGTGGGGATATTTCAAGAACTTTCAAAACATGATGCAAGCAAGAGAAAGGATTCCCTAGTCTCTTGTTGAGAAATACAAAGACACAATTTGCTTTATGGTAGAGACTGATCAGTGCCTAATGGAGGCAATAGAACCAAGAACTGCATGGATCATGCCCATGGGGTATGAGGTTGATGAACAAATTGTGGAGCTGCATGTTCAACACATGCTAAGTCAGCCTAAGGATCCAAAAGCAGAAAGGTTCAGAACCTTTGAGGAGCTAAGTATAAAAATTCATGTTGAACTCAGAGAACCAGAGATCAAGAGGAAGGTGAGAAAAGAAGTAGAAAATATTGCCCAAGGCCTTGGCATCTCAAAGGAGGCACTTGATGCCCACAAGAAAAGGATGGAAAGGGCTGAGGAAGAGAAGAAAGAGGCAGAAAAGAAAAGCAAGGAAAGTGCTCTGGTAGAAACCTCCTCCCAGACCAGATCATCAAAGAGATCTACACCTGTCACAGCCAAAAGCTCAAGAACATCAAAACTGAAAGTCCAGGGATCTAGAAAAAGAGAGAAAAGATCAAAGACAAAAGCCACAAGGGCTTATGCAAGTCAAAGAGATGAAGAGGAAACTGAATCAGATGAGGGGGTAAAGGAAATAAAGAAGCAGAAGAAGAAAGGATCTGATAAACCCTCCATAGGCCAAGACAAGGAAGAAATGGCAGAGGAATTTGTTGAAAAGCCCACCCTGTCTCTAGAAAGTGTAATCAAATCAGTCACTGTGGATGGAAACCTTCAACCAATGGTCGAATTCTATGATGATTACAATGAGGCTGACCAAAAGATCCTGCAGGAAGCTACAATCAGGTATCTAAACATATACAATAAGGCTTTCATTGAAATTATATCTCTAATTCCTAAGAGCCTAGAAAAGGAGTTTGAAATGAGAAAGAACAATGCCATGGCAAAAGACATTAAGATTCGGGAATAGATAGCTATTTAGCTATATCCTTCAATCGATCCCAAAACAATGAATATGATATTCAAAGATTGCATGGATGAATTCAGGAGTAAAGCAAGGATGAATCAGCTCATGCTTGGTGAAACCGATAAGGTGGCAAAAGAGACTGAAGAGATTCTCTGAAATGCTCTTAAAAGGTTCAACATTCCCATCACAGAGGACTCTGATAAAGACAAGGGCTTAGAATCCCCTATTTTCGAAGAGGTGGCTCATGAACAAATAACTATCTCTCCTCCAGTTTCCCCTACAGCCTCTGGATCTAAAGGAGATGACAGTATACTGGAGAAAGAAGTAGAAGAAGTTGACAGTACCAAGATTGCAGAGGGAGAGAAGACCTCAACAGAAAAGACCACAACTGCTAGTGGTACGAATATAGAAGGAGAGAAAGCTCCAAGGGATAGCTCTAAGAATGCAGAAGAGAAGAAACATCTGTCTTTGGCAAGAGACACTACACAATCTGTCCAAGAATTCCTAAGCAAAGAAACAATGGAGATTGATGAACCGGAGCTTCTACAAGGTCCATTCAACTTTGATTCTCTTTCTCCGGTACAAACAATGAAGATTGCTTCATTTGCTAGTGCCAAGGTTAAAGAAAAACTCCTAAAGTCTCACATGGAAGACTGTGAGTTGTTAGAAGCTGCCTTCAGAGTGCTTGAAAAGATTTTTCCATCATTTTAGAAAGATCCCATAGCCTCCTCTTCTGGTAATCTGAAAACTCTAGTCAGTAGTGTTAGCACACATTTTGATTCACTAGAGAAGTCAGCAGAAGATAACGTCCAGAAGGAATTTCTTGCAAAAAGATTATCAAAGGTACAAGGGTTGATAAGTAATGATAGGAGAAATATAAGTATAGGGATAAAGAGCTTAGAAAATGCTCTTATAGATGGTGGAAAAATATACCAATTTTGTATTTCATGGTCCAAAGCAACAATAGAGATTGAGAAGAAAATAAAAGAGCAAGAGGATAAACTACTAAGTTTGTCTCAAAGTTTTGATCCTCTCTCTTCCTCCATAGTCATTCAAGAGTGTCAGACTATTGCAATCACAAATGCAATAAAGAATTTTGAGAAGGAAAAGAAGAACATAATTAGCCGGATGGGTGAACTCAGAAGAATCATTATCCCTAAGTTAGAGGTCATACATGAGGCCATAAGTGATGCTCAGACTACCGCCCAAACCAATGATCCGATAGATCTTAAGAGGGTAGAAGCTTTTGCATTTTTTTTGAGTGGTCACATTTCAATTTTGGATAGAATGAAGCAAAGTTGGGCTACAGAACTCGTCCAATTGAAGACATCCTTTGCAGACATCCTTCAGTTTATGTGAGTATGTAATATGCGGCTAACTATAGTTAAAATTTTTGAAACTTTTGGTATGTGGACCCTACCCTTTGCCATTGATGTCAAAGGGGGAGTGAAGAGAAGTGAAAAATGAGGAATCCAACTAAGGGGGGTTCCAAAAAATGTATATAATAACAGAGCATCAGCCAAGGGGGAGAATAGTGTAAACACTTAGTCATTTTTCACTAAGTGTTGCCATCAATGCCAAAGGGGGAGATTGTTGGCAAGAGACACTATATGGATTCATGATTGTTGTCATTGATGGCAACAAAGTTCATCCCACACATTCGCAGGACATGGTATGTCTCTACCAGAAGTCAGAGTGAAGAATGTTGTGGTCCAGTAAACAGGAACAGAGCATGTGGCGAGGTCCGACAGACAAGTCCGGATCTCTTAGAGGAAGTATCTTGGTGAAGTGTGGATTTGGGGAAGTCAAGAGGACTACCTTAAGTGATAGATTCCAAGGTTTTAGCCTCCGGTGATAGATGAGGTAAAAGATATGAATACTTGAGTACCGGGTTCCTGAGTGACAGTGTGAATAGAGGAAGAACTGACTAACAAAACATCAGACTATTTTCTGGATGTGTTTCTGATGGTGGTAAAGGTTATGAAGACATGAATTATGTTTGGCCGACATGATTAATGATTTCTACAAGTATATGCTTGATCTGCATTACTTGATGTATAAGGATTCAGCTGACAGAACAAAGTTTGTGAAAAGATTAATTGTTCTGGGTGCCGACTAGGAAGATAATGAAATCACTTGTGTGGATATATATAGGATGGATTCAGTTGTGAGAGGTGTGTTCAGTGGTATGTGATGTGTGAATAAAAGTAGAGCAGAGTAGAAACAGTAAGGAAGGTCTGGTATGTGAAAGGAAAGCAGCATAAGAGGAAAGATGAAGTGCAACAGATCAGTATACTGAGCCTAACCGAAACTAAACTCCAGCATGTGTGGATGCTACCAATCAGTTCAAGTATTGTATAACACTCTTTTGTAGACAGTATGTCTCTTGTAGGCAGTGTGCCTCCTTGTGAGCAGTGTGCTCGGGCAGTGAGCCCTAATTGGCAAGTGCCATTTTGTAATTCCTTATTCTTCTAACATAGAATAATCTTTGGCTTAATCACCCCATGGTTTTCTCCCTTAACAGGGTTTCCACGTCAAAAATATTGTGTCATGTGTATCTTCATTTCATGGTTATGTTTGCTTGTTTGAATTAATGCTGCATTGATTAATAATAAGAAAGTTCAAAAAGAAGAAATAACTAGGATAACTAATTCACCCCCCCTCTCAGTTATCAACAAATAGTAGTGGTGATATCATAGCAGAAGATGATACACTTGAGGATGAACTTGGAAATTTATTGGCCAGTCATGTAAGTAAGAGGAGTTGCTTCAAACCACTTAGTGAAGTATTCAGTTGTATTGATAATATGTTTATGGCCATTGGAGGAAGAGGGATTTATTTTTCCAATGAGATCGATCCCCCATATAGAAAAGGTCATGGGGTTATGATGGGTTGAAGTGCTTGGGAGGGTACATGAATTAGTTCTCCATGTTTTTCACATGTTATACATTTTTGAAATACGGACAAGCATCATGTTCCATGATGGTCAAATAATAGCCCATTCTTAACAATTTTTCACTAGGACCATGCCACTAGTATGTGCTCCATAGATGTCATCATGAACCTCTTTGATAGCTAAGTTTTCCTCTTGTGAATCTAAACACTATAACTAGGTTCCATCATAACCCCTATAGTAAAGTGCATCACCAATGAGAGTGAAATGGGATGCTCATTAGATAAATTATTTGCATTGAGTAGATGAAATATCATATGGGAGGGTTTGAGTTTTGAGATAGGTGTAAATGTCATGATACCACATGGAGTTGGGACCAACAATTTTTCATATCATTTTTTATTCATGGATGTCATATGATAGGATCATGAGATGCTCAACCAATAACTAACAATTTTAGTGTTTGCATGCATGATAAGCAAAGAACCAGTAGTTTCCACTACATCAGATACTTGTTCAAATTGAATGTGAGTAAAATATTGTTTGAATATTTCAACCATTCTCTTGTAAGGGATGATTTTGTCATCCTTAGTTTCATATTCATCATTGATTTGTTTGATGACTAGATGAGAATCACCAAAAACTAACAAGTGTTGGATGTTCCATTGGATTGCATGCTTGAAACCTAAAATTAATGCTTCATATTCAACAATATTATTGGTGCATGGAAATCCATTTGAATACTTTTGGTATTAGGTCACCTTGTAGTGTGAGGAATAAGATTCCTACCCCTAATCCATGGATGGTGAAGGAAATATCAAAATAGAGATTCCACTCAGGTGACTCTTGAAGGGGTCGAATGAATTCATCTAGAAAGTCAAAATTCAATGGTGGGTACTTGTTAATGGTGCTTCTGCCAATTAGTTTTCTACTACTTGTCCCTTAATTTCTTCCTAATCAACATACTCAATATCAAACTCACTAAGTAACATAACTCACTTAGCCATTTAGCCTAATAGACATGGTTTTGAAAAAAATATACTTGAGTGGCTTGATTTTGGCAATAAGTTTAGTTTGATAATTGAACATGTAATGTCATAATTTCTGTGAAATAAAGATCACAACCAAATATGCCTAGTGTATAGTTAGATTCATATCCAACCAAGGTTTTTCTAATATGATAAATAGACCTTTCTCTTCCCTAATCATCTTTTTGTGCCAGAAGGGCTCTCAAAGCAAATTGTGTAGCTAAAATATAAAGAATCAATGGCTTGCCATGAGAACTAGTGGATTGGTGAGATATTGTTTTAGCCAATTGAAATCATGTTGACATGACTCATCCTAGTGATAATCTATATTTTCCTTTTGTAGATGGGAGAATTCTTGGAATTTATTAGCAATTCATACAATGAATCTATGTATATCCTGAAGCTTAGACTATGAAGGTCTAAGATTCTATGGTGGAGGCATTTCTATAATTGCTTTGACCTTTGCAAGATCCAGCTCTATGCCTCTTCTAGAAATGATGAAACCTAATATCTTTCTTGGTGTAGCGCCAAATACACACTTGTTAGGATTAAGGCATACTTTGTATTATCTTAGTCTCTAAAATACATGTTCTAGAATTTTTAGGATGCTCCACTCTAGTTTTTGACTTGCCCAATAAATATCTGCATAGTCCACAATATCATGAAGCATGTCATGAAAGACTATTGTCATAGTTCCCTAATATGTTGGCCCAATGTTCTTCAAACCAAAAGGCATGACTCAATAACAAAATATCCCCCAAGGAGTGATGAAATCCATTTTTGTAATGCTTAGGTGTGATTTTAATTTGATTATAGCTATAAAATCCATCCATGAGTGACAACATGTTTCATTTCCTTCTATGAGATCGACTATCATGTCAATATTTGGCAAGGGGAAATCATCCTTAAGGCATGCTTTATTAAGGTCTTTGAAATCTATGCACACACAGATTCCTTTGGGCTTCTTTCTTATAGGAATAAATTTTGAGATCCAGTTAGTATAGTCAATGGGCTAAATGAAACTAACCTCTAATAACTTTTACAATTCTTCTTTGACAATGAGTGATTTTTTGATAGATTTTTCTTAATTTTTTATTCACAAGCTTATTATCTAGATGTACAACAAGATGATGTAACAATAAGGATGGGTCTAACCTAGACATATTAGCATATGACCAAGAAAATATATCTATGAATCTCTTGAGTTTAGTATTGATGTTTTTTTTTCTTGTAGGATCTAAAGTTGTAGCCAAGTGAGTGATATTTTTGTCTTTGCCTATGCTAGGATAAATTTCCATATCTTCTTCAACTAATGATGTAGGCCCATCCTGTAGGTTCCTAGGTGCAAAAGGAAGGTTGAGCTCCTTGTCCATTAGCACCCCAAAGGGGTTTTCACCAACGAACACATCTTCATTTTCACTTTTTCTTCATTTTAAAAAGTTTCTTTTAATTTTTTCTTTCTTATGATTTATTTAACTAAAGAGCTCCTCCTATTCCCCAAAGTATACACATGTTTGAAATAATCTCAAAACCTTTATTTTGATCCCCTAACTCAAACTCCCATGAATTTTGTAGGTTCTTCCTCATTTTAAAATGTATCTAATGATATAGGCTCTTGTTGGTCCTAGTCGATAAGGATAGGGTATTTAAGATCCAAGTAGATGGTAAGAATGGAAGTGTCATCAAATAGATTAGTTACAACAAGGTCTTTGTAGGGGTCATGAATGGACTTCATTTCAATGTGTTTAATATCGCAAGAAGCATTCCTAACAACCTCGAGAGTATCATTAACCTCATTGGATTTCTCATCATAGGGGACATATCCTAGCTCTAATTTGTTATAGTCTTATGTATACTCACATGATCTAGAATGCCTTATTCATTATGTCCAAGGCCCTTTCCTTTGTAGTTCATATTTTTGCATATTATATTATGTATAGAGTATTTATTCTTTTTAAAATGGGATGCAAATTTGTTGCCCTTATTGATCCAAGAGCCTTTTACATCTTCTACTTTGTCATCTATTATGAGCCCATGCTTTATGAAGGTAGTCAAGCCATACTAAATTGAAGTCTTTTATTTCTATAAATTGTTACTAGGCTTACCAAAAGATCAAGGAGAGAGAGGAAGTTTACCCTATATGAAAGGTGTCATAGATTCCATACTCTCCATAACCTTTGTCAATGATCTTGATATGGGATTTAGGATGTGATGTGGTAGATGTAGATTCAAGGTTGGATGGATCGATATATGAAGAGAATTGTGTGGGATTAGGATCCAAGGTAAAATTAATAAGGGGATAGCGATTAATTTTCTCATAGTGACTTTCTAAAATTTTGCAATATTGAAAAGGCTAGGGAAAAAACTATTGCTTTGATGCCTAAGTGTAGGAATTTGATGCATTGATGGAAGGTGGAGGGTGCGGCTTGCATTGATTGGATCCATGGACAACTCAAAAAAATATTATAGGGGAGATCAAGATCAATGACATGTAGTAAGGTTTGTTGTATGATAGTGGTGCAGGAGCACCTTCTCTATGGTGAAAGAGTCATGTTTTGTTTTCAATAAGGCTTTTAAGCCACATCATGTTTGTAATAAGGTTTTTTTTGTCAATTTGGTCACTAGACCTATGTAGACCATGTTTTGGTCAAGTTTGATGTAATCACACAATGAAAACATGTAGTTTTCTTGTGTTAGGAGAAACCCAATAGCTAACTGACTTTCAAAATTAGTTTGTATAGTTGGGAGGGATGAAAACTGCTGTCTCAAGCCTCTATAGGTGAAGAAGCAGGATGTAATGAAAGAGAAGCATGCATGAATGAATGAAGATCTAGATTTTTGGGTGTGTTGAAACATTGTTCTTTCTGAGTATTTTTCTGTAACAGTCATTCTATACAAATAGTTAATTGTCTGAAACCAACTAGAGATGTTCTTGTGTTGAAGTAGTTTCCATTTGATAGTATTATGGTGTCTTAAAGTGTTGTAGTTTGTGAGAACTTGTTCCTTTTGTAAAGGCTAGTATGAAAACCTAGAAACTAGGGTTTTGTGAATAAATGGACTATATCTCTTCTATCCACTAAAACCAAGATTCTCATGTTCAGTGTGATGGAGGAATACAGTGTACATTTTGTGTTTTTTGTGGTTTTGGATCAAACACCCAAGGATCCAAGGAGTTTGGCATGAGTTGAATAGGCATCTCTATGTGACTAGTCTTTGAAATGATAGGCAAAGTGCTGTGAGTGGAGTGACCAAATTGATGGTTGATCTAGTGTTTGTAGAGGATTGTAGATCCTTTCCGTTCTATCAAGTTTTGTCTTTGTATACTGGTTTGATGTCTGTGAGTTACAAAGTTACAGAGTTGCCATTGGTGTAACATAGCCCCTCGGGGAAACTTGTGGAAGTTATACTGATCAAAGTGTCAGGCTGATAGGAGGTGTATCAGCAAAGGACAAGGGATGTCTCACCGAAGAACATACATTAGTGCAAGTTTTGTATCAGTTCACCGAATGTATATTGCGAATGCATATCACAATTGTATGTTGAGAATGTATTTTGAGATTGTATGTCAAGAATATACATTTCATCGGATACAAAAGGTGACTGGTTGTAATGGTGGAATAAGGGTAAAGAAACATTAGTCCACCGATAATAACAAGTCAAGCAAAGCATATATAAGTTGGTATATCGGCATATTGGGAGGACATACAAGGAGGTCACCAACGATTGAAGTCTTACCGACAAGGTCATGACTAACCGCCATTGAGTATCAGTAGGAGTTTTGAAGATGCCATCGATAGAGGAAGTCTCTCTGAAGACAAAGTGGAGTTGACTATCAGGGAGAGTTGAGAGATCGGCCAGAGAAATAGTAAGGTGGCCGATGGGGTCTATTTGGTTGATGAGAATAGATCGCTGAGATGTAAGACGATCTCACACCGATAAAGTTTGTTGATCAATTGTTCGCTTCCTCTATGTGCTCTGCATCATATTGGTATCAGAGCCAATATTTGAATTGGAGAAGTGTATATCAGACATGGAGATAGAAACTGAGGCTAGCACAATGCCTCCCAAGTCTATGAGCAAAGAAGCCATCAAGAAGATGGTAGAGGAGATGCTTGAAACAAGGTTGAAAGAAGTGAGGCCTAAGGGGAAGAGTAAAGAGGATGGAAGTGCTTCTGATGTAGAAGAAGAAGAAGAGGTAGAGGAGAGCCCTCAAGGACAAGATATGTCTGTAGACCAAAAGGCATTCTTGAATGCACTCAAAGGTGCTCAGGGAGATAGTGGCGATCCAAAGATGGATGTTCCTACATTCAATGGGAAACTAGATGGAGATGCCCTCATGGATTGGATTGAAGCCATGTGTAACTATTTTGACTTCAAGGAGTATAGTGACAGCAAGAAAGTCAAGTTTGCTAAGACAAGACTGAGAGGTTCTACCCTAGTTTGATGGAATTATATGCAAAGTGAAAGAGAGAAAGTTGGAAAGAACCCTATCACCAAATGGTGTAGAATGGTGGCCATGCTAAGAGACAAGTTCATGCCATTTGATTATGAGTTGCAGACCATTAGGAAGTTTAATCATCTCAGACAAAAGGATATGGATGTGGCTACATATATTGAAGAATTTCATAGATTGAGCATGAGAGCCAATCACAAGGAGGAGGAGAAAGAGATGGTGGCCAGATATCTCGATGGTTTGAGGTATAACATACAATATGAATTTAGTATGGTGGTTCCTAAAACAATGGATGAGTGTTTTATATTAGCCTCTAGGGCTGAGGAGAAGTTGAAAAGAAAGAGTGATCAAAACACCAGAGGAAGAGGTGGCAGAAATAATAGGGGAAGAGACAATTTTGGCAAAGGAGAGTCAAGTAGAAATGAAAATCCAAGTCAACAAGAGTCTCATTCTGATGTAGAACATAGAGGTGGTGGTTTTAGAGGTTGGAGAAGACCAAATGGTAGAGGTAGAAGTGGTGGTGCAGGAAGAGGACTTGAAGTTTTCACTAGTAGATGCTATGGATGCAATTAGGTAGGCCATACCATGAGCAAATGCCCTGAGAAGGCAACTAGTTCCCATGATGGTGGAAGAAGGAATCAGTTGTTGAAAGATGAGGATTGCCAAAGTGTGAATTCACCCATTAGTAGTGCTGCACCAGTCCTTGAAGGAGAGAGCATGATGATCAAGAGAACCTTGATGAAGATGCCATTGAAACAAGAGGCCCCACAAAGGAAGACTCTCTTCAGAACCCAAGGTATAGCATATGGTAAACTTTGTTAAATCATTGTTGATTCAGGTCCTACTAAGAATGTAGTGTCTACTAAAATGGTAGAGAAATGTAAGTTGAAAAGGCTGCCCCACATTAGTCCTCATAAGATCTCTTGGTTGAATAAGAATCAAAATTACATGATAGAAGAACAAACGTGGGTTGAGTTTGAGATAGGTGATTATAAGGACAAGGTACTATGTGAGATTATTCCTATGGATGCTTGTCACCTTCTTCTTGGACGTCCATGGAAATATGATGTGAAGGCACAACATGATGGTGAGAAGAACACATACCTCATCACCAAGAATGGAAGGAAGTTTAGGATGGATCCTATGCAAGAAAAGATTGGAGAGAAGAGTAATGACACCAATGTCATGATGGTTAGTGGCAAAGAGTTCTTAGACCTCATGAAGGAGAAGGATACCCAAGGGTATGCCTTGGTAATGAAGCCTAAAGATGAATTAGGTCAGCAAGACAAAAAGCAGAAAGAGATTCCACTAGAAGTGCAGCAATTGTTGGATAAGTACCAAGATCTTGTGGTAGAGGATACTCCTAACTCCTTACCACCCATGAGAGATATAAGTCATCAAATTAACTTTATCCTAGGTACCACATTACCTAATAAGGTTGCCTATAAACTGACACCACAACAAAATGAAGAGGTGAGTAGACAAATTCAAGATCTCTTAGAGAAAGGACTAATTAGAAAGAGTCTTAGTCCATGTGCAGTCCCTAGTGTACTTGCTCCAAAAAAAGATGGGAAGCGGAGACTATGTACGGACTCAAGGGCCATAAATAAGATCACAATAAGGTATAGATTCCCTATGCCAAGGATTGAGGATCTTTTGGACTATCTTGGAGGGTCATGTTATTATTCAAAGATTGATTTGAAATTTGGTTATCATCAAATCAGAATTAGGTAGGGAGATGAGTGGAAGACTGCCTTCAAGACAAATGAAGGTCTCTATGAGTGGCTTGTTATGCCATTCATCCTTAGCAATGTCCTAAGCACATTCATGCATTTGATGAATGAGGTACTTGTTAAATTCATTGGCAAATTTGTAATTGTTTATCTTGATGACATACTTATTTTCAGTAGGACAAAAGAAGAACATATGAAGCATGTTGGACAAGTGGTGAAGAAGTTGCATGAGAGTAAGTTGATGATCAACTTAGATAAGTGTGAGTTCATGAAAACTGAACTTGTGTACCTAGGTTTTGTGATTTCCAATGGTTGTTTGAAGATGGACCCCACAAAGGTTGAGGCCATTCTTAGTTGGCCTACTCCTAAGACAGTAGGAGATGTTAGAAGTTTCCATGGCTTGGAAACTTTTTATAGGAAGTTCATTAGAGGATTCAGTCACATAAGTGCTCCTATTCTCAACACCATCAAGGGTGGAATAAAGTGTAAATTTCAATGGATAAAGCAAGCAGATGATAGCTTTGAATTGTTAAAGAAGAAAGTGGTTGAATTACCTACATTGGTACTCCCAGATTTTGACAAAGTTTTTGTAGTGGAATGTGATGCAAGTCAGCAAGCAATAGGTGCTGTTCTTAGTCAAGATGGACATCCAGTGGCCTTTTTTTCAAAGAAGCTGAATGAGGCTAAACAACGTTATTCTACCTATGACCTAGAGCTTTATGCAATGGTGCAAGCTCTCAAAAAGTGGAGACACTATTTGTTGCCCAAAGAATTCATTGTTTTTACTGATAACCATGCTCTTAGCTTCCTAAATAGTAAGGAAAAGTTGAATCATAGGCATGTTAAGTGGATGGAACAATTGTAGGCCTATACCTTCACTATTAAGCATAAAAAGGGTGTTGCCAACAAAGTGGCTGATGCTTTAAGTAGAAAGATGCTTGTCATACATGAAGTATAGATGGAAAGCATGGGCATAGACTATTTTAAGGATTTATATAAGGAGGATGTAGATTTCAAAGCTGCTTATGAAGTGTGTGCTAGTTTGGCTAACACTTTTCATGGTGAATATTCAGATTTTGTGTTGCAGGAAGGTCTCTTATTTAAAGGTAGTTTGCTATGTGTTCCTAAGTGTTCAATGAGGAATAACATCATCAAAGAGAAGCATAATGGAACCTTAGGAGGACATTTTGGGTTGGACAAGACTTTGGAACAAGTCACTAGATTCTACTATTAGCCAAAAGTACAGTCAGATGTGAGGAGATATGTTGCAAGTTGTACCATATGTCAAAAGGCCAAAGGTATGTCTTCTAATGATGGTTTGTACCAACCCCTTCCAATTCCCAACAAGCGTTGGGAGAGCATTAGTATGGATTTTGTACTTGGTCTTCCTAAGACAGTAAGAGGTGTGGATAGTGTTTTTGTCATTGTGGATAGATTCAGTAAGATGGCTCATTTTGTGCCATGCAAATGCACAAATGATGCATCTCACATTGCTGGTCTCTTTTTTAGAGAAGTGGTCAGAATCCATGGTTTACCCCTTTCAATTGTCACTGATAGAGACTCCAAGTTTGTTGGTCATTTTTGGAGGACCTCATGGAGAAAATTGGGAACACAATTGTCTTTCTCATCAGCCTACCATCCCCAAACTGATGGTCAGACTAAGGTTGTTAATAGGTCCTTAGGAAACCTTCTAAGATGCCTTACCAAGTAGTATGGGTTGGCATGGGACTTGGTGATCACTCAAGCTAAGTATGCTTACAATGATTAAGTGAATAGAAGCACTGGGAAGAGTCCATTTGAAATTGTTTATGGTTTCCATCCAAGAGGACCACTTGAACTCAAAGACCTACAAGGTTGGGATAAGAGGAGTGCTCTAGGAGAAGATTTTGCTGCCACCATGAAGGCAGTTCATGATCAAGTCAAAGTTCAATTGGAAAAGACAGTCTTCATGTAATGTCCGCCTTGTACACCTTAAAGAAATACACTCTTATGCTATAAGAAACAGGAATTTTTTTTTTAAATGCTGAAGATAACAAAGTAATGTTAACATAACTAACTACAACATATTCTCTAAGGATACAAGGCTGCATTACTTTACAAACCAACTAACATAATTTAACATTCATCAGTAACTGATCTAAATCCAATGCATAATTGAATAACTGAATTCATATTCATTACATATCGTCAGATAATACAATCTACATGATCAAAAACATAACTGAAATGCTTTCATAAGTACATCATTACATTATGAATGATCAGTTACATAAATCTGGTACAAAATTACACATACATCTTCATCATTGGTACAAGTACAATTGGAACAAATCCTTTTCTGCATATGATCTTGACAAGAATAACCAATGGATAAAATAGCTCTTCCACCCAACCATGTGGAACCCTAAGGTCCACCCCCTGAGCTAGGAGTTAACATGAGGTCCCAAACAATAACAGTCAGGTAGACAAAAGACAAACAAGAACAAAGGATGACCAAACGCCAATACAACACATGCCAATAACATAAATAACACAACACAACTTAATTGAACTAAACTTCCAGAGGCAACACATAACGAATGGGGAGAGTACAGCTAGGGAATGCTAGGCTGCAGTAGGGAGAAGTGTCATCACATGGCTTGTCATGGGTTGTCCTGGTAAGCCTTCCTAGGCCCCGGCCCCCTATCTTGGGTTGTCCTGGTAGCCTCTCCCGACTCCCGGCCCCCATACAACGCTCATGCGGAAATCAACATACCTTTCATGAGGACAAGGTAGTTGATCTTGCCATTCCAGGCCTTCTCATCTCATCTCAAGCCTAAACAAGCACTTGAGCCATGAGTGAGGCATCCACTTATCTTGTTTAGTGTGTTTAACTACCCAACCCCCCCTAATTCATTATTGAGGTTATCACTGAGTTATCAAACTCCCACATGGGTTGTCCTGGACGCCACTTTTGGGCTCCGGCCCCCATTGAGAGCCACTCCCCTACCTGCATCTAGAAGACCCTACTCAACAAACATAGCAAACATCATCATGACGACGATGATACATAAACCATGCAAGGCATCAACCATCTTGCATAACCATAATTCTGATATGAACATATACATGTAATAATGCAAGGCATTCACCTTCTTGCATATCATCTCAATTACAAGGACATACTCTTAATACATTTTCCATGGCTTCCAATGAAGTAACTCATAAGAAAAATACTTTTTCATGAATATCGACGTCTCCCCATTGTCTAATCCAACACAACATCCCAAACAAATAAATAAATAAATCACAACATTCATGAAGAGCCTTTCTACACATCAAGATGCATTCAGAATATTTACATTCTTCCACTACACCATAACCCAATTCCTTATACATGACAAAAGGTGACATGACTTCAATAATTCAGGACACTTATCATCACATTACATGAAGTCGAAACACAACAACCTTGGCCTCTGGAAATGAACCCTTGACAACTTATACTTTGACCATTTCATACAATATCAATTCACACTAACTAATTATCTAATACCTTTAAATCAAATTTCCAATACAATAATCATATACCTAATCCTTAATCCATTATCTTTACAAAATGAAGAAACCATATTAAAACCAATGTCAATCTAAATTAAATTTTATTAACCATAATATATGTAATCACAACGATTTTCTTTTAATCAAATAAATAATGACAACATTATTCTAAATCCCCAATTTTATTTGGCAACTATACTTTTGAAATAATAATAATAGTAACAATAATTATTATTATTATTATTGTAATAATAACAATAATGATAATAATAATAATTATAATTATAATAATGATACTAATAATAACATTGATATTAATAGTACTACTGTTAATATACCAAGGTCATTGAACACATTGTAAGAAAAATAAACATTCCTTAGGGTTAATCTAAGCCAATCAAATGAAATGCATACAAGAAAGCACAACTACTCTAGATTAACAATGACGGGTTTCTGCAGACTAGAATTGGAATGATAAATCTTAATGCACGGAAAGTAAATAAGAAAACTTTGTTTCTGCCCCCAAAATGTGACTTCTTCTCAGTGAAGTGCATCAGATCCTGCGCAGAGTCTGAGAGCTATCTATGGTTGCGTCCACAACTACAGATTTGTCCTCTACTGCTAGATTTGTCCCTACGCAAAGACTTGTATAATAGTGACAAAATAATATTTCTCATGACACGGAGGAAGGATAATCTTGTTGACCGATGAATAATATTAAGTGGGAATATTAAGACTGCTATGGAGGCCGTGTGGAAGCCATTCTCATCCAGTTTGCGGCATTGAGCTCTTGTTATACCATTGACGGTGCCGATGGGCGCATCAAGGAAGTAATCCACATAGGTAGTTCTATTTGTGTTGCAAATGAGCTTCCTTGGTAACACCTTTGTATCAGCCATGATGTGACCTCCTTTCAAACCCCCCTTGTTTGTGATTTCCAACTTATCCTCGTTGGATAAATGTAATGAATGCATGCCAAGAACGAATGGGCGCCAATATGAATAACCGCCCCTCCACTACGTTTGAGTGCAAGAAGGAGCATTCCCTCTTGCACTCTAATGGAGTGGAAAAGAAAAAGAATTACAAACAAGATTCCAACTCATGCACTCCAAGTGCTCCACAAGGTAAGACACTACATAATTTATTTAATAAACATAAGGGATAAATCATTATCACCACTAGAAATATATATATATATATATATATATATATATTTATACTCATATGCCTTGCCACCTGTTTGTCCTGCAACCATCGAGATAAAATCATCTACATAGTCTGCGTCGATCTTCCCGTGAGACATGGCCCCAACCACAAACACAAGGGGAACATTATCACGGACAGCATCAGGATAGTCATGAAGTTGTACCACTTTAGATGCACTGTATGACAGCCCAATTTGACGTGCTTCACTTGGCAGATACTTTGTGACTGGATTCTTGACCACTCGAAGGAGTCTATCTGGGCCATTAGTCGCACGAATGCTCAATTTCTATAGCAGTTGCACCATCAATCCACAAAAACGCTTAAAGGTTCTTGGAAGACGAACATGGGGATTTACTTTGATGAGGATATTCTTCTATGTTTGCACATAAATAGCACTAAGCCTTCTAGCTTTATTGAGAGGACTATCCAAAATTGCCAAAAGAGCCTGGTGAACAATATCAGGTCGATATGTTGCTGGATTCTATTTGTTCCTTCGCAGAAAATGGACATGGTCATCGCAGTTCAACAACTAATATATCTTGCCGACTTTGCCAACCTCGAGAGATGCCTTCAACAGCACAAAAACAACTCCTCCATCGCTATTGTTGTTAGCTGGAGGACAGGCGGCTCCCAAACCTGCCACTACTTCTTCTTCTTCGTCATCATCCTCTCTCTTTCACTTCATATTTTCCTTCATTCTTTCTTCAAAATTTGTTGCCCTTGTATCAAAATTTTAATGGACTAGCGTAAATTCCAGGGGTCCAGTAAACTGTCTTAAACCCTAGAAGAATGAAAATTTGTAAATCGCAGGGGTTTTCACTTTCAGAGAGAATCCCTAGTGACAATTGAGATTGACAGAATATTATTTGCTGGTTTGAGATTACAAAAAAAAGAGAAATTGCCGGATTACATCCTCATTAAAATGAAGAAGACCATCGAAATGATTGATTGCACGGATGACAGAATGATTCGGCAATTGCAGTGGAAGGAAGGCAATTTTGAAGAACGAACTCTTTGAGCAAAAAAAATAATTTAAAGCCCTAAAAGATGTTATGGTTTAAACGTAGAGAGGACAATCTACAGACATGAGCACTCGGGTTTAAGATTTGACGACGAAAACTCAGGATACAAATCGATTGCAGATTGGATCATATCTTTAAGCATAAATTTAAAACAAATCATTTGGGAGATTAAACAACCAACAACATTTGCAGATTCAGAAAGAGAAGCAAAAGAATAAATTAAACTTTTAATGGAACCTGGCTGCGATGCCGATTCGACAATTCCAGTTCAACTGCTGCAGTCCAAGCCTTTTCCTGATCTTCTTCACTTTTTCTCTACCTGCAATGCTGTCCTCTTTGCCTCTACAAGCTTTTCTTTTATAACACAATCCCTTCTATCGTCCAAGGAACTCGGCACGCGATCCCGTGCTTCTCCCTCCTCGAGATAGACTTTTATTTAATTTAATAATCCCAAGAGGTTACTCTTTTTAAATATTAACACACAATTCCGACCACATTTAATTACTTTAGAGCCGACCAACCATATTGCATTTAATAAAGTTATAACATTACAACAATCTTTAATTGTACAACTATATATTAATTTATTTTATTAATTAAGTTGTAAATCACTAATTACAACATAACTTATGATTATTTTATTTATTTAAATATTTATTGTAAATAATATTATATTAAATAATACAAAACCTCTTACAAACTTTATTTAACAACTATTCTTCTAATAAAATAATAATTTATTTACAACAATAATTTACAACTATCGACACAATATTATCTTTTATAAATATAGTTAATTATCAACATTATACTTTCCGTAATATAATTCTAGTTAATGCACAACGACACCTTGCACACTTAGACACTTTCTAACCTAGTTAGACTCCAAGGTGCAATATTACCTGCTTGCAAGTCATGATCGAATGACAGACAATGACCAAAAGGATAAACTGACAACTAGACCACACTGACATGGGACCTCACGTTAACTCCAAACAACTAATCCATTGGCGAAGGCACGCTCAGACCTGTAATCAAGTGGAGTCGATGCCTAGTACCTGCATTTCTGCAACAACACACGGTTAAGCATAACAAGATATATATCCACATATAGTCCTATAGTGAATGGAAATCGCAGTGATGTAGGGTACTCAAGAGCGAGTAATATGACACTGTTCCATTCACGTTTATGAATAAACAATTAACTAAGTTGAACAAGGTATCTGATATTAATATAAAACATTCAATCCTCTTACAATCCAATATCGCAACTAACATCAAAACATCTGTACATCTAGTTCATTTATCAAATTCTAAAGCATAAAATAACATAATCAACATCTGTTATCATAACAATTAGGTCCATAATGAATTAACAAGATAACAAGAGATCCATCATCTACGATCTAAGATACTGTCATAAAATCTAATACTACTAAGCAACATCAATCTGATAGACGACAAGCTGAGGGGCACTACACTTCAAATACAAGGATAGGGCAGATCTCAAAAGGAGAGATGTACAGTTCAAGGTGGGAGATTTCGTGATGGCCTATCTAAGGAAGGAAAGGCTACCTAAAGGACAACCAACCAAACTTCTAATGAAGAAAATACGACCATGCAAGGTAGTGCATAAGTTTGGTCCAAATGCCTATGAAATAGAATTACCATCCAGTCTTGGTATTTCTCCCATATTCAATGTTTCAGATCTTTTTCCATTCAGACCTCCATTGAAAGCTGAAGATGGATCAAAGGTTGTGATTGAAGATGAAGATTGGGTCAGAGATCTACCTCCAAATAAGCCTTTACAATTGGAATGCATCTTAGATTCCAAGGTTGTCAAAAAGATAAGGAAAGGTGTGTACAAGGATTACTTGGTCAAGTGGTAGGATCTTCCTGATTCAGAAGCTACATGGATGAGTGAGGCAGACATTTTGAAGCATGGGAAGACACTTCAATAGTTAGCAACTCAAGGGAGTTGAGTTTTTCCTGCAGGGGGAGTATGGTGTAGGAGCACCTTCTCTATGGTGCAGGAGTCATGTTTTGTTTTCAATAAGGCTTTTAAGCCACATCATGTTTTTAATAAGGTTTTTTTTGTCAATTTGGTCACTAGACCTATGTAGACCATGTTTTGGTCAAGTTTGATGTAATCACACAATGAAAACATGTAGTTTTCTTGTGTTAGGAGAAACCCAATGGCTAACTAACTTTCAAAATCAGTTTGTACAGTTGGGAGGGATGAAAACTGCTGTCTCAAGCCTCTATAGGCAAAGAAGCAGGATGTAATGAAAGAGAAGCATGCATGTATGAATGAAGATCTAGATTTCTAGGTGTGTTGAAACATTGTTCTTTCTGAGTATTTTTCTGTAACAGTCATTCTGTACGAATAGTTAATTGTTTGAAACCAACTGGAGATGTTCGTGTGTTGAAGTAGTTTCCATTTGATAGTATTCTGGTGTCTTAAAGTGTTGTAGTTTGTGAGATCTCATTCCTTTTGCAAAGACTGGTCTGAAAACCTAGAAACTAGGGTTCTGTGAATAAATGGACTATATCTCCTCTGTCCACTAAAACCAAGATTCTCATGTTTAGTGTGATGGAGGAATACAGTGTACATTTTGTGTTTTCTATGGTTTTGGATCAAACATCCAAGGATCCATGGAGTTTGGCATGAGTTGACTAGCCATCTCTATGTGACTAGTCTTTGAAATGATAGGCAAAGTGCTGTGAGTGGAGTGACCAAATTGATGGTTGATCTAGTGTTTGCAGAGGATTGTAGATCCTTTCTGTTTTGTCAAGTTTTGTCTCTATATACTGGTTTGATGTTTATGAGTTGCAGAGTTACAAAGTTGCCATCGGCATAACATAGCCCCTCGGGGAAACTTGTGGAAGTTATACCGATCAAAGTGTCAGGATGATAAGAGGTGTATCAGTGAAGGACAAATGAAGTCTCACCAAAGAATGCACATCAGTGAAAGTTTTGTATTGGTTCGCCAAATGTATATTGCAAATACATATCACAATTGTATGTTGAGAATGTATTTTGAGATTGTATGTTGAGAATATACATTTTATCGGATACAAAAGGTGATCAGTCGTAATGGTGGAATAAGGGTAAAGAAAAATTAGTCCACCGGTAATAACAAGTCAAGCAAAGCATATACAAGTTGGTATATCGATATATCGGGAGGACATATAAGGAGGTCACCAACTATCAAAGTCTTACTGAGAAGGTCATGACTAACTGCCACAGTTAAGGTGAGTGGAATCTTAACTGCCATCGAGTATCGGCAGGAGGTTTGAAGACGCCACCGATAGAGGAAGTCTCTGCAAAGACAAATTGGAGTTGACTGTCGGGGAGAGTTGAGAGATCGGCCATAGAAATAGTAAGGTGGCTGACGGGGTCTGTTTGGCTGATGAGAATAGATCAATGAGACGTAAGACTGTCTCACACTAATCAAGTTTGTTGATCAATTGTCCGCTTCCTCTATGCGCTCTGCTTTAGATAGGCCCCACCTCAAGAAGTAGGTTTATTGTTCCAACTGACTGTCATTCTACATTGTCATAAGCTTTGATGGTGATGGTATTAGAATTCAAATATTCTTTTGAATACCCAAGTTGTTGAATCAAAATCAAAGTATAAATATTCAAACTAGCCCCATTATCCACAAGCACCCTTTTGACTTTCTATTTGGAAACAATTACTTCAAGTTATAGAGGAAGGTTATGGGATGGATCTATAGAAGGCATGTCACTTTGGCTAAAGGTGAGATAGTGATTTGAGGATAGATCTCCTACAAGAGATTGGAATTTTGAAGGGTCAATATAATTTGGGACTCTTGACTCCTAGAGGACTTTGTCTAATACATCCCTATGAATAATGGATGTTTTTAGAAGCTCCATGATTGATATTTATGCTAGAGTCTTCTCCAATTGCTTAATGAGATTGTATTGACCCTTAGGAGTAGATGGGGGAGGCCCTTGGATAGTGACTTTGCTATGTCTTGTGGTAATAGAACAAGTAGGAGATTTGATCTTGATTGTGGCTATTTAGGTTTCAAAATGATGGATATGATATACTATATAATCATATGTATAGAGAACTTTATTATAAAAGATGTTAATAGCATGGGCATTTCAGGTTTGGTTTGATAATTGATAGATTTAGTCATGCTTTAGCAAGGGGTCTTGATATATCCCTAATTGTTTATTTGGTGATAATGATGTGGCCCCTTCTATATCAATATCCCCATTGTTAATGAGGTCTTGGACATAGTGTATCAATTTCATGCATCAGTTAGTAGAATGTCCTTTGATCTTGTGCTACTCACAATATTTTGTTTCCTTATACTAGGCTAGCTTAGGCTTATTTTCATTAAATGGTTTGGTAGATGGAAAGAAGATCATGTTTGATTTAACCAATTTTTGAAAGACTACCTATAATGCCTCACCAAGAGGTGTAAATTATCTATGTTTCATGTCTTATTTTGGTTATCCAATGGGAATTGTACACTATTAGGAGTGTTTTGGATAACATTAACATGTTTTGAGTTAGTAACACCATCACTACTACACATATTTGTTTGCTAAAGAATTTAGGTTTTTTAGATTGACATTGATCTTTGGAAAAGACTTTAACAAGTCCTTTAGCTATGAGTTCTTTTTAAATTTGCACACCTTTTTCAATAATTTCATTAAAATTAGAAACACAATGGACTTGTAGATGAAATACAATTTCTTGATTCAAGTTTACAATAAAGATATTAACCAATTGTTTTTCAAGTATTGTCCAAGGGAATCGACTTGCTAAACCTCCCCATTGTTGTAAGAAGGAAGATAAACTCTCCCCATTACATTATTTGGTGTTATAGAGGTCCATCATGTTGAGTTTGTGTTCTACATTGTATAGAGGTCCAAATATTTAAATGTAGTTATGGTATTATTTGGTAAATGCAAAAACCATTCAAGTGCTTGTCCACCCAAGCTGTGTTGAAATAGTATAATAAAGTACATGACATCAAAGGCAACCTCTTGACTAGCCATGAAAAATTCCTTTACATGTTCATGAGGATCCTATTGTAAGTATGTGCTAACTAGTGTTATCATTGATGTCAACATGTTTCCATTGTCATTGGTGCCAACTATATCTTCTGATATTGCTATCTGTTGATTGATTGAGTTAACAAGTTAAGAACATTGTCTAAGTATTTTTCTCCGCATTTTTTCTGTATTCAAGACTAGAGTATGAGATTTGGATATGATTTAAAGAATTGTTTGAAGATGCTAAATCTAGAATTTAGCGGTCTGGATCACTGTATAGAAAAATTTCTATTCACTAGTTTGAAGACTGTGCCTAGCAATGTTTGCAGAGTGACAGGGAGATAGTATTTTGCTCTGCATTTCTCCGTAGATTGGATTTTGGTCTTGTGGTTCTATACTTAAGCTTATAAGGTCCTTAGCTATCTTCATTCCAAAGGATTTGTGATTTGGTGTTCTGGAAAGTAAGTTATTATTTAGTAGAGTTTGATAGTGTCTGTTGAGAAGCAGTCAGTGTATGTGTCTTCAAGTGATATATGTTGTCTTCAAGTGAGATCTATTGCGGTTGGATTTGTCAGCTCCCAAGTGATTCTATGTTGCTCATGGATGAATTCAAAATGTATTGAAGGTGTGTGCTTCATCTGTAGGCTAAAATAAAGTTCTTGGAAGCATGTATCGAAGTGTTCTTGATGTGTGCACTTGTTTTGGTTGACCTAGTTAGTTACACTTGTTCTGGAGGTGATTTGTGAATTGTAGAAGCATGTCCAAGTGTGTGAAGATGTATTTTGATCCAAGCTAAGCCATGAAGTGTTCATCTTTCATTCATTTGCTTTGTAAGTTTGTTTAGGTCTAGTCCTAATTTGATTTATGTATGTATGCCTACCTTGGAGATAGTTCTAATGGTTGAAGAATGTAATGCCGACCTTGATGTACATTCCAAGGTTGATGATAGGTATAAATATATGTAATAAATTCATTAGTGATGTGTAATAGTGCGAATATGTGAAGATAAAGTGTGATTTGTAAAAGCAGAGCAGATTAGAGGAGATATGTTGCACTTCAATGGAACTAAACTTAGGCATCGTGTAGATGGTACTATATTAGTTCACCCTTGGCAGTGAGCCAACCCTTAGTAGTGAGCCAACCTTGGTAGTGAGCCACCCCTTTGGCAGTAAGCCTTTCATTTGGGCAGTGAGCTACTTTTGTTATTCGGTATTGTTACTACATTATATTGTGAGCTAACACTCACCGTGGTTTTTCCTTGTTTAGGTTTTTCCACGTAAAAATTTGGTGTTCATGTGTGTATGGTGTCGATATGTTTATGTTTTGATTCTACTATTCATGTTTAATGATTAAGGAGTTAAAGTAAGTGCATGTGAAAAGTGAGTTTGCTTAAGGAAGTTGAAGATTTTGATACAACTAATTCACCCCCCTCTCAGTTGTGTTGTGCCTTTCAACAATTGGTATCAAAGAAAAGTTCCTTAGAAGAAAGCCTAACAGCTTAAGGTAGATCTAGGATGGCACACAAGAAATACATTCCTCAATTTGATGGATCTAGCTATGCCTACTAGAGGGTGTGAATGTAAAGTTATCTTATTTCTATTGGTTATAATGTTTGGACAATGGTTAAAGATAAGTACATAGAACCTGAACATGGTCCAAAGACTGATGAAGAGATTAAGGATTATGAGACTAATCAAAGCTAAAAATCCTCTATTAAACACTTTGTCTAACACAAAAATGGTGAAAGTTGTGGATATGAAGACTACTCATGAGATCTAGGAAAAATTGAAAAACATTTATGAAGGTGATGAATTTGTCAAGAAGGATAAATTCTAGAATTTGAAGACCACATATGAAACCATGCAAATGTTTGAGGATGTGAACATAACAAATTACATACAGAAAATTGATGAAGTTGTTAGCAGCATCAAGGGTCTTGGTGGAAAGTTAGAAGATGGGGATGTTATAGATAGGATACTCATAACTCTTCCCAAATCTTATAGTTACAAGGTATCTGCCATTGAAGAATTGTTTGATATGGGAAAGATTACAAAAGATCAATTGCTTGGTAAAGTAATTGTTTTTGAGATGAGAGAATTTTGTACTATTGATGGCCTTGTGAAAACAAAGACTGCCTTTAAGGCCAAGGAAGAAAAGACTGCTAGATCAGATAAATATGCTATGGAGTTAGATGAAGAAAATTTTGAAGAACTTGAGGAAACATTTGCAAGTAGAATGAAAAGATCCAGTAGAGGAAAGTTCAAAGGTAAGTTGCCTTTCAAATGTTTTAATTGTGGTAAAATTGGTCCCTATGCTTCAAGATGTCCTAACAAAGCTTTAAAGCTCAAAAACAATGAAGATAAAGGAAAGATGGTAAGAAAGAGTTACTATGTTAGAGATGATGATGGTGTAACTGATGATGAACCTAATTTTGATGATGGTACTAGTAGTGAATTTTTTTTATTGCACTTAGAGAAGCACCTATTTCTACTAATCTTGCAAGTTGTGTGAAGGAAGTCCAGAAGAGTTATCTACATTTCATGTTGAAAAGGAAGATGAATGGATCATTAATAGTGGATGTTCAAATCACATGACAGGAGACAAGAGTAAGTTTGTCAAGTTTGAAAAGTATGATGGAGGACTTGTTAGATTTGGTGATGATGCAGCTATTAAGATTTGTGGAAAAGGATCAATTACTTTTGATGCTAAGCATAATACAGATGATGTTCTTTATATCAATGGCTTAAAGCACAATCTTATAAGTTTTGGATAGATGTGTGACAAAGGGTATAATCTAGTATTTGAGGACAATGGATGTGAGATAAGGAAAAGCTCCAAAACTTTAATTGTTGTTGGTAAGAAGACTCATGGTAATGTCTATCATTTGAAAGGTATTGAAAATTGTTGTTTGTTGACTAAGATGGATGAAAGTTGGCTATGACATAGCAGATTGTGTCACATTAACTTTAATAATCTAGTGAAAATAAGCATTGTTCAAGTTGTAAGAGACCTACCTAGGATTTTGAAGCCTACCAATGTTATATGCAAAGAATGTTAGTATGGGAAGATGAGAAAGAATACTTTCAAGAGCAAAGAACAATCCTCTACTAGTTTGTTGGAGTTTGTGTATATAGACATGTGTGGTCCTACAAGAACAAGAAGTCTGCAAGGTGAAAGGTATTTCATGCTTCTTATTTATGATTTTTCAAGAATGACTTGGGTTACTTTTCTTAGAGAAAAAGTAGAAGCACTAGATGAGTTCAAGGCATTCAAAGCTATGGTTGAAAATGAGTTGGATTTGAGAATCAAGTGCTTAAGGTCTGACAGAGGTGGTGAGTTTACTTCAAGTGAGTAATTTCAGGCTTGATGTGCATTGGAGCTCCATGGGTACATTTTAACCCATGGAATACAACCACAGTTGGTAAATTATAAATAAAATCAATGATGGTGATTAAAAATTGGTGATATGGCCCTAAAGGAACCAATTATTATGTAATATTATTCATGAATTAATTTCATTTTCTACTAAAACTTATAAAATTTAGGTGAATCTGATCTAATTAAGTATCAAATATTGTGGTAAATTTCTAAGTTTAAAATTTTAATAAAATAAATATTCTGGCGATTTAACTAGGACAAAAATTAAATTTTGTAAAAATGTGGTGATTCAGGCCACCTTATAGCTTGTACTATTAGCTAAATTTTGAATCCCCAATTTCAACTATTAGCCAATTGGTGAATATTAGCCACTAAAAAAATCATTGTTTCACATCCATTTGATATACCTTGAAATTTTTATTTGCTGCAAATGCTAGAAATAGTCTGATAGCTTCCATTCTTGCCACCAGAGCATAGATCTCTTCATAGTCAATTCCTTCCACTTATGAGTAGTCTTTACACATAATTCTTGCCTTGTTTCTCATAACTTCTCCAACTTCATTCAGTTTGTTCTGAAAAACCTACTTTGTTCCAATCACATTTTTGTTTGCAGGTCTAAGGACAAGTTCCCAAGTCTTGTTCTTCTCAATCTGCATTAATTCCTCTGTCATTGTTTTAACCCAATATTGATCGTTGCATGCTTCATTTACTGTCTTAGGTTCCACCTTTGAAGGTAGATAGCGATTTACTTGTTCTTCTACAGTCCTAATTCTTGTCATCACACCTTTCCTTTTGTCACCAATAATATGATCTTCAGAATGATCTCTTTACACATAGGAATTCTTACCAGAGCTTTAGCTTGAATTTCTTCTTCTTCCAGTGTAGCTTGCACTTTATTCTGAACTTCCTTTTCTTTTCCTTTTTTAACCTTTTTTGTATTAGCAGATCCATCTAGTTGAATATCTTCATCTACTTTCACATTTGCACTTTCAACGATCTTTCTCAGTCTTTTGTTATAGCAATGGTAAGCCTTGCTCTTAGTAGAATACCTAAGGAATATGCCTTCATCACATCTAGCATCAAACTTTCCTAATTCTTCATCTCTTCTGATGTAGCATTTTCTTCCAAAAACTTTGAAGTATTTGACAGTAGGAGTTCTACCATACCACAGCTCATAAGGTGTCTTTGTTTCTTCTACTCTGATTTGTACTCTATTATGAATGTAGATAGCAATGTGTATTTTTTCTTTCCAGTATGCTACCAGTAGATCTGCTTCATTGATCATTGTTTTAGCAACTTCTTGAACAGTTTTATTCTTCCTTTCAACCACTCCATTTGGTTGCATAGTCTGACAAGCAAACAAATGTCTCTTTATTCCATGTTCATCACAAAAGGCATTGAACTATTTGGGTCATTGATATCAATTTAAAATATAACGTCTAGGGTTAAATTCCATGGGCCAAAATATACCCGCGAAGATCCAATGCCCATGGGGCCCAAAATTGCATTTGGGCCATTGATCTCCATTAAGATCAATGTCCTAAATGTAATTTCAGGCCCCATGGGCATTTAAGCTCTGCGGGTACATTTTGGTATGCGGAATAGAACCCAAACCATTAGATTATAAATAAAATCAATGGTGGTGAAAAATAATTTAGGGCCAATTTAAAATATTCAATGTTTGATTTAAAATATTAAGGAATTAAGGAATTATAGACACAAGCACTACACCTTAAACTAGTTAATCATTGCCACCTTCAAGCCTTTACTTTTCTGTGGGAATTTAATTTATTTTTTAGGAAGGATTTGCCATGGTAATTAATGCATTTTCCTATTTTTGTCAAGATTTGCTAGGATTTTCTAAAAAATTCTAGTGATTTAAAAAATTCGCCAATAAAATTAAATATTTTTCTCAAAAAAAAGAAAGATTCGTCAATAGAAATTAATATTTTTTTTCCAAAAAAATAGAAGATTTGCTAGGATTTTATATCTTTTTTTAGGAGAGATTTCTCAAAGTTATCACTAATGTGAAATCTGCGTTCCTGAATGGTGAGCTAGAAGAAGAGGTCTACATAGAGCAATTGGATGGGTTCTAGTTATCAGACAAACCAAACATGTTATGCAAGTTGAAGAAGGCTTTGTATGGATTGAAGCAAGCTCCCAAAGATTGGTATGCAAGACTAGATAAGTATCTGTTGCATCAGGGTTTCAGTAAAGGATCCATAGATAGTAATTTGTCTATCAAGGCAAGAAAAGATCAGATCTTGATTATTGAAGTCTATGTGGATGATATCATATTTGGTGGAAATGAAGAAATGTGCAAGAGTTTTGCAAATGAAATGCAAAAGGAATTTGAGATGTCTATGTGTGATGAAATGAACTTTTTGGCGGCCTCCAGCTAAATTTCAAAGTTTGGGGTTACAGAAGGTAGAAGATTCTAGAGTCTTGAGAGGGGAAACTGTAATGTGCTGCAGCCTGTGGAGGATTGATTCCTCTGATTGTATTTGAGATTCTATAATGTAATGAGTTGTCCAAATCAATAAAAGAACATTCTATTTTCTGTGAGCAATTTTTGTTGTTGTGTCTTATGATTTACCCCCTTCATCAAGTGGTATCAAAGCTAGGTTTCTTGAGTGTGTAGATAGATCGACAACCGTGAGGCAGTTTGCACTAGGACTTGAGGTTGTGGGTTTTCTATAGAGATCAAAATGCCTCCACAAAGAAACCATTTTGGGAGGAATGCTTTGATGGAAGAGGGTTTTAGAGCCCTGCAAAGGTAGATCGATGCATTGCAAGAGGAGCTACAAAGAGGGTTTGAGCCAAAAACAAGAGAAGAATGTGAGGATGAAGTTGAAGAAAAGCTATCTGAGGAAGAACAAGAAGCTACAAGAGATCCTGCAGAAGTTAGGTTGTTGAGGGCCATTTCAAAGATCAGAAAGAGGCCCAGGATTGAATTTTCTACCTATTCTGGAGATTTGAATCTAGAACAACTTATTGATTGGATCAATGACATGGAGAAATATTTTGAGTATGAAGATGTGGAGGACCTAGATTGGGTCATGTTTGGAATGACAAAGTTGAAGGGCCATGCCAGTATTTGGTGGAAGGAGGTCTAATTAGAGAGAAATAGGAGAGGAAAAGGAAAGATTACCAGATGGGATCAGATGGTGGAGAAACTAAAGAAGCAATTCATTCATGTGGACTATGAGATGGAGTTGTTGAAGAAGCTACAAGGATTGAAGTAAGATAACAAGTCTATTAAAGAGTATATAGAATATTTTTATAAGATTAGTATTAGGACAGGCCATGTAGAGGTCAACAATGAGAAGGTAGCCCATTACATTAATGAGTTGAGGCCAAGTATTCAAGAGGAGTTGATCTTGGTCAGAATGACCACCATAGAAGATGTGTACTAGTTTTCCTTGAAGGTGGAAGAGAAGCTGAATAAAAGATTTGATAGCAAGAAAAGGGGAAGAGGTCAAGGTGGAAGGACTGGTGGAAGACCCTATGGAGGATGAAATGAAGATCCAAAGAAAAGTGAAGAAGTTGGCACCAGTCAAAATTGGAGAGGAGACAATACCTACCGTCCTCATGATCAAAGTAATGATAAGAAAGAGGAAGAGGAAGAGGCAAACCTAGGCAAGGACCTGGAAGAGGAGGTGTCAGAGGAACATGTTTCCAATGTGGAGAAGAAGGGCATCGAGCATACAAGTGTCAACAACATCAAGGAAAGAAAAATAGAAGACTTGAAGGAAATGCACGAGTTCCACATGTGATGAAGATGCACAGTCTAAGCATTCTAAATATGCTAAAAGGGGAGAAACCCTAGTTGTTAGGAGAACCTTGTTGAATGAGGAGAAAGAACTAGATCAGAGGAAGAGCTTATTCCACACAAGGTGCAAATGTGAAGGTAAGTGTTGTGATATTATAATTGACAGTGGAAGCACTGATAATCTTATTTCAGAGGAGATGGTTAACAAGTTGAAGTTGACAAGAAGAAAGCATCCACATCCATATTGGATTGCATGGTTGTAGAAGTACCATAGAGCTTTGGTCAATGAACAGTGTTTAGTCAAGTTCAAGATTGGTGACTACCATGATGAGGTGCTATGTGACATTATACTAATGGATGCATGCCATATGTTATTGGGGAGGGCATGGCAGTATGATAGGTGCGCTACCCATGATGGCCATGCAAATACATATTCCCTAACAAAGGATGGAGTTAATCATAAGTTGAAGCCCTTGAAGGAGGTGGAAGAAAAGGTATGTAGTACTGCTAGAATTTGCTTGGTAGATAGTAGCAAATTTTTGGAGGCTATGAAGCATGAGCACCATTGCTTTGTATTGATTCCTAAGATTAGTGAAGAGAAATGTGAAGATGTACCAACATAAGTCTCAGATATGTTGGAAGAATTTTAGAATATTGTCTCTAATAATGTACTAGAAGGTTTACCACCAGTGAGGAAGATAAGTCATCAAATAGATTTGATACCAGGAGCCAATTTGCTGAATAAGGCAACCCACAAAATGACCCCTGTAGAGAATGAAGAGCTAAACAAACAAGTTTAGGATTTGTTGAGGAAGGGATTGATAAAGGAGAGCCTAAGTCCATGTGCGGTACCTACAGTACTAGCACAGAAGAAAGATGGAGAGTGGAGGATGTGTATAGACTCCTGATCCATCAACAAGATCACGATCAAGTACAAATTTTCAATGCCTAGAATGGATGACATAATGGATTGTTTGAGTGGAGCCAAGTACTTCATGAAGATTGACTTGAAGAGTGGGTATCACCAGATCTGTATCAGAGAAGGAGATGAATGGAATCTACAACCTTGAAGATAAAGGAAGGTTTGTATGAGTGGTTAGTCATGCCATTTGGGCTAACCAATGCACCAAGAACATTCATGCGGCTTGTGAACGAGGTATTGAAAGAATTTTTGGGAAGTTTTGTTATTGTTTATTTAGATGACATTTTGATTTTCAATAAGACTTGGGATGAGAATATGATGCATATTAGAAGAGTTTTGGAGAAGTTGAGGGCAGAGAAGTTGTTGATTAATTTGAAGAATTGTATTTTTGCAAAGGAGTTGGTATACCTAGGATTTGTTGTCTCAGAGGAAGGTCTTAAGATGGACCCAGAGAAGGTGAGGGCTATCATTGAATGGCCTACGCCAAGGAGTACTATAGAGGTAAGATTTTTTCATGGTCTGGCAAGTTTTTATATAAAGTTTATCAGGAATTTTAGTAGCATTTGTGTACCCCTAATTGAGACAATGAGAGGGGATAGAAAAGAGTTTAAATAGACTACAAGAGAAAACAAGAGTTTTGATACATTAAAGTAGAAAGTCATAGAGCAACCTATTTTGGAACTTCCAAATTTTAATAAGGTATTTCTGGTAGATTGTTATGCTAGTGGTAGTGCTATAGGAGTTGTTTTGAGTCAAGAAGGTAAGCCCATTGTCTATTTCAATGAGAAGCTTAATGATGCCAAGAAGAAATATTCTATTTATGATCAGGAGTTTTATGCTATAGTTCAGGCTTTAAAGAAATGGAGACATTATTTGTTGCCAAAAGAGTTTGTTTTATATACTAATCATCAGGCTTTGCAATATCTTAATAGTCAAGGAAAGTTGAATCAAAGGCACTTAAAATGGGTTGAGTTTTTGTAGAGTTATACTTTTTTTTAAAGCACAGGAGTGGGAAGTCCAATAGAGTTGCAAATGACTTGAGTAGAAGGAAAAATTTGTTGACAGAAATGAAGATAGAGGTTGTTGGGTTTGATGAGATCAAAAGTTTGTATCCAGAAGATCTAGATTTTGTAGAGGCTTGGAAAACCAATTTCGAACCTATTACTTTGGATAGGACAAAATGGTTGGATTTCATAATCTAGGATGGCATGCTATTTAGAGGAAACTAGTTGTGCATTCTGAGGAGTTCCATGAGAGAGAACCTAATTAAGGAGAACCATAGTGGGGGATTAGCTAGACACTTTGGCCGAGATAAGACCATTGCTATTGTTGGTGAGCATTATTATTGGCCACAGTTGTAGCAGGATGTCAGGAAATTTGTGTAGAGTTGCAGAGTGCGTCAGATGGCAAAAGGAACAAGTTAGAATACAGGACTATATCAGCCATTACTTGTAGTAGAGAAGCCATGGGATGATATTAGTATGGATCTTGTTCTTGTTTTACCAAGGACATAGAGAGGACATGATTCCATTTTTGTGGTGATGGACAAATCCTCGAAGATGGCACATTTTACTTCTTGTAAGAAGAGTAATGATGCTATTCATATTGTACAGTTATTTTTCAAAGAGGTGGTGAGACTACATGGTCTACCTAAGAGCATAGTTTCAGATTGGGATACCAAGTTTGTTGGTTATTTCTAGAGGACATTGTAGAAGAAGTTGAAGATAGATTTGAAGTTTAGTTCTACACACCATTCATATCTTGATGGATAGATAGAAATGGTGAATAGGAGTTTGGATAACTTGCTACGATGCTTAGTAGAAGATAAGCCCAAGGGATGGGATTTGATTTTACAATAGGCATAATTTTCTTACAACAATTCTATCAATAGGAGCATAGGAAAATCACCATTTTAGATTGTATATGGGAGTAGTCTAAGAAATGCTTTAGAGTTAAGGAAGCTACATAAGGGAGAAAAGACAAGTGTTAAAGTCAAAGACTTTGTACAACATCTGAAGAATTTGCATGAAGAGGTGAGAAAAGTAATTAATAAGATGAATATTCAATACAAGGCTAAGGCAGACCAGAAGAGGATATATATAAGGAGTTTCAAGTAGGAGATGAAGTCATGGTTCACTTGAGAAAAGAAAGGTTCCCAATTGGAACATATAATAAGATGAAAATGAAGAAATTTGGACCATGCAGAATCCTGAAGAAGCATGGTTCATGAAATGCATATGAGGTAGACCTGCCAAGTGGGATCAACATTTCACTTATGTTTAACATTGATAATTTAATAGAATATCATGAAGGTGGTACATAGGATGGACCAACAAAAGAACAATGAAGTATTTTGGCATCTACTTCAATGGAGGAGATAGAAGAGATCTTGGATAGCCATGTGGGAAGAAGTACTCAGAACAGGCAATATGAAGAATATTTGGTGAAATGGAAAGGAAGGCCTATTGAAGATTCTTTTTGGTTGTCTAAGGCAGAGGTTGAGCATTTGGGTTTTCTTCAAACAAACACCTGAGACGTGACAGCATCACTTCTCAAATTACCCTGGGTGTCTGATGCAGTAGCATCCAGTGGTGTAAGGGAAATCTTGCATCACCCAAAAAGATGTTGATTCAAAATCATTGAATTTGTTTTCTTTTCTTTCTATAATTAGTATTTCTGGTTCCATAATCTCTTGAATAATGATGTAGGACTTTCAGTTTTTCCAAACTGCTATTTTTGGAAAGTTGGCATTTGGGCACAGATTGAAGCAAAAATTTATAGGAAGCTTCATACATGAAATATAAGATCTTTGGTGAAGCAATCAGGCAAAAATCATTTGTGAATTGAAAGATATTAAAGTTTCCATTTTCTGAAAAACCCCTAATTTTTTTTGAAATCATATGAGGCACTAAAACATCCCATAACATTCTAAAAAGTTGATAGAAATCCATTTATGGATTTCCAACGTGATAGTTCACTTCGTAAGCTTTCTGACGCTTCAAATGGTTCATCCATTGGACACCTAGATCAAAAGTTATGCTTCTCAGAAGTTGACCTACTTTTGGAGGGAGTTGTAAATTTCAAAATTTAGCTGGAGGCCACCAAAAAGGGCTATTTATGACTATTTTTGGGAAGCATGGGTAGTAGTAGAGATAAGGGGGAAAGTGTAGAGTCAAGAATAGGCAGGAAAACAAAAACTCTAGCATATTTGCGGTTACAGAAGGTAGAAGATTCTAGAGTCTTAAGAGGGGAAGTTGTAATGTGTTGCAGCCTGTGGAGGATTGATTCCTCTGATTATATTTGAGCTTCTATAATGTAATGAGTTGTCTAAATCAATAAAAGAACATTCTATTTTCTATGTGCAATTTCAGTTGTTGTGTGTCTTATGATTTACCCCCTTCATCAGGTATGCACTCCTATAGTTATTGGCTGTAAACTGAGAAAGAATGATGAATCTCCTAAGGTTGATCAAAGAAAGTATAGATCAATGATTGGATGACTGCTTTACCTGACTGCTACTAGGCTAGATATCATGCATGCAATCTGTATTGTGGCCAAATTTCAATCAGATCTCAAAGAATCACATGTGATGGCAGTAAAAAGGAGATTCAAGTATTTGAAGGGCACTCCTGATCATGGCTTGTGGTATCCCAAGAACAATGATTTTCCTTAAGCACCTATACAGATGTAGATTGCACTAGATGTGTTGATGATAGGAAAAACACAAGTGGAGGTGCATTCTTCCTTGGAGATAGGGCAGTGTCCTAGCATAGCAAGAAACAAGAATAAGTCTCCTTGTCGACTGCAGAGGCATAATATATTGCTGCAGTATCATGTTGTAGTCAGGTGTTATGGATGGAGCAGATCTTGAAGGATATCAAAGTTGAGTATGATGAGCCAATTCCTATTCTTTGTTATAACCAATTCCTATTCTTTGTTATAACACAAGTACCACAAATATTTCAAAGAATCCAGTGATGCATTCAAAGAAAAAGTACATTTCAATTAACTATCACTTTTTGAGAGAGAAAGTTGTAGAGAATGAGGTGAAGCTTGAGTATGTGCCTATAAAAGATCAAGTTGCTGATATATTCACTAAGGCTCTTCCAAAAGACACATTTTAGTATCTCTAGGAGAAATTAGGGGTTATTGCCCCTCCTTCCTTAAACTAGATGCATAACAAGTTGCATCAGTCTAGTATGCTTCAAAGTACATTTCTCCTTTCTGGACTGATGTTGGAAGCTACCTCTCAAGGGGAACAGGTAGTGGTTTGAGATGATTGTTGCATTCAGGGGTAGTAAAGAATGACTTCAGACTGATCAGAGTAGTAGTGTCCAAGTATGTGTAGAAGAAGAGATGTGATGACTATTTCCATTGATGTCAATGGGAGAGAGAGATCATGTGAAAAACTCAGGGGAGAAAGAATTCAGATGTGTAAAAAGGAAGGGGGAGTCTTGATGCAGAACTGTGTCTTGATGGAGGAACATGTTATTAAGTTTTTCACATCATATGTTTCCATCAATGACAAAGGGGGATATTGTTTCAAGTATGTGCTAACTGGTGTTGTCATTGATTTCAAAATGTTTATGTTGTCATTGGTGCCAACTATATCTTCTGATATTACTATCTGTTGATTGATTGATTTGACAAGTTAAGAACACTGTCCAAGTATTTTGCTCCGCATTTTCTCTATATTGAAGACTGGAGTATGAAATTTGGATATGATTTAGAGAATTGTTTGAAGATGCTAAATCCAAAATTTGGTGGTCTGGATTGCTATGCAGAAAAAATTCTATTCACCAATTTCAAGACTATGCCTGACAATGTTTGTAGAGTGCAATGGAGATAGTATTTTGCTCTGCATTTCTCTAAGATTGGATTTGGTCTTTTAGTTTTGGACTTAAGTGTATAAGGTCCTTATCTATCTTCATTCCAATGGATTAGTGATTTGGTGCTCCAGAAAGCAAGTTACTATTTAGAAAGATTTGATAGTGTTTGTTGAGAAGTAGTCAGTGATGTGTCTTCAAGTTATATATGTTGTCTTCAAGTGAGATCTATTGTGGTTGGATTTGTCAACTCCCAATTGATTCTATGTTGCTTTTGGATGACTCCAAAATGTATTGAAGGCATGTGCTTGATCCACAGGCTACAATGAAGTTCTTGGAAGCATGTATCTAAGTGTTCTTGATGTGTGCACTTGTTTTGGCTGACCTGGTTAGTTACACTTGTTGCGGAGGTGATTTGTGAATTGTAGAAGCATGTCCAAGCATGTAAAGATGTATTTGGATCCAAGCTAAGTCTTGAAGTGTTCATCTTTCATTCATTTTCTTTGCAAGTTTGTTTAGGTCTAGTCCTAATTTGATTTATGTATGTATGTTGACCTTGGAGATAGTTCTAATGGTTGAAGAATGTAACACCGACCTTGATGTACATTCCAAGATTGATGATAGGTATAAATGTATGTAATGAATTCATGAGTGATGTGTAATAGTGCAAAGATGCAAAGATAAAGTGTGAGTTGTAAAAGCAGAGCAGGGCAAAGGAGATATATTGCACTTCAATGGAACTGAACTCAAGCATGGTGTAGATGCTACTATATTAGTTCACCCTCGACAATGAGCCAACCCTCAGTAGTGATCCAACCTTGGCAATGAGCCAACCACGACAATGAGCCACCCCTTTGGTACTGAGCCTTTCATTTGGGTAGTGAGCCCTGGCCAGTGAGCCACTTTTGGTATTTTGTATTGTTACTACATTATATTGTGAGCTAGCACTCACCATGGTTTTTTGTTGTTTAGGGTTTTCCACATAAAAATCTAGTGTTCATGTGTGTATGGTGTTGCTATGTTTATGTTTTGATTCTGCTATTCATGTTTAATGATTAAGGAGTTAAAGTAAGTGAATGTGAAATGTGAGTTTGCTTAAGGAAGTTGAAGATTTTGATACAACTGATTCACCCCCCCTCTCAGTTGTCTTGTGCCTTTCAACAGATCCCCTTTCCCATTATACTTATCAAACTTTAGAATCTCAAAATGTTGAGAAAAAGGAATTTGTGTTATGGATCTATCTAATAGATAAGGACATATCTCTGCAAATGTGTATCCATTGTGTTGATTTTGGTTTCCTACTTGTAATCATCTTATGGTGTCTTTCATGGCTTGCCATTTTTGGTCAAATGGAATATTATGACATGGTGGTTGGCTATTTTTCTTGTTGTGATTGTGCACATACTACATGTATGTTGTATTATTAAGATTGATTGATTTGGTTGATGACTTATATTAGATTGATTGTACAAATTATTTTGATTAGTTGAGATGTGTTAATTGTTTTGATTGATTGGTTGGTTGTTTTGAGTGTTTTTATTTTGTTGAGGATTTTGGTTGTTGGATTTATATTGGTATAATGGATTGGGTTGCCACATGTGACAATTTGAGGGATGAGGCCTTGGTTTTTCCTTGATGTTTGGGATCACCTTGTTTTTTTTTTGTTTTGTGTTAAGGATAGACACTTCTTGAAAAACATTGTTGAGGTCCACTTGAGTTTGATCGACATTGGTGGTATTGGGATTTGGATTGGTAGGATCTTGGTTTATGATGTTATTAAGGTTATCTAAGTTATAACCAAAAGGTAATTTGGCTCTGGATTCAATAAGATTTCTAAGTATGTCATCCCTATTGTCATGTATCAATCAATGTATAAGGGTATGTCCTTGTTCAAAGTCAAAGAAATCATGATGTTAATGGAAATACTCACTTTGATTGGGAAGATTATCACTATCACTATCATTATCTTCTTGGATTTCATGTGGGAATTGTTGAGAGGTTTCTCCAACTAGGTAGGGTTTTGGGCACATGGATTCTCAAGAAGATAAGGATTTTCTTCAAGGAATTCCTTGTAAAATTTTTCTTAACACCTAGTTATATGTGACATAAGTGTACTTGGGATTTATGTTTTTGGATTTTGATACTTTTTTTTGACTTAAATTTTTTATTTTTATTTTTTTGGACATTTGATTTTTTTTTTCTAATTTTGGATTTTGGAAACTTTATAGGTTTTACAAAATTAGAACACATGACAAACATGCCAACAATCCTAGTTTATTCAAGTGGGTGTGTGTATGCTTGTAAGCCCATGTTGATGCCTTTTTTTACGCATAACTTACAAGTCCCATGATAAGGAAACTAACCAATTTTGATCACCCAAGATAACTCAAAAGGCATGAAGGGAGAGCATACATGATATGCATGTCCATTTCTAGAGGGCATAAGAACTTGCATGCGATGAGGACTTTATGGGGCTAACTAATTACTAGTGCATTACAAGGCTTAAGTGAGGACAAACAAGGCTTCTAGGGGATGTCCTCAAAATACCTGAAGGTATGGGAGACCCAAGTCTATGAAATGAAGGATATGGCTAAACACCTAGTTCAAGAGGGCAACACACTCTCCTCCATCACATTGCAAAGTATAAATTTCTTGCAAGTTTGGCCAAATTACAAATGCCCTCCAATAAAGAGAGTATTTTGTTTCTCTCCTAAATTTATATACTCCACCAAAACATGTGGGTATGAGTCATCCCCTAAGATGAGGAAACCCTTAGGAATGCCCACTACAAACTAAAACATAGAAATGTGAATATTTTTATTCCCAAGATCACAATTACGTGCATGGAAAGAGCATATGTATTTTCCTTTCAAGATAAAAGAAAGTGAGTTGAACCACTTTTGATCCTCAACATTTCCTAAGTAGCATGAGGAGAGCATACATGAATTCAACCCACTAAAAACTTAAATCTAATCTAAAAGACACATCAAACAATTAATTTTACAGCCCAAATTGAAATGTGAAGTGTTTGAAAATAAAATCTTTGACTTGTGTCCTACATGAAATAATTTTAGTTTGTTTAAAAGTTTTGATCTTCACCTCACAAAAAATTGTTGCACTCACAAAAAAGATTAGGAGCACAAAACCCCCACAAAGTTATAATTATTTTTTGCATTTGACAAAAGTGGAATGAAATAAAAGCTCCAAATCTAAAATTTGGAAAAGAGTGGATAATAATTAGTCAAATAAAATTAAGAAAATTTCTACAAAATGAACTCAAAATCATGCCAAACAAATTGCACTTATTAATAATGAATACTTTCCTTTTGTATCAAGCAACTCAAATGTGGTTCCAATGCATCAAACTTTCAAATAGATTCATAAAAATTTAAATGGTGACCATTCCTTGAAGCATGGTCTCACTCAACCCATGCACCCTTCTTAGACTATAAATGGTCTTCACTATGTTCAATGTTTTAGCCTTATGCATAGCCCAAAGTGTCAGTATTTGAGTTTAAATTGTATTATTTGTTGAATAAGGTACTAGGATAACTGATCAAAGATAGGTTATGATAGGGAGAAATACAATCAATATTGAACTAGTTGAAGTAAAGAGCATGAAACAATTTCAACTAAGATAAGGATATTTCAAATAAAAGGTCAAGACATCAAAGTATCAAGAAAAATCTTTTGTTCCTCCTGAAAAGTCAACAAGTAGTGACAATGAAATTTCACCAGAGGATATGAAGAAATACCAATATTCTACTTCATACAACCTAGAGAAGTTAGGAAATATAGTCTTGAATCCTACAAGACCTCTTGATCAACCAAATCCTCCTAGGCAATATGGATCTATAAATAATGAAATGAGAAGAAATGCACTTCACAATGAGATGGAGAAGTTGCATGGTAATGTAGGAAATTAGGAGAAATATATGGTACCAATATGCTAGAAACATAGAATGAAACCTCATTATTTTGAAAAGGGTCCAAGTAGTTAGTTTGAGTACAAAAAAAGAATTGATGGATGCTTTAATGGTTGTGAAGAAAATCATGAAAATGGATGTGACAAAACCCTTCAATACTCTAGTGAATCATGTTGCTCTTGGAATCCTCAGTTATTTTGATATCATCGACACATCGATGGACCTCAACATAGGAGCAATTCTCTAAGTATCCCAGTGCATAGATGCTTAGGCCATCCACCCTAGCTACAACTTTCTCTCTTAGAACATCCCCTTTGTAGAGCTATATGAAAGGAGAGCCTTAAACAAATGTAGATTGAAAGAAAGTTAATAATTATTCATCAACTAACTAAGAATAAAAATATAAAGTTCAATAATTTATTCAATCTATTCTACATATTTAGAGAGTTCAAATATGAGTAAATCTTTTGACACAAGGTTTTGGGCTCAAGTTTTACAAAAATCAAACCTCACAAAATTCGTCAATTTCTATATAAGATTCTATCCTATAGTTTTCTCCAAATAAACTTCACAAAATCTTGTAACTCCTTGGAGACTTAGAGAGAATAGTTGTGGTATGAATAACAAACACCTTTCTATGCCATATGAATGAAAGAGAATGTTTTTTTTAATTTTTTATCGATAAAAGGTGCACGCACCTCAAAAAGTATTATATTAATATATAAAAGATTATAGTAAGAGACACAAAAAGGGCAAAAAGGTCAGAGACACGCCTATTACAATTTCTATCAAAAGGTCATATAGCTTCTCCATGTAATATAAAGAATTGACATAATATTGATAAATAACATAATATGTGAGCATACGGAAATTTAAATATAAGACCAAATAGCATCAGCTACACAGGGGGTTCATTCACATTTAAATTAACCACCAAGAAACTAGGTTCATTTTCATCTTCACCTTCTTCTGCTATAGGCATTTCATCATCATTAAGCGTCTGTGGGTGTGTGTGATGATTAAGGAGAAGATGAACCTGGAACACTTCTTCAACCTTTGTTTTTTAAGAAAAAAGGTGCTAAGCACCTAAACTTATATATTAATATAAAAAGCATCCAAAAGATTACAAAAATCCCATGAAAGGAAAGGGGGAAAAATAAGCATGCTACCAGCCCTAGCCAAAACAGAGTATCAGTCCTCTTAAAGATAGGAAGAGGAATTACATACATATCAGCTGCTGCAATAAAAGAAAACATCTCCATAACAAAAGATACAAAACCTAAGACTATTACAAAATTCATATGGCTATACACTTATCGCCACCGGTATCAATACATAGTAGATAATATATTAATAAAAAAGGAACACATATTAATTCCCTACATTAAGGTCTTCACTCACAAAGCCATGTTGCTCAAAGTCCATAGGTGCAATAGAAACATCGGCCAGGGGTGGAAGTGGTTGGAAATGAACAAGGTAATGCAGAGCCTGGAAAACTCCACAGACCGACTCCTCCAGATCCTAGCCCAATTCAATGACATGGTAGTGGAGAGATTTTTGAACAGACAAAATACAGTTATTTTGCAAACCATGAAAGAGGGCACTATAAACACCATACATTTCTGACTGATGATTAATATCCTTATGAAGAAACAAAACCCCCAATAGGCACAGTCCCCATATGCAAGTCGTAGTTTTCCATTACTTCCTCAAATTTATCAGCACAGAACAAAAATATTGAACAAATTTGACCGCAAGATTTTTAACCATCTCAACACTTTGTAGCAAATCCATTAAATTAGAAAGAAAGTTAGTCACCACCTATGATGGATAAATTGACCTTGGGAAGCAATGCATGTCACGACTACACACCAGAACAATTGCATTCTCCACTTCCTCGTTATGAATTTTGAAAATCTCCTCTAGTAGGTTCGAATACAACACTCCTTATGATGGTTTTTCCCATTCATCCATTGGAAAGAACAACCTTTTATTTCTCTGAACATAATCCATCATAAAAAGATGGCTACACGTAGCTGAAGGAAACTAAAGAAACTAGAAGAAGAGAAAAAATAGAATAAACAATAGAGGATTAGAATTGAATTAACTCTCAAATGGCAAAAAATGAAGAGAGACATCCATTTAATGAGTAAGTCACACGTGATCTAAATGCAAATAAAGATCCACCTCATTCAGAGATCAAGATAGTGGTAAGTGAAATAATTTATCATAAATGAAAGGGGTACTAAAGTGTACTTAAAATTCCACTTTGCACACACAAACGAGAGATATCAAAATATCACAAATCACCAATGATTCGAATAAATAGACCCTAAAAATAATAGCTACCAGAAACAAACAATAGTTAGTTAAAAATAGTTGTGTCTCTAAATTAGAGACACAACTAGGCCACATCATGCTCCAATCACTTCCCGCCAATTTATTCAAAACTTTCTTCCTTCAACATTTCTATCACTCCTATAATTCTTTGCACTGACACAACACTCCATTCCATTGAATCTACACTTTGGTCACAAGAAATGTTTGAGAGACAATAGAAAGTCGATTACCCTCTCTATAAGTGTGAAGGATTGCAAAAGACTTAAATTGATTTAACAGATTGCCCACATCCTGCAAAATATATGATATCCTCCAGCTTGGATAAAATTTCTTCTTCACCACATTAATAATATTTAATGAGTCAACTTCAACAATGATATTAGTTATTCTTGATTTTAAAGCAAATTTGAGGCCTGCAGATAAAGCCAATGCTTTAGCTTCATTATTAGTGCAAATCCCTAACTTAAGAGAAAGGGCACCCTTAATATTTTCTTTGTAATCCGTTAAGACACATCTAGCACCTGATAAACCTGGGTTCCCTTGAAAAGCTCCATCAAAATTTAGCTTAATAAAAGAGTCTGGGGGGTATCCATGATATTTGAATCCTGTCAAATTTATGTTTAACTTGGAAACAACCTAAATTTGGGAGCTTCAAGAACTTCCATTCCTTTAGTATTTCGGCATCCCAGGAGGTGAAGATTAAAGAGGCTAAATTCTTTTGTAACCATTGTGACATAATGACCTCTGAGATACATTTCTCAATTTTAAAAATGATCTGATTTAAAGAACAATTCTCCTTTCTAAAAGTCCTATTGTTCCTTTCTAACCAAATGTTCCAAATCACAATAGAAGGGGATATCAATTAAAGAGAAGAAAATGTAGAATCCCTATGCAATAAGGGCCAACTTTGGAAGAGTTGAACTACTAAATTTGGCAAAGAAGCCTGCCACCCTAGTCTTGCAAAAACCCAAGCCCAAATCTAAGAAGCAAAAGAACAATTAACCTATAAGTGATTTACCTCATTCTCTTTAGCTTGACATAATGGACAATTAAAAGGTTGGGAAATACCTAGCTTGACAAGTCTATTTATTGTCAATATCTTATTCTTTAGGGCAAGCCATGCAAAAGCACCTACCTTTGGAAGGCATAAGTTACTACAACAAAATTGATCAGGCCATAATCGAGTTTCCTCATTTGCATTAAACATAATACTTTGATATCCTTGCTTAACTAAACATTTTCCATTTTTTATAGGGAACCCAGATTAATTCATCTTGCCTATGAGAAACAAACACTTTCCTATTCATTAAGATATTAGTCAACTAATCTTTCTATTCTTGAGGGAATGACAAATTAGAGAAGTCCTTCCATTTGACCATTGAAAGAGAAGATTCCAAAGAAACACTTAAGTAATCCTTTACTTTAGTGCCACAAACCTGAATTAGAACTTATTTTTCTTCTCGAAGGCCATCAGACTCAGACAGAGGAGGATACCTATTCCATGAATCATCCTAAAAAGAAGTTGATTGTCCATCATGTATTAACCATGAAAGATGAGGAATTATCACATTTTTACATTCCACAATAAAATTCCAAATCCTTGACCCCTCCCCAGGATTTGCAATTGTAAAAATTCTCTCCGGAGAGGATGAATCTAAATACTTATACTACATTAATTTGCACCATTTTGAATCTAGCTTCGTATACATTTGCCAAGCAAGCTTTGCACCAAGGGCTCTATTCTAAACCTTAATATTTTGAGCCACTTCTTCAACCTTATCCACTTGAACAATACCAAGTTCACTAAAATGTGACCGGAGGGAGTTCTCCATAGTGATATTACATTTATTCTAAAGGTTATACTTCATAGCACTAAAAATATAGTGCACTACAAGATTCCTTTGGATATAATGGTGAGTGAACAATCCTCCCACTAGAGGCCTTCCATTAAACAAATCATAATTTGTCATTGTTATGTTCAAACTCTCCTCAAAGATTAAATAATCCTAAAAGTAATTAAAATCTAGCTTCTTCAAAAGGTCAGCATTTTACACTAAATTCATTGCATTAGAGAGAAAGAGGGAAATGGCCTTGGAATAATAAAGGATGCAATGAGAATCCTAAAGTATATCCCTACCAGAGACCTCTTGTACTGATTCCTCCTCTTCCCTGTAGTTAAGCTTAAAGACCTTTTCTAGCAAGTTTGAATCAAAGTTGATATGTATAGGAAACTCCCATTTTTTCATTGGGAAGAACAACCACTTATTCTTCTATCTTCTTTCCATTTTTAAGTTAGGAGAAAGGCATGGATAAAAAGAATTGAGTAGACTACATTCTATTTAATAAAAATCCACCTTTGGCATACTTCATAATAATTAACTCTATCCCATTCAATGTCAATGACAAAATCAACATCACTTTGTAATTATAGTCTTAGTTGTTTGAATTGAAGTCTAAGTACTTCCAATCTTTGCCACACATGTTGATGACATTATGAAATGACACTTAACTCCATCTACCAAGAAAATTGCCTACCATGACAACATTGGAAACATTAGAAAAATAAAAGAATCCTACTTTGTGAGAAGTCATCGAGCTAATATTTGATCAATTTTCACTAATTCCCAAACCTTAGGGAATTATTGAATGGAATTCATAACATGTTATAAAGAATCCTGATTGATCTCACAAGCAATATTTCCATATGATCTTCTAGCTGGTTGTCTTTCTTGTAGTAGTGATTACATTAAAAATGTTCAAATCCATCGAGTAATTCCCAAATTGCTTGCAAAATATTCTTGATTTTCCAATTACATGTGAATTTGTGTTTCATTGCATTAATTATAATTATAGAATCCCATTCAATTACAAGCCTTTTGTATTTTTTTCTTTTTTGCCAATGTTAAACACATTAGAAGAGCTTGTACCTTTGCTTCGTTATTGGTTCGTTAAGGCGTTTTGATGCCATGGCTAAGAGTAACATTCATTTATGATCCATAATAGCACATCTAGCACCAAATACTCCGAGGTTCCCTTTTGATGCACAATAAAATTTAATTTAACCATATAGCTATTAGGAGGTTTGAATTTGATTTTGCTCTTATCAAAGCAAGCTTTATTGGAACCAAAGCTAGCTAAGATAGGTTTTAAAAGGGGCCATTCTTTAAGAAGTAGAGAGTTCCATGAGGAAAAACTAACATTAGATGAGTTCTTAAGAACTTGGTGTTGGCAACATAAGCATGATGATGTAGAGAATGATGCACGCATGATAGTAAGCAGTGTTGTCATTGATGGAAACAAAGGGTAAATATATAGTGGTGTTGGTCTAGAGAGGTTTAGTAAAGTATTTAGGTATAGTTGTGTTGGAATGGTTAAGTATGATATCCTAAGTATTGATCCGGAGAAGATACTAAGTGCAGTATGATGGAGAATACACCTAAGCATGACATTACTTCATTTTGGTGCTCTGCAGTCAGGTACAACTTGTTGAAGATTTTCCTAAGGCATTTACTGAACAAAAACTATGACAAGGCCATAGTTATTTAGTTTGCATTTCTTTGCTATAAAGATTTTTTCTTTGTGGTTGTAAGGTAATGATGGTGCATACTAAAGGTGTCTAAATCCAAAGATTTGAGTCTTGAAGATCTCTAGAGTGAAAAATATAATTGACAAAGTACCAGACTCTGTAATGATAGTGTAATGACAGTGCCAGTAACATATTAGAATGCACCACATTCCACTATAGATGAATATCATGCCATGTAGTTTTGAGTAATAGGTTATAGATGTTAGAGGTGTGTATGATTCAAATGGTAAGCATTTTGGTGGTCCACATGTTGAATTATGAACTAACAGTTAGTTTATGCTATTGTTGCTTTACCACTTGGGATGACCTGATGGTGTTGAGATTGTGCAGAGCTATGACAAGTATGAAATAATGTCATGAGAGTAATTATAGGTTGTGTCAACCTATTTGAATGTGCTGCATGCTTTGGTTCTCTCCGTAAGGCATATGGAGTTGATTTTTGGGCTAACAAGATAAGAAGTCACATTGTACATTCATTATGTCAACCTGTTTAATGATTTACTTGAAAGTGATATATATACAAGATTGATTTCTTGTGTGAAGTAGTTATTTTGATGGAGTGGTGTGTGTGAAATAAGCAAGTATATGGTAGGTAGAGTTTGATGAGAAAAGGGTTTAGATAAGTTTGAGGTGAAGATGAAGTGTGTCAAGTCAATATATTAAGCTTCAATGGAACTGTGTCCTTAGCATAAGTTAGATGCACTCTAATAGTTCCCTTTGGTAATGAGCCACCCCTTCTTCTATCTCTTTCTTTCACAACAATGAGCCCTTTTGCAGTGAGCCACTTGTAGTGAGAATTCTTGAATAGTGATTCCATCAATTGTATCAACCATAACTAGTTGCATTATTAATATATATAGTGAGCTAATCCTAACCATGGTTTTCCCTTTTTGGCCTTTCCATGTAAAAATCTAGCACGTTCATATGTGATATGCTTTAATGGTTGATTTCATGCTTTCCTTTCTTAATGCAAGTCAAACATGCTATGCAAAATGAATGATTAAATGATTAAGTAATTTCAAATAATACTAATTCACCACCTCTCTCAATATCCCTAGTATTCAACAATTGGTATCAGAGCTTGGTTCCTTGGAAAAAGCTTAACTGCTTGAGGAAGATCTTGAAGTATGAATACATGGCTCCTAGGAGATATCCTACTCCTCTTAAAGAAATCCCTAATATTGAATTTACTGAAGAAGACTACATAGTTCACATGAATGGATAACTTGAATCAGCACTTGAAGATATGGAAAAAGTTAAATGTAAGAATAGAGATCTGAAAGAGAATATTAAGGAAGCAGATGAATGCATAAAAAAGTTAAGGGACCAAAACAAGAAATTCAAAGAAAGATACAAGGAAATAAATGAAAAGATCAATCAATCAAACGAGACAATTGCCAGCCTGAAAATACAAATTGAGGAAGGAAAAAGAATTGAAGAATGCCTAATTGAAAGGCAAATCTAAAGAATGCTCAAGGCTTGAACAAGAAATAGTGGTGTCAAAGGTAGAACTTAAGAAGGAACAAATTCAAGAAGAGCTCTATACTGCTTGATGAAATGATTGCAAATCAAAAGGATCCTAAGGACAAAGAAGGATTAGGATTTGAAATGGGTAAAAGTTCAAAGATGATTCAGACTTCAAACAATGCTAGAAAGAATAAAAACTACTAAAAGAAGGCTGTTGTCAAGAAAGGTACAATAGTAGACAGATCTGGAACTAGAAGAAAAACTTTAAGAAGCCACCTATTAGACAACTAGCTACACAAAGGTACTTTGGCTACTGTTACTCTTGCAATAAATTTGGACATAAGGCTATGGAATGTAGGATCAGGATAAATCAAAATGTTTAATCATTCTTTGATCAATGTTTTACATGTCAAAGAATTGGTCATAGAGCTAATGAATGTAGAAATTAGATGATGAATGGTTACAATAAGGGTATGATAGGCTCATCTTTCAATGGTGACTTTTATACATGCAACAGATTTGGGCATAAGGCTAATCAATGTAGATCCAAAATGAATGGAAGTAAGCTTGTTCAAAATGTTAGATGTTATGAATGCAACAAATTAGGTCATATTGCTAGATTTTGCAGAAGTACGAATGTGAAGGTTGGTCTGATAAAGAAGAGTGATTTAGTGAAGAATGTGGATTCGATAGAGATAAAGAAAGAGATGGAAAAGGTCTAGAAAAAGTAAGAAGAAAATAAAGTGAATGATGGGGTTGTGCCAGTCTTTGGTGCAGATACTTCCTCTGAAAACTAAGTTGAGAGCTTTGGCTCAGGGGGAGCTTTAATGGAAATCTTTCATCCCCTACAAAAGAAATGGTGTTGATGCTTTAACATGAGAATATGTGATGTAGATCAATGCATTTGATCTATTGGAGAAGATTCTGATAGAAAAAGTCATGATGCAGAAGTTTGGAAAGCATTAGAAATTGACTGTGCATACAAATAAAGGGTTGCCATCTTTATTGTTTAAATCATTTAATGCAAAATTAGGTTAGATTAGAAGGGTTATAAAGTGATTTACAAAAATCATTTGAGAAGGAGTAGAGTAGTGAAAGAGTGATCAAGGCAATTTGAGATCTAGTCCATTCAAACCCTAGTTTGGCAAGTGAAAGAAAAGGTATTTACAATCTTCATTTTACCGTAGTTTCATAGAGAACCTTATTTGAAAGTAATTTGAATTCATTTGCAAATGGGTACAATGAGGGTAATAGAGGTTACTGAGAAGCCACAACCTAGATTCAAGAAATACCCTACACAATCCTTAGAAGATGACCCATTAGGCACATTTTTACATGTTCCATATGGGGTTTTTCCAGTAGAGGATATAAGGATTTACATTCATGGAAAGATGGAAGAATATGATCATAGTAAGTTAGGAGACATGTGGATGAAAGAACTTACTGGAGATAATTTTTCCCTATAACTAGAATACCAAAACATAGTCACAAAGAAGCTTGATGTATGGAAATGGTTTCCAAATTTTTGTTTTGATCACAAATGGGTTAGGATGGCATTAAGTAGAATTCATGATAAGTTTCTTTGGACTAACATGCCTGAAATGATAACAAAAGAGGTGATTAGAGAGGTTAGAGGTCTATGCTCCATCGGACCTATTCCTGTATTGCAATCAATCAAGAATGAGGTTGTAATGGAACTAATAGGTGCAACATATGATAAGAGAGCTCTAGCTATAAATACCATCAGAAATCTAGATATGAGATATGCAAAAATGGTGATTGGTTATAAAATCTACTTCACCAATAGAGAAAACTCTATATCTACCACCACAATCAATGTGGCATATGAAATGATTGAAAAATGAATGGAATACGATCTTTGTGAACTGTTAAGACAATAATTGATGGAGAACTTGAAAAAAACCAAGGAGAAGAAATATGCATTTAAGTATGGAACACTAGTTGTGTGTTTACTCTTTTATTTCCTAAAGGAACTTCCTGGAATTAATAATGTGAGATGGTTACAAGGAAGACCCGTAGCTCATCAAATTACAGATGTTATGAGAAGTCTTGGTGATGCAAAGGCATAAGATGATGCCCTTGTTGCCTTCTTTGCAATTTTCTAAAAGAGGATGAATAAAAGAGACAGGATACCTAGGCAAATGGTATAAAAGTATCAAAATGACATCACTTTTCTAGAATCAACAAATGAGTGCATGATGGAAGCAGTAGAACCAATGACAGTATGTATCCCTGCATTGGGATATGAAATCAATGAACAAGAAATTACTAGTTTGGCTGATGTTTTGTTGAAAATTTTGAAAGACACCACTAAAGAAAGGTATAGCACCTTTGAAGATGTAACATCAGAAAATGTCCCCTCGGGGGCTTTTTCCTCTTTAGGTTTAGCTCCTAGGTCTTTTATGTGTATTTAGGACATTTTACATCATATTTCAACATCCCAATGAGAAAACCCCTAAGTGTCTTAACAAATAGGACCTACGGGGACTGCTTGAGATAGACCCTGCCCAGAATAGGGGGAGGACTTGGGCACCCATGCCCTAGTCTTGCCCTATTTTGGGGTAGTCCCAATTTTTGGGTGTCGGCTTGTGACCGTTATTTGGGTCCTATCCTGACACGATAAGTTTGAATTATGAAAATCTTAGCGGGAGTGTTTGTAGTTGCATATAAAAGCATGTTTAGGAATTCATTTAGAAACTAGATGACTACTAGCAAGCTATTATGTTCTCAAGCTGATTCAAGGCTTTCATTGTGTTGAAAGAGTAGATTTGTGTTGTCTATGTGTTTGCATTTGTAGATTTGAGCATCCATTGCCTTATGGAATGAAGAGCATCTTCCTCCCATGAGATCTTCACTACAAGGTGACATCATATTGTGTTTTCAATCATTATCTCATTTGGATTTTGCCTCCGCCTCCCTAGGTACTCACTCTCTATCTGACAAAGGTGTTTGGAAGACTTAAGTGTCCTTTCGGGGCTTGACTGAGGCAAGCTCCTTAACACCACAACCCCCTCCCAAATTTTTATGATTGCAGGTTATAGGTTAATGATGCAGACAAAGTGAAGTTGTAGGAGGGCATATTGGAGTGTCAGAATTGTAGATTAGTGAAAGAAACAACTACCTAGACTTGGGCACCCACTCATTAGTCCTCAAAGTTTTGTGATGGAAAAACCTTCGGCGCAGTAGGAACAAGTTGTAGATCTTGTCCACAGATCCTGACAAAAAGAAGGGCACTGGACTTGGGAACCCACTCTTTTGTCCCTAACTTTTCTATATCAAAACCCTGAAAACAAGTGCACAGTCATTTGTAATTTTACATCTTTCTGTAAAGGCATTTTCTATTATTCATCTGTTTACTTCAATTTTTGCATAATTAGGGTTTTGATGGACAATTAAGCATAAGAGAAGGAAAATTGATAATCAAATACCCTAATCCAAGTTTCCCTACATTTGTAAGTGACCAAGGACCTGATAGTGCTCTGCCACTCGATCCAAAGGTCCTTGAATGTAAAAGGTGAAAGGAGGATTTAAACACTAAACTAAACAAATCCAAATTTTACCTTAAACAAAAGAAAAATTTGTGGAGGTGTATATGGAGCAAAGTAAACCATAGATAAAGAAAAAGTTTGAGAAGATAGTTAATAAGTATGAGAAGGAAATGGGATTCTCAAAGGAACAAGTGCAACAGGCAAGAGCAAAGGCTAAGGGATAATCAAGTGTTACAGAAGGTTTAGGAAGCATAAGAAGACCTGGTAGGAAAGCTATCACCCCACCTGCTATCTAGAAGTCCTTTGGGACTATGCCCTCTACTGAAGAAAAGAGGAAAACAACTGCTAGTCCTCTAGTATAAGAGAAATTCCTCTCAGTTGTGCAAACTACAAGGACTAAGAAGAAGAAAACTACTATAGTATCACCACCTACAACCCTTGTGAAGAAAAGACAAAAGAAAAAGATAGTGAGAGAAAAGAATATAAGTGTTAATTTACAAGAAGAAGAAGTGGAGGAAGAAGAACCACAGTTGGTCCACAAAAGGAGAAATGGAGCTTCACAAGGTGAAGCAAGTGTTAAAAGAAGAAGATCTGACATCATTGACATAGACAATGAAGAAGAGATAGAGAAAGAAAATAAGAAATTTGTAGCTCATATGAGAGAGTAGAAGAAAGAAGCCACCAAGAAGATGTCGCCAAAGAAGAAAAGAGAGTCTCAAGCCTTCAGTGAAGAGACTAGTGCCAAGAAAACAAAAAATGATATTGTTGATAATGATAGTGAAGAAGAGGTTGAGAAAGAGAAGAAAGGATTTATTCTCAAGAAAAGAGAAGCTCAATAAAGTGAACAAGAAAAGTCTCCCAAGCGTAAAGGAAAAGGGAAGAAGATAGACAAATCCCCTCCAGTAAGGGATCATAATCCTTTGAGGTTAGAATCTTTATTTAATAATATTTCAGAACATGGTTGTTTAAAGGAAACAACAGAAATGTATGCTGATGTAAATAATGAGGACAAAGCTACCAATGAAGAAGTTATTATAAAATATATGATTATTTATAATGTTGGGCTAAGTGACATTGAGAGTGACTCTTAGGATGACTTGAAAGAAGTTTTGAGTGCCAGAAGACAGAGCACAATTGAAGAAGATGCAAAGATTAGATCTCCTGCCTTGGAGGAAATTGGTTCCTCTCTCATAGAAGAAGATAGAGCTAAATTAGTTCAAATCTATAATAGGGAGTTTAGAACAAAATAGAGAATTAGTACCCTGATGACAAAGGACAAGGATGATATAGAAAGGTTAAAGGATGAATTTGAAAAAGGTTGAAGATCTTTCTCTGGACCTAATCAAGGAACATGAAATGGTTCATGATAAATCTATTCTAGAAGTTAGTTTACCTATTGGCGGAGAAATTGGTCAAGAAAATATTATAACAGACAACCTCCCTCATCCAGAACTAGAAAAGATAGTTGAAAAGGAGGTTGTACAAGGTAACCCAAAGGCTCCTAAGGTTCAAAGAACAGAGAATATATCTCCTCTAGATGTGCAGAATACTGTAGAATAGAAGGAAAAAGGAGAACAAGAGATCCCAGAGAAAACCAAGGAGCAGAGGAATGAAAGTCTACCTCATTTGGAAGACAAAATGGGTGCAGAGGAAGAGAAAGTAGATTGTGAAAAGAAAGATGAAGAAAAGAAGAACACTGAGGGTGAGTATTCTAGAGTCTCTTTAGTAGACTCTATCAGGGAATTTTTGGCCCAGCAGAAACAAGTTAAGACTGTGGCCTCTTCACAACTGCTTCAATTGTCACTTATGGATGGACAAATTAATTTGTCTATTATTTCTCCTCTCAAGAAGTTGTAAATAAGCACTATCTTTCAGGCCACCGCCCAAGAAGAGATACTTGAATCTCATGTTGAGGGTAATGAGCTTCTAGAAGAAGAAATGAAAGTTTTTGAGAAGATGTTTCCTGATGCCAAGAGAGATGCTTCTTTGATGAGTTCATACACAACAAGTGAAGAAACTAATGGAGTCAGTTAACAGTCTTTTTGTGTCCTTAGAGAAGACTACCGAGAAGAAAGTTTTTGAAGAAATTAGAAACAAGAGACTGATAGATCTGACAGTTAAATGTACCAAGGCATATAATTTGTTGGGAGTTAGTGTAAAGAGTATTCAAAATGCTCTAGAAGAAGACAAAGTAATGTATCAATACTGCCTATCATGGCCTCTCACCACAAAGGACATAAAGGACAAAATTGATGGTCTTGAAACACAAATTGCTAAAATCTTAGAGATTTATGAGTCTTTAAAGAATAATAATGGATATTTGAGAGGTGAAATTGAAAAGACTCATGCAATCATTAAGAAATTGCAGAATCAGAAAGAGCTAATCAAGGATCAGATGAGCTAGCTAAGGGAGACAATTAGTTTTAAGATTGTAGCTCTGACATGAATGTTAAAGGAGGCTAAAAAGATTGTCTAGATGACCACTACACTGGCATCTGTGGAAGAAGTAGAAGAGTTATTTTTGTAGATCAATAGGTAGATACAGGTACTTAACTCTACCAAGATACATTGGGACTCTGCAGTGCTATAGTTAAAGAAAATAAACAAGGATATTCTTCCTATTAAATAGTAAGATTCATATTTTGATTTCTTGTACATATGTAGAAGGATAAAAGAAAACAATTTTGATATCTTGATGTATATATTAAAGTATAGAAATAAAATAGTGAGGGGGAGTATGCACACAAAAAGGTAAGGACATTTTTGAGATAAGGGGAGAGCTTTTTCATTCATAGATGTATAGGTAGTTCCATTGTCATTAGTGACAAAGGGGGAGAAGTTTTGGCTATATTGCCATCAATAACAAAGGGGGAGATTGTTGGAAACATAAGCATGATGATGTAGAGAATGATGTGCATTGTAATAAGTAGTGTTGTCATTGATGGCAACAAAGGGTAATGATATAGTGGTGTTGGTCTAGAGAGGTTCAGTAAAGTATACATATATAGTTGTGTTGGTTTGGTTAAGTATGATATCCTAAGTATTGATCCGTAGAAGCTACTAAGTGAACTATGATGGAGGATACACGTAATCATGACATTACTTCATTTTGGTGCTCTGCAGTTAGGTACAACTTGCTGAAGGTATTCCTAAGGCATTTACTAAATAGAAACTACAATAGGGCCACATTTCTTCAGTCTACATTTATTCTCTATAAAGAGTTTTGCACTACAGTTGTAAGGTAATGATAGTGCATACTAAAGGAGTCTAAATCCAAATATTTGGCTCATGAAGACCTCCAGAGTAAAAGATATAGTTGACAGAGTACCAGACTCTATAACAACAGTGCTAGTAATAGATTGGAATGCATCGCATTCCACTGCAGATGAATATCATGCCATGTGGTTTTAAGGAAGAGGTTATGGATGTCAGAGGTGTGTATGATTCAAATAGTAAGAATTTTGGTGGTATGTAGATTGAATTATGAACTAATAGTTAGTTCATGCTATTGTTGCTTTACCACTTGGGCTAACCTGGAGGTGATGAGATTATGCAGAGCTATGACATGTATGAAATAATGTCATGGGAGTAATTGTAGGTTGTTTTGACCTATATGAATGTGCTACATGCTTTGGTTGTCTCTACAAAGCATACCGAGTTGAGTTTTGGGCCGAAAGGATAAGAAGTCACATGGTACATTCATCATGCCGACCTGTTTGATGACTTACTTGAAATTAGTATATATACAAGATTGATTTCTTGTGTGAAGTAGTAATTTTTATGGAGCGGTGTGTGTGAAATAAGGAAGTATACAGTTGAGTAGAATTTGATGAGAAAAGGGTTTAGATAAGTTTGAGGTGAAGATGAAGTGTATTAAGTCAGTATATTGAGCTTCACTAGAACTATGTCATCAACATAAGTTATATGCACTCTAACAGTTCTCTTTGGCAGTGAGCCACCCCTTCTACCTCTTGTTGCAAGTATGTGCCTAACTAGTGTTGTCATTGGTGTCAACATATCAGTGTTGTCATTGGTGTCAATTGTGCTCTGGTTTTGATGCTTTCTTATAATGAGTTATTTGCCTATGTAAGTATTGGAGATCTTGATATTGAGGATAGTGAGAAAATTTGCTCCTCTGATAGAAACAATGTGTTACAGAATATCTTTTTTATAGAAGAACAGTCCAATAGATTGCTCCGCATTCCCTATAGAATGAATATTTTTTTTCTATGGATTGGAAGTTATTTAGGTGCATGTCTAAAGATTCTATGTTTCAAGTTTGAGCCTGTGGTATGAATATTTGAGTGAGTTATGTTCACTAGAGTGAAAACTACTTTTTCTGAATACTCACTAGTGATAAGGAGAATGTATTTTGTTTTGCATTTCTCTGCATTGAAATATTATGATTTGTGGTTCATGAGTTAAGTCTAAAATGATGTTAAGTGCCTTCAACTCCAATGGCTCATGATTTGGTGGTCTGCAAGCTATTCTTTCTTTATGACAGTAGCTGACAGTGTTGTTCTTGTGCTCCGGTGTGAAGAATCTTCTTGACAGAGTGGTTAGAGATTGTGTAGTTGTTCCTAGTGATTACACTGAGCTTGTGGATGTCTCTTGATCATGTTCCTACCTTTGGATTGGTCTGCAAAAAGAAATTGGGATCATGGATGAAGACTGTTCTTAGAATACTTAGTGTTGACACCTGTCCTGGCTAACTTGGTTGTTTTCACTACTTGTAGAGATTCATCGAAGATTGTGAAAGTGTGTCGTGGCATGGAATATTATGTTAGAGTCCTAGGTAAGGTGTTAAGTGATCTAGATACATCTTTCCCTTTACTAATCTTGTTAAGGTCCAGACCTATTTTCTATGTATGTTTGTAATTCCAACCTTGGAGATTGCTCTAATGGTTGATGAATATAATGTCGACCTTGATGAACATTCCAAGGTTGATGAGTTGTATAAAAACATGTAATGTAGTTGCAAAAAGGGAAAAGAAGTGTGAAAATGAAAAGATAAGTGTGAATGTGTAAAAGAGAAAAGTAGAGGAGATATATTGTACTTCAAAGGAACTAAACTCAGGCATGGAGTAGATGCTATCAAATCAGTTCACCAATCTTGGTAATGAGTCAACCCTTGGTAGTGACCCACCCTTGGCAGTGAGCCGATCTTGGTGGTGAGCCTAAACATTTGCAGTGAGCATATTGGGCAGTGAGCCCTACGGCAGTGAGCCTCTATTTTTTGGTATTGTTATAACTTATATATTTCTATGGGCTAACACCCACTATGATTTTCCCTTATAGGTTTTTCCACGTAAAAATCTGGTGTCTCATGTGTTGATTATGTTGTTGTGTTAAGTTTTTCAATTCATGCTTTCATTATTAAATTTGAATAACAGTAATCAAGTATTTGATGAGTTAATGTTCATAAGAGGTTAAAGTTTTTGAGACAACTGATTCACCCCCCTCTCAATTGTCTGGTGCATTTCAACAATTGGTATCAGAGTAGGTTCCTCAGAAGAAAGCCTAAGAGCTTGAGGAAGATCCAGGATGTCTTTTAAGAAGGAAGTTCCGTAGTTTGATGGGACAAATTATGCTCTATGGAAGGTACGAATGAAAAGCCATCTCCTTTGTCTTGGTTATAAAGTATGGAAAGCTGCAGAGACAAAATATACCATGCCTCAAAATGGTTTGACAACTGAAGATGAAATCAAAGAATATGAGTTGAATACATAAGCTAGAGATGCCCTGTTAAGTGCCTTGACTGACACTGAGTTGATAAAAGTCATGGATCTAGAATCTACAAATGAAGTTTAGGAAAAATTGAAAAATCTGTATGAAGGAGATGATTCTATAAAAGAATCCAAGTTGCAGGGTTTGAAAGCAAAATATGAGGGTTTAAAGATGAGTGAAGATAAAAACATAACAGCCTTCATGCAAAAGGTTGATGAACTTGTCAATTGAATAAAAGATTTGGGAGGAACTATTGGTGAGAAGGAAGTTGTGATGACAATTCTTAGGTTACTACCAAAATCCTACAGTCACAAGGTAGCTACAGTCACAAGGTAGCTGCATTTGAAGAATTAATGACTGTAAAAACTGTTGCCAACGATCAATTACTTGGAAAGTTTATAGGATTTGAGATAAGAGAATTTGGTGATGTTCTGCCAAAAGTTGAGACTGCTTTCAAAGCCAGTACTTCTGAAAAGATCTCCAGAGCTGAAAAATACAAAGTGGAGCCTATTGATGACTTTGATGAAATTCAAGCTAACTTTGTTGACATATTGCAAAGAGGTTCTAGTAAATTCAAAGGCAAATTACCTTTCAAATGTTTTTCATGTGGTAAAGTTGGTCATTATGCTTCTAGATGTCTTGAAAGAATTGAAAGGAATAGAAAAAGATTTAGGAACACACCTAGAGCTCCAAAGAAATGCTACTATGTTAGGGATCTTAATGATGAAGGTGTGAGTGATGATGAATCTAATGATGCTAGTACTAGTGCAAATGAATGCTTGTTTATTGATATTAAAGAAGAACATGTGTCTACTAATCTTGCTAGTTGTGTGAAGGAAGAAAAACTAGTGGAAGAAAATGCTTTGGCTATTCAGGTTGAGAAAGATAAGGCTGAATGGATTATTGATAGTGGATGCTCACATCACATGATCGGTGAAAAAAGTAAGTTTGTGAGTTTGGAAAAGTATGATGGAGGACTGGTTAGGTTTGGAGATAATGTAGCTGGTAAGATTTATGGAAAGAATCTATTTCTTTTGATGGAAAGCATAACACTTATAATGTCCTATATGTGAAAGGTTTGAAACATAATCTTTTGAGCATTGGTCAGATGTGTGACAAAGGTTATGATTTGAGATTCAAAGACAATAGGTGCAAGATCATGGAAATCTCTGGAACAGTGATTGCTATGGGTAAGAAGACTAGAGGTAACATTTACCAGTTAAGAGGAACAAATGATTACTATTTATTGGCCCAAGCAGATGAGAGTTGGTTATGGCATAGAAGGATGTGTCATATAAACTTTTATAATTTGGTGAAGATAAGTTTAGGTCAAGTTGTGAGAGGTTTACCAAAGCTTGTGAAACCCACAAATACTATTTGTAAGGAATGTCAGTTGGGGAAGCAGTCAAGAACAAGTTTCAAGAGCAAAGAGCAATTTTCTGTCAGTTTGCTGGATCTAGTGCATATAGATCTTTGTGGTCCTACAAGGGTGAGAAATCTACAAGGTGATAGGTACTTCATGTTGCTTATTGATGACTATTCTAGAATGACTTGGGTTACTTTTCTAAGAGACAAATTAGAAGCCCTAGAGAAGTTCAAATCTTTCAAGGCAATGGTAGAGAATGAAATAGAACTAAAAATCAAATGCTTGAGGTCTGATAGAGGAGTTAAATTCACATCAAATGAATTCAACATTTTCTGTGAAGAGCAACGGATAAAGAGACAACTGTCTACACCTAGGACTCATCAGCAGAATGGAGTTATGGAAAGGAAGAACATGATAGTTCAAGAGGCTTCTAGGATAATGATGAAGGAAGGAGATCTACTGGAAGTTTTCTGGAAAGAAGCTATACATACTATTGTCTACATTCAAAACAAGGTTCAAGTGAAAGGTAATCGTACTAAAACTCCCTATGAATTGTGGTACAGAAGAATTCCTACAGTAAAATATTTCAAATTTTTTGGAAGAAAATGCTATATTAGAAGAGATGAAGATCTAGGGAAGTTTGATGCAAGGTGTGGTGAAGGAATTTTCCTTGGATACTCTACCAAGAGTAAGGCCTACTGGTGCTACAGCAAAAGGCTGAAAAAAATTGTTGAGAGTGTAAATGTGAAGGTGGATGAAGACAAAGGTAGAATTTTAGATTTGAGTGGCTATGAATCAGATGAGCCTACTGCTATAACAAATGAAGAAAATGTTGATTAGGAAAACAATCAAAATGAAGAAGAAAAAGCATCAGAAAGCATTGCCAAGACTCCCATGTATGTAAGAATCAATCATTCTAAAGATCAAATTAAAGGAGACAAAAGAAAAGGGGTATTAACAAGGAAAAGAGCTACATAAGAACAGGTGAATTACTGTTTGATTTCAAAAGTTGAACCTAAAACTCTGAATGAAGCCTGCAATGATGAAAATTGGGTAAAAGCTATGGAAGAGGAGCTAATGTAGATAGAAAAGAATCAAACTTGGGAACTAGTTCCTAGACCTGTTGATAAGAATGTGATTGGCACCAAATGGGTTTTCAGAAACAAGATGAATGAGAATGGTGAAGTAGTAAGGAACAAAGCAAGACTGGTATGCAAAGGATATTCTCAAGTTGAAGGAATATATTTTGAAGAGACTTATGCTCTTGTGGCAAGAATTGAAGCAATTAGAATGTTTTTGGCTTTTGCAGCATTCAAAGATTTCAAGGAATATCAGATAGATGTTAAGTCTGCATTCTTGAATGGTTTGTTGAAAGAAGAGGTCTACATTGAGCAACTAGAAGGGTTTCAATTATTACAATAAGGTGATACGGTGTGCATATTGAAGAAGGCCTTGTATGGACTGAAGCAAGCCCCCAGAGCTTGGTATGCAAGGCTAGACAAATATTTGTTGCAATTAGGATTTAGTAAAGGTACTACTGACAACAATTTGTATTTACAAATCAATGATAATCAAATCCTGATTATTGTAGTCTTTGTTGATGATATTATCTTTGGAGGCAATGAAGGTATGTGCATGAAGTTTGTAGGTGAAATGTAAAATGAGTTTGAGATGTCTATGTTTGGTGAAATGAATTTATTTTTGGGTCTACAAATCAATCAGATAGATAAAGAAATCTTCATATCTCAGTCTAAGTATGTGAAAGAGTTGTTGAAGAAGTTTGGGATGGAAGACTCTAAACCAGTATGTACTCCCATGGTGACTTGATGCAAATTGAGAAAAACTGATGAATCACCCAAGTCTGATTAGAAAAGGTACATATCTATGATTGGAGGATTGCTTTATCTAACTCAAACCAGACTTGATATAATGCATGCAGTTTGTCTTGTTGTAAGATTTCAAGTTGATCCAAGAGAATCACATGTGATGGCAATTAAGAGAATCTTGAGGTATTTAAAAGGCACACCAAATCATGGCTTATGGTAGCCAAAGTATAATGATATCACTCTCAGTGCTTATATAGATGCAGATTGGGCTAGAGATATTTATGATAGAAAAAGTACAAGTGGAGGCACTTTCTTCTTGGGTAATAGATTGGTTTCATGGCTGAGCAAGGAGCAAGATTCAATCTCTTTGTCAACTGTAGAAACAAAATATATTGCAACAACATGTTGTTGTACTCAAGTGTTATGGACGAAGCAGACTTTGAAGGACATAAGAGTTGTGTATGAAGATCTAGTTGCAATTTTCTGTGACAATACAAGTGCTATAAACATTTCAAAGAACCTAGTGATGCACTCAAGAACAAAGCATATCTCTATACGGTATCACTTTCTAAGAGAAAAGGGGACAGAGAATAAAGTAAATTTGGAATATGTGTCCACAAAGGATCAGATTGTAGATATTTTCACTAAGCCTTTGCCTAAGGATACATTTGAGTATCTCAGAGAAAAGGTATGGGTGTTAGATTTTGGGCAAACAACTAAGGGGGGGGTGAATCAGTTGTCCAAAACTTTCTTCCAATTAAACACTTAAATCCACTTTGTAATTAAGAAGCATAATAATAAATCAATCATGGAAACATAATGCATTAAATCAAGAGCAGAAACACATTAACACACAAGACACCAAGATTTTGACTTGGAAAACCTAGTTAAGGGAAAAACCATGGGGTGATTAACCCAAGATTGTATTCTCTGTTAGAAGAATATAAAGAACAAAATGGTACATGCCAATTGGGTCTCACTGCCTGAGAACATTGCTCACAAGAGGCTCACTACCTACAAGAGACACATTGTCGACATAATAATAAGTATCACATCCTTGAACTGAAGAATAGCATCTTCACCATGCTTGAGTCAATTCCATTTAAGCCCAATACTTCTGCACTGCCTTTCGCTCTCCTTTTTTCTACCACACTCTCATCTCCACAAGATCACTTTGAAATGAATTTACAATTCCTTATTTATACAAGACATCGACTTAGGAATGATCATCTAAGTCAGCAAACATTACAGAGCAAATATATAAATACATCTTGACTAATTACAAAAGACTTCACGTAGATCAACACACTGTTGGCCACACAGATCTGAGACTTCAATCTTCTTCTAGGAATATAGTAATCTTCACATAACATCTTCAAGATCATCCACATGATGTGTAACTCATCCAGTCGGCCAGACTTAGGAAGAACACAATCATCCGGAAGTAATTCTTCAATTGCGAGCTCAAACTCTAATGTGGACCACCAACACGAACTAGACACAATTCAAAGACCTCCACAATCTTGCCTGAATCACTAAGAACATCCACACTACATCTGCTTACTGAAATCATTCTTTCCTTCATCCAAAACCTCAAGAACATAGTCTATCATCACTGTCATAATGGAATAGATGCTTGCGGACCTCCAGACCATGAACCAATTGAGTTGTCACTTCACATGGACTTCCTAAGCACTCCACCAAATCTACAGAACATGATATTCCATTTCTGGATCTCACCGGACCTATCTGTGTCACTTTGTCACCTCTGAACATCTGCCAGAATTGGTTTTACTTGAGTGGCCACAACTTCTTTAGATCTTCATGCGGACCTTTGAAATCTTTACCGGATCATCTTAAGACACATATCTACAAACCCTTTGATGCACATCCTCTAATCTTCATCTTAGCTAGGATCTTTAGCTCACTATCTTCACTATTCTTCTATGTTCCTGATTAGGACTAATTTTCACAATATCCTCAGCACACAGCTCATCCAATCCTTATCATCAATGCAACAGGAGTATGTTGACATCAATGACAACATCAGTTAGGCCCATACTTGTAACAATCTCCCCCTTTGTCATTGATGGAAACATATGATGTGAAAAAATGTTTTGACCATCAAGACAAGAACTTTTTCTTACTGACACAACTCCCCCTATCAACAACAACCATTCACATGTCTTCGTTTCCTTTACTACTCCCCCTTTGATCAGCAACCACTTATTTTTCACATGTCTTCTCTCCCCCTTTAACATCAATGGCAAAGGGCACATCCTTGCAACTCCAACACTTCAGAATCATACCAACTGCTCCCCCTAAATAGCAGCTCCCCATCATCAATATGGACCACAAGATATGACTATGATATCCACCGGACTGATGCACATCCGTGCACCTTAATTCAGAACCGGAGGGGCAATAACCCCTAACTTCTCCCTGAGATACTCAAAAGAGTCCTTAGGTAGAGGTTTAGTAAAAATATCTACAATCAGATCCTTAGAGGGTACAAACTCCAATCTAACTTCATTCTTGTTCACTTGCTCTCTCAAAAAGTGAAACTTGATGGATATGTTTTTGGTCTTTGAATGCAACACTAGATTCTTTGATATGTTTATTACACTTGAATTATCATAGAAGATTGTGATAGGTTCCTCATACTCCACCCTGATGTCCCTTAGCATTTGCTTCATCCACAATACTTGAGTGCAACTACCTGCTGCTGCAATATATTCTACTTCTGCAGTGGATAGAGATATTGCCTCTTGTTTCTTGCTTAGCCAAGAAACTAATCTCTTCCCCAAAAAGAATGCTCCACCACTGGTACTCTTCCAGTCATCCACATCTCCTGTCAAATCTGCATCAATATATGAATGAAGAGAGAAATCATGATCTCTAGGATACCACAAACCATACTCAACTTCCCCTTTTAGATATCTAAAAATCCTCTTGATTGCCATGACATGAGATTCTCTATGATTAGCTTGGAATCTAGTAACAAGACCAACAACATTCATAATATCAGGTCTAGTTTGAGTGAGATACAACAATCCTCCAATCATTGACCTGTACTTTTTCTGATCAGCCTTAGGAGAGTCATCATCTTTGCTCAATTTACATCCAGTTGCCATGGGAGTACTCATTGGTTTTGATTCTTCCATCCCAAATTTCTTCAACAATTCTTTCACATATTTGGTCTGAGAAATGAAGATTCCTTTCTTTGTTTGAGTGATTTGCAAACCCAAGAAGAAATTTATTTCCCCAAACATGGACATCTCAAATTCACTTTTCATTTGATTTGCAAAGGTTTTGCACATACTATATCTTCCTCCAAAAATGATATCATCAACAATCAAGATATTTTCATGATCAATTTTGAAATACAAATTACTGTCAGCAGTACCTTTGTTGAAACCAATCTTCAAAAGGTGCTTATCCAATCTCTCATACCAGGCTTTTGGGGCTTGCTTGAGTCCATACAATGCTTTCTTCAATTTGCAGACCATATCACCATGATCAGATAATTGAAATCCATTCGGTTGCTCAATGTATACTTCTTATTCCAAGTCACCATTCAGGAAGGCAGATTTGACATCCATCTGATATACTTTAAAATCCTTCAAGGCAGCAAAAACAAGAGATAATCTGACTACTTCAATTCTTGCCACCAGAGAAAAAATTTCTTCAAAATCAACTCCTTCTACTTGGGAGTAACCCTTGCAGACTAATTTGGCTTTGTTTCTGACTACTTCACCATCTTCATTCAGTTTGTTCCAGAAGACCCATTTGGTTCCAATCACATTCTTGTTTTTAGGTCTGGGAACAAGATCCCAAGTGTGATTTTTCTCAATTTGCATCAACTTTTCTTCCATTGCTTTAGTCCAGTTTTCATCATTGCAAGCTTCATTCACTGTCTTAGGTTCAACCTTTGAAATCAGACAATACTCTTCTGAATCTTGAGCAATCCTTCTTCTTGTTTGAACACCTTTGCTTTTATCACCTATGATCTGGTCTTTAGAGTGATTTAGTTTTACATACCTGGGAACTTTGGGAGTTTCTTACACTTTTGATTCTTGAATAGGTTCATTCAAACTTATCTCCTCTTCCTGATTTATCGGATCAGTCTGAATCTAAATTTTAGAGGGGGCTTGGACTTGTTGAATAGAAACATCATTTTGATCATCTTCATCATATTCATAAAACCTTGAGGGTTTTTCAACACCTTCATCAACCTTCACATTTGTACTTTCAACAATCTTCCTTAATCTCTTGTTATAACACCGGTATGCTTTGCTTTGAGTAGAATAACCCAAGAATATTCCTTCATCACTTCTAGCATCAAATTTTCCTAGATCTTCATCTCTTTTAATGTAACATTTGCTACCAAAGACTCTAAAATACCTCACAGTGGGAGTAATGCTAAACCAAAGTTCATAAGGAGTCTTACTGGTATTGCTTCTGATTTGTACTCGATTGAGAGTATAGACCGCAGTGCTTACAACTTCCCTCTAATAGATCTGAGGAACATTTGCTTCCATCATCATGGTTCTAGATGCTTCCTGGATGGTTCAATTTTTTCTCTCCACTACATTTTTCTATGGAGTCCTAGGAGTAGACTATTGGTAATCATTTATGTTTAGGGTTTTAAGCTTGAATGTTTGCAAGTTTTTTCATTCAAACCCTAAATTTTTTGAGTCATGGGATCTTGCATTGTTTTGTCTATTCTGATATTGGCCTTCTATGGTGGGTTCCTGTTTCTTAAGTCTCATCCTCATGCTTTACTGTTTGAAGGTTGACCAGTCCCCACCCAATGTTTCACTGCTTTTTCCTGTCGCCTTGAGAAAAATGCTAAGTTATGTATATGTAAAGGTGAATTGTATGTTGGCAGGCTTATGAAATCTCAGTTGGCCTCCAAAAAATGATAAGGAATTGAGTTATATGCATATTGGGTTGCATATACAAAGAGGGAATCTCTCGCATATTCCCAAGAATATTCTACAGTTGTATGCAAAGTTTAAATGCATATCAGGCTCAAAAGGATGCATGTACATTGGGGGAATCTGTTGAAGATTCTAGGAATATGTTGCTGTTGTATATCAGGTTTGCTTGTTTATATTTTGTTGTATGTCCAAATATACAATGGCTACATGCATTAGAAAGATACAATGGAAATGTACAAGGATGGAATATACATTGCAGATTCCTGAAATATTCACTGCTTGTATATCGGGTCTGCAAGTATATTTGGTTTGTATGTTTAGACATACAAATGGTTAGATACAATAACAACATGCAAGGAAAAGATACATTGCGGGCATATTCCAAGAAGATTCCTTGCTTGTATGTGAAGCGGTGAATGTATGTTCAGACATACAAAGGTCATATGCAAGGAATAATATACAAGGCAGCATGATATATAATTGGTGGGGCCCGCGAACATACAAAGGCGAATGCATGTAAAATATACATTTGCAGGATGCAAAGAGGAGCATGTGTTCCAAATATGCAAGGGCTAGACCTAAAGGGCTTTGTAGTTTAGTAAATTCAAAAGTTTGAAGTTTGCAACATGTATATTGGGCACTTGTATGTGCCGATATGCAAGGAAGGTGATATACAACTTGGACGTGATGGAATTTTCAAACTACTTCATAAATATTTGAGGTCCATGGGTTGTATAAAGTGCTTGTATATGCCGATATACAAGTCGATCTGCAATGAAAGGATACAAGCCAGACTTCAAAAGGAGGTACATTTTGATGCATAATGATTTAAAGTCTGTGGCTTGTATGTATGTGTGTGTTGTATATCGCGGATATACAAAGGAGAAATATACAAGCCGAACCTGAGTAGTTTTCCAATTTATTCTAAACTGGCATGGTGTCCGCTTTGTATATTAAGTTGTTGCATGTAAATGCATTTTGCATATACAAGGGATTTTGAAAGGGGAATAGTGGCGATTGTATATGCATCCATTCTTGCATATACAAGGACAAAATGGCAAAATGGAGAAGGCAAAAAATCAGCGATAGGAACATGGAGTGCCTACGTGGCACGTAATCATTGGCTCTTGGCTTTTCTACATGTTTTTGGGATTGTTAGATCTCAGTGATGGAGTCGTGATCAATGGCCATGTTTTGAACTTTCTGTGTGAAATTTTTCCTATGCATGTGCAGCGGTTTTGAGCAGGAAAACTTCAGATGTGTTCGTTGCTGCATCCTGCAGGTAGCTGAATCATTAATGGCAGAATGTAGAGGCATCGATGGATGAAATGATAGATGAACTACTGGGTTTGTGAAAAAAGATCTTTAGGCGGTGGTGTAGATCTTGAACTTACCCGTTCCTTCCTCTTTGTCCCTTTGTTGCATTGATTGTTTTGAGCACCATTTCTCACGATGCATTGTATCTAGCAATTTTTGAGTTGACCGTTGTAATTTTGGCTGAGTACATAGTTTTTCTATAAAAGGCAAACTGTGTCACTCATATTTTGGTTGTTAAAAACTGGACAAAAATTTTGGTGCTGTAATAAGATATGACTTCATTGGTGGCTCTGTCTTGGCTATCTTGTGAGTTTATGAGTCTCATGTTGTATATTTTTCTACATAAATCTACTGATATCATGCTGATTTAAATGAGTAATGCTATATTGCATGTGTTCTATTATCTGTCTCTAAATTGAGTGTGTTCTTCTTATGAATCTAAGCATTTAAGGGGTGTTTATGATTCTAGAATATAGGTTTACTGTGTTGAATGCTTGATTTCTTACTTCTGCTCAAGGAGTAGATTAAACATTTTAGATCAAGTGTTGGGAAGAAGACATTGCAATAGGGATATCAGTAAGTAGAGATAATAGGATGCTCTATTTTGGGAAGTATCTGTAAGGAAGATACTAAAAATCCCCTTGATATCCAGTCTTTGGTATATGTTCATGTTGGCCATTCACATGTGTATGTCTGTTGATTTGGAGCCCTGGATAGGCACTGATCTAGTCTTGTATTGAGGTTGCAACCCAAAGTCTCAGTTTTGCATCCAAACATAAAATCAAACTTAAACTTTAAATCAAACCATTAGGACTTTAGAAGTAGTTTAGGACCAAAATCCTCTGATTCACAACTGAACGTAAGCCCAAAGCTAGCCCCTTTGCACTTATCCCATAGTTTTGGTCTGTATAAAGGAGGATTTATCTGCTTTGTATCAACATCCTAGTCAATCCAAAAGAATATCTCATGGATGTTGAATAGGGAATACCCCCCTTGGTTTTGTAGAGCCTAAAGAAGAAGAGGATATATTTATAGAGTCTATCTCCTATACTGTTGGCCCCTGGCCCGGAAATCCTGTTGATCAATGATGGCTACCTTGTAGGGATAACTGGGAATAAGCATCCAGTCTAGGAAAATTACCAACATAGATAATTGCCTTTTTATCCCATGTTTCTCATAGAATTCTATGAACTCAACGGATGTGAATTCTCCACCTCTATCAGACCTCAGACATTTTAATTTTAATCTGGTTTCATTCTCTACCATAGCTTTGAATGTTTTGAATTTCTCAAGAGCTTCTGATTTCTCTTTCAGAAAAGTAACCCACATCATCCAGGAATGGTCATCAATTAATAACATGAAGTATCTATCACCTTGCACACTCCTGATTCTTGCTGGACCACATAGATCAGTATGAATTAAGTCCAATAATCCGGTAAAAGATTGTTCCTTGCTTTTGAATGAGATTCTTCTTTGTTTACCCAACTGACATTCCTTGCACAAACTATTGGTAGGTTTTACCAATCTTGGAAGATCTCTTACAGCCTGAGTGTTGCTTATCTTGATGATATTATCAACATTCATATGACACATTCTCCTATGCCACAACCAACTCTAATCAATTTAAACAAATAAGCAACTTTTACCAGTACCAACCAAGTGGAAGATGTTACCTTTAGTTTGGGTACCGGATGCAATCTGTGTTCCAAAACTTTCAAAGATCTTGCATTTTCTATTTTTGAATCAGAGATCATAGCCTTTGTCCACCAACTGTCCAACACTAAGAAGATTGTGCTTCAGGCCTTGAACATATAGTACATTACTGGTTTTGTTCTTTCCATCAAAAGAAATAGTTCCTCTACCCTTGATTCTACCAGCAGAATTATCACCAAATTTTACCACTCCTCCTTCATACCTTTCTAAGTCTATGAATTTATTTTTGTCACCTATCATATGGTGAGAGCATCCACTGTCAATGACTCAATCATCCTTTTCCTCAACTTGGGCAGCTAGAGCTCTTTCTAAAATTTTATGATTGACAGATTCAGAGGGCATTGGATCTTCTTCTTTGATGGCAATAAACACCCAGTCACTTCCAAATTTGTTTCCTATCTCTGATTCATCATCTGTTACTCCTTCATTATCATCATCTTCATGAACATAGTAACAATTCTTCTGGAACCTTGATCTGTTAGGATTTGGCCTTGAAAATCTTTCCGGACACCTTGAGGCAAAATGACCAATCTTATTGCAGTTAAAACATTTAAAAGGTAGTTTCCCTTCATACTTACTAGATCCTCTTGGTAGCCTTTTTGCAATAAGGGCTTCAAGTTGAGCAGCTTCTGCTTCATCTTCTTCTAGGTCTTTTCTTGCTTTTTCATATCATGATAGTTTCCTTGAAGAGTTCTCTCCCGGATCAAACCTTTGTTTTCCTTTTACAGAGGCACTAGCTTTGAATGCAGATTCAATCTTTGGGGGGGCATCTCCAAACTCAGTTAATTCAAATGTAGCCAATTTGTCAACCAATTGATCTCTTGTGATACCTAAATAGGATCTGAATTCTCTAATGCTAGCAACCTTGTATTTTTAAGAAGCAGGAAGGGATCTGAGAAATTTGCCAACAATCTCATCTTCATCCAAGACTCCACCAGCACATCTAATGCCACAAACAAGCTCATTTACTCTTGGCATTAAAGTAGTGATATTTTCATCTTCTCTCATCTTTAGATTTTCAAATTTTCCTTTTAGACTCTATAGCTTGGCACATTTAACATACTTGTCTCCTTCATGCAGAAGTTCCAATTTTTCCCAAATCTCAAAAGTAGTTTGTAGGTCAACAACATTTGTTAGCTTTGAATTAGAAAAGGCACTTAGAAGGGCTTCTTTAGTCCACAGATTGTTTTTAGCATCTGTGATTTCATCTACAGATTTCAGACCATTCTGTGGAGGAGTATACTTCTTTGAAGCCATGGTCCAGTACTGCATTCCCATACATTGACATTGCATGTGACTTTTCCAAAGAGTAAAATTGGTTCCATCAAACTTCAGACTATCCTTCTTGTAGGACGACATCCTGGATCTCCTCAAGCGGTTAAGCTCTTTTAGAGGAACTTAGCTCTAATACCAATTGTTAGATTTCAGGCAGACAACTAAGAGGGGGGGTGAATCAGTTGTCCAAAACTATCTTCCAATTAAACACTTAAATCCACTTTGTAATTCAACAACATAATAATAAATCAATCATGGAAACATAATGCATTAAATCAAGAGGAGAAACACATTAACACACAAGACACCAAGATTTTGATGTGGAAAACCCAGTTAAGGGAAAACCCATGGGGTGATTAACCTAAGATTGTATTCTCTGTTAAAAGAATAGAAAGAACAAAATGGCACATGCCAATTGGGGCTCACTGCCCGAGCACACTGCTCATAAGAGGCTCACTACCTACAAGAGACACACTATCTACAGAATATTAAGTATCACATACTTGAACTGAAGAATAGCATCTTCACCATGCTTGAATCAGTTCCATTTAAGCCCAATACTTCTGCTCTACCTTTCGCTCTCCTCTTTGCTACCACACTTTCATCTCCACAAGATCACTTTGAAATGACTTTACAATTCCTTATTTATACAAGACATCGACTTAGGAATGATCATCTAAGTTAAAAAACATTATAGAGCAAATACATAAATACATCTTGACTAATTACAAAAGACTTCACGTGGATCAACACACTATCAACGACACAGATCTAAGACATCAATCTTCTTCTAGGAATATGCCAATCTTCACATAACATCTTCAAGATCATCCGCAGGATGTGTAACTCATCCGGTTGGCCAGACTTAGGAAGAACACAATCATCTGGAAGTAATTCTTCAATTGCGAGCTCAAACTCTAATGCAAACCAACAAAATGAACTGGACATGATCCAAAGACCTCCACAAGGTTACCTGAATCACTAAGAACATCTACTTACTAAAATCATTCTTTCCTTCATCTGAAACCTCAAGAACACAGTCTATCATCACTGTCATAATGGAATAGATGCTTGCAGACCTCCAGACCATGAACCAATTGAGTTGTCACTTCACATGGACTTCCTAAGCACTCCACCAAATCTACAAAATAGGATATTTTATTTCCAGATCTCACCGGACCTATCTGTGTCACTCTGTCATCTCTGAACATCTACTAGAACTGATTTTACTTAAGCGGCCACAACTTCTTCAGATCTTCATGTGGACCTCTAAAATCTTTACTGGATCATATTAAGACACATATCTAGAAACCCTTTGATGTGCATCCTCTGATCTTCATCTTAGCTAGGATCTTTAGCTCACTGTCTTCACTGTTCTTCTCTGTTCCTGATTAGGACTAATTTTCTCAATATCCTCAGCACACAGCTCATCCAATCCTTATCATCAATGCAACAGGAGTATGTTGACATCAATGACAACATCGGTTAGGCCCATACTTGCAACAAGGGGTCATTACCCCTCCTGCTCTGAAATAAGATGCATAGGAATGCATTAGTCCAGTGGTGCTCAAAGTTTCATTCTTTGATCTGGATTGATGTTTTGAGGGCTACCTCTCAAGGGGAGTAGCTAGATGTTCCTGATAAAGAATGTGTTGATAACAGAGAAAGTTAAGTGGATCAGAGCAGCAACATGCAAGTATGTGACCTTTGCCATTGCTGTCAAAGGGAGAGAGAAATCATGTGAAAAACTTAGGTGTAGATGTGTAAAGAGAAAGGGGGAGAACCTTATCTTGATGGTCTTTACAATTTTTCACATCATATGTTGCCATCAATGAAAAAGGGGGAGATTGTTGTAAGTATGTGACTAACTGGTGTTGTCATTGATGTCAACATATCAGTGTTGTCATTGGTGTCAATTGTGCTCTTGCTTTGATGCTTTCTTTTAATGAGTTATTTTCCTATGTAAGTATTGGAGATCCTAATATTGAGGATATTGAGAAAATTTGCTTCTCCGGTGGAAACAATGTGTTACAGAATATCTTTTCTATAGAAGAATAGTCCAATAGATTGCTCCGCATTCTAGGTGTAGAACAAATATCTTTGGTTACAGATTGGAATTTATTTAGATGTATGTCTAAAGATACTATGTTTCAAGTTTGAGCCTCTGATATGAAGATTTGAGTGAGTTATGTTCACCAGAGTGAAAATTACTTTTTTTGAATACTCACTAGTGACAAAGAGAATGTATTTTGCTCTGCATTTCTCCGCATTGAAATATTAAGATCTACAGTTTATGAGTTAAGTCTAAAATGATGTTAAGTGCCTTCAAATCCAATGGCTCATGATTTGGTGGTCCACAATCTATTCTTTCTTTATGATAGTAGCTGATAGTGTTGTTCATGTGCTCTAGTGTGAAGAATTTTCTTGACAGAGTGCTTAGAGATCGTGCGGTTGTTCTTGGTGATTAAAATGAGCTTGTGGATGTCTCCTGATCATGTTCCTACCTTTGGATTGTTTTGTAAAAAGAAATTGGGATCATAGATGAAGATTGTTCTTAGAAGACTTAGTGTTGACACTAGTCCTGGCCGACTTGGTTGTTTTTACTACTTGTGGAGATGCATTGAAGATTGTGAAAGCGTGTCGTGGCATGGAAGATTGTGTTAGAGTCCCAACTAAGATGTTAAGTGTTTTGCATACATCTTTCCCTTTGCTAATCTTGTTTAGGTCCAGACCTATTTTCTATGTATGTTTGTAATGTCGACCTTGGAGATTTCTTCAACGGTTGATGAATATAATGTCGACCTTGATCTACATTCCAAGGTTGATGAGTTGTACAAAAAACATGTAAGTGGTTGCAAAAAGGGCATCAAAGTGTGAAAATGACAAGATAAGTGTGAAGGTGTAAAAGAGCATAGTAGAGGAGATATACTGTGCTTCAAAGGAACTAAACTCAGGCATGGAGTAGATTCTATCATTTATTAGTTCACCAATCTTGGTAGTGAGCTGCCCCTTGGCAGTGAGCTGATCTTGGCAGTGAGCCTAAACATTTATAGTGAGCATATTAGGCAGTGATCCCTAAGGCAATGAGCCTCTATTTTTCAATATTGTTATAACTTATATATTTTTGTGGGCTAACACCCACTGTGGTTTTTCCCTTATAGGTTTTTCCATGTAAAAATCTGGTGTCTCATGTGTTGATTATGTTGTTGTGTTAAGTTTTTCAATTCATGCTTTCATTATTAAATCTGAATAATAGTAATCAAGTGTTTGGTGAGTTAATATTCTTAAGAGGTTAAAGTTTTTGAGACAACTGATTCACCCCCCTCTCAGTTGTCTAGTACATTTCAACATCTCTTTCTTTCAGGATAGTGAGTCCTTTAGCAGTGAGCCACCTGCAGTGAGCATTATTAGATAGTGAGTCCACCAATTGTATCAACCTTAACTAGTTGTGTTATTAATATATATTGTGAGGTAATCCTCACCGTGGTTTTTCCCTTTTTGGGTTTTCCATGTAAAAATTTGGTGTTCATATGTGATATGCTTTAATGGTTGATTTCATGCTTTCCTTTCTTAATGCAAGTCAAAGGGTGCTACCACAATAATGGGTTACACTTTCTGGGACATCCTAGTTTTTGTTGAAATCACATATTTTTAGAAAATATAATGATTTAATCCTTGAAAGGTTCCATTTCAAGGATTTTAATTGAAGAGGGTTTGATTAAACCCCCTTAGATCAAAACCCCTTGGATAGAACCCTGCTAGTTTTAAACCATACCTATAATGGAGTCTCCTCTACACCTATCAAAATGCTGATAAAAACCCACTTTTGATTTACCTTTTAGGGGATCAAATGAATTAATTTAAAATTTATGTTTTGTAAATATGTAGTCCTTATTATAATCTTCCCAAAAAGTATAGTTTTTAATATATTTAATTTGATTATTATATTCATTTTTTATTTCTTGTGAATGTAATTTTTTCAATGAACATCAAGGTCTTCGTTTCATACTGTTGTGTGGTTACACAACACGCCCCATTTTGACTTGACAAAATAGGGACCCATCTTTTTGCTTGGCTTGGCTTCTGTTTTCCTGCTTTTTGGCGGTCTGGCAAAAGTAAGTCATGCAGGTGATCCTGTATAAGGAAGCTGGGGTAAATCATCACGATGAGGTCAGTTTCTCAAAGTTAGTTTTTCATATCAATAACCTCATGGTTGGAAAGAGTGCAGAATTTCATGCAGGTTTGCCTTTTGGATCACCCTGATATTCCTCAGGGAACGAAAGTTATGACAAGTCAAAGTCTTGGTCAAACCTGATATTCCGAGGGGGGAGTCATATTACAAATATCAATCATCTTATGAAAGATCATCCTAACCCAATTTTATCACCCGATAATCATTTATCCAGAGATCTAGACGTCAATTTTATGTGATAGAGGTATTTACCCGTTAGCTAGCTTCATATATTTTGCAGGGGTCATATTCTAAATATCATCTGATATTTTGAATATCACCCGATCTTCCGAAGATCACCCCCTCATCTTGCCATGCAACATTAAATGCCATAAATGTAGTAGGTGGATTCCAGCTGATCGCGAACATGATCTAAACACTTGGCGATGCCCATAGATTTATGATAGAAGATCAATGGTTATGATCAAATTTACCTTATGTTGCCCTAATTTGCCCTAATAATGAGGATAGAGTGAATTTCCAGTGTCATTTTACATTTACCTTGCAATAAAATGAGAATTTATAGTGCGAATGTTCAAATTCTCATACAAGCTACCTGCGGATGCATACAACCAACAGTAGAATGGAACACGTGATCATCACTAGTATCTAAACCCTTTTCAGTAATCATGAGCTTAGCACAGCAGAAAAGCGTAATCATGTAAGTAATAAAAAAAACCCTCCTGTTGTCATTTTCTGTGTGTCCAGGTAGGATGTTTTTTCAAGTAAGTTGAACTATAAATATGTATATCATGGTGAAGTAGAGCTTAATGAGTATAATATGCATGATGCTATGAACATATGATGCTGTATATGCATGCATGTGGATATTGTTGTAAGACTAGGCATGTTTTGTTGCAGGAAGCCATGGCAGATGTCAGGAAGAACAAGTCTGATGCGGAGTTTGTCAAACCCATGATTACTCAACCAGAAGGAGTGCAGTTCAAGTTTGGTGTGATCAGAGATACTCACCAAGGAAACACAGATTTGGCAGCATGGTCAGCCAAAATGGGCGAAGATAGAGATAGTTCCATACTGGATAGCATTTTCATATCAGGAATGTGGTATGCGGCTGGATTTCCTTACACCATGGAAACTTTGGAATTGATAATTGAGTGTGCCAGAAACTATAACCCTAAGACAAGGAGGGTAGAAAAGCATGGAAGGATATATGCAGACTTGTCTATCAAAGGAATTACATCCACATTCAACCTTCCAGTTGGGAAGAAGGTAGTTAGTATGGATCTAAAGAAACTGGAAGTTGAATATATCAACAACAAGAAGAATGCAAGAAAGAGGATGTACCAATGGAGGGCAAGGAACAGTCCTTACACTACCGCTGCCAAATTACCAGTGCACATGTAGAAGTTTGATTTTGATGATGAGTATCAATATATGATTGCCCTGCTCAACAGGATGACAGGCTAGCCTAATGCTGGAAGCTTCAAGGACTGGATGTATGGAGTTATCATAATGTGCATCTATACAGAAAATAGGCCACTATGGGCTAAGACCATTAGTGATGCCTTAGATGAACAACTAATGAACCTAGGAGGCCTAAACTATTCATTTCATATGACCTCATATATTGCATACTCATGTGCATATAAGGGTACATTTGATGCACTCACTACAGTTGGAAAGATTGGAGGCAGCTTGAATGATGCCCATATATGGGATCACTATCCTCAGTTACAAAGAGTACAATACGTCCCTGATTATAAATTAGTGAATGATGCATTTTCTATGCATCTGGTCATGACAATGGAGAAAGATAGAACTAAAAGACTGAGCATGGAAGCTCAAGAAGTGATATACAGACATGGTGCCTAGTTTATCTAGTTTGCCACATTCTCCTACATAAGAGTAGAAGGTTTTGAGGGACAACCCTTAATGTTACCCAGATACCCTATTGACGGGGTAGTCTTGATGGAATTTGTAAGACAAGTATCAACAATATTGGATGCATATAAGGCAAATAACAAGATTCCTCCAATTTTGTTTCCAGTAACTATAGGGTGGTACATGTGCCCAGATTCTGAAAACATAAAGAAAGCCATAGCGGTTCTAAGCATGATGAACTTGCAGCCATTTCCATTGGCCAGATCATATGACCCCTATGGAAGGATGTAGAAGATCATGGGGAAGCCCATCCATCAGAAGTACTTGGAGGATTTCTGGACAGATTGTGAGGATGAAACCAAGGTCAGAAGAAGGAAATATCAAAGGCTCACCCTCAACTAGATCAAGACATTTGATTGCATTCCAATGCTTGCTCAATTAAAGAAGGATGATGGTAGGTTATTATCAAATGAATATGAAGAGAAGAAGGTGTACAATGACACCATTTCAGCCCCCGATTTGACGTAGCTTGAGGATATTTCATTAGATAGATTTACAGGTGAAGTGCTATAGTTGACCCAAGCATGGGTAGATGCACAAATAAACATACTGAAGAAGAGGGGGAAGGCCATCTTAGTAGATAATAAGAAGAAAAGACAAGAAATTCCTAATGAGGAATATGATGACTTTCTTGTAGAGAAGAGAAAATCTAATGGAGAAAGGCTGCTACCCCAGAAACAAGGAAAAGGACCTCCTAGAGGTAAGAAGAAAACTGATGATACACCTAAGGGAATAATAATTGAAAGAATTGATGTACCAGATGAGGATGCATCTACATCAGGACAGGCCTCAGCCTCATCTGCACCACCTCCAAAAGATAAGCAGAAGACCAACAAGGTCCTAAGGCCAGCTGTAAACATTGCAAAAATACAAGATGTGGGTCAATCCTCAAGGCAACATGAAGAAGAAGATATCCTTACCGAAGAAGAGCCAGTGATTAAAGAACCTATAGAAGATGACCCCATGATGGTCACTAGGAAAAGGAAGGTGCCCATAATGGCATCCACCCCTAAAAAACCAAGAACACAGATGAGGGGTGAAATAAGACATGACCTTGTGATGTTAAGGGGAGCAGGTAGTGAAGTGTTCAAAAAATAATTGCAACATGATGTGCCACTTCCTACCATCATACAGTTTAAAATTGAGAAAGCTGAAGAGCAAAAAAGAGAGACCACTAGAGCAAGCCGAGGCAGTCCTGTCTCACTAGAGGAGACTGTAGACTTATCAAATGACGAGGTGGTAGAGAACATAGCTTCTTAGAAAATGGAGGCCCTTGCTTCAAATACTCGCATGAATCCATAGGGAACACCATCCTCACAGAGGGTGATATTAGAAGAGCTAAAGCAAGTGGAGTAAGAAAAAGAAGATAGCCCAGAGAAGGCAGCCCAACAAATCAAGCTTGATAAGTTGGTGAATTAGGTGACCAGCCCTGCAGTGATAGACCTAACCTATAGAGAGGATGTAAGTCCTGAACATCAAGCAAGTGCACCTGAGAAAGAAGATAATATCAAAGTAGCTAAGCAGGTAGAAGTGGAGAGTAACACTCCAAAGATGGGACAACAACAACTAGATATATCTGATGAGCCCAAAATAGTGGAAGTCCAACAAAAAGGAGGGGAAGATAAAGATACATTTGCTAAAGATGTCCCCCGGACTCAAGAAACCTCAGGTGAGAAAGATACATCAGGTCATGATGACCTAAAAACTTAGGAGGTAGATACATCAGATGCAGATCAAAATGTGATCCAAGATCAGATAGATGCACCTAGGTCAGATACCATGATATCCCTAGATACGAATATGCCTTAGGATGAGGAGATGACCAAGGTGGATGAAACAAAAGAAAATGAAGTACAGGATCAGCTGTAGTATCATAATGTAGATGCACCGCAGGATCCTCCACTGCAAGAAGAAGTTCCTCAGGAAGAGGAAGTAGAACAGGATCACCCTCATGAAGATCATCATGAGGAAGAAATGAGGAAGTCACCCTCTCCATTGAGAATAGATGCAAGTATAGGAGATTAGGGTGGACATGATGATGATGATTGACAATAAGGATCCAAAGATCAAATACCTCAATGGCTTGAGAAAGAGATAGGTACGAAACCTGGGTTTGAAATTCAAGAATTTGATGTTTCAACATTATTCTCAGAAACCATTATGAAGCCAAAGAGGAAGGCAAGATTAACATCTGCCATCAGAAGAGATCCTACTATGGGTAGAAGGACAGCCTAGGTAGCACTTCTTATAGTTGAAAAAGAGAAAGGCAAGATCACCATAGAAGAATTCCATATTACAACAGTAGACTTGGGGTTCGCCAATGAAGACCAAGAGGGTCAGGAAGGAAAAGACATAATTGATTCCTTAACCTAAAGGGTGAAGAGAGAAAAGGAGAAGAATAAGCAGCATAAAGAGCACATTGCCCAGCTGCATGCATACATAAAAGGGTTGATTGACCCTAATAATATAGTATCAGATCAGGCAGTCCCATTGACTGCAATTTCTCAGGAAGAGGTCAATAAGTTAGACCTTATGAAACATGAGTCAGTGACTATGAGAAAGTGGATGTCATCCGCACTCACAGGAGCTAAAGAAGTAGTGAAAGCCTCTTTGCAGAGGTGGAATTCTTTAGGTATCTCAAGGAGAAAAGTTGATAAACTACAGACTGACACTGGGAAAAGGTCTTTCCAGTTGGAGAAAGCCTTGAATGTTTTGATTGAAATAAAGAGGATAAATCCTTAGGTCCTAATAAATCATCAGGTGCTGGATAATAACACTGCCATGTTGGTAGAAATTTGGAATAAGGACATTAGGTTTGAAAATGATGTATTGAAGAGATATAACAATAAATTAAAGGATATCAGTATGAAGTTGCATGATATGATGTCATTTGAAGCAGAAATCTTGGAGGCTTTGGAGGGAAAAGTAGAAGGAAAAATTAAGAATCAAGATGCAGACTTTACTATTGAAGCTCTGCATAATAATTTCTAGCCGATGGCTGATGACCCTCTTAACCACTTGATAGAAGAAGCAATGAACAAGATCATGAGGATCAATGTCAAGGTGGAGAATTACAATGAAACATTGAGCAGCAGGAAAAATAAATTGGAAACCCTCAAGGATAATTCCAAGCGCATAAGCATGCCATCAGCAAAGCCAAAACTTAGGATGGTGGAGAAATTGAGAGAATAGTAAAAGCATATGAAAATATTCGGACAACCATGCATGTCCATATACAAGGTGACATTCATCAAGATGATGAAGACATGGAAAGCGATGATCATGATGATCATGAGGATGAAGAAGAAGAACCTAATGAGTAGATGAAGATGCACTATAAAAGGGATATCTACATCAGGTACTTAGCAGAAAATAAGCTACCTAGATGGTTGCCAGCTGGCAACCTGTGCCACAAGATGAAGTTGACCAAGTCAAAAGGAAATGTGCACCGTTGATCTTACTAGATAAATCTTGATCGTAGATCATGTGTAACTGCTCCCTCACCTTATTCTATAAAAGGTACAGGGATGCCTTATTTTGGACATTCGAAGCTTAATTGAAATTTGTTTGCTGAAATATTTAGGGCTTATTTCAAAGTTATTGTAAGCATACATATTTTCACATACTTAATGAAAAAGAAGACCTATTTGATTACAAATCATCGTAAATTCTGAGTAATCTGTGTCTGAATTCTTAATATATGCTTTGATTTTCTGCGTCCCTTGGAGTGCTCATCAGTCTGCATATATTTTTTTCATTCCTCATCCTTTGAAGTTTGCATCATCTATATCTAGCTGTGAAACATCCTGGTGAAAATATGGTTTGATTTCTTCCTTCTCATGACTGTATCAAGTGTGTATGTGGCTCAATAGCTGAAGATTCATCATAATTTGAAGTATTCATTTACATTTCTTTTAATTTCATTACATTTCACCATCATAATTGCAAATAATAGACAATCAGAAGCAATTTACATAAAATATGTAGACATCTCATAGATAAATGAAGATTCATAGCATATTTGAAGTTAAAGCATGTACAATGGCTAAATATCATGCTAAGATTTGAGTACAGACACACTATTTGTGGAAATATCCTGTGTAAATAACCTTCTGTGTAGCATCTTTACTGAAACATAATCCTAATGATGAGCGAACATAAGGCCCCTGAATGGAAAACAACAACACATATCAACTACTGAGTAACATCAGTTGATTAAGAACTAATCCACAGAGACTTGTGATCATGAATTCTTTAAATTCATCGTATCTTTCAAGATGAGTAAAGGTTGATGTGTAACTTTTATTCTATGTTTGTTTATGACTAACATCATGATCAACACATACATACAAAAAAAAAGGAAAATTTAGCAAAAAAATTCTAAAAAATACATGTACTCTAGGTATTGATGTCCTTATTCCAACAAAAAAATTGAATTCCAATACATAAAAAAAAAAATTATGCTTTTTATAGTACACCTATGTCTAAATTGTAATTGGTTTGACTTCAAAACTTAATTAAAAAAATTCAATAAAACATTATGAAACAAAATGCATCCTCTAGATATTGTAGTTACAAACCTAAATTCAAAAAAAAAAGAATTTTATCCTTCATAGAAAAAAAGTTTATGTTGTTTATAGTACACATCACTCTTTAAAAATGGCGTTTACTATTAAAAACTAGTTATCAAAAGAGATAGAAAAAGAAATGCAATTTGATTCCAAAAAATTTAAAAACTATATATTTAGAATCTACAGACAAAATGCCACAAATCACTAGTTTGCATCATCTTCAAATTCCTCATGGTTTAGCAGCTATAGGTGTCTGAAAGTGAAGATTTAGTTCAAAATGTTCATTTTAATGTCAAGTTTGGCCAAAAAGTGTAACCCAGTATTGTGGGATCACCCCAAACATGCTATGTGAAATGAATGATTAAATGCTTAAGTGGTTTCAAAGAATACTAATTCACCCCCCTCTCAATATTCATAGTGTTCAACACTTGGGACATTACATTATTAGAAATAGACTTCTCAATCTTGACCATCAGTTCTTCACAACTCAAAATCTACTTTTTGAATATTTTGTTGTTCCTCTCTAACCATACATTCTATATTAGAATAGAAGGGGAGACTTGCCAAATGGAGGAAAACATGGATTCAATGTATAATGAGGGCCAACTGAGGAAGAGATCCATAATAGAATTTGGTAATGGGATATACCATCTCAGTTTCCTACATAACCAAGTTTAGCAGCTATATGCAAAAGGGCAATTTTGTTGGGAATTAAGGTGTCTCAACCTTGGTAATTCCTTGTATTATTTCATTATATTTATTTATTGCCCATTATTGTAATTAGGATGAAAATCCTTATTGTCATCTTGTGGGAGTTGGCACGGTGATGTGTCATCCTACGTGGAAGGTGACAAGATGTAAATTTGTCCTCACATGAGGAGATAGGCATCCCACTTAGTGGTAGGAATATTTTGCCATGTGTTGGCATCTTGGATAGTGTGTAAGGGAATATTGACCGAAATGGTCATGACAGTTTCCTATGACAAATCTATGATGCGTAAGAGTCGTAAATGGAAGATTCTATGATAGGTGAAGACATGTGTCATAAGGCATCTTGGAAGAAGGCATCTTTGGGTGCCCCAAGGAAGGTTATGACATGTTGTAAGAGAATATTCTATTTTTAGCATGTGCATGATAGATTCTCTTATAGCTGTAAGTTATGACAGCTATGACAGATTCTATGACAGTTGTAAGTGTCGTAAGAGTATTTGTCATTGTCCAACTTGGGAATAGGCAACCTCTTTGGGATGGGGTGATATGACAAGTGTCATGAACATTCTATAGTGTTGGACAAGTGTCCCCAAGCGTGGATTTTGGGCCATGAGGCCATGTTGGATGCCCATCCCAAGATAAAGTCAATTTTGCCTTGTATCTTCTTTATAAACATGTGCTTTTGAGAGGAGATGTATTATGTGATTGATAGGTACCGTTATGTTGTCAGTTTGTCTCTAGATACGAATGTCAAAGACTCCTGAGAGCTTGCATTGTAAGTGTATTGTAAACCATTTCAATTTTGATAATACATTGTGCAGGTTTTGGAGTGTGGGTTTTTTCACTCGATAAGGGTTTTCCCCACGTATATCTTGTGTCTCTCTCTTCTTTCTCATTTTTGTGTGTATGTGTATTGCTGCAATATCTCCATTGTTGTGATTAACATTCTGTAATTGTAAGGATTAAAATGAATTTGTACTCTTCTCTCCTCTTTAGATTAGTGTAGGAAGCGATTTCCGCACACCTAGCTTCCTTTCAGTTGGTATTGTTGACCTATTTTTCCTCTGGTCAGAGTTAAATATTTCACCTTATGTTTTCTTGAAAATCCTTAAGAAAGTAGCATCATTCAGTATGCACATACCTAATGTAGGGCATATTTGTGATCTTCAAGTCTGAACCCAAATCTCAGGGTCTGAATCTTGCCTGGAGAAGCTTACCATGTGAAAGAGCTTGAAAAAATAGGCAGGTTTGCTTTTTACATCACCTTGAAATTCACTAAAATAAGGAAGTTATGTATGGTCAATGATCTGGTCAAACCTGATCCTCCAGATGGGGTGATATTCTGAACATCGGGTGATATTCCAAATATCACCCCAATTTTTGTAATATCATCCTTCCTCCAAATATCACCCTGATAATTGTAATATCACCCCTTCCTCCAAATATCACCCTCGTCCAAATATCACCCCGATATTTGTAATATCACCCCTCGTCCGATATTTGTAATATCACCCCGATATTTGTAATATCACGCCTTCCTCCAAATGTCACCCTCGTCCAAATATCACCCAAATATTTGTAATATCACCCCTTCCTCCAAATATCACCCTGATATGATGATGATGCCATCCTGTCATGTTTCAATAAGGCCTATCCATGATGGTGACATCACCATCATATCCCTCATAAGGAAAGGATGCAGGGCTCAAGAAGATGTAGTTTTTCAGCAATGCTTTTTAGGATCAGCCTAGTGACCGATCAGGTGATACTCCATGCAGAGGTGCATGCATGGTGCTTTGCACATACAAAGACATTTCAGGGGCTGATTCGGATAGCGATATATACACGGATGCGGGGTGACATATATAGGCGGTTGATCGAAGCTTTGACCACCTATATCTCCTCCGTCCTGGTGAATTTCGACATGATGCAAGAGGCAAAAATGCATGTTTTCACCTCCTCTTTCATTTGGCAGGCTTTTCAAGGGGGTTTTCTAAATTTTCAATTTTGGATACAGATTTGCATATTTAGATCTTTGAAGGGACATTTCAGTGACCATTTGGGGCAGTTGCAGATATTTCTTGCATTTTATGCTGCACAAGGATGAAGCAGCTCGCATTCATGATCAAAAATATCTTTCCACCACCTTGTTTCAGATATTTTCATAAATGCATTGCTGAGGATCGATGAGTAAGCTGCTTGCATTAAAGACTCTAAATATCTCCCCACCTGCCCCTATTCTAGATCTTTTATGCCATTACTCCTGGTAGTTGGGATGTCCTTTTAGAGATATTTTTGGTGGTAGCTCTCTGAGCGAATCCTATAATCGACTTAGGGCATTTTTGAAAGGTTTTATAAGATGAGGCTTATGATGTAAATAGGGTTGGAAATTTTTGGGCATAGAATCTTTTTTGTTTCCAAACAGAGCTTTTTCTACCACTGTAACCTTGCCTTCCTACTGACTATATGCAAGTTATCATACATCTTTAACTGATTTTCTAGTTCTGTGTGAATCTAGATATGGTTGCCTATGAATGTCTTTGTTCCTCTCAATCATATTGCTTCTTGCCTCTACTAGAATCATCTAATCTGTGTATACATCCTTGCTCTATCTAGTTGTGCTGTGCATTTTTTAGTTCTGTGAAAGTCTCTTTAAATCTGTTTGGTGCATCACCCTTTTATGTTTCAAGTTTTGTTGTTTCATCTTTACTTTAAATCTTTCCTTCTCCCTTTTCCCTTAAAGATTTAGTAGTTTTAGGTGATATCCAATCAAGGAAACTGGCCTTCTCCGGAGGTCTAATCTCATTTAGCAAAGTCCCACACTTAGAGATCATTCCCATGTTATTCTAGATTACTGAAGTTTCACAACTACAAGCAAGGGTGTAAATCTGGGTGATAACAACTTTGGCATGCCCGGTGGGACCAAGATTTAGAGTAACAATCAAATAGATAATCATTATTGTTGGTTTTGATGTGCAGCCAGTGATTTTCAAACCTGTAAGAGGTTAAAACTTACATATCTGGTGACTCATACTAAGGAGAGACAAGCAAATCAGTGCTGCTATGACATTTTATGAGAAAGATTCAAACTAGGAGTTTAAGTACATTTGATTACTTGCAGTTGTCTCCACCTAGAAGATAGAGTAGGGCTGTGGTGAGGACTCCAGTTTCTAAAAGAATACAATCAACTCCACCAAATTTCAAGCCAGTTGCACCTGTAATTCCTGTACCAACAAAAGCAATACTACCTCTAGTCATTCCAATGACAAGAAACCAACCATTTGTAGCTTTTGATGGAGGCAGTTCTTTGAATTTTAACAATACATGATGTTATACCCATGGCATCTTTAAAGAGTCTGCCCTATTTCATAGGGGAGAATCAAATTACCCCTATTGAGCATATTAGAGATGTAGCATCTCTATGTGGAGTACATCATGTAACCCAAGAAAACGTAGCCATCAGGCTGCTGGCTGCCTCTTTCAAGGGTAAAACATTACAATGGTTTAGGAGTTTACCAATGCAAACCATTACAACCTGGGATGATCTAGGAGAGAAATTGAACAAATAGTTCCAAGATAAATCAGATAATCTATCATTGGTTGAATAGATGACCACTATAAAGAGAGCTCCTCAGGAGCAAATGATGAATTTTAACTTCAGATTCCAGAAGACATGGGACAGAATCCCTGCCATGGTAAGACCTCCAGCTGAATATGCATTCTTGTATTTTTTGAAAGCCCTAAATAGTGATATTTCAGTGATGATACAATCATTAGGAGGTACAAGCCTACCTGACGCTTATGAAATAGCCATTAGAGCAGAGAACAGTTTGATTCAGGTTAGAAAAATAGCACCTAGACCACTAGTACCCATCTTTCATGAGATTCAGGATTCAATGCCATTGCCAATCCCATATTTTGCCCCTGTACCTACAGTAGCAACATTACCAAGCATTGCCAATTCTGAACTAGCTGCCTCTAGTTCATCTCAAGAGCCGAAAGAGATAAAAAATAGCCAACAAAAAATAGAGAATATTCTACAAACTTTTGACAATGACCTAGTGAACATAAAGAAGCAACAATCCTAGAGTAGGCAGTGTTATCAGCAACCTAGTCAAGGGCAGAATCAGCAGCCATATCAAGGCCAAAAATTAGCCTTACCAAGCCAATAGGCCACCTTATCAAAGCAACTACCAATGTGTCAGGAAAAATGTGAATCAAAGGCCTTTTCAGCCTTATAATCCGGCACCTATTAATGCAGTAAGGGACCTTGTCCCTGCACAGAACAACCTTGCAGCTAAGTATGAATGGTGCTATCCATGTAATCAATCACACAGTCAGGAAGCCTATTCAAATGGAGTGATAAATTAGGCTTTAATGGTGCAAAATGTGGTAGTTTCACAGTCAAACACACCAAATGATGAAGCTGGACAATGACAAGAGCAACCTCAAAGTGATTCTGCCTTCATGAACTGCAGGAAGGTGAATTCTGTGGCATGAATAGAGATAATACACCAGTAGAAGCAAATACAATGGCCAAGAAGAGGGGTTATGAGATTGAGCAAGCTACAAATAAAGGAAAGGGACATGCTGATGCTTCTACATCCCAAATTCCCTATATTTTACAAAGAAATACTTTAACAACAACAAAGGAGATGCCTCATTTACAGGCTAATACTCTTGCTACAAAATCACAAAAAAAGGTAAGTGTCACTCCAGCTTTCAATATCATTGAAAATATGAAAAAGATGAATGTGACAATGTACATGTGGGATTCCCTAGCCATCCCTGGCCAAAAGAAGATGTTGCAGTCTGCCTTATCTAATTTGAAAGTATCTAATGATACAACTATAGACCCTAATAGGACTATCCTTACCAATTCATCCCAAGATAACAGCAAACGTCCCAACAAAAGTGTCAAACCACTCCCATTTTATGTATCATTAATAATTAGAGACAAATTAGTACATAATTGCATGGTGGATCATGGAGCAAGTAGTTCTGTGATGTCTAAGCAGATTGTAGACCATTTAGGGCTCAAGTACCAGCCCCTTGAGAAGGGTGTACTCCAATTAGATGGCACAACTGTTAATACTGTGGGTGTAATAAAAGACCTAGGTCTCACTCTACATACATGTCCCAATGTTTCCATTTTCTAGGAGGTATTCATTATAGATTTGCCTCCCTACTTTGCCATGTGCTTATCAAGAGAATTTACAGCCAAGATAGGAGGATATTTGTCCTCAGACTGGTCCCACATATTTTTCAAGACCAGATATGGCACCAAAGTAACTTTAAAATTTGAGTTTCTTTCAAATCATCACATAGAGCCTTACACACCAAGTGTTGTTAATGCAAATTGCATTATTTTTGATGACCCTGAATTAGTTGCTGCTCAAGAACTACAAGCTGAAAGCATACCAGAGGTACTCTTAAGGGAGTGGGCCTTAGAAAATAGTGTGGATGATCCTGAAGGACACACCCAAGAAACTGGTATGGGGGTGTACATACTGCATGAGCATGAAACAACAATACCAAATCTTGTGAAGGATGTAGGACAACAGACATAACAGCAAAATGGGGTGTGGAAAATGTATTTTGATGGCTCTAGGAACAAGAATGGATCTGGTGGTGGTACAATGCTGATGTCACCACAGGATGAAAAATATTATTCTTCTTTCTGTTTTGCCTTTGCTTGTACAAATAACACTACTGAATATGAAGCATTAATTCAAGGTTTGCAGTGGACAAGAAAGAGGAAAATAGGTTGTTTGCAGGTCTATGGTGACAGTGAACTCATTGTGAATTAGGTAAGAGGACTACATCTTACAAAAAGTGATGTTTTGAAATGCTACAAACATAGGGTGTGGGACATGATTGAAGAATTTGATGCTTTCAATCTGATCTCTATTCCAAGGAATCAAAACTATCATGTTGATAGGTTGGCTGCAATTGGGGCTTAGTTTGACATCCCTAGTGATATTCAAAGGAAGAAGGTATAACCTCATGTAAAAATAGTTGATAGGCCCTCTATCTCTGATAATAACATTCATTGGCAAGTTTTTGAAAGTGATGAGTAGATCCTACGTTTCTTGTTAGAAGAAGATGAATTTTCTGTGATGAATCAGGATAAGCTCAAACAACAATATGGCAATGATCAAATTGTTTAGTTGAGAACAAACAAGATGCCCAAGGGATTGGTAACCTTGGAATCTATTTTTAGCACAGATGGTCAGCTTAAGAAAAGCAAGACTAGCGTGTAGGTTAAAGAAGAGCATTATGAGGAGCTATAAATTTTTAAAGGTAAGCTTCTCAAAATTGGTAAAATCTTCTCATCTGAGGACATAAGAGATTTTATTGCTCTATGTCAAGAGTTTGAAGATGTGTTTGCTTGGGATTATTTAGACCTGAAGGGATTTGACACTCAGATTGCCCAACACACTATAGAGTTAGAACCATGCATTAAACCTGTGAGGCAGAAACAAAGACCTCTAAACCCAAAGCTAGAGCCCCTGATGATTAAAGAATTGACTAAGCTAATTGAGGGAAAAATCATCTTTCCAATCAAGCATACTTCTTGGGTCTCCAACCTTGTCCCTATGAGGAAGAAGAATGGAGAGATCAGGCTGTGTGTTGACTTCAAGGACCTTAACATAGCCTCCCTAAAAGACCACTACCCATTGCCCTCAATGGAGCAAATTCTGTAGGTTGTGGCTGGCTCAGACAAGTTTTCTTTGCTTGATGGATTTTCTGGCTATAATCAAGTGTTAGTGAAGGAGGAGGATCAGTTTAAAACCGCTTTTACTACCAAATGGGGCACCATGGCCTACAAAAGGATGCCTTTTGGTCTCTCAAATGCTGGCTCAACTTTTTAGAGAGCCATGGATATGGCTTTTAAGGGTTTGCTATATAAACTGGTGCTGGTATACCTTGATGACATAACAGTCTTTTCCAAGAATGCATCTGGGAATTTATCCCACTTGAGGCAAGTTTTTGAGAGATGCAAAGAATTTGGGATATCACTTAATCCAAGCAAATGCATTTTCGCTGTGCATGAAGGCAAACTATTAGGGCACGTCATGTCAAAGGAGGGCATTACCATTGATGCTGAAAGAGTAAGGGCAATTTTGGAGCTACCCTTACCTAGTCATAAGAAGGGACTTCAAAGCTTCATTAGTAGAATTAATTTTCTGCGAAGATTCATCCTTGATATTGCAAATCTTTTGAAGCCTTTGATGTCTATGTTGAAGAAGAATACAACTTTCAGTTGGATGAAAGAGGCCAAACTTAGCTTTGAGTCTAAAAGAAGCATTGTCAGCTATGCCAACTCTGGCGAACCCTGACTTTTGCAAAGATTTTATTCTGTATGCTTATGGCAGTTTGGATACAATCTCTGCAATCCTAGTACAGCAACAGAGTGAGGGTTTTGAGCAACCAATCACTTTCTTTAGCCAAGGGCTGGAGGAGTACGAGTAGAGGTATAGCTTTGTTGAGAAGCACATCCTTGCAATGATAAGGAGCCTAAAGAAATTTTGGCATCTTGTTTCTAATAACAAGATACATTTGATGGTGGCTCCCCCTAGCGTTAAGGAGTTCCTATTAAGCAAAGATGTTAATGAGAAAAGGGCTAGTTGGATCACCAAAGTCATGGAATATGACGTGGAGATCAAGACAACCAAGCTGGTTAGAGGCAGGGGACTTAGCAAATAGCTTTCTACGAGTTCTGAGAATGAAATAGAGAAGCAAGATGAGGTGCTCCTAACCATTGAGGATGCACCTCAAGATAAAGTAGCAGCAGTAGGCACCAGTTGGGTTAATGACATGACTTAATTTTTGCAAACTGGTAAATGTCCAGCAGGTCTAGATAGAACCAAAAGAAGATATTTTAGACTATAATCCATCCCATATGCTTTAATAAATGGCATCCTTTTTAGAAAGGACTTTAATGGTGTATTGTTAAGATGCATTGATAAAAATTAGATTGACAAGGTGCTACATGAATTTCATGATGGAACAGCAGCGGGTCATTTTGCCCCAAAGACTACTGCTTGGAAAATAATGAGAGCTGGCTACTACTGGCCCAGCTTATTTAAGGATGCCCATGCATGGGCTAGAAAATGTATAAAGTGTACCATTTTTACCGGCAAAGAAAGGCTGCCAGCTTTACCTCTGCAGCCAATTCAAGTAGAGCAGCCCTTCATGAGATGGGGTATTGACTTCATAGGTCCCATTAACCCACCATCAAGTGCAGGCCATAGGTGGATACTTACAGCTACAGACTATTTCACAAGGTGGATTGAAGCAGTGGCTCTGAGGGAATCCAATGAAGGTGCTGCCTTGAATTTTTATCATGATTTGATATCTAGGTTTGGAGTGCCTAAGTCCATCATCTTTGATAATGCTTTAGCCTTTGTTTGCCTAAAGATAACTGACTGGGCTGTTAAGAATGGGATTTATTTGAATACTTTATCAAATTATTACCCACAGGGTAATGGTTTGGCAGAATCTACAAATAAAAATTACATAAGGATTATTAAAAGATCAATGGAGGACAACCAAAGGACCTGACCCACTAATTTGAAATATGCCTTATGGGTAGATAGAATAACTCCTAAGAGGTCCATTGGAAACTCTCCATATATGTTAGTCTATGGGAAGGAGGCAAGATTGCCTGTCTCTATGGAACTGCTAGCACTAAACATTATGAATCAGCTAGAGATGTTTGAAGAGGAAGACCCTATGGCTGTCAGATATGTTCAGCTTATGGAGCTTGATGAAATCAGAGACAAGGCTGTCAAAACTATGGAGTATCATTAGCTTCAGACCAAAAGAAATTTTGATCAGAAGGCCGCTCCCAGAATCTTTAAGGAGGGTGATATGGTGCTCAAATGGGATGAATTGAAGAGCAAGCCAAGAAAACATTCCAAGTTTGACAACATGTGGAGTGGCCCATTTCTCATTACTGAATGCAAGGAGCACAATGCATTTCAGTTATCAAATATGGATGGACAAAATTTGCCTATCCTAGTTAATGGGATACACCTGAAGAGGTGTTTTGAGGTATGAGTGCTTTGTAAATTAGTAGATTAGGTTTCTATGTTTTCAATAAGTGCTACTGCACCTTAGTTTAGATCCCTTTTTGCTATCTGGCACAGTTTGGGGGGTTGCTTTCAACACTTCTGTCTTGGGTTGGTCCTCCAATGATTCTTCACTGCAGTACTGAGTTACTAAAGTTAGAAGTATCTATATATTTCTAGTCTTTGTATGACCCCATGCCCAATGGATGCTTATGGCCAATGATCTAATGTTTAGCAGGCAAACATCCCATAGAAGTTGCCAAATTGTTGACCTATTTTTCCTCTGGTCAGAGTTAAATATTTCACCTTGTGTTTTCTTGAAAATCCTTGTGAAAGCAGCATCATTCAGTATGCACATGCCTAATGTAGGGCATATTTGTGATCTTCAAGTCTAAACCCAAATCTTAGGGTCTGAATCTTGCCTAAAGAAGCTTACCATGTGAAAGAGATTGAAAAAATAGGCAGGTTTGCTTTTTACATCACCCTAAAATTTGCTAAAATAAGGAAGTTATGTATGGTTAATGATCTGGTCAAACCTGATCCTCCAGATGGGGTGATATTCCGAACATTGGGTGATATTCCAAATGTCACCCCGATATTTGTAATATCACCCTTCCTCCAAATATCACCCCGATATTTGCAATATCACCCCTCATCCAAATATCACCCCTTCCTCCAAATATCACCCTCATCCAAATATCACCCTGATATTTGTAATATCACCCCTTCCTCTAAATATCACCCCGATATTTGCAATATCACCCCTTCCTCCAAATATCATCCCGATATTTGTAATATCACCCCTTCCTACAAATATCACCCTCGTCCAAATATCACCCCTTCCTCCAAATATCACCCTCGTCCAAATATAACCCCTTCCTCCAAATATCACCCCGATATTTGTAATATCACCCATTCCTCCAAATATCACCCTGATATTTGTAATATCACCCCTCGTCCAAATATCACCCCGATATTTGTAATATCACCCTGATACGATGATGATGCCATCCTGTCACGTTTCAATAAGGCCCGTCCATGATGGTGACGCCACCATCATATCCCTCATAAGGAAAGGATGCAGGGCTAATGAAGATGCGGTTTTTCAGTGATGCTTTTCAGGCTCAGCCCAGCGACCGATCAGGTGATACTCCAAGCAGAGATGCATGCATGGTGCTTTGCACATACAAAGACATTTTAGGGGCTGATCCAGATAATGATATATACATAGATGCAAGGCGATATATATAGGTGGTTGACCAAAGCTTTGACCACCTGTATCTCCTCCGTCCTGGCGAATTTTGACATGATGCAAGAGGCAAAAATGCATGTTTTCACCTCCTCTTTCATTTGGTGGGATTTTCAAGGGGGTTTTCTCACTTTTCAATTTTGGATCCGGATTTGCATATTTAGATCTCCGAAGGGACGTTTCAGCGACCATTTTGGGGCAGTTGCAGATATTTCTTGCATTTATTGTTTACAAGGATGAAGCAACTCGCATTCATGATTAGAAATATCTTTCCACTGCCTTGTTTCAGATATTTTCATATATGCATTGTTGAGGATCGATGAGTAAGCTGCTTGCATTAAAGACTCTAAATATCTCCCCACCTACCCCTGTTCCAGATCTTTTGCACCATTACTCTTGGCAGCTGGGACATCCTTCAGAGATATTTTTGGTGGCAGCTCTCTGAGCGAATCCTGTAACTGAATTAGGGCATTTTTGAAAGGCTTTACAAGCTGAGGCTTATGATGTAAATAGGGTTGGAAATTTTTGGGTATAGAAGCTTTTTTGTTTCCAAATAGATCTTTTTCTACCACCGTAACCTTGCCTTCCTACTGAATATATGCAAGTTATCATACCTCTTTAACTGATTTTCTAGTTTTGTGTGAATCTGGATATGGTTGCCTATGAATGTCTTTGTTTCTCTCAATCACATTTCTTCTTGCCTCTGCTAGAATCATCTAATATGTGTATACATCCTTGCTCTATCTGGTTGTGCTATGCATTTTTTAGTTCTATGAAAGTCTCTTTAAATTTGTCTGGTGCATCACCCTTTTATGTTTCAAGTTTTGTTGTTTCATCTTTACTTTATAGCTTTCCTTCTCCCTTTTCCCCTAAAGATTTAGTAGTTTTAGGTGATATCCAGTTAAGGAAGCCGGCCTTCTCCGAAGGTCTAATCTTATTTAACAAAGTCCCACACTTAGAGATCATTCCCATGTTATTCCAGATTACTGAAGTTTCACAACTACAAGCAAGGGTGCAAATCTGGGTGATAACAGGTATCAGAGCCTGACCAGTTTTGGTTCTAGCTACTGGGTAGGGGTTTTTTGAGCTAATCTTAGGTTGAGTGGGAGTCTATGCAGAGTATTCTGTATCTTGTTGTAGGAAAGAGATGACACACACATCTGGAAGAGTAGAGGTGGAGACGTTCAATGGCACAAATTTCAAGTTGTGGAAACTCAAGATGGAAGATATACTTGTTGATCATGACCTATGGGAAACTGTTGATGGAAGAAAAACTACAACAATGTCACAAGTTGATTGGGACCTCAAAGATCAGAAAGCTAAGGGTCTCATAAGACTCTATCTATCTGACTCTGTCGTATTGAATGTCCATGAGGAGAAGACCTCGATAGATCTTTGGAAGAAGCTGGTAGATGTTTATCAGGCCAAGTCCTTGGTGAACAAGCGTTTTCTAAAAAAGAAGTTGTTTTCTCTAAAGATGGAAAACAAAGGATCTGTTGTAGACCATATGAATGATTTCAACATGATTGTTGCACAGTTGACATCTGTTGGTGTGAAAATGGAGGACGAGGATCGGTGTAAGACCCTGCTTTGTTCTTTGCTGGATTCGTGGGATCATCTTGTCATGGCCATTGGAAGCACTACAACCACCTTCAAGATGGAAGATTTGGTGTCTTTGTTGTTATTGAAAGAAATAAGGAGAAAAACAACTAAGTTGGGCAAAGAAGCTCTTGCAGTTCATGGAAGACCCAAAGAGAAAGGGAAAAAGAAGGACAAAAAAGCTGAGAAGGGTAGATCCAAATCCCGTGGGAGATTCAAACCTCCTAGAAATTCCAAGGCTCTTTGTTGGAACTGTGGAAAAATTGGGCATTTCTAAAAGGAATGCAAAGAGGAAAAGAAGAAGAAGAAGAAGAATGCCCTAGATTTAGATTCTAACAAGTCACAAGATGATGGTGATGCCTTCATCATAGCTCTAGCCACCCATGCATTTGATGATGTGTGGTTGATAGATTCTGGTGCATCATTCCACATGATCTCGCATCGAAGCTGGTTCATGAAGTATGAAGAGTTTGATGGTGGAAGAGTGTACCTGGGTGACAATTCTCATCTAAAGATTGTTGGTCATGGAAGAGTCTCAATTTGATTCCCTGATGGATGAGTGAAGGGGATCACTGGGGTTATGTACATCCTAGGCTTGGCATGGAACTTGCTTTCTATAAGTATGTTGAATGATGCAGATGTGCAAGTTGTCTTTTTGAAGGATGGATGCAAGATGAATAGAGGATCTATGGTGCTTGTGACGGGTACTTAGAGAGGTACTTTGTTTCAGCTAGAGGCATGCACTTCATAGTGCAATAGTTCTTCTAACTTGAAGAAAAGAGCTGCAGTCACTTCATCCCCACCATTTGAACAAGTAGTGAAGAAATCTGTTGTAACAAATTCTGATGGTAGTGCATCTTGTGTACCCAAGGGTGCTCATGCTTTGGAAGTTAAGCTTCCTGTTGAAAAGACTATGTTATGGCATTCGAGATATGGCCACATTGGTGAGAAGGGTCTTAGAACCCTAAAAAATAAAAACTTTGTTGAGGGGTTAAATGATTGTAATCTTGAGTTTGACTTTTGTAAACATTATGTATATGAAAAGCAAAACCATGTTCAGTTTTACTCTAGTTCTCACAAGCCTTCTAGTGTATTGGATCTTATTCATTCTGATGTGTTTGGTCCTGTTAGTGTTCCTTCAATTTCCAAATTTGTATATTTTGTATCTTTCATAGATGATTATCGTAGAAGGACATGGATTTATTTTCTCAAAAGAAAGATTGAAGTCTTTAGTCAGTTCAAAGATTTTAAAGCTTTTGTTGAGAATCAGACTAGTAAAAAGATTAAGTGTTTGAGAACTGATAATGGTGGTGAGTTTTGTTTGACAAAGTTCAATAAGTTCTGTAAAGACCAAGGGATTGAAAGACATAAGACAACTCCATACACCCCCCCAACAAAATGGAGTTGCAGAGAGGATGAATAGGGCACTGATGGAGAAGGCTAGGAGTATGCTTATTGGAGCAAATCTTGAACAAACATTTTGGGCTAAAGCTGTTGCCATTGCTTGCTACCTGGTAAATAGGTCTACTACATCAACTCTTGTTGGTAAGACACCTATGGAGGTGTGGTCTGGTAAGAAGCCTTTAGTTAGACATCTTCATGTTTTTGGTTGTGAGGCATATGGACATGTGCCTAGGGAGAAATGGTCTAAATTGGAGGACAAGGCTGTTAAGTGTATTTTCATTTGTTGTGGTGTCAATGTGAAAGGATACAAGCTTTGGGATCCTATGGCTGAAAAAGTGTTGTATAGCAGAAGTGTTATCTTCAGAGAGCTAACACCTTCTTCCATTGTTCTAAAACCAAAATAGATAGAAAAGAAAGAGGATGTGCTTTAATTTCCTTCGACCCCTGAGAAGACTAAACTGATAGACCCTGTGAGACCTGATGATGAGGAGAGCTCTAGAAGCTCTGAAAGTTCAGAAGGATAAGCAAAACCTCAACCTCAGCCATTGAGGAGGTCTACACAAACAAGAAAGCAACCTGATAGGTTTGGTTATTCATTACTTGATTCTAGTTGTGTTTTTGCCTTACTTACTAACAGTGATGAGCCTAGAACTATGCCAGAGGCTATGGCCATGAAAGATGTAGGTTCCTGGAAGGAGGCCATGTAAAATGAGATGGCTTCTTTAGAGAAGAATAAAACATGGGACTTGGTGCCTTTTCCTGAAGGACAGAAACCCATTGGATGCAAATGGGTGTTCAAGAAGAAATTCGGTGTAGATGGCAGTGTTGAAAAGTATAGGGCTAGACTGGTTGCAAAGGGGTACTCACAAGTGGAGGGAATTGATTATGGTGAAATTTTCTCTCCCATTGTAAAGATGACATCCATTCAGTTCTTGTTATCTCTTGCAGCTGCTTATGGCTTAGAGGTGGAGTAGATGGATGTGAAGACATCTTTCCTTCATGGTGATTTGGAGGAAGAGATTTACATGTCACATCCAGAGCATTACATAGAGAAAGGTAAAGAAAATTTGGTTTGCAAGTTGAAGAAGTCTTTTTATGGTTTGAAGCAGTCTCCTAGGATGTTGTATATGAAATTTGATGCCTTTGTGTTGTTGATTGGATTTCTGAGATCAAAATCAGATCATTGTGTGTATTACAAATTTGATAATGATCGCATTCTCATTATTGCATTGTATGTTGATGATATGTTGTTGATTGGGAATAGTGAGAATATGATTTCTGATTTGAAGTCTCAGTTATTAGCACAGTTTGAGATGAAAAATCTAGGGGTAGCCAGGTACATTCTAGGAATGGAAATCAAAAGAGACAGAGCTAATAGAAAACTTTGGTTAAGCCAAAGTAAGTATGTGAAGACTGTGTTGGATAGGTTCAGTATGGCAGATTGTAGACCATTGTGTGTTCCTATTTATTTGGGGACAAAGTTGTCTATTAATGATTGTCCAAAATCTCCTAGTGAGGTGGAGGACATGAGAAGAGTACCTTATGCTATTGTTGTTGGCAGTTTGATGTATGCTATGGTTTGCACAAGACTAGACATTGCCCAAGCAACGAGAGTCCTTAGTCAATTTATGGCTAATCCTGGATGAGTACATTGGGATGTAGTTAAGCGAGTGTTCAGATATTTGAGGGGTACTTCTGAGCATTCCATATGCTATCATGGTAATCCTACAAGACCTCCACATTTAGTTTGTATTCATGGATTCATGGATTCTGATTGGTTGGGAGACATTGACAGTAGAAGATCCACCAGTGCCTATGTGTTCACTATGTTTGGTGGTGCAATTAGTTAGATGAGTAAGCAACAACTTGTGGTTGCTTTGTCCATGATAGAAGCTGAGTATATGGCAGCAACTCATGCTTGTAAGGAAGCCATTTGACTCGAGATTATATTTAGATATTGGTGTTGATGTAGGATAGATTATGATTTGTTGTGACAGTCAGAGTATGATTTGCCTAGCAAAGAATCCAGCTTTCCATGCTAGAACAAAGAATATTGATGTACAATTTCACTTTGTGTAATACATGGTAGAGGATGGGAAGGTGAATTTGGAGAAGGTAGACACTTTGAAGAATGTTGTGGATGCATTGACGAAACCAGTGGGTACAGAGAAGTTCAGATGGTGTTTGGAGTCTATGGGCCTCTCAGCCTATAGCCGTTAAATCGTATTATTTCCATTGGCTCTTACAAGGTGTTCAACAAGTGGGAGAATGTTGGGAACTAATGTGTCTCAACCTTGGTAATTCCTTGTATTATTTTATTATATTTATTTATTTATTGTTTATTATTGTAATTAGGATGCAAATCCTTATTCTCATCTTATGGGAGTTAGCACGGTGATGTGTCATCCTACGTGGAAGGTGACAAGATGTAAATTTGTCCTCACATGAGGAGATAGGCATCCCACTTAGTGGTAGGAATATTTTTCCATGTGTCAGCATCTTGGATATTGTGTAAGGGAATATTGACCGAAACGGTCATGACAGATTCCTATGACAAATCTATGACGTGTAAGAGTCATAAATGGAATATTCTATGACAAGTGAAGACATGTGTCACAAGGCATCTTGGAAGAAGGCATCTTTGGGTGCCCCAAGGAGGGTTATGACATGTTGTAAGAGAATATGCTATTTTTGGCCTGTGTATGATAGATTCTCTTACAACTGTAAGTTATGACATCTATGAAGGATTCTATGACAGTCATAAGTGTCACAAGAGTATCTGTCATTGCCTAGCTTGGGAATATGTGACCTCTTTGGGATGGGGTGATATGACAAGTGTCCCTAGGCATCAATTTTGGGCCATGAGGCCATGTTGGACGCCCATCCCAAGATACAGTCAATCTTGCCTTGTATCTTCTTTATAAACAGGTGCTTTTGATAGGAGATGTATTATGTGATTGACAAGTACTGTTATTGCCAGTTTGTCTCTAGATACGAGTGTTGAAGACTCCTAAGAACTTGCATTGCAAGTGTATTGTAAACTATTTTAGTTTTGATAATACATTGTGCAGGTTTTGGAGTGTGGGGTTTTCACTTGATAAGGGTTTTCCCCACGTATATCTTATGTCTCTCTCTTTTGTCTCATTTCTGTGTGTATGTGTATTGCTACAGTATCTCCATTGTTGTGATTAACATTCTGTAATTGTAAGGATTAAAATGAATTTGCACTCTTCTCTCCTCTTTAGATTAGTGTAGGAAGTGATTTCCACACACCTAGCTTCCTTTCAAATTTAAGAGAAGATGATTAGTTTCCTCTTCAATATTTCCATATAAGACACAACTAAAAGGTTATGAGATTCCAAATTTTACCAATCTTGAACTAGTGAGTATCTTATCTTTTAGAAATAGCCATGATAAATAACCTAGTTTAGGTAAACAATCTTTACCCCAACATAACTTATGATGACATTCTACTTCCCCTGCATTACAGGAAGTTAAAGCTAAATAACACTATTTAATAGTATATTGTCCACTCTTAGAAGGCATCTAAGAGAGATGATATGGCTTAGAAGAGTAGAATATCTTTCTTTTTTGCAAGATACTATGAAGGGTATGTTTTTTCTCCCATGGTATTAGATAGTCTTGAAGACTCTTCCATTGATCTTTAGATAGGATACAAGGAGGATTAATCATGAAGTAATCTTTAACCTTATCACCCCATAAGTGTTTTAAAAAACTTTTGTTTTTGATAGGTAATCACTAGTACTTAAGGGGGGTATTTGTTCCAAGAGTCTTCCCAAAACATAAATGATATATAACTAGAAATTGTGGGCTCAAGTCCCACCATGGTCACCAAAATGTGTACATGCAAAACTCAAAAAACCATTAGCAAGAAAAATTCAATATATATTATATGTTGATTCTGAAATTCTATTTCTAAGCCTCAGGATACAGAAATAAAAATAGAATTTAAATTAGTAAATGAATAATAAAATTTATTATCATAAATCCCATTTTGTAATGGTAGATTTGCTCTTGATTGTCAAAAGGAACTATAGTTTCTAAAGATAAAATTCTTTAAAATTTTTGTAGCATAAGTTTAATTCACATTCACAGATGTATTGTTGAGGGAAATATGATTAATTTATAGATTTTTTATTTTTGAAATCAATCGTCAAGATTAAAAGATGAGATCAATAGTTGTGGTTAAATGAGGGGGAAAATGGTTAAAGTAATAAAGTTCCATTAATATTTTCAGTTGCAAATATTAATGGGTTGGAAATGGTCTTTGGATTTGTCATTAAATTAGAGAAGGTGGGTGGTTATATGTAATGAGGTAGTTAACTACTAAATGGGATAGTTAACTCCTCATTACTCTATTAAATTATTTCAATTTAAGAGCCTTTAAGTGGCATGATGAGTGGGAGATTAGTCAAATTAATTAATTAAACATATTAATTAATTTAGCAATTGTTGAGGTAGTGTTTGAGGGGGATAATTAAATAAATGAATTATTTAATTATGCATGGAGGATAATTTGAATATTAAATAATAAAATTATTTAATCATGCATGGAAGGTGAATGAATTATATTAATTAAATAATTAGATTATTTAATTAATTGAAGGATATAAATAGATTAATTAAATATGATTATTTAATTAATTTATGAATGGAGAAATGTTAGTGTAGTAGGGATTAGAAGTGGTGAGTTTTAGTGTCAACAAGGTAAGGTAAAATTTTTGTGTCTACAGGTAGCTTGTCAACTTATGATAACAAATGGTGTTGTTGTTAATGAACAATCAAAAGGTTCTAAGTGTAATAAGAAATGAAGAGTATGTATTGGAGTGAACCTAGAAATATATTTCAGCCTTTGAAGTTTAGTTGATGATCCAAGGATTTCCTCTTTCAAAGAGGTGGTGAATCTACTATATAAGACTCAAGTTTGTTTAGTTACAAATTGGCCCACTAAATTATTTTCATGCCACATTCCAAGGGTGCAATGGAAAGGTTTAGGTACACAAGATTTTTCTGCTTCTCCCTTGAAATAAAAGGGGCATGCTTGTATAAAGATGGTGTATAGTTTCAACACATCATGAATTTGTAATAATAGATCATTGGTATAAAAATGACTCTAGGTATAGGCCTTCATACATTTCATATTCTACTTTTAGCCCTACTTATTACCTTGATGAATGTGACTCTAATTACTATAGTGACACATCCTATAATTGTTCAAGTTATTTTAATTCTCATCCAAACCCTATCCAAATCTTGATGATACTAACCAAGAACAAGATGTACTCATAAAATAGAAAATGGAACTTGAAAATTAGATTAGGGTGCTTAAGTCCAAATTGAAATCAAAATACTAGCCTATTGTCATAAAATTCCTATGGTTTAGTCTCTTATCATCCCTCTAAACACCACTTACAAGTACATAGACCTCTCTTAGGTTGATTATGAAATGAAAGTTACAATGATAGGGAAAGTTTTAAAATAGATGCCTATGTTTGATGGGTGTGATGATATACAAGTGGGTACTTGTGTGAATGTATTATCAAGGTTTATGGATGAGGTTTTTTGTAATATCTCTTCATGGGAATGAAAATTTATGGTTGGATAGTTTTTCTACCCATCATTTCTCCTCATGGGATAGTTTAGTTGTAGCCTTTGATGAGAAGTACATAAGCAATATACACCCTACTACTCAAACTGAAGAACTTGTTGGTATTAAAAGGCAAGAGGGTGAGTCTAGTAAGGATTTCAACCATATGTTTGCTATTTATTTTTCTAAAATACTAAATGATTTCAAGATTGATACATCTATTTGCATTGATCTATTCTTTGAAGCCTATGAGGTTGGCTTGAGTTTAGTTCTAAGGGACATGACGTAATGCCCACTCTAGTGTTTTCTTGGTGTACTTTCTGATTCATATGTTTTATGTTGTATTGAGTGTTTTTGTAGTGTATTGTGTGAATCATGTGATTATGTGTCATTGCATCGAACTTGTTGATGAGGTTGTTTTACCATCAATGTGTTATGATGGTGTAGTCTAGATGCTTAGTGGAGATGTCTTGCATGAACATTGAGGTGTTTCCAATAAGGTTATGTTATGTTATTAGATTTACAACTATGCACTATGGGATGCATATGTTGTGTCTTTGAATGGTAGATTATTATAACGCTTCAATTTCATTGTTCTATTTTAAATGTTATGCTAGGTGGGTAGACCTAGTCTCTTCAAGTGGTATTCTTTTATATGAGTGATCGCACCTTGGTTATTTTTCCTAGATGGATGATTTAATTCAAATATGCATATAAGCTAGTTATGATTTAATTATGTAGTTTTATTATTTGCTTCAGCGACGGTTATGTATTGGGTAGATGTTTTAGTGTAAGTTTTTGTTTTTCCTAGTTAAGTTATTTATTTTCCTATTGTTATGGAGTAAAAAGTGGACACATGACTTTTTACCTCCTAGTTTAGCTCATAGGTCACTGTATTAACACTCTACAAGAAAAATATTCATCCCAATGAGAAATCCCCTGAAACCCATGTCAAATGGGGACTAGGGGCCTATTTAATGCTTAAGTCTGGACCAAAAAGGTACCTAGGGACTTGAGCACCCACACCCAAGTCCACCCTGATTGGTTGGGGTAAAATTTAATTCATTTCAGCATAGGACCTTTAAATGGGTCTCTCCTTGTTAGCTCTTTCATATAATTTGTGAATGTTTAACGAAAAAGCATATATAAGTGAGTGTTTGAATTCATTTTGAAACAAGTTGATGATAACAAACTTATGATATTGGAGAAAAGAACATTCAAGGAATTGATTGTGTTATTGTTACAGATTTGTGTTTGTGTTGTGTATGTTGTTGCAGATTTGGAATCATCATCAATCTCCTTATGAGTTGAAGGATCTTCATTCTCCTAAGGGCTTCACCTCCAAGGTGACATCATTAATGTTTGAATCATTTCATCATTTGGTTTATATTTATCCTCTTCCCTACTAAGGCATGCTCTCTCTCTAACAATGGTGTTTGAAAGCTTGAATGCTATCTCGAGATTTGACTGAGGCAAATCCCTAAACACCACAACCCCCAAACCCCTTTCTTCTTGTGTGCAGGTTATAGGTGAAAGGATTGAGAGGTGAAGGTGCAGGAAGGTTGTGTAAGGGAAATGGTTTCAAGATCCAAAAATAGATTACATAAATTCCTATGTAGGAGAATTGGGTGCCTACCTTGGCGTCTTCCTGCTAAAACATACACTCTAACTGGCATTTGAACACTCTCTCAGACATTTCTCTAGTTTCAAGTTTCTAAAGATTTGGACTTTCAGGACTTGGGTACCCACCCCAGCATCCTTTTACATCTCTACTTCTAGAACCAAGTTCTCCTCTATTCACTGATCTCAGTGCTTCTTTTAGATTGTCCGTATCTATCATGGTTTGAAAGTTATGCTCTGTTCATTATAGAACTAGGGTTTAGTGCATACTTGAGACAGAGTTCGATAAAAAGGCTTGGTTAAATCATATCTTTCCATAGCACTCTTAAGAAAAAAATTAGTAGTTGAGTCCTCTTTCATCTTGTAGTGACTTAGGTCAGTTTTGTCCCTGAATCTTATAGTGGAAGAGGGTTTGGTCTTGTGTACTTACATGCTTGCATTCATCCCATTTTTCCTACTTAACATTGTGGTGAACCCGTAGCATCAAGTATTTGCATTTTTATAAGTTTTGAAACCAGATCTTGCATTAATTCATATCATATTTATCATTCTTCTTTGAAAAATCTTGCATAGATCTTGAAAAAATTGCAAAAATAAGCATTCTAGGCTTGCCTAAAGGCATAGTTTCACATTATTTTCATTGTACATCATTGAAACATTTGATTTTTTTATTTTTACATCAGATCTGATCCATATTACATAAATTAACCATTGCATGTTATCATATCTTGCATTTGAAGATCTAGTTTGCTAGGGTTTTGTTGAAAACTTGCATTTTTCTTATAACCTAGTCATTTGCAAAGATAGGGTTTGTAGTCAAAATCTTATTTCAGATTTTACTACTATCATAAGCATTTTAAATCAGACCTTCCACTAATTTCTTTTCATATTCATTCAAAAATTTTGCATAATTTTGGAAAAAGTGCATAATTATCATACATTTGCAATTATACAATGTGTATTTCAACATAATCTAATAAGCATCTCTTTCACATATTTTGCAATAAATCAAAAAATTATCAATATCACCTTTTGTGCAACACTTTTAGCATTGAATTCACTTGGTTTTTAGTGACACTAGTGTATTTTTTATCTTTATAAAAGCTTCAAAAACCCAATTTCCTCAACTAGTGTTGTGGTGTACAAAAGTATCTCATATAGGTTGTTTTGATAAATGAATAGATCTTATTGTACATTGTTGTTCCAAGAAATTTTATTATGGCATCTTCGTGTCATTTCTCTTTGGTATCTTTGTATGAATATATCAAAGATATTGATTTTCATAGATTCATAACCCTCATGGGTGAGCATCCTTCAATATTAGAAAATCTAACTGAATTCATCTCCATGGATACTCATGAAAAAGATGATTGTGAAAGTTCTTATTCTTCTATCACTACTATAAATCATGATAATGCCTTAGATCTAATAACTAAAGTATATGGTGATGATTATGATTCTATGAGTCATCCTATTCCTCCTTTAGTTGAATCTTTAAACACTTTGGACATCACTAAGGATGTGAAAACCATGAATAGTTCTCCTTTGGTTACATGTTCAAACCCCTTGGACATCACTAAAGATACAATCATCAACAATTATTCTTATAGCATTTTACTTTCCCTTCATTCCAATGCTCTCCTTTAAAAAGATGAAGCATTGGTGGATGAAGAAAGGTCTCTCACATTAAATCCTTGAGGGATGGATGTCGAGCTTAATCAAAGTAAAAACAATGTTAATTCAATAATCACTAATAGACTTATTCCACCCACTAAGGGGATAGTGGATAAGTGTATCGATGTTCCTAAACTCATTGTGAATGGGGCACATAATGTACCTCCTCACTTCAAACCAGAGATTACGGTTCAATGTACTCCAACATCACCTAGAGCCCCAGGTTAAATTCTTAATTTTGCAAAACAACTTACTCAAGGAAATCAAGTGTATCAAATGTGTTGCAACAACCCTATCACAATGTGGTTGCTCGCACATACAATATGTGAAATAATAAACAAAGTAAACAATAGTCAAACATTCTGATCATGTTACCAACTTCTCAACCTATACTTCCTCAATCACCTCATCTTACTCATAAAGGTGGTCAATAATATGATCTTGTTGAGTAGATTTGTGCTACTCTAGTTAAGATCTCTCTTTGGAAACTCATACAAACATCACCTACATACCATGGAATGCTCCAAGAATCTTTACAAAAGGTGATTATACCACCCGCTATTAAGACTAATGATGTAGCAGCTCTGTTAGATTGTATGCATGTGACAAAAATAGATATTCTGTTTCAACAACACGAATTACCATAAATGGAAGTTCAAAATCAACATTATCCTCTTCTAATATTTGTCACAATAAACAAAAAGTTGATAAAGTGAGTTATAATTGATAATGGATCTACTTTTAATGTTTGTGGCATTTCTTTTCTACATAAAATCAAGGTTGATACATCTTCAATCAAACCAGATAAACTTAACATTTGTGGCTTTGATAACGTTGGTAGACAATCAATTGGTACCATAACTTTACCCATAAAGGTTGGACTCATGACATTATCTACCCTTTTCCATGTCATGCCTAGTACACTTTCATATAAATTATTTTGGGTAGACCATGGATTCATGCCATGGGGGAAGTTCCGTCTACCCTTCATCAATCAGTAAAGTTTATTTATACAAATAAACTTCACACCATTGAAGCTGATCTAGAGCTAGAAAGTTGTTTACAAATTGAAACACAAAAACATGTTATCAATCATAAGACTCTAAATAACCTAAAAGTTGATTCATCAATACCTCTTGTCATAGATAATGTTGTGCATGATTTAACATCACCATCAAATGCACTTTTTGGTGACGATTGGGGTTCATGAGATTTTACTCCTTCCTTTATAGGGGAATATAAACTTAATAACCCTAATCCTGATGCATCAAAAGTTGCCTTGATCTCATCAAAGCAATCTTTGGAACTACCTAAGAAACCTAAAGTTTCTTTAGTAGAAAACAAAGACCAGACTTTTTCTTACACCATAGAATATGAGACTTATGAGGCCACACCTTCTTCTAAAAAGATCTCTATGGTCGTGGATTTCAAATCCTTTACAAAAATTGTTACTACGTAGGCAATGGTTGTGGTGTAAACCTACAAGGAATCAAGGTCCCCTTAGAAGCTATTGCACATAACTCTTCTGCTAGTATTAGGTACCATTCTTTGAAGCCCACCAAAGCCTATCATCATCCTACTCTTCATGTTAATGCAATATCAACAAGTTCAAGACCAAATATGATATATCCTGAGATGATAGGCATGGATTGTCTACCAAGAAATATCCCATTGAACCAGGTAAGTATTTCTCCCTCCTTAAGCCACACTCATTGTACCACCTAATCTAGTTTCTCTCAAGGGTAGCCTCCTCCTATATATATGTTGATAGTGTTGTGTTGTATTCCCCTATGTTGTGTTAAATGTTGTTTAGGTCTCCTTGGATGACCCTTGATACTCTTGTAAGGTCAAGGATACAAAGAGACTGCCACCATTGTGGTACTTCTTATATTTGTTTCTCTATTCTTCTGCTCTCCTCTCTCTTATTGCACTTGTTGTGTGTGGTACCTTGGGAGCATAACGTTGTGGATGATGTCTTAGGGGCATCTTCCCATGTTGTAAACTCAAGTCACCTTTGTCACCTCTCTCATTTTTAGTGTTTCCATTCTTTCGTGGCTTTACTAGTCAGGGAATGACGCAAAAAAATAAATATTGATAAGGACCATGCATCCCTTCAACAAGAAAGCAAAAATGGACCTAGTCTATATATGAAGATGGGGTTGATATGTATTACTGACACTTGACTAGTAGAATCACTTTGTGTGATGTATCGTATTGTGAAATTTATTGTAACAAACCTTTGCAATACTCTAAATCTGCTTCCATGCACTTTGATTATTTTGTATCTCACCTTGTAGCTACAATCAGTTCTAAGATATCTGTAGTATAACTTAACAACTATACTTGGTTTTGAACCCACAAGTGTAGCCCTAGTTTATCATGTGATATGTTTTTGTATATCTTTCATGAACTGATTTGGTTGTTATCTTAGAGTTAAAATTTTCTAACCAAATCTTATATCTTGTTGATTATGTTAGCAAATAATATCGATGTGTTTGTGGGAACATTTGGCGATTGTGGCACATGTCACTTCAGGGCATGGGCTTTGTGAAAGCTCTTGTTCCCTTGCTTGTTTTCACATTATCTTAATGTACTTGATACCGGCAAGTAGGATCAACCACTTTAAGGTGGGGGCATATATCATGGTAACACTTGATTAATTTTTACATTGACAAAGCGTGTTTGCATACATTGATCTATTACGTATACCTCCTTTTCACTGTAAAGCAACTTTGTGATGTGAGTGGGGTTGTATACTTTGAGCACATGCTTCCTTTCTACTATAAGGAGTCTCTGTGATACAAGTGGGGTTGTGTTTTAAAATCCCTTCTGCAGAAGGCGGGATGGTGTATCTCTTGAGCTAGTGCACATCCTTTTAAATAAATTCCTCATCACGAGGCTGGGGTTGGATCTTGAGTCATTCACCCTTAAGCATGTCTTTGGTAGTTGTGGTAGTGTAGCTCAACTGTTATGTGTATTTGGCATGTCTTAGATAGTGAAGTGCAGCGATGAACTCCTTCCTATTGCCTGTGTTTTCTATGTATAAGATGTATAGTCTGTTGATGGCATATATACAGTGCTTATGTGTTTTGTGTGTCTTCCTTGTGTGTCTTGCATGTTTTTGACATGGTCTAAAGATGTGTAGCAATGAGCTCCCCCATGTTGTATGTTTTTTATGTGTTTTTGTATGGTCTAAAGAGTTTTTGTATGGTCTAAAGACGTGTAGCGATGAGTTCCTCCCACGCTGTGTTTTACTTTAGTTAGAATCATATATATGCATAGTTTCTCAATCAGGTCTTCTCTTCATGTCTACTTTGTGTATTGCATGAATGTACTCATGTCTCCTCTATGTATTGTGTGCTTTTGCTATCTTCTCCATGTATTACATGCTTCCTTACTATACTCATTGTGTCTTATGTGACTGTTAAGTGTTTTCTTATGTTTACTTAATCTTGGGGCTAGAAATAGTCTTTAAAACTTAGAGTGTGTCTTCATTCTAGTGTTTGACGTGTTTTATGTGTTTTGATATGCTTTGACCATACTTTAATGCATGTTTTGAATCATAAGATTGCATGCACATTAAAGTGGGGGCTAAATGTTATGAAGTAAAAAGTGGACGCATGCCTTTTTACTCCTAGTTTAGCTCCTAGGTCTCTGCGTTAACACTCTACATGAAAAATATTCATCTCGATGAGAAATCCCCCAAAACCCATGTTAAATGGGGACTAGGGGCCCATTTAAGGCTTATGTCAAGACCAAAAAGGTACCTAGGGACTTGGGTACCCATGCCCAAGTCCACCCTAATTGGTCAGGGTAAAATTTAATTCATGTCAGCATAGAACCTTTAAATGGGTCTCTCCTTGTCGACTCTTTCAATTAATTTGCAAATGTTTAATGGGAAAGCATATATAAGTGAGTGTTTGAATTCATTTTGAAGCAAGTTGATGATAGAAAAATTATGACATTGGGGCAAAGAGCATTCAAGATATTCATTGTGTTATTGTTGTAGATTTATGTTTGTGTTGTGTGTGTTATTATAGATTTGGAATCATTATCAATCTCCTTATGAGTTGAAGGATCTCCATTCTCCTAAGAGCTTTGGCTCTGAGGTGACAACATTATTGTTTGAATCATTTGGTTTATCTTTAGCCTCTACCCTACTAGGGCATGCTCTCTCTAACAATGGTGTTGGGAATCTTGAATGCTATCACAGGATTTGACTAAAGAAAATCCCTAAACACCACAACCCCCAAATCCCTTTTCTTCTTGTGTGCATGTTATAGGTGTGACGATTGAAGAGGTGAAGGTGTAGGAAGGTTGTGTAAGGGAAAGGGTTTCAAGATCGAAAAATAGATTGTAAAAATTCCTCTGTAGAAGAATTGGGCACCTGCCTCGGTATCCTCCTACTAAAACAAGCATTGGAATTCACATCTGAGCACTCTTTGTGACATTTCTCTAGTTCTGAGTTTCCAAAGATTTGGACTTTTAGGACTTAGGCACCCACTTTAGCATCCTTTGACATCTCTACTTATAGAATTAGATTCTCCTTTGTTCACTGATCTCAGTGCTTGTTTCAGATTGTCTGCATCTATTTGGAAGTTATACTCCATTCATTATAGAACTAGGGTTCACTAAATACTTGACCTAGGGTTTGATAAAAAGACTTGGTTAAATCATATCTTTCCATAGCACTCTTGAGAACAAAATTAGTAGTTGAGTCCTCTTTCATCTTATAGTGACTTAGCTTGGTTTTGTCCTTAAATGTTATAGTGGAAGAGGGTTTGATTTTGTGTACTTACATGCTTGCATTCATACCCTTTTTCCTACTTAACACCTATAGTCCTAGGTTTTTCCTACACATGTTATTAAGATTTCTTAGGGTTAATTAAGTGAGTATTAGTGTGAGTGGTTGCAAGGTGTTGACATCTTCCATGGGAGTTACACTTGGCTATCTTAGGCTATTGTGGTGGACTATTTCCATTGATCATATTTGTCACCTCTCCCCTCTCTTCTAGTCTACTTATACTGACCTCCTAGCTTGCATTTTGCATCTTTTGCTTTTGCATCCTCTTAATGTTATTTTTCTTTTCAAGCATTTGTATTACTCTCGTGGAGACTAACTCTATGCTTCTATTTTGATTTCATATCATTTGCATTCATAGTTGAATATATATTCATTTACACTAGTTTTCTGGGTTAATCATCTTTTCAGATTCTAACACGGTATGAGAACTATTCTGGTGCATAATATATTTGAGTTTCCTTTTTGAAAGATTCAGGGGGGATAATAAGCTTTACTTGCAGGTTTTCTAAAAACCCAGTATGCTCTTCTCTTGCATCTTCGAATGATCTGAAGAATAAAAAAAGTTTGACAGAAATATTTTAACCTCTGGGGTTTTGCATATGTGTTTTGTGAGATTTGGGTGATTATAGCATTTCTGGCTATTCCAACACGTCCAGGAGGCTTGAGAAAGTCAAGACTAGTGTTTGCTTCATCCAATTAGGAGATTCATTTGATAATGTTGCAGAATGAGGATTTTAAGCTCAGATCTGGAAGATAGCCTATGTTCAAAGCATTTTCAAGCCAAAAGGACCTTTCCATTGCATCCAAGAGGCCTCACAAATAAATTTTGACCTATTACATACCATTTTTTTTAATTGTTAGAGGCATTTTTATATTAGATCCACATCTTAGGCATGTCAAAAATTTAAAAAAAGCATTCTAGGTTTTGTTTGCTACATTGAAAAACTATCTCGGTGTCTATTATTTTTTGCATGCAAAAAGCAACTCATGCACAAACTTAATCAGAAATTTTTGGTAGGGCCCCTCTCTGTTGGCATTTGGATTTTGGCAGTCAATTGTTGTAGGCCTCTATCTCAATCATCCAGGTTCCTTTTTTGGAGCAATTTTTTTTATTTGGGGTATACTTTTATAGGCTTCACAGTGGTGCAGATGTTTTTTGGTTTTGGTGTATGGAGTTTCCAAAAATTACAGATTCTAAAAGGTGATGCTGTACAATTCCCATTTTTGGAACTTCAAATACTCATAACTTTCACATATGACCTTAGATTGAGGTACTTCTTTATTTTAAAGTGGATGATTTTTCAAGTAGAATATAGTGGTATTGTTAGTTTCACTTGGTTTAATTCCAGTATTGTATTTTCGACATACACCTATTGTTAAGGATTTTCTAAGCGTTGTGATGAAGAACACTAAGTAATTCTTGCTAGTGGTAGTTGTAAATGCACTGAATTATAAAGTGTCAGATCATATTTTCTTGGGGGATTCTTTGACTGAGTGAAAAGGGGGATTGTCTTATGTGTGTTCTCTTCTTTTTAGCACTTCATTTCTGCATTTCTTCATCATGGATCAAACAATAGTACCCATATTAACTCCTTACAACTACTTTGAGTGTAAATCATGCATGACAATCTACTTAAGGAAATTTGGGTTGTATAGGATAACAATAGGACTAGAAATTGAACTTGCTAAAGATGAAGATAAGCATAAGTGGTTTAACAAATGTGATGAGGCCTATAGAACATTGTGTTTGTTTGTTTCTCCTAATTTGCTCTTTCACATTGAGTCTTTGAATTCACCAAATGAAATCTGGAAAAGCTAGAAACACTATTTGGCACACAAGATTCAATGAGGGGTCATATGTTGGAAAACAAACTAATTAGTTTAAGTCCAAGAAACTTCAACACAATTCAATATTTTTTCACAAAATTGAAATTACTAAGGCTGTAGTTAAAACAATGTCAAATTGAAAAGAAAGATGAACAAATGATTCTTAGTATTCTCTCTAAGCTAAGTTTAGAATATTTGGTATTTGTTTCTACCTTCTATGCTACTAAGGATGCACTTGGTACTCAATCCACCATGCCGTCTTTGGATGATTTTTCTATCTCTCTCACATTAGAGAAAGATAAGTTAATCCAAATGGGCACTCTAAAATCCTCTAAGTCACATGCCTTGGCTGTAAACCAAGGCACAAAAGAATAGAAAGGACAAAGTAGTAATAATAAGGATAAGAAACAAAATAATAGTAAGGAGAAAAAGGATCAGAAACAATCTACTTAAAAAGTAGCTAATGAGACCCAATCTTCTAATGATGACAAGCCTAAGAAAGAGAAGGTCAAATGTGCCTATTGTAAATGACCTGGTCATGATGAACATAAATGTTTACAGAAATAAATTGATCACTTGACACACAATCTTGAGAAGAATAATATCAATGTTCTTGATCTATAAAAAAAGTTCTAATGAGGGGTCTACAGGGCAAAGGATAACAACAAGGGGAAAGGAAAGGGCAAGGCCCTTGTAGTGTTTACTTCACAACCATCCACTCGGGTTCTTGATTTGGGTGTTTCACACCACATGGCTTCATCTAAGGAAGAACTTGTATCTTTGGAACTGTGTACTATGCCTTCTATTTTGATGGGTGATGACACTCCTATTGAGGTATGTGGGAGAGGGTCTTTTGATTCGTGGGATGGCACATTCCATGATGTTCTTTGTATGCCTTTATTATCAACTACTCTCTTGTTAGTATTTCAGATCACTCACACAGGTTCAAGAAAGCAGGTTGAGTTCACTCTTGAATCAGTGGAGATTCATGAGTTTCACAGTGGTTCTACAATTGCATTTGGGAGAGTAGATCATCAGTCATGACTATATTTGTTTTCTCACTTTGTTCCTGATCCTCCTTCATCTATTTTTCTCACTCATTTAGATGATGTGAGTAGATTATGGCATGAGCATTTTGGCCATCTTAACTTCTGCTACTTGCAATAGCTTGACCAACAAAGCATGGCCACAGGGTTGCCTTTAGTTCAATTTTTAGGTGGTGTATGCCAAGGTTGCATTTTTGGTAAGCATCCTAAGAAAAAAATTGACAAAGGTAAGGCATGGAGAGATTCAGAGATATTGGAGTTAGTAATCACTAATTTGGCTGGTCCATTTCCTCGTCCATCCTTCACCAAGGCTAGATTTGTTCTAACTTTGATTGATGACTTTTCTCAATATACTTGGGTGTACTTTCTCAAATAGAAGTCTAAGGCATTTGATCACTTTCAGGACTTCAAAAATTTTGTAGAGAAGCAATCTGGGAAATCCATCAAAGTTTTGTACATTGACTATGGTGGTGAATATGTTAACCATCATTTTGAGAAGTTTTACACTTTAGAGGGGATTGATTTGCAACATTCTATTCCATACACTCCTCAGCAGAATGATGTTACAAAACATAAGAATAGGTCCTTGAAGAAAATGATGAATTCGATGATACACTCCAAATCTATTGCACCATAGTATTAGGTAGAGGCCATTAACTATGCTTGTTATATCCAGAACCATGTTCCTCACTCAGCCTTGAAGATAGTTACTCCTTTTGAAGCTTGTGGAGGTTGGAAAACATTAGTTAAGAACTTTCAAGTTTTTGGTTCTCTTGGATGGGTACACATTCCTGTAGAGAAACATAAGGCCTTGGATCCACAAAGTAGACCCTACATATTTGTAGGCTATCTTTATGGTGTGAAGGGTTATTGATTGCTCCACCCTACTACACATGAGTTGTTCATTGAGAGGAGTGTTTAGTTTTAGGAGGGATCTTCAAGATCAACTCCTATCACTTCTCCACCTCCTACTTTGACATTGGAGTCACTTGGGCTACATGATAGATCTTCTAATGAGTTAGATTCACTTGAGTAGATTATCAATGATGAGGAGTCTTCTACCTCCACTTCCGATGTTGAGAGTGATTAAGAGGATTCACCTCCTTCCTCTCCTAGTCATTATTTAGAGGGTGATGATTCTCCTCCACATTCTTTGATTTTTGGTACACTTTGTGCTAGATAGACCTTGTAGTCTACAGGCAATTGGGTTGGGGATCCATCAAACACCAGGTGGACTCGTTCACAATTCCATCTGGCTCCACGTGTCTTCATTGCGATTGCCACTAATCCATAGTTCTTTCGACAAGCTTTTGGTATTCCTAAGTGGGATACAACTATGCAGGAGGAGAATAGTTCCTTGATGAGGAACCACACTTGGGATCTTGTCCCTCTTCCTAAGGGAAGAAAACTTGTTCAATGTAACTAGATCTATCAAACAAATTTTATAGTAGATGGGTTGTTTGATAAGCATAAGGTTCACCTAGTCACCAAAGGATTCTCCCAAGTTCCTGGGATTGACTACTCCTAGACTTTTACGCTAGTTTCTAGAATGAACTCCATCTGACTTGTTCTTGCCATTACTACATCCAATCATTGGGAAGTACACCAGATGGATGCGAAGAGTTCTTTTCTTCATGGTGACCTTTAGGAGGAGATCTACATGGAGCAACCACATGGGTTCATTCATGATTATTCACTTATGTGCCACCTGCAAAAGTCTCTCTATGGCCTCAAACAAGATCCTTGGGCATGGTATGCCAAGATGGACTCCTTCCTTCTGACAGTTGGGTTCACTCAGTGTCATTCTCTTCCTTGTCTATAGTTTACAGTAGGATGATTCACTCCTATTTTTGGTTTTGTATATTGATAACTTGATGATCACATGGATTTCTTCATTTGCCATGGGATAGTCAAAATTACCCTTCATGACAAGTTTTTGATGACTAACTTGGGCTTGTTGCATTACTTTCTCGTGATTGAGATCTACAAGTCTACTTTCGAGATCACCATCACATAGTCCAAGTATGCTCTAGATTTTCTCTCATGATTTCATATGGCTGACTATAAGCATTCTCTGACTCCCTTTCTTTCTGGAGTCAAACTTGAGGCTTAGTGTTCTTCACCATTTGTTGATGGCACTTTGTGCCAAGAGTTTGTTGGGACTCTCATTTATTTGACTCATACAAGACCCAAGATTTCATATGCTGTAGGCATGGTTTCTCAATTCATGCAGAAGCCCCATGAGCTACACTAGAAAGCAACCAAGTGGATACTTCACTACATTTAGGGTACTCACAGTTTTGGAATTCACTATGCAACAGACATTGATCTTGACTTGGTGGGATACACAGATTCAGATTGGGCAGGCAATTCTTAGGATCACAAGTCTACTTTAGGTTACAACTTCTCACTTGGTTTAGGTCCTATTTTTTGGTCGAGAAAGAAGTAGTCTCCTATTGCTCTATTTTATACTAAGGCTGAGTATGGGGGGGTTGTGAATCCTACCACTAAAGCCATCTAGCTTCAAAATCTTCTCACTAAATTTTGGATCTAGATCAGATTACCATCAGTCATATTTCATGACAACCAGAGTGCCATTAAGATCTGATGGAATTTGATCCATCATCAGCAGACCAAACACATTAAGGTCCACATGCACTACATCTGGGAGCTCATTCACAGCCACATCATGGACCTTTGCTACTATCTGACTTCTAAGCAGGTTGTTGATATCTTCCCCAAACCCTTCAGAGAAAAAAAACATCTCCATCTATGAGATTTTCTAGGAGTATGAGAGGCTTCTTCTTCTGGGGGGCTTCTTTGTCCTCTCACTCAGAGTCCTGACTCTCTCTACTCTAAGGGGGTCTTCTCTCTCTCTCTCTCTCTCTATTTGGAGGTTGGTTCTCTCTTTTCTAGGGGGCTTCTTCTCTTTGGGGGGGATTTTATGTACATGGATACCTCATTAGGCTTCATTTGTGAGGACCCATCTTTTCACCCACCTAAATTGCGCTTAAGGGGGGTGTTAATAAAGGTTTGTATTTTTCCTAGTTGAGTTATTTATTTTCCTATATTCCTAGGTTTTTCTACACATGCTATTAATCTTTCTTAGAGTTAATTGAGTGGGTGCAAGGTGTCAGCATCTTCCATGGGAGTTACACTTGCCTATCTTAGGCTATTGTGGTGGCCTCTTTCCATTAGTTGTATATGCCACCTCTCCCCTCTCTTCTAATCTATTTATACTCACCTCCTATATTGTATTTTGCATCTTTTGCTTTTGCATCCTCTTAATGATATTTTTCTTTTAGAACATTTGCATTACTCTCGTGGAGACCAACTCTATGTTACTATTTTAATTTATTATCATTTGCATGCATGGTTTAATATCTATTCATTTGCACTACTTTTTTGGGTTAATCATCTTTTTAGATTCTAACAAGATGTACGTAACATTTGATTGAGTGTGTAGGAAAATTATAGGTGTTTGACCAATGAGTGAAATGTGGAGAATGTTGACATGGGATGCTTTGCCATCTCACCTTTTTCCTTGTATTGTCAAAACCCATGAGAACCTCATTTGAGTCAATTACAATTCAAAATTCCCTTGTGTTAGACCTATAAAATGTCTTCTTGGGTGTGTTTGATTATCTCTTGTGCGATTGTATTTTGCTTGATATATGCAAAAATGATTTATTGTTCCTTGGAAATCATTATTTTGTGCTATCTATTCCTAGTGTAGAGGAAAAACATTTAATTGATTTATTTGAGTTGTAGAAGTATTTAATTATAGAAAGGCATTGTATTTATTTAATTTTATTTTAGGAATAATGTGTTTGGGTGAAATGCAATCTAATTCAGGAAGTTAGAATTATTTTCATAAGTTAGGATATTTTGTTTATGTGAAAATAAATTATTTAAGTTATTTGAGTGGTTGATATTGAAAAAGGCGTGTTGCTTTAATTATCATGTGTTTGGAAAATAGATTAGATTCCATTTTGTTGGAAATATTTAATTATGGATTATTGTATTTTGTGAATTGGCTTTGGGGAAAAGAATGAAAAAGGTTAAGTCAATTTCACAATAGAGGAACAGAGGGTCTTATATTGAAAAAAGGATTTCATTATTTCATTATGTTATGTTGGAGAGCAAAAATGGATGAAATCGATATTTTTCAAACCCTTCATTGGAAAATTGATATGCTTGGAGATTGCTTGGCTAGATCAATTTTCTTGTAGAGGGAAAAATATTCCTCTTGCCATTACCTTTAAATTGATTGAGGTATTTCTCCATTTGATTTTTTATTTTAATTTTTATTGCAAATTTTAGTTGTAGGAAATTTTTTTGCAAAGTTGATTTTCCTACCCAACCCCTATCAATTTTTTTTGAAATTGGAAAATGAGTTGAAAAGCATGTTGTTGTGTGGGAATGGCACAAGAGGGTATAATTATATTTTTAATTTTTGCATTTTTCAAGATTTGTACAAAATACATGAATTTACCTATTTTACCCTTTCAAATTGGGCCAAAAAATTTATGTGTTTTAAAAAGTGTTGTTGGGATATTTTGGGACAAAAGGGTATCTTTAGATTTTTGAAATTCTATGTTTTTCAAAAAAGTGAAATTTGGGGATGAATTTTGGGAAGGATGCTCCAAGATCCATCAATGGCGAACCCTGAATAATTTAGAAAATATTTTATTTTAGTTTATTAGAATTTAAATTTTTTTAATGGTGCATGATATGTGGGATAATGGACTTTCCCATGTATTAAATTTTATATGTGCATTGGGAAGCATACTTTCAAGGAAAACCACTCTTTTCCTAATTTTCAAGTTCCTTGAAGAAGGTTGATCCTGAATTGTGTGGGATTGGGAGATACCCATAGGATGATTGGGAGTGTTAGTTAACTAGCTTGTTGGTCAAGGTTGGAAGCAAGGAGTGTGCTAAATAAGTGCCCCTTGAGCTTGTTTTAATGTGTGACTAAGAGTGATTGATGTTCACCTTGAGGATCTTGTGTGAGTGGTGGATATCCATCTTGAGGCTCTTATGAGAGTGGTGGTGTTATTACCTTGAGGCTCTAATGAGAGTGGTGATGTCCTTCTTGAGACTCTTATTGTATGTGCATTTATTTCTTCCTTGTGCTTGATTTGTGTGTCAGGCCCAATTTCCAAAATGGGAGTGTTAAACATAGAATTGAGGTATAGAATAGGGAGGGCATGGGCTCTCATAGATTTCCATGATACAAAGGGATCTGTGGATGATCTTTTTGGAGAGTTTAATAATCAAGTAATAATGTAATACAAAGTGGGGAAAATAAAACATGTTAAATAAGACATCTATACAAAATGGGGATGATATCCTAGATTTGATTTTGATTGTAAAGGGCATGTCATAACTCTAGGAGTTGGTGAATGTAAGAGTATTTCTTTACTCAAAATCTATGCAAAATGGGGATGATATCTTGGATCTAGGTTTGGTCATACTGACACTCCTTAGCCTATTTCTAGCATTCTCCTTCTATCCTTTCTCTAGATTTGGTATTTGAAATGTGTTTAGACCAACTACATGTATGTTGATGGATTTTTTTCTCTCATATATGTATGCATGATGGTGTTTGTTTTATGTCTTGTTTGTCATCGATTGAAGGTGTAAATTCCCTTATGATTGAAGTATTGTGATGCAATTATTTCATGCTTGTTGGCTTGTGTGAGCCATTATTTCTTGTATCTATTTGATTGGTAATTGTGCTATATGTTTCATATATTGGTGTATGCTTGATTGACATGAGTGTAGCCATGTATTCCTTGGATTAGTGTGATATGGCCTTGATAGCGGTGTTCTCATGATCTTTTTCTCCATAGCTCTGGGGTTCCCTATAGTGGCATAGGCATATATTGTGCTTGATGATGATAATATAGTAGGGTGGTGGGTAACATTTCCCCATTTGTTCTTTAGGAAGGTCTCTTGGGAGTTGGAAGTGTCCCTTGTGCATTATTTTATATTGTGATCTCATGTTGTATTTTGTCATTATTGGAGCACCTTAGAGGTGGATTATTATGGTTGTATATTTATTCCTTGTATCATTTTATTATTGGAGTGTGACCCCTCCATGTTTGGGAAGTAGCCTCTTGTAGAGGAGGAAAAATTACACCTTGACTAAAATGTATTAGCCAAAGGAATTTTCCACTACAACTACACTAGGATCTGTTTTAGTTTTTCTATCTACTTGTTTTTGATAAACTAATGTTTCTAGACCCTTTTATGCTAAGAAGTATGGAAATAAACTATATTAATTATTGTAAAAATAAAGGAAAGTTGGTAAAATACTAAAAATAAAGTGCTACAGATAGAATCTAGAAATTTTAGATATAAACAAAAAAGAGAGATACAAAAGAAACTGGTATTAGAAGATGGATCCCTCTGACAAGGATACCAATACATCATATGGACATCTGTATGTTGTGTTGTAGTCTAAGTTGTACAAAAAATAAAATATTTATGAAATCAACTACTCCCAATCACCTATATGGCACAACACTGAATAAAATACAAATCTAGTGGTCTCCAAGTGATAGCAACAAACTTAAATATAAAAGAAACAAATAATACAAATTCAAATAGATAAAATGAGTAATAGAAGTTAAGTGATTCATGAAAAAATATCACAAAACCTTGAAGGGATTCTTCTATGGTGTTTATTCATGTGTTGTAATTTCATTTCCATTTGCAATCTTTGTTCATATTACACTGCTTTAAGATCATAAATATATTGTAATCATATTTCCATTTGGGTAATTGTTGCCTTCAATTCTAATAGAAAGTGAGTTGGTATGTTGAAGTATTATTTGTGAATAGATCACTAAACTAAGGTAGTCCTTAAGGAGCTTGTAAATAGAAAATTGGATATGAGGTAGTTTATATGAGTGATTGTGTATAGACCACTAACTTGGGGTAGTTTACACCAAATCCAAGATGCTGCCAAGGAGAGGATATGGTATTATTAGTGTCAATGGAAGGATAGAAGAGATGTTTGATATGTTGAAGGCTATGAAGATTTGAATGGATGCCCTTGAGGAAGACTATAGAAGAAACCCTAACCCTATACTTAAGGAGAGTGATGAAGAGCAAGAAGCAAGCCCTGTTGAGAAAAGTGAGAGAAAAGAAGAAAGGATGCTGAGAGTCATATCAAGCATTAGTAAGAAGACTAGAATAGATATCCCTAACTATTTAGGTAGCTTAAATCCTAAATAGTTGATAGATTAGATAACTAATGTACAAGATCACCTTGAGAATAAAGATTATTGATCTAGATATGGTAAAATTTTCTAAAACTAGGTAGTGTTAGGTAGAAAAGAGTGATCTAGCCTAAGAGGTTAAACTAGATCAAACCCTTTTTTATAAAAAATAGGACACAAACTGAGCTTGGCTTCAACCCAAGAAGGAGAGACAAAGTACATGGGTTATGCCCTTTTGTTGTATAGAGAAGAATCAACCAAATCCATCCAAGATCAAGCAAGAAAACTAGATAAAATGATCAAACCCTAATTGACAAAGATTGGCTGATAACTAACTATTGGAAATAGATATTAGAAAACCAAAAACACAATAGAGATCAAGGAGTAGATCAGAACCTAGATCTAGAAGAAGAAACACCAAAGACTAGGGCACTTGGGTTCCCTAGACCCTAATTAGGGTTTAGCAAAAAATTTGAGTATCACTGGACCTATATTTGTAATCTTTGTCTTCTTCCCAAAAATTAACTTCAGAAACTCATTTCTCTAACTTGTACACAAGGAACGAGGAAAATGTTGTGTTGTGTATAAGGGCTTGCCTTAGTCAAAACCTGTGTTGGTGTTTCCACCTCCACTACAGTGATGATTATATCCAAGAGTGTGTGCCCTAGGAGGGAAAATGCCAGATCTGTAATATATGATAGAAATATGAATGAAAATGATGATGATTACCACAAGAGGTAAAACCCTAGTCGATGAAGATAACTCAAGATCATACACCAACAAGGAGAGTGATGGAGAAGGCTTCAAACTTCCTTCAAGACATGCAAACAAACTTTAATAACATCCACAGTTAGATAGCACTTCCAAGCATGAAGAATACTTTATCATAGAAAACAAAAGCATAAGATAATTCCTTCTCATAATAAGCTAGGTGTAAAATGAATTACAAAACTCCTTTATATATGCATTCCCGCTTACAAACAATGAATAAAACCAAATGGGGCTGACATATACAAACTAGGGAGGTGTTCTAAGCTAACACCACAAGTTAGGGGCTAAAGATCCCAACTGGGACCAAGGTGCTCAATGCCCTGGGCCATTAGCCCCACAAACTCCAAGGAGTGTCAAATGTCATGGGCTTATTCTAGTCCTAAGTTTATTATGTTGGGTTTATTCATTGGGATCGAGATTTTATCATTTTATGCTCAAAATGGTGTTAAAATAGGTCCTAATTAAAAAGTAAAATCTTAAGTCCAACCAAGTGCTAAACTAAGTCTAAAATGCTAGTGTACACATTTTACAATGTAACATTTAGCCCCCACTTTAGCATGGGTATAAACTTACATTCAAACTCACACTAAAGGATGGAGAAGACAAATTTCAAACACACAAACATAGAAGCCCAAAGAATTCTTCCAAGTTGTGGACTATAGTAGCCCCCAAGCTTAAGATTCTAAGGTTGCAAAACACATAAAAAAAGATATTTCAAACATGCAAGACATTACAACATAATTCACACATGTGGGGTACTAAAACCATTCATAAGAATGCATGTGGAAGACACACAATACACAAAGGTAATACACACCATACACAATGGATACACACTTGACACAAAGTATACACATAAGGAACATAGTATACACATAAAACATAGGGAATACATACAAAACACATGGAAAACATTATGAAGACACATAAGACACAAGTTCAAACATAATGCATAAAACAAAGAAAGAAACACAGGAAAAAACACACAAGGCACATGACTCTGATGCTATCTTGCTCTATCACTAAAGGACATTTAAAAAGGAGTGCCTCCGTGGATCACGCACTAGTAAGGACCATCGAATTACTAGGTGACCATGACAAGTCACATGAAGTACATGGGCTAGCCAACTTCATTGCATTAGGTGGCTTATGGACCAAAATGAAACATCATAGGCTAGTGAGGACCATTGAATCACTAGGTGAGTTCCATGGCAACCACAAGTATGTAACCAAAGAGAGAGCATACCATGATGTATACTGCCACCTTAAACTAATTTCTAACTCCTAACAGGGATTTAAGGTATAATAAATCTTGAGATAGGCACAAGAGCTTTCCAGAAGAACATGCTCATAAGATATGTGCTCCCAAAAAAACATAGCACAAAAGGGTTACCCCCACAAAGGCAAACCGAGGTGATGGTACATACATGATACATAATGGCTTGTGTAGTCATGGTATGATAACGAGCATAGCAATGAGGTGCCACATAAATCAAAACATAAATGAAACAACAAGTTATAGTAAATAAATAACACAAAGGATCTACCTGACAGGCATCAGTATATGAATGGTTGTATAATAGGAGATATCTCAAGACTATATATGGAACTATCATCACCCACCAGTTAGTAAAACTATGAAGAAAAAGGAGGAAGAATCACATGAAATCAAATAAACACCCTTTAGGTTAACAAGGGAAAATGCCAATGCATTCTACGCCTTGCATCATCCCCAAAGGACAAAACAACAATACAAACTACAACATATAGAAGAATGATGATACAAATAGAGAGAATGTCACAATGGATTTTGGTCCCTTTGTATCCTTGCACCTACAAGGGTGCCAAGGGTCATCCAAAGAGAGCTTAACAACATAAACAATAACAAAATAAAGTATAAGGAACAAGAGCCTTATCTATATCGTCTTTGTCTTTGGATTCACTATCAGAATATAGCACAATAGGTTCGGCTATAGCTGGTAAAGCATCCTCTTTTTCTAGAGGAGCTGAAGCATCAGTAGATATTTCCTTCACATCCACTAGTGATAAACACTTGCAAGGAGGGATATTGTCCTCTCCTATGGCAAGGAAAGCCATAACATGATGACACTTCTTTCTTTCTCTTAAGAGGTGTTGGAACCTATAAAAACCTATCCCCAAAGTGCCCCATTTTGCCCCCAATTTTCATCTGAATCCCATTTTATGTCTTCAGTGTCAAACGTATTGATGATAACTGATCAGAGATGTCTTTCATAGGTTTTCATTTATTTGTATTTGAGATACAAGAGAAAAGCTCAAAAATGACTAAGTCCAAAAACTCTAAGTGTTTCCTTATATTTTCACCTCTTCCAGAGTTTTGGAGTCTAGAGTTCCTACCTTTCACCTTGTGTTATCTATCGGCTCCAAGATCTGAGGCTCAAAATTTTCTTAAGGGTTGAAATTTGTCCAAGTGATTCAGAGGTTAAAAGTCAATCCTTTGGCCTTCTATACTCTGCATGGTGGATGTCAGTGGGAAGGCCTGAGGGCCAAGGTACACTTGAGGTGGTGAAAAATATTCTATGTATGGTGCAATACTGCAGAGTTTCAGCCTTTCATCTTCTTTAGCTTTGCGGTTAGAAGGTGTAGGCCCTAAGGGCCGAAGTCCAACATGCTCTTTTTCTTCTAAAGTATTTCAAAGGTCAAACTTCAGACCTTTGGCCTTCAATATTCTTCATGGTAAGTGTTAGGGAGAACCCCCAAAGTCTAAAGTCCAATAGGTCTACTTGTTCAAAAAATTTCTATGGGGCGGACGGTGGGACTTATCACTTTCCTCTTTTAGATGGTGAATGTGTGAGGTGGAAAGCCTGGGGGCCAACCCTTGGGATTTTCATATTTTTCCTAAGTGTGTCAGAGGTTGGAGTTTAGGCTTTCTTGTTGGCAAGAGACACTGTGTGGATTCATGAGTGTTGTCATTGATGGCAATAAAGTCTATCCCACACATCCATAGCACATAGTATGCCTATACCGAAAGTCAGATTGAAGATTGTTTTGGTCTAGTGAACAAGAATAGAGCATGCAACAAGGTCTGACAATCAGGTCTGGATCTCTCAAATGGTGTAACTCAGCAAGTTGCAGACTTGGACAAGTCAAGAGTATCATGACTACTATATTCTAGAGATTGAGCCTTTGGTGATAAAACATGGAAAAGATATGAGCATCTAAGTGTTGGGTTCTAGACAGGTAGAGCAGATTGAGGAAGAATTGACCGACAAAGTATCAGACTTCAATCTGGATGAGTAATTGATGTTGATCAAGATATTTGAGGGATCATACATGGTTGGCCAACATGATTGATGACTCCTATGTCTATGTTTTGATACGCATCACAAAGCATGCATGAATTCAACCGATAGAGTAGTAACTTGTAAATATCTTGAGTATTCTGATTGCCAACCAGAAAGTTGTTGAAATCCTTGATGCAGATATATATATATATACCAGATGAATTCTAGTATGTAGAAGTGTGTGTGTACAAATATGATAATATAAAGTGTGAAGAAAGGTAGAGATAAGTAAGGAAGTAGCAATACAAGTCCGGTATGTGACAGAGCAGTAGCACTAGTGCAGAGGAAGAATGAAGTGCATCAGATCAGTATATTGTGCCTAACCAGAACTAAACTCTAGCATTTGTAGATGCCTCTCATTAGTTCAAACATCTGGTTACCTTTTGTAAATTCTGTAGACAGTTAGTCTCTTGTAGGCAGTGCGCCTCTTGTGAGCAGTGTGCTTGGGTAGTGAGCCCTAATTGGCAAGTGCCATTTTGTACTTCTTATTCTTTTAAAAGAGAATACAATCTTGGGTTAGTCACCCTATGGTTTTTCTCTTAACAAGGATTTCCATGTCAAAATCTTTGTGTTATGTGTGTTGATTTTATTTTTGTTCTCATGATTATATATGCTTATATGTTTTGATGCTACACAAATTATAAAAGAAGAAAAGAAAGTTAAGATAATAGAGATAACTAATTCACCCCCCCTCTCAGTTATCTGCCTTGTTTCCAACAATTGGTATTAGAGCTAAGTTCCTCTAAACAGAGCCTAATAGCTTGAGGAAGATCTGGGAATCTCAATGGATATGTATGGTATGAAGGAACAACTTTAGTCTGCCCTAGATGATCTTGAACAATCTCACTCTAAAATCAATAACTTGAGAGAAAGAGTCAAAAAAGCTGATGATTTCATAAATGAGCTAAAAGAAAAACTGAGTAACTCTGTGAAAAAGAGAAATTTGCTACTTCAAAAGTTAGCAAGTCAGAGTGAATCCAATGATACTAATGAAGATCTGAATGAGAAAAATAAGCTATGTGAGAAGCTATCAAAAGAGATCATTATGGTAAGGCATGAGATGGAATCAAGGGTTATGAGATTCACCCAAGAAATTGAAGAGAAAAGGAAAATTGAAGATAATCTAAAACAATCCTTCAAGGAGAAGATAAAGGACTGCCACAAAATGGATAGAATAATCAGCCATCTTGAATCTGATCTGGAAGAAGCTAGAGATAATGAATAACAACTTGAGAATCAAATAGACACTCTTAAACAAGATCTTTAAACAACAAATGAATACAAAGAGAAATTCAAGATAAGGTCAGCTCAACTTGAAGTCCTTCTTGAAAGCCAAAAGAGGGTAGATGACAAGCGTGGCTTGGGATATGAGAAAGGTGAAAGCTCCAGATCTAGTCAGAAGAACTTTGGATTAGGAAATCCAAGAAATAGGCCTAGAAGACCTCTGGTAAGGCAACCAAATGCTCAAAGATATCCATCCTTCAATGGATACTGCTTCAATTGCAACAACTTTAGTCATAAAGCAACTCAATGTAGAAGGAGAATGAATCAGACTAATCCACCCTTCTTCGGACAATGTTTCAACTGCAAAAGGTATGGTCACAAATCTCATGAATACAGAAATATGCAAATAAATAATTCATTCAATGGTAGATGCTTTACATGCAATAGAATGGGACATATGGCTAATCAATGTAGATCAAGAAGATATCAGTCAAATATGCAAAGAAATGTTGTTTGTTACAATTGCAATAGATCCAGTCATATTGCCAAATTCTACAGAAGTAAAAATTAGGATAAAAAGGGTCTAGTGCATCATAATCAAAATCAAGATAAGGGAAAAGGCAAAGTGAATGTGGATGAAGTTCAAAGGGAGATAAGCAAGATTTGGGTGAAGAAGAGTATAGAAAATGTTGGGGATGGATCCGCATCAGAATCTAGTGTTGATATTCCTTCCAGAAACTAAACAGATGAGCTTTGGCTCAGGGGGAGTCACAAAGAAAAATACATTCCCCTAGCCAGTCAATTGGTGCCTAAATTTGGCACATGGAATGTTGCAGATTAAAGGGTTCTCAAAAAATTATCTAAATAACACTCGGTAAAAATATGAAAGATCCGCATGGAGTTTTACAAGAGTTTGATTATTCAAGATTGATCCAATTTGACGGCCATCCAATAAGTAGGATTTTTATAGATAGATTCGGTATGATTCAAAATTGAGTTATCTTGATCTGCAGATCCATGGTATGATTGGAGGAAAGAAGATACATTGTCAATTATCACTGAAAATGATTCTAAGCGTAACCAGTGATTTGAAAAGATCTCTCTTAGAACAAGGCAATCTAATAACTTAATTTGTACATTTATTACAAAAGGAAATTAGTGTTTACAAAAGAAAAAAAGGGTTATTTCACTCATCATTTACACATTTACATTCGAGAAGAAGAAAAGAAGAGCTCTGCATCAAGTTTCTACAAATCTCCCAAAGATCAACTACAAAATCCAATTCAACTAGCGATTTGGTCCGGCTCTTATTTCGAACCCTAAAGCATAAAAAGGTACTTCTATTCTTAATATTTTGCAAAAATGGCTACTCCAATGGTTGTTAAGATCACTAATAGGCCACGCCCAAAGTTCAAGAAACACCCCTACAAATCCCTAGAAGTTGATCCTTTGGGCACTTTTTCTAGCATTCCGCATGGGGTATTACACGTAGAAGATGTTAGGGTCTACATCCATGCCAACATTGAGGAATTTTGTGAATCTAAGTTGATGGACATCTATCATAAATAGTTTATGGATGAAATTTTTGAACTCAAACCTCAATACAAGGCCCTTCGAGATAAGCACTTCAGACATTACATCCACTTTCCCTGTTTTGCAGAAGATGATTGGGTCTGGTATGTCCTTAGCAAAATACATGATAATTTCATGTGGTTAATGAAGTCCTTTAAGATGACAAAAGATGCCATTATGGCAATAACTAGATTGTACTCATTCGGTGGCTTACCTGCACTCAAATCTATCAAAAACCAAATAGTTACTGAAGTTACCAGATCTAAGTTTGACAAGAGAGCAATGACCATAGAAGACATCACAGATCTGAATGTCAAATTTGCCTCAATGATAATTGGGTATAAGATCTATCATTCCAACAGGGAGAATTCTGTGTCTGGGACTGTAATATATATAGCATGTCAGATGTTAAGGGAAAATGCAGATTATAACCTATGTGATCTTCTTTTAAACCAATTGTTAGAAAACCTGTAGAAGATCAAGAAGGATAAGAAGAACTCATTCAAGTATGGTTGTTTAATACTTTGTTTATTCTTCTATCACATGAATGAGCTGCCCGGATCAAGTGGTTGGATTTGGAAAAATGACAAACCAATTACAACATAGATTAGGGACTATACGTATGGACTAGGTGATGCTAAAGCTCAAAGCACATCACTCTGGGGTTACTTCAAGAACTTCCAAAGTATGATGCAAGCCAGAGAGAGGATACCTCAATCCATAGTATAGAAATACAAGGATATATTGTGTTTTATGGTAGATACTGATCAATGCCTAATGGAGGTAGTTGAGTCCAGAATGGTTTGGATAATGCCAATGGGATATGAGGTCAATGAGAAAATCTTGGAGCTGTACATTCAACACCTATTGAGCCAGCCTAAGGAACCCGAGGTAGAAAGGTTTGGAACCTTTCAAGAACTAAGTGTAAAAATACATGTTGAGCTAAGACAACCAGAGATAAAGAGGAAAGTTAGAAGGGAAGTAGAGGAAATTTCCAAAAGATATGGCATATCAAAAGAGGCAGTAGATGCCAACAGAGAGAAAATAGAAAGGGCTGAGAAAGAGAAACAAGAAGCAGAAAAATGGAAGTGTTCCGGTTCAAGCCTCCTCCTGGACTAGATCCACCAAGAGCTCTGTACCTGCCACTCCTAAGAGCTAAAGAGCCACCAAACTAGAAGTCAAGACATCCAAAAAGGGAGAAAAGAGAATGAAAACAAAAGCCACAAGGTCTTACACAAGTCAAAAGGATGATGAAGAAATAGAGTTTGATGAGGAAGTTAAGAAAATGAAGAAGAAGAAGAAAACATTCAGGGAATCCTCTACTGGTAAAAACAAAGAAGAAAAGGTAGAAGAATTTGTTGAAAAGCCCACTCTTTCCATTGATGATATCATCAAGGTAGTCACTGTGGATGGGAATCTATAACCAATAACAGAATTCTATGATGAGTATAGTGACACTGACAAAAGGATCTTGGAAGAAGCTACAATCAGGTACCTAAATATTTATAATAAAGCATTCATTGAAATCATTTCATTAATTCCCAAAAGTCTAGAGAAGGTACTTGAACTTAGAAAAGAGAATACAAAGGCAAAATACTTATAGATCCAAGAACATATAGGAATTCAACTGTATCCTTCTATTACTCCAAAGCAAATGAACATGATCTTTAAGGACTACAAGGATGAATTTCAGAGCAAAATAAGAATGAACAAACTTATGCTTGGAGAAACTGATTAGGTAGCAAGAGAAATAGAAGACATCCTCTAGAATGCCTTCAAAAGATTCAATCTTCGTATTATAGAGGAAATAGATGAAGATCCTTCTACCATGGATGTTGAAGGATTAAATGCATCAAATGAATAATCTACTAACAAAAATGTAGAAGGGTCAAAAGAGATAGATGAGGAGAAGTCTAAGGACTTGGATTCCTCTGTTCCAGAAGAGGAATTCCATGAAGTAGTTAACATCTCTCCTCTAGATCTCTTTGTAGACATTCCTGATTCAGGAACTAAAGGAGAAGGAAGAAAAGAGGAGAAAGTGAGTCAAGAAGAGGAGGTAAAAGGAAAAGAAGAAGAACAAACAGAGAAGATCTCTGATGACAGTTTTGAGATCCCAAAAGAAAAGAAGACTCAGTCTCTAGCAAGAGCTACTATAGAGGTAGTAAAGAACTTCTTGAACAAAGAAATGATGGAGATAGATGAACCAGAACTATTCCAAGGACCACTAAATTTTGATTCCCTCTCTCCGGTCTAGATAATGAAAATAGCATCTTTTGCTCAAGCCAAGGCAAAAGAAAAACTTCTGAAGTCTCACATGGAAGACTGCGAACTATTAGAGATTGCATCTAGTATACTAGATAAGATCATGCCATCTTTTCAAAAGGATCCTTCGGCCTCTCCATCTGGTAATTTGAAATCTTTGGTAAACTTTGTTAGCACTCATTTTGATTCTTTAGAGAAATCAACAGAAGAAAATGTCTGAAAAGAGTTTTTGGGAAAAAGGTTCGCTAAAGTACAGGGACTCATTACTAATGATAGGAGGACCCTAGATATTGGGATAAAGAGCCTTGAAAATGCTCTTAAAGATAGTGGGACATGTACAAATTTTGTCTATCTCGGCCCAAAGTGACAGAGGATATTGAAAAGAAGGTGAAAGAGAAAGAAGGTAAACTATCAAGTTTATCTCAAAACTTTGATCCCCTCACTACATCCTTAATGAACCAAGAATGCTAGGCCATTTTCCTTATAAATGAAATAAAGAGACTAGACAAAGAAAAGAAGAATATAATAAATAGGATGAGTGAACTCAGAGGGATAATTATCCCTAAGTTAGAGGCAATGCATGAGGCCTTAACAGATGCACAGACCATAGCCTGGACTAGTGATCCAATAGATCTAAGAAGGGCAGAAGCATATGAATTTTTGTTGAGTGGTCACATCTCCATTTTGGATAGGATGAAGCAGAGTTGGGCCACAGAGTTTACATAGTTGAAGGCCACTTTTGGGGATATACATAAGTACATGTAAGTATAACATGTATATAGACTTATGCGGCTATGTATAGGTTAATTTTTGCAAATTTTAGTGTGCGGATTCTGCCCTTTGCCATTGAAGTCAAAGGAGGAGTGAGGAGTAGTGAAAAATGTGGAATCCAGCTAAGGGGGAGCTCCAGTAAAATAGTGCATAAGACAGAGCATCAGCCAAGGGGGAGTTTGTTGCGACACTTAGTCATTTTTCACTAGGTGTTGCCATCAATGCCAAAGGGGGAGATTGTTGGCAAGAGACACTATGTGGCTTCATAAGTGTTGTCATTGATGGTAACAAAGTCTATCCCACATATCCATAGCACATAGTATGCCTATACTGGAAGTCAGATTGAAGATTGTTTTGGTCTAGTGAACAAGAACAAAGCATGCAGCAAGGTCCGACAATCAAGTCTGGATCTCTCAGATGGTGTAACTCAACAAGTTGTAGACTTGGACAAGTCAAGAGGAGTATCATGACTACTATATTCCAGAGATTGAGCCTCCAGTGATAAAACATGGAAAAGATATGAGCATCTAAGTGTTGGGTTCTAGACAGGCAGAGCAAACTAAGGAAGAACTGACTGGCAAAGTATTAGACTTCAATCCAGATGAGTAATTGATGTTGATCAAGGTATTTGATGGATCATACATGGTTGGCCAACATGATTGATGACTCATATGTCTATGTTTTGATATGCATCACAAATCATGCATGAATTCAGCCGACAGAGTAGTAACTTGTAAATATCTTGAGTATTCTGGTTGCCGACCAGAAAGTTGTTGAAATCCTTGATGCAGATATATATACTAGATGAATTCTAGTATGTAGAAGTGTGTGTGTGTATAGATATGATAATATAAAGTGCGAAGAAAGGTAGAGATAAGTAAGGAAGCAGCAATACAAGTCAGGTATGTGATAGAGCAGCAGCACTAGTGCAGAGGAAGAATGAAGTGCATCAGATTAGTATATTGTGCCTAACCGGAATTGAACTCTAGCATTTGTATATGCCTCTCATTAGTTCAAACATTTGGTTACCTTCTATAAGTTCTATAGATAGTGAGTCTCTTGTAGGCAGTGTGCCTCTTGTGAGCAGTGTGCTTGGGCAGTGAGCCCTAATTGGCAAGTGCCATTTTGTACTTCTTATTCTTTTAACAGAGAATACAATCTTGGGTTAGTCACCCCATGGTTTTTCTTTAATAGGGTTTTTCACATAAAAATCCTTGTGTTATGTGTGTTGATTTTATTTCTGTTCTCATGATTATATATGCTTATATGTTTTGATGCTGCACAAAGTATAAAAGAAGAAAAGAAAGTTAATATAATAGAGATAACTGATTCAGCCCCCCTCTCATTTGTCTTCCTTGTTTCCAACATTTCTTCCTTCCATCTTCTTCATGGAAGATAGAAGGAGGAAGGCCCGACGTGGAGGTCGGGGCTTCCTTGCTCTCACTTTTGAAAGGCATAAAGAAAAGAATTGAAGGCTTTGTGGGTGAAAGTGGAGGTTCACGAACCTCCATGTTCACTGACTGGAGGTTTTCCCAACAAGGTATTTGTTGACATAGATAAAGCAAAAGAGAGTAGGAAGTTGGCCTAGCTCATGAAAGGCAAGATTTGCAAATATAGAGCAAATACAACCAAGTTTGAAAAAACTAAGGTTTGCTGATAAGAGATGAAGGAGGCCTACTACAGAGATGTTATTTTTTGTCGACTAAAGCATGAAAGAGTCCACACTGGGAGGAAGTCACAGATAGGAGAGAATCTCAATGAAGGTTGAATGTATAGCGTGAAGCACAGATTTATTGTTGGCATCATAGTACATTACTGGTGGCTGGAATAATCAATGCGTAGGTACTAAATTTAATGTAAGGATTTCAGTGTTTTAGTGAGTATATTTTCTGCAGGTCCTCTTACGGATACAAATCAGTATGTAGGGCATGGGCACCCAAGATTTCCACCAATTTTTCTAACAGAGGCCATAGGCCATAGTCATTGTAGTAGTAGTTACTTGTTGATTGCATTTTACAGCATCTAGAAGTTGCACAGTGAAATAGAAGGGCTATAAATGCATCAATTTTTGACATTCTTAGGATTGGTTGCTGAGCCAATTGTCTAGTCTAGGAGAGCCTAAGGATTTTCTCTAGCATCAACACACAATTTGTCTAGAGTCTGTAAGTGAAGGGATATGTTTAATATAGAGTAGGAAGGTTATGTAAAGTAGATTTGAATATAATGGTGTGTCTCCATGGGAGTTTGTAGTGATTTTGGTAAATATATAATCACAGTTATTTATTTTCTCTTGCCAACTTGTTGATATAATTGTAATAGAGGTTTGGAGATGTGTGATAGCATTTAAGTTAATACAATGGTTTGTATTTGCCATTTCTTTGTTGCATATGATTCATTTTAGTTCTCTTTTGGATCATTAAATATGTCCATTGTATGAAAATCTATTTGAAAGTCATATATGTAAATGTATGTCTAGTTTTGTTGATCCTTTTCTACATATTTCTTTTCCTCCTTGCATTCTATGACTCTGTTGCCCAATGGAATAGACAAGTTAGTCCATATTGGAGAGGGATCAATCTTTCTTTTAAAACAAACAAATCATTAACCTATGGTTTAGGGGAAAAAACCATTTTTCTTGTGCATGTACATTTGCATAGTTGAATAAGCTTGATATGTAGGCTTGTACAATGAGATTTTCTTGACCTAGTGATAGCTCTTAGGGTCAAGTGTACATTGGGTATGGTTGTGTTTGTTCATTTGTATTTTATTTCATGTCTTTAGGAATATCCCTCCTAGATTTAGATGAGCCTGAAGTGCAGAGTATACCCACTCCTATAGTTGGCCAAAATCCCCCTCAACTTGTTGGTAAGCCTCTTCTTATCACCTTGATGACAATCCCTAGCCTAGGTGATTTAAGAATGTTTTAGAGTTTTGGGTTGTAGTTATTTTGGGAACCAATAGGAGGAACCACCAAAGGCTGGGAGACTATGGGGGAAGGGTTCCTCAATGCAGGTTTCTCTTCCTTCTCAACTTGTGAAATAGGTAGAAGTATGTGAGCATCCTCAAGTCATTGAGAAACCTTAGGAAATAACACGTGCAACCGATTGATTTTCACTAGTCTCTGTGGAGATAGGTGGGACAAAAGTAATATTATGATTGGGAGGAGGTATGTTTTGTGCTCAAAGGTTGCCTCATTGTCCTTGAAGGGATGGTAGAGGGGGAACCTCAGCATATCTACTAGGCACTTAGGGATGTTGGAAAAAGGGAGATAGAACAAGGTAAAGTTGCAGCTATGTGGCTTTAAAATGTTTTCAAATCTAAAATTAATAGCATGCGTAAATCTAAAAATTACTTTTAATTTAAATGTTATAGTATTTGTCTAATTTAATCAGTGTAGTACAAGAAGAAAGCATGATAGAAGAAGACACAGTATTTATGTGGAGAAACCCTTGAGGGAAAAAACTCCACAACCAAAGATGTTTATGCTTGTATTAAATATCTTCAAGAAAGATTACATTCAATACTAAAACTTATTGAACACCCAGAATATTGAGAGGGAGGGTGAAATGGTATTCTCTTAAACCATTTACATGTCAAACATTTTAATCCATTTAGCATATTCAATTGTAGTAAAGGAAATTAAGCATAAAACATGTTGCCATAATTCATAACACCTGAACACCAAGATTTTTATGTGGAAAACCCAAAACAAGAAAAACCACGGTGAGGATTAACCCACAATATATTATAATAAAGCAACTAGCTAAGGTTGATACAGTTGGTGGACTCACTATCCAAGAATACTCACTGCAGGTGGCTCACTGCCAAAGGACTCACTATCCTGAAAGAAAGAGATAAAAGGGAATGGGTGGCTCACTACCAAGATTGAATTATTTGTATTGCATCTAACATATGTATGAAGCAAAATTCCAATGAAGCTCAAAATACAAACACAATAATCTGCACACTATTCTAAAATACCAGACTCCTCTACTCTTTATTAACTCAATTCACATCCATAGACTCTTGTCACATCATTCAGACCACACTCATGCCATCCATTGCATAAAACACTAAAAACAACCCTTCATATATATCCACTTCTTTCACAACACTAATTAAGTCAGCCTAATTAGATGTAACGTGGAAAGCATGCCATATAGGACTTATAGGCCCGAGAACTTCACTCACACACTTCATACAAAGATTCAAACTTTGAAACAAACTAAAATAGGTTGACCACTTAACTCTGAAAAACATATTTACCCTCCACACAAAATCAACACCTTCAAGTCAGCTCCACTAGTAGGACAACAAAAAAATAAACTATCCGTCATTTCACAAAACTGTATGCAGACCTCCAAATTACTTGAAACTTGAAATATACATGCTACAAACATTCATAATCTTATCCTCAAATTTGCATAACAACCCATTCACTTGTGGTGAAATGTGGAGTAACTCAAATAGTCATTAGCACTGTCAGTGAGCTGTCTATATAGAGCACAATACTCTGTCAACACTAAATCTCATTCTGAAGGACTTCAGAACCTGAAACATTGGATTTGGACTCTTTGAACATTCACTATCAACACCTTACAACTGTAAAGAAAGATATTTCATGCTGGAGAAATGTGGATCCATTTACTTACATGCTTTGCTCTAGAAACAATTGTACTTTGTTAGTCTGGACTTTTGTTGTTCACATCTTTCACACTAAGGATCATAAGTAAGAAAAATTCTAGATTTAGATGTATCCAATGACCAATAACCATATGCTAGAACTATAGAACAAAATCTTCAATAGAGGACCAATGCAGATGAAATTACTGGAACTCTATAACTTAATTTTTCCAGACTGCACTTAGCCAAATTTCATAACATATCTTATTACTGAATCAAATGTTCTTGCATAGTGGTCTTCTATGAAGAGTAAAGTGATCATATGAGGGATAGCATCAAACCCTCTTGCAAAATTATCAATCAAATTGATCTGCACACCTGTCTCCTTATCCTTATGTTTGGTTATCACTTTTTGGATCACTATACCATTACTCTTTGAAGCCAGCCTTTATCCTTATCTCTTGCTCAACCAGTTGACACTAATGACAACACTACTTGCAGCAACTGCACACACTTGCATCAATCTCCCCTTTTGTCATTGATGGTAACATATGATGTGAAAAACCATCAGGACTGAACTCTGCCACAAACTTGCTCTCCCTCTTTCTTTTACAGATCTTACTCTCTCTCCCAAAGCATCTCTTTCACATTTCTTTCTCTCCCCCTTTGACATAAATGGAAAAGGGTGTACAAAGTAAACTTTGCACCAGATCTCCCCCTATCTAGTATATACAAACTAAATTGACTCCCCTTTAATATCTCATTTCTATACCCCAACATATCAAAATTGTTTCCTTCTAACTTTCCACACACACACACACACACACATATAGGAAATCATAAAATAAAAAACTTACTAATTCGTGGGAAAGATGTCCTTATAGATATTCTTTAATTGAATTACTATTGAATCCCACTATACCATTACATAGTATAATATCTATATCTGTCCATTTATCTGCAAGGGTGATTCTTTTGCTTTATCCACTGTTGCAGGAATCTCAGTCATCTTCCCAACTTTTTTAGTTTCTCTTAATAAACTAATTAAAGAAGCCATCTTAAAATTGACTATCTCTCTTAGCTGACTCATTTGGTCTTTTATAGACTCCTTTTGACTCGATAATTTCTTTATTAGGGCATGAGTCTTTTCCACTTCTACTCTCAAATCTCCATTTATATCTTTCAAGGGATCATAGGTTCTGGAGATTTTTACCAATTGCGTGTCAAGGCCTTCAATTTTGTCTTTTAATTCCTTACTATTTATAGGCCAAGATAAACAAAATTGATATAATGCATTGGCATCACTTATGGCATTCTAAATGTTCTTTATACTGTTATCTAACACAATGTGTCCCTTGGAGAACTTATCTATCAATTCTATTAGCCTCATATTATCATATTCATCTCTGACCTTCTCCTTTGCTGCTATATCAAAAGATTCAAAGTGACTATTTACAGGCTCCATTAGTTTTCTCATTTGAAGTGGAGAAGACAATGAGACATCTCTCTTAATATTAGGCACTATCTTCTCAAAAACATTCATGGCTCCATTCATCAGTGCATTACCTTCTATGTGAGACTACAAAATTTCTTTCTAAGTAGTTTCCTAAAAGATTGTTCCCAGTTGAAGTTTTTACAAATGGGAAATGCTAGATAAATTAATCTATCCATCAAAGGATGACACTTGCAGTAGTTGTGGTGAAGACATGATTTGTGATTACCTTTGCTTCACCAAAAATTCTCTGATGGAGTCTAATGGAGAGACTCTAGAACATTCACCCACCTTATCCTTTTTCTCCTCTTGGGGGCACTACCCCCAAACCCTCGTTAAATAATTTGGGGGGAAATTACGTTGATAAAAGTGGGGAAAATTTAACCTCTGAGTCTGATTAGGCTCCATATAACAACACTTCTAGCATCCAGATCCTCCTCTTCATGCAGCTATTCCTCTTGTCTTTGTTTTGGACACAGTCAATTCTCTGGCATGGGACCATCATCTTCCTTTGGAGCCTTATCAAATTTAGGCTCTTGGACTTTATTCTCTTCTTCACCCTGATGGCTATCTTCTTTATGCTCATCGTCTTTTCCTCTTGTACCTGTAGGTGGTGCAACTACCTTGTTTTGTTTAAACCTATCCATTGGGACATTTTGTTGTGCTATTTGTTCTTGCACATTGTCACCTTTATTATCTATCTCCATGGGAACACTTTTTTCTAGAGATTGATCAGTCTGGATGACCTCTTCTTCTTTATCCCTGTCTTTGGGCACATAGTTCAAATCCACCATAGTTGGACTGGTAACATTCTCAATCAAGGTGTAAAGGGATCCCATATGCACCTTTGCCTCATGAGTTTCTTCCCTTTCTTTTCTCTCATCATGTGTTTCCCCTTCTATATCACCTTTATTCTTTGTTTTTGTATGTTATAGTAGGGTTTCAATGGGATTATTAGTAATATCTTTGACCAACTCATCTTCTTCTATTAATTCAATTGTTCGGCTCAATAGAAGAGCCCCAGTTGTTTGTTCTTTTTGGGCTTTATCCCTTATTTCCTCTACCATTTTGGTCTTTACTTTTACTATGGTTTCTATAGGAACATCATGCTGTAACTCTTTAACTATCCCTTCAGTTAGATCAGCTGATCCTGATGCTATTACCTGTGCTAGTGACAGGGCACCTCTCATGTGTGGACTCTAATATTTGGAGTGCTTGGGAACCTTCACACCTTGTAATAAATCATCTCTCTTTCTCTTCAATGTTTGGAGATGTATCCCTTCTCCTTCATCTTCGATGTCCTCCTCATCAACTATAGTCCTCACAAGATTTGTTATGCATCTTTGGAAGTCTCCCCTTGTGTGGTAACTACTTTGGGTGCAGATATAGCAATAGCTTTTAGTGGGGTGTCCTTAGGAGGTGAGGGTGGTGCATATGCTAATGAAATTCCCTCAGTAGTGAGTTGTTCTGCAGCTCCAGATGAACTTGGTTCTGCTACTTTTGCTTCATGGATTGTCTTTTCCTTATCAAGAAATCATAGAAACCTAGCTCTTCTCTTTTTTTCATCATCTTCTTCTCATAAGTGATTATGATACCTCTCCTTTTTAATTCAATGATTTTCCTATCAACCCAGCTCTTTGTCTTTGCCATGACCTTGGCTGTGAGGACATCGATAGATGTTTCTTCCTTTTGTTTAAAGTCTGGAGATGATATTTTATCATTATATACCTTTTTTTCTTCATATTCAAGATCTATGAGGTCATCATAATCATTTTTTATTTGAGGAGGTACCTCAGGCTTTCCTATGGTCCTCATCTGATCCATAGTTAATCTTTGGTAGTCTCTTCTATGTACTTCATGATCATCATCACAATCTGCCCAGTAGTCCTCAAGGTGGACATTGTGCTTATATTTCTTGTTAAACCTTTTCTCTATTATGTGATACACATCATAATCCTTGGAAAAAGGGAACAACTTTAAATTCAAGCTTTTCAAATATGCCTCAGCCTTCTTTGCATTTTCTATGGATCCAACAAGGAACCAATTGATATCAAGGGGGAATTTTCTATAAGGGCTTCCTTCTTTAACTTTAGATAATTCAAATATAGGCAGCTGCTACCTCATCATTTCTAGTAGCACCACTTTATCTGAAGGATATCTTGGTAGCATATAAGGTTTTCCACTGAAACCCTCCATCCTAATATATAAGTAAGTCTTGGCCTGGATGAACCATGAGCCACATTGCTTGATTACCTTTGTGGCACCAACTGAAAACCTTTTAGCTCTTTCCCCATCCATCAGCCTGATTATATGCATTATGAAAGCATCATTCACAAGTTTCTAGTTATGTATGGATAATCTCCTTTCTAGTTGAGGATAATACTCCCAAGGAGTCTTCTCATTAGGCAATCCTTCCAACTTTCCCATAGTTTGCAATGCATCAAATGTGCCTTTTGCTGCACAAGCATACACAAGATATGAAGTCATTCTAAAAATAGTGATCTTATTCTCTTTCCACCTAATCATTTGATCATGCATGGTGTCACTAATGATCTTGGCCCATTGGACCTTTGCATTCTCTGGCTTGTATTCTACCACCATCCTAATCAGCCCAAACATCCATGGTTCAAATGTTCCACAATTGATCAAACCTTTCATCCGGTTGAGCATACACATTATATATTGGACATCCTCATTGAAGTCAAATTTGTACAAATGCACTACTATTTTGGTAGCTATCCTGGTTGTATTATTTGGGCTTCTCCATCCTGGATAGATGAACTCCCTACAATTTTTATTCTTGGCCTCAAATTCCTTGGCCAAAGCATCCAAATCAGGCACATGCATGCTCTGTGTTACTGGTAAATGAAGCATTTCTGCAATACCATCCACTGAAAGATTGGCATATAGCCTTTCCTGTTTCTCCACCTTTCTAGTGTTGATGCCATAATTCTATGTACATTCCACCATGAGCTCAAAAGCCTCTATGGAATAAGGAAAACCAGCTACATGAAACAAGCCAAATGCTACTATTTTTTGTAGAATGTTGTTATCTTCTCCAACTTCAATTCTTTTCTTGAACTCCTCTATGTTTGTGCTACCTGCATGGGTATCTTCTTGATGGCCTAACTTACAATACACATTGTACATTTTAGGGAACATTGGGACTTTAAATTTAGAGTCTCGCTTCTAAATCTGTGGTTGAGACATTTTGTCCTACAATTCAAACTCACCAGTCTTAAACAATAGGATATTCTGGTCCATAAATAGCACAATAACAAATCTATCTAAATATCAGGACTAGAATTAAAAATTGCATATTTACTGTCAATATATTCCCTTTTGCTATTTCTTGTTGGACTAGGGCATGATTCATAAAAAATGGTCAGAGGGTAAAATTTATACATACATGGTGTGTCTCCTTAACCTATAATTGTTGTAGTAGCAACTAAATTACCATTCTGAAAGCATTCTCCTACATCCCCTATTCTCTGTTTTAGCTCTGGTTCACTGTAAGCTTTAAACAATGGAATTAGGGTTTTCTATTGTAATATTATCGATTATGATCGTGAAAATGCCCTTTTAACTTAGGAAATTTATGATTTTAGGGCACATTAATGGTAGAAATATGATTTGACACCCTCTTTCAATCGGATGGAATAAGATTTCCACAAGTGTCCATTGGCACACTTTTGAATTTAAACTTCAACTGTCGCTTTATCGCATTAAACACAAAAGTGCAGGTACGAGGTATATCTGGCTAGGGAATATTCTAGGGGGATACCCAAGTATGAATCTTGGGATGACACCATGATGCATCAGGATGAGGATGTGGACATGTGGCATTATGCCATTGGTTACATGAGGTATGTGTATCTTGAGAGATTAGGATCTTAGAATGTGAAACATCCATGTATGTCAAATATCCTACTTATGTAAGCATGATGTATTACTTTTGTGTTATTGGGATAGTATGACATCATCTAGATGTGGATGTTAAGTGCATCTAGATACTAACTTAAGATCCTGATATTATGTATCATCCTAATGACACAAGCAGATTCATCATTTCTCTTTGGGCCGAGATGATGTGACATCATCAGGATTGGGATGCTTTAGGAGATCTAGATACTTGCTAAGATGAAGGCCAAAACTAACATCTCATATATGACGTGTAACTAGGTAGGTCTCTTAATTTTGATGTCTGGATACTATCGAGAATCAATATGTTGAATAAGATCAATATATTAACATATATCCTTGTGTTTCGATGTTTAAATGATTAAGTCACTTAAGTTTGACATTTAGACATTGGTGAGCATCGGGATACTACTTAAGATCAGGATGCTAATGAATGTCCTGATGTTTGACATTAGGCTCACTAAGGCTTCTAAATTTGATGTTTGGATATGATTGGAGGTCAGGATATTTTTTTAAGATCCAGATACTAAGTTAAGATGCAGATACAGTGTAATGTAAATATATGGTTGACTTGTTGATCGATCTTTGACTAGCCATAACTTTTTATCCCTAAGGAATTTTGAGGTGATCCAAAAGGTGAACTTGCTTAAAATTCTGCACTCTTTTAGTTGGGAAGGTTCATGACGAAAAATTTTGACTATGGATTTTAGCCAGCATCTTGAGGTCCTAATATGCAAAGGATGACATTTTGATATGCATCTGAGACTAATTTACCAAACCGTCCAAAGCAATGGAATAAACAAGCAAATAAAAAGTGGGTCCCTGTTTTGCTGAGGAAAAATGGGGCATGTTGTATAACCACACAATAACTTGCCACCAAAGAACACAACCAAAATTCAAACAATTTAATAAATGGGAACAAGTTAAAACATGATGTTCCTACTCTTATCGGCTATAAATATCTTAATCTTCTTGAACAATATCATGTTCATCAATATAACAATATGCAAGAAGGAGTCAAGTGTGTGTATGTGATTAATTATCCTTCATCTTGTGGATAAGTTGAAAATACTAATAACAAGTGTTAAACTACATAATTTGATTTAACCCTCATAGCCAACCTAGATAGAGACTTACTGCCAGCAGGCATCCATAGCCCCGGTAAGGTTATCGTTGTAATTCTCCCAAGTAGAACCCCACTACCAGCAAGCGTCCATAGCCCCGGTAGGTTACTTAGATGGCCTAATTATCTTTTTGGATATTCAATATGTTTCTCTTTTTTTTAGATATGATCATGTAAGCACATTCTGCAAGGTGTGAGCACTTGCTATTTTAGGTTGAGAATTGCAATGGTAGAAAGAGAAAACCTTTTAGATTTTTCACTTAATACTACACTAACAAGTTCAACAAACCCAAGGTTGTTAGGTGTATTTAGTGAGGACCTCTTTTAGCAGTGACAGTTATCACTGATGAACATGATATTTTTGGCTTGACCAAAGAATACTTACCCTAACATGAGTTACAACCTATGTAGGAACTTGTATCTATTTCTTGAATTTCAACAATTTCAGTGTTTTCTTGAGTGAAAAGGTGCACCCTCTTTACTTGAGACAAAAAAGGACTCACCAATAGGAAAAGCAAGGCAAAACACACAAAACAACCTATACAAACAACTATATAGAAATATACATATGATACAACATCATGGCATGACCTATCTAGGTCTGAAAATAATGCTTGAGGAATTGTCCATTGACTAGAAATGGAACATCCTCACCTATTAAAGTTTTAAGTCTATAGGTGTTATCACCTAGGATTTCTGAGATCTGGAAGGGACCTATCCAATGTTTGTCAAATTTTCCATGATCACCTTTCTTTTCATGTACTTTGTCCCATGATAGGACTAGGTTTGATACTCTGAAGGCTTTTACTTTAGCTCTCTTGGCAAACCACCGCTTGACAATAGCCTGATGTTTGGCAAATTGGTTAATCTCCCTATCTCTCTTCTCTTCTAGGTGCATGAGTTGAAGTAACCTGACTTCTTGTTTGTTATCGATACCTAGATATTCCTATGCAAATTGTAGGGTAGGGATTTTGAGGTTGACATGGAGGATGGGATCCACCCCATAAACTAACTGGTAAGGGGAATTTCCTAAGGTAGTTTTCATTCTAGTTTGATCTACCCATAGGACATATTTAAGTAGGGTATTCCATTCCTTAGGATTCTTTTCTATCAATTTTTTTATGATATTCAGTAAGTTCTTATTGGTAGACTCTGCTAAGCCATTTACTTGAGGATAATAATATGAAGAAAACTTTAAAATCACCCCATGATCAAAAGCCCAATTAGACAATTTTAAAGATGCAAAAGCTAGTCCATTATCACATACAAGGGCATAGGGAACTCCATACCTAGTGATGATATTACCTTCTAGGAATTTGATCACATCCTCTACAGTACAAGTCTTGTTGCCGACTACTTTAGTCCACCTGGTAATATAATCAGTGATTGTTAATACATACTCGTGTCCTGATGATGATGGGGGATTGATGGGACCAATGAAATCCATGTCCCATTAGAGAAATGGGCACATCTGCATAACGGATGCAATGGTTGAGAATCGTATCTTTCTCTATTGGTAGCAGTCTGGAAGGTATGGTAGAATTTGATGTGATTAGCGGTGTCTTTAAAGATGGTTGGCCAATAATATCCTACTCTCAGCATAGCATGTGTAGTGACCAGGTGATATCCATGTGCTATTCCAAATTTACCATGTAACTCTGTAAGAACTTATTGTGTGGTTACACAACACGCCCCATTTTGACTTGACAAAACAGGGACCCAACTTTTGTTTGGCTTGGCTTGTGTTTTCTACTTGTTGGCGGTCTGGTAAAAGTAAGTCATGCAGATGATCCTACATAGAGGGGACTGGGTAAGTCATCATGATGAGGTCAATTTTTCAAAGTTAATATTTCATGACAAGAACCTCATGGTTGGATAGATTACGAAATTTCATGTAGGTTTGCCTTTTGGATCACCCTGATATTCCTTAGAAAATGAGAGTTATGGCTAGTCAAAGCCCTAGTCAAACTTGATATTCTAAGGGGAGGATCATATTTCTTAACATCAGTCATCTTATAAAAGATCACCCCAATCCAATTCTATCACCTGATAAATCATTTATCGAGAAATCCAGATGTCAAATTTAGGTGATAGAGGTATTTACCCGTCAAACAACGTCATACATTTTGCGAGGGTCATATTCCCATTATCACCCTGTGAGGACCACCTTTTTACTTCTGTTCTTGTGACTATTTACATTACTGTTATTGATACTTTTTATATGTGTGGGATAGTAGTTCCCAGACTTGTTAAACTATTAAACTTTATTTTGTTTACGGAAAAACTAATTGGGTGATGTTTGGATAAGTTTACATTTCAGAAAAGTTAATAAGGTGATGATGGAAAATTGTAATATGATTTCATTTATGCTATTTAGAACTATGACAGGATAATGCATGTTTTTAAGTTGCTTCGGCTATGATGATTATATATGAAACTGATCTTGCAATTTAGTGTGCAGGAATTTACTAATCAAACCACAGATTTCGGAGACCATTCCGCACCTTGTTATTGTTATTCCCTGTTAAGCCGATCTGGTTCCACAAGGAACCAAGATCACTCTGTGTTTGATATGGTGTCGTAATGTGGTCTTTCATAAGGTCGAATGGGTTGGTCTAGCCTCGTGTAACACTGACTTATGATTTGTGTTGTATCAAGTTTGAATTTGAATTTATTTTCTTCTATTTTAATCTTGGAGGCCTTTTCTTGTGCTTTACCTTGACCAAGGTTGTCCAGAATGGGTTAAAGTTGACCCTGGATCATACCCCATGGGTCCAGGGCCCCATTTGGCATGGGTAACCCTTGGGTAACCTCCATCAAGTCATCTTAACTACCCCCTGAAGTTAAGTGGCGAAAATTGGAGGTATGGGGGGGGACATGATGGGTTGTACCAACACCCAACCCATCCCTCTTCAACTCCCAAGGTATGAGATGACTACAAACCCATCCATTATAGAGGGATTGACTTGAAGTCACCCTCACCATTAGTGAGATTCCCCATGTGCTGTGGGGTCATCCATGTTGAAGGAAGGGAGGAGAGGTATGGGTCACCTGTCTTTTCTTCCTTTAACTCCTTTTATTTCTCCCATGCATAAGAGAAATGACATGAGGAGAGGGATAAGGAGTACTCTAGGGATGGGTGAGTGACATAAGCCAACACTCATCCCTTGGGACATAATAGTGGTTTTGGGGAAGGGTGAGGAGGTGACAAGTGTCACCTCCCCATTCCTCTAAACTGGAGAGTTTTGGGTTATTTGAATTCCATTTTTGGAAGGGAGGGGAGTTAGTTGATTTTTTTTGGAGAGTTTTATTTTGATTGCCAGGATAGGAAAGTTAGCTTGGGAGGAGAAAAGGAAGAAGGAGTTGGTGGCTAAGGTTGGAAGAGATCTCAGTAGAACTCTGCAACAGTTTCATTCCAGAAGGACTTTGTAAGGTTGGTTTGGTTTTACCCTTCCTTCGTATATCTGAATGTTGTATAAAAAAAATTGGGTGAAAGATGTTTATTTGTTGTGTTTTAGTTTTGTTTTCTGTGGGACCTGTTGTCGGGTTGTTGACAGAGCTTCTCCCACTTGGGAGAAATGCTCATCAAGTTTGGGGTAGGGGAGGAGTGATCCTCCTCAGGTGCATACCTGTTTTCTTCTTTTGGGATGTTGAAAGCCTTGAGGGCTTGTATTTGAGACCAGTTCTTGACTTGAGAGTCAGATACAGATTCTTTGGGAAATTTTGTGATCAACTTGGTTTGAGGCCAAGAGATTTGTATTGGTTATAATATCTGTAAGGGTGTCACCCTGGACTCGAGTGGTCCACTCTCCTGCCCCTTATGAAGCTCACTGTTGTTGAGTTTCGTGTTGTGTATATTATCCATGGGTGTTTGTGTGCTTTGGGTTTGTTGTTGTTCCTATTGTGAAGTGGATTGCTTGAGTTTACCCAGGTGTGAGTATGGTCTCCTTAGCTCGGGGGTGACCCTCTTGCAGGTCTACGGAAGGGAGGAGAGCTATAAGAGTGGTGTTTTCTTCTTTGTTTGTCTTTGATATGCAGGTTTTCACTTGAAGCTCATGGTCGGATTTGGAGAAGTGTTGTATTTAGGGAGACTGTATTTCATCCTTGCTATAAGGAGAGCTTGGTTCTTTGAGTTACATTCTGTTTAAGTTCATTATGGAGAGATCCTCTCTCTCTGAAGTTGTAAAACGGGAAAGAGAGAAATTCTTCCCTTCAGTGGAGTTTGTAGTTGTGAGTTTTAACAGTTATGTTTATTTTGGAATATCTGTTGTTGAGTAGTGAAATTGTATGTTGATTCTGACAAAGGTGATAAAAGTTTAACTATAGCATTGTTAGGAGATGGTTGGACGAAACCATGTATTTTGTAATATCTATTTACGGTAAATTGAATCAGTTTAGAGCCAATGTGTTATTAATTATCCTTTCCATTTCAGTTTAAATCAATATATGTTAAGTTGACTTTGCAAGTTAGAATAAAGAGAAGAAAAGCAAAAGAAAAAAAAAATTGATTTTTAACACTAATTGTATGAAGTTTAATTTCCCGTATTAAGTTTATATATTCCTTAATTAAATTGCAAAAGACAGTTTAAGAAATTTATGTAAATTCCCTGTATTTATAATGCTATGTATTAGTTGATATTAAATGGACTGGGATTGAAAATGACAGACAAATAGAGTTTAAGTCTTTCTTTGCATTTAAATTTTTTTTTTAATTCTTAAAGATACGGTATTTGTAAATCGCATTTGAAAGAATTATTGTTGTTCTCTGTATTGAATTGTTCAATTATAAATTGAAAATGTGATTAAAAGATAATATAGCTTTACTGTTATTTTTTTTATTTCCTCTGTGTTACGAAGTTACCCGTGAAAATCATTAATAAGATTGTGAATTAGAGTTATATTTAATAGTCTTATTTAATTAATTCTCTATATTTTTATTTATTTCTCTGAAAACAAAAAAAAAAATCAGAGAGTTGGTGTGGGATATATATATATATATATATATATATATATATATATATATATATATATATATATATATATATATGAGGTTAATAACATAGGTTAAATTCGCAGTATACAAAATAAAATAAAAACAAAAAAAAAAGCATTCGCTGTGGTTCGCTGTTACACAGCATACAAGAGATTAAGTGGAGTGGTGGTGGGAAGGGTTGAACCTTCCCACCACCGCCGAATATCCTTTTGGGTGTGGGGAGGGGCGGAGCCCCCACCCACACCCCACGAAGTGGGATGTGGGTGGGGGCTCCGCCCCTCCCCACACCCCCACCAAACATTAAACCCCGGCCGAGCTCCTCCCGCAGCGCAGTTCATCCCTGCGCTCCCCTAACACCCGCGCACCACAATCCGCCTCCTCTGTGCGGCCTGCGCCACCTCCACCGTGGCTCCCACCACCACGAACTCCACCCCCGTCCCCCATTTCGGGTGATGCCCCCCACTCTGCCTTGCCCCGTGCTCTCTGTCCGCGGCCACAACATGGCCTTTGCCATCTCAAAACTGCCGCTTCACCCATGGCTGCCACCATGATTACCTGTCACACAAAACAAAAACAAAAGAAAATTAGGGCACAATACAATGTTATAAAGAAATTTAGGGCTTCATTCCTCCAAGAAAATATAAATTTGTATGGGGTTTATACAAAAAGGATGTCATAGCAGTGTTTAAATAAATAAGGAAATAACAAGTGAATAAATAAAAATATAAAATAAAAATGTGATTAATATATAAATAACTTAATAAAATAAACTAACTAATGCAATAATAGTATTAGTAATATAAATTAGTAATAATAACAACAGAAATTATACTTAAGAGAATTATAATTGAATATATATATGTTTATATATATATATATAATCTTATATATATACATATAAATATATCGATATATACTTAGATTAAGTAGACTTTCATAGAGGCCGTTTTCTCTTTACAATAATCAGAGAAAATAACATTTTTACTTAAAGAGAAAGTATAACAGAATATATTATAACATTCTAGGAAGAGTTTCTTGGAAGTTTAACTACCAATGAAACTTAAAAAAAACTAGGAAAATGAAGAGGAAAATTTCGCGTCACCTTGTTCAAAAGGTCACTGGAAATAAACTTAAGAAGCCATCACAGACATTCCATGTGAGGCCATTTTAATCTCAACTGTAGTTAGTAAACGTCCAGAGAAGAGAACCTGCGAGAGAGTAAGAAGAAGAAAAACTAACATTGGAAAACACAGAAGAGAAAATGCGCGGCATTTCCCACATGGGATAAGAGAACTAAGTTGATGGATCCTTCCGCTTAATTTGTGTAGGAATAGTTTTAATTAATACATGGCAAATCCTAGATCGGAGAAAATTAGGAAACCGAGTCCAGCGAAGTAGTAAATCAGCCTGTAGGATTTGGGAAATCTGGATGTTAGGAAATAGATACAGTGATAACTCTAATTGATATAGAATATGAAGAAAGGACAGGATAAACATAAAGAATACAAAGAGACCCAAAAGAGAGAGACCGGAATATAAACAAACGAAAACATCAGATAAATAGTTAAGGTGAGCGCGATAAAAATACAATCAAAATTAAGATCCAGAGAAATGGAAGAGAGGGCAAATGAATTGCCTTGTTGAGAATGCTAAGTCGAAGGAGTATGTTTCAGGAAACAAGAGAGGAGACAGACAAATGTGCTTTGTTGAAAAATGATGCAATAGGGAGATCATGAGTTGGTTTAGTAGGAACAAGGCGTCATGGGAAGTTGTTAACCTATCAGGGAACTCGTAAGTAGTATAGTGTTGAGTAATTCCTACTTATGCCGTAAGGCGTTATGCTGTCAAAATCTGCTGAGAATTAGGGTTAGGGACCTAGAAAATATAAATCTTGTAGCAACATTAACGGCGTCAAGGAGACCCCCTTGTTGAACTGCTTGCATCTGGTTACACGCAATTGTACTTGTACCCCGTCGACAACTATAGTAATTTCGCCTTGAGCATTCACCACCGAGCATGCTTATGCATGCGAGGGGGTTTCTAGAGTTGTGTGAGAAAATTTTTGATAGTGCATGTCATAACCACATGACAGATGTGGCTATGACACGTGTGACGTGTGTTGTGACTACATGGAAAATGTGGGCATGACATTTGGTATCAGAGCCAAGTTTAAACACTGGGCATATTTGGGCACGTTATTATTCTGCAACTTTGATTAATTAGTCTCTACCTTGTTTTGTAGGATGCCTCCCCAACATGTACGACGAGCGCGATCACGCCACACAGTGTCTGTCGAGGTGCATAGCGATTCCTTAGCTGAAGGACTGATACCCGTAGTTACGGTAGCACCACCTGCACAACCTGTACCACAAGCACCACTAGTACCACAGGCACCACCAGTATTGGATATAGGACCACAGATCTTACAGGCACTGCAGACTATGTTAGAGAGGTTACCGCCAGTGATTCCTGAGCCACGTGTCGAGCCTCGTGTTGATCCGCGAGAGGAGCCATGTGTTGAGTCACGTATTGAGCCACTTAAGGAGCCCCGCGTTGATCCACTAGAGGTGCCACGTGCGGAGCCTTTCGTTGAGCTCCCTGACACAACAGTAGAGGAGGTAGGGTCAGCCTCCCATGCATGGAGCAGGAGTCCTCCGAGACCTTTGAGATGAGATGAGAACCAGAGGGCAGAGCAGGTACATCATGGATTGTATGAGGATGGGGTGGAAGAGCCAGTTGTGGGACTTAGAGACAGAGGGAACCCTATCAGAGACCTACTTAGGCTCCACCCACCTAATTTCGCAGGTGCTACAAAGGGAGTTGTGGCTGAGGCTTGGCTGATTAGTTTAGACAGGTGTTTCACGTTGCGACCATATGGAAGCAACATGAAAGCACGAGTGGCAGTCCACCTTCTGAGGGATGCCGCAGCTACCTGGTGGCGCATAGAGGAGTGCAAGCGCTGACTTTCCGTAGAGACACTCACTTGGGATATCTTTATTGAGTGCTTTAATGCACGATATTTGTCAAAACACTACAGACAGCGCAGGATCGACGAGTTCCATGATTTACAGCAAAGGGGACTCATTGTTACTCAGTATGAGAGCCGATTCATTGAGCTTTCTCGTTACGCGGAATACCTTCATGACGAGAAAATCTTAATACACAAATTCATCAGAGGGTTGAATCACGGGATAGTAGGACCAGTTCGTATGGCAAATCCCCAGACCATGAGCGAGGCTATTGAAAAAGCCCTTATATCAGAGGAAATTCAGGGATGAGGGCAAAATTCATGCCCACCGTATCAGGATCGTAATCCCCAACAACAACAGAATTTTTGAAGGCCTCAAAACATAACACAGAGAGGAGGATATAACTCTTCATCTTTACCTCCTAGGCCTCCACAGCAGCAGCAACATCAGCAAAAGTCTAAATTCCAACAGAGGGGTCAGGGAGGACAGAACCGTGGTTGGCAGCAGTAGGGTTCACGCAGAGATCAGAGACAACAGGGTTCATCGGTAGGACCCGCGAGGTCCCAGCAGTCTTACAGAGGCTCACAGGGGTCCACGGGACAGACCGGACAACAACAGTCGGGTAGAACATAGTCAGGGTAGTTACAGGCTAGAGGACCGTGTTATGTGTGTGGTGGGGCAGGGCATTTGGCTAGAGAGTGCCCGCAGGGATTTACAGCAGGGGGACAGCCCCGATCAGGAGAATCTAAGCAGACCATAGGAGACGTGGGCAGATCCCACCACATGTTTGCAGCGGTTGATAACCGCCAGGCTAATTTCCAGGCCTCAGTCATCGAGGCAACAGGTACGATAGGGAATTTCCCCATCTCTATCCTTTTTGACTCAGGAGCTACTGACTCCTTCCTGTCTACATCATTAGTGGAGCGTTGCAGGCTGGTGGCTTCTAGGCAAGACATTAGGTGGGAAGTTGAGTTGGCCTCAGGGGCCAGGATGTCAGTAGATACCTTGGTTAAAGACTGCGAGATCACATTAGGATCCTTCACTACATCATGTGACCTTAGGGTTATGCCCTTAGGATCCTATGGTGTAGTACTGGGCATGGATTGGCTTGCGGCACATAGAGCCAAGCTAGATTGTCGTCAGAGGACGATTAGTTGTTTAGACGATCATGGATCGCCGGTTGAGTTAGTGGGCATTCAGAAGCCCACGGCTGTTCGTATGATATCCGCTCAGCAGCTTAAGCGCTGCATGTAGAAAGGATGCCAGTTGTTTGCAATTACGGTCAGTGATAGAACAGAGGATGAAACTGAGGCGACCTTAGATGATCATCCTATCCTTAGAGAGTTTGCCGATGTATTTCCACCAGAATTACCAAGAATGCCACCATGCAGAGAAGTGGACTTCCACATTGACTTAGTGCCGGGTGTAGAACCGATATCCCGAGCTCCCTATAGGATGACTACACATGAACTCACTGAACTTAAGCTGCAGTTAGAGGAATTACTTGAGAAGGGACACATCCGACCTAGCGTTTCACCATGGGGCGCACCGGTTATCTTCGTGAAGAAGAAGGATGGGTCTCTTCGATTATGCATGGACTACAGGTAGTTGAACAAGGTGACGGTGAAGAACCGTTATCCTCTGCCTAGGATTGACGACCTTTTTGATCAAATGCAGGGAGCCAGAGTGTTCTAAAAAATTGATCTAAAATCTGGGTATCACCAATTGCGCATCACAGAGGCAAATATTCATAAGACTGCTTTTCGAACTAGATATGGCCATTACGAATTCACAGTGGTACCCTTCAGGTTGACGAATGCCCCTGCAGTGTTCATGAGTCTCATGAACGGGGTGTTCCGTACTTACCTAGATCGGTTCGTGATCATATTTCTGGATGACATTTTGATCTATTCGCGGACCGAGGAAGAGCATGTGGAGCACTTGCGTCAAGTTTTGCAGCGCTTACGAGAGGAACAACTTTATGGCAACTTGGCAAAGTGTGCTTTCTTCAGGACAGAGGTGCAATATTTGGGACACATTTTATCAGGCGATGGCATCTCCGTAGATCCATCTAAAATCAGGGCTATTCAGGAGTGGCCGGCACCCACCAATGTGACAGAGGTCAGAAGCTTTATGGGGTTAGCTGGGTATTATCGTCGGTTTGTCAAGGGCTTTTCCAGGATAGCACATCCCATCACTTCCCTTCAGCGAAAGGGGAAGGGTTTCATATGGACCGAACAGTGTGAAAAGGCCTTTGGAGTCCTCAAGGAATGTCTTACCAGTGCTCCTATTTTAGCGGTTCCAGATCCTACAGAAGAGTTTGTTGTTTGCATAGATGCATCATTAGAGGGTTTGGGAGCCGTGCTTATGCAGGGTGGTCGAATGATCGCATACGAATTGCAGAAACTGAAGACACATGAATTAAACTACCCTACCCACGACTTAGAGCTCGCACCAGTTGTTCATGCCTTGGTCTGCTGGAGACACTTTCTCTTAGGTCGACGCTTTGAACTCCATTCGGATCATCATAGCTTGCAATATATTTTTACACAGCCAAACTTGAACGCTCGCCAACGGCGTTGGATGGAATTCCTATGCGAATACGACTTTGATGTCCACTACATCAAAGGGAAGGAGAATGTGGTTGCTGATGCTTTGAGTTGAAGGCGCCACGAGATCCTGACCCTGACCTTGAGGGTGGACTTGAGAGATCGCATCTTACAGCATCTGCCAGAGGACGAGTGGTTTCTTGAGGTGCAGCAGGCAATACTAAATCAGAAGGCCCTTGAGGGCAAATTTGTAGGATATACCCTTGAGTCTGATGGCTTGCTTAGACATCAACAACGCATCTATGTACCGAATGCGGGTAATCTTCGTACAGCAATCCTATCAGAGGCTCATAGAGCACCCTACACAGCACATCCAGGAGTGAAGAAGATGCATGCTGATTTACGACAACTTTATCATTGGGCTGGAATGAGGCGTGATATTGCAGAATACTTTGCTCGTTGCCTAGAATGTCAGAGGGTCAAGGCCGAACATCAGCATCTAGCTGGACTGTTGTACCCTCACGAAATACCTGAATGGAAATGGGACACCATTTCTATGGATTTCATCGTTGGTCTACCTATGTCATCACGTCACCATGATCCTATTATGGTGACAGTTGACAAGCTGACCAAAGTGGCGCATTTTTCACCCATCTGCACAACGTACAATGCACCATCGGTGGCAAAGGTGTTTCTTGATCAAATTGTTAGACTTCATGGGGTACCTCGCCACATTATATCTGACAGAGACTCCGTATTTACTTCATCATTCTGGAGAGCCTTACATCAAGCGTTGGGCACACAGCTCAACTTCAGTTCAGCTTATCATCCAGAAACCGATGGACAAACTGAGAGAGTTAACCAGGTGTTAGAAGACATGCTTCACATGTATGTTATGGACCATCAGTCTAGATGGGAGGAGTACCTATATCTAGTTGAGTTCGCCTACAATAATGGGCATCACAGCTCGTTAGGTATGCCTCCTTTCCAGGCGTTATACGGCAGACCATGCAGAACACCTCTGAGTTGGGACCGGATAGAGGACAGAACGGTCATCAGTCCAGAGATAGTTCAGAATATGGAACAGCAGGTCAAATAGATTAGACAGAGACTTCAGGAAGCACAGGACAGGCAAAAGAAGTATGCCGATGCTAAGAGGATAGACCGAAGCTTCGCTGTGGGTGATAGAGTATTTTTGAGAGTGCGACCGCACAAGAGTCTGATCCGTTACGGGAAGGGCTCTAAGCTCGTACCTTGATTTGTAGTACCTTTCAAAATCTTGGAGCGGATAGGACCAGTAGCCTATCGTCTAGCCTTGCCACCTAGCCTGTCACGTATCCACGATGTATTTCATGCTTTAGTTTTACGTCAATATATTTCTGACTTATCTCACGTGTTGGATTGGAGTACTCTTCAGGTAGAGGCAGACGGACAGCTAGCGCTGGAGCCAATTCGCATATTGGCTCATCGGACGATGGCCCTTCGAGGTCAAGAGCTGGACCAGGTTAGGGTCTAGTGGGATCTTTACGACGAAGTCACAGCGACTTGGGAAGATGCAGAGAGACTAAAGACCCTTTATCCTCACCTTTTTGACGACTTCCAGGAGGAAGTACAGTCTTAGGGGGAGAGGATGTGAGGACCACCTTTTTACTTCTGTTCTTGTGACTATTTACATTACTGTTATTGATACTTTTTATATGTGTGGGATAGTAGTTCCCAGACTTGTTAAACTATTAAACTTTATTTTGTTTACGGAAAAACTAATTGGGTGATGTTTGGATAAGTTTACATTTCAGAAAAGTTAATAAGGTGATGATGGAAAATTGTAATATGATTTCATTTATGCTATTTAGAACTATGACAGGATAATGCATGTTTTTTAGTTGCTTCGGCTATGATGATTATATGTGAAACTGATCTTGCAATTTAGTGTGCAGGAATTTACTAATCAAACCACAGATTTCGGAGACCATTCCGCACCTTGTTATTGTTATTCCCTATTAAGCTGATCTGGTTCCACAAGGAACCAAGATCACTCTGTGTTTGATATGGTGTTGTAATGTGGTCTTTCATAAGGTTGAATGGGTTGGTCTAGCCTCGTGTAACACTGACTTATGATTTGTGTTGTATCAAGTTTGAATTTGAATTTTTTTTCTTCTATTTAAATCTTGGAGGCCTTTTCTTGTGCTTTACCTTGACCAAGGTTGTCCAGAATGGGTTAAAGTTGACCCTGGGTCATACCCCATGGGTCCAGGGCCCCATTTGGCATGGGTAACCCTTGGGTAACCTCCATCAAGTCATCTTAACTACCCCCTGAAGTTAAGTGGCGAAAATTGGAGGTATGGGGGGGACATGATGGGTTGTACCAACACCCAACCCATCCCTCTTCAACTCCCAAGGTATAAGATGACTACAAACCCATCCATTATAGAGGGATTGACTTGAAGTCACCCTCACCATTAGTGAGATTCCCCATGTGCTGTGGGGTCATCCATGTTGAAGGAAGGGAGGAGAGGCATGGGTCACCTATCTTTTCTTCCTTTAACTCCTTTTATTTCTCCCATGCATAAGAGAAATGACATGAGGAGAGGGATAAGGAGTACTCTAGGGATGGGTGAGTGACATAAGCCAACACTCATCCCTTGGGACATAATAGTGGTTTTGGGGAAGGGTGAGGAGGTGACAAGTGTCACCTCCCCATTCGTCTAAACTGGAGAGTTTTGGGTTATTTGAATTCCATTTTTGGAAGGGAAGGGAGTTAGTTGATTTTTTTTGGAGAGTTTTATTTTGATTGCCAGGATAGGAAAGTTAGCTTGGGAGGAGGAAAGGAAGAAGGAGTTGGTGGCTAAGGTTGGAAGAGATCTCAGTAGAACTTTGCAACAGTTTCATTCCAGAAGGACTTTGTAAGGTTGGTTTGGTTTTACCCTTCCTTCGTATATCTGAATGTTGTATTAAAAAAAAATGGGTGAAAGATGTTTATTTGTTGTGTTTTAGTTTTGTTTTCTGTGGGATCTGTTGTCGAGTTGTTGACAGAGCTTCTCCCACTTGGGAGAAATGCTCATCAAGTTTGGGGTAGGGGAGGAGTGATCCTCCTCAGGTGCATACCTGTTTTCTTCTTTTGGGATGTTGAAAGCCTTGAGGGCTTGTATTTGAGACCGGTTCTTGACTTGAGAGTCAGATACAGATTCTTTGGGAAATTTTGTGATCAACTTGGTTTGAAGCCAAGAGATTTGTATTGGTTATAATATCTATAAGGGTGTCACCCTGGAGTCGAGTGGTCCACTCTCCTGCCCCTTATGAAGCTCACTGTTGTTGAGTTTCGTGTTGTGTATATTATCCATGGGTGTTTGTGTGCTTTGGGTTTGTTGTTGTTCTTGTTGTGAAGTGGATTGCTTGAGTTTACCCAGGTGTGAGTATGGTCTCCTTAGCTCAGGGGTGACCCTCTTGCAGGTCTACGGAAGGGAGGAGAGCTATAAGAGTGGTGTTTTCTTCTTTGTTTGTCTTTGATACGTAGGTTTTCGCTTGAAGCTCATGGTCAGATTTGGAGAAGTGCTGTATTTAGGGAGACTGTATTTCATCCTTGCTATAAGGAGAGTTTGGTTCTTTGAGTTACATTCTGTTTAAGTTCATTATGGAGAGATCCTCTCTCTTTGAAGTTGTAAAACGGGAAAGAGAGAAATTCTTCCCTTCAGTGGAGTTTGTAGTTGTGAGTTTTAACAGTTATGTTTATTTTGGAATATCTGTTGTTGAGTAGTGAAATTGTATGTTGATTCTGACAAAGGTGATAAAAGTTTAACTATAGCATTGTTAGGAGATGGTTGGAGGAAACCATGTATTTTGTAATATCGATTTACGGTAAATTGAATCAGTTTAGAGCCAATGTGTTATTAATTATCCTTTCCATTTCAGTTTAAATCAATATATGTTAAGTTGACTTTGCAAGTTAGAATAAAGAGAAGAAAAGCAAAAGAAAAAAAAAATCGATTTTTAACACTAATTGTATGAAGTTTAATTTCCCGTATTAAGTTTATATATTCCTTAATTAAATTGCAAAAGACAGTTTAAGAAATTTACGTAAATTCCCTGTATTTACAATGCTATGTATTAGTTGATATTAAATGGACTGGGATTGAAAATGACAGACAAATAGAGTTTAAGTCTTTCTTTGCATTTAAATTTTTTTTTTAATTCTTAAAGATACGGTATTTGTAAATCGCATTTGAAAGAATTATTGTTGTTCTCTGTATTGAATTGTTCAATTATAAATTGAAAATGTGATTAAAAGATAATATAGCTTTACTGTTATTTTTTTTATTTCCTCTGTGTTACGAAGTTACCCATGAAAATCATTAATAAGATTGTGAATTAGAGTTATATTTAATAGTCTTCTTTAATTAATTCTCTGTATTTTTATTTATTTCTCTGAAAACAAAAAAAAAAATCAGAGAGTTAGTGTGGGATATATATATATATATATACATACATATATATAAATATATATATATATACATATATATAAATATATATATGAGGTTAATAACATAGGTTAAATTCGCAGTATACAAAATAAAATAAAAACAAAAAAAAAGCATTCGCTGTGGTTCGCTGTTACACAGCATACAAGAGATTAAGTGGAGTGGTGGTGGGAAGGGTTGAACCTTCCCACCACCGCTGAATATCCTTTTGGGTGTGGGGAGGGGCGGAGCCCCCACCCACACCCCACGAAGTGGGATGTGGGATGTGGGTGGGGGCTCCGCCCCTCCCCACACCCCCACCAAACATTAAACCCCGGCTGAGCTCCTCCCGCAGTGCAGTTCATCCCTGCGCTCCCCTAACGCCCGCGCACCATAATCCGCCTCCTCTGCGCAGCCCGTGCCAACTCCACCGTGGCTCCCACCGCCATGAACTCCACCCCCGTCCCCCATTTTGGGCGATGCCCCCCACTCTGCCTCACCCTGTGCTCTCTGTCCGCTGCCACAACGTGGCCTTTGCCATCTCAAAACCGCCGCTTCACCCATGGCCGCCGCCATGATTACCTATCACACAAAACAAAAACAAAAGAAAATTAGGGCACAATACAATGTTATAAAGAAATTTAGGGCTTCAGCCCTCCAAGAAAATATAAATTTGTATGGGGTTTATACAAAAAGGATGTCATAGCAGTGTTTAAATAAATAAGGAAATAACAAGTGAATAAATAAAAATATAAAATAAAAATGTGATTAATATATAAATAACTTAATAAAATAAACTAACTAATGCAATAATAGTATTAGTAATATAAATTAGTAATAATAACAACAGAAATTATACTTAAGAGAATTATAATTGAATATATATATGTTTATATATATATATAATCTTATATATATACATATAAATATATCGATATATACTTAGATTAAGTAGACTTTCATAGAGTCCGTTTTCTCTTTACAATAGATATATATATATATATATATATAAACATATATATAATCTTATATATATACATATAAATATATCGATATATACTTAGATTAAGTAGACTTTCATAGAGGTCATTTTCTCTTTACAATAATCAGAGAAAATAACATTTTTACTTAAAGAGAAAGTATAACGGAATATATTATAACATTCCGGGAAGAGTTTCTCGGAAGTTTAACTATCAATGAAACTTAAAAAAAACTAGGAAAATGAAGAGGAAAATTTCGCGTCACCTTGTTCAAAAGGTCACTGGAAATAAACTTAAGAAGCCATCACAGACATTCCATGTGAGGCCATTTTAATCTCAACTGTAGTTAGTAAACGTCCAGAGAAGAGAACCTGCGAGAGAGTAAGAAGAAGAAAAACTAACATTGGAAAACACAGAAGAGAAAATGCGCGGCATTTCCCACATGGGATAAGAGAACTAAGTTGATGGATCCTTCCGCTTAATTTGCGTAGGAACAGGTTTAATTAATACACGACGAATCCTAGATCAGAGAAAATTAGGAAACCGAGTCCAGCGAAGTAGTAAATCAGCCTATAGGATTTGGGAAATCTGGATGTTAGGAAATAGATACAGTGATAACTCTGATTGATATAGAATATGAAGAAAGGACAGGATAAACATAAAGAATACAAAGAGACCCAAAAGAGAGAGACCGGAATATAAACAAATGAAAACATTAGAGAAATAGTTAAGGTGAGCGTGATAAAAATACAATCAAAATTAAGATCCAAAGAAACGGAAGAGAGGGCAAATGAATTGCCTTGTTGAGAATGCTAAGTCGAAGGAGTATGTTTCAAGAAACAAGAGAGGAGACAGACAAACGTGCTTTGTTGAAAAATGATGCAATAGGGAGATCACGAGTCGGTTTAGTAGGAACAAGGCGTCGTGGGAAGTTGTTAACCTATCCGGGAACTCGTAAGTAGTATAGTGTTGAGTAATTCCCACTTATGCCGTAAGGTGTTATGCTGTCAAAATCTACCGAGAATTAGGGTTAGGGACCTAGAAAATATAAATCTTGTAGCAACGTTAACGGTGTCAAGGAGACCCCCTTGTTGAACTGCTTGCGTCTGGTTGCACGCAATTGTACTTGTACCCCACCGACAACTATAGTAATTTCGCCTTGAGCATTCACCACCGAGCATGCTTATGCATGCGAGGGGATTTTTAGAGTTGTGTGAGAAAATTTTTGATAGTGCGTGTCATAACCACATGACAGATGTGGCTATGACACGTGTGACGTGTGTTGTGACTACATGGAAAATGTGGGCATGACACACCCGATATTTTGAATATCACCTTATCTTTCAAATATCACCCTATCACAAAATATCACCCTAGATCCGATATCCTGATGACATCATATAATCCCGATAGACAAAGAAAATGGCCATGACAATGACATCATCATCCTTTTTACCTCGCGGAGGTATATTTCCAATAGCACCCCTTTCTGCATAACATGACGATGACATCATAGTGCAACAACGATGAACTAAGTGAGTATCTTGATGATGTCATCCTGATATTTTCAACATCACCTGACATTTCCAAAGTGACCCGATGTTTGAATATCACCTGATATTCTCAAACATCACCTGATGTTTTCGACATAAGTTTTCCTACCAAAGGCAGATGGTCATATTAAACCTAGGGGGTCATATTCCATTATCACCCAATATTCAGAATATCACCTGATCTTCCAAAGATCACCCCATTCCCCTTGTCGCATAACATTCAATGGCATAAATGCAGTAGGTGGATTCCCATAGACTATGAACGCAATCCAAACACTTGGCAACATCCATTAAATAATGACAGGAGATCGATGGTTAAGATTGCATAAACCCTGCGTTGCCCTAAAATTGCCCTAATAAGAGGGATAAAGTGAATTTACACAGTCATTTTACACTTACCTTGCAATAGAAACAAGGTTTTACAAAGCACCAAGCTTTCAAACCCTCATACGACTACCTGCAGATGCATACGGCTTGTAGCAGAACATGACATGTGAACATCACTAGTATTTGAGTCTTGTTCACATAATCATTAGCATAATCAGGAGAATAAGCGTAGTCAAGTAAGTAATTGAAACCCTCCTCCTGTCATTTCTGCATGTCCAAGTAGTATGATTTCTACTGGTTTGAAGCTGTGAATTATGCATGTTATAATAAAGTGATGATAAATGAGTATAATGTGCATCCCGCCGTGAGAATATATTATTATTTGCATGCATGAGAAATATTGTATGGTAAGACTGGTACTATTTATTGTAGGAGACCATGGCAGACAAGAGACTGAGCAAGTCCGAGGCTGAATTTCTTAAACCCATGTTCGCTCAACATAAAGGTGTACAGTTTAAATATGGTGCCATCACAGATACACACCAAGGAAACACTGATTTGGTGACATGGTCGACTAAGATGAGTGATGAAAAGAATAAAAACACCTTGTTGGACGCAATTTTTGTGTCAGGGATGTGGAGTACTACAGGATTCCCTTACTCTATGGAAGCTCTGGAATTAATTGTTGAATGTGCAAGGAACTACAACCCACAGACCAGAAAAGTAGAAAAACATGGTAGGGTTTATGCTGATCTATCTATCAAGAGGATTGCAGCCACTTTCAATTTGCCATTAGGAAAGAAGGTTTCTAGGATGGACTTGAAGAAGTTGGAAAATGAATATGAAAACAACAGGAAAGCTGCTACAAAGAGAATGTACCAATGGAGGGCAAAGAATAGTCCTTATCTTGCAGCTGCCAAACTACCAGTGCATATGTACAAGTTCAATTTTGATGATGAATACTAGTACCTGATAGCCCTCCTTAGTAGAGTGATAGGCCAACCTGATGCTGGGAGTTTCAAAGATTGGATGTATGGGGTTATCCTGATGTGTCTGTATATAGACAACAAGCCATTATGGGCCAAAATGATAAGTGATGCACTAAATGAGTAGCTCATGAACCTAGGTGGCTTGGAGTGTGTGTTTTACATGACTTCATATGTGGTATATTCATGTGCATACAAGGGTACATTCAGTGCACTTGCAACAGAAGGAAAGATTGGTGGCACTACAAATGATGCCCACATATGGGATCATTATCCCCAGCTGCAAAGAGTAAATTACCTCCCTGATTATAAACTAGTGAATGATGCATTTTATATGCATCTGGTTAGGACAATGGAGGAAGACAGGATTAAAAGACTGAGCATGGAAGCTCAAGAGGTTATTTACAGGCATGGTGCCTGGTTTATACAATATGCTACTTTCTCCTATATCAGGATAGAGGGTTTTCAAGGTCAGCCCCTCATGCTCCCCAGGTATCCCACTGATGCAGTAGTGTTAATGGAGTTTATGAGGCAAATATCCACAATACAGGATGCATATAAGGCAAGTAATAAGATTCCACCAGTATTATTTCCAGTAACAATGGGCTGGAATATATGCTAGGATTCTGAAAATACAAAGAAGGCCATAGCTACCTTGCACATGATGAAATTATAGCCATTCCCACTGGCAAGATCATATGATCCATATGGCAGGATGTAGAAGATCATGGGGAATCCCATCCATTAGAAGCACTTAGAGGATTTCTAGACAGATTGTGAGGATGAAGCTGAGGCTAGAAGAAGAAAATACCAAAGGCTGACTCTCAATCAGATCAGAACTTTTGACTATATTCCAGTGCCTATTCAGTTAAAGGGGGATGATGGCAAGATAATAGCCAATGAATATGAGGAAAAGAAGATATACAATGACACAATCTCAGCACCTAATCTTACATAGCCTGAGGATATATCTTTAGATCAGTTTATAGGCAGGACCCTACAGTTAACCCAAGCTTGGGTAAATGAATAGATAAGTGCACTAAATAATAAGGGTGTAGCCCTTACAGTTGATAATAAGAAGAAGAGGCAGGAGCTTCCTGATAATGAATATGATGACTTTCTAATTGAAAAGAGGAAATCTAAAGGAGAAAGAATGCCGCCTCAAGAACAAAGCAAGAGACCCCCCCGAGGTAAGAAAACTGACAATGAACCTAAAGGGGTAATAGTTGAAAGAGTAAGTATAATAGCTAAAGATGCATCCGCATTAGGACAAGTGTCAGCCTCATCAATACCACCTCCTATAGATAAACAAAAAGCTAAAAAGATCTAGAGATGAGCTGTTGAAAATATTGAAACATATGAGGAGGGTCAGGCATCACAAAAACAAATGGAAGAGGATGTTCCTCTTGATGAAGAGCCTAAAGAAGAAGACCCAATGCCCCTCATTAGAAAGAGAAATCCACGTCAGGTGATGACATCCACACCTAAGAAACCAAGTACATCCATGAGAGGTGAAATAAAACATGCCCCTGTGATGATAAGTGGAGCTGGTGGAAAAGTATTTAGAAAGGAACTGTAGCACAATATTCCACTTCCCACCATCGTTCAGTTTAAGACTGAACAAGCTAAAGAACAAATGAAGGAAACCACTAGTGCAAGTCAAGGAGGTCATTTCTTACTAGATGAGACTGTAAACCTATCAAACGATGAAGTGGTAGACAATGTTGCCTTGCAACAAATGGAGACTCTTGCTACTAACACTCGCATAACACCACAAGGAACACCATCAGTACAAGCGGTAGTGTTAGACTAACTGAAACAAGTAGAGCAGGAGAAAGAAAAGAGCCCAGAAAAGGTATCCAAAGAAATAGGACTTGATACATTGGTTGATCAGGTAACCGGCCTTGCAGTGATCGATCTAACATATAGAAAGGATGCAAGTCTTGAAAATCAAGCAGGTGCTCCTGACAAAGAAGAAAATAGTGAGAAAGTGAAGAAGGCGAAAGTAGAAGGCCACACTTTGGAATTGGGTCAGCAGCAACAAGATACATCTGTTGAACCCAAAATAGTAGAAGTACAGGAAAAAGGAGCAGAAGAAAGGGATACAATGATTGATCCTGCCCTAAAAGTTCAAGAAGCAATTACTACAAGTGCGGAGCATATTACAACTTTAGATCAGGTTAATGTACCTAAGATAGGCACAATAACATCCACTGATATGAATATGCCTTAGGCTGAGGTACAGAAGGAGGCAGTGCATGATCATCAGGTGGAAGCATCGCAAGATCCTCCACCTCAAAAGGAAGCTCCTCTAGAAAAAGAAGTTTCTCAACAAGAGGAAATACCCCAGGATCACCCTCATGAAGAGCATCATGAGGAAGAAATAAGAAGGTCACCATCTGCATAAAAAATAGATGCAGTTACTAGAAGTCAGGATGATCATCATGATGATGGTGGGCGCCTAGGATCCGAAGACCAAGTTCCTCCATGGCTTGAGAAAGAGATAAGTACAGAGTCTGGATTAGAGATACAGGAGTTTGATATTTCAACGCTATTTTTGGAGACTCTAATGAAGCCAAGGAGGAAGGCCAGATTGACTTCGGCCATAAGAAGAGATACTACTATGGGAAGGAGGACCGCTCAGATAGCAATTCCCACAGTTGACAAAGAGAAAGGCAAGATCACTCTGGATGAATTCCAGATTAGTACAGTAGATTTGGGATTTGCCAATGAGGATCAAGGAGGCCAAGAAGGAAAAGATATAATTGATTCATTGACCCAAAGGGTGAAGAGGGAAAAAGAGAAAAATAAGCAGTATAAAGAGCACATTGCTTAGTTGCATGCCTATATAAAAGGGTTAACTAACCCTGATGATATTTCAAGTGATCATGCAGTCCCATTGACTACTATTTCCCAGGATGAGGTGAATAAATTGGATCTCATGAAGCATGAGTCATCAATAATGAGGAAATTGATGTTATCCACATTTGATGGAGTGGAGGAAATAGTGAAAGCCTCTTTGAGGAGATGGAATTCTTTAAGCATCTCAAGGAAGAAGGTCGACAAATTACAGATGGAGACAGGAAGAAGGTCCTTTCAGTTAGAGAAAGCAATGAGTGCTTTAGATGAAATAAAGAGGATTAATCCTTGGGTTCTCATAAGTAACCAAATATTGAATAATAATACTGCCATGCTGATTGACATATGGTACAAGGACATCCGATTTGAGTGTGATGTGCTCAAAAGATGCAACAGCAAATTAAGAGACATCAGTATGAAGTTGCATGACATGATGTCATATGAGGCAGAGGTCTTGGAGGCCTTGGAAGGTGAAGTACAGGAAAAGATTGAAAATCAAGATGAAGAGTTTTCTATTAAAGCTCTGCATAACAATATCCAGCTAGTAGCTGATGACCCTCTAAATCACCTGACGGAAGAAGTCATGGACAAAATCATGAGGATCAAGGTCAGAGTAGAAAATTACAATGAAACATCTAGCAGCAGGAGGAGTAAATTAGAGATTCTCTGAGGTAAATTCTAGATGCACAAGCATGCCATCACCAAAGCAAGAACTCAAGATGGTGGGGAATTAGAAAAGATAGTACAATATTATGAAAATATCCAGACATCCATGCAGGTCCATATACAAGGAGAAAGTCCTGATGATGATGAAGATTTGGGAAGCGACGATCCTGATGCTCCTGATGATGAAGATGAGGAACTTGAAGGATAAAGAGTAAATGAAGATGCAATACCAAGAAAAGACATAAGCATCTGATACTTAGGAAAATAAGCAATTCAGATGGTTGCCAGCTAGCAACATGTGCCACGTGATACATGTTGACAAGGTCAAAAGTGAAATATCTACCATTGATCTTAAAAGAAGAAATCATGACCGTAGGTCAATTGTAACTGCTCCCTCACCTTGTTCTATAAAAGGTACAGGGATGCTTTATTTTGAACATTCAAAACTTAATTGAAATCTATTTTCTGAAATATTCATGGCTTATTTCAAAGTTGTTGTATACATATATGTTCTTGCATACTTAATGAATGAGAAGACTATTTTGATTACAATCTATCATAAATCTTGAGTAATCGGTGTATGAATTCTTGATACATGCTTTGATTTGTTGTGTCCCTTGGAGTGCATATCAGCTTGCATGTGTTATCTTCATTCCTTTCCTTTGAAGTTAGCATCGACTATATCTAGCTGTAGAATGTCCTGGTGAATATATGGTTTGATTTCTTCTCTTCATGACTGTATCTAATGTATATGTGGCTCAATAACTGAAGGTTCATCATTATTTGAAGTATTCTTTTTAGTTTCTTTCAATTTTAGAATAATTCACCATCATAATTGCAATAAATGACAATCAGAAGGAAATAGTAAGAAATATGCAGATATCTCGAAGATAAGTGAAAATCAGTAGCATATTTGAGTTTAAGCATGTCAAATTGACAAATATCAGGCAAAGATTTAAGTATAAATACATCATCTAGAGAAATATACTGTGAAATAGTGTTTCTTTGCAGTATCTTATCAAATCCAACTGATGAACAAATGTAAGGCTCCAAAATGGAAACAACAAGACACATCAACTACTGAGTAACGTCAGTTGATTAAGACCTAATCCACAAAGACTTGGGATCATGAATTATCTAAATTCATCATATCTTTCAAGATGAGTAAAGGTTGATGTGTAACTTTTATTCTATGTTTGTTTATGACTAACATCATGATCAACATAAATTGGTGCTAGAAGGAGGGCCCAAAGCTAGAAGGTCATCATCAGTAGTTCAGGTGATGATAAAGCTTGTAAGGTAATTGTAAGACACCACCAAATTTCTTATTAGACGCAAATATTTGTTGTTCTAAGCTTATTCATGCTAATCCTATGTAAAGTTTTTGAGATTGATCATAAATATTGCAAGCTTTACAGCTGATCATCATGAATTTGCAAAATTAAGCCTTGTCTTGGGTGAAGTTGCCCAAATCTTTGAGGTAGTTAGCTTGAAAAACTTGATATCCTGTCGTGTGTGACTTAGAACTTCAAATAATACATCATATTTGTAGCATCTTTGCAAATATTCCATAAATATCCAGTTAGTATACTTTTCTGACCATAGGAACAACCTTTACTAGTGAATTTGGACCGATCTTTACAATAATCCAGCCAATTTTCCTCAAAATTGAGAATTCCTGGCTCATAGGATAAATACCAGGTCTAGATCCAGTGGAATCTTTGATGAATTACTTGTTAGAGGATTTAGGCCTTGAACTATAGACATTCATCATACTCCAGGTTCTAGTGCATTAGGATCATCACTAGAGCGTCCTCCTGTAACTCCTATTGGTTTACAATCACCTACAAGATCGCCTGTCCAACTTCAGGTTCAGCCTCAGCCCGTCATACCTCAAGTTCAACCTCCTCTAGTTGTAATGTTGTTCTTTACAGTAGAGTCACCTTTGACCTTTAATGCATATCATCCTTTACCAAAGAATCTGGATAAACTTTGTCCAAAGTATCATCCTTATCAAGATGCGGATGATCATGCTAGAACTTTCAAGGAAGCCTGTTGTAGGACTAGAATTGAGCATCAAGATGTTGTATGTAGATTATTTCCTTTTTCCTTAGGGGAAGAGGCTTATAATTGGTATATTAGTCTTGGTTAGGGTTCAGTCGGTTCATGGGCTATTCTTGAAAAATCTTTCACAGATAGGTTCAAAGTTTCCATTGTTCCTTTAATGAACTATCATCTATTTGCTACAATCAAAAGGTTTGAGGGAGAACCTATTGCCAACTTTAATGCTAGGTTCCAAAAAATGCTATCCAAGTTAGTTGCCCCATATGTTGTAGCAGATGTTGCTACTAGGAGTATCTATTATTCAGCTTTGGATCCATTGACGCCCATGTTCATCAGGAGAGCACATCCTGAAATCACAACTTTGACAGGAGCTTTCTAGGAAGCTATCAAAGTCAATCAACAGCTAATACCTGCTCCAACACCAAACATAGCCTTTCTTACACTACCTAGATATCCTACATATCCTGCACAATATCCTAATGGAGCTATGATACCTCCAGTAGTCATGCCGACACCATTACAGATATCTCCATTAAGTATCATGCCTCCTCCTAATGGAAATGGTCAAGTACCACAGTATCCAAGTTAGACACAAGTGCCTCAGGGTGTTGATCAGTCCAACAATAATCATGGATCCTCTTCCTTTTTCAAGCCTCAAACTGAAAATGTAGTGGCCAAAGTCCAAGAAGAGAAAGAAGAAATCAAAGAAATATCAGCTCAACTAAGGAAATTTACTACTGAGATTACTCACTTAAGGAGCCAAAACTTCTATTCTTAGCCTAATCAGAACAGAGGTTATAACAATGACAGACCTAGTTATCTTGATAGGGGATATAACAACAATAATTACAACAATAGTGGTAACAACAATCCTCCTAGATAGCCTAGAGTATGGAACTCTAGGCCAAATAATGGTTCCTTACCATCACCGTTAGATAATCAACCTCCTGGTGAAGGTAAACAGACTACTAGAGTCAATCTTGCTAAGGTAGCCCTCACTAATTGGTGTAGGACACACAATACTAATGCTCATGCAGAGCTAGACTGTCCACAATTTTAAATTGCTGCAAGTATTTTTCAAACTGAGGTATCCAATACTTCAGGAAATTCGCATCATGTAGAAGGGAATGAGCTTGTTCCTTGTGGATATGATTCAACTTTAGTACTGGAAAGTTATACTGATCAGCCTTATCAGCAGACTGTGTCATCTAATCCACATTATACCCTGGCATGTGAAGAATCAACCATGGCTTTTGAGTCAAATTATGTTTTCCCCTTTGAGGATGACAATGAGACATTAAGTGAACATGAGGAGGTACATGCTTACCAAAAAAAATATTAGGGTAAGCATAACTATAACTTGAGAAATAATGCCAATAGACCTACCGGTCCATTGACCTCTTCCTTACCTCCGAATAATTTCAACACACCTCCTGATCCCAAAGCAAGCAATAACCTGGGATTTCCCAAGGTCAATGCTCAGTATTTAGCACCACCAAACACAGCATCAAAGGCTTTGAATATGCCTCATGAATCTGACAAGTTAGTCACATATCTGGCTGATGAAATGAAGAAGATCAAAATCAGCCTATCTTTATTAGAGTTGCTGAAAACTCTAGCCATTAAGAAAGCATTCATGAAATCACTAGATGATCCTGCTCCTAAAGAGGATAGCCATACCTCAAGTCAGTCTGGAGGTAAGGATCATACTGTCAGAGATAATAATGTTAAACATAAAGTCCCAGCTACTGTTCAAGCTGCAGAGACCTCTCACATGACCTTGTATAGAGATAAGAGTGAGTCACCTCCATTTCTCCTTACCATACGAATGTTTGGCAAGAATTTGCATAGCTGTCTAGTAGACTCAGGAGTATCCACCAATGCCATGCCCTTGTCCATATGTAATGCTTTAGGGCTGCATCCTGCTAAATCTCTGAAGAAGGTAACCCAACTAGACAAAACAGAGGTGAATGTAATAGGAGAATTAACTCACATTCACATGCAACTAGCATCAGACCCTAGGATCCAATACTATATTGACATTCAGGTAGTTGACATACCTGATACATGTGGGATGCTACTTAGTAGAGATTGGTCCAAAAACCTCAACGGATATATGTCTACCGACTTCAGTCATATATGGCTACCTTGGAAGGGGATACCAAACCAGATAAGGGTAGATGCTGAAACAAGAATGAAACACATGATCACCGAATATAACAAAACAAATGAGATCATGTACGTGAATGTTGAACCCGAAGTTTACTCCATTAGACCTTAGACTGTCAGGATAGAAGAGATCCTATGTATGATTTTCATGATGATCATCCTCATGACAATAATGTTGTAGTTTTAGGATTTGATCCTGATCATGAAAATGAAACATAAATAGATCATTTCAAGAGTTCTGAAATATACTTGTCCAAACAGGTAAAATACTGTCAATTATTAGATATACCTGTTCATGATATTTTGATTGATGGTTGGTGCAGATTACATGATGAAGCACATTCTGAGAAAACTTGTGAAGCATGCATTGACATGATGGAGCTTGAGTAAACATGTGGAGAGGTGACATCATCATCAGAGGTAAGTTCCACATATAGTGATGATGATCATACTGATTCTTGTTCGTCTGCTATAGGAATAGGAGAAGATATGAGTCAGGATGAGGATTTTATCCAAAAAATAGAAGTCCTAGTATGCAATGAAAATAATGGTAAAAGAAATAAGATCACCCCAGGGAGTGATTGTTTGATGGACTTAGATTATGAGTTGTCTGATGAAGATAGAGGCAGTAATTTGACCAGATTTGAGGAGTTTTTATCAGAAGAAATTAAAAAGATGATAGCACAAGGGAGGCCTCCACAAGATGCATTAACTGAAGGATGGTGTAGGTTGCATGAAGCACCTCATTCGGAGACTGCCTATTCCTTGTGTTTGCATATCCTAAAGAGAAATACTTTGCCTAGTCCAAAAGATCACCCTTCTGATGACAGAAAGAAAGAAGAGCCATCACCTTCACAGAAGATAGAAAGAGTGAAGCCTAAGAAAGCTAAAATACCTATGTTAAAATGGATATTAGGTGGAGCAGTTGCCAGAGCTGCAAAGAAGAAAGAGAGCTCAAGTAAGCCTCCTGCTAAAGATAAACCATGGATCCTTAGATTTGATAGATCCAAGTCCAAACAAGGAGCTGGAGTGGGGATTGATCTCATTGATCCATCAGGAAAGTCCTACCTAGCAGCCTACAGACTACAATTTCCCTGTACTAACACTGTAACAGAGTATGAAGCTCTAATACATGGGATATTGTTTTCCCTTAAGAAGAAAGTAAAAATTCTGCATTTCTATGGAGACTTAGAATTAGTAGTGAGACAAGTGAGAGGAATTTACTCCTGCAATTACAAAAAATTGTCTAATTATAGACACAGGGTGTGGGACCTGATTGAAGATTTTGATGCATTTAATATCACCCACGTACCCAAAGAACAAAACCATAGGGCAGATGCTTTAGCCTAGGTTGCTAGTACTTTAGAGCCACTGTCTATTTATGGTCTGAAGAGGTTTTCAGTAGAGCTGGTATCACTGCCTTCAGTACCTAATAATGTTACTAATCTCCAAGTCTTTGATGACAATCAACATATCTTGGATTTCATCTCCAACAAAGATGTTTTTGATGCTCAGATCATAGGTGAAAACAATGTGGAAGATCATGTTTGGGAAGAAGAGGAGATATTAGAGTTGCCTAGCAACAGGATTCCCAAAGGAATGATTGAATTAGAAAGAGCCTTTGATTTAGGCAACATGCCGAAGCAGAAGGATCTTCCAAAAGCTGATGGAGGAGAATATTCACAAGTGAATATTGGACAAAATGATGACAAAAGAAATGTCCTAATAGGGAAGGTTTGCACAGAAGAAGAGTTAGAAGGAATAACTCAGGCACTCAAAGATTACATCCATGTCATTGCATGGACTTATGGTGAGTTGAAAACATATGACACATCAGTCATAACACATGCCATACCCCTTAAGCCAGATGCCAAGCCTTTTAGACAGAAGCAAAGGCCTTTTAATGCTTTGCTGGAACTAATTATTTTTGAAGAGGTTAAGAAATTGTTAAATGCAAAGATCATATTTCCTGTTAGACACTCCACCTGGGTGGCTAATCTAGTTCCCATGAGAAAGAAGAATGGAGACATCAGACTATGTGTGGACTTCAGGAACCTAAACAGAGCATCAGAGAAGAACAATTATCCTTTACCCTCCTTAGATGAAGTTCTGCAGATTGTAAATGGAGCAAAAATGATGTCATTCCTGGATGGTTTTTCTGGCTATAATCAGGTAATGGTCGACAAAATTGATAGACTGAAAATTGCCTTCACCACAAAGTGGGGGATATTTTCTTATAGACGAATGCCATTTGGGCTGATAAATGCAGGAGCAACATTCCAGCATGCAATGGACATAGCCTTCAGAGGCTTAATAGGAAAGTGCATAGTCATATACATGGATGACTTAACAGTATTCTCTAAAGATAGAGGAAGCCATGTAGTAGATCTCAAAAATGTGTTGAAAAAATGTGAACAGTATGGAATATCCCTGAACCCCAAGAAGTGTATATTTGGGTTAACAACAGGAAAGTTGTTGGGCCACCTGATAACCGAAAATGGGATCATCATTGATCCTGACAAGATGGATTCCATCATGAAAATATAGCTTCCTGGAAGCAAGAAAGAGCTCAAATCTTACTTTGGTAAGATAAATTTTGTCAGGAAGTTCATAACTGGCTTTGCTGAAATAGTTAGACCTTTAAATGCTATGCTGAAAAAGGATGCAAAAATTGAGTGGACATCAGAAGCTAGAGCAACTTTTGAAGACATCAAGAAAGCTATATCTGAAGCTCCAGTACTGATTAGTCCAGACTACACTAGGGACTTCTATATTTACTCATTTGCTTCAGAGCATACGTCTGCAACAGTGCTGACACAAAGAAATGAAGAAAAAGAAGAAAAGCCTATAGCATTCATGAGTTGCCCATTCAGAGATGCAGAACTCAGGTACATGGATGTAGAAAGACAAGCTCTTGCTTTGGTCAGAGTAGTGAAGAAATTCAGGCACTATATCTTGAGGAGCAAAGTGATTGCTGTGGTACCTAATGCAGCAGTGAAGATGTTATTGATGCAAAGTGAGCCAAGTGAGAAGAGGGCTAAGTGGATCACTGTCCTATAGGAATATGACATGAATATCACACCCATGAAACTAGTAAGAGGACAGGCTTTAAGCCAAATGATATCAGAGATTGATCCAAATATCACAAGTCAACAGTATGTTATTAATGAGAAGGATAGTACAGAATGGTACTCAGACATCAGGCAGATCCTGATTACTGGAAGATGTCCTCCTAGATTGCAGGCTTCACAAAAAAGAGCCCTGAAAATAAAGTCCTAGAAGTACATGATGAAAGTAGGGGTACTTTTCAGAAAAAATTATGAAGGAATATACTTAAGATGCCTAGAAAGGCCAAAAGCAAACAAGGTGTTGTTAGAATTACATGACAAATCTGGAACAGCACATGGGTCATCCTTAGCCACAACTCATGCTATTTTAAGGGCAGGATATTATTGGCCTACAATTTTTAAGGACACTACTAAACATATTAAATGTTGCCATACATGTCAGGTTGCTGCCAATAGAGAGAGATATGTTACCCAATCTCTACAGCCAGTGATGGAGGTACGCCCATTTGCACAATGGGGCATGGATTTCATAGGACCAATCAATCCTCCATCATCTTCAGGCCACAGGTACATGTTAACGATTACTGACTACTATACTAGGTGGACTAAAGCTACTAGCAGCAAGACCTGCAATGCTGATGACATCATCAGATTTCTGGAAAGTAATATAGTCACCAGGTATGGGGTTCCTTATGCTCTGGTAAGTGATAACGGCTTTGCTTTTGCTTCAACCAAATTGTCAAGTTGGGCCTTTGATTATGGGATCATACTGAAGTTCTCATCCAATTATTATCCCCAAGGGAATGGATCGGTAGAATCTACTAATAAAAATTTGTTGAATATCATAAAAAAGTTAATAGAAAAGAACCCTAGGGAGTGGAATACCCTACTAAAGTATGCCTTATGAGTAGATAGAACTAGAATGAAGGCTGCACTAGGAAATATACCTTTTCATTTAGTGTATGGGGTAGATCCCATCCTCCCTGTTAACCTAAAAATTCCTACCCTGTAGTTTGCCCAAGAGTACCTAGGCATAGACAATAACCAAGAAGTCAGGTTGCTTCAGCTGATGCACTTGGAAGAGAAAAGAAGTCAGGCAATTGATCAATTTGCCAAACATCAGGCTGTTGTCAAACACTGGTTTGACAAAAGAGCCAAAGTTAAAGCCTTCAGGATATCCAATTTAGTCCTGATGTGGGATAAAGCCCATGAGAGGAAAGGAGACCATGGTAAGTTTGATAAATTATGGATAGGTCCCTTCCAAATTTCTGAGATATTAGGAGACAACACTTTCAAGCTTAAACAATTGATAGGTGAGGATGTTCCATTACTAGTTAATGGATAGTTCCTCAAACATTATTTCCAAGCCTAAGTAGCTTCATGTCAGTCATGTGTATCATAGTGTATATTTGTATAGTTGTTTGTATAGTGTTCTTTCATTTTTGTTTTTGTTTTGTTTGCTTGTTGAGTTTTGTTTTGGTTAGTCAAGATGATGCAGCTCATCACCCCAGAAAATAACTAAATTGTTAGGATTCAAGTGATGAGAACACATTCATATATAGGTTATGACTTATTTTGAGAAAGTACTTATGATCAGGTCTATGATATCTTTTCATCAGGGTGCCTTTTCTTAACCAAAGTGATTTTTTCATAATGACTCACCTAACAGCCTTAGGTTTGTTGAACACACAAGTACAGGTGTTAAGTGAAAAATCTAAAGGGACTCCCTTGCTACCAATGCAATCTCCAACCTAAAATAGCAAGTGACCATACCTTGCACACTGAGCTTACATGATGACATCAGATATATGAAGTACAAATGTTGAAAGTCCAAAAATATAATAAAATTAGGCCATTTAAGTAACCTTACCGGGGCTATAGACACCCGCTGGTAGTGGGGCTCTACTTAGGGGGATTGTATAAATAACCTTGTTGGGGCTATAGACGCCTGCTAGTAGCAAGGCTCTATCCAGGTTGGCTATGAGGGATGATCCCAAACTATGTAGCTTAACATCAGTTACTCATGTTTTTAGCTTGCTTTCAAGATGAGGATAATTAATCATTTGCACACTACTGATCCTTTGTTAGTATTGTTACCATGAGGACATTTTATCATTCAGAAAGATTATGATGCTTATGCTTGAAGAGAGTTAGAATACTATGTTAAAATGTGTTCACATCACTTGAATTATTGGAATTTTGGTGTTTTCTTTGGTGGCAAGTTGTTGTGTGGTTACACAACACGCCCCATTCTGACTTGACAAAACAGGGACCCAACTTTTGTTTGGCTTGGCTTGTGTTTTCTGCTTGCTGGCAGTCTGGTAAAAGTAAGTCATGTAGATGATCCTGCATAAAGGGGAATAGGTAAGTCATCATGATGAGGTCAGTTTTTCAAAGTTAATATTTCATGACAATAACCTCATGGTTGGATAGATTACAGAATTTCATGCAGGTTTGCCTTTTGGATCACCTTGATATTCCTTAGAAAATGAGAGTTATGGTGAGTCAAAGCCCTGGTCAAACCTGATATTCTAAGGGGAGGATCATATTTCTTAACATCAGTCATCTTATAAAAGATCACCCCGATCCAATTCTATCACCTGATAAATCATTTATCCAGAAATCCAGACATCAACTTTAGGTGATAGAGGTATTTACCTGTCAAACAACGTCATACATTTTGCGAGGGTCATATTCCCATTATCACCTGATATTTTGAATATCACCTTATCTTTCGAATATCACCCTATCACAAAATATCACCCTAGATCTGATATCCTGATGATGTCATAGAATCCCGATAGACAAAGAAAATGGCCATGATGATGACATCATCATCCTTTTTACCTCGCGGAGGCATATTTCCAACAGCGACCCTTTCTGCATAACATGATGATGACATCATAGTGCAACAACGATGAACTAAGTGATTATCCTGATGATGTCATCCTAATATTTTCAGCATCACCTGACATTTCAAAAGTGACCCGATGTTTGAATATCACCTGATATTCTCAAACATCACCCCATGTTTTCGACATAAGTTTTCCTACCAAAGGCGGATGGTCATATTACACCTAGGGGGTCATATTCCATTATCACCTGATATTCAGAATATCACCCAATCTTCCAAAGATCACCTTATTCCCCTTGTTGCATAACATTCAATGCCATAAATGTAGTAGGTGGATTCCCGCAGACTACGAACGTGATCCAGACACTTGGCAACATCCATTAAATAATGATAGGAGATCGATGGTTAAGATTGAATAAACCCTGTGTTGCCCTAAAATTGCCCTAATAAGAGGGATAAAGTGAATTTACACAGTCATTTTACACTTACCTTGCGATAGATATGAGTTTTTACAAAGCACCGAGCTTTCAAACCCTCATATGACTACCTGCGGACACATATGACTTGTAGCAGAACAGGACACGTGAACATCACTGGTATTTGAGTCCCATTCACATAATCATCAGCATAATCAGGAGAATAAGCGTAGTCAAGTGAGTAATTGAAACCCTCCTCCTATCATTTCTGCATGTCTAGGTAGTATGATTTCTACTGGTTTGAAGCTATGAATTATGCATGTTATAATAAAGTGATGATAAATGAGTATAATGTGCATCCTGCCGTGAGAATATATTGTTATTTGTATGCATGAGAAATATTGTATGGTAAGACTGGTACTATTTATTACAGGAGACCATGGCAGACAAGAGACTGAGCAAGTCTAAGGCTGAATTTCTTAAACCCATGTTTGCTCAACCTAAAGGTGTACAGTTCAAATATGGTGCCATCACAGATACACACCAAGGAAACACTAATTTGGCGAAATGGTCGACTAAGATGAGTGATGAAAAGAATAACAGCACCTTGTTGGATGTAGTTTTTGTGTCAGGGATGTGGAGTGCTATAGGATTCCCTTACTCTATGGAAGCTCTAGAATTAATTATTGAATTTGCAAGGAACTACAACCCACAGACTAGAAAAGTAGAAAAACATGGTAGGGTTTATGCTGATCTATCTATAAAGGAGATTGCAGCCACTTTCAATTTGCCATTAGGAAAGAAGGTTGCCAGCATGGACTTGAAGAAGGTGGAAACTGAATATGAAAACAACAGGAAAGCTGCTAGAAAGAGAATGTACCAATGGAGGGCAAAGAATAGTCCTTATCCTATAGCTGCCAAACTACCAGTGCATATGTACAAGATTGATTTTGATGATGAATACCAATACATGATAGCCCTCCTTCGTAGAGTGACAGGCCAGCCTGATGCTGGGAGTTTCAAAGATTGGATGTATGGGGTTATCTTGATGTGTCTGTAAACAGACAACAAGCCATTATGGACCAAAATGATAAGTGATGCACTAAATGAGCAGCTCATGAACCTAGGGGGTGTGGAGTGTGCATCTTACATGACTTCATATGTGGTATATTCATGTACATACAAGGGTACATTCAGTGCACTTGCAACAGAAGGAAAGATTGGTGGCACTACAAATGATGCCCACATATGGGATCATTATCCCTAGTTACAAAGAGTAAATTACCTCCCTGATTATAAACTAATGAATGATGCATTTTCTATTCATTTGGTCAGGACAATGGAGGAAGACAGGACTAAAAGACTGAGCATGGAAGCTCAAGAGGTTATTTATAGGCATGGTGCTTGGTTTATACAATATGCTACTTTCTCCTATCTAAAGATAGAGGGTTTTCAAGGTCAGCCCCTCTTGCTCCTTAGGTATTCCACTGATGCAGTAGTGTTAATGGAGTTTATGAGGCAAATATCCACAATACTTGATGCATATAAGGCAAGTAATAAGATTCCACCAGTATTGTTTCCAGTAATAATGGGCTGGTATATATGCCAGGATTTTGAAAATATAAAGAAGGCCATAGCTGCCTTGCACATGATGAAATTATAGCCATTCCCATTGGCAAGATCATATGATCCATATGGCAGGATGCAGAAGATCATGGGGAAGCCCATCCATTAGAAGAACTTAGAGGATTTCTGGAGAGATTGTGAGGATGAAGCTCAGGCTAGAAGAAGAAAATATCAGAGGCTGACTCTCAATCAGATCAGAACTTTTGACTGTATTCCAGTGCCTATTCAATTAAAGGGGATGATGGCAAGATAATACCCAATGAATATGAGGAAAAGAAGATATATAATGACACAATCTCAGCACCTGATCTTACACAGCCTGAGGATATATCTTTAGATCAGTTTATAGGCAGGACCCTACAGTTAACCCAAGCTTGGGTAAATGAATAGATAAGTGCACTAAAGAAGAAGGGTGTAGCCCTTACAGTTGATAATAAGAAGAAGAGGCAGGAGCTTCCTGACAATGAATATGATGACTTTCTAATTGAAAAGAGGAAATCTAAAGGAGAAAGAATGTCACCTCAAGAACAAAGCAAGAGACCCCCCCGAGGTAAGAAAACTGACAATGAACCTAAAGGGGTAATAGTTGAAAGAGTAATTATAATAGCTGAAGATGCATCCGCATTAGGACAAGTGTCAGTCTCATCAGCACTGCCTCCTATAGATAAACAAAAAGCTAAAAAGATCTAGAGACTAGCTCTTGAAAATATTGAAACATATGAGGAGGGTCAGGCATCACAAAAACAAATGGAAGAGGATGTTCCTCTTGATGAAGAGCCTGAAGAAGAAGACCCAATGCCCCTCATTAGAAAGAGAAAAGCACCTTAGGTGATGACATCCACACCTAAGAAACCAAGAACATCCATGAGAGGTGAAATAAAACATGCCCCTGTGATGATAAGGGGAGCTGGTGGAGAAGTATTCAGAAAGGAACTGCAGCACAATGTGCCACTTCCCACCATCGTTCAGTTTAAGACTGAACAAGCTAAAGAACAAATGAAGGACACCACTGGCACAAGTCAAGGAGGTCATTTCTCATTAGATGAGACTGTAAACCTATCAGATGATGAAGTGGTAGACAATGTTGCCTCGCAACAAATGGAGACTCTTGCTGCTAACAACTGCATAACACCATAAGGAACACCATCAGTATAAGCAGCAGTGTTAGAGGAACTGAAACAAGTAGAGTAGGAGAAAGAAAAGAGCCTAGAAATGGGACTTGATACATTGGTTGATAAGGTAACCAGCCCTACAGTGATCGATCTAACATATAGAAAGGATGCAAGTCCTGAAAATCAAGCAGGTGCTCCTAACAAAGAAGAAAATAGTGAGAAAGTGAAGAAGGCAGAAGTAGAAGGCCACACTTTGGATTTGGGTCAGCAGCAACAAGATACATCTACTGAACCCAAAATAGTAGAAGTACAAGAAAAAGGAGCAGAAGAAAGGGATACAATGATTGATCCTGCCCTAAAAGTTCAAGAAGTAATTACTACAAGTGCGGAGCAGATTGCAGCTTCAGATAGGGTTAATGTACCTAAGATAGGCACAATAACATCCACTAATACGAATATGCCTTAGGATGAGGAAATCACCAAAGTGGATGAGGTACAGAAGGAGGTAGTGCATGATCATCAGGTGGTAGCATCGTAAGATCCTCCACCTCAAAAGGAAGCTCCTCCAGAAAAAAAAGTTTCTCAACAAGAGGAAATACACCAGGATCACCCTCATGAAGAGCATCATGAGGAAGAAATAAGAAGGTCACCATCTCCATCAAAAATAGATGGAGTTACTGGAAGTCAAGATGATCATCATGATGATGGTGGGTGCCCAGGATCCGGAGACCAAGTTCCTCCATGGCTTGAGAAAGAGATAATCACAGAGTCTGGATTAGAGATACAAGAGTTTGATGTTTCAATGCTATTTTTGGAGACTCTAATGAAGCCATGGAGGAAGGCTAAGAGATACTGCTACGGGAAGAAGGACCGCTCAGATAACAATTCCCACAGTTGACAAAGAGAAAGGCAAGATCACTCTAGATGAATTCCATATTAGTACAGTAGATTTGGGATTTACCAATGAGGATCAAGAAGGCCATGAAGGAAAAGATATAATTGATTCATTGACCCAAAGGGTGAAGAGAGAAAAAGAGAAAAATAAGCAGCATAAAGAGCACATTGCTCAGCTACATGCCTATATAAAAGGGTTAACTAACCCTGATGATATTTCAAGTGATCATGCAGTCCCATTGACTGCTATTTCCCAGGATGAGGTGAATAAATTGGATCTCATGAAGAATGAGTCATCAATAATGAGGAAATGGATGTTATCTGCATTTGATGGAGTGGAGGAAATAGTGAAAGCCTCTTTGAGGAGATGGAATTCTTTAAGCATCTCAAGGAAGAAGGTCAACAAATTATAGATGGAGACAGGAAGAAGGTCCTTTCAGTTAGAGAAAGCATTGAGTGCTTTAGATGAAATAAAGAGGATTAATCCTCAAGTTCTCATAAGTAACCAAATATTGAATAATAATATTGCCATGCTGATTGACATATGGTACAAGGACATCCGATTTGAGTGTGATGTGCTCAAAAGATGCAATAGCAAATTAAGAGACATCAGTATGAAGTTACATGACATGATGTCATATGAGGCAGAGGTCTTGGAGACCTTGGAAGGTGAAGTAGAGGAAAAGATTGAAAATCAAGATGAAGAGTTTGCTATTAAAGCTTTGCATAACAATTTCCAGCTAGTAGCTGATGACCCTCTAAATCACCTGACGGAAGAAGTCATGGATAAAATCATGAGGATCAAGGTCAGAGTAGAAAATTACAATGAAACTTCTAGCAGCAGGAGGAGTAAATTAGAGATTCTCTGAGGTAAATACCAGATGCACAAGCATGCCATCACCAAAGCAAGAACTCAAGATGGCAAGGAAGTAGAAAAGATAGTACAATCTTATGAAAATATCCAGACATCCATGTAGGTCCATATACAAGGAGAAAGTTCTGATGATGATGAAGATTTGGGAAGCGATGATCCTGATGCTCCTGATGATGAAGATGAGGAACTTGAAGGATAAAGAGTAGATGAAGATGTAATACCAAGAAAAGACATAAGCATCTGATACTTAGGAAAATAAGCAATTCAGATGGTTGCCAGCTGGCAACCTATGCCACGTGGTACATGTTGACAAGGTCAAAAGTGAAATATCTACTGTTGATCTTAAAAGAAGAAATCATGACTGTAGGTCAATTGTAACCGCTCCCTCACCTTGTTCTATAAAAGGTGCAGGGATGCTTTATTTTAAACATTTGAAACTTAATTGAAATATGTTTGCTGAAATATTTAGGGCTTATTTCAAAGTTGTTGTATACATATATGTTCTTGCATACTTAATGAGTGAGAAGACTATTTTGATTACAATCCATCATAAATCTTGAGTAATTAGTGTATGAATTCTTGATACATGCTTTGATTTGTTGCGTCCCTTGGAGTGCATATCAACTTGCATGTGTTGTCTTCATTCCTTTCTTTTGAAGTTAGCATTGACTGTATCTAGCTGTGTAATGTCCTAGTGAACATATGGTTTGATTTCTTCTCTTCATGACTGTATCTGATGTATATGTGGCTCAATAACTAAAGGTTCATCATTATTTGAAGTATTCTTTTTAGTTTCTTTCAATTTCAGAATAATTCTCCATCATAATTGCAATAAATGACAATCAGAAGCAAATAGTAAGAAATATGCAGATATCTCGAAGATAAGTGAAAATCAGTAGCATATTTGAGTTAAAGCATGTCAAATTGATAAATATCATGCAAAGATTTAAGTATAAATACATCATCTAGAGAAATATACTATGAAATAGAATTTCTTTGCAGCATCTTATTAGATCTAACTGATGAACAAACGTAAGGCCCCAAAATGGAAACAACAAGACACAGCAACTACTGAGTAACGTCAGTTGATTAAGACCTAATCCATGGAGACTTGGGATCATGAATTCTTTGAATTCATCATATCTTTCAAGATGAGTAAAGGTTGATGTGTAACTTTTATTTTATGTTTGTTTATGACTAACATCATGATCAACATAAATTTATCAGCTTCTAGCCTGTCTAGGCACCTAAGGTATATTCCTTCATAGTTTCTCTTAAAGAGGACCTCTCCTTTAAGATGATTCAATCTTCAAGCCTCTCCTTTGAGAAGCCTACATTTTAGGGGGACATCTTCGGTGATCGGGATGTGCCTGATATCTAAATACCAATCACTATTTTCTTTTGCGTTTACTGTATATTGGTGACTTATCATGTTTGGGTCAATTTCAACAATCATTTGGCTTAGAGCTTGTCCTCTAGCTAGCTTCATGGGGGTTATGTCCATATCATATTCTTGGAGCACTGCTATCCATTTTTCTTTTTTCTCTCCAGACTCATTTTACATTAGGAGCATCTTGACCGTTGCATCAGGTACAACAACAATTATCTTGCTTCTCAAGCTATAGTGTCTAAATTTCTTTTCTACTCTAACCAGAGCAAGGGATTTCCTTTCAACATCCATATACCTAAACTCTGTATCTCAAAATGGAGAACTCATAAAGGTGATGGTCGTTTCTTCTTTTTCTTCACTCCTCTTTGTCAGGAATGTTGCACAGGTATGCTCTAAAGCAAATGAATAAATGTAAAAATCTCTCATGTAATTTGGGTAGATCAAAATAGGTACATTTGCTATGGCCTTCTTGATATCCTCAACTATAGCTTTTGCCTTAGGTGTCCATTCAATTTTGCCATCTTTCTTGAGCATTGCATTGAGTGGCCTAACAATTTCTACAAATTCTGTGATGAACTTCCTCATAAAATTAATCTTACCAAAGTAGGATTTTATCTCCTTTTTACTCCCTAGAAGTTGTAGTTTCATTATGGAATCCACCCTGGTCAGGTCAATGGTGATTCCATTTTCTGATATTACATGATCAAATAACTTACTTGTGGTCATTCTAAATATGCACTTCTTTGGGTTTAGTGAGATACCATATTGTTCACACTTTTTAAGTACTTTTCTAAGGTCTTCTATGTGATCATCTCTCTTCTTTGAGAATACTGTCAGGTCATCCATGTATATGACTATGCATTGCCCAACTAGGTCTCTGAATGCTATGTCCATTGTACGTTGAAATGTGGCTCCAGAACTGATCAATCCAAATGGCATACGCTTATAAGAAAATATTCCCCACTTGGTGGTGAACATTGTTTTTAATATGTCTATCTTGTCTAACATCACCTGGTTATATCTCAAGAAACAATCCAGAAAGGACATCATTTGAGCTCCATTCACTATCTATAAAACTTCATCTAGTGAGGGTAAAGGGTAATTGTCCCTTTCTGATGCTCTATTTAGATTTCTAAAGTCCATACATAAACGTATGTCTCCATTCTTTTTCTTGACTGGGACTAGATTGGCCACCCACATTGTGTGCCTAATAGGGAATATGATCCTTGCATTGAGCAACTTTTTAACTTCTTCAAAGAGAATGGGCTTCAGCAATGCATTGATTGACCTCTGCTTCTACCTAAATGTCTTAGCATCTTGCTTCAGTGGTATTTATGAGTCATACTAGAAGTGTCATATGTTTTTAGTTCATCATAGGTCCAGGAAATAACATGGATATAATCTTTTAGTGCTTGAGTTATTCCTTCCTTTTCTTCTTTAGAACAAATATTACCAATCAGGACATTCTTTGTGTTCTTTCCCTATCCTATGTTGACATGAGAATACTCTCATCCATCTATCTTAGGGAGGTCCTTTTATTTTATCATGTTGTCCAAATCAAAAGCTCTTCAAGTTCAATCATGCCTTTGGGATTTTTTTATTTGGAAAGTCCATAATTTCTTCATCTTCCCATACATGATCTTCTAAATTCCTCTGATCTAGGATATGTGCTTCAAATATATCCCTATTTGCTATGAAATCTAGGATATGTTGGTCATCGTCAAACACTTGGAAATTAGTGACATTATCTGGTATGGATGACACTGATACCAACTCCACCAAAAATCTTTTCATTCCAGAGATGGATAGAGGGTCTAATGTGCTGGTGGCCTATGCCAGTGCATTAGCTCTATGATTTTTTTTCTCTGGGAACATGCATTATATTGAATGCATCAAATCCTTCTATTAAATAAAAAATTATATGCATGTAATTTGACATTTTTCTATAGTTCCATGCATAGATACTCCTGACTTGTTTTACCACTAATTCCGAATCTCCATAGACATGGAAAATTTTGACTTTCTTCTTAAGGGTAAAAAGCAACCGATGGATCAAGGCTTCATACTCAACAGCATTATTTGTGCAAGGGAATTGTAATTGGTATGCTGGTAAAAATGACTTCCCTGATGGGTTGATGAGGTCAATGCCTACTCTAGCTCCTTGTTTAGATTTAGAACCATCAAACCTTAGAATCCATGGCTTGTCTTATGTTAAAGGCTTGTCACGAACTTCTCTTTTCTTTTTAGCTCTTGCAGCTACCCCTGAAGATATCCATTTCAACTTTTGTGGTTCTCCTTTTGTCAGGTCTGGGTATCTCTTTTGGGTATCCTTAATGTGAACATCTTCTTTTCTCATCTATTTGATGTTGTTATTTTCATCTCCAAGGTATACTATGGTCTCCTTTCTTTTGTCTTTAGGAATATCCTAGATATCATATAGTTTATCTCTAGAGCACAACTGCTCTTCTTTACTCAATATATGTAAACATAAGGCACACGTTATTTCTGAATGTGGTGCCTCATGGAGTCTACATCACCCTTCAATCAATGCATGATGTGAAGAAACTCCTTGTAGAATATGTCTCTGAACCTATTTGAATAGGAACTCCTCAAATTGAGTCAAATGACTCCCTTTATCTTCATTTGATAGCTCATAGTCTGACTCAATCAGACAGTCAGTCCCTGGGTGATAATATTTTTCTATTCTTGGGGTTATATCTCCTCAAATGTCAAAATTTATTTTGAAACTAGCATCAAGACATTATCCTGATGTGCTTCTTCTTCATGTTCCCCTACATCAGAGCAAAACAAACAGGAATTAATATCATCATCATTAGATATTTCACTTACCTCAGTTGACGATGATCTGAACTCACTACACATTCTCTCAAAGGTAATCATATCTAGACATACTTCACAACTCCTCTCTAAATGTGCTTCATCATGTGATCTGCACCATCCAGATATCAAGATATCTTCAATGGATGTGCTCAGTAATTGGTATTTCTACATTTCCCTAGATAGGTACTTTTCAAATTTCATAAAATGATCTACTTCCTCTTCATTAGTTGAAATGTAATCAGACTCAATGATCATCCTACCCTCTTGGTCACTATTTTCATGTGTATGCATGTTACACATCAAGACTTCTTCAATTCTAACAGTTTGAGGTCTTATAGCATAAACCCCTGGTTCAATGTCTACATACAATACCTCATTGGTATTATTGTACTTAGTTATCATGTGTTTCATCCTAGGCTCGGCTTCTATCCTTATTTGATTTGGGATTCCTTTCCAAGGTAACCACATATAATTGAAATCAGTGGCCATGTAACCATTAAGTCTTTTTGACTAATCCCTGTTAAGGAGCATTCCATAGGTATCAAGGATGTCTACTACCTGGATGTCGATGTAGTAATGCACCCTTGGGTCTGATGTAAGATACATGTGGATATGAGTTAACTCTCCTACCACACTCACTTCTGTTTTGTGAAGTTGTATCACCTTTTTGAGGGATTTGGCTAGATGTAACCCTAAAACATTGCAAATGGACAAGGGCATTACATTAATTGATGCACCTGAATCCACTAGATAGTTGTGTAAATTCTTACCAAATATTCTCAATATAAGCAAGAATGGAGATGACTCAGACTTATCTTTGTATAGGGTTATGTGTGATGTTTCAGTAGCTTAGATAGAGACCTGCACTTTATGTTTAATAGTATTATCTAAGTTGGGTGCAAGATCTCTAGTCATGATGTTATTAGGATTATGACCAGGACTATCATCTCTAAGTGTGGATTCATCTAAGGATTTCAAGAAGGCTTTCTTGATAACTGGGGTCTTTAGTAATTATGATAGTCACATGCTAATTTTTATCTTTTTAGTCTCTTATGTCATATATGTGACAAGATTATCTGATTTAGGTAACTGGCTGATGGCTTTTGACACCATGTTTTGGGTGTGAGATATTGAGTATTCATCATGGGAGGACTAAAATTATTACTAGCTTTTGGATCTGGTGGTGTATTGAAATTATTAGGAGGAACAAAAGTGGTTGATGGACCAGCTGGCCTGTTTACATTGCGCTTAAGGTTATAATTATGCCTACCCTAATATTGTTGTTGGTAAGAATGAACTTATTCAAGTTCTAGCTCAGGATCATTTTTGTCTTCAAAAGGGAACACATAATTTGACTCAAAGGCTAAAGCAGACGTCTCACCTGCTAGTGTAGAATTCTCATGAGTTGAGGTTATCTGGTGATGTTGATGACTATCAGTACTCTCAAGCACAAGGGCAGACTCATATCCCAAGGGGATAATTCATTTCCTTCAAGACAAGGAAGATCTCTTGCAGTATTAGATACTTTAGCCTAGAAAATACTAGCTGCTATTTTAAATTGAGGGCAATCTAGTTCAACATGTGTCTAGGTATTATGCATTCTGCACCAATTTGTGAGCTCAACTTCTGCTAAATTCACCCTAGTAGTTTGCTTGGGTTTAGTGGAAGGTTGATTATCCAATGGTGAAGGCAATGAGCCATTATTTGGCTAGGTGTTCCAAGTTCTAGGGGCAGCATTGTTATTGCTATTGTTATTGAAATTCATGTCATTGTTGTACCCCTTATCTAGATATCTAGACCTATCATTATTATTTCCATATCCTCTATCAAGATATCCTCTATTCTAATTTGACTAAGAATAGAAATTTTGACTTCTCATATGTGTAATCTTAGTAGTTAGTTTTCTCAGTTGTGCATATATTTCCTTGATGTCATCTTTCTATTGGAAACAAGGTAGATAACTGAGAGGGGGGGTGAATCAGTTATCTTAAATATTTTAACTTTCTGTTCTTCTTTAACAATTAGTACAACATCAAAACATATAAGTATACATAACCATGAGAGTAGAAATAAATTCAACACACATAACATAATTATTTTGACATGGAAAACCTTGTTAAGGGAAAAACCACGGGGTGACTAACCCAAGATTGTATTCTCTGTTAGAAGAATAAGAAGTACAAAATGGCACTTGTCAATTAGGGCTCATTGCCCAAGCACACTGCTCACAAGAGGCTCACTGCCTACAAGAGACTCACCATCTACAAGGTATATAGAAAGTAACCAGGTGTTTGAACTAATTAGAGGCATCCACGTATGTTGAGGTTCAGTTCCAGTTAGGCTCAATAAACTGATCTATTGCACTACATTCTTTCTCTACTTTAATGTTGTTGTTTTGTCACATACCAGACTTGTGTTCCTGCTTCCACCTTTTCTCTTCCTTTCTTCGCACACTATCATACCACACACACACCATACCAAAATCTATCTGGTATATATATCTGCATCAAGGATCTCAACGTCTTTCTAGTCAGCATCTGAAATACTCAAGATTTTCCCAACACACTGATCTATCAGTTGAATTTATGCTTACTTTGTGATGTGTATCAAGGACATAGACATAAAAGTAATCAATCATGTCAGCCAACCATGAATGATCTCTCAAGTAGCTTGATCACCACCAATTTCTCATCCAAATTAGAGTCTGATGCTCTGCCTGTCAGGAACCCAACACTTAGAAGCTCATATCTTTTCTCTCATTCATCACCAGAGGCTCAATCTCTAGAATGTAGTAGTCATGGTACTCCTTTTGACTTCCCCAAGTCTGTACTTTTCTAAGAAACTTCCTTGAGAGATCTGGACCTAAATGCCAGACCTTGTTGCATGCTCTGTTCTTGTTCACCGAACCAAAACACTCTTCAATATGAGTTCCAATATGACATATTATGTGCTGCAGATGTGTGGGATAAACTTTGTTGCCATCAATGACAATAATCATGAAGCCATATAGTGTCTCTTGCCAACAATCTCCCCCTTTGGCATTGATGGAAACACTTAGTGAAAAATGACTAAGTGTCATAGCACACTCCCCCTTGGCTGATGCTCTGTCTTGTGTACACTTTTATTGGAACCCCCCCTTAGCTAGATCCCATAGTTTTCACTACTCCTCACTCCCCCTTTGACATCAATGGCAAAGGGTGGAGTCTGCATACCAAAATTTTCAAAAAGTAACCTATACACAGCCGCATAAGTATATATACAAGTTATACTTACATATACCTAAGTATATCCGCAAAGGTGGTCTTCAACTGGACAAATTTTGTTGCCCAACTCTACTTCATCCTGTCCAAAATTGTGATGTGACCACTTATCAAAAATGCAAAATCTTCTGCCCTTTTTAAGTCTGTCGGATCACTGGTCCAGTTTGTGGTCTGAGCATTAGTTAGAGCCTCATGCATTGCCTCTAACTTAGGGATAATTATCCCTCTTAGTTCACTTAGCCTGCTTATTCTATTCTTCTTCTCCTTTTCAAGCCTCTTTATTTCATTAATAGTGGCAATAGTCTGACACTCTTGATTTATTATGGATGAGGTGAGAGGATCAAAATTTTGGGATAAACTTGACAGTTTACTCTCTTGTTCTTCCACCTTCTTGGCAATATTTGTTGTCACTATGGACCAAGATAGACAAAATTTATATAAATCTCTACCATCTTTAGGAGCATTTTCGAGGCTCTTTATCCCAGTATCTAGATTTCTCCTATCATTTGCTATAAGTCCCTGTACTTTAGAGAATCTCTTTCCCAAAAACTCTCTCCGGACTTTCTCTTTTGATGATTTCTCCAATGAATCAAAATGTGTGCTAATAGAATTAACAAGAGTTTTCAAGTTACTGAATGAAGAGGCCGAAGGATCCTTCTGGAAGGATGGCATGATATTCTCCAACACACTGGATGCAATCTCTATCAACTCACAGTCTTCCATGTGAGACTTCAGAAGCTTTTCTTTTGCTTTGTCTTGAGCAAAAGATGCTACCTTCATTGTCTGGACCAGAGAGCGGGAGTCAAAATTGAGTGGTCCAAGAAATAGTTCTGATTCATCTATCTCCATTAATTCCTTGGTCAAGAAATTCTTCACTGCCTCTGTAGTGTCTCTTTCCGGAGACTTCTTTCCTTTTGCAGCCTCAGAGCTGTCATTAGAGATCTTCTCTATTTGTTCTTCTTCTCTTCCCTTTTTCTCCTCTTCTTGACTTGCTTTCTCTTCTTTTCTTGCTTCTCCTTCAGTTCTGGAGTCTGCTGGGGGATCCAGAAGAGAGATGTTTACTTCTTCATGGACTTCCTCTTCCAAAATAGAGGAATACAAGTCCTTAGTCTTTTCCTAATCTATCTCCTTTGACTCTTCTACAATTTTCTAAGTAGAATCTTCCTTTGATGCACTTAATCCTTCGACATCTTGTTAGATTCAGGGTAGACAACTAAGAGGGGGGGTGAATCAGTTGTCCAAAATTTTCTTCCAATTAAATAGTTAAATCTACTTTGTAATTCAGAAGCATAAGGATAAATCAATCATGTAAACATAATGCATTCAATCTAGAGCAGAAACACATTAACACACATGAGTCCAAGATTTTGATGTGGAAAACCTGATTAAGGGAAAAACCATGGGGTGATTAACCCAAGATTGTATTCTCTGTTAGAAGAATAGAAAGAACAAAATGGCACATGCCAATTAGGGCTCACTACCTGAGCACACTGCTCACAAGAGGCTCACTGCCTACAAGAGACACATTATCTACAAAATTATAAGTATCACATACATGAATTGGAGAATAGCATCTTCACCATGCTTGAATCAGTTCCATTTAAGTCCAATACTTCTGCTCTGCCTTTTGTTCTCCTCCTTGCTAACACACTCACATCTCCACAAGCCACACTTTGAAATGACTTAGCAATCCCTTATTTGTACAAGAAATTGACTTAGGAATAATAATCTAAGTCAGCAAACAACTACAAGAACATCCGCAAGATGTGTAACACATCCGGTCGGCCAATCTAAGGAAGAACACAATCATCTGGAAGTTATTCTTCAAGTGCAAGCTCCAAATCCAATGCAGACCACCAAAATGAGTTGGACATGATCTAAGGACCTTCACAAGATTGCCTAAATCACCAAAAACATCCACACTTCAATTGCTTACTAAAATCCTTCTCTCCTTCATCTGGAACCTCAAGAACACAGTCTATCATCACTGTCACAAAGGAATAGATGCTTGCGGACCTTCAAACCATGAACCAATCAAGTTGACACTTCAAAAAGACTTCCTCAACACTCCCTCAAATCCGCAGAATAGGATAATGCATTTTCAGATCTCACCGGACCTGTCTGTATCACTCTGTCACCTCTGAGCACCTACCAGAACTGGTTTTACTTGAATGGCCACAACTTCTTTAGGTCTTCATGTAGACCTCTTATATCTTTATTAGATCACCTTAAGACACATATCTACAAACCCTTTAAAGCGCATCCTCTGATCCTCATCTTATCTTGGACTTTTACCTTACTGTCTTCACTGTTCTTCTATGTTCCTGATTAGGACTAATTTTCTCAATATCCTCAGCACTCAGCTCATCCAATCCTTTTTATCAATGCAACAGGGGTATGTTGACATCAATGACAACACTAGTTAGGCCCATACTTGCAACAATCTCCCCCTTTGTCATTGATGGCAACATATGATGTGAAAAACTATTTTGACCATCAAGACAAGAACTTTTCTTTACTGACACAACTCCCCCTATCACCAACAACCATTCACTTGTCTTCTCTTCCTTTATTGCTCCCTCTTTGATCAACCACCACTTGTTTTTCACATGTATTCTCTCCCCCTTTGACATCAATGGCAAAGGGCACATACTTGCAATTCCACCATTTCAAAATCATATCAGCTACTTCCTTGAGTAGCAGCTCTTCATCATCAATCCGGATCACAAGATATGACTATGATATCCACTGGACTGATGCACATCAGTGCACCTTAGTTCATCACTGGAGGGGCAATAACCCCTAACTTCTCCCTGAGATACTCAAAAGAGTCCTTAGGTAGAGGTTTAGTAAAGATGTTTGTAATCTGATCCTTGGAAGGCACAAACTCCAATATGACTTCATTCTTATTCACTTGCTCTCTCAAAAAGTGAAACTTGATAGATATATGTTTAGTCTTTGAATGCAACACTAGATTCTTAGATATATTTATTGCACTTGAATTATCACAGAAGATTGTGATAGGCTCCTCATACTCTACTCTTATGTCTCTTAGCATTTGCTTCATCCACAAAACTTGAGTGCAACTACCTACTGCTGCAATGTATTCTACTTCTGCAGTGGACATAGATATTGCCTCTTGTTTCTTGCTCATCCAAGAAACCAATCTCTTCCCCAAAAAGAATGCTCGACCACTGGTACTCTTCCAGTCATCCACATCTCCTACACAATCCGCATCTATATATGCATGAAGAGAGAAATCATGATCTCTGGGATACCACAATCTATACTCAACCATTCCTTTTAGATATCTAAAAATCCTCTTGATTGCCATGACATGAGATTCTCTAGGATTAGCTTGAAATCTAGCAACAAGACCCTCAACATTCATAATGTCTGGTCTAGTTTGAGTGAGATACAACAATCCACCAATCATTGACCTGTACTTTTTCTGATCAACCTTAGGAGATTCATTATCTTTGCCCAATTTACATCCAGTTTCCATGGGAGTATTCATTGGTTTTGAGTCTTCCATCCTATATTTCTTCAACAATTCTTTCACATATTTGGTCTGAGAAATGAAGATTCCTTTCTTTGTTTGAGTGATTTGTAGACCCAAGAAGAAATTCATTTCTCCAAGCATGGACATCTCAAATTCACTTTTCATTTGATTTGCAAAAGTTTTACACATACTATCTCTTTTTCCAAAAATGATATCGTCAACAAATACTTCAACACTCAGGATATTTTCATGATCAATTTTGAAATACAAATTACTATCAGCTGTACCTTTGTTGAAACCAATCTTCAAAAGATGCTTGTCTAATCTTTCATACTAGGCTCTTGGGGCTTGCTTTAGTCCATACAGTGCTTTCTTCAACTTGCAGACCATATCACCATGATCAGACAATTCAAATCCATCCGGTTGCTCAAAGTATACTTCTTCTTCCAAGTCACCATTCAGGAAGGTAGACTTGATATCCATCTGATATACTTTGAAATCCTTGAAGGCAGAAAAAGCAAGAAATAATCTAACTGCTTCAATTCTTGCCACCGGAGCAAAAGTTTCTTCAAAATCAAATCATATTTGAGAGTAACCCTTGCAGACCAATCTAGCTTTATTTCTGATTACTTCACCAACTTCATTCAGTTTTTTCTGGAAAACCTATTTTGCTCCAATCACATTCTTATTTCTAGGTCTGGGAACAAGATCCCAAGTGTGATTTTTCTCAATTGGCATAAGCTCTTCCTCCATTGCTTTAGTCCAGTTTTCATCATTGCAAGCTTCATTCATTGTCTTAGGTTCAATCTTTGAAATCAGACAATACTCATCTGAATCTTGAGCAATTTTCCTTCTTATTTGTACACCTTTGCTTTTATCACCTATGATTTGATCTTCAGAGTGATTCAGTCTTACATACCTGAGAACTTTGGGAATTTCTTGCACTTCTGATTCTTGATTAGTCTCATTAAAACTCATGTCTTCTTCCTGATTTACCGGATCAGTTTGAATCTAAATTTCAAAAGGGGCTTGGGTTCCTTGAATTAGAACACCATTCTAATCATCTTCATCATATTCATAAAACCTTGAGGGTTTTTCAATTCCTTCATCAACCTTCACATTTGTACTTTCTGTAATCTTTCTCAATCTCTTGTTATAACACCGATATGCTTTGCTTTGAGTAGAGTAACCCAAGAATATTCCTTCATCACTTCTAGCATCAAACTTGCCTAAATCTTCATCTCTTTTGATGTAACATTTGCTACCAAAGACTCTGAAATACCTCACAGTAGGAGTGATGCCAAACCAAAGTTCATAAGGAGTCTTACCAGTATTGCTTCTGATTTGAACTTGATTGAGAGTATAAATTGTAGTGTTGACAGCTTCTCTCCAATAGATCTGAGGAACATTTGCTTCCATCATCATGGTCCTAGATGCTTCCTGGATGGTCCGGTTTTTTCTTTCCACTACTCCACTTTGCTGTGGATTTCGAGGAGCAGACAACTATCTTTTTATTCCATGTTTCTCACAAAATTCTATGAACTCACCGGATGTGAATTCTCCACCTTTATTAGACCTTAGACATTTTAATTTTAATCCGATTTAATTCTCTACCATAGCCTTGAATATTTTGAATTTCTCAAGAGCTTATAATTTCTCTTTCAAAAAAGTTACCCACATCATCCAGGAATAGTCATCAATTAGTAGTATGAAGTATCTATCACCTTGTACACTCCTGATTCTTGCTGGACCACATAAATTAGTATGAATTAAGTCCAGTAATCTGGTAGAGGATAGTTCCTTAATCTTGAATGTGACTTTGCTTAGCTTACCCAACTGACATTCTTTGCACAAGCTATTAGTAGGTTTCACCAGTTTTGGAAGATCTCTTACAGCTTGAGTGTTGCTTATCTTGATGATGCTATCAAAATTCACATGACACATCCTTCTATGCCATAACCAACTCTGATCAACTTGAACAAATAAGAAACTTTTATCAGTACCAACCAAGTGGAAGAAATTACCTTTAGTTTGAGTACTGGATGCAATCTTTGTTCTGGAACTTTCAATGATCTTGGAATCATAGCCTTTATCCATCAACTGTCCAACACTGAGAAGATTGTGTTTCAATCCTTCAACATTCAGTACATTACCAGTTTTGTTCCTTCCATCAAAAGAAATAGTTCCTCTACCTTTGATTCTACCAGTAGAATTATCACCAAACTTTACCACTCCTCCTTCATACCTCTCCAAATCTATGAACTTATTTTTGTCACCTGTCATATGTTGAGAGTATCCACTGTCAATGACCCAATCATCCTTCTCTTCAACTTGGGAAGCTAGAGCTCTTTCCACAGTCTTATGATTGACAGATATAGAGGACATTGGATCTTCTTCCTTGATGGCAATGAACACCCATTCATTTCCAGATCTGTTTCGTGTCTCTGATTCATCATCTGTTACTCCTTCATTATCATCATCTTCATGTAGATAGTAACAGTTCTTTTGGAACCTTGGCTTGTTAGGATTTTGCCTTGAAAATCTTTCTGGACATCTTGAGGCAAAATGACCAATCTTATTGCAATTAAAACACTTAAAAGGCAATTTCCCTTCATACTTACCGGATCCTCTTGGTAGTCTTTTTGCAATAAGGGCTTCAAGATGAGCAGTTTCTTCTTCTTCTTCTTCTAGGTCTTTTCTTGCTTTTTCATACCATGATAGTTTCCTTGAAGAGTTCTCTCCTGGATCAAACCTTTGTTTACCTTTTACAGAGGCACTGGATTTGAATGCAGATTCAGTGTTAGGAGGGGCATCTCCAAACTTAGTCATTTCAAATGCAGCCAATTTACCAGCCAATTGATCTCTTGTGACAGTTGTATGGGCTCTGAATTCTTCAATTGTAGCAACCTTGATTTTATAAGAAGCAGGAAGGGATCTGAGAATTTTGCCAACAATCTCATCTTCATCCAAGACTCCACCAGCACATCTAATTCCACAAACAAGCTCATTTACTCTTGGCATAAAAGTAGTGATATTTTCATCTTCTCTCATCTTTAGATTTTCAAATTTTCTTTTCAGACTTTGAAGCCTTGCACATTTAACATACTTGTCTCCTTCATGCAAAAGTTCTAGTTTTTTCTAAATCTCAAAAGCAGTTGCTAGGTCAACAACATTTGAAAGCTCTTAATCAGATAATGCACTTAAAAGAGCTTCTATAGTTTGTAGATTGTTTTCAGCATCAGTGATTTCATTTGGGGCTTTCGAGCCACCCTGTGGAGGACTATACTTCATTGAAACCATGTTCTAGTATTGCATTCCCATACATTGTAGGTGACATTTCATGCAACTTTTCCAAAGATTAAAATTGGTTCCATCAAACTTCAAACTATCCTTTTTGTAGGACGACATCCTAGATCTCTCAAGTGGTTAAGCTCTTTTTAGAGGAACTTGGCTCTGATACCAATTGTTACATTCAGGGAAGACAACAGAGAGGGGAGGGTGAATCAGTTGTCCAAAACTTTCTTCCAATTAAACACTTAATCTACTTTGTAATTTAGCAACATAAGGATAAATCTATCATGTAAACATAATGCATTAAATCAAGAGCTGAAACACATTAACACACATGACTCCAAGATTTTGATGTGGAAAACCTAGTTAAGGGAAAAACCATGGGGTGATTAACCTAAGATTGTATTCTCTATTAGAAGAATAGAAAGAATAAAATGTCACATGCTAATTAGGGCTCACTGTCTGAGCACACTGCTCACAAGAGGCTCACTACCTACAAGAGACACATTGTCTACAAAATAATAAGTATCACATACATGAATAGGAGAATAGCATCTTCACCATGCTTGAATCAGTTCCATTTAAGTCTAATACTTCTGCTTTGCCTTTCGCTCTCCTCCTCGCTAACATACTCACATCTCCACAAGCCACGCTTTGAAATGACTTAACAATCCCTTATTTATACAAGACATCGACTTAGGAATAATCATCTAATTCAGAAAATAACTACAAGAACATCCGCAGGATGTGTAACACATCCGGTCGGCCAGTCTCAAGAAGAACACCATCATCTAGAAGTTATTCTTCAAGTGTGAGCTCCAAATCCAATGTGGACCAGTAAAATGAGCTAGACTCGATCCAAGGACCTTCACAAGATTGCTTGAATCACCAAAAACATCCACACTTCAATTGCTTACTGAAATCCTTCTCTCCTTCATCCAAAACCTCAAGAACACAATCTATCATCACTGTCACAAAGGAATAGATGCTTACAGACCTTCAAACCACGAACCAATCAAGTTGACACTTCAAAAAGACTTCCTCAACACTCCCTCAAATCCGCAGAATAGGATAATGCATTTCTGGATCTCACCGGACCTATCTATTTCACTCTGTCACCTCTGAGCACCTACTGGAACCGGTTTTACTTGAATGGCCACAACTTCTTCAGATCTTCATACAGACCTCTTATATCTTTACTAGATCACCTTAAGACACGTATCTACAAACCCTTTAAACCACATCCTCTGATCCTCATCTTATCTTGGACTTTTACCTTACTGTCTTCACTAATTTTCTCAATATCTCAGCACTCAGCTCATCTAATCCTTTTTATCAATGCAACAGGGGTATGTTGACATCAATGACAACACCAGTTAGGCCCATACTTGTAACACATCCATGGCAGAAGTTTCATCACTTATGTCCTCTATAATAGGAAGATTGAATCTTTTATATGCATTCCAGAAGATGTCTTCAGTCTCTTTTGCCACCTGATCAGTCTCTCTGAGCATAAGCTTGTTCATTCTAGCTTTGCTCCAAAACTCATCCTTGCAATTCTTGAAGATCATGTTCATTTGTTTTAGAGTGATGGAAGGATAGAGCTAAATATCTATTTGTTCCCAGATCTCCAAATCCTTTGCCTTAGCATTGTCCTTTCTCATTTCAAGTTCCTTCTCTAGGATTTTGGGAATTAGAGATATGATTTCAATGAATGCTTTATTATAGATGTTTAGATATCTGACTATAGCATCTTGCAAGATCTTCTGGTCAGCTTCACTATATTCATCATAAAATTCAGTCATTGGTTGCAGATTCCCATCCACAGTGACTAATTTGATGATATCATCAATGCAGAGAGTAGGCCTTTCAACAAATTCTTCTGCCTTTCTTCCTTTTTTTGACTGGTAGAGGATTCACCGGATGTTTTCTTCTTCTTCTTCATTTTCTTGACCTCCTCATCAGTCTCTGTCTCTTCATCATCCTTTTGACTTATGTATGACCTTGTGGCCTTTGTCTTTGTTCTCTTCTCTCCCTTTCCAGATTTCTTGGCTTCCTATTTTGAGGCTTTTTGGCTCTTAGAGGTGGCAGGTGTAGAGCTCTTGGAGGATTTGGTCCTAGGGGGGCTTGTACCAAATCACTTTCTTTTTCTACTTCTTGTTTCTCTTTCTTTCCTCTTTCTATTTTCTCTCTGTTAGCATCACTTGCATCCTTTGATATCCCATATCTCTTGGAAACTTCTTCTACTTCCCTTCTCACCTTTCTCTTGATCTCAGGTTGTCTTAGTTCAACATGAATTTTTACACTCAACTCTTAAAAGGTTCCAAACCTTTCTACCTCAGGGTCCTTGGGCTGGCTTAGCAAGTGTTGGACATGTAGCTCCAGGATTTTATCATCTACTTCATAGCCCATTGGCATAATCCAGACTATTCTAGGCTCTACTGCCTCCATTAGGCATTGATCAGTGTCTACCATAAAACACACTGTATCTTTATATTTTTCAACTAATGTCTGAGGAATTCTTTCTCTGGCTTGCATCATACCTTGGAAATTCTTGAAATATCCCCAGAGAGTTGTGCTTTGAGCCTTGGCATCACCAAGCCCATACATATAATCTCTGATTTGTATGGCAATAGGTCTGTCATTTCACCATATCCAACCACTAGTTCTGGGTAGCTCATTCATATAGTCGAACAATAGACATAGTATCAAGCCACCGTACTTAAATGAATTTTTCTTATCCTTCTTTATTTTCTATAAATTCTCTAATAGTTGGTTTAGGAGAAGCTCACAAAGATCATAGTCAGCATTTTTCCTTAGCATTTCATATGCAGTATATATAGCAGTTTCAGATACTGAATTCTCCCTGCTAGAGTGATAGATTTTGTAACCAATTATCATAGAGGCAAATTTGATATCCGAATCTATAATGTCTTCTATTGTCATTGCCCTCTTGTCAAATTTTGATCCAGCAGCCTCACTTACAATTTGGTTTTTGACTAATTTGAGAGTAGGCAACCCACTGGATGAGTGCAATCCGGTTACCACCCTAATGGCATCTTTTGTGATCTTAAATGGCCTCATCAACCACATGAAATTGTCATGCATTCTAGTCAGAACATACTAGACCCATTCATCTTCTGCAAAACAAGGGAAATGGATGCAATGTCCAAAATGCTTATCCTGGATGGCCTTGTATTAGGGTTTAATTTCAAATGTTTCATCTATTAATTCCTTGTGATAGATATCCATCAGTTTGGATTCCCCAAATTCCTCAATGTTGGCATGAATGTATACCCTAACATCTTCTACATGTAGAACCCCATGTGGAATGCTAGAGAATGCGCCTTGGGGATCAACTTCTAGGGATTTGTAAGGATGTTTCTTGAACTTAGGGCGTGGCCTATCAGTGATCTTAACCACATTTGGAGTAGCCATCTTTCAAAAGATTCAGAGAGAGATATTCAAGAGTATAAATACCTTTTTACGCTTCTAGGGTTCATGATAAGAGCCAAAAAGATTGCTGGTTGAATCCAATTTTGCGGTTGATCTTTGAGAGGGTTGAAGCAATCTTGTTACAGAGCTCTTTCTTTCTTCTTCTCGAATGCAAATGTACAAATGATGAACAAAAGAACCCTTTTATTTCTGCACAAACCCTAATTCCATATTGCAATAAATGCACAACTTAAGTCATTCCAATTGCCTTGTTTTCCTTGTTCTGAGAGAGATCCTTCCAGATCACTGAGATGTACTTAGAATGATAACTTACAATGTATCTCCCTTCCTTGAATCATCCTATTTATCCATAGATCAAGGTATTTCAATTTTGAATCATACTAGATCTAACTGTGAAAATCCCGCTTTTACCGAATGATTGTCAAACCGGATCAATTTTGGATGATTAGCCTTTTCAACCTTCTTGCAGATCTTTTATATTTTTACCAAGGGTTATGTAGATATCTCTTTGAGAACTCTTCAATCTGCTACACTCTATGTGCCAATTTAGGCACCAATTGATTGGCTGGGGGAAATTGTTATCTTTTGTGACTCCCCCTAAGCCAGAGCCCATCTATTTAGTTTCTAGAAGGAATATCAGCACCAGATTCTAGTCTGGATCCATTCCCAACATTTTCTGTACTTCTTTTCACCCAAATCTTGTTCATCTCCCTTTGAACTTCATCCGCATTCACTTTTCCTTTTCCTTTGTCTTGATTTTGATTATGATGCACTGGACCCCTTTTATCCCAATTCTTACTTCTATAGAATTTGGCAATATGACCAGATCTATTGCAATTGTAGCAACCTATATTTCTTTGTATATTTGACTGATATCCTCTTGATCTGCATTGATTAGCCATATGTCCCATTCTATTGCATATAAAGCATCTACCATTGAATGAATTGTTTATTTGCATATTTCTACATTCATGAGATTTGTGACCATACCTTTTGTAGTTAAAACACTGTCTAGAGAAGGATGAATTAGTCTGATTCATTCTTCTTCTGCACTGATTTGCTTTATGACCAATGTTATTGCAATTGTGGCAGTATCTATTGAAAGATGGATATCTTTGAGCATTTGGTTGTCTTACCAGAGGTCTTCTAGGCCTGTACCTTAGATTTCCTGATCCAGAGTTCTTCTGACCGGATCCAGAGCTTTCACCTTTCTCATATCCCAAGCCATGCTTGTCATCTACCCTCTTTTGGCTTTCAAGAAGAACTTCAAGTTGAACAGAGCTTATCTTGAATTTTTATTTGTATTCATTTGCTGTTTGAAGATCCCTTTTAAGAGTGTCTATCTAATTTTCAAGTTGTTCTTCATTATCTCTAGCTTCTTCAAGATCAGATTACAGATGCCTGATTATTCTATCCATTTTGTGGTAGTCTTCTGACTTCTCCTTGAGAGATTGTTTTAGATTATCTTCAATTTTTCTCTTCTCTTCAATTTCTTGGGTGAATTTCATAACCCCTCATTCCATTTCATGTCTTACCATAATGACTTCTTTTGATAGCTTATCACATAACTTGTTCTTCTCACTCAAAGCTTCATTAGTATCAATGGCTTCACTTTGACTTGCTAATTGTTGAAGTAGTTCCTTTCTCTTTTTCATAGAGATACTCAGTTTCTCTTTTAGTTCATTTATGAAATCATCATCTTGTTTGAGTCTTTCCCTCAAGTTATTGACTTCAAAGTGAGATTACTCAAGATTATCTAGGGTAGACTGAAGTTGTTCCCTCATACCATACATATCCATTAAGATTCCCAAATCTTCCTCAAGCTATTAGGCTCTGTTAGGAGGAACTTAGCTCTGATACCAATTGTTGGAAACAAGGTAGATAACTGAGAGAGGGGGTGAATCAGTTATCTTAAATATTTTAACTTTCTATTCTTCTTTAACAATTAGTACAACATCAAAACATATAAGCATACATAACCATGATAGAAGAAATAAATTCAACACACATAACACAATGATTTTGACGTGGAAAACCCTGTTAAGGGAAACCCACGGGGTGACTAACCCAAGATTGTATTCTTTGTTAGAAGAATAAGAAGTACAAAATGGCACTTGCTAATTAGGGCTCACTACCTGAGCACACTACTCACAAGAGGCTCACTGCCTACAAGAGACTCACTGTCTACAAGGTATATAGAAAGTAACCAGGTGTTTGAACTAATCAGAGGCATCCACATATGCTAAGGTTTAGTTTCGGTTAGGCTCAATAAACTGATCTACTGCACTTCATTCTTTCTCTACTTTAATGTTGTTGTTTTGTCACATACCGGACTTGTGTTATTGCTTCCACCTTTTCTTTGCCTTTCTTCGCACACTATCACACCACACACACCTTCATACCAAAATCCTTCTGGTATATATATCTGCATCAAGGATCTCAACATCTTTCTAGTCAGCATCCAGAATACTCAAGATTTTCCCAACACACTGATCTGTTAGCTGAATTTATGCTTACTTTGTGATGTGTATCAAGGACATAGACATAAAAGTCATTAATCATGTTGGCCAACCATGAATGATCCCTCAAGTAACTTGATCACCACCAATTTCTCATCCAGATTAGAGTCTGATGCTCTGTCGGTTGGTTCTTCCTCAGTCTGCTCTGCCTGTCAGGAACCCAACACTTAGAAGCTCATATCTTTTCTCTCATTCATCACTGGAGGCTCAATCTCTAGAATATGGCAGTCATGGTACTCCTTTTGACTTCCCCAAGTTTGTACTTTTCTGAGAAACTTCCTCTAAGAGATTCGGACCTGATTTTCAGACCTTGCTGCATGCTCTGTTCTTCTTCACTGAACCAAAACACTCTTCAATCTGACTTCTAGTATGGACATATTATGTGTTGCGGATGTGTGGGATAAACTTTGTTTCTATCAATGACAATAATCATGAAGCCACATAGTGTCTCTTGCCAACACTTTCTCCTCTTGAGCTTTGGTAACCACATTATCCTGTTGAGGTTTGAAGAAAGAGCTACCATTACTATTATTTTGCAATGCGTCATGAGGTGCCTGTCTAGGATGAGATATCATCTGGCCATTTCCATTTGGAGGTGGCATGATACTAAGTGGAGGTACTTGTAATAGGCTAGGCATTATAGCTAGGGGTATCATGGATCCATGAACTTGTGGTTGTGTAGGATATGCAAGATATTATGAGTTGGGAGTAAAACCAGGTGTTAGCTATTGATTGACTTTAATGGCTTCTTCAAAAGCACCTGCTAGAGTAGTGACTGCATGATGTGTTCTCCTGATGAACATCAATGTCAAGGGGTCTAAAGCTAAATAATATATAGATCTTTCTATTGAAATTAGGGCAGACAACTAAGAGGGGGGGTGAATCAATTGTCTCAAAACTTTATCTTTTTTCTATATTTAATCTTCTTTGCAACTTATTAACAGATTAATGATATAACCATGAAAGCATGAATCAAAAACACATGAGAAGAAACATAATCAACACACATAACACCAAGATTTTTATGTGGAAACCTGGTTAAGGGAAAAACCATGGTGGGGGTTAAACCACAAGATTTTATACTCTGTTAAAAGTATTACAAAATGGGAAGCCACATGGCTTCAAGTGCACTGCCTAGAGCTCATTGCCTACAAGATTTAATTACAAGAGTTCATTGAAATTCTTGAACTAAAGAATAGCATCTAACAATGCAAGATTACAGTTCCGGTTAGGCTCAATATACCGACTTGACACACTTCATCTCTCACTACCTTGCTTTATTATTCTGCCATGATTTGAGGCTTAGATCTCTACTTTGCACTTGATACTTCCACACTTTGCACCTTTGACCTCATATTCACACCACCATTCATCAAAATGCTTGTACCCATTGATTATATATATCCACAACATGTAATTACATCATCTACAGTCAGCCTTAAGAAAACTTAGAAAGCTTTTCCAAGATCACTGTTCTGTCGGCTGAATCCAAGCACACACATCAATGTGGACCAAAACATACATTCTCAAGTCACCACACATGTCAGCCAATACCTCTAGATCTCATACATTACTCAACTAATCACTTCTCTAAATCCACACAAGGATCAAACACGAAGTTGGTTTGTTCTTCACCAGACTGAACTGTCTAACCAAAACTTGATACTCAGATGCTTGTAGCTTTCAATCCCTTCATCATCGGAGGCTAAATATTTGGATTTAGGTAGCCCTGACATCCCTTAACATTCCGTCAAATCCACAACACAACATGATTACCTGTGGAGATATGTGGACCAAAATGCTGAACCCTATCATATGCTATGTTCCTATCTATCCGGACTTAGACAAATTTGCAATCTGACTTCCGGTATGATAAAAATATATAATCTGGATGTGTAAGATAGATTTAGTTGCCGTCAATGACAACATCTGACATGCCTAGCATTAATGGCAACACTTAGTGAAAAATAACTAAGTGTTAGAATAGCTCCCCCTTACTATATACACTTATGATTTCCAATGCTCCCCCTTTGATGAATTCCTCATTTTTCACTGCTTTCCTCTCCCCTTTGACATCAATGGCAAAGGTCAAGGTTTGGATCAAAAAATTCACACAAAAATTCTATATCCATACTTCTGCATATGTACAAATAATCCTTATGTCCTATCTACATAAACTTAAACACATCACCAAAAATGTTTTTCAGCAGTGCCAATTCATTGTCCCATATTTTCTTCATGCCATCCAAAACTGAAATATGACCACTAAATAAGAATGCCTGTGACTCTGCCTTCTGTAGATTAGTGGGATTACTTGTCAGAGAAGCAGCTTGAGCTTCTATCAAAGCATTGAACATTGTTTCTAACTTGGGGAGAATCAATCCCCGGAGTTCACACATCCTTGCCACAATGTTTTCTTTTTCCTTCACAAATTTCTTTATTTCATCAATCAAGTTAACTACTTGACCTTCTTGACTTGTTGTAGATACTATCAAAGGATCAAAGGATTGAGATACATTTGACAATTTTTTCTCGGACTCCTTTATTTTCTTCTCAATGTCCTCAACAACTTTTGACCAAGATAAGCAAAATTTGTACACATCTCCTTCTTCAGTGAGGGCATTTTGAATACTCTTTACACTAGTATCCAACATAATTCTATCATTGGCAATTATTCTTTTTAGTTCACTAAATCTTTTATCATTAAATTCATTATGGACTTTGACTTCCACTGACTTTTCAAAAGACTCAAAGTGAGTACTTACAGAGTTTATCAGACTCTTCAATTGACTGGAGGGGGATGGTGATGAGTCCTTCTGAAATGTAGGCATGATTTTCTCCAAAATGCCCAATGCAAGACCAAGCAACTCACTATCCTCTATATGGAAATTCAAAATTTCCTCTCTGGCCTTGGCTTGTGCAAAAGAGGCCAACTTCATCTTTTGAACTAGTGATAGAGTGTCAAAATTGATTAGACCTTGCATTATATCTAGATCTTCTGCAACTTATTTATCTTTCTCCAAAATTTCTTTCACTACTTCTACAATGTCTATTGCCCAATATAATGTTTCAATTTTATGCTCTTTAGGGCCTGCATCTTCTCCCTTTTTGGAGACAACCTCATTATCTTGCTTATCATTTTCATTCTTTTTCTTTGCTTTTGCTTTCTCTGCATCATCAGCAGAGGCATCCACCCTTTTTTCTTCATCAGAAATGTCTTCTGCACTCTTTTCCAGAGGATTTTGTGTACCCTCAGCAGTAACATTTTTATTATTTTTATCAATTTCTTCAACATCTGGAATGGAGGAATCAATTCCATCGCCAATTTCTTCTTCAAAAGTGGGAAGATTATGCCTTTTTAATGCATTTATAAGAATCTCCCGAGTATCTTCAACTACCTTATCAATCTCACCCAGCATGAGCTTATTCATTTTGAACTTGCTCCTAAAGTCCTATTTCACTTCTTTGAATATCAGGTTCATTTGCTTCGGAGTAATTTGAGGACATAATTTTATTAGCAAATGCTCCCGAAGCTCAGTATCTTTAACTTTTGCATTTTCTTTTCTTATTTCTAGAATTTTTGCAAGGCTTTCCAGAATTTCAGAAGTTATTTCAAATAAAGTCTTATTATAGATATTCAAGTATTTGATTGTTGCTTCCTCCACAACTCTCTTATCAACATCACTGTAATGATCATAAAATTTAGTCATTGGCTTTAAGTTTCCATCTACAGTGATTGACTTAATGATGTCTTCCATAGAAAGAGTAGGCTTCTCAACATAAGCCTCTGACTTATGTCTTTTACTTATGTCTTCTCCTTAGACACTTTAGTAGCTTTAGTGCCTGAGACCTTCAACTCTTTAACCTTATCATCTGAATCAGTTTCTTATTCATCCTCCTTCTCTACACTAACATATGATCTTTTGCCCATTACTTTTGTCCTTTTTCCTTTCTCACCGGTAGGTTTTTCTTTGAATTTTTCTACAATAGGAGAAGATGATGTACCAGAGGTTGAACCAAAACTCCTAGTAGTCCTTGACTTAGAGGGGGATTTTGTTAGAATACTTCCTTGTTCCCTATCCTGCTTCTCCTTCTCAGCTTTCTCCATCCTTTCCCTAAATTATCTCACAACTTCCTTGGTAAGGCCTAAATTCCTAGCCAACTGCTCAACTTATTTCCTCACAGTCCTTTTGATTTCAAGAGCCTTGAAGTCAAGATGCAATTTTAGTGAAATCTCTTCATATGTTACAAATCTCTCCTTAGCTAGATCCCTAGGCTAGCTCAACAGATGTTGTGCATACAGCTCCAATACACATCCATCCACTTCATACCCCATGGGCATGATCCACACAACTCTAGGTTCCACTGCTTCCATTTTACACTGATCAGTAGTAACCATAAAACAAATGGTGTCCTTGTATTTTTCAACCACAGCCCTAGGCATTCTATCCCTAGCCTGCATCATACTCTAGAAATTTTTGAAGAATCCCCATAGTGCAAATTTTTGTGCCTCATAATTACCCAAACCATTCAAATAATTTCTAATTTGAATTGCTACCGGTTTGACATTAGACCAATATACATTCTTCTTTCCAAGGAACTCACTCAAGAAATAAAATAAAAGACACATAATTAGGGTACCAAATTTGAATGAGTACTTCTCCTTCTTTATCTTGCTTAGATTCTCCATAAGATGGTTCAACAATAGTTCACAAAGATCATAATCTGCATCTTCTTTTACCATCTGATATGTAGTATAAATAGATGTTCTGGACACTAAATTTTCTCTGCTAGAGAAATATATCTTGTACCCTATCACCATCAATGTGAATCTGACCCCATGATCCTCTATATCATTTATAGTCATAGCTCTCTTATCAATATTTGATCTAATTGCCTCTATGACTTCCTCATTCTTCACGGCCTTCAACTGAGGTAGAGTACCAGTTGAGTTCAAGCATGTAACTACTCTTATTGCCTCTTTTGTGATCTTAAATGGATGATTCACCAACAAAAATTTATCATGTATATAGCTCAAGATGTACCGGACCCACTCATCCTCTGCAAAATTTGGAAACTCAACAAATTGTATGAATTTCTTGTCTTTCAAGGCTTTGTACTTTGGTTTGAGCTCAAAATCATCATCTTTTAAGTGATTAATGAATAGATCACCAAACCTTGAGTCTCTATGCTCCTCTAGAGGCACATGAATGTAAGCCCTAATATCCTCTGTGTGAAGAACTCCATATGGAATACCAAAAAATGCTCCCACCGGATCGACTTCAGTGGACTTGAAAGGGTGCTTCTTAAACTTTGGCCTACGTCTCTCAATGATATTCACGACCATAGGTGTAGCCATTTCAAAAACATCACAAGTTCAAAGCTTCATAGAAAAACACCTTTTTCCATGGGATCAGGGTTAGCTGTTGAATAAGCTTTTCGTACTCTAAATCTTTGAAATCAAAGCTCAGGTGTTCTTCTCCTTGTTCTCTTCAAATGAAAAGTGATTCCAATGTTGAGAGAATGATCTTTCATTCTCCACAAAACCTAATTTTCCATTATAATAAATGCTTTTCCCTAATTCATCTAGTTACACTAATTCTGAATACAATTAATCTTCAATTGCTCTGTAATCAATCGCATTAGTTTCTTTTCTTCTAGAATTTTCTTAAATAGATTTGTAATAGGCTTCTTTATCTTCATTCATGATGCTAGATTCAAGCACCTACTTACTGGCAAGGGGAATTAGATTTTCAAAGCAGCTCCTCCTGAGCCAGAGCTCCTGTTTCAATTCTTGGAGGAATTATCAATACCAGATTCTAATGCGGACCCATCATTGTCATTCATTACACTTTTCTTCACCCATGTTTTGTTTATTTCATTCTGGATCTCATTCACATCTACTTTTCCCTTTCCTTTGTCCAACTTCAACTCTATTTTTCCTTTACCTGTCTGTGAGTTCTCCTTTTTTCTTCTACAAAATTTAGCAGTATGTTTGGATATGTTGCAATTGACACAAACAATCTTATTTTTCTGACAATTACATGTTGGAGCAGGTTTAGATTTGCATTGTATTGCAATATACCCAAACTTATTGCAAGTAAAACATCTCCATTGAGCACTTCTTTGTTCTTAGGAGGATTCCTTGATCCACTTCTGCATTCCTCAACCTTATGACCTATCTTTTTACAATTAAAGCATTGACTAGAGAAAGATGATGCATTTTGATTCACTTTACTTCTGCATTGATTAGCTCTATGACCATACTTATTGCATTTGAAACAATTGCCATTGAAAGATGGATACCTTTGAGCATTAGGTTGTCTTACCGGAGGTCTTCTAATATTCCTTCTTTGATTTCTTGCTTCAGGATTTCTTTGATCGGATCCAGAGCTTTCACCTTTCTCAAATCCTAGACCATGCTTATCATCTGTCTTCTTCTGACTATCAAGCAACACCTCAAGTTTAGCTAAGCTTATCTTGAATTTCTCTTTATATTCATTTGCAACTTCTAGGTCATGTTTGAGAATGACAATTTGTCTTTCAAGTTGTTCCTCATTATCCCTAGTTTCTTGTAGGTTAGATTCTAGATGGCCAATTATTCTGTCCAATCTGCAGTACTCTTCTATTCTTTCTTTCAGAGATTGATTCATTTTTTCCTCAATCTTCTTCATTTCCTCAATTTCCTTGGTTAGCCTCATCACTCCAAATTCCATCTCATGTTTTAATACAACTTATTTTGCCAACTTCTCACATTACTTTGACTTTTCCTTCAGAGCCTCTTTTCCATGGATTTACTCAGTTGTCCTTTTAAAGTCTAAATGAAATCCTCAGCATCTTTAAGATTATCTTTAAGTTCCTTGACTTCTGCTCTGGACTGATCAAGATCCTCTAAAGCAACTTGAAGTTGTTCATTTATGCCATTAGAATACCTGGATGAACCCATTGAAATAGCTTCCCAGATCTTCCTCAAGCTGTTAAACTTCTTCCAAGGAGCCTTGCTCTGATACCAATTGTTGAAATTAGGGTAGACAACTAAGAGGGGGGGTGAATTAGTTGTCTAAAAACTTTATCTTTTTTTTTTTGTATTTAATCTTCTTTGCAACTTATTAACAAATTAATGATATAACCATGAAAGCATGAATCAACAACACATGAGCAAAAACATAATCAACACACATAACACCAAGATTTTTACGTGAAAATCTAGTTAAGGGAAAAACCATGGTGGGGGTTAACCCACAAGATTTTATACTCTATTAAAAGTATTACAAAATGGGAAGGCACATGCCTTTAGGTGCACTGCCCAAAGCTCACTGCTCAAAGGAGGCTCACTACCTACAAGATTTATTTACAAGAGTTCACTAAAATGCTTGAACTGAAGAATAGCATCTAACAATGCAAGATTACAGTTCTGGTTAGGCTCAATATACTGACTTTACAGACTTCATCTCTCACTACCCTATTTTACTATTCTGCCATGATCTGAGGCTTAGATCTTTGCTTCGCACTTGATACTTCCACACTTTGCACCTTTCACCTCATATTCAGACCACCATTCATCAAAATGCTTGTACCCATCAATTATATATATCTGCAACATGTAATTACATCATCTACAGTCAGCCTTAAGAAAACTTAGAAAGCTTTTCCAAGATCACTGTTCTGTCAGCTAAATCCATGCACAAACATCAGAGCAGACCAAAACCTATGTTCTCAAGTCACCACACATGTCAACCAATACCACTGGATCTGATACATTACTCAACCAATCACTTCTCTCAGTCTGCACAAGGATCAAACACTAAGTCAGCTTGTTCTTCACCGGACTGAACTATCTAACCAAAACTTGATACTCAGATGCTTATAGCTTTTAATCCCTTCATCAGTAGAGGCTAAATCTTTGGATTAGGTAGCCCTGACATCCCTTAACATTCCCTCAAATCTGTAGCACAACATGATTACCTGTGGAGATATGCGGACCAAAATGTTGAACCCTATCATATGCTTTGTTCCTGTCTGTCTAGACTTAGACAAATCTACAATCTAACTTCCGGTATGATCAAATGATATAATGCAGATGTGTAAGATAGATTTAGTTGCCATCAATGACAACATTTGACATGCCTAGTAGTGTCTCTTGCCAACACTTGCTACCTCATCACCTACGTTATATGGATCAACTAGATTGGAGTACATTTTATGAAACCTAGAGTTGAAATTGGAGATTAATGCTCCCTTAGCCCTCTTTATTGTCGTAAACATGTAATATATCATAGTTGGGTCCACTATTATTTTGAATCTTCCTAAGAAAGATTTCTCTAAAGCATCCCAGGTAGGGATGGTGGACTGGGAAAGACTAGTGTACCATCTATAAGCCTCATCTCCTAAAGAGCAAGGAAATAACCTACACACGACCTCTTCATGCTCTATTCTTTGTCTAAAACAAGCTTCCTTGTAGGTTCAGATGTGATCCTCTGCATCCTAGTACGGATGATACTTTAGATAGATTTTGTCCAGATTTTTAGGTAAAGCATGATAAGTTGCAAATAGGAGCGGTGACTGAGTGGTAAAGAATGACATTACAAAAGGAATAGGAGGTATTGGAGGTGTTGTTGGAGATACTAAAGGTGTTACAATAGGTATAACTAGAGATACTAGTGAACTAGGGCTAGGATTATGATGAATATCTATCATATGAGGTCTAAGTCTACGAATTGGCAATTCTTCAAAAGATCTAACAGATCTAGACCTAGTATTAGGTCGGTGAGCCAGAGCTTCACAATTTATGACTGAATATGGATATTTCAACTGGATCTCTACAAAGATTAGTGTATTTACTCCTCTGAAGTGGATATTTATGATCACAAGTCTAAAGCAATGGGATATTTGCACTGTATTTGTAGAAATCATAAATATTGACTCAGATTATGGAATTTCAAACAATTGACTATAAAGATTGGAGTATTTATGCGTAAGATTAAGATATTTGCAAACAAATCTTCAAATAACTAGTGATAAGCAAGAACTTTACACAAATACTCAAAGCTTGATGTGTTCTCATGGAATTTGAAAATATCACCCTTTATAAGCGCAAGAAATAATCTCTAGACGACTAATTTTCAACTCAGAATCACCCTAGGCCCTCCTTCTAGCGCCAATTTATGTTTTTCATGATGTTAGTCATAAACAAACATATATAAAGAGATGCAAATCAAACCTTTATCATATTGAAAGATATGATGAATTTAAAGAAGTCATAATCCAAAGTCTCCGTAGATTAGTTCATAATCGTCTAATGTTAATGAGTGGTTTGATGTGCATTGTTGTTTTCCATTTAGGGGCCTTACATTTCTAACTCAGAGGAATTTGTCTCTGGATAAGCTTTATTTCACCTACTTTTTGTGAATTCTTAACAAACAAGGTTAAATCCTACTGTATTTAACTAGATCATGTAGATATTTATATAAATTTGACCAATTCTTCTGCATATCAGTTTATTAACTGGATTTCACTTCTGCACTATAAATTTATTCAAATAATGTGCCTATAAGCATATATTTTTATGATTTACCATTCTTTATGTCTATTTGCATGTTATTTGCCATTTTGACATGCTATTTGATCAAATATGCTAAATATGTTCACTTACCTACGAAATGTCAACATCTTTTCCTATATTTACTTAGTATTTTCTGTGTATTTGCAATTATGATGATGATTTGAAATGAAATTAAAGAAATTTGAATAATTTCTTTCTAATTTTACTAAAATGAGTTGAATCTTCAGTCATTGATCCACATATACTCTTGACACTATCATGAAGAGAAGGAAATCAAACCATATTTTCACCAGGTCATTCCACAACTAGATATGATTGATGTAAACTTCAAAGGAAATGGAATGAAGACAATATGTATAGACTAAAATGCACTCCAATGGACACAACAAATCAAAGTAACATCTCTAGAATTTATTCAAAGATTACTCAAAATTTATGATTAGTTATAATCAGAGGTCTTCATCTTCATTAAGTATGCAAAAGAGTATATATTTACAAATTGACTTTGAGGATTGGTCTTGACATTTCAGCAATCCAATCTCAATTAAGCTTCTGAATGATCTTACAAAATACACTCTATCTCTTTTTATAGATCAAGGATAAGAGGCGGTTACAAATGATCCTATGATCAAGATTTATCTATTATCATCAATAGTTCATATTCCTTTGACCAAGTCAACATATATGACACATGGCATAGGTTACCAGTTAGCAATCCTCTAGTGGGGTACAACTGTCCTTCTCAAATATTCTATGAACTTCAACTTCATCTGGCCAGGTTGCAAGTGTTAATATGACAAAATGTCTTGGAAAACACCAAAATGCAATTCTTTCTTCATGCAGATGGATCTTCATCTTGTACCTGCATCCCTGTATCTACCTTCTTATAAGCATCATATGCTTGTACAAAAGTGTCTACCTAGAATTTGCTTATTGTGGTAGCTCTCAATTTAACATATTTTAATCCCCCTATTTGCTCATCCAAGGGTTCTAGCATGGATGCCTTTTTGTATGCTTCTTTACTAAATATCTTCACTTTCACACTTAGTTTAGTCATTTCATCCATCATGTCTATAGTGAAGAGCTCTTTGGGATCTTCAGCCACTTCTTTAAATTTGTCTTTGAATACTTGGATGGCTTCATCTAGATCATGCACTGCCTTTCTATTATAGCATCATCTAGCAACTCTTCCATTACTCTTAATTCTTTAGCTAACAAATCATGAACCCTAGTCTGAATGTCCTTCACTTTATTCATGTTAGCTTTTAATACATTGAGCTCATAATCCATCTCTGTTATCCAGGTCCCCATGAGTGGAAAGGTCACATTAGTGACAACCTTATTTTTCAATAGTTCATTATCTATCATGTCCTTGGCCCTTCTGAGTCTGGCCATTACATAATTACACTTCTATATTCGCTGAGTGAATTCACCTTCAAAGAATCAATGTTTTCCTTTAGCTTGGACAATGTGTCCCAGTTGGACATGGATATTCTTATTAATTGTTCTCTAGAGGTCATGAATTTAGAGAACCACTTATCCATTATGTGAACCTGATGCTTTTGGATATCCAAACTAGTTATCTCCACTTCACTTATTAAGGTTAATGCAACAGGCTTCTCAGTAGCCTGTAAGGTGGACAACAAGGTGTCTGGCTTCACCAGTCCTTATATAAACTGCTGCAACTACATATTTTGTTCCTTCAGTTCTTTCTTCTAGGTTTTGAGCTTCTTCAATTTAGTTACTATTGCTTCAATACTCTCTAGGTGTTCTTGTATTTCTTGTTCTGTAGTAGCATGACCCAAATCAACTTGGGTCACCTGGAATTCATTTGGCCTAATTTCTCTTTTGGCCTTATCAACTAGAGGCACAACAATTTGGACTATCCTCTTTCTAGTTTTTGAATCTCTCTTGATACTGGAGACTATCCTAGCTCTTCGCTTTGCTTTAGTAGAATCAATTGTAAACAAAGATTTACCTGTTGTACCTCTTCCTCACTTACCTTTGATAAAATCAAAGCTAGAACATCTAATTGTGATCCTTTATCCTAATCTAGTTACTAAATTTGAGCATCTTGAATTCCTTTATCTTGTTTTTTCTCTTGATCTTCTAAATCTTGTACATTTTCTTGTTGTTTACTTTTAGCATCTAAATCCTCCTCTTCATGTAGTTGTTCCTCTTGTCTTTGTTCTGGAGGTGGTTGATTCTCTAGCATGGGACCATCATGTTCCTTTGGAGCCTCATTAGATTTAGGTTCTTGGCCTTTATTCTCTTCTTTACCTTGATGGCTATCTTATTTATGCTCATCATCTTTTCCTCTTGTAGCTATAGATAGTGCAACTACCTTCTCTTGTTTAGACCTATCCATTACGACATTCTGCTATGCTATTTGTTCCTACACATTGTCACTTTTATTATCTATCTCCATGGGAACACTTTTTTCTTGAGATTGATCAGTCTGGATCACCTCTTCTTCTTTATCCCCTTCTTTGGGCACATAGGTCAAATCCACCATAGCTGGAATGGTAACATTCTCAATCAAAGTGTCAAGGGATCCCATATGCACCTTTGCCTCAAGAGTTTCTATTGGCAAGAGACATTGCTTTGGTATGGATCTGTATGTTGTCATTGATGGCAAAAAAGCTCAAAGATCTTATCACCATGATAGGAAGAGATATCTTCAGAAGAACTTATGAGATTCTATGTCTGGTTGATAGAAAATGGCCAAGTATGGGAAGTATGCAGAGTAGAGGATAGTAAGCTAGACAGTACACCTCTGCAGATAATGATCCAGTAATGTGGTTTAGGTATGATGTCACTTGGTGTTTAATAGTGTTATGCCTCAAAGATTAAGTCTTGATCCTCTCTGGAATTCATCTTGAAGAAATGTCTAAGTTTGGGCAAGCAAAGGTATAGCGGGAATAGTAAACAGGGACTAGTGTAGTGGACCGCAATCCTCCGTAGACAAGTATTTCATTATGCGGCTTTGAGGTTTTCTAAACACTTATATGAAGTGTCTTATTCTAGAGTTAGGAGATTTAAAGTTCACTAGAAGGATAGCTAGAAGTTGTTAAGTATCAGTACAATGTTTGACAGAGCTTGACAAAGACAGAGTCTGAGTTATGATGGTTTGCATTTCTCTGCAAGATGATATCATGCCCTGCAGTTTTGAGGGTAAGATTTGGAATGTGTAAAGAGTCCTTGACATGATTTTGGAAGTGTTTTGTGATTAGCAGTAAAGTTGTAAGTTAGCAGATGAAGTTGTTAAGCATGTTCTTGAGGAACAGGATGACAAGTATATAAATCATTGTGTGGAGAAGAGTAAATGTTTGAAGGACCTATGTAAGTAATTGAATGATTAGAGCTAACCTATATGAACACATTTGGGAGAAGATTTGGGTCCACGCGACACATAGTGCATTGGATTGAGCGACAAGGTACATCTTTCTATGTACATGTTTCACTTCTTGGATGCCAACATGATTATGGAATAAATCATGATGTGGATATATAAAGGCGATGATCTTCGATTGAGGGGAGGTGTATGAGTGGAGCATATGTGTGTGATGCAAAGATACAAATAGTGGAGCAGAGTTAGAGGATTAGCAATGATGAAGACTTGGGATTCAGAATACAATTGTTAAATGACTGCACTCTAGCATAGTAGCAGATGTCTAAGCAATATTTAGTTATCATCTATGATCTGAGTGGAAGCATGTTTTTGTCATCAAGGTAGTAAACTAGTAGTGAGCCTCTAGTATGGTTTAATAGCCCTTATTCTAGTCTTGCTAGGTTAAGGGTTGAGGCAGTGAGCCTGCTAAACTTAGTTGTACATCATGGTTGTGAACCAACATGTTCTAGGCCCGTGGAGTGACCAAGCCTGAACATCACTTTTGTAAAGATTGTAATATATATTTGAGAGATAATCCTCTCCATGGTTTTTTCCTTTTTGGGTTTTCCACGTAAAATCTTGGTGTTATGTGTCATGCTTTTGTGGATGTTATTCAGTTGTATATTTTGCTTCTATTTGATTATTCTTTTGAAATGGTTGAAAGTAAAAGTTCAAGAAAATATTTATAGAACACTAATTCACCCCCCCTCTCAGTGTTCCTGACAATCAACAATTGGTATCAGAGCAAGGTTGCTCAGAAGAAGTTTAACAACTTGAGGAAGATCTAGGATAGTGTGATCATGGCAGTAAGGTATGGAAATTATGCAAGGTACAATCAAATAGAAGCAACTCTTATGGGTCTTGAAAACTCTGAAGTAGAAATTAGGGATTTGAAAGAAAACTTGCAACAAGAAGATGAATGCATCTTAAAGCTAAAAGAGCAAGTCAAGAAATTCAAAGACAAATACAAAGAAGTCAGTGACCAATTGCTATCAACAAATGAATCCCTAGAGGATTTGGAAGTAAAAGTTACAGAAAGAACAAAATTAGAAGATGATCTAAACTTGATTGTGGAAAATAGATCAGAAGATTATGTAAAACTTGAAAAAGAAATTATAAGCTTGAAAATAGATCTAGAAAAGGCCAGATGTTTTGAAGAAAAATTCAAGATAAGCACTGCAAAGCTTGATGGAATAATTGCTAGCCAGAGGATTATTGATGACAAACATGGCTTAGGATTTGAGAAAGGAGAAAGCTCAAACTCTGATCAAATGAGGACAAAGTCAAGGGAAAATAAAGGATACTAGTTTAGAAATCAAAGAAGAAGACCTAGAAGACCTCTGATCAGACAACCAAATGCTCAAAGGTACCCATCTTTCAATGGTTATTGTAATTCATGCAATAAGTTTGGTCATAAGGCTACTTAGTGTAGGAGTAGAATAAATCAAAAGATTCCATCATTTTTTGGTTAGTGTTTCAATTGCAAGAAAATTTGTCATACAACAAATGAATGTAGAAATCAGTTCAAGAAAAGTTTCAAAAATGGAAGGAATGATAGTCATTCAAAGGTAAATGCTTCACTTGCAATAGGATTGGTCATAGAGCTATTTTTTGCAAGAGTCATAATCCTATTAGGTGCAATGCATGCTATAAAATGGGACATAGATCAAATGAATGTAGAAGTTTGGTAAGAACTAATCTTCAAATTTTCAAGAATAGTCAATCTTTCAATGGAAAGTGTTTTGCATGCAATAGATTTGGACATATGGCTAATCAATGTAGATTAAATTCAATCAATAAAAGAAGTCAAGGTCAAAAGAATGTGGTGTGCTTCAATTGCAACAAATTTGGACATGTTTCAAGGTTTTGTAGAAGAAGGAATGAGAAGAGAAATCACTACCTTGAAGAAAGGAAAACAGAGTAGAGAAATGACAAGGGAAAAGGGAAAGTTGATCTGGTTGAAACCAAGAAAGAAATGAACAAGGTATGGATCAAGAAAGGAGTAATTGAAGTTAGAGATCAATCCACACCAGTATTCAATGCAGATACCTCTTTCAGGAAGTAAATTGAGAATTCTAGATCAGGGGGAGCAGTGTAGAAAATTCAAATCCCCTAGCTAGAAAGTGGGTGCCAAAATCTGGCACGAATGCATATGATGAAATCTGACGGGACACAGCTCCTAGAAGGAAGAACCGAAAGAAAAGGAGTTAACACACTATATTGTCGAGCAATCCTAATCAACCATATTCTATAGTGAGGGGTCTTCAATAGCCTTTTGAGATGAGCATTTAAAGGCGACTAAGTCAATTGTGTGGAGGGTAAAAAGGAACTTGTTTTCACTTTGCTTTTGGCACAACAGTGTATCAATTTGCTCTATGAACAACAAGATTCTTCAATATGCACCATGGAAATTCTTTGTTTTGACTAAGGATAAATGATTCTATATTGTCATGCTCACGTATAGAAGCCCTTCAAAGGTTGTATTTGTAGCAGTTGTAAATCAAGCAAGGACTAGCAGATTTTGAGAATTTGCTACTGGAGGTAGCTGGTCAAACTAACATCCATGATGGAAAGCATAAGGAATCAAGCTTCAACAAAGAGGAAACAATTTGATTCTTTTTTAGGTGATGGCAGCAATTCCAATTTTGATAATGGGACATCTGGGACAAGGACATCTTTGAAGAAGAGATTTGACTCTAATGATGAGGGCCAAAGAGATTATTTAGACAATGATGAATTATTGCCTAGGATTAATTTGTACAAAAATGATGAAGATAGGGAATGGCTTCAAAAGTTATCTAAACTAGATAGGGAGATGATTTTGGTAGAGAAAGTAGAGGCATGGGATAAATAATTTTAGTATGGAAGAGGGCTGAAGCTCGACAAAATGAGACTAGGAATCAGAAGGGAAAAGATGTAGGGCCACCATCTTCACGAATGCACTCTTCTATGAAATCTACCAGGGCAGTGTAAGAAAATGCATCAAATGAATTAGCTGCAAAGAGATAGAAGGCATATGATTTAGATGTGCAGAGAAGGTAAAAGGATACTGCTGGGTCATCTAGAAGATGGGATTCTTCACCTGGCAGATGAAAGTCTCATGCTAGTTCTAGTGCTAGTCCATCATCCTCTAGTAACAAGGATTAGAGTCCAAATAGTCAAGAAAATCTAGATGACAGTGATGGAGAAGGCACAAACTCTAAGATATTAAGAGTATAACAATCCAAGGATCAAATCCTACCAAGTGGTTCATAGAGCCATTCTTTGAACATCTCATTGTGGGTTGTTTTGTGAGAATTGGGATTGGTATGTCAAGGTCAGTACAATGTATTTACTATCTTTGCATGGTCAGAAATGTAGACGCAACTAAGGTTGACAAGCATTACAAATTTGAGAATAGGATTATCCACAAGTACTTCGATTGTGTTTGAGGCAGTGATGATAGTGCAGATAGATGATAGATGGAGAGAGTGTCTAATTAGCCACCCCTTAAGAAAGAGTTTAATAAATGAGAATGGGAAGTAGAGTGCACAAAGGGCCAAATTTTAGGTAGAGCTGATGTGGAAGAGAAGAAAGAGGCATTGAAAGAAAATAAATAATTTTGTCTATTCTGCAAAAATTGTAAAGTAGATGCTGTAGGAGAAAAAGATGGCTTCTACAAGGCCATCAAATCTAGCTATTGAGAAGGATAGGCTGAGGAAGGAGATGGAGCTTACAGAAAGCAAACATGATTATTTAGAGGAAGGCATGATCAAAACAAGGTTGAAAGACTTAGAAGTCCCTGAACACTTAAGAGAAAAAGCAAGGATGCAAAAGCCATAATGCTTGCAGAGATGAATAAGAAAAACAAAGTTAATAATTTTGAGAATGCTTCAATGATCAAGTCTGCTAACTTTAATATCCTTTCTCTTGTCACTGGACTAGATCACAAAATTATTACAGTGTAAAGAGTGATGCTACATAGAGGCAATTTAGGCAGAACTGAAATGGATCTGTCTCCTGAGTATCAAACTGAGGATGTAGAAGATAGGAAACAGTTAAGGTGCCACACTAGGGTTTGGGTGTAATAAACTCTGAATTGCCTTGATCTCTTCTTCTACTCAACTCAGCTCTCAATTTTCTCTTCAAAAGATTTTTTGAAATACTTTTCTAAGAGAAATCCCATTCAAAACCCTTTAGATCTGACCTAATTCACATTTAATTCTTCAAATAATAAAGTTGTCAAACCTTTCTTTAAACACACAACATCTTTAGGTGCTCTGCAATCTTCCACATTATGAGATTTTCTTCTAGAGTTTTCTTCAATAGTTCAAACATGTTGACTTACACAATATATCTTCATTCTAGAGCATCAACACCATTTCTTTGGCAGGGGATAAAATATTTTCATTAAAGCTCCCCCTGAGCTAAAGATCTCAACTTAGTTTCTAGAGGAAACTTTTGGACCAGATGTAATTTCATATATATCATTATCCTCTAGCACATCCTTCTTTGTTTCTACCAGATCAACCTTTTGTACTGGTTCATTCTTCTCTACGAGATTATCCTTCATGTTTTTGCTTCTACAAAACTTAGAAATGTGTCTAGGTTTATTGCATTTGTATCATACAATATTTCTCTAATCAGTATTCCATCCATTCATTCTAGATCTACATTGATTATCTTTATGCCCAAATCTATTGCATGTATAATAGTAGCCATTGAAAGATTGAACCATTCTATCCTTGTTATAGCCATTCTTCATTTGACTTCTGCACTAACTAGCTTTATGACCAACTTTCTTGCAAGAAAACTATTGACTAGAGAAAGATAAAACATTTTAATTTATTTTGCTTCTACATACTATTGCCTTGTGTCCATAGTTATTGCAAGAATGACAAAAACCATTGAAATATGGGTACCTTTGAGAATTTGGTTGTCTAACCGATAGTCTTCTAACTTTATTCCTTTGATTCTAGAACTACTTGTCATTGTTCTTCTTATTTCCAACATTTGATGTCTGACCTAATTTCAAGCTTTTACCTTTTTCAAATCCTAAACCCTCTTTATTATTTGGACCTTTCTGATTTGCAATCATTTCATCAAGCTTTGTAGTGTTGATCTTGAGTTTTTCTTCATGATTCCTTGCTTTCTCTAGGTCAGATTTCAAATTCACAACCTCTTCTTCAATCCTTGTACATTTTTCAAATTTTGTTTCCACAATTTCTTTAAGACATTCCTCAATTCTTTTCTTTTCTTCCACCTACACTTTTAGATATGTGATAGTTCCATTTGCTTGCTCCAATTGTTCATTGACTTCCTTATGCTTGTATTTGAGCTTCTTGACTTTCTCTTTCAATTTCTTGATGTATTCATTTGCTTCCTTGACATTTTCTTTCAGATCTTTGTTTTCTCCTTCAGTTCTTTCAAGATCTTCAAGAGAAGCATTGAGTTATCCTATTTTGTTAAGCATAGAGTCTTCTTCAATGAGATTAACATCAGGAATCTCTTCCAGATGAATAGGTAACCTTCTAGTAGCCATGTGTTCAATCTTTGGGATCTTTCTTGAGTGGTTAGAGTTCTTCCAAAGGACTTGGCTCTGATACCATTTGTTGAACACCTAGAATACTTAGAGTGGGGGTGAATCAATATTCTCTTAAACCATTTACACATCAAACATTTTAATCCATTTAGCATATTCAATTATAGTAAAGGAAATTAAGGATAAAACATCTAGCCACAATTCATAACACATGAACTCTAGGATTTTATGTGGAAAACCCAAAATAGGAAAAACCATGGTGAGGATTAGCTCACAATATATTATAATAAAGCAACCAGTTAAGGTTGATACAATTGGTGGACTCGCTATTCAAGAATGCTCACTATAGGTTGCTCACTGCTAAAGGACTCACTATCCTAAAAGAAAGAGATAGAAGAGAATGAGTGGCTCACTACCAGGATTGAACTATTTACAATTGCATCTAACATATGCATGAAGTACAGTTCCAATGAAGCTTAATATAAACACAATAATCTGCATACTATTCTGAAACACCAGACTCCTCTGGTTTGTTTTCACTCAATTCACATCCATAGACTCTTGTCACATCATTCAAATCACACTCATGCCAACCATTGCACAAAACACTAAAAACAACCCTTCATATATATCTTCTTCTTTCACAACACCAATTAAGTCAACCTAATTGGATGTAATGTGCAAAACATACCATAGAGGACTTATCGGCCCCAAAACTTCACTCACACACTTCACACCAAGATTCAAAATTTTGAAACAAATTGAAATAGGTTGACATGGACCTAAAATAGCTCCCACTTAACTCCACAAAACATATTTACCCTCCGCATAACAGCAACACCTTCAAGTCAGCTCCACTGACAGGACAACAACAAAATAAACTATCTATCATTTCACAAAACTATATGCGGACCTCCAAATTGCTTGAAAATTGAAATATACATGCTACAACCATTCATAATCTTATCCTCAAATTTGTACATCATATCATTCACTTGCGGTGAAATGCGGAGTAACTCAAATCATCATTGGCACTGTCAATGAATTATCTATACAAAGTGCAATACTCTGTCAACACTAACTCTCATTCCGGAGGACTTCAAAACCTGAAACTTTTTATTTGAACTCTCTGAACATTCACTCTCAACACTTGACAACAACAAAGAATGATATTTCATGCTGGAGAAATGCAGATCCATTTACTTACATGCTCTGCTCCAAAAACAATTGTACTCTATTAGTCTGGACTTTTGTTGTTCACATCTTTCACACCAGGGATCATAGGTAACCAAAATTCTGGATTTAGATGTTTCCAATGACCAATAACCATATGCTAGAACCATAAAGCAAGATCTTCAATAGTGGACCAATGGGGACCAAATTACTGAAACTCTATAACTTAATTTTTTCAGACTGACACTTAGCCAAATTACATAACATATCTTCTTACCGAATCAAATCTTCTTGCACAGTAGTCTTATATGAAGAGTAAAGTCATCTTGTGAGTGATAGGATCAAACCATCTTGCAAAATTATCAATCAAACTGATTTGCACAGCTGTCTCCTTATCCTTATGCCTGGTTATCACTTTCTGGATCACTGTACCATTACTCTTTGAAGCCAACCTTTATCCTTATCTCTTACTCAACCAGTTGACACTAATGACAATACTAGACTAACATGTTGACATCAATGACAATGCTACTTGAAGCAACTACACATACTTGTAACAATCTCCCCCTTTGTCATTGATTGCAACATATGATGTGAAAAACCATCAAGACTTAACTCTACCACAAACTTGCTCTCCTCCTTTCTTTTACACATCTTACTCTCTCTCCCAAAACATCTTTCTCACATTGCTTTCTCTCCCCCTTTGACATCAATGGCAAAGGGTGTACAAAGAAAACTTTGAACCATATCTCCCCTTGTCTAGTATATACAAATTGAATTGACTCCCCCTTAATATCTTATTTCTATACCCCCAGATATAAAAATTGTTTCCTTCTAACCTTCCGCATATATATATATATATATATATATATATATATATATATATATATATATATATATAGGAAATCACAAAATGAAAAACTTTCTAATTTGTGGGAAAGATGTCCTTATAGATATTCTTTAATTGAATTGTTGTTGAGTCCCAATTTACCTTTGCATAGTATAATATTTGTATCTGACCATTTATCTACAAGAGTAATTCTTCTACTTTATCCACTATTACAGGAACCTTAGTCATCTTCCCAACCTTTTTAGCCTCTCTTAACAAACCAATCAGAGAAGCCATCTTAAAACTGACTATCTCTCTTAGCTGACTCATTTGGTATTTTATAGAATCCTTTTGACTCTACAATTTTTTTATTAGGGCATGAGTCTTTTCCACTTCGTCTCTCAAATCTCCATTTATATCTTTCAAGGGATCATAGGTTCTAGAGATTTTTACCAATTGCATCTCAAGGCCTTTAGTTTTGTCTTTTATTTCCTTAGTAGTTATAGGCCAGGATAAACAAAATTGATATAATACATTGGCATTACTTATGGCAATCTAAATGTTCTTTATACTATTTATTTAACATAATGTGTGCCTTGGAGCACTTATCTGTCAATTCTATTAGCCTCAGATTATCATATTCTTCCCTGACCTTCTTCTCCACTCCTTTCTCAAAAGATTCAAAGTGACTATTTATAGACTCCATTAGTTTTCTCATTTGAAGAGGAGAAGATAGCAAGATGTCTCTCTTAATATCAGGCACTATCTTCTCAAAAACTTTCATAGCTTCATCCATCAACTCATTACCTTCTATGTGAGACTGCAAAATTTAGTCTTGAGCAGTTTCCTAAAAGATTGTTCTCAATTGAAGTTGTGATTGAAAATCTGAACTATAGTAGAAACTACCTAAATATTCAATTACTCCAATGAAAATAAGATAAATGCAATAAAAAAAAGATATAACTTGTTGAACCAATCTACCTTGTATCTTCCATTGTTGCCTATCTCTTCAATGATCTTGTAGATTATGATTGAGCTCTTAGAAGTATACTTCCTTTTTGTTTTAAGATGACAAAGAGAGAATGGTTTTGTGGAGGATTATGCAATGAGGGATAAACTACAATGCAACATTAAGATGAATGATGGAGATTATGATATGAATCCATGGATGATGGTTATGCAATGAGGATAATGAGATTACAATGCAAATGAGGGGAGTCAAAGGCACACTTGATAGCTATGGTGGAATTTCTAAAGCATAAGATTACTAAATCTTGAGTGAATATCTATGATCTAAATGAAGGAGAGATGCCTTCCTTTTATAGGCTTAGGAGAGGCCAAGTACATGTGTCAATAGATCCATGATTGGAGGAGTCATCTGTGACATGCATGGTTGAGATGGATTTGGTTGGGATGAGGGAGATAATCATGGGAAATGTTCCTACTATGTTTACAAGGTAGAGGAATATGTGGATACATAAGCCACATGTCATTGTGCTCACAAAGACGTATGAATTAAAAGTGGAAGACTATGAGTAGATTGTGGAAGGACTCTTGATTTGTTGGAATGTGAGAGATAAACTAGGATTTGAAAGACCAGTGTCTTTGACCATGGAGATGATTGAGAAATAATAGGACACATGTGGAGAATAAATAGGGATGGTTACAGGATAAGTACTTAATTAAAGATTAAGAATATTTAATTATTGGAGCAACATGTTGAGGTATCCAATATGACATGGAAGATGACATGGATGATATGATGTGGAATTTAGACATAGGCTTTGACTAAGAGGGTGCAATTAAATAATTTAGGATTATTTAATTAAATATGACATTAGAAGAACTAAGATAATTAAATAAATTGATTTTTATTTAATTATTTGGAATAATGAACCAATTAAATAAATTAGGATATTTATTTAATTGATAGAGGAATAAGAATAAAATAAATATTAAAATATTTATTTAATTCCACACAAGCCATTTTTAGGTGTATACATTTTGCCCCTCTTTGATGCAATGTGTTTTATCACGTTTCAAAGAATAAATTTTTTTTACTATGATACATGCCCCAGTTTGCCCTTGGTATAGGTTTGGTAACGATTTAATGATGATAGGATGCCCCCTTAGGAGATTGGTCAGGTTGGACAGGATGACGAATGATCTCACGATTAAGAAAGATGAATGACATGATCGACAGGTGAAAATCTTGGGTGACGGATAATGAGAAATGGCCACAGAACACAACAATGACTAGGTTAAACACCTCCAACTAGGGCTCATTTGGCTATAAATAGAAATGTGGGGTCACTTCTCTATTCATTTGTACACTTGTCTTTTGTGGAGAGATTATAGGAGCTCTAGTGTTTAGCAGTACAAAGCAATCAGCAGAGATGGATTGATTTCTGATAGAGAGTCACCAATTTGAGAGGATCCGATGATTTGGGTGGCTAGCAGACTATGGAACCCCAGTACGTACCCTTTGAAACTTTGTCATTTTTTACATTTATTGTGGTCAAATTCTAGGTCAAAGTTGTCATATTTGAATGCGTGTCTTTAGTGTTTCTACGCAAATAAGCTAGGAATCTGCATAAATGATGCAATTCTATGCATATAAGCAAGGAATCTTTGAATATGTGTTATTTTTGCAAAGAAATGTAGTGTTGTATAAACAATTAGGTTTTCGGTGCATATAGGTAAATGCGCACAAATAATAAGTAGTCTTGCACATCTAGGATAAAGCCGCGCATCCAACTGGAAAATGTGCAAATAATTAGGGTTTAAGCGCATATGATAAGAAAACATGCATATGGTTTTAAAATGTGTAAATGACTCATGTTTTGGCACATGTGCCTGAAATAGCATAAATAAAAGGGGATTTAGCGTATTTGATACAAAGTTGCGCATCTGGTAAACAAAGCTGCGCATATGATAAAACTAGTCAATTACTGAGCTAGTTTGATAGAGTCGTCATCATGATTGATGTTGGCCAACTGGTAGGTCATCTTCAAGATTGATAGAATCTTAGAAGAGATGATAGGATAGGTTTCCTGATAGATAGCTAAGTAACTAGTTTGATTTATTGGATAGATATGCAGCTTAGTTTATTTTGCTAATGCACTTTGTTATTGATTGCAGGAGGAGCTAGATCACGTACTGATGTTGCGGGAGAGATTCCCTATGACACAGTTACTTAGACCTTATTTGATCAAGACTGATCACTTGGTCCTTGGATCAGTTGGTTTGTGGTTCATCTACTTTATACCTGAGATTTGGGTGAATCTAGGATTGCTGACTGCATTGGCAGAGAGGTTTAATAGCGAGATAGATACTTTTCATTTGCCTACTAGGGAGATGATAGTGACCTTGCAAGATTGGTGTAGCTGAAATATAAAGTAAAAGTGGTTTTCCTTGGGCTGGTGGCATCAAGATCAGTGGATTCATTAGATACTCTTTCAGGTGCCGAAAAGCTTGTTCACACAAGTCATCCAATTTGAAAGGAATATTCTTATGTAGGAGATTTGTGAATGGGTGACATTTGTCAACCAGTTGAGAGATAAACCATCAGATGGAATTTACCTTGCCCTGTAATGACCTTAGCTAACTGAGATTCCTAGGTGGTGGCATGTCCATTATTACTTTTACTTTGGTTAGGTCCACCTCAATTCCATTAGCTGACACTATATATCCTAGAAGTTTTTCAAATGTGACTTCAAAAACACACTTCTTTGGATTTAAGTGTACATTGAATTACTCTAATCTCTAAACTATTTTGTCTAAGACCTGTAGGTGTCCTCTAGTAATTGACTTGGCTAGAATATCATCTACATAATCTTCCATGATGGTGTGCATCATGTCATGAAAGATTGTAGTCATGGCTCTTTGATATGTTGCCCCTACATTTTTCAATCCAAATGGCATGATGGACCAACAATAGGTACCCCACGGACATGTGAATGTGGTCTTGTGTTGATCTTCTGGTGCTAATTTGATTTGATTATAGCTAGAAAATCTATCCATTAGTGACAACATGGTGTGCCCTACTGTTAGATCTACAATGATGTTAATGTTGGGCAAAGGAAAGTCATCTTTGAGACAAGATTTATTCAAATCTCTAAAATCATTGCAAATTCTAATCCTTCCATCTAGTTTTGAGATAGGTACTATATTTAAAATCCATTCTGGATAATCAATTGGTCTAATAAACCCAACATCTAGTAGCTTCTTCAATTCTTCCTTCACTAAGAGTGTGATATGCAGATGCATCTTCGTTAGTTTTTGTTTGACTGGCTTAGCTCCTAGAGCTAGTGATAAATGATGCATTATAAGATTTGGATCTAGCCCCAACATATCCACATATGACCAACAAAAGTTAATTTGTCTCTGCTTGAAGAAGTTGATGAATTCTAGCTTTTCATGTTCAGATAAAGATTCTGCCATATGGATTACCCTTGAATTATCTTCTGTGAATATGCTGACAGGTTCTGTTGGTTCTATCAAAATTGAGGACCTCTCTTGATGTGTCAAATTGGGAAGAGTGTCAAGCCTTTTAGCCTTCGGCACCTCAGAGAGGTTTTCACCATCAGATCCATCTTTTATTTTCTTACTATTTTCACAATCTAACACTACTGCAAAGCAGTTTTCATCATTAGATCTATCTTTTTTTTTCATATTATTATGACTGAAAGGCTTAGCACTCTCTCCAAAATAAGTCTTGTCATTGAGTTCTATAGCATAGCCAACTTTGTGATCCCCTGTGAGTAGATGGTCTCTAAGTTCTAGATAGTCAATAATGGCATCGTCATTTTGGAAAGTATCTATCTTAGGGGTGGCATCTTGTAAATCCTAGTCTATAAGTTCAGGATGCACTAAGGGTAATGGGTCATTGGGTTGATCTAGTTCAAGGATAGTCATAGTTAAGATAGAGGAGTTGTCCAAGTTAGTGTAAGTATTGACAATGTCTATGATGGTACTCTCCTCAAGTTGATCTGTCAAGTGTGACATCATACTTTCCTCGTGAAACTCACTTTTAGTATTTTACGGATCGAACTCTAGATGTCTAGACCTAGAGCTTTGTCTCTCATGAGTTGTATGGGTAGAGCTATATTGTAGAACCACATCAACACCTTTGTCTTCACAAGATAGTTCAAAAAGACTATCCCATTCATATTCATTTGAGTCTGTCTCACTCCATTCTTGTAGTCAGTGAATCCGCTCTACTAATTTGGTAGTAGTTGTTTTGTTTTCTTTTCCTTTATGCTTTTCTTTACCTTCAAACTTTTCTTTGCCTTTCTACCCTAGCCCTATAGTGTCTCAAACTGTTAAAGAAGAAGGTTGGATAGGTTTGATGATACCATCTTTCCTTAATCCTATGGGACCATGGCTATCATATCCCATTCTTTGTAAGATAGAGAACCCTTGACCATATTGTTTGGTTTGCAATTGAGGTTGATGGTCTTGTGGTTTGGATTTACCATCTTCATCCTTATATAGCCATTCTAGAATATCCTTCTCATCACTTTCATCTGATAGGTTTTCCCACTTAACAAAAGAACCTTTAGGAGTCTCACATGACTTGTTTTTCTCATGGATGGTTTTCCATAGGACTTGGAAGATATGGGTAGTTGTGCTAGATAGAAGGTTTGCTCCATGCTATACTCTCCTACACCCTTGTCTTTAAGCTTGATTTTGAGTTTGGATGTCTTGGATGTAGAAGGTAGTGAGGTTAGGTCAACATGGGTTGAAGATGAGGAAGATGCACGGTTGGTGGGGATTACAACTTCAGGCTTAGATTGAATGGAATTGCAATATTGGAATGGATTAGGATCACCTTGGATAATGATTTCTTGGCCATTATGAGGAAACTTGATACACTGATGGTAGGTGGATGGTACATCCTTCATCGCATGTATCCAAGGTCGACCAAGAAGAATATTATATGCTAGATCCATGTCAAGGACTTGGCACACCACAACTTTCACTACTGGTCCCACTCTTATTAGCAAAACAATAGTTTCTTTTGATGTCCTTTCTTCTTCATCATATGCCTTGATTGTAATTTTCTTCTTAGGATCAATGACATTCTCTGAAAACCCCAATGCAAGGATTAGTTTTAATGTGCAGAGATTTAAACCTGCCCCTCCATCTATTAGGACCGATTTTATTCTATGTTTATGGATGAAGGCTTCAATATGGAGGGACTTATTATGCGGTTGGGTGATAGACATATCATCTTTTTCTATGAAAGATGAGAAATGGGATGTAGTTAGATGACCTAGCATGGCCTGAAATTACTCTTCAGATAGATTGGTTGGGACGGTAGTTTCCAAGAGAGATTTTTTGAGGATGGCATTGTGAGATGAAAATAGATACAAAAGCTCCAAAATAGATATATGTGCAGGTTTTCTTTGGAGTTGGTCAAGGACATTATATTGGTTAGACATGGAGGATGGTTTGGATGGAGCCCCTTGGAGAGTAACCTTTCCACCACGAGTGGTTACATTACAATCAGGCTTTTTATTTATAGTGATCACATTTACATATGAGTCACTTTTAGAGATGTAGTTAACAACATAATCATATGACACATTTGTGTAGTTGGCGTTGTTACCACCATTTTTGTTTTTCTTTGAAGGACCTCCCTTCTCATAGTTGGGGAGTAGATTTTTGAATGTCAAATGGTCATCATTAGATATGTGTCCATCAATTGATATTACTTTTTGATCAATCAATTCTTGGATGGTATTCTTTAATCTTTTGCAATCATTGGTTTTGTGACCCTTGCTTCTATTATATTCACAAAAGTCCAAGTCTTTCCACCAAGAAGGTTTAAATTTCAGTTCATAATCTCGCACCATTGGAAGCGTTATGAGGTTTCTTGATATTAGCTTTCTTAGGGCAGATTCGAGTGATTCCCCTAGTGGTGTGAACTTTCTATGAGGAAGAAAGTTTGTGGGTCTTGGATCATTGTTTTGAGGTTTTCTTGATGGTGTGTTATTTTGTGGATTTTATAGATTAAAGATTGGTTGTTTTGGTACCACATGTTTAGCATCAACAACACCATTATTTACAATGTTTTTGTTTTTGGTCCAAAACCTTGGCTTGTTCATGTTACTACTTGAACTAGGGGTGTCTTTGTAGAGTTTGATTTATCCCTTAACTAACAAGGCTTTCTCAATGAGTAACCCCATTTCAATGACCTTACTAAAGGAAGTAGGACATTGTATTTGTATTTGATAGCTCAAGTTAGTGTTTAGGTTGTGGAAAAACATCTCGATCATTTGTTTCTCCAGGCTATGGTATGACACTTGCTAGCAAGTTGTCTCCATCTTTGTAGAACAGAGGTGAAGGATTCTCCAACTTTTTGTTTATTGTTACAAAAATTTAGTACAAAAATTCAGCATTGAAATTTCATGTTCAATATTGTAGGAAAAATGGGTCACAAATTTATCCAGTAGTTCATTAAAGGTTCAGATGCTGGGAGGGAATTGAGAGAACCATTCCATTGCTTGTCCTCCTAGGCTTCGTGGAAATAGTCACATGAGGTATGTTTCATTGTGAGTGACTTCTAAGAAAGAAGCACTAAATTCTCTTATATGGTCACACGGGTCACCTTTTCCTCTATATTTATCAAATTTTAGAACCTCAAATCTTGAGTGGAAAGGTATCATGACTGAACTTTTGTCAAAAGGATATGGTGAGATATCTGTTGGCAAGAGACACTGCTCCAATATGGACTCGTATGTTGTCATTGATGGAAATAAGGATCAGAGATCTCTTCAACATGATAGGGAGACACAACTTCAGAAGATCACATTAGATTTCAGGTTCGGTTGGTAGAAGTGGCTAAGTATGTACAAAATAGAACATAGTAAGTGGATCAGTATGCTTCCATAGATGGTGATCTAATAATGTGGTTTAGGTATGATGTTAGTAATTGTTTGGTGGTGTCATACTCCAAAGATTAAATCTTGACTTCCTCTAGAAGTCAACTTAAAGAAATGTCTAAGTTTGGATAAGCTAAGGTATAGCAGGGATAGTGAGCAGGGTATAGTGCAGGAGTCTGCATTCCTCTACAGGTGAGCATTTTGTTTTGAGGTTTTGAGGTGTTGTAAACACTTATATGAAGTGTCTAATTCTAGAGTTCAGAGATCTGAAGTCCACCAAAAATATAATTGCAAGCTGCTAAGTATCGATATAGTGTTTGACAGAGCTTGACAGAGACAGAGTCTGAGCTCTGATGGTCTACATTTCTCTGCAAGATGATATAATGCCTTGTGGTTCTGAGGGTAAGTTTGGGAATGTGTGAAGAGTCCTTGATATGATTTTGGAGGTGCTTTGAGATCTACAGTAAAAGTTGAAAGTCAACAGATGAACTTGTTAAGAATGCTCTTGAGGAACAGGCCAACTAGTATGATAAATCATTGTGCGGAGAAGAGATAATATTTGAAGGATCTATCTAAGTAATTGAATGATTAGAGCCAACCTATATGAACATGTTTGGGAAAATTTTTTGGGTCTGCATAATATATAGTGCATTAGATTAAGCCAACAAGCCACATCTTTCTATGTATACGTTTCATTTCTTGGATGCTAACCTAATTGTGAATCAAATCATAATGTAGATATATAAAGGTGATGAGTTTCAGTTGTAAGTGTACGCAAGTGTGTACAATTGATGTAGGCATGCGAATAGTAGAGAAGAGTTATAAGATCACCAGTGATGAAGAATTGGGATTTAGAATTCAGTTGCTAAATGACTGCACCCTGACATAGTGATAGATGCTTTTGCAGTATTTAATTTTCATGTGCAATTTGCTTGAACTCTACAGTGAGATTTCTTCATCAAGGCAAAGAGCCTAGAAGTAAGCCTCCATTAGGGTTTAATATCCCTTAGGGTTTAACAATCCTCAGGGTTTAACAACCCTTATTGTAATCTTGCTAGTTTTAGGCTTGACGTAATGAACCTGCTAGACCTAGTTGTACTTCATGGCAGTGAGCCAACATGTTCTAGGCCCATGGGGTGACCAAGCCTAAACATCATTATTTGTAAATATTACAATATACATTTTATAGCTAATCCTCTCTGTGGTTTTTCCTATTTTGGGTTTTCCACATAAAAATCTTAGTGTCTATGTGTCATGTTTTTATGATTGTTGTTCATATGTATGTTGTATATTTGTTTAATTAATTTTGTAAAATGGTTGAAAGTTAAAGAGCATCAAAATATTCTTAGAACACTGATTCAACCCCCCCCCCTCTCAGTGTTCCTAACATTCAATAATTTGTATTAGAGCAAGGTTCCTTGGAAGAAGTCTAACAGCTTGAGGAAGATCTAGGATGGTGCAACCATGGAAGCAGGAAGATATGGAAATTATGAAAGCAATAGTGAACTAGAAGCAACTCTTATGGATCTTAAAATTTTGAGGCAGAAATCAAGGACCTAAAGAATAACTTGCAAGAAGCTGATGAATGCATTGTAAAGCTAAAGGGACAAATCAAGAAATTCAAAGACAAATACAAAGAGGTTAGTGACTAATTAATATCAGCAAATGAAACCCTGAATCTCTTGGAACTAGAAAGAGAAAAAATGGAAGAAGGTCTAAATTCAATTGTGAAGAGTAAATAAGATGACTATGTCAAACTTGAAAAAGAAATTGTGAGTCTAAAAGCAGATCTAGAAAAAGCCAAAAGCTTGGAAGAAAAGTTTAAAATAAGCTTAGTAAAACTTGAGAAGTTATTGGTTAGTCAAAAACATCTTGATGACAAGAAAGGATTGGAATTTTAAAAGGGAGAGAGCTCAAATTTAGGACAAGATAGATCTAAAGAAAGAAGAAGCAGAAACCATCTGGTCAGAAATCAAAGAAGGAGAACTCTGGTGAGACAACCAAATGCTCAAAGTTACTCATCTTTTAATGGTCACTGTTATAAATGCAATAAGTATGGTCATAAAGATACTCAGTGTAGAAGTAGAATGAATCAAAATGTTCCATCCTTCTCTAGTAAATGTTTCAGTTGTAAGAAGATTGGTCATAAAGCAAATGAATGGAGAAGTTTGCCAAACTATTCTAGGAATGGTCAATTCTTCAATGGCAAGTGTTTCACATGCAATAGATTTGGACACATGGCTAATCATTCTAGAACAAGGATGAATTCATTCAAAGGAAGAAGCCAAGCACAAGGAAACATTGTATGCTTCAATTGCAACAAACTTGGACATGTTGCAAGATTTTATAGAAGCAAAAACATAAGAAGAAACTATCCTGAGTAAGGGGGTAAAACAAAACAGAGGAATGAAAAGGGAAAAGAAAAAATTGATGCGATTGGAACTAAGGAAGAGATGGATAAGATCTGGGTTGATAAGGAAGTAATTTTAATTAAGGATAGATCTGCACCAACATCTGATGCAGATACCTTCTTTGAAGAATAAGTTGTAAGCACTAGCTCAGGGGGAGCAGTGTTGAAAATTCAAAAACCCCTTGCTAGAAAGTGGGCACCAAAATTAGGCATGAAGGTATATGATGGAATCGGATATGACAAAGCTCTTAATAGAAAAACTAGAAGAAAAGAAGTTAGTACAACTCATTGTGGAGAAATCCTAATTGACTATATTCTACAGGAAAGAGTTTAACAGCTTTTTGGAACAAGCATTAATGACGATTAGGTTAAGTCATGTGGAGGATAAAAGAGAGCTAATTTGATTTCAAAATCACTTTGCATTCGAAGCTATCAAGTGTTCAGAGAGATTGAAGCCAAGCTTGAGCAATGACAACTAGGATTTGAAGCAGTTGAAGAAATTGAAGAAAGCAAACCCTAACACAAGGTATTTTCATTAAAACCTCATTTGTGAATCTATTAAATTTCTACAATGGCAACTCCGCAAGTCATAGATATCACAATGACCTCGGCCTAAATTTAAGAAACACCCATTCAAAGCAACAAAAGTGGATCTAATGGGTGCACTTTCAGATATTCCTTGTGGAGTTCTATATGTTAAGGATGTTAGGGCATATATTCAGGTTGCCCTAGAAGAACATGGAAGGAGTAAACTCACTGACTTATTTCTAGATCACCTGTGTGATGGAGGGTACGATCTAAAAAATGAATACAAGGCATTGGAGACAAAGAAATTTATTCAATACATTGACTTTCCAACTTTCACAGAGGATGAATGGGTCTGGTATATATTGAGCAGGGTTCATGATGAATTCATGTGGCTCGAGAGACCTTACAAGATCACTAAGGATGTAATCAGATCGGTAACTGGACTTTGCTCAACAGGATTGGTACCAGTTCTGAAAGCTATAAAGAATGATAAAGTAATGGTAGTCATCAGAGCCAAGTTTGACAAAAGAGCATTAACAATCAATGATATTGAAGACTATGCTATAAAATTTGCATCCATGGTTATTGGTTACAACATTTACTTCTTAAATTGTGAAAATTCAGTATCTAGTACAGCAATTTATACAGCCTTTGAGATGGTAAAGGAAGATGTAGAGTATGATCTTTATGAACTTCTCTGAGAACAACTGATGGAAAGTTTGAGGAAAACCAAAGAACATAAATATCTGTTTAAATATGGTACATTCATTCTTTGTTTATTCTTCTACTACATGCAAGAATTACCAGGTATGAAGAATATGCTCTTGACAAATGATAGGCCTGTAGTAGTTCAAATTAGAAATCATCTTAATAGTATAGGAAATATTGATGCTTAGAAATCTGTCCTATGGGGCTATTTCAAAAATTTCCAAAGCATGATGCAGTCTAGGGAAAGAATTACTAAGGCAATTGTTGAGAAATTCAAAGAAACCATTTATTTCATGGTCACTAAGGATTAATGTTTAATGGAGGTTGTTGAATGTAGAATGGTCTGGGTTATGCCTATGGGATATGAAGTAGATGGAGCTGTACTAGAAAACTATGATGAATATATGAGGAGTAAACCCATAGATCCCAAAGAAGGAAGATTTGGGACTTATAAGGAATTGCATGCCAAAATTCATGTTGAGGTAAGAAAACCTAAAATCTCTAGGAAAATGAGGAAAGTGGTAGAAGAAATTGCCATAAAACATGGATTCACAAAAGAAGAAGTGACAAAGATAAGTGAAAAGGCATAGGCTGTTAGGGAAGTAGAAGAAAAGAAAATAGGTGAATCATCTGGGGCTCTGAAAGATCCCAAAGATGAGTTAGAAACGCCAGAGAAAGCAAAAAGAAAAACCAGAGCCTCCACTTTTGCTAAAGCCACATTCACTCCCTCTAGTTCCACACCATCTGCAAATGTGGAAACTCCTACCTCCAGCTCCAAAAGAAAGAAGACTAAGGCCAAGAGAATGCATGTAAGTATAGTTGTTGATGAAGAAGCAATAGAATCAGATGAGGAAGTAAAGAAGATGAAGATTGAGGCCTCAAAAGCCTTAAGAACTAGAAAAAAGGGACCCTCCGGTAAGAATAGATCTAGGAAAGGGTTAAAGAAAGATGAGCCTTAGACAGAGGAAGCTACTATAAGCCTTGAAGATGTTCTCAAAGCCATAATAGTTGATGGAAATCTGAAACCCATAGATCAGTTGTATGATGAATACAATGATCCATATAAGAGGATCATTGAGATTACTGTTGTAGAATATCTAAACATCTACAATAAGGACCTAATTGAAATTATTACTGATCTACCACACAACCTAGGTAACATAATGAGTATAAGAAAAGAAGCAACTATGGAAAAATATGTTGAGTTGAGACAGCACTCATTTATACAATTATGTCCAGGAACCACTCCTGAGGAGAAGATCAAAATCTCAAAAGAAATTAAAGATACTTTTAGGACCAAGAAAAGAATGAACTTGTTGATGTTGGGAGAAATTGACAAAGTAGTTAAGGAAATAGAGGAAATCACCCTAGCGACATTAAAGAAAAACAATATTCCCACTATCTATGACAATAAAGAAGCAAATGATGAAGACATATCTCCATTGGAGATAAGCCAAAATCAAGGACTAGAACAGAGTGATCAAGTCCCCAACACTGATACAGTGGATATGATAGATCAAGGTGAAATTGAAATTGATTTTCCTCATGAGCAATAGGCTGAGGATGAAGACAATAGGGAACAAATAAGGAGCCCTACACTAGAACAAAATGCAGATCAACTAGAAAATATGGACATGCATCCTCTGGAACGAAATCAAGAGGAAGCATCTGAGAGAGCAAGAGACACTACAGATGTCTCAGTTAGCTCTGGGAGTCAACAAGTTGTAGATGAGTCTAAACTCCTCCAAGGACCATCAACTTGGCCTCATTGTCGCTTGCACAAAAAATCAAGTTAGTATCTATTGTTCAGGCCAAGGCACAGGAAGAGATGATGAAATCACATGACCAAGACGATAAATTGATAAATGATGCATCCATCATTATAGAAAAGTTGATGCCAACATTTCAAAAGGATACCTTGTTATCCTCTACTGATCATTTCAAGGAGCTATTAGACTCTGTAAGTACACATTTTGAGTATTTTGAAAAGTCTGCAGAAGCAAAAGTTAGAAAAGAACTTAATGAAAAGAGATTGATTGAGTTAAAGGCTATGCTACCAAAAGATAAAACTACATTAGAAAATATGATAAAAGGCATAAAAAGTGCCATTGAAGAAGCCTACAAAGTTTATAAGTTATGCCTATCTTGACCAAAAGTCACAAAGGAATTAGATGATAAAACCAAAGTTTTGGAACTCAAACTACTTAATATCTCTAAGACATATAATTCGGCAATTGAGTCAATAAATGCCAAAGAAGCTCAAGTTGCAAGCATTCATAGTGAGTTAAGCACTCTGATGAAGAAAAGGGGAGAAGTTAGAGACAAGTTGTGCCAGTTAAGTGGACTGATAAGTCTTAAAATTGATTCCATGACCATTTTGGCAGATGAAGCCATGAAATCACTTGCACTAGTTTACACCATCAGATGTGCAAAGGGCAGAGAAGCTAGTTTTTCTGATGAATAGCCACGTCCATATCCTAGAAAGTGCAAGGAATAGATGGAACAGTGAGATAGATTTGATAAAGACTATTTATAGTGACATTTTTCCTTCTATCACAAATTAAGATGAAGATTGTACTTGTAAATATGTGGCAGAGTACATAATTTTTTTGAAATTTTGATAAATTATTGGTTCCAGATCACACCCTTTTCCATTGATGTCAAAGGGGAAGAAGAGGATTAGTGAAAAATGGATAAACATCTCAGGGGAGTAGGAGAATGAAGTGTATATAGTAAAGGGGAGTAGTCAAGAATTTTTCACTAAGTGTTGCCATCAATGCCAAAGGGGGAGATTGTTGGCAAGAGACACTACTCCGGTATGGACTTGTATGTCATCATTGATGGCAATAAGGCTCAGAGATCTCTTCAGCATGACATGGAGACATAGCTCCAGAAGACCACTTTAGATTTTAGGTCCAGTTGGTAGAAGTGGCTAAGTATAAGTATGTACATAATAGAACACAGTAAGTGCATCAGTATGCTTCCATAGATGGTGATCTAATAATGTGGTTCAGGTATGATAGTAATTGTTTGGTGGTGTCATACTCCAGAGATTAAATCTTAACTTCCTCTAGAAGTCACCTTGAAGAAATGTCTAAGTCTGGATAAGCTAAGGTATAGTAGGGACAGTGGGCAGGGTATAGTGTAGGAGTCCGCATTCCTCCGTAGGTGAGCATTTTGTTATGAGGTTTTGAGGTCTTGTAAACACTTATATGAAGTGTCTAATTCTAGATTTGGGAGATTTGAATTCCATCGGAAAGATAATTGCAAGCTACTAAGTATCGACATAGTGTTTGACAGAGATTGACAAAGACAGAGTCTGAGCTCTGATGGTTCACATTTCTCTACAAGATGATATCATGCCTTGCGGTTTTGAGGGTAAGTTTACGAATGTGTGAAGATTCCTTGATATGATTTTGGAGGTACTTTAAGATCCACAGTAAAAGTTGAAATTTAGCAGATGAACTTGTTAAGCATGCTCTTGAGGAACAGACCGACTAGTATGATAAATCATTGTACGAAGAAGAGATAATATTTGAATGATCTATCTAAGTGATTGAATGATTAGAGCTGACTTATATGAACATGTTTGGGAAAAAGTTTTGGGTCCGCATAATATATAGTGCATTGGATTAAGCCGACAAGCCACATATTTATATCTATGCATTTCATTTCTTAGATGCCAACCTTATTGTGAATCAAATCATAATGCGGATATATAAAGGTGATGAGTTTTAGTTGTAAGTGTGTGCAAGTGTGTTCAATTGATGCAGGCATGTGAATAGCAGAGTAGAGTTAGAAGAACAGCATTGATGAAGACTTGGGATTCAGAATTTAGTTACTAAATGACTACACCTTGGCATAGTGATACATGCTTTTGCAATATTCAGTTTTCATGTGCAATTTTCTTGTACTTTATAGTGAGATTTCTTCATCAAGGTAGTGAGCTTGGTAGTAAGCCTCCATTAGGGTTTAACAGCCCTCATGGTTTAATAGCCCTTATTGTAATCTTGCTAGGTTTAGGGTTGAGGTAGTGAGCTTGCTAGACCTAGTTGTACTTCATGGCAGCGAGCAAGCGTGTTCTAGGCCCGTGGAGTGACCAAGCCTGAACATCATTAATTGTAAATATTGCAATATATATTTAAGAGCTAATCCTCTCCACAGTTTTTCCCATTTTAGGTTTTCCATGTAAAAATCTTGGTGTCTATGTGTCATGTTTTTATGGTTTCTGTTCATATGCATATTGTGTCTTTGTTTAATTAATTTTGGAAAATGGTTGAAAGTTAAAGTGCATCAAAAGATTATTAGAACATTGATTCACCCCCCCTCTTAGGGTTCCTAACATTCAACAATATCCTTTAGTGAATAGTGCTTTGTGGAAGTTCCAGTTTGAAAGTCCACAAGTTTTTGTTGCAAGACTTGGATTTGTTGTGTTAGTGTGTCCAAAGGGTTTGATATATCCTTAGTCTTGTTATTTTTGGGAGCATTGGTGTCATTAGATGAGCTTGTTGTTCTCAATTGTGAGATATCAAAATCAAGGGGTAATTTAGCTCCTTGTTGTGCTAGCATGAGAAAGTATTTTTAGGGGTCCATGTTTATGAACTTATCCATCATTCTTTGAAATTTAGGATCTTGCATATCACTAACAAGTTCTTCATGTGGGATTTCTTCTTCTTCATCGCTAGAAGAAGAGTGAACACTATGGTTTGAGGTATCCAATTCTTTGTTTTTGTAGGTTTGGGATCTAGTTTGAACCATAAAAGTTTTGGATATGGATGAAGTTGGATGAAATACTTGTGAATACAAGTGAATGTTTTTGGTAAGATGTGGTTGAGGTATGGTTGATTAGATTTGGAATTTTTTGTGATAATATTTTCTAAGGTTTTCTCTTGATCTATTTGTTCAAACAAAATGGTCTTAAACTATAATGGTATTAGCTATCAAAGTGTTGATATAAAGGAAGTCAAATAGGGATAATTGGTAACTGCTATTGATGTAGACTAGACCTTTATCAAGATGCTCTAGTGTAGTTTCAAGGTAGAGGATGATTAATCCTGATAGGAAACTAACTAGGTTGTTTTATTTAGAGGATCACAATGATACCTTAGTGGAAATCTTGGTTTTATTTGATTTTTGGATGGCTAGGTATGTTATGGTAAGTGGAATGTTTGGAAAATGGGTATCTAATGGATTTGTATGGTTTAACTGACTGCAAATTGATTCTATGTTTTTGATTAGATAAGCAAAAAAAAGGGTGCCAATCCCATGACAAAACAACCAGTAGAGGCTCACCAAAAAACTAAAATAATTTAGAACAAACCATCAAAGTTTTTGCAACATAACATAAGACTAAAGAAACTGGACACCATAGAAACAACTGACTGACAACGGACTGACAACAGAGTAGACCCAAGCCTCCAAAGGCTATGCAAACATCTTGTTCCAATAATCCACAAGAAACTAGAGCACATCCTCATATTCCTTTATCTTTTTGTCCTTCTTCTCTTGCCCCTTAAGAACCACCTTTTGGAGAGCCACCAGAGTAGTGGCAGACCTATGCATAATTCTAGCCAAGAACTTAGCTAGAGTGTTGAACTTCTACTCCAGATTAGTGAGCCTTGCCAAAAGTGTTTCAATTTCCTTGTCCTTTCTCTTCTTATCACCTTTTTTCTTCTTACTAGTCCCTTTTTTCCTTTTCTCTGAGTTGACGGAGTCTGAACCCTACACATTGAAATTAAGGAAATTGCTAGGGCCCTCTTCATTAGCTTCTAGCATCTCAATTTTGTTATCCTTGTTAACCAAAACATCACCCCCCAACTATTTAGTTTCTACCATGACTGTATCCATCTTGATGTTTCCCTCTGACCCCAAACCCTATAACTCAGCAGAACCCGTTTTGTTATCATCCTCAGAGTCTTCTTCTCTCTGTAGCTCCACAAAAACCTCTTTGTTCTTTTCCTTAGGCTATTCCTCTTCGTGCAGCTCTTCAACATCCTCCTCCACCATCGAGGCAACTTTCCCCTTGGGCATGGAGGCCGATTTGGCAGCAAGCCTTGACGACCTCCTAGTCATTGGCATCCAAGTTTTGTTGTTAGTGGAAGTGTAGTCCTCATCCCCAACACTGTTTGAATCCCCACTTCCCTCTTCAGTACTAACCTCCTCAACCACAAGAGTAGCCTTAGAGGCCTTAATCCCATTTACAGTACCATAATCTTCTTCCAGGGTGCCTTGCATCTTCTTACTAGAGTTCACCAGGGAAGGGCTACCTTGGAGGATTTTTCTTTCAGTGGGGGTCGTTGCTGGAGAAATGGGGGTTAGATCTTCAGTGGTGGGTTCAGGACTTATGGTCATAGAGGGTTTTTTATTGCCACATTTTATGGAAGTGGCATAGGATTTAGGGGTGATTTTAGTTATAATGACTAGACATTCCTTCACCAGGGTAGGATTAGGCGACTGAGGCTCATCAATCCTGATGGGAGTGAGGGCTTTAGGGGGTAGAGGGCGAGATGGAACTTGTACAGTCTCAAGATATGTCCCTGATGGAGTAGAATCTCAAGCTTGCTAGAATCAAGGGTGTGTTATTCTTTAGCAGTGATGATGGAGGTTTCCAAAGACAAGAGGCAATAGAAAGGGAAGCTGATATGCTTGCTATGCCTAAAATGATTTAGCAACGTGAAGTGGTAATGAAAAATCCTCCTAAACCTTCCCTCTAAAGTAAAATACTTTATTATCATGTAACATACCTCATCCCAAGGTGAAGGTAAGAGTTGTCGGTCGAAACCCCCTTGCAGGCTATTCAGAACCTCTCTTTTTTTAAGAAAAAACTTCATACCATCAGGATCTGACACCTTTCTCTTCTTGGGGTGCTTCATGCCATATGTAGGCATCCTAGTAGACATCCTAATCACCTCCTCTAATATATCAAACCCCACATTTCCTACCTTAACCTTTATGCCATCAGAGGATCATAGAAACTAAACCAAAAGGTTTTCATCATGGCCTTACAGACACTCCAAGTATGAGGCAACTCCTCCCTCTTGGTAGATGTGCAAAAGAGTCTCATTATTTTTGAATTCCTCTTCATAGGTCTTATGCTCTTTGCATGACCTATCTCCACCCATTTTACAAAACATAGTTGGGTTGACAAAGCAAGTAGCAGAACAAACAATCGTAGTGTAGCAGCAACCAATCACAATGCAACTCTCAGATAACTCCCTGACCTCCAAGTCCCTAGCTTTAGTGTTTAAACTGAAAACAATGATGTTCGCAGCCTTGCCCATGTTGAATGTGGTGTACTTGCTAATTCTCAGCATACGGGAAAATTTAATCCCTTTCATATCATAATTAAGGAGCCATTAAAAATCATCATTAAATCTCATGTTAAGCATCTTCGAGATGTCAAGATGGAACACCATGTGGCTAGGCATGTGAGAAAACCCCTCAAGACACCATCTTAGCATGTAATAAATGTAATCGCTTATGAAAAGACAAGTTCAAATATTAGCAAGCTGGCACACAACCTTTGTGGCCTCCAACAAACTATACCTAGAGTCCAGCTGGTAGAAGGTACTAGATCTCCACTGGCCCCCCAATCTCCCCCAAAGCTTAAGTTTTATCCTCATGAGGGACCAATGGCTAGGCTTAACTCCTTTCCAATGAGGGTTTGTATCTGATGCAGAAGATTATTTTCTAATCTCCAGCAGCGCCAAGTGTCCAGGCTCTGACCCAAGTTAGCTAGTGTGTCTGCCACTTTATTGCCTCTGCAGTAAACATGACCAATAACCTTCTAATTGAAACCAGATAGTAAACTGATGATATCTTCAATTAAACTCTTCATTTTCCAACCACTGGTAGACCTCCCAAGGGCCGCATCGATCACTAATTTAGAACATCCTTCCACTTGTAGGTTATCAATTCCTAGGGAGTGGGCAATTTTAAGACTTTTTAGAAGTGCCATGTTAGGTTATCCTTCTACTAAATGATTCTATGTTGAAATGGGTACCTGAAAATGATTTTGTTTTTCTCTCAAAATGTCAAGAACAAGCTTGTGTTATAGATGCATAGCTCTATGGATTGTATGCGCGGTTCTATTGTTTGAATATGTTGAAAGATTTCGTAAATACATAGCAAAAAGAGTTAGATGCGCAACAAGATTTATTTGGGCAGTAAGAACTATTAAATGCATAGAAAGATATTTTGAATGCGTAGTTCTATTTTCTGTGATGTTTGATCAATTTTTTTTGTTTTCAAGCACGTTTTTCTAAGAAACCTAAGTATTTTTGTTGATGATTTTGTTTCAATTTTTTGCTAGAAAACACAGCAAACAAGAAGGTCTCATGGTGTTATACAAATTTTTGATAAACATTTTGCAAACAAGTACAATTCCTATGGTTGGTAAGGAAAATATTTATTGAGTCCCAACTTGGATTTCTCCAGCTACTTGAATCAAGGAAGATAGTTAGGAACTTGGTAGCACTAGCTCCACCTTGCACGGAACTCACTTCTCTAGCATATCAAGTTACAATTCCTCTAAAGAGTTAAATTGTCTATCTCTACACATGATTAGTAAATATGTTGGGCGGCTTTAGAGGTCGAACCTCCTGCGTCAACAAATAGAAGGATTTTATCATCTAAAAATAGTTGGTTCTTAGTGAGGGCATTCATTCAGGTGGTTATACGTGTGGCAATTCGTTCCATTTAGGATGCTTCGTAATCTGTAGAGGTTAGGCTCTACAGGTTTTAACACACCACAAGGGTATTGTAGGAAACATTCGTTGGTATAACACAACAACACCTTTTGTTTATGACTTTCATCACAAACACATTTATTTATAGTGGCTTGGCTTTAGACCATTACCTCTCAAGGTTGTCCCACTTGGAAGAAACACAATTCCAAGGGCAGGCCTCTTCTAAAGGTTAAACAAATGAAACGATGGGTTTGGCATTTTGGTCACCCAAGATGGAGAGAGCATAGGCCTATCACTGTTTTATAAACACAGTAGACACTGGTTCATTAACTGTCTACAGTTATCCTAAATGTGATTTAATCTACCAAGAACAAAAATGACAAGATAGCATAAACATTTAAAGATAGTTGATTTTAGCCTCCTAAACAAACTATGTGAAGATTGTTGTTGAAGATTTGGTCAAGTTACTTTCCCCTACTTATGCTAGATATGGATTTGTAGTGCAAGATTTGAAATGAAAGATTTGTTCAATTTTAACCTCCTAGCATTGGGACTATATGAAATTTGTATGCAACAATGTAATTTACTCCTAATTAAAACTAGATGAAGATTGTATGCAAGTTGTATGCAAAATGATATGATTTACTCCTAATTAGAAACTAGATGAAGATTGTATGCAAGTTGCATGAACAATGATACGATTTACTCCTCCTAATTAAAGCTAGATGAAGATTTGTATGTAAGATGCAACTAAAATGTCTAAACCATCTCTTAAACCTGCAAGAACATTCTGTCAATAGCCTCCATTGATGGTTGATAATACCTACAACACAAGTTAGTATCAAAAAATTTACAAAAATCAATACAAATCTCTAATAGGAATTAGATGCACTGAAACAGACAATGGATGCATAGAAAGACAGATTAAAAGCACAAAAAGATAGATGCACAAAAAGAACTTGCAAATGTGTAGAAAGAAGTCTTAAATGCGTAGGAATAATGAAAGTGTAGAAAGAATGGTCAGATACGTAGAAAGAAGTTTCATATGCGTAGGACTTCTCTTTCCATCACAGATGTGCAAGACTAGAAATTGAATGCGCCAGAATGACCTGTCACGACTGCAACTTCACTAAAAACTCAAAATAGAGGTTAAAAACAGGGTAGTGGCCCCACGATGGGTGCTAAAATTTGAACTACAGTAGAAACTACCTAAATATTCAATTACTCCAATGAAAATAAGATAAATGCAATAAAACAAATATATACCTTGTTGAACCGATCTACCTCATGTCTTCCATTGTTGCCTATCTCTTCAGTGATCTTATAGATTATGATTGAGCTCTTAGAAGAATACTTCCTTTTTGTTTTAAGATGACAAAGAGAGAATGGCTTTGTGGAGGATTATGCAATGAGGGATAAACTACAATGCAACACTAAGATGAATGATGGAGATTATGATATGAATCCATGGATGATGGTTATGCAATGAGGATAATGAGATTAAAATGTAAATGAGGGGAGCCAAATGCATGCTTGATAGCTATGGTGGAATTTTTTGTAGCATAAGATTACTAAAGCTTGAGTGAATATCTATGATCCAAATGAGGGAGAGATACCTTCCTTTTATAGGCTTAGGAGAGGCCAAGTCCATGTGTCAATAGATCAACGATTGGAGGAGTTATTTGTGACATGCACAGTTGAGATGGATTTGGTTGCGATGACAGAGATAATCATGGGAAATGTTCCTACTACATTTACAAGGTAGAGGAATATGTGGATCCATAAGCCACATGTCATTGTGCTCACAAAGACCTGTGAGTTAAAAGTGGAAGACTATGAGTAGATTGTGGAAGGACTCTTGATTTGTTGGACTATGAGAGATAAACTAGGATTTAAAAGACAAGTGTCTTTGACCATGGAGATGATTGAGAAATAATAGGACACATGTGGAGAAGAAATAGGGATGGTTAGAGGATAATTACTTAATTAAAGATTAAGAATATTTAATTATTGGAACAACATGGTGAGGTGTCCAATATGACATGGAAGAATGACATGGATGAGATGATGTGGAATTTAGACATAGGCTTTGACTAAGAGGGTGCAATTAAATAATTTAGGATTATTTAATGAGATATGACATTAGAAGAATTAGGATACTTAATTAAATAAATTAATTTTTGTTTTATTATTTTGCAATAATGAACCAATTAAATAAATTAGGATATTTGTTTAATTGATAGAGGAATAAGAATAAAATAAATATTAAAATATTTATTTAATTACACATGAACCATTTTTAGGTGTATACAGAAGTTTTTGCAGAGGAGAAATGTTGGATAAATTAATCTGTCCATCAAAGGATGGCACTTGTAGCAGTTGCGGTGAAGACATGATTTTTGATTGCCTTTGCTTCTCCAAAAAGTCTCTGATGGAGTCTAATAGAGAGACTCCAGAACATTCACCCACATTATCCTTTTTCTCCTCTTCAGATATCATACGAGAATTAGGAGTTTCTAGAGGGCAGTTCGTATCATGTACTTCTCCTTCATTTCTCAGAATAGAAGCATTATCCATAGTGTTATCATCTTGATCTGCAATAGCCTCATTTTGTTCTTCTTTTTCTTCAATTGTCCTATCTTCTGATGGCTCTCGCATCTCTTCATTATCTACTTTGTCTTCTAGAGGAGTAGGATAGGTAGAAGTAGTATTCACTACATTTATTTCATCCTCTATTTCCTTCTTTTCTTTTAAAGATTTGTTGATATCTACATGCTCAAATTAAGCATCATCTTTCTGAGGAGTGTTGTCTTTGGCAAGTTCTTCCTCTTTTTTGCCTTCATGGGTCATACCTAACCTTTGTGCTAGATCAACAATCTTCTCTAGAATTTCCTTCTGTAGTTTGTCAAAGTCATCTTTCTCTTTACTCATGAGAGTGTTTACTCTCTTCTTTGTTCTCAGTTCTTGTGAGTATAACTTGGCCAATGTGGCCTTATTCTCTTTTGTCAAGGAAATATCAATGCTCTTCAAAGTGAATTCTTTTATTTTCCCTTCTTCTTTAAATGCTGCTCCTCTTCTATCCATTAGAACTTTCCACACTTCCATAGGAACTTGACTAGCCATGTCTTTCATATCAACTTCAATGTATATTATGATATCCTTTATAATTGCCTCAATTATAGTGGCCTTGTCAGTTTTAGTTGTTCCTCCTTTTGACTTTCAACTGGAGGCATTTTTCTTGACTCTACTTTCTTCTTTTTCTTCATATGCTTGACCAATATTTCCTTTTCTTTCTCTATGTCTTCTTCACTTTTAGATTCTATAATCTGGGTCTTCCTTCTCTTGGCACTTGCTTCACTTTGTGAAGTATCTTTTGTCCTTTTCTAGACTGTTTTAGGTTCTACCTCTTCTTCTTCTACCTCTTGTTCTTCTTCCACTTCTTCTTCCATACTTGTACCAACATCCTTCTTCCTGATTGCCTTTATTTTAACTCTTTCCTTGGCAAGGGCTGTAGGGGCAGCTTCAGTGGATGTTTTCTTATTTTTGGTCTTAGAGGCTTGAGTTATTAGAGGAGTTTTCTCCTTTACCAAAGTATCTTTCTTCTTCTCACCGGCTGTGGGCACAGTCCTAGAATATTTTTGGTGGATAGGAGAGGAGGTAGTAGTTCTACCTAATCTTCTTGATGCTCCTACACTCTCTGCAGCACCAAATTCTTCTTTATCTCTTTCCCTTTCCCTTGCATTCTGCACTTGCTCCTTTGACATGCCCATACTTTCAACATACTCATCCACCATATTTTGAATTTTCTTCTTGGTTAGGGGTTTTGTCTATTCCATATGAATTTTCAGAGATTTTTTGTAGTATGTCCCAAATCTTTCTTCATTGGGATCCCTAGAGATTTTTAGTAGAATATCTACTAGACCAATTACTTGGTTTGGAGGCATCTCATAACCAAGTTTTGATATCCACACAGTCCTAGGCTCTATAGCTTCCATTATGCATGCATCTTTTCTTACTAAAAAGGTACTGTTATTCTGATACTTCTCTACCAGTTTTCTTGGTATTCTCTCTCTTGATTGCATTTTCTCCTCAAAAGATTTGAAGAAACCCTAGAGGGCTTTCTTTTGAGCCTCTCCATCACCCAAGCCAAACAAGTAGTTCCTGATCTGATGGGCTACAGGTCTATTTGATAACCATACTGCATTTTTAGTTCCTAGAACTTCATTCAAAAAGTAGAACATTAAACAGATGATCAAAGTACCAAACTTGAAGGGATATTTAGATTCTTTAGTTTTCTGTATATTTTCCATCAGTTGCAATCTCAACAATTCATACAAGTCAAAGTTTTCTCCATTCTCCACCATCTCATATGTCCTATTTATGGTGGTCCTAGACATAGAATTGTGCTTGTTAGAAAAGTAGATTTTGTAGCCAATCATCATGGATTCTTATTTTATAGCAGGATTCTTTATATGCTTAATATTCAAGGCCCTTTTGTCATACTTGGCTTCTGTCCGCTCCAATACAACTTCATTCTTGATGGATTTAAGCAATGGCACAGGTCCAGTTGAGCATAGACTGGTCATAGCCCTAATTACTTATTTGTTAATCACATGTGGAGTGTCCAGCCAAAAAAATTTATCATGCATTCTACTTAGAGTATATCTCACCCATTCATCTACATAGCAGAAAATAGGAAATTTGTTCCATACATCAAGATTCTTTTCCTCTAGGATTCCATACACTAGTTTGAGCTCAAATTCATCACCAGTAAGTTTTTAAAACCAGACATCATTCAACTTTGTGTGGTTATACTCTTCCATGTTGACATGGATGTATGTCCTAATATCTTCACTATGCAATACTTCATATGGGATATGCGAGAATGCTCCTTCTAGATCATCATTCATGGATTTATTAGGATGCCTCTTGAATTTGGGTCTTGGACACTCAGAGACCTTAACAACTTGTGGTGTAGCCATTGCAAATGAATTCGAGAACTTCAATGCAAGATCCACAGTGAAATGGGGTAAACCAAAAAATACCTTACTAGGGTTTGGATGCAATAAACTTTGAATTGCCTTGATCTCTTCTTCTTCTCAACTTGGCTCTTGATCTGCTCTTAAAAAGATTTTGTGAAAGACTTTGCTAAGAGAAATCCATTTTAAAACCCTTTAGATCTAACCTAATTCACATTTATTTTTTCAAATAATAAAGCTATCAAACCTTTCTCTGTACACAGTCATCTTTAAGTGCTCTACAATCTTCTGCATTATGAGATTTTCTTCTAGAGTTTTCTTCAATAGTTCAAAAATGTTGACTTACACCATATATCTTCGTGTTGAAATGTTAGCACCTTTTATTTGGCAAGGGATGGAAGATTTTCATTAAAGATCCTCCTGAGCCAAAGCTCTCAACTTAGTTTCTAGAGGAAACATCTGGACCGAATGTAACTTCATATATATCCTTAACCTCTCATACATCCTTCTTTATCCAAATCCTATTCATTTCTTTCTTTGTTTCTGTTAGATCAACCTTTTGTATTGGTTCATTCTTCTCTACCAGATTATCCTTCTTCATGTTTCTACTTCTGCAAAACTTAGAAATGTGTCCAAGTCTATCACATTTGTAGCATACAATATTCCTCTAACCAGTATTCCTTTGATTCATTCTAGATCTATGCCCAAAACTATTGCATGTATAACAATAGCCATTGAAAGATTGAACCATTATATCATTGTTATAGCCATTCCTCATTTGACTTCTACACTCACTATCTCTATGACCAACTTTCTTGCAAGTAAACCATTGACTAGAGAAAGATGGAATATTTTGATTTATTCTACCTCTACATACTATTGCCTTGTGTCCATACTTATTGCAAGAATGACAGAAACCATTGAAAGATGGGTGCCTTTGTGCATTTGGTTGTCTAACTGGTGATCTTCTAACTTTATTCTGTTGATTTTGAAACTGCTTGCCATTTTTCTTCTTGTTTCCAACATTTGATGTTTGACCTTATTTCAATCTTTCACCTTTTTCAAATCCTAAACCCTCTTTATTATTTGGACCTTTCTAATTTTCAATCATTTCATCAAGATTTGCAGTGCTGATCTTGAGTTTTTCTTCATGACTCCTTGCTTTCTCCAGGTCAAATTTCATATTCACAACCTCTTCTTCAAGCCTTGTACATTTCTTAGATTTACTTTCCACAATTGCATTAAGACATTCCTTAATTCTTTTCTTTTCTTCAACCTACACTTTCATATCTGTGATGGTTCCATTTGCTTGCCCCAATTGTTCATTGACTTCCTTATGCTTGTCTTTGAGCTTCTTGACAAGATCTTTCAATTTCTTGATGTATTCATTTTCTTCCTTGATATTTTAGTTTAGATCTTTGTTTTCTCCTTTAGTTCTTTCAAGATCTTCAAGAGAAGCATTTAGTTCTCCTATTTTGTCAAGTGTATAGTCTATTAAGAATGGAAAAATTCACTTAGGTACTACCTAGTTTTGTTAAACCCTAATTCTAAGAATCTATCAAAAAGAGTCTTAACCCTTGTGTAAGTCAGTCCCCAAATCCAAAAATCATTTATGGAACCTTTATCTAGTTATCTTCCATCATACATGTGTTATTACCTTTATATTTTTACTCTAACTTGTGTTTTTGTTTAGTATAACATCCCCGTAGAGCTAAGAGATGTGCCCTAAGAGTCCCTTGCGGTGTTACGAGAGTTTGAGGAGTGAAACACATTCTTACCATGCTATCGCGAGGAGGAGAAATAATAGTTGTGGGCTGGTGATGAATAGTAAATAGTTACTATAGCCTTGCAACAATAATAACATGATGTTGGAAGTAGCTAGCGGGATGGTGATAAGAGGTCAACAAAGCAATAAAGGGTTACCACAGCTCCACATAAAGGATGATAACAGTCAAATAGGTTTACAGTGGTGTGGAAAAAGAGATAAAGGCTCCTGTCACCCTGCGCTAAGAATATCATAGCATTTGATGTCAGTGCGGGACTGCAGTAGAGGGTAAACATAAACAATAATGGTTATTGCGAGCCCGCTAGGGGATTGAAAGAGGCTAAGTGTAGCCTGTGGTAATGCGGTATGCTTTGAAACTTGAAATATGCACCCCTTCGCCTCACAAACATCTTCATTTACTGTGGCAGGATTGTAGTATCAATGACATTGACTGCGAATACAGACAAATCTTGTCAATATACCTTAGTTGACCAATTTGTTTAGATCAACAGTGCACATTCAATTCATATAAATTCAATGATTTCTCCATCTGTCGGCACAAAGATGATTAATGGCAAGGTGACTAGTGCAAGGACAAATAAAATCTAAAGTTTCACTTCATTTTTTCATTTACAAGTTCAGACCACTTGGAGGCAAGATATTTAAAGTTTGGTGTGTACTCTATGATTCTTTTTGATTGGGTAAGTGCACTCTGTTCATTCCTCTATCAAAGTTGATACATTGTGTATACAGTTTTGTTTTCAAGTATCTCAGTGAAACAAACAATCACCAAACCCTAGTTTATTAGAATAGCACACAATGCCACCCCAATAATCTCTTTTATACATTCTGCCAAATTCTATGGACAAGGGCTACAAAAAGATGTTCAAGGATGAAGCACATGGTTGTCGTGATGCCCTAATTCCTATCTTAGGATGGAATTTGTTTTGGTACTTTTGTGATAAGAAGGATGCATAGGGCCCTGTTCTAATCCATGGATACTTGATCCTGCCAATATGGTAGTGTCAAATATTTTTGTGGATGTTGAACTCATCAGAGTGTTGGCACAACATTACCATGCAGCTACAAGGACAGTGAGGTTACCAGATGGGTCACCCTTGGTGATAGTGACTAGAGCTACAATCATTTATTGCTTTATGTTGAACAAACAGGCTCTTGCAAAAGTGGATATTTAGAAGAGTGAGGAAGATTATACTAGGCTCAGGAAAATATATAGGAGTGATGAATTCCCCATGTATATGATAAAAGGAGCAAACAATAAAAAGAATACCTATTCCCACTACTTTTGTTGAGCTATTTCAGTGGATGATTTCATTGTATATTTCAAGAAGATATATTTTGCTCTCTACCAAGTATTGGGAATGGATGCCCAAGATAGAATTCCAATTGGCTTGATGATGATGGTAATGAGAATACAAAACCCTAAAGTCAACATTGAGTATGATTTTTCTTCTTTTATTGAGAAAGGATTGCATGAGGGGATTCTCCAAGTGAGAGAAAAGAGGGCACCCATCACATTCAGATATTATTCTTTGTTGTGTCATTTGATCTTGTACCAGAATAGGAGAAGGTGGACTGGGAGAATGGACCTCAGTATGATTGATTAGAAAGGCTAGAGATTGCCTGTGCAATGTTGGTGTTACACTTGGGATAACAACTGCAAGAACACCAACTACGTAGTATTTCATGATGAATTTGCAGTTACAATAATGGGCACCCTTGGGCATTTTTCACCAAGACTATCTAAAGAAATTAGAGAAGTATTCAGACCTCATGCATTGAAGCATATGCAGGGTCATATGCACAACTTTGCTGACTGATTCTTTTTACCAGACCACATTGTGACAAGAGTTTATGGATGCACACAACCACCCTATGCTCATCCCAAATTTGTGCCCTCTCATTTGGACTTTTTGGAATTTATGTGGAAAATGCTTTGGATGGAGAGGGATGTGATGAAGAAATAGAAGAAAGGAACTTTTTTCCTAGATTTGACTGTGTTTGGAGACTTGTCTATTGGTTCTCACACCTTGGAGGAGCTACAAGTCTATTTGAAAACAAGATATTCATTGAGATCAGAAACAAACAGGGTCTGTGACCTTGAAGGCCATATAAATTTTTTTAGACAAGTCATTCTTACTAGGTCTGGGACATCGCATCAGGCCAACTATGATACAAGAGCATCCGGGTGGATAGGCTATCCAAATCACCCAAAAAAATGTCTAGTTTAGTTTTCTAACTTTTGGTGTGTTTTGCAGAGACATGGTAGTTCTTGTTCTAGTTGTGGTCATCGACAGATAAAGAGTTCATCTCTGTTCAAAGTCAAATGTCCTTTGAAGTACTTTTATAGGATGGAGAGGAACATCGATAGGATATTTCATTATCAACAGGGCCCTTTCAGTGTCTCTTTAATGCAGTGAAAGCCCTATTTCAGCACCTGGCATTAATGTTCTGAATAGTCAGCAGGACCTTGTCTTTTTGATAAGACTTCAATCTTGGTCCCTTCGACATCCTAAATTCCCTTTGTTGGTTAGCGTATCGGCTAGACTCGAGAATAGTCTCCTCAACTCAGTAAAGTTTGGAGAGACAAAGTGACATTGGAGTGATGGGATAGGGAGTCTCTTCAACATCCTGAATATACTCTATGGTAGGGTCTACTATGCACTTTTCGGCAAGACCATGCTTATCAGTATGACCCCAAACACCATCTCTTTGACATTCTGAAAAGCTAGGTGGTGGGGACCACTCTACTAGATGTAGCTCTCATTAGTGAGATTGTGCCTTATCGGCGAAAGCCAAAAACTACTCTCTTCAACGTGGCAAACTTCAACTTGTCAATCCGAATAAAACATCATCCTTAGTGGGACCTAAGCTAAACCACATGGTATGCATTGATTGGCATGCGAATGAGAAACAATCTAGCACCAGTATGGAAAATTTAAACAAACTAAGGTAGTAAATTGATGGCTAATGTGGTCTACAATGCTGGGAAGCTCAAGGCTCCAAGTAATGTTTAATGAATACTGGAGAGAATGTGAGGAATGCATGCAGGAAGGTAGCCATAGTCATTAATTAAGCATATAACCATTATCTGAAAAAACATAAAAATGAATTAGTGGAGTTTGTGTGAGTGAGAGAGAGAGACCAGAAAGGAAAAATTTGGCCTCTATATTGTAATATCTGAATGTAATCTTGAGATGACTCTCTGTAATGTACTCAAAATTTTGTTATCAATAAAGAATTTGAATTTCTTTTTTGTCTAGTGTGAGAGTTTAGCTACATGATTGACAGCCTGATAAGGCTCTTCAGTCACAATTGCATCAAGTGGTATCAGAGCTAAGTTTTTCTTGAGTGTGTAGAGGATACACCAAGACCTGTGGAAGGGGAAGTGAAAAACAATTGAAGAGAAGGTTCATGGGCTATTGCAGGTGAGGAAGAAAGTCTTGAATAACAAAGATCTTGAAATTGTTGGTTGAAAAAAAAGAAAGAAGAGAGATGCCACCACATAGGGGAATGCCCAGAATCAAGGAAGTACTGGAATGCTTTTGAGTGATGATGAAGGAAGACCTAATAAATGATATTAGAAATGAGGTGAGAAGGGTTGTTGGAGATGCCAGAGACTCCGCAAGTGGAGAAGAAAGTGAAGTGGAAGAACAAGAATAGGGCAAAGAAGAAGGACAACTTAAGGAAGCCAAAGAAGACAAATTTTTAAGGACTCTTGCAAAAATTGTGAAAAGTAACAAGGTGGATGTGCCTAATTTCTCTAGAACATTGAATCTAGAAGAGTTAATTGACTAGATAATCAAACTAGAAGAATATTTTGAATTAGAAGACATTGGAGACCCTCAAAAAGTTAACATAGTTCAAACAAAATTGAAGGGACATGTTGCATTATGGTGGAAGGGATTGCAAAGAGAGCGAGTTGTTGATGGAGATTCTAGGATAACAAGGTGGAATGAGATGGTGGCAAGACTGAAACACAAATTCATTCTTGGTGATTATGAATTGGAATTATTCAAACAGTTGTAGAGCCTGAAACAAAAAGATATGAGTGTAAAAGATTACCCAAAAGAGTTTTACAAGTTAACCATTCGGTCAAGCAGACATGAGGTTGACAAGGAGAAGGTAGCTAGGTATGTGAATGGCTTACGATATAACATTTAGGATGAGATGAGCATGATGAAGTTGACTTTAGTGGAAGAATGATACAGAGCGTATAGTGGAAGCTTCAAAAACTTAACAATAAACTGTATCAGCGAGAGTGTGACTTGTGTCTTGGCGATATGTCCTCATTGGCCAAACATATCCCGTTGACCACCTTGTTATTTATCTAGCTAATCCCTTAACTTTCCTCAATGACATGCATTGTTGGTGTAACCTTCCTCATCGGTGAGTGTTTTGTATGTGCTCCCAATACACCAATAGAATAGTTCATATATACTTCTGCCGACTTGTGATCACCGGTTTCCTTCACCATTGCTACCAGTCACCTCTTGCACCTAACACAATGTATGCGCGCAATGTATATTCTCAATATACATTCGGGAGAAAAATTTGAAACATGCATTTAGAATATGTATTCGGTGAGGTTGACCGTTGACTTTCCTTGTATCATATGAAATGCACATTCACTCGTGAGATACACACGAACATACAACTACGAGATACACATAGCTCAGAATATTAAATACTCTGCCAATAACCCCCGTCTCGCCGATGGTACTCCAAAACTTAGGCAAAACTTCTCTTCACCTAATTTTTGACTAAACCCTAGCACATGAAGATGCTAGGTTGGTCTATTGCACAGCATAATCGATCTGATCTTCTCCACCATCAAATAGAATAGAAATGACAAACACTAAAACAAGAACAGACATATATGTACATCGAGAAGCCATTCCACTGATTTCAACAAAAATCTTATCAGTGGAATGCTTCAAATCAACATCTTGCAACAATGGGAAAACACAGAACAGAAAGGAAATCTACAGCTAACAAATTTACAATTATAGAGAACAGGAATTGAAATGACGAAAAATAATATCTTTATTTCTCTTTGAAACAATGTTCAATCACACTCTACCTCCTCTCTATGATTACATTCGAACATATGACTGATTACAATCTCAAACCCTAATACCTAATCTTGTTCATTTCCTTGGTTTTTAGAGATTCGCCCAGAGTAGTACCAAACTGACTCCAAGTGGCTGGGAGATCGATTCCAATCAGTTGGGAAACACTACTACCTATTTTTGGCATTATTGTTATTTTTAGCATTATGCAATTACAATTGACAAATGTCTCCTAAATCACTTGGGACTTACAAAATGAACCTAGACACAAACTGAAATGAAAATGCATTGGTCAATAGACCTTATTACAAAAGAAAACATGATTTTCTAGGTGCTCCTGCACCAAAGAAGCTTACCAATATGCATTGAAGGTAGAAGAGAAGGTAATGAGAAGGCAAATAAACAATTCTCAAGGTCAAGGAAGATTTGTAGCTAAGAAAGAGCAGGCGAGCAGTAGCAAAGGAAACCAAATTGAAGAAGAACTCAAACCTAGATCAAGCCAGGGAATGGGTTACAATGCAAAGGCAAAAGATATCCTAGCAAGAGGGCATGATAGTAGCAGCAGAGGTTTTATGGGTAAATGTTATTAGTGTGGGGAAGTTGGAAATCATGCTTATGAATATCCTCAAATACAAGAAGGTAGTAAGATGAGCACAACAAGAAACCATTTGACACAGGAGGATGTAGAGTGTTTCATCTATGAAAGGTGAAGAACCCAAGGATGGTGAATCTCTCATGATGAGGGGAGTGTTGGTGAACCTGAAGGTGGTAGAGGAAGAACCATCCCAATGAAGGAGTCTCTTTCTAACTGTATGCAAATTTGGAGGTAAATGTTGCAAAGTTATAGTGTATAGTGGTAGTATGGATAACCTAGTTTCTGAGGAAATGGTAGACAAGCTAGGTTTAAAAAGATGTAAGCACCCTAATCTGTACAAGGCTTCATGGTTGCAAGAAGGGCATGAGATGACTATGAGTGAGCAGTGTTTGGTTACTTTTTAGATTGGTTCTTACAAAGATAATGTGTCATGTGATGTGATGTCTATGAGTGCTTGTCATAAGTTGTTGGGTAGGCCATTGCAATTTGATAGGGAGGCCATTTATGATGGAAAAAGAAATGTGTAAACCATCCAAAAAGATGGTTAGTAGTATGTATTGAATCCTCTTAGGGAAAAGGTGAAGGAAATAAAAAGGTCCAATCCCATTGTTTGTTGTACTATTAAGAATCAGGAAATCAAGGAGGAAGAGGTTGGACACCAGGTTATGAAGACATTCAATGGACAGGTCTCCAAAGAAAATAATAGATTGGACTTCAAGTTCTTACAATAGCATCATAAAGAGGAAAGAAACATAAGTCCAAAGGTATTTAGAGGATAGCGAGGTAAACCAATGGCAAGAAGTAATTCAAAAATTCAACTCAGCATAGATGGGGCTGACTGCTAGAGTGTAAAGAATGGTGAAGCATGGAAGGATGATAGAAGGAAAGCTCCTATGGACAAGGAGCAGATTTGGATCAAAAACAAGCATGGAATTATGGTCTTGTGCATATTTCCATGTTCCTGAGCTCTCTGACTTAGAAACATTTATTTACCTAGGGTGTCTGATGCAGGAGCATACGGGTGGATAGGCTATCTGCATCACCCAAAAACATGTCTACTTTAGTTTTCTAATTTTTGGTGTGTTTTGTAGAGACATTGCAGCTCTTGTTCCAGTTGTGGTCATCGATAGATAAAGAGGTCATCTCTATTCAAAGTCAAATATCCTTTGACATACTTTGGTAGGATGGAGAGCAACATTGGTGGGAGCCCTTTTGGTGTCTCTTCAATGTAACGAAAGCCCTATTTTAGTGCCTAGCATTAACGTTCTAAATAGTTGACAGGACCTTGTCTTTTCAACAAGACTCCAATCTTGGTCCCTTCATTGGTCGATGTATCAGCCAAACTCAAGAATAGTCTTCTCGACTCAGCAAAGTTTGGCGAGACAAAGTGAAATTAGAGTGATGAGATAGGGAGTCTCTTTGACATCCCAAATATACTTTGTGGTAGGTTCTACTATGTACTTTTTAGTGGGACCATGCTTATTGGTATGACCCCGAACACCATCTCTTCGACATTCTAAAAAGCTAGATGGTGGGGACCACTCTGCTAGACATATCTCTCATTGGTGAGACCGTACCTTATCGGTGAAAACCAAAAACTAGTCTCTTCAACATGGTGAACTTTGACTTGTCAATATGAATAAAATGTCATCCTTGGTGTAACCTTAGATGAACCACGTGGTATGCATTGATTAGCCTGCGAATGAGAAATAATCTAGCAATAGTATGGAAAATCTAAATAGATTGAGGTAGTAAATTAATGGCGAACGTGGTTTGCAATGTTGGGAAGCTCAAGGCTCCCAGTAATGCTTAATGAATACTAGAGAGAATGTGAGGAATGCATGTAGGAAGGTAACCATAGTCATTAATTGAGCATACAACAATTATCTAAAAAATCATAAAAATGAATTAGTGGAGAGAGAGAGAGAGAGAGAGAGAGAGCCCAGAGAGGAAAAATTTGGCCTCTATATTATAATCTTTGAATGTAATCTTGAGATGACTCTCTGTAATGTACTCAAAATTTTGGTATCAATAAAGAATTTGAATTTCTTTTTTGTCTAGTGTGAGAGTTTAGCTGCATGATTGATAGCCCAATAAGGCTCTTCAGTCATGACTGTGTCAAACTATGATGAGGTTGTGATCAGAAATTGCCTCACTCTTGGGGAAGTATATGATAGAAAAAGGAAGTGGGAGATTTTGATGAGAATAGAAGATGATAAAAAGAAGAAATACCCTAGCTTCTTGGGATTCTTTGTTGAAGAAATTGATCCACTGACAAGGATTAATTTAATAATTGATAATTTTGAAAGATTGTATGGCAAAGTAGAGAGCCAGCCTATAGAGGTTGCTAAGCTCCCTATGAAGAGATCAAATGAGGTTGTGATTTCTAAAACACCCCATGATGCAATGTCAGTACAAGTGCCTTCATCCCTTGAAAAACCAATGTCTAAGAAGCAAAAAGTTGATGATGTGCCTCCTCTAGTGCCCTATGAAATGTCAGAAGAGGTAGAAGATACATATGAAGTGGCAAGTATATCAAGGCATATGGGAGAAGAAGTAGAAGTTGACCAACCCCTTATTGGAAAAGAGGCTGAATCTCACAAACCTGAGGCCAAAATGGATACACAGGGACAAGGTGAACCTGAAATGCATGAAAATGAAAGGATTGTAGATTCTCTGAGATTCATGGATGATGATGAATTCAACAATACTCCCGAATTTAAAGATTTTTGGATGAAAATGAAAATGAAATAATTTGAAGAAAAAGTTCAAATCAATAAGATGGCAGCTGATGAATCCCAACATGACCAAATTGTTGCCCAAACATTCAAAGAGATTAAAATCGATGAAATAAATGTCAACCCACAAGAGGCTAGACAAATGGTTTTGAAAATAAATATGTTGATCATTCTAGGGATGGAACTAAAAAAGATGTTTTTGCTAGATCAAGTGAGGAGTCAGGATGATCCAATGATGATTTTAGAGTTTGATTTTGAAGATGGTGTGAGTGGTATAGGGTATAATCCAAAGACTGAGACCTTGGCACTTTGGGCCACTCATAAAAATACAAATAAGCCAAGATTGTTGGATGTGATCTAGGAGTTGAGAGGAACTGCAATGGTGAAGACACTGAAGGACACATCAGCTTTGGAGCCAGCTACATCGATAATGCACTCAGCCATGTTTACCCAGGTAGCTATAAAAAATATGCAACTCAAATTGAGTGAGTATGAGAAAAAACAAATAGAGATGAATGATGAAGTGAATAGGTTGTATTTGGAAAATGTGAAGGTGAAGCAATAACTGGAAGGAATTGATGTTTCTTAGAGCAAGGCAATTGTGCCTTATCAGCCCCCTATTTCTCAAGGAGTTGGTGTTGACATTGTTACTATTGATCAGTGGAATGCCATGAAGTAGAATTTGGAGAAAGAGATTGATAAAATGAAGGAGATGAATGAGACCACCAAGAAAGAAACAAAAGCCAAGGTTTTTGATGTGATTGAAAAGGTTTTGGAACACAGAGTTACATTGATACTAGATAAGATTGAAGAGGTGCATAATTGTTATGGTGATTTGTCCTAAGCACTTGATCAAATGAATACTCATGTTCCTATTTTGGATCCTTTGCTCAAGAAATGGTAGCCAGTCCATCACACTCTCATGACACTAAGCAAAGTTATACAAAGAAATCCAGATGCCGCTACTACTTTAAAACCAACTAAAAGAATGGTCAAGATGATCATTGATGAATTCCAATATGCATCTGGAGAGAACCAGAAGATAAAAGCAAAGATGAAATCCTTTGGCACTTTCAAGCATCAGTTTATACCAGGAATTCTTGGAGAAAATAATCATCTCAAAAGTTTTGAGAAATGGAAAGAGGAGTGTGATGAGATGGTTTCTCATACTGTTGAACATTTGTAGAAGGTTGGAGAGTTGAGTATTCATAGTTTCAATCTAATCCTTAACAGGATAATTGCATTAGATACAAGATATGGAAAATTCATCATAGATGTCAAAGGACTACTCAACAAAAGGTGGAATGATCATCTGGGAAATATGCTTTAGATTCAAAAACACAAGTGGCCAAGTGACTACATGATGTACCAATGGGAGAAGGAATATCTATCTCCTCAAGAGGATTAACCAGGTCAAGTCTGCAGCGGAACTATTTGGACATCATGCTAGAGTCATCAATCATCAAGTCACCATCAGTGAGCCTTCGATGTCCCCTTTGTTCTTTTTATTGTTTCTATGTTTTGTTTCATAAGTTGTATTTTAATATTGTGTGGTCTTATTAAAACTTGCAAAAAGTAAATATTGTAATATGTCATATCAAAGGGTTGGAATTTGAACAATCATTTTTGGAAAGTGAATGGTCTGAAGCTTGTTTCTTCCTTCATGCTTATAAGAAGGAAACAAAGATTGATGGGAAAGCTCTTTGGGAATTGGATTTTGGAAAGAGACATTGTAAAGGCCCATTTTCTGAGGCACATCAATGAAAAACTGCATATCTCTAGTGCTTGAATTCTTGTTCTCAATTATTTGTTGAATGTTATTGATAGAATTTTATCTGGTTGTCTCCATTTTGTTTTCTCCTTATTATTTAAATTAGCATATCAACATATGTCTAGTTTATCAAAACACAATTCATTTTTTGTTTGATTTGTCTAATAGGGTTTCTTCAAGTAAAAATTAAATTCCTTTAAATAGGTCATTGTAATCTGGAGGATTCAATTGGATAAATAAGAACTTGGTAAAAAAACAATTTTGCACATTTATGCAAGTCATAAATAGTATTATGCCAAATAATTTAAGTTATAGCCAGAAGGAAGACACACATCTATTTGTATTCTGACTCTATTACCCAGGAAAGGCACTGATCAATTCATTTCCAAAACCATTCCTTGTATAATATTTGAATCCAATTTTGATTTTTTGTAGTAGTAGGAATAGTGGTTAGTATAAGTTGAAATAATATTTTTTTAGATCATATGCCAATTTTAAGTAGATTAAATAGGATGATTTAATTGACAAAATTCTATAAAATTCATAATCTGCTCAATATTCACCAATCAATTTTGAGGATTTAACATTCAGTGGTGAAAATAAGGTAATACCCACCTAGGCATAACGGAGCCTAAAGTGTATGGAATTCCAATCATTTTGATTGATTCCATTTGTTGGCCAATTCACTTGTAAAACCTAATTATAAAAGGTTGGCATACTTTTAGGGTTTTACAATCTATTGATTTCAGAACCAACAGATTGGCAACTCCACTGGGGATTTTCTTAAAATAAGCAAAGAGTTTGAATATGGTCTTGGAGCTCTAGAAGATTAAAAGACTATTTCAATATTTTCCTCTTTTCAAAAAAGGAGGTGGCGACTCTTGACATAAATCTCTGAGGATTTGAATTTTGAGCCAGAGAGATTGAATATCATAGTTTTTCAACATGGATGGTAGAATATCATTGGTAAATCTGAACAATAAAAATAAAAAAATGCCAAAAAAGAAGAAAGAGAGTTCAAAGCCTCTTCCCACTTCAAGTATATCCACTAGTGATGGAGGAGCCTTTGCAAATGTACCTATAATCACTGAATCACATGAGAATGCCCAAAATGAGTAGGGGTATCCTTCTAGACAATCATATAACATATATAATAGTCCTTTGGCTAGCGATGGATTGCATAGCAATGAAACATTTTCTCCAAGAATTTCTCATAACCTTCTTGAACACAATAGCCTGTATAGATCTATTCTTGAGTTTCAACCAGATTTCCAAAAGATGAAAGAATATGAGGAGCACATGCATGAAGAAGTGAGATAGGAAGAAGCAAGAAGAGACCATGAGTAGAGGATGGCTAAGCAATATATTGAGAGTTGACAACATAGGACTAAAGAGTAGACACCTTGAATGGTAAGATTCACTGATGCCGATGCTATCTCTACCTCAACAAAAGAATTGACTAACCAAGAGTTAAAACAAAGAATGGAGCATATGACAACAGAAGTTGAAAGACTTAAACTGTTTACGTGACAACAAGAATTGGAGCAAGAATTGCTTTAGTTGAATTCTCAGCCCATTTCAAACCCATCATAGTATAGACCTATAAATAATTAGGGTACATATGGAAATTGAAGTGGTTCTTTGATCTCACAGGTATCTCACAATATAGTCAGAAGATATGGTAATGTAGGTAATGTTCCTCATATACAACATAATATCTTTGCACCACAGGTATTGAATCAAATGAGTAGTCTAATGACTTCTCAAGGAAATGCTTATCCTTTTCCTCCTGGCCAAGGAGGAGTAAGAATTCAAAATCATGGATATAATCTGGTGCAGGAGCACCTAGAAAATCATGTTTTCTTTTGTAATAAGGTCTATTGACCAATGCATTTTCGTTTCAGTTTGTGTCTAGGTTCATTTTGTAAGTCCCAAGTGATTTAGGAGACATTTGTCAATTGTAATTGCATAATGCTAAAAATAGCAATAATGCCAAAAATAGGCAGTAGTGTTTCCCAACCACTTGGAGTCAGTTTGGTATTACTCTGGGTGAATCTATAAAAACCAAGGAAATGAACAAGATCAGGTATTAAGGTTTGAGATTGTAATTAGTCATATGTTTGAATGTAATCGTAGAGAGGAGGTAGAGTGTGATTGAACATTGTTTCAAAGAGAAATAAAGATATTATGTTTCGTCATTTCGATTCTTGTTCTCTGTAATTGTAAATTTGTTAGCTGTAGATTTCCTTTCTGTTCTATGTTTTTCCATTGTTGCAAGATGTCAATTTGAAGCATTCCACTGATAAGATTTATGTCAAAATCAGTGGAGTGGCTTCTCAATGTACACATATGTATGTTCTTGTTTCTGTGTTTGTCTTTTGTATACTATTTGACGGTGGAGAAGATCAGATCGACTGTGCTATGCAGTAGACCAACCTAGCATCTTCATGTGCTAGGGTTTAGTCAAAAATTAGGTGAAGAGAAGTTTTGCCTAAGTGTTGGAGTACCATCGGTGAGACTGGTGTTATCGGCAGAGTATTTAATATTCTGAGCAAAAGCAGTAGTCTGCCCGAAGAGTAGTCGGGTGACCAAGTGCATCAGCGCAAGATTGTATTGCTTCACCAAGTATACATTCTATGTGTATCTCGCAAGTGAATGTTGTGGTTGTATGTGGTGAATGTGCATTTCGTGTGATACAAGGCAAGTCAACGGTCAACCTCACCGAATGCATGTTTCGAATGTATCTCTCGAATGTATATTGAGAATATACATTACACGCATATATTGTGTTAGGTACAAGAGGTGACCAATAGCGACGGTGAAGGAAATCGGTGATCTCAAGTTGGTGGAAGTATATACGAACTGTTCTATCGATGTATCGGGAGCACATACAAAACACTCATCTATGAGGAAGGTTACACCGACAATGCATGTCATTGGGGAAAGTTAAGGGATCGGCCAGATAAATAACAAGGTGGCCGATAGGATATGTTTGGCGGATGAGGACATATCACCAAGACAAAAGTCACACTCTCATCGATACAGTCTATTGTTAAGTTTTTGAAGCTTCCACTATGCGCTCTACATCAATTTTGGTATCAAAACCAATGAAAGGTCTACAAAAGTGTTGGTGTTGTCTGTGAATGTTTATGTTAGATAGAGAAAGCGAAGAAGGGGTAAGTGATATGCCTCCAAAGGGAATGACCACCGAAGTGGTCAGGAAATTCAAGGAGATGGAGGAGATGATCAAGACTGGAGTCAAGGAAGCACTCCAGGCTGAGTTGAAGACCTTGGGAAAAGGTAGGAAATCAAATGAGGAGTCTGATGGAGAAGATGGGGAAGAGGAAATGGCCCCAGGACAGACATATATATCTACAAATCAGAAACAATTTTTGGAGGCCATAAAATCACTTGGTAAGGAGTCGTCCAAGGAAAGAATGGACATTCTGATGTTTAGTAGAAAAATGGACACAGATGAAGTCATCAAATGGGTCGAGGCTTTGAACAATTATTTCAAGTATAAGGAGGTACCAAAGAATAGAAGAGTCAAGTTTGCAAAAATGAAATTGAAGGGCTCTGCACTCACGTGGTGGAACTACACCCAGGGAGAAAGGGTGAAGAGTGGCAAGAGCATGATCTCATCCTAGAGTCAGATGGTAGAGAGGATCAAGGCTTAGTTCCTACCAGCAGATTATGAGGTGCAGATATACAGGAAAATGTAGAACCTTAGGCAGAAGGATATGGATGTATCCACCTATATAGAGGAATTTCACAAATTGTCTCTAAGGTGTGGACATGTTGAGGATGAGAAAGGAAGAGTTGCCAGGTATATTAATGGCCTGAAGTATAGTATACAAGATGAGATTACCATCTTGACACCAGAAACTATGGACAAATGTTTCCAGGTGGCACTAAGAGTAGAAGAGAAGAAGAAAAGAAAAGGAGAACAGTAGAACAGAGGCAAAGGTGGAAGGAATTCTAGAGGCAAAAATAGCTTTGGTGGCAGAAATCAGTTCCAGAAGACTTAAGGGCAGTCTAGTCAGCAAGAACATGGTGGAGAATCTAGTTCCAGAGAGGGTTTTAGAGGAAGGAGACCCAGTGGGAGAGGTAGATTTGGTGGATCAGGCAGAGGTCCTAATGTCTTCATAGGAAGATGTTATAATTGTAACCAAATTGGGCACACAGCAGGCAGGTGTCCGAAGAAAGCCTCAAGCTCTCATGGAGGAGAGAGAAGGAACTAGCTAATTCAAGAAGAAGATTGTCAGAGTGTGAACTCACCTATGGGAAGTGCATCTCCAACACAAGATGGAGAGAGTCTCATGATGAGAAGAACAATGCTAAAAGTGCCACAGAACAAGGAACCACCCCAGAGGAGGACACTATTCAAAACTCTGTGTAAAGTTTTTGGCAAAAAGTGTAAGGTAATTGTTGATTCTAGTTCAACTAAAAATTTAGTTTCAGTAGAAATGGCAGAGAAATTGAACTTGAAAAGGTTGCCACATGTTAGTCCATACAAAGTGTCTTGGTTGAACAAAGGGCAACAGGTCTTGGTTGATGAACAAGCTTGGGTAGAATTTCAGATAGGGGAATGTGGGAATAAACTTTTGTGTGATATAATTCCCATGGATGCATGTCATTTACTATTAGGTAGACCTTGGCAGTATGATGTACAAGCCCAGCATGATGGTAAATCTAATTCCTTTGTGATCACCAAGAATGGTAGACAGTATAAGATGGATCCTTTACTAGAAGAGGGCGTAGACAAGAATGTAGGCTCAAGTATCATGTTAATGAGTGGGAAAGAGTTTCTCCATACTCTAAAAGAAGAGGGAACCTAGGGGTATGCTCTGATTTTGAAACCTAAAGGCAATTCAGACTTGTTTGAAAACAACAAGGAAAAAGTCCCTAAGGAAGTGCAGGAATTGTTAGACAAATATAAGGGTATCATGGTGGAAGATATGCCCAATGTACTACCCCCTGTGAGAGACATAAGTCATTAGATTGACTTCATCCCAGGATCCACATTGTGAAATAAACCAACTTATAAAATGACACCTAATTAGAATGAGGAGATTGCTAAACAAGTACAAGAACTGTTGGATAAGGGTTTGGTGAGGAAAAGTCTTAGTCCATGTGTTGTACCCACAGTTTTAGCTCCCAAGAAGGATGGCAAATGGAGGTTATGTACTGATTCAAGAGCCATAAATAAGATCACCATCAGATAGATGTTTCCTATGCCCAGAATAGAGGACCTTCTGGATTGTTTGGGTGGAGCTCAGTATTTTTCTAAAATTGATCTCAAGAGTGGATACCATCAGATCAGGATTAGAGAAGGGGATGAATGGAAGATAACCTTTAAGACTAATGAAGTTCTCTATGAGTGGTTGGTGATGCCATTTGGACTATCCAATGCTCCAAGCACTTTCATGCATCTATTGAATGAGGTATTGAAGGATTTTAATGGTAAATTTATTGTTGTCTATCTTGATGATATTCTGGTTTTCAGTAGGATGAAAGAAGAACATTTGCAACATTTGGAATAGGTGTTGAAGAAGTTGCATGAGGAGAAACTGATGATCAATATGGAGAAGAGTGTCTTCATGAAGGAAGAACTCACATACCTTGGATTTGTGATATCCCAGGGCAATTTGAAAATGGATCCAGAGAAGGTAAATGCTATTCTGTCTTGGCCAACACCTAAAACAGTAAGTGATGTAAGGAGTTTTCATGGGTTGGCAACTTTTTATAGGAAATTCATAAGAGGATTTAGTCATATTTGTGTACCCATTTTGGATACCATAAAAGGAGGATAGAAATGTAAGTTTATTTGGAATAGAGCAGCTGATGAGTCTTTTGAGATTCTCAAATAGAAAATAGCAGAGAAACCCATTTTGATTTTTCCTAATTTTAATAAGTTGTTTACTGTGGAATGTGATGCCAGTAACCTTGCCATTGGTGTTGTCTTGAGTTAGGAAGGCAAACCTATTGCTTTCTTTAGTGAAAAGTTGAATGATGCTAAAAGGAAGTATTCCATATATGATCTAGAATTGTATGCAATGGTTCAAGCATTGAAAAAATGGAGACATTATCTCTTGCCCAAGGAATTCATTGTTTATACTGACAACCATGCTTTGAGTTTTTTGAATTCGTAGGATAAGCTAAATCACAAGCATATGAAGTGGGTCGAACAACTCCAAGTGTATACTTTTTCCATTAAACATAAGAAGGGACAAGACAACAAGGTGGTAGATGCTCTAAGCAGAAGAGTGTGCACTATATAGGAAATCCAGTTGCAAAGTGTGGGAGTGGATTCTCTCAAGAATATGTACCAGGATGATGAGGACTTCAAGGAGATATATGCAGTTTGTTCACAATTTTTAGATTCCTATCATTCTAATTTTTCTGAATATTTGTTACAGCAAGGACTACTGTTCAAAGGCAGCCAACTGTGTGTACCTAGGTGTTCCATGAGGGAGAACATCATAAAAGAGAAACATTGTGGTAGTCTTGGATGTCATTTTGGATTGGACAAGACATTGGAACAAGTGAGAAGGCTTTACTTCTAGCCTAAGATGCAAACAGATGTCAGGAAATTTGTAGAAACTTGTAGTATTTGTCAGAGGGCAAAAGGAACTTCATCAAATGCAGGTCTCTATCAACCACTTCCAATTCCACAAAGGCCATGGGAGTGCATCAGTATGGATTTTGTTTTGGGTCTTCCCTGGACTCAAAGAGGATTTGACAGTGTGTTTGTGGTTGATAGGTTTAGTAAAATGGCTCATTTTGTGCCATGCAAATGTACCAATGATGCTTCACACATTTCTGGTCTGTTCTTTAAAGAAATAGTTTGAATTCATGGTTTGCCATTGAATATTGTCACTTACAGAGATCCCAAGTTTGTGGGACATTTTTGGCGCACTTTGTGAAAGAAATTGGGCACCCAATTATCTTTCACATCTGCATATCACCCTCAGACATATGGACAAACTGAGGTGGTGAATAGATCACTAGGTAATCTTTTGAGGTGTTTGACTAAACAACATGGAGAGGCATGGGATATGATCATCCCACAAGTAGATTTTGCATATAATGATTCTATTAATAGGAGCATAGGAAAGAGCCCTTTTGAAGTTGTATATGGGATTCATCCCAGGGGAATTTTGGAGCTTAGGGATCTCTAGAACATGGAGAAAAGGAGTGCACAAGGAGAAGATTTTGTAGTCAGCATGAAGGATATCCATGATGCTGTAAGGGAAACTATCCAGAAGAACACAGGGAAATGCAAAGACAGAGCTAATAAGAAAAAAGGGATGTCCAATACAAAGTTGAGGATCTGGTAATGGCATAGCTGAAGAACGAAAGACTTCCAAAGGGGCAGCCCACGAAGCTTCTTATGAAGAAGATAGGTCCATGCAAGATTGTACACAAATTTAGGCTTAATGCACATGGAATTGAACTTCCTCTAGGTTTCGTAATATCACCCATTTTCAATGTGTCAGAATTGTTTCCATTTAGAGGAGACAATGTTGCAAATTTAGATGTGACAGGAGCAGGTGATGTAGAATGGATTTTTGATTTTCCATCGAGTTAGCCAGTATAGCTGGAATGTATTTTGGACACAAAGGTTCAGAAGAAGACTTGACATAAGACCTACAAGTAGTATTTGGTCAAATGGCGTGGTTTACCCGATGAAGATGCAACCTGGATGAGCGAGGAGGACATCTTCAAACATGGGGTTTCCATTTCAGACTCGGTTCCTCAAGGGACTTGAGTTTTGTTAACCCCGAGAGTATGGTGCAGGAGCACCTAGAAATACATGTTTTCTTTTGTAATAAATTCTATTGACCAATGCATTTTCATTTCAGTTTGTGTCTAGGTTCATTTTGTAAGTCCTAAGTGATTTAGGGGACATTTGTCAATTGTAATCACATAATTCTAAAAATAGTAATAATGCCAAAAATAGGTAGTAGTGTTTCCCAGCTACTTGGAATCGATCTCCCAGCTGCTTGGAGTCAGTTTGGTACTACTTTGGGCGAATCTGTAAAAACCAGGGAAATGAACAAGATCAAGTATTAGGATTTGAGATTGTAATCAGTCATATGTTCGAATGTAATCGTAGAGAGGAGGTAGAGTGTGATTAAACATTGTTTCAAAGAGAAATAAAGATATTCTATTTTGTCATTTTGATTCCTGTTCTCTGTAATTGCAAATTTTTTAGTTGTAGATTTCCTTTTTGTTCTATGTTTTCCCATTGTTGCAAGATGTCGATTTGAAGCATTCCACTGATAAGATTTCTGTCGAAATCAGTGGAATGGCTTCTCGATGTACATATATGTCTATTCTTGTTTTTGTGTTTGTTGTTTGTTTTCTGTTTAATGGTGGAGAAGATCAGATCGACTGTGCTACGCAATAGACCAACCTAGCATCTTCATGTGCTAGGGTTTAGTAAAAATTAGGTAAAGAGAAGTTTTGCCTAAGTGTTGGAGTACGATTGGCGAGACTGGGATTATCGGTAGAGTATTTAATATTCTGAGTGAAAGCAATAGTCTACCTGAAGAGTAGTCCGGTGACCAAGTGCATTAGCGTAAGACTGTATTGCTTCACTGGGTATACATTCTATGTGTATCTCACAGTTGTATGTTCGTGTGTATCTCACGAGTGAATGTTGCAGTTGTATGTGGTGAATGTGCATTTCGTATGATACAAGGAAAGTCAATGGTCAACCTCACCAAATGCATATTCTGAATGCATGTTTCCAATGTATCTCCTGAATGTATATTGAGAATATACATTGCATGCATACATTGTGTTATGTGCAAGAGGTGACCGGTAGCAATGGTGATTGTAAGTCAGTGGAAGTATATACAAACTGTTCTATTGGTGTATTGGGAGCACGTACAAAACACTCACTGACGAGGAAGGTTACACCGACAATGCATGTCATTGGGGAAAGTTAAGGGATCGGCCAGATAAATAACAAGGTGGACGACGGGATAAGTTTGGCCGATGAGGACATATCGCCAAGACAGAAGTCACACTCTTGCCGATACAGTCTATTGTTAATTTTTTGAAGCTTCCACTATGTGCTCTGCATCATAATCAATATGTAGGGTAATATCAATATCAAAACCATGCTCCCCATTGAAATCCATAAGGTAATATGTATAATCTTGGAAGTGCTTACCACAATGTACAACAAGGAGTGTACCATCAACCTCAACAAGGACCTCAACACCCTTAGTATCAGCTGCATCAAAGGCAAAATCTATTTGTAAGGGGCCAATGAATGTGGATAGATTTAGGCAACTTGACTTCTTTGGCATCTATGGATATCCAAATGATATTGACAATAAGGTAAGGAAAGCAATCCCAAAGTTTTCTGGTAATAATGCTATTTCAGGAGAAGATCATATAAGAACATTTGAAATAGGCATGGATAATTTTGATGTGCAACATGAAGATGTATATATGAAATTATTCATGTAATCACTGATTGATGATGCAAGAGATTGGTATAGAAATTTTCCTGATGCCTCAATTGGATCTTGGGTTAAATTTAAAAGAATATTTAAAGAACAATATGGTGATCATTTTGATCCAAAATTTTCTTTGTATGAGTTGACAAATATTCATAAAAATTATAACGAATTAGTGATAGATTTCAATACTAGATTTATGAAACTGTTCAATAGAATTCCACATCATTTGAAACCTCTAGATCCTATGTTCTTGGTATTCTATTTGAATACCTTTGATCCAAAAATAAGTTATGAACTCAGAACAAGAAATCTTCATGTTCTTACTGAGGCATTCAATGCTGCCTTGAATATAGAAAATAATAGAAAAGCTTCGAGAAAAATTGGTAGAAGAGATGAGGTAAAACTATTACAAAACCCTAAGGCTCATCAAAATAGGCAACCAAAAGAAGAAGACAAGATGGAAATGGTTTGGAATGCTGTAAAGGATTTATCATATAAAGTAGCAAGAAATGAAAAAGGAATATCTTATGATAAATCTAATTTTCATAGAAATAAAAGACCAAGATTGTAGGATATGCCCTATAAAACAAATTGGAAGAATGGAAGGCCCTTGGTTGAAGATCAGAAGAAAAATTTCAATAGAGACACACTTGACCCATTGAAAAGACATGGAGCAAATGTGGTAGAAGATATTCCATGGTGTGTACCTTGCAATTAACCTCATTCTCCTAAATATTGTGTGGTTGCAAAATGAATCCAAGAAAGTGATATACCATATGATCAGGAAAGAGATGAGCATACTATAAACATGTTGGTAGTTAGACCTTATGAGGTAGAAAAAGATTTTTCTTCTTCAGAAGAGGATGGATCTAAATTCGATGTAAATCATCAAAGATATAATATTCATGTTGGCCAACAAGAAATATTATCTGATCAAGAGGATAACAGTATGAGAGATTCTCTGGTCTACTTTGCAAAATCATAGTCTAATCAAACTCAATTGAGGAGATGTACTAAAGAGGAAATAAAGATACTTACAGTTGCCACTATAGCACAAGCTAGAAGCAACTACAATATCAGAAATAGAACTATGAATGTTGATCAGGGTACACTTGGGAGTTTGTTTATGAAGAATCAACAAGCTGATAAGAAAGTTCCACCAGAACTTCAAAAAGGTGATGAAAATAAAAAATACTCAAAGGGTAACTCAAAAATATATCTACAAAGATACAACAAAGGTTTATCAAAATAAGACAAGGAGTGACCCTAAGTAGCAAGTAATGGAAGAGAAAAAATTTGCCAAAGTGGAACTGAGCAAAATAGAATCTCTAACAGATATGCCCTCTTTTGATATAACTCAGGATTTATCTCAAATTAAACTATCAGTTCCATTGATGGAAATGATGAAAATTGATGAATATAGAAATAGTGCTATGAAATTGATTTCAAAGATGCCAAATAAGCTTGAAATTTAGGATAAGGGTAAAAATGAATAGGAAAATAATAAGAGGCAAGTGAATAATGTCAAGGGAGAGGCCATGAACACTCCTGAGATTTACTTGGGGACAACTTTGACAAAGAACCCATCTCAATTTGACCCTTTCTATAGCACATTGCTGATTAATAATAAGTTGGTAAGAAATTGATGCAGAAGCATCCGGGTGAACTGGCAATCGACATCAACCAAAAAAATATTTTATTTTTATGTTCATATTTCAACATTTTTTGTGTAGGTTTGAGCTTGAGGAGAAACTTGTGAAATGTTGGGAGGATAAAAATATTCATTTGTGAGGACTTAGCTTTCATTTTAAATATCAAAGGCAACCAATATATTCAATTTGATTTTTAAAATTATTATATTTCACAAATTCAAGGTCCTAGGTGTTGAAGGAGTTCATTTACCATGATAGAAGGGGCTTGTGAAGAAAAATAAAATAAATTTATTTTATTTACTCAACTTGGACACCTTGGGAAGTGTGGAAAAAAAAACATTCTATTGTTGGTATTCCCTCACTTGCAATTTAATATTGCATTTATTCATTGGGTGGCTAAAATGTAGGAAAAAAGCTAGTGATTTTTGGGCAAACAATTAATGACTCTTCAATTTCCAATTTTGGGTGGATAAGGATGGATTTATTTCTAATTTTATTTATTTTTCAAAGGCATCTACAGCAGATAAATGTTGAAGAGGGAGCAACAAATTTGAATGCCACATTTTGGAAGAATAAATTAAGATTTTCTTCATTTATTGTAGGAATTTCAAAGGACAATTTGGGGAATATGAAAGAACAGATTTGGGCACCACATTTTGGTGCTTCATGAGAATTTTAGATTGAATAAAATGCAGCCATTAATGGTGTTATGGAGCAGCAATCAACAGTAGCAAGGTTGAGGAAAGAACAGGTTGATCAAGACAATGGCATGAAGAGATGCACAAATTAACTTGCTGAAAGAGAGGAATGAAATAAGAAGGGAAGAAGATATTTGCAGGTGTTCAAGGCAGCCAAGATATCTGTAGGATGAAGAGAAAAATCAGATTTGAAAAGAAGAATGAAGCCAAGAAAGTGGGAAGGCATGAGGGTTTGAAGATTTGAAGGTATGAAGTGCCTGAAAACCCTTGAAATTTCTAAATTTTATGTTTCATTTAAATTTGAAATGCATGTAATTGATTCCTGAAGGATTTGTTAAATGTAAATATATATGAGGGTTTTAAATTAGATGTGATTTTAGATTTTCATTATCAAGAGTTTTATTGATTTGTGTGCAAAAGTATGGGTTTTAATTCTTTGGCTGTAAGATTGGGCAGTTTGATAAAACCCCCTTATCTTGTTTGAATCAAATGGTGTTAAAGCTGGTAATCTTGAGTGTGGAGAGGATCTATGGGTAGAGTAGAGGAAGTGTAGTGAAGAAGATCTCAAGAGATTGTTGTAGGTAGAGAGGAGTCTTGAGCAAGTGAGAGCTGAGAAGCCGAGGAGAGAATTTTGTTTGCAAATTGTAGAGTGTAAGAAGATGATGATGTAAGATTGCAACAGATGAGATGGGGATATTGTTGAGGAAGAGACTCGTGATATGGGAAGGTTGGAGGCAGTATCAACAGAGAAAGGCTCTTGAGATATTGGCAGGTATATGTGAGAGATTAGATAAAAGATTGAGTAGATTGGAAGCATGACAGTGTGGTGTGTTGGTCAAGCAAGATGAAAAGTTGTGTGCAACAATGGTGGAAGATGAAGAGGTGGGTAGTGAAAATAAAGAGCTTGAAGATACAGCTGAGGAGGATGTGATTGCAACAATTGAATGTGAAAAGGTTGGAACCATAGAGCATGGTGAAGATGATGATTTGTTGGCGCAATTTTCTGCAATAGAGGAAGAATGGTTAGAGATATGTTGTAGCTTGTGAAGGTGAGAAGATGAACACTACCGTGAAGGATGATGTTGGCATAACAAAGAATGAAGAGGTAATTTTTAATTCTTTTGAATTTAGTGATGGAAGAAATGATTTGAAATTGCATAAGGAATTAGTGAGAGTAGATGAAGAGAAAGATCGTATGGTTGTAGTTTCAAATTTGTATGTAGAATATTTGCTTGTAGAATGTGTAAAGGATGTTGTAGGTGTAATTTAGTGGAGGTGGTTAGTTTGTGGTGGGTTGGATCCCATGAAGGAGGAGAGGAGAGTAGAGAACATTTGGTGGAGGAGGATGGTATATAGTAGATGTAAATCTATGAGGGGAGAGAGGAGTGGTGAATGGAGTTGTGGAAGAAGGATGATGTTTTCTTCGGCATGGTGATGGAAAGAGAGAAAGAAAAAAATGACTTTGTGCACATCACATAGCGATGGAGTTCGCTACAGGTTGTTTACAATTGTGTGAGCAGGAAAAATTAGGTTAGGATGATCAAACAATGCAAATCAAACCTAATCCTACCACCTGCAAAGAATCCATCTAAATGATACAAAAATGTAAACAAATGAAAGAAAATCACTTAGAATATTGATTCCTTGGTTGGATTTGTGGATTGCTTCTCAATTGTAAACAATCATAGATGCTAAAGCTGCCATGATGATGGATGAAATGCTCAAAATGCTCAATGGATGCTAATGGAGGTATTATGCTTGAGATGATACTCTAGATGCTATATGGTGAGATCATGATAATGAGAATGATTGGCTGTATATATAGCACTCAATAAAGGTTGATCAACAGTGGAGAAGAAGAGATAGTTTGAATGGCTGAGATAAATTCATGATCATAAGTGAATGTGCACAAGACAAGTGTCCTTGAAGCTTAAATTTATTAAATGATTGTTGTTGGTTTGTTGGTAGTACTAAGATTGATTTTCTTAAAATAGAATGCTTTTCTATTTTAAAGATTAGATGATGTCGATGATTGATTTTAGAACCAATTAAATCATTTTTTTCCCTTGGTTTAAGATAGGACCTATCTTGTACACATAGAAGAAAGAAAAATGATAAGATGATAATAGAGAAAAATTCTATTTTTAGAAGATTAGAAGACAAGTCATAAATTAAATAAATAAATTTATTTAATTTAAAGAGGATAGAGAAATAATTAAATAATTAAAAACTATTTAATTATAGATAGAGGAAAATAGAAGAAAAATAGGTAATAAAATAGATGAACAATTAATTAAATAAATATAAATTTATTTAATTAATAGAAGAAATAGATGATTTAAGAGAAAATAGACAAATTATTCAAATGTGTTAGACAAATGCAAATGATGAATAATGTAATATTTTAGTAATGATAACTAGGTCAACTTTGGGTGTCTATATTTGTCCCCTCTTTGAGACGATGTTTGTTAAAACATTGTTTCAAAGAAATGTGATATGATATGTTACTTTCAAAAAATAGATTTTTCCCTAGTGAAGCTAGCAGATGATGCCCCCTCGAGAGGAAACACCAGGTGATCAGAAAAAGGTTGGGTTGACTCACAAATAGATGACAAGACAAAGAGAAACAAGGTTGACACGAAGAAATTAGGGATCAGATGAGGTTAAGAGGGATGAAATTTAAAGAAATTAGGGCTTGTCTTAGAAGAAAGGGGGTTAGGGTTTGACACTATATAAATAGGTGTAGGAGGACAATCCTTGTCATTTACTTCATTTGTACTTGTGTATTTTTGAATTTGAGAGCTCTGAGCTTTGAGTGTTGTGAGATCTTTGGGAGCTTCTAGGATGGTTATTCCATGCGCAAATCATCGAGCAGTGTAGATCAGGACCTTTGGATGACCAGCAAGAGCACCAGCACCGGTATGTAGCTAAAACTTGACCTTTATTCATGTATATATATGAGATGGATGTTTATGATGTGTTATTTGTTTATGATTTTTCATGCTATGGATATGGATGTATATATAATGTATGGATGCACATGTTTAATGATTATGTAATGCATATGATGGATGTTTATGCATATAATGGTAGGTAGATGGTAACTTGTGCAATGGAAATATGTCATGATATGTGGTATGCAAATGTGATGTAAATGATAGGTGATACTATATTATGGATAATGATAATAATGGATAATGCAAATGGTATACATCTAACACATTTGTTTTGGTAGGATGAGAAGAATAAAGATGATAACAAGATGGAGAAGAAAACTAATGATCAATTCTATTGAGTGCTATTGTGTTATTGCAGGATGGATGGATAGATGGAGACAACTTTAACAATTGCCACAAAGTTGTGAGATTTGCAATCCTTATGTTTGATATAGCATATAGATAGTATGCACCAAGGTATAGAGGACCAGGGTGTCACGTATCCAATGCATATAGCGTAATACAATCTTGTCTAACGTATGAGGTCAAGATGTTGATCCAACATACACAAGATATGAATATTAGCTTCTTTTTTGAGGTGGACTTTTGACTCTACAAACAAAGGTCTAAACTCATCTCCACTAGACATAATGAAACCTTGTGGGTTATATGTATGAGAAATAGTCTTAGCATAAAATAGTCTTAGTGCATAGGAGACTATTTAGCTTCTCAAATGCAAAAGATATTACTATGCAAGATGCTAATCCCAACATGTACAAGATACCATTAGGCATAGTAGGAGAATAAGATCATCCCATAAAGACGCCATACAAAAGCCAAAGACCATGCCCCAATCTATACTTCATCTCAACATACCAAGATATGATACATCAAGGCAGTCTCAATTAGGTATAGAAAGGGACAAAAGATAAATCAAAAGATAAACAAAAGACATAGCCATCATGTTCTCTTGCCAAATTTAAATTCTCTTAGATGGATCAGATAGTGCCTTGTTGTGAAGAAAGATATATCCTATTGAAGGCTAAAGATGATTTGCTTGGGATAGATGCAGTAGATATTGGCTTAAGGCATGGTGGACAAATAACTATTAGCTTAGGTTTTGATTTTAGTACGCTCTTGAGCTATTAAGTTATACATAGTTTGCTTCCTGCTTGAGTTAGTCAAAATTGAAGAAGATGGAATGATAGAGTGATGAAATAATGAATTGTTGGTACTTGCATACATGATACTTCCTTCGTATTCTAGACTGCCTACATACCCTGTATCCATGGGATCAAAGTACCACACAATGATGATGAGAGATGATAAATATGTAGTTCTAGGTTTTATTGATGATGTGGGGTGTATGATGATAGAAGAAAGTGTGATGAAAGAAGAAAAGGATGATCAGAAGAAAGATGGATGATGAAAGAAGGGGTATCACCTTATGCCTAAATCTAGGTATTTCCTTCATACACTAGACTACCTACATACCCTGTATCCAAGGGATCAAGGCATTAAACGATAGAAATGATATGTAGTTCTTGTTTATTATGGGATGTTGATGATGGGGGATGAATGATGAATTGGATTGATGCAATTTGATGCAGTGAGGATCGGATTGGATTGGATTATGAATGAATGTGATCGATTAGAAGGAGTGATTTGATGGATTTGATTTTATTGCTTGGAGTTTTTGTTGGTTATTTGATTTTTTTGCATTTTTGGGGAATATTTGATTGATTTTATTTTTTATTTTTTTATTTTTTTAGAATTTTGGAAATATTTGATTTTTTTTGGATTTTTTGGAATGTTTTAAGGTGTCAATGTATTTACAATGCATTTACATTTTTTTACAAAATGTCTAATAATGACACTCTAAAGGTCCACTTCAAAATGAGGTGCAAGCAGGTGTCCCCAGTGCGGGATGAACTTATTAGGAGATGATGATGGATTAGGTCATAACCTAAATGGTTTAACATAAAGTGGAATAACATATCAACTCCAATAATTTCTAACCATGGTAGCATGCAAAGATGGATAGATCTTATTCAGGATAAGCATCGTTATTATGGGAACGGGATAGTAGATTATGATGTGGATTATTTAGGAGACTAGTGGATTATGGTGTGGATTATATAAGAGACTAGTGGATTATGATGTCGATTGTATATGAAAATTGCAGAATGGATCATAGAGATCAACAATATGAAATAGATGGTGGGAGCTAGCCTTCTACATAGAGTGCCTGTTTGCCAAGTTTTCACTATAGTACTTATCGAGGGTGCCTGTTTACCAGGTTTTCACCGTGGGATGAATGATTTTTTTTTTGGATGGATACTTTAAGGATTTAAACATAGAATTTCTTGAGATGAACATTGTTGATGGGTTTATCCAAGGGGATTCCTTCTGATGTTGATAATTTATATGCTCTAGATCCATAAACTGTTGTGATTATGAATGGTCCAAGCCAATTCGGTTCAAATTTGCCTTTTCTGTCACAATCTTGTTGATTCTTTTGATTTTCCTTAGGACAAGGTCACCTACTTGAAACCTTCTCTCTTTGATTTTCTTGTTATAGCTGCGATGAAGATGATTCTGATATACTTGGAGATGATTTAAGGCTGCTAGACATCTTTCGTCAAGTAATTCAAGGTCACTCAATCTAGATTTTCTGTATTCTTCATCAAAGATAATGTGTTGCAAGGAAACTCTCAATGATGGGATCTCAACCTCAATGGAAAAAATGGCTTCAGTTCCATAAACCAAAGAGTAAGGTGTAGCACCAGTTGGAGTTCTGACACTAGTTCAATAAGCCCATAATGTTGGATTAAGCTGTAAGTGCCAGTCACGACCAGCTTCATTGACTATTTCTTAAGGATCTTGATGATAGTCTTGTTTGAAGCCTCATCTTAGCCGTTGCTCTTAGGGTAGTATGGTGTAGCAAATATGTGTTAGATATGGAACTTATGACACAAATCATGGACTTCTTGATTCTTGAATGGACAACTGTTGTCAGTGATTATGGCTTGAGGAACACTGTATCAACAAATGATATAATGAAGAATAAAATTGGATATCTTCTTACCAGTGATGTATGTCATGGGTATAGCTTCCACCCACTTCGTGAAATACTCAGTGGCTACAATGATAAATTTGTGACCATTAGAAGATGACAGATGTATTTTCCCTATGAGGTCAAGTCCCCATTGTGAGAATGGCCATGGATTTATGAGGGGTTGTAGTTCATGCACTAGAGCGTGTATAACATCACCATGTTGTTGACATTGTAGACATTTCTTGGCAAATTGTTGTGCATCTTTCTCCATTGTTGGCCAATAGTAACCTGCTCTCAAGAGTTTTTTAGTAAGATTAGGGCCAGTGAAATGTGATCCACAGACACCTTCATGTACCTCATATAAGGTAGTTTTAGCTTCATTTGAGTCAAGACATCTAAGTAAGATACCATCAAGGCTCTTTCGATATAGGGTATCTCCAATGATAGTGTAACAAGAAGATCGGCGTATGAATGTTTTGCATTGGGAGTTTGAGAAGTGGAAAGGGAATTTTTGATTGTGAAGGTATTCATATATATCCTCGTACCAAGGTGAATTGGGACCAACAACTTCACATATCAGCTTAGATTGAGGTACTTCAAATGCTGGGATCAAAAGCTGTTCTACTAAAAACTCATATTTGTGTGCAATGTTGGGCATGTCTAGAAGAGAACCAATCATTACCATGGCATCTGCTACTTTGTTATTGATCGTAGGAATCTATTCAAATGTGATCTTAGAAAAGTACTTCTTGAAATCATTGACCATTAGCTTGTAAAAAAGAATATTTTCATCCTTTGTTTGATACTCATCCAAGTCCTGTTTAATTACAAGCTATGAGTTTCCAAAGACTTGTAATTGTTTGATGTTCCATTGTACTACCATGTGCAATCCTGTGATCAATGCTTCATATTCTACAATGTTATTTGTACAAGGTAAAGCTATCCTATATGATTTAGGTATACAATCTCCTTGTGGGCTGATGAACAATATGCCTACTCTAGATCCATGCTGTGTGAATGAACCATCAAAATATAGTTGCCAAACTGTAGAAGGATGTAAGTTGAATAACTCTTCACCAGGGAATTCTGCATGAATTGGATGAATGTTTGTTATGGGTGCTTCTGCTAGTTGATCAGCTATTACTTATCCTTTTATTGTTTTTTGATCAACAAACTTATGTCAAATTCACTGAGAATCATTACCCATTTGGCTAGTCCTCCTATTAGCACTGCTTTTGACAAAAGGTACTTGAGTGGGTCAAATTTGGAGATGAGCTTGTTTCTCTTATTTAACATATAATGCCGCAACTTTTGGGAAGCAAACATTACTGCCAAACATGCTTTTTCATTAACAAATAATTGAGCTCATAACCTACCAAGGTTCTGCTGATGTAGTAAATGGCTTGTTCTTTTCCTAGATTATCATGTTGAGCTAGTAAAGTACCAAGAGCTACTATTGTTGTGGAGATGCATAGTGACAATGGTTTATCAGGTACAGAAGGTACCAACACTAGTGGAATTGCTAGATATTTCTTGATCTAATCAAAAGCTTGTTGGCACTTAGCATCCCATTTAAAAAATTCTCCTTTATAGAGTAAATGTTGAAAAGGATGACATTTGTCTACTAACTATGCTATAAATCTGGGAATGGACTGTAACTTACCTTGAAGACTATGGAGTTGTTTTAGATTGGCTGGAGGAGGCATGTCTCTTATGGATTTCACTTTCTTAGGATCTACCTCAATACCTCTTCTTGATACTATATAGCCCAATAGCTTTCCTGATGCTACGCCAAACACACATTTCTTTGGATTTAATCAAACTTGATATTTCTCTAATCTGTCAAAGATTTGTTCCAACACTTTCAAGTGATCTTCTCAAGTTTTATATTTTCCCAGGATATCATCCACATAGTCTTACATTATGGTATGGAAAAGGTTGTGGAAGATTACTGTCATTGCATATTGATATGTTGCTCCAGCGTTTTTGAGACCAAATGGCATCACTCTCCAACAATAGGTACCCCATGGGTAGATGAAAGTTGTTTTGTGCTAATCTTCGAGAGCAATTAAAATCTAGTTGTATCCTAAAAAATCATCCATTAATGATAACATTTCATGCCCAGCTATGAGATCTACAATGATATCGATGTTTGGTAATGGAAAGTGATCTTTTGGACATGCTTTGTTTAGATCTTTGAAGTCTGTACAAGGAAAGATGCTTCCATCTGGTTTTGATACTTGCACAAGATTTGACACCCACTCAAGATAGTCAATAGGTCTTATGAATTTGGCATCTAAAAATTTCTAAATTTCCACCTTGACTAACAAAGCTACTTGAGGATGCATCTTTTGAAGTTTCTACTTCATTGGCTGGCATTTGGATATACTGAGCTAAGTGATGTACCACAAGTGATGGATCCAATCCTGGCATATCTGCATAAGTCCATGCAAAATTAATTGTGCATTTCATGAAGAATGTCATGAAATCTACTTTTTCTTGCTCTGATAATGATGCAGCCATATGTATGATTTTAGGATTCTATTATGTACCAAGATTTACTTCCTGAGATTTCTCAATTAGAAAAGGTGATTGTTCTTGATATTCTCTCAAAGGAAGGTTGATTCCTCCATCCTTAGGTGCCTCTAAGAGGTTTTCATTGTTGGATACATCCTTTATTTTTACTTTTTCTCGGTCAAGAGGCACCTTGTAGTTTTCACCTAGAGACCTTTTATTTTCCTTTTTGTTCATTTCACTTTTGTGACTAGAGGCCTTGACACTTCCCCCAAAGTATACTAATTGAGGTAAATCCATTTTGTAGCCCACCTTATGATCTCAAGTGGAAAACCTATTCTTAGTCCCAAGAATTCTGATAGAGCATCATCATTTTGAAATGTATCTAATACGCGTGCCTCCTGTTGGTCCCAATCGACAAGGTTAGGATATACAAGAGGTAAGTCAGATGATGAGAGTTGGGAAATTGAGGTTGTAAATGAGATCATGAAAATGGATAGGTCATGAAATAGTTTGGTGAGGTGAAGGGAAGAGTCATCGATGGTATCCAGATTAGAAGTCTCTTATGCGGGAAAAGCTTCAGCTACCATGTCAAGAATATATTCCCTAGACCCTAGACCTTGCTTATTAAACTTCTTAATTACAATGATTGGTTTTGTAGGTCCTTGCTTATTTAGTCCTAGACCACCTTGTCCTTTGTATCCCATGTTTTTGATAATGTGGAAACCATTGTTGTAACACTCCACTTCAAGTGTTTTTTGATGATTTTCATCGTAGAAAATCCATGAATCAATGTCTTCAATGTCTTCATCATCTAGTAGCCCTGATTTTATAAACACTGTAGGATGAGATTTGATAATTGTATGAGATAATGATGCTTTAGATGCTGATGGCTTTCCATATGTCTTTGGGGATAGAGGCAATGTTCTGACACAACAAGATTCTTACAATTTATACTCACCAAGTCCTTTGTCCTTGTACTTGATTTCTATGTTAGGGATGACTTTGCTTGAGGATGCTTTTTTTAGATTGGTAGGGTCAACATAGGAAGTGGATGGATATGCTTTAGTGTTGATAGGTATATGATTAGGAGTTTGATACTTAGCTTGATATGCTCAATAGAACTCAAAAGGATTGGGATCTGCAGGAATGATGATCTCAGCTCCATTATGAGGGAATTTGAGGCATTGATGGTAAGTTGATGGCACAACTTTCATGGCATGAATCCAAGGATGACCAAGGATGATGTTATATGGAAATTCAATGTCAAGGACTTGGCAATGAGTATCTGTAGTAACTGGACCAACTGTGATAGGCAAAGTTATAATCCCTTCTGATATGGGGATGCAATACTTGCTACCATGCAATACTTGTCGGAAAAGGTTAAGTGATATGGGAATGCAATACTTGTCAGAAAAGGTTAGGTGATATGGGGATGCAATACTTGATACCATGGCTTGAAACTATGTAGTGTCTATGTTATTAGGGACTGATGATTGTTGCAATACTTGGTCAAGGATAGCTTTATGTGCAGGGGATATGCATAACAATTCTAGAATAGAGATATGCATGTGAGTTTTACCTAGATGATCAAGGATATTGTCTCCCATAGTTGGTCTTGCAATGGATGGTGCATCTTGGATCGACACATGACAACGGCAAGTGTTAACAACATAATCGAGCTCTTATATAGCTTGGATACAAATAGGTTCTTTCTCTTTTATTGAGATGGTTGATATACAAACATGGTCAATGTGGCCAATAGTGGATGACTCATATGTGTATTGGACATTTCTCCCTGAAGAGGAGGCACTTGCTTTATCATGAGCAGGAAGTGGATCTTTGAAAGCGTCAAGAACATAGTTTGATGTTTGCTTAGGTTTTTCTAAACAGACTTGGCCTTGATCAATCAAGTTTTGAATGAGATGTTTCAGTTTCATGCATCCAACGGTGTTATGTCCTTTCACCCTATGGTATTCACAGTATTCATTATCCTTGTATCAATTGGGCTTGAATTGAGGTTCTTCATATGGTTTCTCTTCTGGTAAAATAATAGCTCTTGATTGAACAAGTTTCTTCAAAACAACCTCAACATGTTCTCCCAAAGGAGTGAACTGGTGTCTTGGTGGTGGATTTGCTTGGATTTGATCTCTTGGGAGGAATGGTGTGTTTATTTTTGTAGTGCTTCTATTCATGGCTTGAATATGCATAGGAGATTTCATAGTTTGGACATGTTTTGTGTCTACAGTGCCATCATTGACGACATTTTTGTTCTTGTTTCAGAAATGAGATTTGTCATTTGAAGATTGCAGGTTGTCTTTGTTGTCTTTAAATATTTTAATCACTCCTTTAGCAATTAAGGCTTTCTCAATATTTGTTCCCTTGGCAATAATTTCATCAAATGAAGTGGCACTTTGCAATTGCAGTTGGAATGAAAGTTTTGGATTGAGATTTTGGATAAAAATATCCACTTGTTGTTTTTCAGGCATTTGCCAAGGAAGTTTGCTAGCCATGTTCCACCATCATTGCAAAAAGGATGCAAATGTCTCAACATTGTGTTGTTTGTTTGTGACAAGGTCATTCATGGAGATCTAATTTTCAATGTTGAAAGCAAAGTGTGACAAGAATTTTTTAGCCAATTCACTAAAAGTTTTGATCCTCGGAGGAAGATGCGCAAACCATTTGATAGCTTGTCCCCCTAAACTGCAAGGGAATATATGCAAGAGGTATGTGTCATCATAGGCAACATCTAGACAAGTGACATAAAAATCTTGAAGATGGTCATGAGGATCTCATTTCCCTTTGTATTTGTCAAATTGAGGCACTTCAAAATGTGGAGGAAAAGGTGTCATTTGCAATGATCTATCGAATGGATAAGGACATACTTCCTCAAATGAAAATGTTTTCTTTCTGCAACCCAATTGAATATTGTTCACATCTTGTCGTAATTTTAGAAATTCCTCAAGAGTAAACATTTGTGATTGATGATGTATGTGACTTTGATGGATTGGATGCGGTATACGGTATTGCTGATTTAGATTTGGGTTATATGGTTGTTGAGTATTATAGGATGGGATTTATGTGTTGTTCCCTTGGCTACCAGGTGGCAGAGGAACAAATGAATGTGTAGCGATATTGAAGTTGGATACAATTGTCTCATGTGAACCATGGGACAAATTGACATAAGTTACTTACGGAGTGGAATTTTATGGAGCTTGGGAGACGGTCAATTGATTTTGGATCATAGGATTTGGGTTAACATAAGATGTGTATGGAGCTTGGGATATGGTATGCATATTTTGGACATTAGCGAATGGGTTGGTATATGATACATGTGTACCAACAGATGGATTAACTTGTAATGTGGCAAATACATTTGTTAATGGAGGTTGGGATACAAAAGATGGATTAGTAGATGGATTGGGTTGAAATTTTGCTTGTGAGACAATGGGTGGATTAACATAAGAAGCTTGGGTATTGCAAGGTTGTGATCCAAAGAAAAGTTAGTCAAGTGGAGAAGGATTGGTGTTGGGAGGATTGAGGTCAATGAGGGGAGTGTTTGGATTGGTTTGGTGTACGGTTATGGTATTTATGGAGCATGATGCATTGGATGGTTGGGATAGTCCAACATGTGACACATTGGTAATTGATGCTTGCAACACTTGAGGTGTTTGAACTGTAGTTGTAGTACTTTGCGTGGCATGGGGCGCATTAGTAAGAGGCACATTTTGAGTAAAGCTTGCAAGTACTTGTGAAATTGGTGTTGCATTTTGATTTGTACATTGAGAAGCTAAGGGCTCATGCATTTCAGCAATGACAGTTGGTTGTATGGTATGTTGCGCGGTAACAGGAGTATGAAATGGAGGAAATTGATCCAAGGAGGGTGACACAACATTAGATAGTGTAGTCATGGGCTTAGTGGACATGGTAGTGATAGCAACAGGAGTGACATTTGAAAGTACTCCTTTTTGGATAGTGGACAGATCAAAGTCACTTGGCAGTAAAGTTCCATCTTGGAGCAAATTCACAAGTATTGTTTGTTGATTGGCTTCTATAACCTTGTTGGCATGTTGCATAGCTTTTGGGTCTTGAAGGGACACTTGGTCATCTTTGAAGGAATTTTCATAGACAACTGCTTGTTCTTGTGGCCCTGGAGTAGAGGATGAAGCCCCTAAAGTGTAACCTTCAAGTAAAAAGTGTTGTAGGTTCATTCCAATTGTAAATTGTGAGGCATCCTTAAGAGGAGTGTTTTGGAATTGTTACAAGTTTTTCTCCATGGCTAGTTTGTATTGTTTCCTTGTTTGAGGCATTGGGTGATGTTGGCCAAAATTGGTGGACTTGTTTCACAAAGTTTGAGACTCCAAAGTTGATAAGGATGATGATTGATTGCTTGATGTTTGGTTGATGAGTTGCTTGGATTGATTGTTTGCTAGGATGTTTTGGGTTGATAGGTTATTTGTTTGGATTGGATTGCTTGATTGGTTTATTGGATTGCTTGATTGGTTTATTGGATTGGTTGCTATTTTGATGGATTTGATATGGTCTGATTGGTTGATATGCTGATTGGATTGCTAATTGAATTGGATGCTTGGTTGATTGGATAGTTGCTCAATTGTTTGATTTGGTTTTGGATAAGGAATACCCCTAGAGATAGACTCTTGAACTCAAGGGATATACTATTGTTGGATAGGATACTAAGGATGATGATAATCAGACCTGAGTGATGGTTTCAGCTATAGAAATTCACTGATTTGACTTGATGATTGATTTGGTTTGTTGTTTTAGGAGTCTTAATAGATGTGAGTGTTCAAAAGTCCAAACTAGTTGATGATTCTAGGCTCAATGAAATGATTGTTGTGTAAACTGGATGACGGATGCTCAGAATAAAGCTTACAGACTGGAAATAATGCTTAGACAACAATGAAAATGAGGATTTTAGTAGAGATTTTTGGATAACTATCTGTAGATGACCAATTACAAGGCAAGATAATTCAATTGTGATGGACAATAGCTCAATTACCATCAACAATAAGATAATTGCAAAAAATTGTGGTTCAATTGCGACTGGGTTTTTGACAGATGTGACAAACTATGGCTCAATTGCATCTAGAAATAAATAAATGCATCTGATAGGGATTTTAGCAGCAAGATTTGATAGAGACCAATTACATACAGATTTTGACCAGATGCGATGAACTATGGCTCAATTGCGTATGGTTTTATGACAAGTGCGAGGGTTTACTATTCAATTGCAATTTTTTGTTGTTTAATTGCAGTTTCAGACTGAGTTTGATAGAAAAATGATGGTTGTAAGTAAACAATCACTCCAACATTCACAAACATGTACAACCTAGGCTAGGCAAGGACAATATCTATTGAGTTCTCACTTGGATTGCTCCGGCTGCACTTATTCAAAGTGGATAGCTCCAAAAACTTGGTGGCATAGGCTCTCCCTTACAGTGCACTCACTTCTTAGGCACACCAAGTTCTAATTCCTTAAGATGCACAGATCTTAAGATACTTTGCTACCTCTACGATGAACTACGAGAATGTGGGACAGCTATCAGAGGCCTAATCAGTTGTCCTCCTATATCAATAGATAGAGGGCTTTTGGCTACTACACAAAGCTTTCTAGTATGAGCATTTGTTCAAGTGGTTACACATGCAATGATTCACTCCATTATGGAGGCTTCCCATCCTGAAGAGGTTAAGCTCAATAGGGTTTTGGGGGAAACTTTCATCGGTGTGACACAATAGCACCCGTTGCTTATGACTTTTGCCACAAACATGTTTTTTTATATAGTGGTTTGGAGGAGCTTGGCTTTAGGTTGTTACCGCTTGGGTCATCCCCTTCTCACACCAGGAAGGCAGGTCTTCTAAAGATAATAACAAGTTCTATTGCACCCAAGATCCATTTGATAGGCAAGGGGAGAGGATACTTTTGTTATTAAATTTGGGTTACACATATACACAACAAGCAATCAAAAAGATGAAACAAACACGGAGCAAACAATGGTTCCTTTTAAGCACCAAATCCAAATGTTCCTAGATTAGTGATAAAATTGATATGTCTTGGACCAATCAATGCTGCAACAAATGGATTAGTAGTTTTAAAGCCTCCTTTCTTTGACAAATGGATAAAGATGCTGCATAAGAAGATGGTTAGATAACAAAGAAATCAAGCAGAAATAAGATCCAGCCAAATGTGTATCAGAAAGACTAGTTGTGACGATCTAGGTTACAATTGTGCATGAAATAAAGCTAGATGCAAACATTTACCAACCAATTGCGTATGAATTTAAGCCAAATGTGACAGTTTGTGATTCAATTGTGGTCGGATTTGAACAATTACACACAACCTACAAAATAGAAACCCTAACTATCTAGATGCGGCTGAAAAAACTAGATGTGATGCTCTACTATGCAATTGCGCTCAAAATAAGACCAAATGCAAAAATATGTTGATCAATTATGCTCTATTTTAAGCCAATTGTGGTGATCTATGGTGCGATTGTGATTTTCTGCAAAACAATTGCATTTGGAACCTTGCAAAAATCTAACTTCACAAAATCAACTATACAAAAAGATGTTAAATCAAGGACGTGAGTCTCACCGAGTGTGCCAGAATGTGTGAGTAGTAAAAATTAGGTTAGGATGATCAAACAATGCAAATCAAACCTAATCCTACCACCTTCAAGGAATCCATCTAAATGATACAAAAATGCAAACAAATGAAAGCAAATCACTTAGAGTATTGATTTATTGGTTGGATTTGTGGATTGCTTCTCAATTGTAAACAATCATAGATGCTAAAACTGCCATGATGATGGATGAAATACTCTAAATGCTCAATGGATGCTAATGGAGGTATTATGCTTGAGATGATACTCTGGACGCTATATGGTGAGATCATGATAGTGAGAATGAGTGGGTGTATATATAGCACTCAATAAAGGTTGATCGACAGTGGAGACGAAGAGATAGTTTGAATGGTTGAGATAAATTCATGATCATAAGTGAATGTGCACAAGACAAGTGTCCTTGAAGCTTACATTTATTAAATGATTGTTGTTGGTTTGTTGGTAATTCTAAGATTAATTTTCTTAAAATAGAATGCTTTTCTATTTTGAAGATTGGATGATGTGGATGATTGATTTTAGAACCAATTAAATCATGTTTTTCCCTTGGTTTAAGATAGGACCTATCTTGTACACATATAAGAAAGCGAAATGATAAGATGATGATAGAGAAAAATGCTATTTTTAGAAGATTAGAAGACAAATCATAAATTAAATAAATAAATTTATTTAATTTATGCTCATGATGAGAAAATAATAATAAAATATAAATTTTATTTATTTATAGAACTAAATTAAATAAATATGTAAATTTATTTAATTTAAAGAGGATAGAGAAATAGTTCAATAATTAAAAACTATTTAATTATAGATAGAGGAAAATAGAAGAAAAATAGATAATAAAATAGAGGAACAATTAATTAAATAAATATATATTTAATTAATTAATAGAAGAAATAGATGATTTAAGAGAAAATAGACAAATTATTCAAATGTGTTAGACAAATGCAGATGATGAATAATGTAATATTTTAATAGTGATAACTAGGTTAATTTGGGGTGTCTACAACAACCTGAAAGGGTGATTGGTGCAGGAGCACCAAGTTTATCTCTTGCAAAGTTTGGTCCAATAAGGTCCTAAGTTAATTTTAGTTGTTTTGAGTCTAGTAGACATTGAATAAGGTAATAATAGACCACTTCTAATGTAGTTTGAGTCATGTTAGTTTCCTTATTACACAAGGTGTCATATTTTTGGAATGTTGTCATATGTAAATGCAAGAACTTGGAAGTCCAAGAGTCATAAGTCCAAAATTTAGTTATGGGTCATTTGTTTTTGGTTGATTCAAGCATAAAAAGGCCTCAGAAAAAAATGCAGAGGCAACGTGTGGAAAGTGGAGGATGGTAAATAAAGAAAAATCAATAAGAAGAATCCTTGTTTTGTCTTTGAAACTCTGTATTTTACTAAATTTTCCCTGTTGCAGACCTCTGTATGGTCATGTACAAGTGTTTTATGATCTAAAGTTGGATGGAATTTATAAAGGTATGAGATACCACTAATATGCATGTAGTTTGGTTGAATTTTATGAAGATTCAAGACTTTTATGGTGATTTTACTGAAACGGGTTGGTTACCCTATTTTGAGGGTTTAAAGGCAATTAGTAATTACTAATCATCCATTTCATTGTTAGAATCACCTGAGACCTAATGAAATAAGCATGTGTAGATAAGATTAGATATTTGAATGGTTTGTGTAAGTAGGGGAAGTGAGTTGAGTGAGTTTTTGTGGTGCCATGGTGCAAATTTGTGAGTTTTTGGCATGAAAAGAGTGGCTAAGAGTGTGAGTTTACATAAGAAACATTGGTAAGGGACTTGTGAAGGTTTGGATAGCATAGGTAGACATATTCCAACATGTCTGAGGTATTGGGGAAGTTTGTAGGTGTGTGGGGTATGGATTTTCAATAAACCGTCCTTGAAACTAGCCTAGAAAAGGCCTAAAGCAAGGGTTTGGTGGTTTGGGGCTTAAATGAGCATTCCAGATCCTAAAAGTGGTTGATTCAGTGGTTTTGGAGGTTATTTAAAGACTATCTATATGAATTTTGGGTATACAAGGAGTTTGGAGGGTACTTGATTTGGAAAATAGGGCTAATTGCCCCTTTGTAGCAGTAGGAATAGTTAATTTTAGGACAAGAAGTTCTAAAACAATCCTATGTGGAAATGAGATATGTTAAATAACTCCTTAATGGGTATCTGAAAAGGTGAATATGTTGTGGGTTTGAGGTGTATTTTGAAAGTTATAGTGAAAATACCCCTTTTGGAGGGCTAGTAGGAATGAGGCTAAAGAAGGAACACCGCTAATCTTAGGTTTTTGAAAATTGCCAATTGGATTGGTTGGAAGCTAGTGATTAGTGTACCTTGATTGACATAAATTGGTATTAGAGCTTAGGGATTAGATCTCTTGAGGGAGATTGGTTGAAGTTTGTATAAGGGAAAGGTTGGAATTTGGAGAGTCAAGATGCCTCCTAAGACTATTTGCACTGCTAGAGAGTTGTAGGAGTTAAAGGAGAGACATGCTAAGTTGTTGGAGCCTCATAATGTTGTTTTAGCAAGGCTTTCTACCTTGGATTCAAATAAGAGAAGAGGTGTTGCATTGGATGAGAAGAGTGAATCCAAGGAAGAAGGGGAATAACAGAATGAAGTAGAGGTAGAGCAGATGGACCCTGATGAACAGAGGACAATAAGGCTTTTGAAGGCAGTAAGAGGAGAGGAATATAAGTCCAAGGTTGATTTTCCCATGTATGGAGGAAGTTTGAATGATGAGGAGCTTCTAGATTGGATAGCAATTATGGATAATCACTTTGAATGTGAAGATGTTCCTGAAGAAAAGAAGGTCAAGATTACAAAGACAAAGCTGAAAGGTCATGCATTATTGTGGTGGGACTATGAACAAGATGAGAGGAGAAAGCAAGGTAAATCAAACATAGTTTCTTGGGACGGAATGGTTGGTAAACTCAAAAGGTAAGTTTCTTCCTAAAGACTATGAAGTTCAATTGTTTAAGAAACTCCAAGGTTTGAAGCAAAAGGACTTAGATGTTAAGACCTATACTGATGAATTCTATAATTTAAACATAAGATTAGGTAGAATGGAAGATGAAGTTGAAAAATTTGCTAGATACCTTGGTGGACTTAGATTCAATATTCAAGATGAACTAGTTGTGGCAAATCCAAGAACTATTGAAGAGTGTTATCAAATGGTAGTAAGGGTGGAAGAGAAGATCAAAAGAAGGAAAGACAAATCTATTGAAGGAAGAGGATCATTTCCTACATCAAGATAGTCCCATGATGAACAAGAAGATGCAAATAAAGGTAAAGAACAAGTTGTTGATGCAAGGGGTGGATTTAGAGGCTCTAAAGGCAGATTTGGTGTAGGTTGGAGTTCCAATACATTTTTAGGAAGATCCTACAATTGCAATCAGTTTGGTCATCCATCCTTCAAGTATCCTAAAAGACAAGGCTCTACTTCAAACGTTGGTGACAAGAGGGCTCAAATTGTGCAAGAGGAGGATAGGGAAAGTCTGAAGTCACCCTCTCTACATGCTATTCCAAAAGATGGGGAAACATTGATGGTGAAGAGACAACTTTTGAAGGCATCCAAGGAGAAGGAGCTGATTCAAAGAAGAGCACTATTCAGGACAACATACAAATGCAAGGGAAAGGTATGCAAAGTTGTCATAGATTCAGGTTCTACTAAAAATATGGTGTCTTGTGAAATGGTTGATAAACTGATATTAGACAGAATTCCCCATGAAGCACCCTATAAGGCATCTTGGTTGAGTAATGATCAATCCATTTTGGTTAATGAACAAGCCCTAGTTGAGTTTCAAATTGGTAGATATAGTGATAAGGTTCTTTGTGATGTTGTACCTATGAATTGTTGTCATCTATTACTTGGAAGGCCTTGGCAATTTGATAGATATGCCAATTATGATGGGAGAAACAATATGTATCAAATTAAGAAGGATGGGAATGCTTTTACATTGACTCCATTGATTGAAGATGTGAAGGAACAAAGCAAGGAAGCCAAAGTGATTATGTTTGGTAAGAAAGAGTTTGTGAAGGTTGAGTATGAAGAGAAAATGAAGATTGCAGCCACTCCTATGTTAGAGGACATCAAAATAGTAAGTTTGAAGAGTGAAGTGAGTTTGAAAGGTAGAGAAGATGAAAAGATAATAGAGGTTGATAAGGAGTAGATCAAGTTGATGATGGAAGTGCAAGATTGACATGAAAAACAAGACAAGATCATGATTGGGATAGTATTTTGTCCTTTAGTTTCAAACAAGGTTAGTAGTCAATCATGTAATGACAATACAAAGGTTGGAAAACCTATCAAGTCAGAGGTCTTAGGGGTAGCAGAGAATATCATGACAAAGACAAAAGAGAAAGGTGTAGTGATTAAGGGCATTTGGCAAAGGCATATGACTGCGTTCAAGCATGTAATAAAGGTGGAAAGAAAGATAAGTTAGGGTGCAAAAGATAAGGGTCTGATCGCAGGCATAAAGGTAGATTCAACATCAAGTCATGATGAGGCAAAGGATAAGAGGGAGATAACAGGTCAGTTTGTAGAGATGAGATAGTGGCAAGGTAGAAATCAGTCCAAAGAAGCAAGGGACATTGCAAGACTACAGTACTTGATCAAAGAGAGAGATACTAGACAAAGGATCATTTGGAGGTCAAAGGGTGGTGTGAAAAAATAAGGTTCATGGCAGTATAGTCCTCATGGGACATGAGGTCTTCTTTTAGGCCGGGTGTATGGTGCAGGAGCACCAAGTTTATCTCTTGCAAAGTTTGGTCCAATAAGGTCCTAAGTTAATTTTAGTTGTTTTGAGTCTAGTAGACATTGAATAGGGTCATAATAGACCACTTCTAATTTAGTTTGAGTCATGTTAGTTTCCTTATTACACAAGGTGTCATATTTTTGTAATGTTGTCATATGTAAATGCAAGAACTTGGAAGTCCAAGAGTCATAAGTCCAAAATTTAGTTATGGGTCATTTGTTTTTGGTTGATTCAAGTATAAAATGCCTCAAAAAAAAAACTCATAGGCAACATGTGGAAAGTGGAGGATGGTGAATAAAGAAAAATCAATAAGAAGAACCCTTGTTTTGTCTTTGAAACTCTATATTTTACTAAAATTTCCCTATTATAGACCTCTGTATGGTCACGTACAAGTGTTTTATGATCTAAAGTTGGATGGAATTGATAAAGGTATGAGATACCACTAATCTACATGTGGTTTGGTTGAATTTTATGAAGATTCAATACTTTTATGGCAATTTTGCTGAAACAGGTCGGTAACCCTGTTTTGAGGGTTTGAAGGCAATTAGTAAGTACTAATCATCCATTTCATTGTTAGAATCACATGAGACCTAATGAAATAAGCATGTGTAGATAATATTAGATATTTGGATAGTTTGTGTGAGCAGGGGAGGCGAGTTGAGTGAGTTTGTGTGGTGCCATGGTGCAAATTTGTGAGTTTTTGGCATGAAAAGAGTGGCTAAGAGTGTGAGTTTGCATAAGAAATATTGGTAAGGGACTTGTGAAGGTTTGGACAGAATAGGAAAACATATTCCAACATGTATGAGGTATTGGGGAAGTTTGTAGGTGTGTGGGGTATGGATTTTCAATAAACCCTCCTTGAAACTAGCCTAGAAAAGGCCTAAAGCAAGGGTTTGGTGGTTTGGGACTTAAATGAGCATTCCAGCTCCTAAAAGTGGTTGATTTAGTGGTTTTGGAGGTTGTTTAAAGACTTTCCATAGGAATTTTTTGTAGACAAGAAGTTTGGACGGTACTTGCTTTGGAAAATAGGGCTAATTGCCCCTTTGTAGTCGCAGGAACAGTCAATTCTAGGACAAGAAGTTCTGAAACAATCCTATGTGGAAATGAGATATGTTAAATAAATCCTTAATGGGTATCTTAAAAGGTGAATAAGTTATGGTTTTGAGGTGTATTTTGAAAGTTATGGTGAAAAGACCCCTTTTGGAGGGCTAGTAGGAATAAGGAGGCTAAAGAAGGAACACCCCTAATCTTAGGTTTTTGAAACTTGCCAATTGGATTGGTTGGAAGTTAGTGATTAGTGTACCTTTCTTGACATCAGTGATTCTATCACTCCACTCCACTTTTTTGACCCTATGCTCAAAAATATTCTACCCAACGTGTTTAATGCAGGAGCATCCGGGTTAACTGGCAATCGACATCAACCAAAAAAATATTTTATTTTTATGTTCAGATTTCAACATTTTTGGTGTAGTTTTGAGCTTGAGGAGAAACTTGTGAAATGTTGGGAGGATACAAATATTCATTTGTGAGGACTTAGCTTTCATTTAAAATATCAAAAGCAACCAATATATTCAATGTGATTTTTAAAATTATTATATTTCACAAATTCAAGGTCCTAGGTGTTGAAGCTGTTCATTTACCATGATAGAAGGGGCTTGTGAAGAAAAATAAAATAAATTTATTTTATTTACTCAACTTGTACACCTTGGGAAGTGTGAAAAAAAAACATTCTATTGTTGGTATTCCCTCACTTGCAATTTAATATTGCATTTATTCATTGGGTGGCTGAAATGGAGGAAAAAAGCTAGTGATTTTTGGGCAAACAATTAATGACTTCAATTTCTAATTTTGGGTGGATAAGGGTGGATTTATTTCTGATTTTATTTATTTTTCAAAGGCATCTACAATAGAAAAATGTTGAAGAGGGAGTAGAAAACTTGAATGCCACATTTTGGAAGAATAAATTAAGATTTTCTTCATTTATTGTAGGAATTTCAAAGGACAATTTGGCAAAAATGAAAGAATAGATTTGGGCACCACATTTTGGTGCTTCATGAGGGTTTTGAATTGAATAAAATTCAGTCATTAATGGTGTTATTGAGTAGTAATCAACAACAACAAGGTTGAGGAAAGAACGTGTTTCTCAAGACAATGACATGAAGAGATGCACAAATTAGCTTGCTGAAAGAGAGGAATGAAATAAGATGAGAAGAAGAGATTTGCAGGTGTTCAAGGCAGCCAAGAGATCTGTAGGATGAAGAGAAAAATCAGATTTGAAAAGAAGAATGAAGCCAAGAAAGTGGGAAGGCATGAAGGTTTGAAGTTTTGAAGGCATGAAGTGCCTGAAAACCCTTGAAATTTCTAAATTTTATTTTTCATTTAAATTTGGAATGCATGTAATTGATTCCTGAAAGATTTGTTAAATGCAAATATATATGAGGGTTTTAAATCAGATGTGTTTTCAGATTTTTATTTTCAAGAGTTTTATTGATTTGTGTGCAAAAGTGTGGGTTTTGATTCTTTGGCTGCAAGATTGGGTAGTTTGATAAAACCCCCTTATCTTGTCTACATCAGAAATTGTATGATAGATTCAAGAGCAGCAATAAATATCATGCCTATGGTAGTTATGAAAGAACTGGGTCTATGGGTTGACTCAACATATGGAAAATTTTATGCCATGGATAATAGATCAATCCCTATCATTGGTATCATACGGGATGTGGAGATAAAGTTGGTTGCTTATCTTGAAACTACATATAGGACTGATATCACTGTGGTTGATATTCCACCATATTATGGCATGTTACTATCAAGACAATGGACTACTGCAGTTGGTGGAAATGTTCAATTGGGTCTATCATATGCAACTATACCTGTGAATGGAAAAGAGGTCAAGTTGTATAGAGAACCATGATCTGAGAAAGTAGTAGAAAGAATTGATCCTAATCAAATGAATTGCTTTTGTGATGTGGACTTAGGAAGTTTCAAGGTTAAACAATCACAACATCAATTACAAAACAATGATCCAATTGGCTATGGAGTTCAATTGGATAAATCAAGTGTTTGGCAAATGTATTTTGATGGTGCTTGTAGTAAAGAAGGTAATGGGGCCAGTGTGGTCTTCATTGCACCAAGTGGTAAAACATTCAAGTATTCATTTTTGTTATCATTTGAATGCACTAATAATATAGAAGAATATGAAGCATTGCTATTGGGCCTTAATTTTGCTATCAAAATTGGAATCAAATTGTTGACTGTATTTGGAAACTCTGAATTGGTTGTAGCACAACTAAGATTTAAATATGACACAAATAATAAAAGGATCAAGCAATATAAACATGCAATATGGGATACAATTGAACTCTTTGATGCATTCTGTATAGAGTAGATAGATAGATCAAAAAAATTGATGGTTGATTTTCTTGCAAATATTGCTTTGAGAAAGGATGACATTACATTAACAGGTGTCTTAGAGATAGAATTTAAAACTAGACCTTACATTCCTAACAATGTGTATAGCTGGCAAGTGTTCAATGATTATAAGAATTTGATAAATTTTCTTCAATGTGTAGATCAATATGAGTCTCAAGAAATAGACTTTAATGCTTTTGTTAAAAAATTTGATGGCAAGGACACTATTTTTGGTTAGGAGGTAGTACAGTTAAAAACAAATAAAATTACAAAAGGTCTAGTGGCTCTAGAACGTGTCTTTGATGGGAATAATAGATTAGTTGTGAAGAAAACACCAGTTCATTAGGATGATCTTGAAGAAGTGCATCTTGTAACTAATAATGCTCCAAAGAAAGTGTACATAGGCAATAAAATTAGTCCAAAGGTTAGGGATATGCTTATAAGCCTGCTAAGGAAATACAAACATGTATTTGCATGGTCTTATGAAGATTTTAAAGCATATAGAGAAGACCTATTTCAACATGAGATCCCACTAAAGCCAGATGCTAAACCTTTCAGGCAAAGACAAAGGCCTATCAATCCTATTTTATCACCAAAGATGCAAGAAGAATTGATGAAGCTCAGGGATAGTGGCATAATCAAGTCTATCAAGCATTCCTCTTAGATTTCAAATTTGGTACCAGTCAAAAAGAAGAATGGTGATATAAGGTTGTGTGTAGATTTTCATAATCTGAATATCTCATCATTGAAAGACAACTATCCACTTCCCAACATGGAGGCTATGTTGCAGAGAGTGACAGGATGTGAATTGCTTTCCATGATGGATGGGTTCTCTGGTTACAATCAAGTCAAAGTCAAAGAATCAGAGCAACACAAGACTACCTTTACTACACCTTGAAGTACCTATGTGTATGTAAGGATGCCTTTTAGTCTTACAAATGCTAGTGCCACATTCCAAAGAGATATGGATGTAGCTTTTGCAGATTTGATCAATATCATAATGGTTGTATATTGTAAAAGGTAAAATTTGGATAGTTTGATTTTGGTAGTTTTTGTGTGAATATCCTCCTTTCACCCTTTGATTCAAGGACCTAGGGTCGAGTTACAATGTACTATCCTACCCTAGGTCATTGTGAGATGTAGGGAAACTTGGATTTTTATGATTTGATTTCTAATTATCTTCTCTTATGTTCAATTATACCTTAAAACCCTAATTATGCAAATACGACAACAAATATACGAATATTAGAAAATGTTGCTATAGAAAGATGTAAAATGACAAATAACTATGTACTTGTTTTCGGGGTTCAAAAGTAGAATAGTCAGGGACTAAAGAGCGGGTGTCCAAGTCCAATGCCTTGCTTTTTGTCAGGATCTACAAACAAGATCTACAGACTGTTCCTATTGTACTAAAGGTTTTTGTCATGAAACTTTGAGGACTAATGAGTGGGTGCCCTAGTCCAAGGAGCTATTTTCTTCTTTGATCTATGAATCCGATACTCTATTGTACCCTCCTGCAACTCCATTTTGTCTATAGCTTCAACTTGTAACCTGCAATCATGAAAACTTTGGGAGGGGATTGTGGTGTTTAGAGGCTTGCCTCAGTCAAGCCCCGGAGAGACATTCAAGTCTTCCGAACACCGTTGTCAAATAAAGAGTGCGTGCCCTTGTGAGGTAGAGGTAAAAACCAAATGAAAAATGCTTACAAACACAATAGATGTCACCTTGTAGTGAAGATCTCATGGGAGGAAGAAGCTCTTCATGCCATGAGGAGATGATTGCTCAAATCTACAAACACAAACACAAACAACACAAATTTGCTCTTGCAACACAATGAATGCCTTGAATCACCTTCACATAAACTTGAGAATCCAAATTGCTAACTAGTAATCATCTAGTAATGCTCTAGTTTACAAATGAATGCCCAAACATGCTTATATATGCAACTACAAACACTCCTACCAAGAATTTAATAATTCAAACTTACCATGTTGGCATATGACCCAAATAACGATCACAAGCTGACACCCAAAAATTGGGACTTCCCCAAAATAGGGCAGGACTAGGGCGCGGGCACCCAAGTCTTCCCCCCTGTTTTGGGAAGGGTTAGGTTCAAGGGATCCCCCTAGGTTCCATTTATCATGAAACTTAGGGATCATTTCATCGGGATGTCAAATTATGATGCAAGATGTCCTAGATGCAGATAAAAGACCTGGGAGCTAAACCTTATGAGGGAAAAGCCGCCAAGGGACATTTTCCAACATTACATATACCAAGATGATTTAATAGAATACTCAAAGAAAGCAGAGGATCACTGCCTACATTTGGAAAAAATATTTGTAAAGGCACTTGAAAATGGTATATCATTGAATCCTAGAAAATGTTAGTTTGTTGTGACTGAAGGTAAACTACTTGGGAATATAGTTTCCAAATAAGGTGTAAGAATTGATCCAGAGAAGGTTGCAGCAAATTATAAGATTCCCATCCCTAAAATAGTGAAAGCTATTCGATCATTTTTGGGGCAGATACATTTTGTTAGAAGATTTATTTCTAACTTTGCTGAAATTGTGAAGCCTATTGCAAAGATGTTGAAAAAGGGATCAAAGATTGATTGGACATCAGAAGCCATTGAAGCATTTTCATAAATCAAGAGGGCAATCAAAGAAGCTCCTATTTAAAATCCCCTAATTTTAGTAAGCCATTTCAAATTTTTTCCTTTGCCTCTTTTTACACTATTGTTGTTGTCATGTTACAGAAGAATAAAGAAGGACATGAACAACCAATCTCATTTTTTAGCAAATCACTTCAAGGAGCTGAACTAAAATATGATGCTATTTAGAAGCAAGATTATGTGCTTGTAAAGGTAGTAAAGGCATTAAGACCCTACTTAGTAGGGGCATAGGTAACTTCTTATGTACCAAATGTAGTAGTTAAGGATGTTCTTGTACAAATAAAAGTTACAGGATGAAGATGTAGATGGATAAATAGAATCCAATAATTCAATATCAATATCTAAATCACTAAACTTTTAAGAGGATAAGGATTGGCAAAACTGATGGCTAAATCTAATTTGGAGGCTGCATAGGTATGTGATGTTAAGGAAGAAGAAGGTATGATATCTAGTATTGAACATACACCCTGGTACACAAATATAGTTCACTACCTTAGACACATGAAGTGCCCAGATGGTATGAGTAATAGTAAAAAAAGACATTGAAGCTACAAGCATCAAGGCATGTATTCTTAAATGGTGATTTATTCTAGAAAGATAAAGATGGTGTTTTACTCTCGTGTCTAGATCAGGGACAGGAATAAAAGACTATAAAGGAGATGCAGGTGGTGTATGTGGAGGACATTTTTCAGCTAAGACCACTGCACATAAAATATTAAGAGCAAGCTATTTTTGGCCAACTATTTTTACTGATGCTCATAGACATGTAAGAAAATGTGAAGCATGCCAGAAGTTTTTTGGTAAACTAAAATACCAAGGAGCTTTGCGTCTAAGGCCTATGCAAATTGATGCACCCTTTCATCAATGGGGTATTGATTTTATACGAGAGATAACAGATAAATCAAGTGGAGGGAAAAGATGGATTCTTACTGTCACTGACTACTTTACTAAATGGATTGAAGCAGGCCCAACTAAACAAGCTACTAGTTAAGTAGTAAAAATTTTCTTATTAGAAAATATCATCACCAGATTTGGGGTTCCTATAAGAATTGTCATAGACAATGGTATGTGTTTCAGATTTGATGAATTCAAGAAATTCTGTGTCTTATGGAATAATAATATCATATGCCTCTCCATATCATCCCCAAGCTAATGGCCATGCAAAATCTAGCAATAAGAGCATCATGAAAATAATCAAAAGAATTCTTTCAATAATAACAAAAGGGCATGGGATTCAAAATTAAAGCTTGCATTATGGGTTGACAGAATCACAGTAAAAAAGGCTACTGGCAAGTCACCTTTTGAATTAGTCTATGGAGCTCAAGCAAGAATTCTAATGCACAATCTTTTGTCTGTTTACAAATTCATATTGCAGGAGGATCTAGATGTACCTGAGCCAATATTAGAAGAGAGGATAGAATAATTGGTAGAATTGGATGAAATCAGAAATCAAGCACACAAGAAAAATGATGAAATGTAGATACAAATGAAGTATCTTTTTGATAAGAAGGCTAAGGACAGAAAATTTCAGCTTGATCATATGATTCTTATGTGGAATGCTCGGAGTCAAGACAAAGGAAAACATGGAAAGTTTGAGGCCCTATGGCTGGGATCATTTGTCATCATGGGAAAATGTAGAGAAGATTCATACTATCTACAAAACATGGTGGGTGAAAATCAGGAATTGTCAGTGCATTGGACAATTTCTAAAACACTTCTTTTCTTAAAAAATATAAATTCCATGCACATTAGTTTAGGTTTTTCTCTAATTTTGGTTTTCTTTGTTGTGTACATTTTTTATATTTTTTGGTCTACATCCCAGAGTTATGTTTTGGATTATTGCAATGTCTAATAGCCATTCATCCCCAACTACAGCCACTGTTAGGATTGGCAAAATTCACTTAGGTTATACCTAGTTTTGTCAAACCTTAATTCCAAGAATCTATCAAAAAAGAGTCTTAACCCTTGTGTCATTCAGTCCCCAAATCCAAAAATCATTTGTAGCACCTTTATCTAGTTATCTTCCATCATACATGTGTTATTACCTTTATATTTTTTCTCTAACTTGTGTTTTTGCTCAGTACCGCATCCCCGCAGAGCTAAGAGATATGCCCTAAGAGTCCCTTGCAGTGTTGCAAGAGTTTGAGGAGTGAAATGCATTTTTACTACACTATCACGAGGAGGAGAAATAATGGTTGGGGGCTAGTGTGAATAGTAAATAGTTACCGTAGGCCCACAACAATAATAACATGACATTAGAACTAGCTGGCTGGATGGCGGTAAGAGGTCAGCAAAGAAATAAAGGGTTACTATAGCTCTGTATGAAGGATGATAATAGTCAAATAGGGTTTACAGTGGTACAAAAAATGAGATAAAGGCTCCCACCACCCCATCCTAAGAATATCATAGCTTTTGATGTCGGTACAAGACTATGGTAGAGGGTAAACATAAACAATAATGGTTATCGCGAGCCCACTAGGGGATTGAAAGAGGCTAAGTATAGCCTGTGGTAATGCGGTATGATTTGAAACTTGAAATATGCATCTTGCTGCCTTGCATAGGTCTTCATTTACTACTGAAGGATTGTGGTATCAATGACATTGACGATGAATACAAACAAATCTTGTCAATATACCTTAGCTGACCTATTTGTTTAGATCAATGGTGCACATTCAAAGGCATATGAATGCAAAGATTTCTCTATCTCTCGATATGAAGATGATTAATGGTGAGGTGACTAGTGTAGGGACTGATAAAACCTAAAGTTTCACTTCAGTTTTTCATTCAAACAAGTTCAGAGTGCTCACAAGCAAGAGATTTAAAGTTTGGAGTGTGCTTTGCAATTCTTCTTGACTAGGTAAGTGTACTCTATTCATTCCTCTATCAAAGTTGATACATTGTGTATACAATTTTGTTTTCAAGTAGCTCAGTGAAACAAACAATCACCAAACCCTAGTTTAGTAGAATAGCACATAATGCCACCCAAAAAGACTAAATCAGTGGGTAAGAAGAGGGAGCCTTCGACTCCAAAAGAGAAAAAGAGACCTCTCCAACAATCTCTTTTAGACATTCTATCAAATTCTATGGACAAGGGCTATAGATGTTCAAGGATGAAGCACATGGTTGTCGTGATGCCCTAATTCCTATCTCATGATGGAATTTGTTTTGGCACTTTTTTGATAAGAAGGATGCACAGGTCCATGTTTCTAATTCATGGATAGTTGATTTTGCCAAGCTGGTAGTGCCAAATGTTTTTTGTGGATGTTGAACTCATCAGAGTTTTGGCACAACATTAACATGCATCTACAAGGACAATGAGGTTACTAGATGGGTCACCCTTTGTGATAGTGACTAGAGCTATAATCATTGATTGTTTCATGTTGAAAAAACACACTCTTGCAAAAGTGGATATTTAGAAGAGTGGGGAAGATTATACTAGGCTTAGGAAACCATACATGAGTGATGATCTCCCCATGTATATGAGAAAAGGAGCAAACAATAAAAGGATACTTGTTCCCACTACTTCTATTAAGCCATTTTTAGTGGATGATTTCACTGTATATTTCAAGAAGACATATTTTTCTCTCTACCAAGTATTGGGAATGGATGCTAAAGATAAAATGCCAATTAGATTGATGATGATGGCAATGAGAATACAAAACCCTGAAGTCAACATTGAGTATGATTTTGCTTCTTTTATTGAGAAAGGATTGCATGAGGGGGTTCTCCAAGTGAGAGAAAATAGGGCACCCATCACATTTAGATATTTTTCTTTGTTGTGTCATTTTATCTTGTACCAGAACAAGAGAAGGTGGACTGGGAGAATGGACCTTAGTATGATTGATCAGAAAGGCCAGAGATTGCCTGTGCAATGTTGGTGTTACACTTGGGACAACAACTACAAGAACAACTACTATGTAGTATTTCATGATGACTTTGCAGTCATAATAAGGACCACCCTTGGGTATCTTTCACCAAGACTGTCTAAGGAAATGAGAGAAGTATTGAGACCTCATACATTGAAACTTATGCAGGGTCATATGCACAACTTTGTTGACTGGTTCTTTTTACCAGACTACACTGTGATAAGAGTTTATGGAGGCACACAACCACCCCATGCTCTTCCCAAATTTGTGCCCTCTCGTTTGGCCTTTTTGGAATTTATGTGGCAAATGCTCTGGATGGAGAGGGATATGATGAAATAGAAGAAAGGAACTTTTTTGCTAGATTTGACTGTGTTTAGAGAGTTGTCTGTTGGTTTTGACACCTTGGAGGAGCTACAAGTCTATTTGAAAACAAGATATTCATTGAGATAAAAAATAGACCTTGAAGGCCATATGAATTTGTTAGATAAGTCATTCTTACTAGGGCTGGGATATCCCATCAGGTCAACTATGATGAGGATGTGATCAGAAATTGCCTCACTCCTAAGGAGGTATATGATAGAAAAAGGAATTGGGAGATTTTGATGAGAATAGAAGATGATAAGAAGAAGAAAGACCCTAGCTTCTTGGGATTCTTTGTTGAAGAAATTGATCCACCGAAAAGAATTAATTTAATAATTGATAATTTTGAAAGATTGTATGGAAAAGTAGAGAGCTAGCCTACAAAGGTTGCTAAGCTCCCTGTGAAGAGATCGGGTGAGGTTGTGATTTCTGAAACACCCCATAATGTAATGTCAATATAGGAGCCTTCATCCCTTAAACAACCAATGTCTAAGAAGCAAAAAGTTGATGATGTGCCTCCTCTAATGCCCTATGAAATGTGAGAAGGGGTAGGAGATACAGATGAAGTGGTAAGTATATTGAGGCATATAGGAGAAGAAGTAGAAGTTGACCAACCCCTTATTGGCAAAGAGACTGAAGTCACAAAACTGAGGCCAGAATGGATACATAGGTACAAGGTGAACTTGAAATATATGAAGATGACAAGATTGTAGCTTCTCTAAGATTCATGGATGATGATGAATTCATCAATACTCCTGACTTCAAAGATTTTTGGATGAAAATGAAAATGAAAGAATTTGAAGAAAAAGTTCAAATCAATAAGATGGGAGCTAATGAATCCCAACATGACCAAATTTTTGCCCAAACATTCAAAGAGATTGAAATTGATGAAATATATGTCATCCCACAAGAGGTTAGACAAATGGTTTTGAAAAGCAATATGTTGATCATTCCTAGGATGCAGTTGAGAAAGATGTTTTTGCTCGATCAAGTGAGGAGTTAGGATGATCCAATGAAGATTTTAGAGTTTGATTTTGAAGAATGTGTGAGTGGTACATGGTATAATCCAAAGATTGAGACCTTGGCACTTTGGTCCACTCAAAAAAATACAAATAAGCCAAGATTATTGGATGTGATCCAAGAGTTGATAGGAACTACAATGGTGAAGACACTGAAGGACACATCATCTTTGGAGGCAGCTCCATTGACAATGCACTTAGCCATGTTTACCTAGGCTACTGTAAAAAATATGCAACTCAAATTGAGTGAGTATGAGAAAAATTAAATAGAGATAAATGATGAAGTGAATAGGTTGTATTTGGAAAATGTGAAGCTGAAGCAACAACTGAAAGGAATTGATATTTCTTAGAGCAAGGCAATTGTGCCATATCAGCCCCCTATGTCTCAAGGAATTGGAGTTGACACTATTCTTGTTGATCAGTTGAATGCCATGAAGTAGAATTTGGAGAAAGAGATTGAGAAATTGAAGGAGATGAATGAGGCCACCAAGAAAGAAACAAAATCCAAGATTTTTTATGGGATTGAAAAGGTTCTAGAACACAGCGTTACATTGATACTGGATAAGATTAAAGAGGTACATAATTGTTATGGTGCTTTGTCTCAATCACTTGATCAAATGAATACTCATGTTCCTATTTTGGATAATTTGCTCAATTAATGGAAACCAGTCCATAACTCTCATGACACTATGCAAAGTTCTACAAAGAAATCATGATGCCCTTGCTACTTTAAAATTAGCTGAAATAAAGGTCAAGATGATCATTAATGAATTGTAATATGCATCTGGAGAGAGACAAAAGATAAAAGCAAAGATGGAAGCATTTGGCACTTTCAAGAATCAGTTTATACTAGGAATTCTTGGAGAAAAAATCAGCTCAAAAGTTTTGAGAAATGGAAATAGGAGTGTGATGAGATGGTTTCTATAGAAGGATGGAGAGTTGAGTATTCATAGTTTCAATTTGATTCTTAACAGGATATTGCATTAGATACAAGATATGCAAAATTCATCATAGATGTCAAAGGACTACTCAACAAAAGGTGGAAAGATCATCTAGTGAATATGCTTTAGATTCAAGAACACAAGTGGCCAAGTGACTACATCATGTACCAATAGGAGAAGGAATATCTATCTCCTTGGGAGGATTGACTAGGTCAAGTGTGTAGTGAAACTATTTGGACATCATGCTAGAGTCATCAGTCATCAAGTCACCATTAGCGAGCCTTAGATGTCCCCTTTGTTCTTTTTCTTGTTTCTATGTTTTGTTTCATAATTTGTTTTGTTTCTATTAAGACTTACAAAAAGTAAATATTGTAATATTGCATGTCAAAGGGTGGGAATTTGAACAATCATTTTTTGAAAGTGAATGGTTTGAAGCTTGTTACTTCCTTCATGCCTATAAGAAGGAAAAAAAGACCAATGGAAAAGCTCTCTGGGAGTTGGATTTTGGAAAGAGACATTGTAAAGGCCCATTTTCTGAAGCACATCTATAAAAAGACTACATTTCTCTAGTGCCTGAATTATGGTTCTCAATTATTTGTTGAATGTTATTGATAGAATTTTCTCTGGTTGTCTCCATTTTTTTCTCCTTATTCTTTAAATTAGCATATCAAGCATATATCTAGTTTATCAAAACATAATTCATGTTTTGTGTGATTTGTTTGATAGGATTTCTTCAAGTAAGAATTAAATTCCTTTAAATAGGTCATAGTAATCTGGAGGATTCAATTGGATAAATAAGAACCTGGTAAAAAAATAATTTTGCATGTTTATGCAAGCCATAAATAGTATTGTATTAAATAATTTGAGTTATAGCCAGAAGGAAGACACACATCTATTTGTATTCTAACTCTATTACCTAGGAAAGGCACTAATCAATTCATTTCCAAAACTATTCCTTGTATAATATTTCAATCTAATTTTGATTTTCTATTGTAGGAGTAGGAGTAGTGGTTAGTATAAGTTGAAATAGTCTATTTTTAGATCATATGCCAATTTGAAGTAGATTAAATAGGATGATTTAATTTACAAAATTATATAAAATTCATAATCTACTCAATATTCACCATTTAGTTTTGAGGATTTACATTCAGTGGTGAAAACAAGGTAATACCCACCTAGGCATAGCGGAGCCTAAAGTGCGGGGAATTCCAATCATTTTGATTGATTCTGTTCGTTGGCCAATTCACTTGTAAAACCTAATTATAAAGATGATGAAGGGGGTAAATCATAAAACACACAACAACAGAAATTGCACATAGAAAATAGAACTTTCTTTATTGATTTGGACAACTTAATACATTACAGAAGCTCAAATATAATCAAAGGAATCAAGCCTCCATAGGCTGCAACACATTATAGCTTCCTCTCACAAGACTCTGGAATCATCTACCTTCTGTAAACCCAAATCAGCTAGGGTTTCTATTTTCCCACCTATTCTTGACTCTACACTTTCCCCCTTAACTCTACTACTACCCAAGGTTCCAAAAAATGGTTATTACTAGCCTTTTTGGTGGCCAACAACCTAATTTCAAAATTTATATCTCCCTCCAAAAATAGGTCAACTTTTGGGAGCCATAACTTTTTATTCGGGTGTTCGATTGATGAACCGTTTTATGTGTTAGAAAGCTCACAAAGTGCTCTATGTGCCAAAAACTTGCTTTGCTAGTTCCAACCATTTTCAGGCCCGTACGGGGCTGTTTAGTGCCTCAAACCCGAGTTTGAATAATTTTTAGGCATTTTTCAGGAAACAAAAACTTTAATATCTTTCAGATCGCAAATGATCTTTGCATGATTCCTTCACCAAAGGTCTTATTTGTCAGTTATGTAACTTCCTATAAATTTTCACTTCATTCCGTGCCCAAATGCAAACTTTCTAAAAATAGCAAGTTGTTATTTTTAGTAGTTTGGACAAACTGAAAGTTCTACATCATTATTCAAGTGATTATGGAACTAGAACCACAAATTTTGAAAAGAAATAGAAAGAACATCAACAATTTTGAAACACATCTTTTTTAGGTGATGCAAGATTGCCCTTACACCACTGGATGCTCCTGCATCAGACACCCAGGGTAATTTGAGAAGTGACCCTGTCACGTCTCATGTGTTTGTGTGAGGAAAACCCAAATGGTCAACCTCTACCTTAGACAACCAAGAATCTTCAATAAGCCTTCCTTTCCATTTCACCAGATATTCTTCATATTACTTGTTCCTAGTACTTCTTCCCACACGGCTATCCAAGATCGCTTCTATCTCCTCGGTTGAAGTAGATGCCAGAATACTCCATTATTCTTCTGTTGGTCCATCCTCTGTTCAACCATCATGATATTCTGCTAAGTCAACACTGTTGAAAGTAGGGGAAATGTTGATCCCACTCGGCAGCTCTACTTCATATGCATTTCCTGAATCATGTTTCTTCAAAATTTTGCATGGCCCAAAATTCTTTATTTTCAGCTTATTGTATGTTCCAATTGGGAACCTTTCTTTTCTCAAGTGAACCATGACTTCATCTCCTACCTGGAATTCCTTACATCTCCTCTTCTGATCTGCCTTAGCCTTGTACTAAATATTCATCTTATCAATGTGCTTTCTCACCTCTTCATGCAAATTCTTCATGTGTTCTGTAAATTCTTCAGCCTTGGCACTTGTCTTTTCTCCTTTGTCCAAATTCCTTAACTCTAAAGTATTTCTTGGATTATTCCCATATACAATCTAGAATGGTGATTTACTAGTACTCCTATTGACAGAATTATTGTAAGCAAATTCTACCTATGGTAAAATCAAATCCCATCCCTTGGGCTTATCTCCTACTAAGCATTATAGCAGGTTACCCAAACTCCTATTCACCACTTTGGTCTGTCCATCAGTTTGTGGATGGTGTGCAGAACTGAACTTCAAATCTGTCTTCAACTTCTTCCACAATGTCCTCCAAAAATAACCAACAAACTTAGTATCTTGATCTGAAACTATGCTCTTTGGTAGACCATGTAATCTCTCCACCTCTTTGAAAAATAATTCAAAAAAATGAACAGCATCATTAGTCTTCTTACAAGGAATGAAATGTGCCATATTCAAGAATCTATCCACCACCACAAAAATGGAATCATGTCCTCTCTGTGTCCTTGGTAAACCAAGAACAAAATCTATACTAATATCATCCCATGGCTTCTCTAGTATAGGTAGTAGCTGATATAGACCTGTATTCTAACTTGCTCCTTTTGCCATCTGACATACTCTACAACTCTGCACAAATTTCCACACATCTTGCTGCAATTGTGGCCAATAATAATTATCACCAACAATAGCAATGGTCTTATCTCGACCAAAGTGTCCAACCAATCCTCCACTATGCTTCTTCTTAATCAGGTTCTCTCTCATGGAACTCCTCGGAATGCACAACTGGCTTCCTTTAAACAACATGCCATCTTGGATTATGAAATCCAACCATTTTGTCCTATCCAAAGTGTAAGGGTAAAAATGGGAGTAATCAATTGAATATTAAAAACCCAAACATCAATGAAATATGAAGATAAAAAGGACTTAAAATAAAGAAGATACTTACAACCTTTTACCTTACGACTTCCATTGTTCGCCTTTTCTTTCTTGATCTTGTGGTGATGAAGATGGCCCTTAGGAAGCTCACTTCCTTGCTTCGATTCCTCAAGATGACAAGGAGAAGTGGCTAGGATACTTGTTTGTGTTGAAGATGAGCTTCAACATAATGTGAATGGATGATTGATGAAGTGATATGCAATGGGGTGCCAATGGCGCGCTATAGTTCCTCCAGCATAAGTTTACTTGAATGATGGATATCAAATGAAGAATAAGAGGGTTGTATTTATAGAGTTGGGCGAGAGAAGATCAATGGTGGAGAAGAAATAAGATCAACGGAGGAGAATGTTCGAGAGAACGTGCGTGAATAGGAGGACATGTGTCATATTAAAAGAAGCATTGTTGAGTTAACTACTTTTTTGATGAGGATGAGTTTTGTTTTTCTTAAATTAGAATATATTTTTCTAGTTTAAGAGCAAAGTTTCTTTAAAGTTGCTTTAACTCAGCTTTTGCTTTTGTATGACAAGAGGAATTTATTTTTGGAAGATATTGAAGATTTTTTAGAAGATAAGAAAGCATAATTAAATAAATAAATTTATTTAATTACTTGCACATGATTTGGAAGAATAAATAAAATATTTAATTATATTTTATTTTTGTGGAGATTTAAGATTTAATTTAAATAAAATTGCATTTTATTTAAATTTGGAAGAATAAAAGGTTTAATTAAATAATTTAATTATTTAGCAGAATAAAGTTGATGTAGATGAAATTAATTAAATAAATGTAATTTATTTAATTAAATGGGAGGAAATGAATCAAATAAATAAATAAATTTATTTATTTATTGATAGAGGAATATGAAGATGAAATAAATATTTAAAATATTTATTTAAGTAGAGTCATGTCATTTTTAGGTGTATACATTTTGCCCCTCTTTGATGCAATGTGTTTTATCACGTTGTTTCAAAGAATAAGAATTTTTGACAATGATACATGCCCCAGTTTGCCCCTGGTACAAGTTTAATGACAGGATACCCCCTCGGGAGATTATACGGGAAGAAGGTAGAAGGAGTGAGATGGACAATCTCACAAAGAAGAAGGTGGAAGAATAGGTTAGGGTGGAGAAAAATAGGACATGGCTTGGAGAAACAGACATGGGAAGTAGTCACAGTTGTCACACAGTCAGCTAGGGTTCACTTGCTATATATAGAAGTTGGGTCCATAAGTTCTATTCATTTACACACTTGTCCTTAGTTGATTGGTCTTTAAGAGCTTAGGAGAGTATGGCAGTTAGAACAATCGACAGAGAGATGGATATTCCACATGAGGAGCACCAGTTTGAGCGAGTCTGACGGTTCGATCAGCCAGCTAAGGTAGGACCACCGGTATGTGGTTTGTCAAAACTTGCTAAAAGTCATTTATTAGGGCAATAAATGCTTAGGGAAAAAAGCTAGGATAGATTCACCAAACTGCCATTCGGCGCATATACGCCCCAAAATGGCGCATATGTTGCTAAGTGACACATATGAGATACCTTATGGCACATATGATAGTTTGGCATATATAGGCTGGGAATTGGCGCATCCATTGTGGAACGTTGCATGTGACACAAGAAGTGGCGCATATGCTAGAACAGCATATACATGTCAAGGATTGGCGCATTCATGGTGAAGTGGTGCATATGATATGGATTAGCGCATTTGCACTAGGAAAATTAGTTGACTTAATGAAATTAACCCAATTGGCACCTTGATCGATGCATCAATTGATAAGCGATCTCCAAGATTGCTAAGAATCTAGTCAAGAGATGATATGCTATTTTGATCAATTTGAAATGTTAAGTCAATGATAGGATAGTTTGGTTTCTTAGAGTATGTTTTCTTGGATATAGATTTCTTTGACACTATGTTTTGCTTGGTTGTAGGAGGATATCTGGGATACCCTTATGTCATGAGAGCAGTTCCCTTTGCCATTATTGTAGCGGCCCATGTTGATAGAGATTGACCACGAGGCTTTAGGTGCTATGGGGTTGCATTATGTTTACTTCATGCCCAAGGTTCATGTGAACTATGGTATGTTGACTATAGTGGTGGAGCGATTCCATAGCGAGGATGGGACATTCCATCTTCCGACGGGGGAGATGACGATCACTCTTTAGGATGTGTACCAGATTCTGCACCTCCTAATTTAGGGAGAGTTGGTCGAGTATGAGTCACAACGTGATGCTCGATTGGCTAAGCAGGTGATTTCATGTTAGGACATTCATGACTGCTATGACTACTTCTCGGGGATAGTGGCGGGATTGATCGGTTGCATAGTATGCCCTGATAGGAGGTCACATGGGTTTTTGATTGGTTGGGGGAGGGTGCTAGAAAGCATGATTATTGATGGGACTCGGTATGCATGGGGTGTGTGCGTGCTTGCACACTTATACAGAGATATGCACCAAGTAGTGTATCACCGAGGAGCTAGTTTGTCAGTAGGTGTGTCTCTCTTGTAGTTTTGGTTGTGGGAGTACATAGCTATCACATGACCGATATGTCTTTTTCATAGGCAGAGGGGTGAACCCTACAGTTATGGATATGCAGGTGTGATTTCCCAGCACAAGTTGGGGAAGCTCAAGTATTGGAGACACACATTTGATAATGTAGATCAAGTTATCTAGCGCCCATACCTAGACTGCGGTGGCTCATTGGCAGGATGAGATATATACTAGAGCAATAGATTGTGAGTAGGGTATAGAGGTAGTTTGGCCAAGTACAGGGCAGGCCATAGGGGCAGGCACATTTTGCGAGGACCCATACAGAGAGATATAGGTGGGTCCCTATGGCATCATATGAGGAGGCTTTGATAGACTTTCAGTAGATTCCCCATGCGGCTTGGTCCATGAGGAGGGATATAGTGGATGTTGGCATGATGCCAGATTACAAGGAGGGGTTCGCAATGCATCCATTCCCTAGATACTTAGGTCCTAGAGAGTTAGCTCCTCATATAGATGAGGAGGATTCAGATGACGAGGGTGGAGCCAACAGGAGGAGAGGAGGTTAGGGAGATGATGGAGGAGATGGAGGAGGAGGTCTAGGGAGGGACCTTCTGGTCAGCAGGTAGTTGCATAGCCGCAGGCTGCAGGACAGGTGCAGGCATAGGTTCCAGCACAGTAGGTGGCACCACAGAGGCAGATGTCACCACCACAGCAGGTGGCACAGTAGTAGGTACAGGAGCAGGTGCCATCACAGCAGGCTCCGTAGCCTAACTTACAGTAGCAAGCTATTGTGGCATTACAAGGTTCGATTAGGTAGTTGAGGGTCCATCTAAGAGCAGCAGAGTCTCAGAGAGATATGGATGCAGGACAGTTGTCAAAGGTATCTAGAGAGAGAGACACAACCTTGGCTAGCATGTGGGTGATGAGAGCAGAGAGAGATGCAGCCGTGGATGCTATGGGTACAGATGGTTCTTCTAGCTTTTTGGTTTCACAGGTGCAGCAGACATAGATACAGCTGGCCCAGGTTCAAAGTGAGCTTGCCATAGTGTAGGCTCAGGCTCAGTATTACAGAGGTTTATATCATGGGGCAGTGTCAGCGGATCAGCGTGCGCCCAGCTTCAGGAGCCAGTCTGTGGCATCCCAGAGGGCAGGTGGGTCTCGATCTGTAGGATCAGTGAGGGGCCCCCAGTAGTCAGAGGGAGACAAAGGAGAGGGAAGTGTAGGGAGCAATGCTCCACAGCAGCAGGGTTAGCTAGACCTGGACACTTGTACCATTTTTTGATTTGATGTACACATTTTTATGGTTGAGATGGCCTGTATATGTATTATTTTGCCCTGAGACATGTATCACTATCTTTTTGTACTTTTGTATGCACTTTATGATATGACTCTGAGATGGACATATATTTTGATATGTTGCACATTTGGACATGTTATATGCTTTATATGATGATGCAGTTATTGATGTTCTACATGTGTATGTTCTATGTTTATATGTTATGGATGCACTCTAACGTATGATGTTTTGTATATGCGATGCATACTAGATGGATGCAAAATGTGAATGTTACTGATATGATTATGCAGCTCTCTATGGATTTTATCTATGTTTTTGAGTTTTGATATGATATGCGGATGCAAATATATGTGGTTGACCTAATGCACTTGTTATGCATACAAATGATTTAATCATGTGAATGACTATCTCATGTGATATGATATGCTATCTATGCTATGTTTTTGATATGTCCAAATGTACTCAATCGACACAGAGATGATATAGATATGTGGAAGAGAAGAGATGAAGAAATGAGGCTTTCATTTGATATGCTGCAGGATTTTCTTATTGCATGGTTGATATGGACTTCTGGATATGGGATGGATGTGGATTGTCATCTTGATATTGCAAGTATTTTTCTTTCATCATTGGGCACTTTTTGGTACTTTTCTCTTTTTGAAATGTTGTAAGGAAATACAAGAAGCTAGGTATAATTAGATTGAGATGACCTGAGTATTCCTTACATGGATTTTAATATGGCAATTTGATACAAGCATCTAGTCAAACTTGAATCTAGATGACTTGAGTACTTCTTGCATTTCAACAGACAAGGATTACCCCTTTTCATGTTTAGACCTCTAGAGTCCTCGATGATCTTTTGCTGATCATGTCATTCAGCAAAATTTGTCACATTACTAAAGTTTAATCCACAAACAGTAGATAAAGAAAAAGATTATGCCCCCATCATAGCATCTCTAGCTTTTGGCATCCTTGAATAGCATAGGAAGACATAATGACAAAAATCTAAGACTTTGTAAGTTAGCCTATTTACAAAACATTCTTGCATTAGATGTGTCTTTTTGCCATAATTGATATAGAATTAGTTTGAGTGTTTTGGTATGGTTCTTTGCTTTGCTTTGGATAGGTTGGTGTTTTGCGTCAAGACTTTTGTTTGGAAACACATTTTGCCACGCGTTGCTTATCTAGTGAAAGGTATCACAATCCTTTATTGGTATCTTGCATTCAAGAATCCAAATTTGTAACTAGGTCAAGGACTTGCCCCTAGTTTAGATAATGGATCGACTTATTATGGGCGATATGACAAACATACATGGAGAGACGGGCCCTAGGGGTGTGACCTAGTGCCTTAGGGGCTCATTGCTAAATGGCCTTGCTTATGTGACGATGCAGAGACAACGTAGTTCAGGCTAAACTTGGTGGACCTAAGACCTGGGCGATGGCAAAGATGCAGAATTGGTATGGATAGCAGGACATACGACACTCGAAGGAAATGGAGAGGAAAGAGATGGAGTGGAGCAGAGCAGAGCCTCGGGGGCGCATTGAGAATGGCCTTGCCTATGTGATAGCTCAAAGGTGACGTAGTTCAACAATGGTTCAAGGGACTGGTTCAAGATGAATGATACAATGAACACAAGAGATATGAAGTCACAACTAATGGAGGAAGTGGTTTATCACAGATAGCGCTTGTTTACTAGGTTTTCACCACTTTCTTTTATTTGTACAAAAGCTAAAAGTACACATGATGCATGTTTGCCAGGTTTTCATTATGGTACCTATCCCAGGTGCCTGTTTGCCAGGTTTTCACCAGAGGATGATCTTTTTGTTATTTTTCCATTTTTTTGATTTTTTGTTTGTTTGTTTTTTTATCACTTTTCAATTTTTTTGATTTTTTTAGGACTCCCTTGCATTGGGGTTTTTAGGTATAGAACTTCCAAAGATGCATGCTGTTAATAGGATCATCGAATAGTTCACCTTCAAATGTAGCTAATTGATATGCTCCTGACCTATAGGCTGCAATGATGACATAGGGACCCAGCCAATTGGGTTCAAACTTGCCTTTCTTCTCTTGATCTTGTTGGTTTCTAGGATTTTCTCTAAGGACAAGATCACCAACTAGGAATACTCGGGGTTTCACCCTATGATTATAGCTTCAGGACATCCATTGTTGATAAGATTTTAGGTGGTTAAAGGTCTATTGCTTTCTCTCTTTGTGCAACTCTAACTCTTGAAGTCTAGACACTATGTACTCTTCATCAGATATGAGACCTTTTAACGAAACTCTCAAGGATGGGATCTCAACTTCAATGGGCAAGATTGCTTCAGATCTGTAGACTAGGGAGTATGGTGTTGCACCTGTGGGTGTGTAGATGCTTGTAAGATAGGCCCACAATGCAGGATTTAGTTGGACATGCCAATCATGGCTGGCATCATTGACAGTCTTCTTTAGGATTTTCAAGATGGTTTTATTTGATGTCTCTGCTTGGCCATTGCCTTGGGGGTAATAGGGGTTGAAAAGCAGTGCTAGATATGGAATTTGTTGCATAGTTCCATGACATCTTAATTTTTGAAAGGTCATCTATTATTCATGATAATGGACGAAGGGACACCATAACGACAAATGATATAGTTCAAGATAAAGGAGGCAATCTGCTTGCCTGTGATATTGGCTAAGGGCACGGCTTCAATCAACTTTGTAAAGTACTCAGTGGCAGTGATTATGAATTTGTGGCCGCTGGATGAAGAGGGGTGAATCTTGCCCACTAAGTCGAGTCCCCACTGATAGAAAGGCCAAGGAGTCATTAATGGTTGTAGTTCCTGTGCTGGTGCATGTATCAGGTTCCCATGGATTTGGCACTTTTTGCACTTCTTTACAAAATGATAGGACTCTTGTTCCATGGTTGGCTAGTAGTATCCCATGCGTATGAGTTTCTTGGCTAGGGTAGGGCCACTAGAGTGGGACCCGCATATACCATCATGCACTTCGCTCAAGGCAGTTTGATATTCCTCACTATTGAGACATCTAAGGAGAGTGCCATCGAGAGCTCTACGATATAGGGTATTGGCGACAATGGCATATTGGGATGCCTGACAGATAAAGGTTCATTTTTGGTTACTGGAGACATCAAGTAGGAGGGTATTCTCCTTAAGATAGGCAAATATTTTTCCATAGAGGGGGGAATTGGTTCCGACAATGTGGCAAACGATATGGGATTTAGGGGTGTCATATGCAGGACATGACACTGGCTCTACCAAGAACTCATAACGTGACTGATTATCTAGAATATCGAGGAGAGTTGCAATCATTGCCATGGCATCTATCATTTTTTCCTTAATCCTTGGTATCTACTCAAAAGAGGTCTTGACAAAGTATTCTTTGAAGTCATCTACCATCTATTTGTAAGGGATCAATTTCTCATCTTTTTTCTAGTAGTCATCATTTATTTGATTTATGACTAGTTGTGAGTTACCATACACTTGAAGTTCTTGGATATTCCATTCAATTGCTAGCTTGATACTGATGACAAGGGCTTCATACTCTACCATGTTGTTAGTGTAGGGAAAGAGTAGTCTATATGATTTAGGAATGGTGTTGCCACTAGGGGTGATCAATAAGATACCTACTCCCGATCCATGCTGAGTGTATGAGCCATCAAAATACATTTTCTAGGTTGCTGTGGTTATGTGGAAGATAGATTCATCTGGAAATTCAAAGCTCAATGGGCTATCATATGTTAGAGGTGCATCTGCTAGTTGATCTGCAAGTACTTGGCCTTTTATTACTTTCCTATCTACATATTCAATATCAAACTCGCTGAGAAGCATTACCCATTTGGACAATCTACCTATTAGGGTTGCCTTGTTGAGTAAGTACTTGAGTGGATCAATTTTTGCTATCAGTTTGACTGAATGTGACAACATGTAATGTCTCCACTTTTGTGAGGTGAAGACCACAGCGAGACATGCTTTTTTGATTGGCGTGTATTGTAGTTCATACCCAACAAGTGTTCGACTGATATAGTAGATTGCTTGTTATTTCCCGTCATAATTTTGTTGTACAAGGAGAGCTCCCAGAGCTGTTGTTGTTGTTGAGATATATAGTAGTAGAGGTTTTCCTTGAATCGGTGGCATCAATATAGGTGGCTTCATTAGGTAATCTTTTAACTGCTGAAATGCCTATTCACATGAATCATTCCATTTGAAAGGGACATTCTTATGTAAGAGGTGAGAAAATGGGTGGCACTTGTCTACCAATTGAGAAATGAACCTTTTGATAGATTGTAGTTTTCCCTATAGGGACCTTAGCTAAGTGAGATTTTTAGGAGGCGGCATTTCCATGATGGCCTTCACTTTAGCTGGGTCTACTTTGATTCCATTAGCGGATACTATGTATTCTAATAGCTTACCTGAGGTAACTCCAAACACACACTTCTTTGGATTGAGGTGCACATTAAACTATTCTAGTCTTTTAAATATTTTGTCCAGTACTGCTAGGTGTCATTCTCTTGTGAATGATTTTTCTAGAATGTCATCGACATAATCTTCCATTATAGTGTGCATCATGTCGTGGAAGATTGTGGTCATAGCTCTCTGATATGTTGCGCTGGTATTTTTCAAACCGAATGGCATGACACGCCAACAATAGGTGCCCCAAGGACATGTGAATGTAGTCTTGTGTTGGTCTTCAGGTGCAATTTTTATCTGGTTATATCCAGAAAAACCATCCATTAGTGATAGCATGGTGTGCCCTGCCATGAGATCTACAATCATGTCAATGTTTGGGAGGGGGAAATCATCTTTTAGACAAGCTTTATTCAGGTCCTTGAAGTCATTACATATTCAGACTCTGCCATCTGGTTTGGCCACTGGTACTATGTTTGAAACCCATTCAGGATAGTCTATTGGGCTGATGAATCTGACATCTAACAGTTTCTTCAGCTCTTCTTTCACCATGAGGGCCATGTGCGGGTGCATCTTTCTGAGTTTTTTCTTTACTGGTTTAGCTCCTGGAGCTAAAGATAAGTGATGCATTATGAGATTTGGATCTAGCCGTAGCATGTCTACATATGTCCATGCAAAGTTGGTTTATTTTCTCTTAAAGAAGTTGGTAAATGCTAGCTTTTCTTGTTCTGTTAAAGACTGTGCCATGTGGATCATTCTTGGATTATCACCCGTGCTGACATTGATTGGCTCTGCCAGTTCTATCAAGATTGAAGATCTCTCCTGATGTGTAAGATTGGGTAGAGGGTCAAGCCTTCCATCCTTCGGTGCCTTAGACAGGTTTTCACTATTGGATACGTCTATATTTTTACTTTTTTCATGATCTAACACTGTCGTAGAATGGTTTTCACTATTAGATCTTTCTTTCATTTTGGCATTTTTAAGACTGAAAGGCTTGGCACTCTCTCCAAAATAGGCTTTCTCATTGAGTTCAATGGCATAGCCAGCTCTATGGTCCCCTGCGGGTATATGATCTCTAAGCTCCAGATAGTCTATGATGGCTTCATCATTCTCAAAGGTATCGAGCTCAGAGGTAGTGCCTTGTAGGTCCCAATCTATGAGTTTGGGGTGCACCAAAGGTAAGGGGTCATTGGGTTGGTCTAGTTCGATGGTGTTGATGGTTAGGATAGAGTTGTTAAAAGCACGGACAAAGTCTGCGATGGTACTCTCTATTAGCAGATCCGTTAAGGGAGGTATCATTCTTTCCTCATTACTTTCACTATCATTATCATGCGGGTCAGACTCTAGCGGTCTAGCCCTTGGACCTTGTCTCTCATTTGCATGGGTTGGGTTATACTCATGGACATCGATATCTTTTTCATCACAAGATAGCTCTGAGAGACTATCCCACTCGTATTCATTGGACACAGTCTCACTCCCCAATTGTAATTGCTGAATTTGTTCAACCAGATTACTAGTAGATGTTTCTGGTTATTTGCCTTTATTCTTATTTTCTTTGTTGGTTATTGATGTTCCAGTGTAACCTAGCCCTATAGTGTCTCAGGTCGTCAAGGTATGAGGTTGGATAGGCTCAGTGATACCATCCTTTCTTGAATTGAGTGGACCGTGTCCTTCGTATCCCATTCTTTGTAGCATTTGGAATCCTTGACCATATTGTTCAGTTTGTATAGTGTGATGGTCTTGTTGTGTTGATGAACTACCTTCATCCTTGTATAACCACTGTAGGATATCCTTTTCATCACTCTCATCTTCGAGGCTTCCCTATTTGACAAATGGACCTTTGGTAGTTTTATCTACTTTTGATTTGTTCAGAGTAGGTCTTCCATATGATCTGGGAGATAGGGGGAGTTGTGCCACGTAGAGGGATTGGGAGATTGTGTACTCACCCAAATCCTTATATTTGAGTTTGAGGCTAGGTTGGGATGCTTTTGAAGAGGAAGCAAGTGTAGCTAGGTCAACATGAGATGAAGATGAAGCAAAGGCATGGTTGTTAGGGATCACAACTTCAAGTTTAGATTGAATGGAGTTGCAATACTGAAATGGATTGGGGTCACCTTGGATGGTGATCTCTTGACCTTCATAGGGGAATTTAATACACTGATGGTATGTTGACAACACTTCTTTTAGAGCATTTATCCATGGTCTCCCAAGGAGAATGTTGTATGCTAGCTCCATATCTAGGACTTGGCAAGCCACATCTTTTACTATAGGTCCCACTCTGATTGGTAAAGTAACAATTCCCTTGGAAGTTCTCTCCTCCTCATCGTAGGATTTGATAGTTATTTTCTTTTTTGGATCTATAGCTTTTTCTAGAAAACCCCAATATAAGGATTATCTTCAAGGTGCAAATATTCAAACCAGCTCCTCCATTGATTAGGATCCTTTTTATCTTGTGTTTGTGTATGAAGACTTCGATATGAAGAGAGGCGTTATGGGGTTGTGTGATTGACATATCATCCTTTTCAGTGAATGATAGGGAGTGAGGTGAGGTAACGTGACCTACCATGGTTTGAAACTATTCTTCAACGAGGTTTGTTGGAACAAAGGCTTCTGCTAAAGCTTTGTCAAGTATGGCCCTATGAGATGGGGATAGATGCAGAAGTTCCAGAATGGAGATATGTGTGGGTGTCTTATGTAGCTGATCCAAGATACTGTACTGATTAGCTGGAGGAGCAGAGGCTCCTCTAATAGTGACTCTATTACTACGGGTGGTAACATTATATCTAGATCTTTGTTTATAGTGATCACATTGATGCGTGAATCACTTTCTAAGATATGGTTAACAACCTAGTCAAAGCTGACATTTGTGTAATTTGCGTTGTTAGATCCACTATTGTTTTGGTTGGAAGGTCCTCCCTACTTATAGTTGGGAAGAGGATCCTTGAATGCCTGATGATCACTATTAGAGGTATGTCCGTCAAGTGACACTTTTTTTTGTTCGATGAAGTCTTGGATAGTGTGTTTGAGTGCAATGCAGTCATTGGTTTTGTGCCCCCTGTTTCAGTGGAACTCATAGAAGTCGTTGTCGTTCCACCAAGGAGGTTTGACTTTTGGTTCATATTCCCACACAGTTGGAAGAGTTATGATCTTACTTGTGACCAACTTCTGTAGGGCGGTTTCCAATGATTCTCCCAAAGGTGTGAATTTTCTCCTAGGTTGAAAATTTGTAAACTGTGATTCAATGTTTCTTGGTTTGTTTTGTGGGGGATTGTTTTGAGGAGTCAATAAGTTGAAGATTGGTTGCTTTGGTGCCGCATTCTTGGCATCTACCACCCCATCGTTCACAATGTTTTTGTTCTTTGTCTAGAATCTTGGTTTATCTACGTTGGTATTGGTACTAGGAGTGTCCTTATAGAGCTTTATTTGACCTTTGGTGATTAAAGCTTTTTTGATGATTAGACCCATCTCAATGACCTTACTAAAGGAAGTAGGACATTGGATTTGCATCTGATAGCTTAGGTCAGTTTGTAAGTTATGGACAAACATTTCCAACATTTGTTTTTCAGGCATTTGGTGTGGGCACTTACTTGCCAACTGTCTCCATCTTTGTAGGAAGGCAACAAAAGATTCTCCACCTTTTTGCTTGGTGTTACAAAGATCTAAGATTGAGGTGTCATGCTCAATATTATAGGAAAAGTGCGTGACAAATTTGTCCACAAGCTTGTTGAATGTTCTAATGTTGGGTGGTAGTCTAGAAAACCACTCCATGGCTTGTCCTCCTAAGCTTCATGGAAACAGTCACATAAGGTAAGTATCATTGTGTGTGACTTCAAGACAAGCAGCATTAAATTCCCTAATGTGGTCCCTTAGATCACCCTTTCCTCGATATTTATCAAACTTTGGCACCTCAAATTTAGAGGGGAAAGGTAACATGATCAAGGTCCTATCAAAAGGATATGGTGAAATATCCTCTAGGGAGTAATAATTAGTTGATGCTCCTATTTTCATGTCTAAGAATTGTTGTTGTAAAGCTTGGATCTATTGGGTCATTAAGCTCAAGGCATCTGTACAGTCAATGGTTGCTTTGCTTTTATCTATGGGTAATTCCTCATGTGTGCTTCCCTTAGGGTTTCTTTCTTCTTCAGGTTCTTTTAGAGCCTCTACATCAAAATCTTTAGGGAGCTTGGCTCCTAGATGTGCTAGGTGTAGAAAGAATTTGGTAGGGTCTTGGGTAAGTACCTTATCCATTATGCGTTTAAATCTTTTGTCTTGCTGTGTTTGGAGGACCTCTTCCATAGAGATTTCCTCATTACTTTCGTGAGAGATTGGAATAGTTTTGTCAGCCATTTCAATCTGTGCTTGTTTTTGTGACATCGTTAAGACCATGCAAGGTGACTAGAGATGGGATAAAATGAGTTGAGCAAGAGGTGCTAGAAAGTGTCAAGATTTGAACAAGGTTCTCCTTAGATCAATTGGTGACAAACAAGTTGGGTGCACAAAATGATAGTCAAAGTAAGGATGATAGAAATCCATTTACTTGATGTGGACTAGTCTTACACAAGCCACTAGTGGAGTTCTAAGAGAAAATGATAAGTGATCCTTGATAATGGAGACTCACTAGGTTTGTTTGAGGTTTGATGCGATCAAGAATAGCTTGGTTCTAACCTTGTTGGATTTTGGAAGAATTTTGTAAGATTTTGGATGTAGTGTGGGAAAAGTAGCTATGATGCAGAAAAAGAGGGAAATGGTTGATTTGCACGATTCTAATCAGATTTTGGGAAAACTGAGATAGGTTTGAAATGACCTTTTGAAAAGTTGAAAATTTTTCTCTTGGAAGGTATGAAATAGTTCTCTGGTTTGAATGCGCAGCAGTTGAATGTGTCATAACAGTGTTTAAATGCGCTGCAAGTCTTAGCAAATGCGCTACAGGTCAAATCAAAAGTGTCGTTATGGTTTTAGTTTGGTTTTTTCAGAGTTTTGGCATGTTTTTCAAAAAATTTCTATTTTTTTTTGGTTTGAAAACTTGGTCTTTTTGAAATCTGATTTTCAATTATGGCAAAGACAGCAAACACATAGAAGTTTTCATGATTTTTATCTTTTGTTATTTTTTTTGTATTTTGGACTTTTTGACCCAAAAATGAGTACAACTTAGGCTAGATAGGATAGAATTTGTTGAATCCTCTAGCTGTGTATATTCAAAGTGTGTAGCTCTAGGATCTGGTAGCACCGGCTCCCCTCCACGGCACTCACTTCTCACGTATACCAGATCTGGGTTTCCTTAGGCTTGTACCCCAACTAAACCATAGGATTGTCCCTGCTACCTCTACTAAGAATCACATGAATTGAGGCTGCTTCAAAGGCTCCACCCTTTGTGTCAACAAATAGGGGTTTTTGGTATACTAAACAAGTGGCTAAGTAGTCAAGACAACCATTTGAGTGGTTACACATACTACAGCACTACTCTCTATTATAGAGTCTCCCAGCCTCCAAAGGTTATGCCTTGGAGGGTTTTGGGGGAGGTTGGTCATCGGTGTAACACAACAGCACTCATTTTAGGAAGCTTTCACTTAAGTACAATTTATTTAAAGTGGATCGGTAGGGCTTGGCTTTAGCCTATTTCCACTCAGAGTCATTCCCACTTGGACAGGTAGGCATTCAAGGGTAGGCCCCTCTAAGGGTTATACAGATGGAATAACAAGTCTGGCATTCTGGTCACCCAATAAAGGGGAGAGCATAAGCCTATTATCATTCAACAGTCATAGTAGACAATGATTAATCCAAACCTAATTAAAAGGTAAAAAACTAAATGGGCTATCTACTTGGGCACTCATGCATTTGCTAACTTTGAAATGTTTAAAAGATAGCAATGTTCATTCCTTTTGTGAGATAGTAATGTTCTAAATTAGGAAAGAATGTGACAATGCAAAGATAGCAGTGGTTCAGTTACTCTCCTCCTAGTTAAAGACTATGTGAGATTTACATGCATGCATTTTTTTAAACTTTTTTCCTTAATTAATCTAAGTGAATTAACTAATGCAACTAAATGATCTATCCAGCCTCTAATCTTGTAAGACAAACATTAGCCTAAATCTAAGAACTACAAGAAAATCCCAAGACCATAGTGAAAAATTAGAAGCACCGCTATATAGTTTGAATGTGCAGAAATAGAGGTTGTAAGCGTTGTTGTACAGATGTTCTAAGATAGATGTCAAAAAGATGAGACAAATGCGTTAATTTAACAAATGCACCATGAGACAATATGAAAGCACCGTAAGGTAGGGTGTATGCACCAAAGTTACGCAGGCACTAGAATAGGAAGTAGAGGGGCCGAAATAGGGAATGTGTGTGCTGTAACCGTAAAAGTGCCAAAACAGTGAGCAGATGCGCCAGCTTGGGAGGTATATGAGCCAGAAGACTATATGCGCTGTGACAGGAGGTAAATGCATCGACTCAGAGGATGTATACGCCGGATGAACCTATCAGAAGCCTGTATGACACCTGTATGGAAGCTATCACTAAGAAACTCATATTTTGATTAGATTAGGGGCAAGGGCCCCATAGTGAGCACCAAAAATGTAAGGGTAAAAATGGGAGTAATCAATTGAATATTAAAAACCCAAACATCAATGAAATATGAAGATAAAAAGGATTTAAAATAAAGAAGATACTTACAACCTTTTACCTTGCGACTTCCATTGTTCACTTTTTCTTTCTTGATCTTGTGGTGATGAAGATGGCCCTCAGGAAGCTTGCTTCCTTACTTTGATTCCTCAAGATGACAAGGAGAAGTGGCTAGAATACTTATTTGTGTTGAAGATGAGCTTCAACACAATGTGAATGGATGATTGATGAAGTGATATGCAATGGGGTGCCAATGGTGCACTATAGTTCCTACAACATAAGTTTACTTGAATGATGGATATCAAATGAAGAAGAAGAGGGTTGTATTTATAGAGTTGGGTGAGAGAAGATCAATTGTAGAGAAGAAATAAGAATATCAACACAGGAGAATGTTCGAGAGAACATGCGTGAATAGAAGAAGGACATGTGTCATTCAAAAAGAAGCGTTGTTGAGTTAACTACTTTCTTGATGAGGATGAGTTTTGTTTTTCTTAAATTAGAATATATTTTTCTAATTTAAGAGCAAAGTTGCTTTAAAGTTGCTTTAACTCATCTTTTGCTTTTGTATGACAAGAGGAATTTATTTTTGGACGATATTGAAGATTTTTTAGAAGATAAGAAAGCATAATTAAATAAATAAATTTATTTAATTACTTGCACATGATTTGAAAGAATAAATAAAATATTTAATTATATTTTATTTTTGTGGAGATTTAAGATTTAATTCAAATAAAATTGCATTTTATTTAAATTTGGAAGAATAAAAGGTTTAATTAAATAATTTAATTATTTAGCAGAATAAAGTTGATGTAGATGAAATTAATTTAATAAACGTAATTTATTTAATGAAATGGGAGGAAATCAATCAAATAAATAAATAAATTTCTTTATTTATTGATAGAGGAATATGAAGATGACATAAATATTTAAAATATTTATTTAAGTAGAGTCATGTCATTTTTAGGTGTATACACAAAGTAACAGGCTCCAGGCAAGATTTCCAAGCCTCAACAAAATATGGATCTTCAAGATACAAACTTTTGAGGTCATCAAACCCAACAACCTCTATCTTCATTTCTATCAACAAATTTTGCCTTCTGCTCAAGGCATCTGCAACTCTATTGGACTTCCCACTCCTGTGCTTCAAAACAAAGGTATAACTCTACAAAAACCCAACCCATTTTAAGTGCCTTTGATTTAACTTTCCTTGACTATTAAGATACTGCAAAGACTGATGATCAGTATATAAAACAAAATCCTTTGGCAACAAAGAATGTCTCCATTTCTTGAAAGCTTGAACTATTGCATAACACTCCTAATCATAAACAGAATAATTTTTCTTGGCATCATTAAGCTTCTCACTAAAATAGGCAATGGGCTTACCTTCTTGACTCAAAATAGCTCCTATAGCACTACCACTAGCATCACAATCTACCTGAAATACCTTATTAGAATCTGGAAGTGCCAAAATAGGTTGCTCTATGACTTTCTACTTCAATGTATCAAAGCTTTTATCTGCTCCTTTAATCCATCAAAACTCTTTTCTATCCCCTCTCATTTTCTCGGTTAGGGGTGCATAAATGCTACTAAAATTCCTGATAAACTTTCTGTAAAAACTTGCCAAACCATAAAAAGATCTTAGCTCAAAAGTACTCCTTAGCATAGGCCATTCAATGATAGCCCTCACCTTCTCTAGGTCCATCTTAAGAACTTCCTCTGAGACAACAAATCCTAGGTATACCAACTCTTTCTTTGCAAAACTACATTTTTTTAGATTAACCAACAACTTCTCTTCTCTTAGCTTCTCTAAAACTCTTCTGATATGCATCACATGCTCATCCCAAGTCTTACTGAAAATCAAAATATCATCCAAATAAACAATAACAAAACTTACCAAAAATTGTTTTAGTACCTCGTTCATGAGCCGCATGAATGTGCTCGGTGCATTGGTTAGCCCAAATGGCATGACTAACCACTCATACAAACCTTCCTTTGTCTTGAATGCTATCTTCCATTTGTCCCCTTCTCTGATATTGATCTGGTGATACCCACTCTTCAGGTCAATCTTTGTGAAGTACTTGGCTCCACTCAAACAATCCATTATGTCATCCATTCTCGGTAATGGAAATCTGTACTTGATTGTGTTCTTATTGATGGCTCAAGAGTCTATAACACATTCTCCACTCTCCATCTTTCTTTGGTGCTAGTACTGCAGGTACCACACATGGACTTAGGCTCTCTTATCAATCCCTTCCTCAATAACTCTTGAGCTTGTATGTTCAACTCTTCACTCTCTACTGGAGTCATTCTATGGGCTGCCTTATTCATCAAACTAGCTCTTGGTATCAAATCCATTTGATGACTTATCTTCCTCACTAGTGGTAAACCTTCTGGTACATTATTAGAGATAATGTCTTGAAATTCTTCTAACATTTATGAAACTTCTGCTGGTACATCTTCACACTTCTCTTGACTAATCTTAGGAATCAATGCAAAGCAATGATGCTCATGCTTCATACCCTCCAAAAATTTCCTACCATCTACCAAGCAAATTCTAGCAGTACTACATACCTTTTCTTCCACCTCCTTCAAGGGCTTCAATTTATGACAAACTCCATCCTTTGTTAGGGAACATGTGTTTGCACGACCATGATGGACAACACTCCTATCATACTGCCACAACCTCCCCAACAACATATGACATGCATCCATTGGTATGATATCACACAGCACCTCATCATGGTAGTCTCTAATCTTGAACTTCACTAAACACTGCTCGTTGACCAAAGCTCTGTGGTCCTTCTGCAACCATGCAATCTGATATGGATGTGGATGCTTTCTTCTTGTTAACTTCAACTTGTCAACCATCTCCTCTAAAATAAGATTGTCAATACTTCCACTGTCAATAATAATGTCACAACACTTACCTTCATATTTGCACCTTGTGTGGAATAAACTCTTCCTCTGATTGGGTTCTTTCCCCTCATTCAACAAAGTTCTTCTGACAACTAGGGTTTCTCCCCTTTTAGCATCTTCAGAACACTTAGATTGCACATCTTCATCTACATGTGCAACTCATGCATTACCTTCAGGTCTTCTATTTGTCCTTCCTTGATGTTGTGGACACTCATATGCTTGATGCCCTTCTTCTCCACATTGGAAATAGGTTCCTCTAAGACCTCCTCTTCCAGGTCCTTGCCCAAGTCGGCCTCTTCCTCTTTGCTCACCATTGTTCTGGTCACGAGGGCAGTAGACATTGTCTCCTGTTTGATTCCAGCTGGTGCCAGCTTCTTCACTTTTCTTTTGATCTTCATTATGGCCTCCATAGGGTCTTCCACTAGTCCTTCCACCTTGACCTCTTCCCCTTTGTTTGCTATCGAATCTTTTATTCAGCTTCTCTTCCACCTTTAGGGAAAACTGGTATGCATCTTCTATGGTGGTCATTCTGACCAAGCTCAACTCCTCTTGAATACTCAGCCTCAACCCATTAATGTAATGGGGTACCTTGTCCTTTTTGGGCTTTGCATGGCCTCTCCTAATACTAATTTTATAAAACTCTTTTGTATACTCCTTAACAGACTTGTTACCTTGCTTCAATCCTTACAGCTTCTTCAACAACTCCATCTCATAGTCCACAGGAATGAACTACTTCTTTAGTTTCTCCACCATCCGATCCCATTTGGTGGTCTTTCTTTTTCCTCTTCTATTCCTCTCTAATTGGACCTCCTTCCACCAAATACTAGCATGGCCCTTCAACTTTGTTTTTGCAAACTTGACCCGATCTGGGTCTTCCACATCTTCATCTCAAAATATTCCTCCATGTCATTGATCCAATCAATATGCTATTCCGGATTCAAATCTCTAGAATATGTAGAAACTTCAATCCTGGGCCTCTTTCTGATCTTCAAAATGGCCCTTAACAACCTCGCTTCTACAGGATCTTCTGCAGCTTCTTGTTCTTCCTCAGATAGCTCTTCTTCAGCTTCATCTTTGCTTTCTTCTCTTATTCTCGGATCAAACCCTCTTTGTAGCTCCTCTTGCAATGCATTAATTGGCCTTTGTAGGGCTCTAAAACCCTCTTCCATCAAAGTATTCCTCCCAATATGATTTCTAAGTGGAGGCATCTTGATCTCCGTAGTAAACCCACAACCTTAGGCCCTGGTGCAAACTGCCTCATGGTCGGCGATCTGTCTACACACTCAGGAACCCTTGCTCTAATACCACTTGATGAAGGGGGTAAATCATAAAGCACACAACAATAGAAATTACACATAGAAAATAGAACTTTCTTTATTGATTTGGGCAACTTATAACATTACAGAAGCTCAAATACAATCAGAGGAATCAACCCTCCATAGACTGCAACACATTACAGCTTCCTCTCACAAGACTCTAGAATCATTTGCCTTCTGTAACCCCAAATTAGCTAGGGTTTCTATTTTCCCACCTATTATTGACTCTACACTTTCCCCCTTAACTCTACTACTGTCCAAGGTTCTAAAAAATGGTTATTAATAGCCTTTTTGGTGGCCAACAACCTAATTTTGAAATTTGCATCTCCCTCCAAAAATAGGTCAACTTCTAGGAGTCATAACTTTTGATTCAGGTGTTTGATTGATGAACTATTTTATGCGTTGGAAAGCTCACAGAGTGTTCTACGTGCTAGGAACTGGCTTTGTAAGTTCTAGCCATTTTTGGGCCCATACGAGGCCGTTTAGTGCCTCAAACTTGAGTTTGAATAATTTTTAGGTATTTTTCAGGAAATGAAAACTTTAATATCTTTCAGTTCGTAAATGATATTTGCATGATTCCTTCGCCAAAGGTCTTATTTTTTAGTTATGTAGCTTTCTGTAAATTTTCACTTCATTCCGTGCCTAAATACAAACTTTCTAAAAATAGCAGGTTACTATTTTTAGCAGTTTGGACAAACTGAAAGTTCTACATCATTATTCAAGCAATTATGGAACTAGAACCACAAATTTTGAAAAGAAATGGAAAGAACATCAACAATTTTGAAACATGTCTTTTTTGGGTGATGCAAGATTACCCTTACAGCACTGGATGCTCCTGTATCAAAAGATTGGTATACTTTTAGGGTTTTAGAATCTATTGATTTGGGAACCAACATAGTTTTCTTCAATGGGATTAATAGCAAGAATCTCTTTTGGAGGAATAGGTAACCTTCTAGCAACCATGTGTTCAATCTCTAGGATCTTCCTTGAGCCATTAGGCTCCTTCCAAAGGACTTGGCTCTAATACCAATTGTTGAACACCCAGAATACTGAGAGGGGGGGTGAATCAATATTCTCTTAAACCATTTACACATCAAATATTTTAATCCATTTAACATATTCAATTGTAGTAAAGGAAATTAAGCATAAAACATGTAGCCACAATTCATAATGCATGAACACCAAGATTTTTACGTGGAAAACCCAAAATGGTAAAAACCATGGTGAGGATTAACTCACAATATATTATAATAAAGCAATAGGTTAAGGTTGATACAGTTGGTGGACTCACTATCCAAGATTTCTTACTAAAGGTGGCTCACTGCGAAAGGACTCACTATCCTGAAAGAAAGATATAGAAGAGAATGGGTGGCTCACTACTAGGATTGAACTATTTACAATTGCATCTAACATATGCATGAAGTACAGTTCCAATGAAGCTTAAAATATAAAAATAGTAATCTGCACACTATTCTGAAATACCAAACTCTGCTATGTACTCACTCAATTCACATCCACAGACTCTTGTCACATCATTCATATCACACTCATTCCATCCATTACATAAAACACTAAAAATAACTCTTCATATATATCTGCTTCTTTCACAATACTAATTAAGTTAGCCTAATTGGATGTAACGTGCAAAACATGCCATATAGTACTTATCGGCCCCAAAACTTCACTCACATGCTTCATGCCAAGATTCAAACTTTGAAAAAAATTGAAATAGGTTGACATGGACCTAAAATAGCTCTCACTTAATTCCACAAAACATATTTACCCTCCGCACAACATCAACACCTTTAGGTCAGCTCCACTGGTAGGACAACAAAAAAATAAACTATCTGTCACTTCACAAAACTGTATGTGAACCTCCAAATTGCTTGAAACTTGAAATTTACATGTTATAACCATTCATAATCTTATCCTCAAATCCACACAACAAACCATTCACTTGTGATGAATGTAGAGTAACTCAAATTGTCACTGGCACTGTCAATGAACTGTCTATACAAAGTGCAATACTTTGTCAACACTAACTCTCATTTCAGAACCTGAAAATTTGGATTTAGACTCTCTAAACATTCACTATCAACACCTTACAACTGCAAAGAATGATATTTCATGCTGGAGAAATGTGGATCCATTTACTTACATGCTCTACTCCAGAAACAACTATACTCTATTAGTTTGGACTTCTGTTGTTCACATCTTTCACACCGGGGATCATAAGCAAGAAAATTTTTGGATTTAGATGTATCCAATGACCAATAACCATATGCTAGAATCACAGAGAAAAATCTTCAATAGTGGACCAATGTGGACCAAATTATTAGAACTCTGTAACTTAATTTTGCCAAACTAACACTTAGCCAAATTTCATAACATATCTTCTTACCAGATCAAATCTTCTTGCACAGTAGTCTTCTATGAAGAATAAAGTCATCTTGTGAGGGATAAAATCAACCCCTCTTGCAAAATTATTAATCAAACTGATCTGCACACCTGTCTCCTTATCCTTATGCCTGGTTATCACTTTCCGGATCACTATACCATTACTCTTTGAAGCCAACCTTTATCCTTATCTCTTGCTCAACCAGTTGACACTAATGACAACACAAGACTAACATGTTGACATCATTGACAACACTACTTGCAACAACTACACATACTTGTAACAAAACTTCTCTGAATCCTCATGTACACCTCAAAGCTTCTTCAATCTTCTAAAACCTTTTATGTTGTAATTCATGTAATGCATTTTTCTACAACTTCAAAGCTTCTATATAGAAAGCTTCAAAACTTGCTCTTTGAAAAATACATTGTGCTTTTGTTAATTACAACTTCAAAGCTTCTTAATTCAAAATCTTGAAATTCAAATTACAATAAATTATAATTGATAACATAAGACAAGTCCTCATGCAAAACCCAAGTGCTCCAATTAGAGAAGACTAAAGTCAAATTGTACCAAGCACCCTGTTAACTGTCAATCCTGATTATGGGCACCCAAGTTTTCCCAATTAAATTTAGTCAACATAAATAACATTTCCAAATAAAAGCAACAACTAAAAGTATCTATATTGGATGCCCATGTTGTCCCAATCTATTTCAGTCAACTAAAGTGCATCACCACACATGAATCTCATGCAAACAACCTACATGATTGATGTCCCCAATATTATTATGAATTAACATGTTTTGTACATGCAAGTGGCATCCAAACACCTATAGCATTATGCAAGAGATACCCATTACCTAAATTTGGTAGATGGAGTGTTCTACAAGTTTTCTAGTGTTGGAGTGTTCTATAAGCAACCTCATAAAACTAACATGCAACAACATGCAAGCACATGTAAGTCCATAGGAGCAACATGCAACAACATGCAAGCACATGCAAGTCCATAGGAGCAACATGCAATAACATGCAAGTAACATGCAACAACATGCAAGCACATGAAAGTTCGTATAAGTGGCATGCAACAACATGCAAGTACATGCAAGTAACATGCAACAACATGGAAGCACATTCAAGTTTATATAAGAAATATGCAACAACATGCAAGTCCATATAAGCAACATGCAACAACATGCAAGTCCATGCAAGTAACATGCAACATATGCAAGCACATGTAAACTCATACAAGTGACATGCAACAACATGCAAGTCCATGCAAGTAACATGCAACAACATGCAAGGCCATGCAAACTTTTATGAGTTCATGCAAGCAATATGAAAATATCATGCATCTCTAACTTCATTGTTAACTGCCACATCATATTCATGCAAATATCATGCATCTCTAACTCTCTGTTAACTAACACATCATATTCATGCAAATATCATGCATCTCTGAATCCACTTTTAACTGCTATATCATGTTCGTGCAAATATCATGCATCTCTAATTCCATTGTTAACTACTACATCATGTTCATGTAAAGTGTATCAACAATATCCACTCATGCACATAAAAAAGAAAACTCCTAGTCTAAATATAAGACACATCCAAGGTGGGCACCCAAGTTAACTCCCACTTACTAGGAGTTGTCAAAAACCCAAAATAGACTTCAAGGAGTTGTCAACAAGTCTTCATGGACCCCACTCCAAAAGTGGATGCCCAAGTTTGACCCTACCATTTAGGAGTTAATTACAAGAAGCCAAGTGATATAATTAAATATTAATTTATCTCTCAAAGTCCTTATGTGTTGGGGAAAACATTCCAAGAACTTTGGAGACACATGAAATTGGTTAAGATTGCAAAGTTTATGGCAACTTATCCCAACAAGGGATGGAGAAGAATCTTTGATTCAGGCTTAACTTTATTTATCACCTATGGGATAGGGGGAACTACTGTCATAACCTCAAAAGATTGAGGAGGTTCAGGGACATCACAAGGAGGAATATTACTAAGAAATAACTCTATTATTTTCTTTGCTTTAAACTTTTGATATGATAAGAAGAATAAATACTCTCTAGCTCAAGCAACTCTAACTAGTTATGGCTAGAAGTAGTCAAGTGTAAAATGTCCATTGCGAACAATGGGTCAGTACTGATTGTGATGTATGTCAACATGCATACGTCCCTCAAATAGAAACTTTAAGCACTTGTGAACCACAGAGGAGACCGGCTTCATGGAGCAGAGCCATGGGTGACCCAATTTCACATGAAATAAGTTTGATGTAGGAATGATGACAAAATTAACATCCAAGGTTCTTGGCCCAACCTTGACATCAAGGGTCAAGGCACCAAGAGTTGGAAGGATAGACCCATAATGGGCTCTATTTTCCATCTTTGATATGTCATAGGTATCTTGATGTAAACCATGCATGTAGAGAAACTCTTGAGTTACCTCATTTACCATGCATATAGGATCGATCATAGCACCTTGAATAGGTTTATCATTGATTTGAATAGTAATGTAAAGAGGTCCGTCAGAAGCTTCAATAGTAACATCATGTGGAGTAAAAGATATAGCAGGTTCCAATTCCACACACTCTTTTTGAGGTGAGCATCAACCATGTAAATGTCAATAACGTTAGATTCATGATAAGGTAAAGGATCAGTATATATTTGAAGGTTTTGATTAGTAGTAGCCACTGATTTATTCCCTTTATCATTCACACCAACAACTTGGATGACATTGGAGTCAATGAGGTCTTGAACTTCATGTTCAAGATGCATACATCTTTCAGTGTCATGGCCAATGGAGTAGTGAAATTGACAAAAGGCCTTCAAATAAAAGGAAGAGGATTGCATTTTATTTGGATCAAGGGGTCTAATAGGTGGAAGCTTGATGAGGTTGCTTTGCAAAATTTGTGTCATGATAGCATAGAGACTCCAATAATGATGTCAAGTTTCTTGTTTTTAGTTTGAATTTATATGTGGTGGGAATAGGAGATGAAGCTACCACCACATGTTTTCTTATGTTACCTTCTGAAATTTCATTTATCTTGATGAAGTTTTTGTTTTGTCTTTTGAAAGAATGATTACGAGAGGCCTTGGATAGACCAACTAGCGCTGATGAGGGATTGTTCTCATACTGACTAACTAAAAGTTGATAATCATGAAGAGATGTCCAAAGATGAGTGAAAGAATCATATTGCATCAAAATATCTTATCAAGGATGTGAGTTTATAAGTTTCCTATAAAGATTCTTTGTACATCAACATCTAAAATAGAATCTTAGACTTGTGAGAAGAGGGTTTGATAACGATCCATAAAATCTATTATTTTCTCTTTCATTCCTTGTTTGCAATGAACCAAGTCTATCAAAGAGACTTGAGGTCCAATGTTTGCTTGAAATTGCTTGAGGAACTTATTGACTAATTGTAAGAAAGAAGCTATATAACTAGGAGGTAATGAGCAAAACCAATCCAAGGTTGTGTCTTTGAGTGATCTAAGAAATATTTTTGCCAAGATTGCATCCTCAAAAAATAAATCACTACACATAATAGTAAAGGCTACCACATGGTTGTTAGGGTCTCACTTCCCATTATATTTCTCAAAGCGAGGGGTCTTAAACTTCTTGGGCTTTTGAGTTCTTAAGATTGAATAGGACAAAGGGCTACAAATATAATGTGATGTCCTAATAGGTTTAGGTGGATTATTTCTTATGTTGGTCAATTGTTGTTGGATGGATGTCATATTTTTCAGCAATTGGTTTATGACAGGGTCATAACCTGAATCAGGTAGAGATTGGAATGAATTAGAAGGACTAGGTGATGGTGTATGAGTAGCCTGTTAGAATGTGATAGGAGGTTTAGGTGTAGGTGAGGCAACATTAGGTGTGGAATTTATGTAACTATATGGAATGGTACTATAATGGTAAATAGGATTCCCAATAGACAACCCAACACATGTGGTAGCACTATTACTTGGCTATGTAGTAGTTGTGAGAATAGTAGAAGTACAAGTAGAAATAGAGAGTGTTGGTATGGGTGCTAACACTTGAGTCCCTATTTGATTAGAAGAAGTGACATTAGAAATGATTTCATCACAACTAGATGCAGATAGGAAAGTGTTATGCACTATATGAGCAAGGTCGTGCAAGACTTCTAATATTTCTTGACCTTCGAGCAAAAGGCTTCTTAGAATCTTAGTAATAGGGATAGCCTCCTCAACTATGTGTTCTAAGCTACAATTTTTTGGAAATTAGCCAACTCAATGTCTAATCTTTAAATTTGAGCTTAAGAAACATGATCCACAAGGTCATCAATGTTGATGGATTCATGAAAGTTTGATGCTTCAGGAACATGTGAAGTAGGGATATCAGGAAGAAGTGTTTGACCTTCTTGTGTGATAAGACTAGGAATTTGGGGTTCTGATGTATTGGTATCATCATTATGCAAAGTATTAGAATGCATAGTTTGAAGACTTCTTCACACAAGAATGTTATAATTGGGGCACTAGGTCACAAAGCTCATAAAGTGGTTACAAGCTTTAGTAACCCACAAGATGGACAAATAGAAGAAACGAATGATGAAGCAAAAGAAGGATTTGAGTTTTGTCTAAGTGAAGCAATGTTTTTTTCAAATGTAAACAAACATAATGCACACAATATTTCTTTGATCAAATTCAATTCTCCTCAAATCCACTTAGATATCAATAATGCCAATGCTTAAATCAAACTCAAGTTTCAATGCTTTTTTCAAAATGCAACAATTCAAAATTGTTCCTATATTCAATCTTTGATGCAAAATGACATTTGTAATGTTGTGGAGAAAATTAAAACCAGATTTGAAATGCAAATGACAACAGCAAAATCTGAAACTAAATATCAATCACGAACTCTAGATTTCAACATTAACAAGGTTTTCAGAAAATACAACTTTTTTGACAAATTATAGCAATGAACAAGATTCAAATGCACAATGTAACACTATGAAATGATTAACTACTATAACACCAATAATATCTGATTCAAAAATCATTAATTTAATTCATGCTATGATGATCGAGCTTATGAGATGCAAATGAAGTGACAAATATGTCTTTTTCCAAATCTAGAATGAAGTATTTATTTTCCTAATTTCAAATGAAAGAATGTAAGAATGTTTTAACCAGAAAGAATGACAAGGTATAACAAATTCAAATTTTTTAAATAATATAACAATGCAACAAGATTTGAAACAACTCACAAATATATAAACCCTGGGCTCAAAGCTAACTAGATTTTCTAAAAATGCAAGGTTTTTAGAAACCCTATCATTAAAACAATGCAAAAATTAACTATGTATACAAAATGATTAATGAACTCAATTCTAATCAAATCTAGGGTAGTAAGCAACTCCATTCTAAAATAATAAGGATGCAAAAGTGTAAGACACATTAGGTTCACCAAAATGTTAGGTAGAAAAGAGTGATCTAGCTTAAGAGGTTAAACTAGGTCAAACCCTTTTCTATAAACATTAGGACACAAATCGAGCTTAGCTTCTACCCAAGAAGGAGAGCCAAACAATAGGGGTTCTAACCTTTTGTTGTATAGAGAAAAATCAACCAAATCCAACCTAGATCAAGCAAGCAAACTAGGGAAAATGACCAAACCCTAATTGACAAAGATCAGCTAATAACTAACTATCGGAAACAAATATCAGAAAACCAAAAGCACAACAGAGAATAGAGAAAAAATTAGAACCTGGATCTAGAAGCAGAAACACTAAAGACTAGGGAACTTGGGTGCCCTAGATCCTAATTAGGGTTTAGCATAACTTGTACTTGCAATCTATGTCTTCTTCCCAAAAATTGTCTTTAGAACCCTGTTTCTCCAAACCGCACACAAGGAAAGAGGAAAAGGTTGTGTTGTGTATAGGGGCGTGCCTTGGTCAAACCCTATGTTGGTTTTTCCACCTCCACTAAAGCAATGATTAGATCCAAGAGTGTGTGCCCAAGGAGGGCAAAGGCCAAATCTATAATATATGATAGAAATATGAATGAAAATGATGATGATTACCACAAGAGGTAAAACCCTAGTTGATGAAGATAGCTCAAGATCATACACCAATAAGGAGAGTGATGAAGAAGGCTTAAAACTTCCTTCAAGACCTACAAAAAAACTTCAATAACATCCACAAGTAGATAGCACTTCCAAGCATGAAGAATACTTGATCATAGAACATAAAAGCATAAGATAATTCCTTCTCATAATAAGCTAGGTGTAAAATGAATTACAAAACTCCTTTATATATGCATTCCTTCTCACAAATGATGAATAAACCCAAATGGGGCCAATATATACAAACTAGGGAGATGTTCTAAGCTAACAGCACAAGAGATTGGCTAAAGATCTCAACTAGGACCAAGGTGCTTGGGCATTTTGGGCCTTTAGCCCCACAAATTCCCAGTAGTGTCAAATGTCATGGGCTTAGTCCAGTCCTAAGTTTATTCTATTGATTTTATTCATCAGGATTGAGATTTTATTGTTTTATGCTCAAAAAGTTGTTAAAATAGGTCTTGATTAACGAATGTAACATTTTAGGTCCAACCAGGTGCTAAACTAAGTGTAAAATGCTAGTGTACACATTTTATGGTGTAACATGTAGAAAGGTCATACTACCATTTAGTGGAAGGAAGTTTAGTTGGAATGGAATAGATAAGGTAAAGATAGCATTGGAAAGTGGGATAGAATTGTGAAGAAGCTAAAATCTAAGTTTATCCTTGTGAAATGTCATCTTGATTTGTTGAAGGAATTATATAACTTGAGGTAGAGAGATATGACTATGAAAGACTATACTGAGGAATATTATAGGCTAACAATCTGATTAGGACATCATGATGAAGGGGCTAATAAATTGGTGAGATACATTCATGGTTTGAGAGAATCAATTTAGGAAGAGTTGAGCATGTGGAGTATCCAAATAGTGGAGGAAGCATATCAGTTGGTTTTTGTCATAAAGAATAAAATGAATAGAAGACTTGAAGATATGTAGAATGCCAAAAGGAATAGAAGGAATATTTATAATGATAGAACTCGATCCAACAATAGGGAATCATACCTAGGGGATTTTGAGAGAGATATCCCATACTGTGACAAAGGAGGAAGCAGTATTCCTCACCACATTGATAGGGAAGGTAGTAATTCTTAGTGCAAGAAGAGGGAGGATAGAGACTCTTACCTTCTTTAAGTTATAAATAAGTTCAATCCTAGGGTGTAAGAGCAATACATAATCAACCAAAAATATTTTCTTTTACTAGTTTGTTTAGTTTATAGGTTTTCATTGCCTTCTAGTCACCATTCAATCACCATAAATCCTACCACATTTCACCATAAATTGTACATCTCACCTTGTAGTTGGGAGAATATATTCTATAATGCTCCTTCAATGTCACATTCACATTTCAAAAGTTTATGATAACAACAAAAGCATAATTTAGTTTTTGATCTTTGACTAGTCTTGATAGGTTTACACTTATTATCATTGATCATGACTTATGGAAACTTTTGAGAGTTTACAAAAGTAAGGGAACACATTTCAAGATGCATTGGACTAAGGATTCACTAGTAGAAATATGGAAAGTAAATGACCAGGTGAGTAAAACTTTTAGTCACGTGACCAAACTTTTAATCACGTGACTAAAACTTTTTACAACACAACTATAAATGACTAAATAAATGACTAATTTGGTCATCAGTTGAAATGACTATTGAAATGACTAAATAAATGACCAAATAAATGACTAAATAAATGACTAATTTGGTCATCGGGCAAAAAAACACAACTACAAATAAAATTAACTAAATAAAAGGATTAAATAAATTCCTCTATTCTTTTTTCTTTCACTTTAGTTTTGGAGGGAATTAATGGAGGGATTGTGCGTTTATGAATTTTGAAGAAAAGGTGAAACCTGTGAAGACGCAAAGATTGTGAGTTTAGCAGGAGAAGATTGTTCATGGCCACCGAGAATAGGGTATGCAGAGTATTTGAATAGGAGAAGATTATTAACGGCTGCCAAGAATAGGGTATGAGTAGTCGAACAACAGAAGATTGTTCAAGGCTGCCAAGAATAGGGTATACATAGTCGAACAAGAGAAGATTATTCATGGCCACAATTCTTTGAGTTTGGAAATAGTTTTGAGATCATCATGTGAATGAAGAAAGGAAGGAATTTGGGGATTTCCAGCTATAGATGACAGATATCAAAGGAGCAGATAGACGACAGATAGACGATAGATAGATGACAGATAGATGGCAGATAACAAATGGTTTTATGAAGCAGAGGTAGGGTTTTCCATGTACCTCTATTCTTCTCTTAGCCTACTCTAAAGTTTTTTATCTTTGAAAGCTTGGTGCTCTATCATTAGTGATTGTTCTATCTCTTTTAATGATTGTATGAAGAGGTCTCATGGTTCTTTATTGATAAAGTTCTACTTTTTCCATTCATGATTTATACTTAGAATACCTTGGCATGAAGGAATTTGATGGTCTTCAACTTGTGACTTAAACATTGCCCCTGTACATGTGTGATTCAACCTTTAAAAGATGATTGTATTTTCAAAATGACTGTCACAAAATAGAGAATGAAAGCTTGTTGTTGAGAATGCATGACTATTCCATGATTTGTTTCATTCCTTAAATCTGCTCTTCACTATCTTTATTGTCTCTTACTACTATCTTGACAGTAACCTTTGTCATGAAAACCTTCTTCATTGCTTCATACATGAACTGATCTTTGTTGTCCTATCATGAACTTGCCTACAAATTCCTTAATACAAAGATATCATTGATGACGATTGTCCTTTGTATGCAAAAATCTGTCATAGTCACATTCCCTTTGTCCATCTGCTGCTATGACTTTCATATAGCTTATTAGCTTGATTTTGATAAACTTGAAGATTCTATTCATAGACTTTTGACTGTAAAAAATCCTTTCTGTTACTTTTTTTATTGATATATGACATAGTTTTCACATAATTCACATTTGAATACAAAAAGACTTCAATATTCCACTATCTTTTCTCTATTGTTGTAGCCCACTTTGGTGACTATGATTAGGGCATCTCTTTGAATGGATAGTGATCTCCTCTTTTCTTCTATGGTGTTGTGCATTATTCTTTTTGATGACTGATTTCACTGTCAGTTTGACAACATGACTATCGTCACTTTCAAAGGCAATTGTGTCACTATTTTAGCATCTATATAATGACTATCTTTGCCTGATAAAATCCTCAAGGATTAGTTAACTAATTAGGTAAGGGTTTGTATTTTGAAAAAATTGTTTGGCTTCATGGATTTTGTATTTTCATCTTTTCAATGCTGCTACAAACTATAATATCTGCCCCCTCCTTTGGAATCAAAGGCATGACTATATTCTCTATGCTTTTTTTCCTATTGTCATGATTGTCATTTGAAATGGTTGACATCTTGAGTCCTTTATTTGGTGACTTTGCCTATGGTTTTAGCAAGTGATTTGCTGCTATGAATACTTCATCACAATAGTTATTTAATTGGGGTTTTAAAGTGTCATCTTGATAAATTGTTTAGTATTTCTTCTAAATGTTATTTATCTATTGGTTTACATAGCTTGTCTATATTTCTAAGTTAGACAACTTGTAAAATGTATAATTGTCAGCATGGGAATGAAATTGAATTGTTGTTGATGTTTGTTATTCTCATGGACATGTATTGAAGAACTTACTCTATCTAATGCAAGTACCTGAAAAAAATATTTTAGCTGCATATAAGTGTAGCAGCTAGTTGCATGGGTGATAAAGCTTGTTTGGAGAGGACTTGGAGACTTTTGAAAAGGTGGGCAAGGAATTTGGAGTCTGTTGTAAAAAAATTTGAAGTCGGCAAGACCCTCTACAACAAAGTTGAATTTGTGGATGCACTCTACAGCAAATTCAAAGGTAATTCAAAACCCTCATTGCCAAAAGTGAACTGATATTTTCATGATATTTGGGGAAGCTGCTTGTGGGCACCCCCTAAGAGATATTTTCATGATTGAATCTTGAAAACTCAAAAGAAAATGTTATCTTCAGTATTTTTGAAGTTGATCCTTAGCTAATCCTTGAACTCAAATAAAACCACACCTCTACTCTGCATGATCTCCCTACATGATGATTATCCCAAACTAAAGGAAAGGTTATCCTAGCTTGGCCATATGCATGATTGAAGGTTACCTTTTAAGATTTGATATTTAAAGGCCTTCTAGGCATAGGATAGCTTATTTTAGTAAATTAATACTGGAATGCACAATATTACAGATGGATCAGCATCGAAGGTTGACTACAGATCAATATCATGCATATGATGAGAGAGTAGCCAAAAAGAGGGAGATGGAAAAATATCCATGTCCATGTAATGACTATCTTCGTGGAAGGGCGAGAAAAAGAAATGCAATTTATAGACATATGATAAGATATGGGCATAGTGGTATAAGCCCTTGGGCTTACAATTATTATGAAGATATGATAGAATTGCAGATTGTGAGAGATGAAGAGGCAACAAACATAGATGAAGTGGCACCGAACATAGATGAAGAGGCAAAAATGTTAGACGAAGGATTTGAAGTTGAAACAATGTTGAATGAGGGTCTAAATGATGATTGGGCCAAGTCAATGGAGGATGCTTTAAAGCCTCTATATGCTAATTGCAAGTTAAGTCATTTGACAACAATCCTTCAAATTCTTAACTTGCAAGTGGTGCATGGTTGGACAAATGAGAGTGTAGATCAGTTATTGGCATTATTAAGTTTATTTTTACTAGCTGACTCCACATTGCCAAAAAAATGAAGTCAATGTAAAAAGCAGACTAGTAAGCTCGGCTTGGGTATGAAAAATCCATACATGTGTTAATGGTTGTGTATTATTTAACAAAAATCTTGCAAGTGAGAGTGAATGTCTAAAATGTCATGAAGCAAGGTATAGATAAGGGTTGAAATCAGTTGTGGTTCCTAGAAAGTTCTTCACCACTTTCTGATAATCCCACGATTACTCCAAATGTATAGGTGTAGAGACATTGTTGAACTTATGCAGTGGCATGCCCAAAATAAGAGCATTGATGGAAAACAATGACATGTGCCTGATTCTAAGACGTGGATGGAATTTGATAATAGATGGCCTAATTTTTCTCAAGATCCTCATAATATAAGGTTGGGTTTGGCTCTAGATGGGGTGAACCCATTCTCAGATCAAAGTACTAAATGGTCAACTTGGCTAGTGTTTTTAATAAATTATAACTTGCCTCCATGGTTAGCAACTAAACCATTTTTCTTAATGTTATCATTGATTATACCAGAAAAGAAAAGTGTGACTTAAGATACAATAGATACCTATCTAGAGCCATTATATGATGACCTAATAGAAATATGGAAAGGAATTGAAGCAATTCAATCTTTAAGTGATGGTCATTCAATCAAATTCACTTTAAGAGCTTCCTTATTGGTTACGATTCATGATCTTCTTGTTGGCAAGAGACACTATGTGGATTCATTATTGTTGTCATTGATGGCAACAAATTTTATCCCACACATCCGCAACACATAATAAGTCTTTACCGGAAGTCAGATTGAAGAGTGTTTTGGTCCAATGAGCAAGAATAGAGCATGCAGCAAGGTCCGACAATCAGATCTGGATCTCTCAAAGGAAGTTTCTCAAAAAAGTGTAGACTTGGGGAAGTCAAAAGGAGTACCATGACTGCCACATTCTAGAGATTGAGCCTCCAGTGATGAATGAGAGAAAAGATATGAGCTTCTAAGTGTCGGGTTCCTGATAGGCAGAGCAGACTGAGGAAGAAGCAACCAGCAGAGCATCAGACTCTAATCTGGATGAGAAATTGGTGGTGATCAAGCTACTTGAGGGATCATTCATGGTTGGCCGACATGATTGATGAATTTTATGTCTATGTCCTTGATATGCATCACAAAGTAAGCATGGATTCAGCTGACAGATTAGTGTGTTGGGAAAATCTTGAGTATTTCGGATGCCAACTAGAAAGATGTTGAGATCCTTGATGCGGATATATATACCAGATGGATTTTAGTATGAAGAAGTGTGGGATATGTTGGAGTGGGAGACAAAAGGAAGAGAGAAGTGTGGAAGTAGTAATACAAGTCCGGTATGTGACAGAACAACAGCACTAAAGTAGAGGAAGAATGAAGTGTAGTAGATCAGTTTATTGAGCCTAACTAGAATTGAACCTTAGCATATGTGGATGCCTCTAATCAGTTCAAACACCTGGTTACTTTCTATATACCTTGTAGACAGTGAGTCTCTTATAGGCAGTGAGCCTCTTGTGAGTAGTGTGCTCAGGCAGTGAGCCCTAATTGGCAAGTGTCATTTTTTACTTCTTATTCTTTTAATAGAGAATACAATCTTGGGTTAGTCACCCTGTGGTTTTTCCCTTAACAGGGTTTTCCACATCAAAATCATTGTCTTATATGTTTTGATTTTATTTCTTCTCTTATGGTTATGTATGATTATATGTTTTGATGCTGCACTAATTGTTAAAGAAGAACAAAAAGTTAAAATATTTAAGATAACTGATTCACCCCCCTCTTAGTTATCTACCTTGTTTCCAACAATTGGTATTAGAGCTAAGTTCCTCCAAACAGAGCCTAACAGCTTGAGGAAGATCTAGGAATCTCAATGAATATGTATGGTATGAGGGAACAACTTTAGTCTACCCTAGACGATCTTGAGCAATCTCACTCTGAAGTCAATAACCTGAGGGAAAGACTCAAACAAGCTGATAATTTCATAAATGAACTTAAAGAAAAACTGAGTATCTTTGTGAAAAAGAGAAAGGAACTACTTCAACAATTAGCAAGTCAAAATGAAGCCAATGACACAAATGAAGATCTAAATCAGAAAAACAAGTTATGTGAGAAGCTATCAAAAGAGGTCATTATGGTAAGACATGAAATGGAATCAGGGGTTATGAAATTCACCCAATAAATTGAAGAGAAAAGAAAAATTGAAGATAATCTAAAACAATCTCTCAAGGAGAAGTTAGAAGACTGCCACAAAATGGATAGAATAATCAGGCATCTGGAATCTGATCTTGAAGAAGCTAGAGATAATGAAGAACAACTTGAGAATTAGATAGACACTCTTAAAAGGGATCTTCAAAATGCAAATGAATACAAATAAAACTTCAAGATAAGCTCTGCTCAACTTGAAGTTCTTCTTGAAAGCCAAAAGAGGGTAGATGACAAGCATGGCTTGGGGTATGAGAAAGGTGAAAGCTCCCGATCTAGTCAGAAGAACTCTGGATCAGGAAATCCAAGGCACAGGCCTAGAAGACCTTTGGTAGGGCAACCAAATGCTCAAAGATATCCATCCTTCAATGGGTACTGCCACAACTGCAATAACTTCAGTCATAAAGAAAATTAGTGCAGAAGAAGAATATATCAGACTAATTCATCTTTCTTTGGACAGTGTGTTAACTGCAAAAGGTATGGTCACAAATCTCATGAATGTAGAAATATGCAAATAAATAATTCATTCAATGGTAGATACTTTGCATGCAACAGAATGGGACATATGGCTAATCAATGCAGATCAAGAGGATACCAGTCAAATATGCAAAGAAATGTTGTTTTCTACAATTGCAATAGATCAGGTTATATTGCCAAATTCTGCAGAAGTAAGAATCAAGATAAAAAGGATCTGGTGCATCATCAAGACAAAGAAAAAGGAAAAATGAATGCGGATGAAGTTCAAAGGGAGATGAACAAGATTTGGGTGAAGAGAAGTATAGAAAATGTTGGGGATGGATCCATACCAGAATCTAGTGCTGATATTCATTCTGGAAACTAAATAGATGAGCTCTGGCTTAGGGGGAGTCTCAAGGAAAACAATTTCCCCCAGCCAGTCAATTGGTGCCTAAAATTGGCACATGGAAAATGGAAGATTAAAAGGCTCTCAGAGAAATATCTAAATAACCCTTGGTAAAAATATGAAAGATCCGTAAGGAGTTTGAAGAGGTTAATCATCCAAGATTAATCCAGTTTGATAGTCATTCAATAAAAGTAGGATTCTCACAGTTAGATCCGGTAAGATTCAAAATTGAAATATCTTGATCTGTGGATAAATAAAATGATTGGAGAAAGGGAGATACATTGTCAGTTATTACCAAGAATAATTCTAAGTGCATCTCAGTGATTCGGAAGGATCTCTCTTAGAACAAGGTCAGAACAAGGGAACCAAAATGACTTAAGGTGTGCATTTATTGCAATATGAAATTAGGGTTTGCACAGAAATATCAGGGTTCTTTTATTCATCATTTGTACATTTGCATTCAAGAAGAAGAAAGAAAGAGCTCTGTAAACAAGATTTCTTCAACCCTCTCAAGGATCAACCGCAAAAACCAATTCAACCAGCGATCTTTTCTGACTCATATCGTGAACCCTAGAAGTGTAAAAAGGTATTTTCATTCTTGAATATCTCTCTTTGAATCTTTTGCAAGATGGCTACTCCAAATGTTGTTAAGATCACTAATAGGTCGTGCCCTAAGTTCAAGAAACATCCTTACAAATCCCTAGAAGTTGATCCCTTAGGCACATTCTCTACCATTCCGCATGGGGTTCTGCATGTAGAAGATATTAGGGTATACATACATGCCAATATTGAGGAATTTGGGCAATCCAAACTGATGGATATCTATCACAAGCAATTAATAGATGAAACATTTGAACTTAAACCTCAATACAAGGCCATTCAGGATAAGTATTTTGGACATTAAATCCACTTTCCCTATTTTGTAGAGGATGAATGGGTCCAATATGTTTTGAGTAGAATACATGACAACTTCATGTGGTTGATGAGGCCATTTAAGATCACAAAAGATGCAATTAGGGCAGTGACCAGTTTGCACTCATCCGGTGGGTTACGTGCTCTCAAATCAGTCAAGAACCAAACTGTAAGTGAGGCTACCAGATCAAAATTTGACAAAAGAGCAATGACAATAGAGGATATCATAGATCCAGATATCAAATTTTCTTCTATGATAATTGGTTATAAAATATATCACTCCAGTAGGGAGAATTCTGTATCCAGAACAGCAATATACACTGCTTATCAGATGCTAAGGGAAAATGCTGATTATGATCTTTGTGAGCTTCTCTTGAACCAACTATTAGAGAATTTGTAGAAAATAAAGAAGGATAAGAAGAATTCATTCAAGTACGGTGGCTTGATACTATGTCTATTCTTTTATTATATGAATGAGCTACCCAGATCCAATGGTTGGGTATGGCAAAATGACAGACCGATTGCCATACAAATTAGAGATTATATGTATGGGCTTGGTGATGCCAAGGCTCAAAGTACAACACTCTGGGTATACTTCAAAAACTTCCAAAGTATGATACAAGCCAAAGAAAGAATCCCACAAACATTAGTTGAAAAATACAAAGATACAGTGTGTTTCATGGTAGACACTGATCAATGCTGAATGGAGGTAGTGGAGCCTAGGACAGTCTGGATTATGTCAATGGGCTATGAGGTAGATGAGAAAATCTTGGAGTTGCATATCCAACACCTGCTGAGTCAACCTAAGGACCCTGAGGTAGAAAGGTTTGGAACCTTTCAAGAATTAAGTGTGAAAATTCATGTTAAACAAAGACAACCAGAGATGAAGAGAAAAGTGAGAAGGGAAGTAGATAAAGTTGCCAAAATATATGGCATCTCAAAAGTGGCAGTTGATGCAAATAGAGAAAAATTAGAAAGATCTGAGAAGGAGAAACAAGAAGCAGAAAAGAAAGTAATCCAATCCAAGCCCCCTCCCGGACCAAATCCTCCAAGAGCTCTTCACCTGCCACCTCTAAGAGCTCAAAAGCCTCGAAACTAGAAGCCAAGACATCCGGAAAGGGAGAGAAGAGAATGAAGACAAAGGCCACAAGGTCTTACATAAGCCAAAAGGATGATGAAGAAACATAATCTGATGAAGAAGTTAAGAAAATGAGGAAGAAGAAGAAAACATCCGGGGAATCCTCTACCAGTCAAAACAAGGAAGAAGAGGCAGAAGAATTTGTTGAAAGGCCTACTCTCTCCATTGATGATGTCATCAAATCAGTCACTGTGGATGGGAACCTACAACCAATGACTGAATTTTATGATGAATATAGTGAAGTTGACCAGAAGATCTTGCAAGATGCTATAGTCAGGTATCTAAACATCTATAATAAAGAATTCATTGAAATCATCTCTCTAATCCCCAAAAGTCTAGAGAAGGAACTTGAACTAAGAAAGGAGAATGCTAAAGCTAAGGACTCAGAGATCCAAGAGTAGATTGCTATCCAACTCTATCCTTCCATTACCTCTCAAAAAATGAACATGATCTTCAAGGACTGCAAGGATGAGTTTCAGAGCAAAGCAAGAATGAACAAACTTATGCTCAGAGAAATTGATCAAGTGGCAAAAGAGACTGAAGACATCCTCTAGAATGCATTTAAAAGATTCTATCTTCCTGTTATAGAGGATATAGATGATGAACCTTCTACCATGGATGATGAAGGACTAAGTCCTTCAAAAGAAGAATTTACTGAGAAAAATGTAGAAAACCCAAAGGAGGCAAGTGAGGAGAGGACTAAGGACTTGGATTCCTCTATTCTAGAAGAGGAAGTCCATGAAGAAATAAACATTTCTCTTTCAGAGTCCCTAGCAGACTCTGGAATTGAAGGAGATGAAAGAAAAGAAGAGAAAATTAGTCAAGAAAAAGAGACAAAGGGAAGAGAAGAAGATCAAACAAAGAAGATCCCAGATGATAGCTCTGAAGTTGAAAAAGGAAAGAAGACTATCTCTAACAAGAGACACTACTGAGGAAGTAAAGAGCTTCTTGACCAAAGAAGTAATGGAGATAGATGAACCAGAACAATTCCAAGTACCACTCAATTTTGATTCCCTCTCTCCGGTACAGACAATGAAGATAGCATCTTTTGCTCAAGCTAAAGAAAAAGAAAAACTTTTGAAGTCTCACATGGAAGACTGTGAGCTGATAGAGATTGCATCCGATGTACTAGAGAAAATCATGCCATCCTTCCAAAAGGACCTTTCGGCCTCCTCATGTGGTAATCTGAAATCTCTTGTTAATTCTGTTAGCACACATTTTGATTCTTTGGAGAAATCAACAGAAGAGAAAGTCTAGAAAGAGTTTTCGGGTAAGAGATTCTCTGAAGTACAGGAGCTCATAGCAAATGATAGGAGAAATCTGAATATTGGAATAAAGAGCCTAGAAAATGCTCTTAAATATGGTGGAGAATTATACAAATTTTGTTTATCTTGGTCCACAGTGATAGCAGACATTGCAAAGAAGGTGGAAGAACAAGAGGGTAAACTATCAAGTTTATCCCAAAGTTTTGATCCTCTCACCTCATTCATAATGAATCAAGAGTGCCAGGCTATTACCACTATAAATGAGATAAAGAGGCTTGAGATGGAGAAGAAGAATTGAATAAGTAGAATGAGTGAACTAAGAGGGATAATTATCCCTAAGTTAGAGGAAATGCATGAAGCCCTAATTGATGCTCAGACTACAGCCCGGACCAGTGATCCGATAGACTTAAAGAGGGCAGAAGCTTTTGCATTTTTGTTAAGTGGTCACATCTCAATTTTGGACAGGATGAAACAAAGTTGGGCAAGAAAATTTGTCCAGATGAAAACCACTTTTTCAGATATACTTAAGTATATGTAAGTATAACTTGTATATATACTTATGTAACTATGTATAGGCTACTTTTTGCAAATTTTGGTGTGCGGATTTCACCCTTTGCCATTGATGTCAAAGGGGAAGTGAGGAGTAGTGAAAAATGTGAAATCTATCTAAGGGGGAGCTCCGGTAAAAAGTGTACATAAGATAGAGCATCAACCAAGGGGGAGTGTGCTATGACACGTAGTCATTTTTCACTAAGTGTTGCCATCAATGCCAAATGGGGAGATTGTTGGCAAGAGACACTGTGTGGATTCATTATTGTTGTCATTGATGGCAACAAAGTTTATTCCACACATCTGTACCACATAATAAGTCTTTACCAGAAGTCAGATTGAAGAGTGTTTTGGTCCGGTGAGCAAGAACAAAGCATGCAGCAAGGTCTAACAATCAGGTCTGGATCTCTTAGAGGATGTATCTCAAAAAAGTGTAGACTTGAAGAAGTCAAGAAGAGTACCATGACTGCTACATTCCAAAGATTGAGCCTCCAGTGATGAAAGAATGAAAATATATGAGCATCCAAGTGTTGGGTTCCTGACAGGCAAAGTAGACTAAGGAAGAATTAACCAGCAGAGCATCAGACCTTAATCTGAATGAGAAATTGATGGTGATCAAGCTTCTTGAGGGATTATTCATGGTTGGCCAACATGATTGATGACTTCTATATCTATATTTTTGATACGCACCACATGTTAAGCATGGATTCAGCTGACAGACCAGTATTTAGTAAATATCTTGAGTATTCTAGTTGTCGACTAGAAAGATGTTGAAATCCTTGGTGCGGATATATATACCAAATGGAATTCGGTATGAAGAAGTGTGGGGTATGTTGGAGTGGGCGACAAAAGGTAGAGAGAAGTGTGGAAGCAGCAATACAAGTCCGGTATGTGACAAAACAACAACACTAAATTAGAGGAAGAATGAAGTGCAGTAGATCAGTTTATTGAGCATAACCGGAACTGAACCTCAGCATATGTGGATGCCTCTGATCAATTCAAACACCTGGTTACTTTCTATATACCTTGTAGATAGTGAGTCTCTTGTAGGTAGTGAGCCCTAATTGGCAAGTACCATTTTGTACTTCTTATTCTTTTAACAGAGAATACAATCTTAGGTTAGTCACCCTCTAGTTTTTCCCTTAATAGGGTTTTCCACATTAAAATCATTGTGTTATATGTGTTGATTTTATTTCTGCTCTCATGGGTATGTATGCTTATATGTTTTGATGCTGCACTAATTGTTAAAGAAGAACAGAAAGTTAAAATATTTAAGATAACTGATTCACCCCCCCTCTCAGTTATCTACCTTGTTTCCAACACTTGCTGCATATGGTACATTGTTTGGTCTCACTATTCATGGATACCATGGTTGTCCTAGTTGCAACTTTAAGGATTTTGCAAGGCACTCAAGAAGTTTGCATAAGTGTATTTATTGTGGACATTGTGCTTACCTTAAAGTGGGTCATCCATATCATCAACAAAAAACATGTTTCAATGGTCAAAAAGAGAATCGTGCAGCACATTTGCTAATAATGGGTGATTACATTATTGAGAATGGAAAAAAAGAATGTCATTTATTGAAAATGGTGGGATTGCTGGTAGTAGATATGATCCATGTAATGAAAGTGGTGTAAAATAGTTGTACATATTCTATAAGTTGCCATACTTTAAGGATATAGCCATTAGGCATACTGTTGACTTTATGCATACTAAGAAAAATATAGCCTATGCTATTATAGAAACTCTTTTTGGTGCTTTTGATACTATTTCATCACGTGAAGACTTTTGAGAACTAAAGATTCGTTGAAATCTTTGGGTTGAAAAATATGATGATGCAAAATATAGAAAACCCAGTGCTCCTTATGTTTGGACAAAGGAATAATGTGCACAATTCCTATAGTTGATGTCTCAGACTCACTTTCCCACTGGATATGTAAGTAGTACTATCAAAAGCCAAACTGACATTAATAGCTTAAGAGGCCTAAAGACCCATGACTATCATGTTATAATCAAAAATATTTTACCTATTGTGGTAAATATATCAGGTTTGGCAAAGGAGCCGAGATTGACAATTATAAGGTTGGGCCTAATATTAAAGAGAATGAGTTCACATGTATTAGATCCTTCGAACTTTGATAGTTTGAGGGAGGAGGTTATTGAAGTCCTTTGTCTATTGGAACAGGAATTTCTAGCAACAATCTTTAACATTTCTATGCATCTTTTGATACATATAGAATATGAACTAGAGCATTGTGGTCCAGTAAAAATGAGATGGATGTATCCTATAGAACGATATATGAAGGTTTTGACAAAAATTGTTTGTACTAGGGCAAAACCAGAAAGCAGCATGTCTAAGGGATATTCAATGCAAGAGGCCATTGGATTTTGCATAGAATATATGAAGGATTTTAAAAATGTCAATTGACGTGTATGGGTTGATGATGAAGATGAGAAAGTTACAGGTGAAGTATTAGAAGGCAATGGATGTCGCTTCAAGCTATCACATCAAGAAAGAAGTGCGATACATGCTTTTATTCTTCAAAACACATCTCCATTTGATAAGTGGTACAGGTTGAAAAATTTACAAAATTATTTATTTACACATGTATATTATTAATCTTACTCAATTGCATTTACACATTTATATTATTAATCTTACTATTTGCACATTAATAATCTATGTAGAAAATATGAAGAAGAGAATCAAAGTTACATGCAACATCAACCTCAAAAGTGCAGACGTCATGATTTGGTTGGAGGTGATTCTTTTCCAAAATTTGAAGATTGGATTGCTAATGCAGTTAGTGATACAAAAGAAGAAGGTCAAGATATAACAATGGAGGAAAGTGAGCTTTCACAACCTCCACATTTATGGGCTGCATTTTAGTGGAATGTGGGCCTATGGTAGCCATTTAAGAGTGGAGGAAAAAGACAAAGGAAAGACAAATTGTGATTGTGTTGTAAGTGCTAAATTTCTTCATGAAACTGAGAAGAAATTCTATGTTGGATTCATCCAAGAAATTATTCAAGTGGATTTTGGTGAACACAGTCTGATATTATTAAAATGTAAGTGGATCTGACCATCCATAGTACATTTTGATGAGTAGGGATTTGTACATGCAAATACAGGACATTTTTTATCAAAGAGGGATGAACCCTATGTTTTCCCTTTTCAAATTAACCAATCATTTCTAATTGATGATGTAAGAAGCCCAAGATTGTCGTATGTCATTCAAATAGAGTCTCATTCAAAATGAAAATTCATGGAAGCTATTGATATAATGCCTAATGGGCAATATGTTAATTTACAAGAAACATTCAAAGTAGTGGATGAAGATGATGATGGAGTGTTTGGAGAAGATATTTTGATTACCAACGAAGAGATTGGTAGAGAGAATGTATTACATGACACAAATGAGGATGAGGAAGAAAATCAAGAAGATACAGACATGAGTGATCAGGATTTTAATCTTGATAGCAATGCAGATGATTAGTGAAGGCATCAAGAAAACAGTGAGCTTGTAAAATGTAGTAGAGAAGCAGCAAGATAAGAAAGGACATTAGTGTATAGGAATTTCTTCCACTTTGGGTATTTTAGGGTAATATCTTGTGTTGAGCTTTACTTTTTGTTGTTTTTCTAGTTCTTGTCTTGTTACAGGTCATGCATATAACTAGATATATTTATTCCAAAAATAAATTACTCATTTTTAAAGCACATATTGATTGTTTTTGTTTACTTACATTTGTGTGTTCAGAATTTATGTAGAATTATATAAGTAGAAATAATGAAGATTTTATAAGTAGAAATAATGAGGATTTTATAAGTAGAAATAATGAGGATTCACACTATCAGAAAGGCAATTAGTTTCTTCTCAAATAGAAGGATAAACAAATAGAGTTTCCTTTGGGTTTCAATCTGTGTGCCACATTTACTTACTGAATTTTTGCTCCTCCATATAATGCATCTTATATGCTATCATTCAATGTCATGTCACTTGTCATAGACTATCTCCTCTAATTTCTAAGAATACATCTCATATGCTCTGTGAATGTATTTCATATGGGGACTGTCCTTATATACTATGACTGCATTTGTTTATATGCTCTAGTTGACTGAAAATAATGGCTTTGTTTATATTCCACTCTTGTTTTACTGATTCAAGTTGCTGATTTATATATTATTGTTTATTTGAACTTTAGGAAATAAGGAAAAATACTTTGAGGCACAATTTAGATGATAGTGATCATGTCGTTGAAGTTCCACTGACAGATTATGAGCACTTTTGTAAAGAACGTGTGGCAAAGAATAGTGAATATTTATCACATCTTGGTTTGATAAACAAAAAAGTTGTAAATCCACTAAGTAGTATATTATTTGTTTAATTGTGTTTATGAAATTTTATAGGCAACAGGTTTATCTATATAAGACATAATATGATATTTTTTTGTTTTATAGGAAAGAAAAAGAGTGCAAAGAAAATTCAGAGAGAAAACAAAAGGAAAGTAAAGATACAGTGCTGCCAACTTGTAGAAGCCAATGCATTTGGGATTCAAGTACAAATGCAGTTGGTGAAAAGAATAGTTGTGATGATGTGTAGTCTGATATAACACATAGTGATGTGCAACATGATATAGCACATGGTGATGTGCAGCCTGATATAGCACATGGTGATGTGCAACATCATCATGATCTCTTATCACAGAGTCTAAGAGAGATTGTTGAAAATAATGAGAGGAAAGGAACAGTAAGTGATCTACAGATGATTTATTCAAGATTAAAAGATGTGTTTGAAGTGAAATCTACAGACATTGGTACTAATCTACCTACTCATGACACACCCGATGTGGCCAAGGATGGTGAAGTTCTGGTTAATGAAAGTCATGAAGAGAGACCACTTGCATCTGATGTGCCTACTACAACTTTTGATGGAACTAATGGATCAACCAAAAATATTGCTAATGATTTAATAGAAGATGTGTCTCCTACAACTTTTGATGGAACTAGTGGATTAGCCAAAAATATTGCTAGTGGTTTAATAGAAGATGTGACTACTTTTTTCAAAAGAAAAAGATTGAGTCAAGATTTATACAAATCTACAAAGAGGAATGCAAAACAAAGAAGATTAGAAGGCAATAAGTCATTCTTGGTTGAGGTATCGAGAGATGGTAAGCCCATTGGGAAAAATACGGCAAGGTGGGCCTCTGAGTTGGGTGTGAGATGTAGGGCCCATTTGGATATTTGTAAATCAAATTTTGTAGAGAAAGATCCATGAAGTGTGGAAAATGTTATACAAAAAATGGAAAATGCTTTTAAGACTACTGGTGGACAAATCTCTAGAAGATATTACAAGCAAAAGATGAGACTTTTGATGAACAATTTTAGATACAATTGTAGAAAAACAATCTTGGAGGGAAAAGAGAGGTTAGAATCCCCTCTATCTCCCAAACAGTGGGAGGCATTGAAAGAAAATATGTGTTCTGAAGAATATTTGACAAAGAGTAATAAAGGAAAGAGGGCAAGAGATAATGTGGCAGCTGGATATACATTTGGTTGAGGCGGGTTGCAGGCCAAAATGGACAAACTTGGAGTAAGGGTATGGCTTTTTGGTTCAATTTATGTTGGTTATTTATTGCAATTTTTTATTGAACTGACTATATGTTGATATTGACATTGTATTTTAGGTGGAAAATAGTAATAGAGAAGCAGGTGTGGAAGATATGCTCGATTATATGGTAGCACTAGATCATAGTAAATCTAATAGTAGTATGAAGTGGAAATCTAGTTTGTCAATAGAGATTTTAGAGCCATTTGTTAGACACCCAGTAAGAGCCTCTGCAGATCATGTCAACTAAAATGAAGGGTACCAACATATAATGAGTTGCTTACACAGTCTCACTGAGAAATTGTCGTAGTTGGCTTCCTCCATTAAGCCTATAGTTTCTACATGGAATGAGCATAATATTATGGATGCAGATGAGGTAAGAACCTCTATTACACTATCCTTTCAGTTTGTGTGCTTGTTATTGGGTAAACTTGTACCATGTTTTTGTTATACTTCCTTGTGATTGCATTTTTTGGATAATTTAATAGTTATAATATCTCTTAGATACTGTAAACAAAGAATGAACCTACCCTCAATGTGCAATACTGCAATTCTAGCCATTATAACCTTAGCATTGATGCTTTACATAAATGTGTTATCGCGAATTGTCTCACTGTTCTACTTATAGAACTAAAATAAACATGCAATGCTGTAATTTACCAGGTTCTACTTGAAACCATTTTGCTTGAGTATTCACTTCATTATTGTTGACCTTGTCATGTTTATGACATGCTTCTATGCTGCATTATGACATTTAACTCTATCATTCTAGACAGTCACTTTGAGTATGTCTTAGTAAAGCTCTTAATCACTAATCCTAAAGTCAAGGCTATCATATTTGCTTTGTTGCTATCATTCCAAGGGTTCTTGGTAACTATCTAATGGTTTTGATAGTGCCTTTATCTCTTCTCTTTGTTTGGTGAAACCCTATTAACTATTTCATCTCTTTATCTTCTCCTATACCTTCCATGCTACGGGCTGTCCTAAGACAGAGACATAGACCGTCATCTTACAACTTTTACTATCTTCCTTATCATATGAAGGACTGGGACTGTCCCTTCTTGTTGAAAATCTTATGACTATAAGAATCCTTCTATAAACTGGAATCTATTGCTTACAATAAAGGAAGACTCTCACAAAATTCCTTGACTTAGTCATTTAAGAGTGAAAGAAAAATGTTATTTTGAACAAAAAATTATAGTTTTTGCATTCTTTACTTGACTTATATTAATTTTTTCATGATGATTAAACCGGATGTAGAAAAATTATATGAAAGCAGAACGAAAAGAAAAAGGACATGTCAATAGAGCTCTCTACAAAGCTGCACAACTTGAGGATAATGATGATAGTGATTATGTTGAACATCTTGATGAGAATTTGCATGATATTCAGAGTAGTAGTAGTGGTACTGGAATTGAGGTGAGTATTATTTATTATTTTTATGTCTTTCATGGTAGTCATTGTTGTTTTAACACACATATGCAAGTAAGTACTATTCAAGTAAGTTGTTTTAATTCTATTTGAAGGAAAACCCACCAGTATGATTTACTTTAAAGGATTTAACTCTAGAGAGAGACCAATAAATGTAAGTCACTTAAAGGGAATTACATCAACTTCTAATAGAAACCAATTAAAAGCATCCACACAATGTCAATAAATGTGCATTGATAAATATATTGATTTGAATAACTAGAAATAGCTAATATGGAGACAATCAAACAACTTATGAACTTGAATATTAATAGAAAATCATAACACCATACATATCCACAAATTTAACCATCCTTACCCATTATAATATTAAATTATCATAGAAGTGTAATGTCTTGAATCTAAAATATGATTGGATAGATAATATTGGAATAAATAGATTGTTTTGCTGAAAGATGATGATTGTCCAGGCCTTGGTTTCCCTTATAAATATGGAAAGCAACAAGCTTCAGGCCTGAACCAACACAACTATTCATAAATCACATCCTCTTGTAACTAAACATGTTAATAAAGAGAAATTAAAGGCATAAGCAAGTTAACCAAGATCTAAATCTGTTAGTCATCATAGAGCACCCATGACCTTAGGCCTGGCAAGGTACTCATCTCCAAGTTGTAGTATCTATTAAGTGTGCTATGCCCCTGTCTATTATTGCAAAAAAGTGTCACAATTTTGTCCTTGTTCTCCATGTTAATGCTAGTAAAATTGCTCGTTGCTCCTTTTGCACGTAAACTTGTAGCTACACATCAATCTTTCAAGTATGTCTGCTCCCACTTATCAAATATAAGGTCACTAGGCCATTTGAATTCCTAAATTTGGAGTAGATTGGTCTGATGGTCCTTCCATCTTTTATCCAACATAGCTTTAACATTAATTACAAATTTTCCATATCTTGCATCTAGGGCTATGACCCTATCCAAAATCATGTTAAAGCTCAAAGTATCTATATCCTACTCCTTTTTCAAGAATTCCATAACCACAGACATTGTTGTTCTAAATTCTTCCTTCCAAGTATCAAGGCCTTTAACTAGTTTGTTTTCCTCTATCAGAATAGAGGGGATAAATTGATGCTTGAAAGTAGAAAAAAATTCAAGTTTGGCCTGCATCCTTTTGTCTTCACTACTAGCATATTGATGCTCTTCAATGATCATAGTCACCGTCTACTCTGTGGGCTTCAATTCAGTAGGAGCATCAAGATTTCTTTGAAGTATCCTATAAAGCATGCTTAAATTGTGTAAGGAAGGCTGCCATTTCTTGTACAATGGCTCCAAAACAGAAAAGTTTGCTTGCAATTGTTTAATGGCCTCAGATAACATGGAGTAACAATCATGCACATCCCCAAGTTTATCCACAACCAGCTTTATCCTGTATTCCAGAATTTTCTCAAAGACTTCAAGGACCCTGATCCTTGTCTCATTTTTTTTTTCCTCATTTTGCTTCTTGAGGTCCTCAACTTCTTTTTCAAATTATGTTCTCAAAGCATTAAACTCTTGCATTGTCACTATGACATCACCAATTGTTGGTGGCACAGAAGGTTGATATGGAACTATTGATAGACTCTGGGAAGAACCCAAATCTTGTAGTTGATTTTTCAATTGCCTATTTTCAATGAACAACCTATTCACTTCATCATTCATGTCTTGTTGTGTTTTCTCATAATCCTGCAATTTTTTTTGCAACTTTTTTACAACTGCATGGGTGAACATGGCAGAATGGACTGTAAGAGCATAGGCCTCAGTTCCTAAAGTATCTCGTAAGGTTTTCACCATAGCAGATCCCCTCATTTCCTGAACAACATCTAGCAACCTTGGTTTACAAGTGTTCTTATGTTTTGTCCATATGGCAAGAGTCTCTGTCTTTGGATTAAAACCACATCCACTCATTCTATCCTCATAATCAAAATTAGACACAAGATTAGGGTCATCTTGACTCCTAACTTGGTCAAGCAAGAATACCTTTTTCAATTCAAGACCTAGGATGATCAGCATGTTACTCTTCAAGACCGTTTATCTTGCTTCCTCAAGAGTCACATTGATTTCATCAACTTTTAGTTCTTGGATTGTTCACGTGGTTATTTGATCATACTGAGACTCATCAGGACCCATCTTATTGATTTCTACCTTTTCATCAAATTCCTTCATCTTCATTTTTATCCAGAAATCTCAAAACTCTGGAGTCTTGATGAAATCGTCATCTTGAATAAATCTCAATGATGCCACCACCCTTTCATCTTAATGTAGCTCTAGATCAATTTGGGCTTGTTCTTCCATCATAGCCTCAGGCTTGTGTGCATCAGTTTCTTGACCAACCAATGGTTGATCAACTTCCTCTCCATCATGCAATTGTTTCAAAATATTTACAACTTCATCAGTATCCCCCACACCCTCAGACATCTCATATGGGACCAGAGGAGACATGCCTTAAGTTCTCTACCTTTTGTGTGGTGGTGATTCAGGGATTTGTGGATCTTGAACTAATATGAAATTAGGGGCAGGCTCATCAATCTCAATTCTTGCAAACTTCTTCATTGGAAATTTGGTAGCCTTGGTAGGTTGTACTTCAGATTTAGCATAAATACTTTCAAAATTTTCAATCATTGTATTAATCCTCTTTAGAGGATCTTTCTCTTTAGAAAAAAATCCTTCAAAAATTAGATTCTTTTCCTTTTTGTCATCTTCAATTTTCTTGAGGATCTCCCATTTCCTCTTCCTATCATACACTTCATTAAAAGTAACCAAGTTCCTTATCACATCCTCATCATAAAGAATTTGATGGGAGATGCCCATCTTAGTCAAGATCACTTGTCTCACAAAGTTCATATGATCTTCAGGGTCACAAACTCTTTCAACACTAGATTCCAAAGAGTACTTGCCCATCAAATAGGCATGCAGCTCCTCAAGAGTGTTTGAACCAATTGACCAATCTCCAAAGATAGTGGTATCAGGCAAAAAGATGCCTTTCTTCTACTTTTTCATCACTTCCTTTTCCCTCCACATCATTTGCCACATGAATTCCAAGAATGCAATTTTGTCAGAAACAAACTTTGGCAATTTGTGAGGTGGTTCAGGGAAATCATATACCTTGATTATTGTGTGCTCTGGTAGGAAGAACCAATTAGCATAATTGAAACTATGACCTTGCTCTAGTTTATGTGCAAGAGGTCTTAGAATTACCCTAATTTTTGGTGACAATGAGGGACCCAATTACCAAAAGAATTCATTATTTTCACAAAAAATTCATTATGAAATACATTATAGTTACCTATCTGGCAATGAGAATCCCACATGTAACACCAATATTGAGTAGGCATTCTTTGCCTTGTCCTGTCAATCATGTTGATATGCATTTTACTTGACCATTTACTCCTATTTTGATATAGGATCAGGTGGCAAACCAAACAATAAAACTTGAAGTTCATGGGTTTCTTGTCTTCCTTCACACTGATGAATCCATCATGTATTTTCTTTTCAAGATATGAGGCAAAATCATACTCAATGTTCACCTTTAAATTTTGTATCTTCATAGCCATCATCATCAAATTAATTGGCATCCTCTAATCAACATCAATTCCCAGTACTTGGCACAATGCATAATAGGTCCATTTGAAATAGACTACAAAATCTTCCATAGGGAATGGTTTGACTACATTGTAAGGAATATCAACTATCCTATTGTTTGCACCTCTTCTTGATGTAGAGGCAATGGAATAGTTCGAGGATAACAAACTAGACAAGGTTTACACTACACCAAAAAACCTAAATTTGAAGATTAGTTTGCAAAAGTGGGAACAGAAGTTAGAGACTCTGAATTCTTCATGGAAAGGTTGATTTCAGATGCTATGGGATCCATTCCAATCATTGGTTAAGGCAGACCAAAGTCAGGATTAGTACTTCCTTCACAAACCCAAGAAATGGCTTGTAGCCCTAAAAAAGAGAACATTCCTTAATATCTTTTGATACAGATCTTCAAACATGGAACTTGGATAATTATTAGATACCCATTTGGACCCCCTATCACATATACAAAACTAGGTATAGGTTTTTTTGGACAGAATACCCCAACCTATAACTCCTCTCAGTGACCTGGAGCCCCAATTAGGCCTAATTTGTGAAGCAACTACCCTTGGATGGAACCACAAAACTCTCTAGAACCCTTGGACACTTCAAATGGATGGAAAAATAATGGATTTTAAGTTTTTTTAGGTCCCACAGCCAACTGTTCAAGGATTACCTTATGTTGTTGTTCTTTCTACACTCCTAGCACATGGTTTTGCTAGGGTCTTTCACATAAACTGCCACCAATCCCTGCTCTGCCCAAAAATCTTGCAGGAAAACATTGAAACAACATTATAACAGTCCATCCCACTGATCTATGAGGTCTTACATTAGTGGAATGGAGGAGAATGCATGAATTTCAATCAAAACCCTAAGGTAGGGTTTCATAAACCAAGTTTTAGAAAAAACCTTTTATCTTCCTACCACAGAAATGTCAAAGCACCAAACTAAATTCAAATGAAAGATAACTCTATTATATAACTGATCAAACCATGAAAAAGTGGAAACAACCTTGTACCTTTGTACAGTACGGACTGTAGCAGCGTGGAAATTCAGGAAAACCAGGTTTCAGGACAGATTTTAGAAAAATGTTCACCAAATGTACAAATATCAACAAAATGTCACAAAATAGGTCTTGAATGAAAGGTAAGACATATGGATTTCTAAAAATTCTACCCTCACCTTCTAATTCATCTATATACAAAAGTTATGAATGTTATAGCAGCAAAAATGCAGAAAATTCTGGAAATCACAGTGTTTGTTTGTATTTCTTGATCACCAACTCCAACTACTACCTTACCTCAACCCTTGGGAGGAATTTTAAGCATTTAATTATAGTTACAACTATCCCCAACTACTTTTCAAGAGGGTGACCATTGGTTTTGTATAGTTTTTCCCTTTGTTTTCTTTACAATTTGTAAAAGTTGCCAAACAACTTTGCACATTTTGACAATATTGAAGCTACAAGAGCCCAACTACCTTCAAAGGGCCACAAACACCCTAGAAACACCTAAGGAGACTCAAAAAGACCTATTACATTCATTGGATCCTTCCTTGGTTACATTTTCACCATGTGACAACAATATGACAACAGTGACAAAAACATGGCATTTTGGACAAATGCCTACAAAATGGATCCAAACTTATTACAAACACTTAGGAAGTGGTCCATTGGACCTTATTACATCAAATATGGTCTTATAAGACCTTATTCACTGCAAAAACTCAAAAAACTCAACTTAACCCCATTTTGACCTCATGGTGGCCACCTTGTGTTAGGTGCTCCTACACCATACACCTTGCCTTGATCTCTGGACTACAACTTGCTTCCATGGAATCAAAAACTCATGCCTAGAATTGTAGGCTCTACTCACACCTTGCCATGAGTGAGTGCTTGCAACCAGACCTATACTTTGCTTGCCATTCTTCCTTACTATCATCTATGCCTGAACACCTACATTCAAAACCTTTGTCGATGCTTTTTGTACTACTGCTATGGTAGAATATGATTGTCTTTCAACTCTTGTTGGCTCTAGAGGACAAACAATGGTCCCTACTATGATAGCATCTCCTTCTTTCCAGCCACCTTGTGGCTGCTTGTAGACCTTCTCTTTGAACTTCTTCTAATCCATCTCAGACATCACCATCTGATCTCCATCATTCAAAACTGAAACCACCTTCAAAATTTGATCTTTGGCAACCGAACTCCTTGAGGTATCCTCAACTTTCCTTGTCTCTTCTTCATTGATCTTCACAAACTCTTTCTTACCCACCAAGATGACCTTGGCTGCCTTCTTTGGTTTAGCATTCTCCTACAATGGTGTCAACACAAAAGTCCTCCCATCCTTCTTGATGGTGTATGTGTTGGCATATCCATCATATAATGATTTCCTATCAAATTACCATGGCCTACCTAAAAGTAGGTGACAATAATCCATGGGCAAAATGTCACATAAAACCCTATCCTTATATTCTCCAATCTGAAAATCAACATATGCTTATTCATCTACTAAAAGTGATTGAATATCACTTACCCAAGATGCTTTGTAAGGAGTTTGATGAGGAATCCTTTCTAGCTTCAATTTATCCACCATTTCCCTAGACACCATATTATCTGTTGAACCAGAATCTATTACTATCTTGCATACTTTACCTTTGCTTTTGCAATTGGTCCTGAAAAGTGCTCTCCTTTGTGTCATCTCCTTGTCCTTGGATGTCTTCAAGAGTGTTCTCCTTAGCATTAATGCTTCTCCAAATTTTGGTTCACATCCTTGACTTGGAGAATGGACACTTCCTTCATCCTCTTCTTACACAAATTGAATCCTTCTTTCATTCTTCCTATCACCTCCTGATGATGAACCTTGCCTTTCTAGACATTTAAATGCTATGTGACCAATTTCATTGCAATTGTAGCACATTCCTGTGAATGTAGTTGAACCTATTCCTCCTCCAAATCTTCCTCTTGAACCTGATTCTCCACTTTGTTCTTGGGAACTAGATTCCTCTTGACTTCTTTGGGACTAATTTTTGCCTTCAAAACTGCCCCTACCTCTAAAATTTCTGCCACCTCTTCCTCTATTTTGCTGCTCACCTTTCCTCTTCAAATTCTCTTCAGCCCTTAATGCCACTTGAAAGCATTTTTCCATAGTTTCAAGGTTTAATAAACTGATTTCATCTTGGATATTAAACCTCAAACCATTTAGATACCTTACTGTTGGCAAGAGACACATTGGAGCTTCATGATTGTTGTCATTGATGGCAACAAAGTTCATCCCACACATCCGCAGGACATGATGTGCTTATACCGGAAGTCAGATTGAAGAGTGTTGTGGTCTGATAAGTAAGAACAGAGCATGCAGAAGGTTCGACAGTCAGGTCCAGATCTGTTAAAGGAAGTATCTCTGGAAAGTGTGGACTTGGGGAAGTCAAGAGGAGTACCTTGACTGATAGATTCTAGGAATTGAGCCTCCGGTGATGAAGGAATAAAGAGATATGAGCATTCAAGTATTAGGGTCCTATTTGGCAAAACAGATAGAGGAAGAACTGACCGACAGAGCATTAGACATTATTCCGGATGAGATACTGATGGTAATAAAGATTCTTAAGGTATCATTCTTGTTTGGCCAACTTGTTAGATGACTTGCATAAGTTCCTTTTTGATCCGCATCACTTGGTAAGCAAGGATTCAGCTGACAGACTAAAGTTTAGGAAATATTGACCTTTCCAGATGCCAACTAGAAAGAGTATGAAATCCCTTATGTAGATATATATACATGATGGATTTCATTGAGAAAGTGTGTGTTGAATTGTTAAGTGCAAAGAAAAATAGAAGTATAGAAGGAAAGTAGTAAGGAAGGTCCGGTATGTGAAAAGACAACAGAACAAAGGAAGAGGAAGGATGAAGTGTAGTAGATCAGTATATTGAGCCTAACTGGAACTAAACTCCAACATGTGTGGATACTTCACATCAGTTCAAGTATCTTATTATTCTTGTTACAACTTGTAGACAGTAAGTCTCTTGTGAGCAGTGTGCTTGGGCAGTGAGCCCTAATTGGCAAGTGCCATTTTGTATTTCTATTCTTCTAACAGAGAATACAATCTTAGGTTAATCACCCCATGGTTTTCTCCCTTAACAGGGTTTCCATGTCAAAAATATTGTGTCATTTGTATTTCCATTTCATGGTTATGTTTGCTTATTTGAATTGATGCTGCATTAGTTATTAAGAAAGTTCAGAAAGCTGAAATAATTAAGATAATTGATTCATCCCCCCTCTCAGTTATCAACAATTGGTATCAGAGCCAGTTCCTCTCAACAGAGCCTAATAGCTTAAGGAAGACCTGGGAATACAAATGGATGCATATGGTATGAAGGAGCAACTTAAGTCTACCTTAGATGATCTTGAGTAGTCAAATTCTGAAATCAATGAATTGAAGGAAAGACTCAAATAGGCTGATGATTTCATAAATGAATTAAAAGAGAAACTAAGTCTCTCTATGAAAAAGAGAAAGGAGCTACTTCAGCAACTGGCAAGACAAAGTGAAGCCAATGATACAAATGGAGATCTAAAGGAGAAAACCAAGTTATGTGAAAAGTTATCAAAAGAAATCATTATGGTAAGACATGAAATGGAATCAGGAGCTATGAAGTTTACCCAAGAGATTGAAGAGAAAAGAAAAACTAAAGATGATCTAAGACATTCTCTCAAGGAAAAATCAGAAGATTGCCACAAGATGGATAGAATTATCAGACATCTTGAATCTGATCTTGAAGATGCTAAAGATAATGAAGAAAAACTTGAGGATCAAATTGTCTCTCTTAAAAAGGATCTTCAAACAACAACTGAATATAAAGAGAAATTCATGATAAGTTCTGCTCAACTTGAAGTTCTTCTTGAAAGTCAAAAGAGGGTAGATGACAAGTGTGGTTTGGGATATGAGAAATGTGAAAGCTCCGGATCTGGTCAGAACAATTTTGGATCAGAAAATCCAAGGAACATGCCTAGAAGACCTCCAGTAAGATAGCCTAATGCTCAAAGATCTCCATCCTTCAATGGATACTGCCACAACTACAACAACTTTGGTCATAGAGCTAATCAATGCAGAAAGAGAATGAATTAGACTAATACATCCTTCTCTAGACAGTGTTTCAACTGCAAAAGGTATGGTCACAAATCTCATGAATGCAGAAATATGCAAATGAACAATTCATTCAATGGTAGATGCTTTGCATGTAATAGAATGGGTCATATGGCTAATTAATGCAGATCAAGAGGATATCAATCAAATATGCAAAGAAATGTTGTTTGCCAAATTTGCAATAGATCCGGCCATATTGCAAAATTCTGTAGAAACAAGAATCAGGACAAAAGAGGTCTGGTACATCATAATCAGAATCAAGATAAGGGAAAACAAAAAGTGAATGCGGATGAAGTTCAAAGTGAGATGAACAAGATTTGGGTGAAGAAAAGTATAGAAAATGTAGGGGATGGATCCACACCAGACTCTGGTGCTAATATTTCTTCCAGAAATTAAAAAGTGAGCTCTGGCTCAGGGGGAGACACAAAGAAAACCATTTTCCCTCAGCCAATCAATTGGTACCGGAACTGACACAAGGAGAGTTATGGATTAAAGGGTTCATAAGAGAAACATCTAAACAAACTATGGTTAAGATTTGGAAGATCCACAAGATGTTTAGATCAAGATTGATCCTGTTCTTCAAATCATCCAAATAAGGCAAACTGGAATGACTTAGGTTGAGCATTTATTGCAACTTGATATTAGGGTTTGCAGAGTAATATAAGGGTTTTCTCATTAAGCATTTGTTCATTCTACATTCAAGAAGAAACAAAAAGAAGCTCTGCAATAGAAATTCCTCAAGCCCATCAAAGATCATCTATAGAATTTGATTCATCTAACAATTGATCTGAATCACCTCGTGTAACCTAGAAGCGTAAAAGGTATTTTCCATTCTTAATATCTCTCTGCAAATCTTTGAAAGATGGCTACTCCAAATGTAGTGAAGATTTCTTATAGGCCTCGCCCTAAATTTAAGAAGCATCCATATAAATCCCTAGAAGTTGATCCCCTACGCGCCTTGTCAAGCATTTCGCATGGGGTTTTGCATGTAGAAGATGTTAGGGCATATATTCATGCAAATATTGAAGAATTTGGGGAATCTAAGTTGGTCGATATCTATCACAAGCAATTGATAGATGACTCATTCGAACTCAAAACCCAGTATAAAGCTATCCGGGACAAACATTTTGCACAGTACATTCATTTCCCCTATTTTTCGGAAGATGAATGGGTCCAGTATATTCTAAGCCGAATGCATAAGAACTTCATGTGGTTGAACAAGCTGTTTAAAATCACTAAGGATGCCATTAAGGCTCTAATCAGATTACACTCAACCGGTGAGATGCCCATTCTTAAATCTGTCAAAAACCAAATTGTAAGTGAGGCTACCGAATCAAAGTTTGATAAAAGAGCAATGACTATAGAGGATATCATAGATCTGGATATCAAGTTTGCATCAATGATAATTGGATATAAGATATATCACTCTAGCAGGGAGAATTCAATTTCTAGAACTGCTATATATACTACTTATAAAATGTTGAGGAAGAATATAGACTATGATCTGTGTGAGCTCCTTCTGAACCAACTCTTGGAGAATCTACAAAAGATAAAGAAGGATAAGAAGAACTCCTTCAAATATGGTGGTTTGATCCTCTATCTTTTCTTTTATTACATGAATGAGCTTCCCGGATCTAGTAGCTGGGTATGGTAAAATGATAGGCCAGTAGTCATTCAGATCAGAGATTATATACATGGGCTTGGTGATGCCAAGGCACAGAATACAACTCTCTGAGGATATTTCAAAAACTTCTAGAACATGATGCAAGCTAGAGAGAGAATTCCCCAATCTCTAGTTGAGAAATACAAAGACACAGTGTGCTTTATGGTAGAAACTGATCAGTGCCTAATGGAGGCAGTGGAACCAAGAATAGTGTGGATCATGCCAATGGGGTATGAGGTGGATGAGAAAATCATAGAGCTACATGTTCAGCACATGTTGAGTCAACCAAAGGATCCTAAGGTAGAAAGGTTTGGAACCTTTGAAGAATTAAGTATAAAAATCCATATGGAACTCAGACAACCAGAGATAAAGAGAAAAGTGAGAAAAGAGGTAGAAGATTTTGCAAAGAGGCATGGAATCTCAAAAGAAGCACTTGATGTACATAGAGAAAAGATGGAAAGGCAGAAAAAGAGAAGCAAGAAGCAAAAAAGGAAAGTGATCTGGAAAAAGCTCCCTCCTAGACCAGATCCTCTAAAAGGGTTGTACCTACCTTTGATAAAAGCTCAAAGGCATCAAAACTGGAAGTCCAGACATCTGGAAAAGAAGAAAAGAGAAGAAAGAAAAAGGCAAAAAGGTCCTATGTTAGCCAGAAGGATGATGAAGAAACTAAATCAGATGAGGAGGTAAAGAAACTGAAGAAGAAGAAGAAATCTTCCGATGAACCCTCTACCAGTGAAGACAAGGAAGAGATTGCAGAAGAATTTGTTGAAAGGCCCACTCTATCCTTAGATGACGTAGTTAAAGCAGTCACTATGTATGGGAACCTACAACCAATCACAGAATTCTATGATGCATACAATGAAGCAGATAAAAAGATTTTGGAGGAAGCCATAGTTAAGTATTTGAATGTATATAATAAAGCGTTTATTGAAATCATATCTCTCATTCCCAAAAGCCTAGAGAAGGAATAAGAGATAAGAGAGAACAATGCTAGGGCAATGGATCTTGAGATCCAGGAATAGATAGCCATTCAACTCTTTCCTTCAATCCATCTGAAGCAAATGAATATGATCTTCAAAAATTGCAAGGATGAGTTCTGGAGCAAAGCTAGAATGAATCAGCTTATGCTCGGCGAAACTGACAAAATAGCCAAAGAGATAGAAGAGATCCTCTGGAATGCATACAAAAAATTCAAAATTCCAACTGTAAAGGACATAAGTGATAAGCCCTCTGCTATGGGCGACAAGGAAGAAACCACTGAGATGGTAGTAGAAGAGGTTAAGGAGACAGGTGAAGAAAAAGGTAAGGACTTAGATTCCTCTGCTCTAGAAGAGGTGGCCCGTGAACAAACAAACATCACTCCTCCAGTTTCTCCTGCTGACTCTGGATCCAAAGGAGAAGAAAGGATAAAGGAGAAATAAAAAGAAGTGAAGGGAAAAAAAGGAGACCGCTCTAAAACTATAGAAGAAAAGAAAACTCTGTCTCCAGCAAGAGACACTGCAAAAATTGTCAAAGAATTATTAAACAAAGAGACAATGGAAATTGATGAACTGAAACTTCTACTAGGACCATTTGATTTTGATTCTCTTTCCCCGGTACAAACAATGAAGATAGCTTCATTTGCTAATGCTACGACAAAAGAAAAACTCCTGAAGTCTCACATGGAAGACTATGAGCTAATAGAAGCTGCATCCAGTGTGCTTGAAAAGATCATGCCATCTTTTCTGAAGGATTCATCAGCTTCCTCATCAGGTAATCTTAAGTCTCTTGTTAGTTTAGTCAGCACTCATTTTGAGTCCTTAGAGAAATCAGCTAAGGAAAAGGTCTGGAAAGATTTTTTGAATAAAAGATTTTCTAAGTTACAAGGTTTTATAAGTAATGATAGGAGAAATATGGATATTGGAATAAAGAGCCTAGAAAATGCTCTTAAAGATGGCAGAGATATCTATAAATTTTGTTTATCCTGGCCTAAAGTAACCAAGGATATTAAGAAGAAAGTAAAGGAACAAGAGGGTAAACTGTCAAGCCTCTCTCAGATTTTTGATCCTCTCACTATATCCATAGTAAACCAAGAATGTCAAACCATTGTAGTCATGAATGAAATTAAGAAACTTGAAAAGGAGAGGAAGAACATAATAAGTAGGATGGGTGAACTTAGAGGGATCATTATCCCTAAGTTAAAAGCCATGCATGAGGCTCTAACTGATGCTCAGACCACCACCCGAACCAGTGATCCAATAGATCTTAAAAGGGTAGAAGCTTTTGCATTCCTATTGAGTGGTCACATCTCAATTTTGGACAGGATGAAACAAAGTTGGGTGACACAAGTTGTGCAGTTAAAGACAACTTTTGCAGACATACTACAATATATGTGAGTACAACCAGTTTATATACTTATGCGGCTAAGTATAGTTGATTTGTTTTTGGGCAATTTTGGTGTGCAGACCCTACCCTTTGCCATTGATGTCAAAGGGGGAGTGAGAAATAGTGAAAAATGTGGAATCCAACTAAGGGGGAGCTCCGATAAAATGTACAGTAGAAGACAGCATCAGCCAAGGGGGAGTATAGTATACACTTAGTCATTTTTCACTAAGTGTTGCGATTAATGCCAAAGGGGGAGATTGTTGGAAAGAGACACATTGGAGCTTCATGATTGTTGTCATTGATGGCAACAAAGTTCATCCCACACATCCGCAGGACATGATGTGCTTATACCAGAAGTCAGATTGAAGAGAACTGTGGTCCGATAAGCAAGAATAAAGCATGCAGAAGGTCTGACAGTTAGGTCCAGATCTATTAAAGGAAGTATCTCTGGAAAGTGCGGACTTGGGGAAGTCAAGAGGAGTACCTTGACTGATAGATTCCAGGAATTGAGCCTTCGGTGATGAAGGAATAAAGAGATATGAGCATTCAAGTATTAGGGTCCTATTTGGCTAAATAGACAGAGGAAGAGCTGACTGGCAGAGCATCAAACATTATTCCGGATGAGATGCTGATGGTAATAAAGATTCTTAAGGTATCATTCTTGTTTGGCCAACTTGTTAGATGACTTGCATAAGTTCCTTTTTGATCCACATCACTTGGTAAGTAAGGATTCAGCTGACAGACTAAAGTTTAGGAAATATTGACCTTTTCGGATGCTGAATAGGAAGAGTATGAAATCCCTTATGTAGATATATATACATGATGGATTTCATTGAGAAAGTGTGTGTTGAATTGTTAAGTGTGAAGAAAAATAGAAGTATAGAGGGAAAGTAGTAAGGAAGGTCCAGTATGTGAAAAGATAGCAGAACAAAGGAAGAGGAAGGATGAAGTGTAGCAGATCAGTATACTGAGCCTAACCGGAACTGAACTCCAGCATGTGATGCTTCACATCAGTTCAAGTATCTTATTATTCTTGTTACAACTTGTAGACAGTGAGTCTCTTGTGAGCAGTGTGCTCGGGTAGTGAGCCCTAATTGGCAAGTGCCATTTTGTATTTCTATTCTTCTAACAGAGAATACAATCTTGGGTTAATCACCCCGTGGTTTTCTCCCTTAACAGGGTTTCCACGTCAAAAATATTGTGTCACGTGTATTTCCATTTCATGGTTATGTTTGCTTATTTGAATTGATGCTGCATTAATTATTAAGAAAGTTTAGAAAGCTAAAATAATTAAGATAACTGATTCACGCCCCCCTCTCAGTTATCAACACTTGCCACTTTACATTTTTCATCCTCCATGTACCCACAACGAAGAGAGAATTTGTGAAACTCCTCGGTGTAGGTGGCCACATCCAACTCTCTTAGCTTGAGATTTTGTATCTTCTTGTAGATCTACACCTCATAGCCTAATGGAAGGAATTGAGACTTAATCCTCTCCAACATTCTGCTCCATGAAGAGATCATACTCTTCCCATTCTTTACCCTCTCTCCTTGGGTGTAATTCCACCATGTAAGGGTAGCACCTTTGAGTTTAGTTTTTGCAAAATTCACCCTCTTATTTTTAGGAACTTATTTGTATTCAAAGTAGTTTTTTAGAGCCTCAATCTACTCCATGACTTCATCAGCATTCATCTTGCCACTAAACATGGGAATCTCCATCCGAGCCTTTGAAGAATCCTTGTCAATTGCCTTGATGGCTTTAAGAAAATACCTTTGATCTGCAGGTACCTCTACCTCTTCTTGATCTTCTTCTTCCTCCTATTTTTCTTCTTCTTCATCAGAACCTTCATCTATCCTCTTCCCTATCCTCAATGCCTTCAACTCTGCTTGGAGTGCTTCCTTGACTCCACTTTTGATCTTTTCTTCCATCTCCTTGAATTTCTTGACCACTTCAGTGGTCATCCCCATTGGAGGCATATTGCTAGCCTCTCCTTCACTCTCCTCTACTGACTCCATGCTCTAACTGATAAAACCATGAAAAAGTAGAAACAACCTTGTACCTTTGTATAGTACGGACTGTAGCAGCGTGGAAATTCAGGAAAACAGGGTTTCAAGACAGATTTTAGAAAAACATTCACCAAATGCACAAATCTCAACCAAATGTCACAAAATTGGTCTTGAATGAAAGGTAAGACATAGGGATTTCCAAAAAGTCTAACCTCACCTTCTAGTTCATTTGTATGCAAAAGTTATGAACGTTATAGTAGCAAAAATGTAGAAAATTATGGAAATCACAGTGTTTGTTTGTATTTCTTGATCACCAACTCCAACTGCTGCCTTACCTCAACCCTTGGGAGGCATTTTAAGCATGTCATTATAGTTCCAACTGTTCCCAACTACTTTTCAAGAGGGTGACCATTGGTTTTTTATAGTTTTGCCCTTTGTTTGCTTTACAATTTGTAAAAGTTACCAAACAACTTTGCACATTTTGACAATATTGAAGGCTACAAGAGCCCAACTACCTTCAAAGGGCCACAAACACCCTAGACACACCTAAGGAGACTCAAACAACCCTATTACATTCATTGGATCCTTCCTTGGTTACATTTTCACCATGTGACAACAATATGACAACATTGACAAAAACATGGCATTTTGGACAAATGCCTACAAAATGGATCCAAACTTATTACAAACACTTAGGAAGTGGTCCATTGGACCTTATTACATAAAATATGGTCTCATAAGATCTTATTCACTAAAAAAACTCAAAAACCTCAACTTAACCCCATTTTGGCCTCATGGTGGCCACCTTGTGTTAGGTGCTCCTGCACCACTTCTCATAAATATCATCAGCTCATCACTTTTGAGTGTTCTTCTCAAACTTTTGTATTCTTGTTCAATCTTTTGTAGGTCAATTTTGATGAGATCTTGTTTGTTCAACATAATATAGCCAATTATAGCATTTCTGTCAATTCTCAACAAAGAAGATCCATTTGGCAACTTTACTATTTTAGTAGCCAGGTGGTAGTGCAGTGCCAGAGCATGAATCAGTTCCACATCCACGAATACACTTGAAACAATTAGCTTGGCCAAATCCAACTTCCATGGGTTGGCCACCGGTCCCTGACCATCCTTCTTTTGATAGAAGTACTAAAATAGTTTCCAGCTAGAAATGGGAATTATGGCATCCCTACAACCCTCAGTAACATCCCTAAATACTTTCTTTCAACCTTTGTCAATTGAATTGGGTAAAACATCTAGTAAAGATTGCTGCAGTGATCTTTTCTTAGGGGCAAGATTAGGGTTACTAGTCTTACTTGTGTATTCAAACTTCTTGGGTGTCATTATACAAACTAGGGTTTTGCAACTTAAGAAAATGTACGGAGAATTAAAACAAAGCAAAGATTCTTCAAACTTTCTTGCAGAAAATGTAGAGATGTACTTGAACAATTTGAAGCTTGCTAAGAGTAGACTGAACTGGACACCTTCTCCAAGCCAATCTACAATCTCTGAAAACTGAGAAAATGCTAGAATGTTCATCGTTCCACCATTATTTTTGGTTCGTGCCACAAGATTATAAAATCTCAGTATTTAATTCATTTCAAATATAATCCCTTGATCAAATTTGATCCAACAATCAGATGAAATGACAAGATCTTTCAAATTTCTTAGTAATCGCACACCCACACTGAGTATGTTTACTCATTTATTATCATTACCGCACTATCACAGAGCTTGTTTAAACCCATCACGGGATGATGATAAGCTTCAATGCCTTTTGTTCACTTTTCTTGATTACCACCAACCCTCAGCCCTTATGCTCAAACAAAGCAGGATCATGGGGATTATATCCCCCTTTATTCCATTTTCTTCCATTACTGTCAACCCGCAAGTGCCTGTTCTCATTACTGTGGGGTGATTATGTTACCAACTTTTATTGCTTATTGCCTTGCTGCAAACTTTCTTTGAAAGCCATCACAGGAGCCCAGTAACTTGGACACTTACTATTGCCATGCCATGAACAACTTGCCGGACCAATGTGGGACCACGGGATCAATTTATATTGAACTCTCTTCCTTACCGCCAAGCTGCAACCAAGTGGTGAGACCTCCGAGGGACTGAAATATACATAGTTGACCGAGCCCTTCCTATCGCCATGCCGTGAACAAATTGTATGTTTCTAGTGGGAGTGCAGTATATATGATTCTTATTGCTCTAGTTACCGTACTGCTGTGAAGACAATGAGGATGACCTGCAAGATTGCAGTAAACTGCAAAAACACATAAATGATTAAGAATAACTACATACTCCTCAAAATGACCATGTTATGTGACCCTGGGAAATAAATGGCATAAAATTTTGGCATGAATGTCTATTAAGAAATGGTCATATACAAGTGAAAAGATCAAGTAGGATGGAAATGTGCAAAAATTTTGAGAAGTCCTAACAAGTGAGACATTAGAATAGTTTATTTGGAATAATGGTGGGAATTAACAAAATTTTAGGGTTTTAAAATTTTGTTCCAACATAAGTAATGGTTGTTTTATTATGTAAATAAGGGTAATCCTTACCTATATAATAATTATTATGTATTTCAATATAATATGAATTTTTTTTTTTTTGCAGATATGTATTGATAAACTCCAAGAAGGGGATAAAGTTAGGGTGTTGGATCCGTGTGATGGTGTTACTGTGGGCATTGGGTTGATTCACTCACTATCTATTGTACATGGAGTCAACTTGAAAGGAATAGGAGATGGAAATGTAAATATTTTAAAGGTCACAAGTAACATACAGCTTGCTTATTAAAGACAAAATAGATGGAGCTGTCCATCTGAAAGAGAAAGAAGGAACCTTCACATGGTGGCCACTAAAATATTTGCAAAAAATAGCATAGTTGATGTTTATCATGTACTTGTTGTTAGACATCTTGGCCCACTGCTTTATGCAGTATTTTAAATGTGTTGTTTAGGGATTTTAATTTTCATGGTGTATTTGAAAGAGTTGGAAACTCTAGACAACTATGACATTTTTTATTGTATTTATACATATACTCTTAGATAGTTTTGATATCTTATAACTTGATATATATATATATATATATATATATATATATATATATATATATATATATATATATATATATATGTTTGCATTATATTTTTTACTGTAGATTACCTTTCTTTATCATGATGTTGAATCAATCTTTTAATTCTACCATGTTGTAGCTTGTTCATATATGTAATTTTTTTAAAAAAGTGCATTAATAACATTACCTGCCTCTAGAATCGTCATAGAAACTTCTTCAAAATGCCACGTCTATCCTAGAGTCACTGGGGTTTGTACCTCAATGATTCCACACCTTTTTAGGCCCAAAAAATCCCAATTGTGCCCAATTCCATAGGCGATTCGATTCTAAATTTGATTCTGGGACGAATAGTACCTAGAAATGCCCTATTTTTCTACCAATTAGGTAACTTAACAAATAATAAATGTTATATCCCAAAACTTGTGCTGGAACTCTGCTAAAAGCTTACCATACTATAGCATCATCAAGTCAACCTTGGATATAGAAATTGTTCAAAATAGAAAATTGTTTGTAAATGTTGAATGGTCAGATAGTTTGAGAAATTATAGGCACCAAGAGTTACCTTTTGAAACATCGGGACATAGGATGGATAAAATTGATATATATGGTGTAAAAGCTAAGGGATTGCCTTTTGGTTTCAAGATCCAAGTGACTTTGATCCTGATTTAAAATGTTCCTTACGAGTGGTCCATTGTGGTAACCTACATAGTGGTATGTATTCTTGGAAGCCTTATGGTGCCATATTATTTAATGGAGTATATGTGGCATTAAAAAAATTGAAATGATCTTTTATAGTAAATGAGAATGGGTGGTATTTGTGATCTACTATGCTAGAATACAATAATCTACACCTCAAATTTAGATTACTCAAACCAGGTCACATTGATCATGTTGTTGAAATAATATAATATATTCCATAGCTTAAGATGTTTTTTGGTTTCAAGGATCTTATCAACATCATAAGGAGTTGAAGGTTGTACATGGAATCAAGATAACTACTCAGGTATCAAATTTTAGGCTAATAATTTTATGTATATGAGCATAAATTTATCAAATATATGTGGACAATGAAATTTCACTGCAATTTCTTGATTTGAGGGTCTTGAGCATGCCATAGCAGGAACTTAGTTATATGTTGTTGGACTTGATAATGATTTAGAGGATATTAAGGAAGAAGCAATGCAAGCTATCAATAATGTAATATCTCGGATTGACAAGAGTGGGCAAGGAGTTTATGTTCAAGCTTCAACTCTTGGATCTTTGGAGGCTTTACTTGAGCTCTTGAAGACCCCGTCTGTAAGCATCCCAGTTAGTGCAATTGGTATTGGGCTTGTGCATTAAAAAGATGTCATGCGTGAGAGTGTAATGCTTGAGAAAAATAAGAAATAATATGCTGCAATTTTGGCATTTGATGTCAAAATTACTCCTGAAGCTCGGGAACTTGTAGATGAAGTTGGTGTCAAGATATTTGCAATGGACATTATTTATCATCTATTTGACCAGTTTAAAGCATATATGGACAATCTTAAGGAAGAAAGGAAAAAGGAGGCCGTAGAAGATCAGGTATCAAATTTTAGGCTAATGATTTTATGTATATGAGCATAAATTTATCAAATATATGTGGACAATGAAATTTAGCTACAATTTCTTGATTTCAGGGTCTTGAGCATGCCATAGCAGGAACTCAATTATATGTTGTTGGACCTGATGATGATTTAGAGGATATTAAGGAAGAAGCAATGAAAGATATCAATAATGTAATGTCTCATATTGACAAGAGTGGGGAAGGAGTTTATGTTCAAGCTTCAACTCTTGGATCTTTGGAGGCTTTACTTGAGTTCTTGAAGACCCCAGCTATAAGCATCCTAGTTAGTGCAATTGGTATTGGGCCTGTGCATAAAAAATATGTCATGCGTGAGAGTGTAATGCTTGAGAAAAAGAAGAAAGAGTATGCTGCAATTTTGGCATTTGATGTCAAAATTACTCCTGAAGCTCGGGAGCTTGCAGATGAAGTTGGTATCAAGATATTTGCAGTGGACATTATTTATCATCTATTTGACTAGTTTAAATCATATATGAACAATCTTAACGAAGAAAGGAAAAAGGAGGCTACAGAAGATGTTGTTTTCCCCTATGTACTAAGCATTTTGCCAAATTATATTTTTTACAAGAAGGATCCTATAATTGTTGGTGTTGATACTCTTGAAGGCATTGCAAGGGTTAGTATCTAAACCTAGTCTTTTCAGTGTTATGACTTATGCATGTAAAAGATTGTTGTATCATTTTTGTTTTGTTTAAAGCCATATGTGGTGATTGCATCTATAGATTGGCATGCCATTATGTGTTCCCACAAAAGATTTCATAGATATTGTCAAAATAGCCTCAATTGAGATCAATCATAAATCTGTTGAAATGGCTAAGAAGGGTGAAAAAGTCACCATGAAGGTATTTTGAGAAGTTGTCTTTGTTGTTAATAGTTTTATATGATTTTGGATGCTATTTTTTGAAATGTTTTTGTTAATGAATTATCATACGAACTTTGCAGATTGTTGGGAGCAACACTGATGAAGCACAAAAAATGTTTGGGTAGGCATTTTGAAATGGAGGATGAAATTCTGATTCATCTCACCAGAAGATCCATAGATATATTGAAAGAAAACTACAAGGTAAGGCTATTTGATATCCACATTACGTAATTTTATAGTGTATTTACTATTATGCATTTTATACTAATTGAACATTTGTGCTTTTCATTTTTGACTGATAAAACAACTTTTTAATGTCTAAAATGGAATATTCTTCTTACTTTTTCAGAATGATTTTCCCAATAATGATTGGAAACTTGTGAAATTGAAAAAACTGTCAAAAATTCCTTGAGCTACTACTAATGATACATTGTGCAATGGAACTTTTGATTGGAGCAAAACCTTCCGATGAAAATGGGAAAATGCACCCTGCAACATTACAAACACTACAATCAAGATAACAAATGGTGAACTTTATTGATACCAGAACAATAACTTCTACATCATAAACTTCTTCTATATGTTTTTCTATGTAGTGTACATGCTGCACCTCTGGCTACAATAAGACAGAAGTGAACTTTAGATCCTATCTATGCAAGAGGTCATTTGAATGTTTGATGTTTAGCTCATTTTCTAAAATTTAATAGTCTAAACAGGCAAGTGTGGTATTGCCATGTGAGAAAGGGAAGAGATTGATTCCAAGAGTAGAGATTTTGTGTAATGATCTATTTTATGATTTCTTGAGGTAATGAAGATAATATCATGCAAACATTGTTTTAAATAAATTCATATTTTACTGCAATTGTATGAAACCAAAAACATTTCCATGTTGTCATCTTCAACATGTTGTTGACTGGCTAGATTTCACTGTTTCATGTGCCACTTTTGCTTCAACTGTTTAGGACCATGTTATGGAAGGTTATAGGAAATGGTGTGTTTTCTTGTTGCTATAGGGTCACTGCTATAGGGGCCTCTAAGTAGCATTTTCAGGTTGTTATTCAAATATTTTTCATAGTGGTTCAAGGTTGTTTGAATACACATGTAACAACTCAATGGTTTGTGTGAAGGAGAATATGGAATGCACCAAGGTTGTAGTCAAAGTACCTGAACTGGTTAACACAATGCCAAAAGAAATGATGTCTCATGGAATGCTCAATGGCAACATCTCTTTTCTAAGTGTCAAAAGATGTGAAGGGCTTCATCGGTCCGACGTTCCTTTTGATTGTTTTGCTATTGTATCTAATGTGGCTGCTAAACTAGCTTTTTTCTTTAGCCAGTCCTTGTAGTTTGTTGTACATGATAGAGTTGAACAAGTTTTTTCTAGTTATGGCAGCCTTGTGCTGCTTTTTTATTATTTGTAATTCTTTTCTTGCATTGTTCCAATACAAAAAAAATATTTATTACCACTTTGCTTTGTCTTGTTCTATTTTCTTATTGGTCGATTCTCAAATAGAAAGTGTTGGCTCAAATTTATCAATCTTTACTTGACAGCATCATAAAATATATAGTTTTCCAAATTTATTTGCTTTTATGATTTAATTCAAATTTAATAATATGTTTTTTCTACATTATAAAATTTATGGTATTTAATAAATTATTCATATCATGACTAAATTTAATACCAATTAATAGAAACTAGTAAACAAAAATGACTACCATGACTAAATAAATGACTAAATATACGTACTACCAAATTGATGACTAAATATACTACCAAATTACTAAATATACTACCAAATTGTTGACTAAATATACTACCAAATTGATTATTAAATATACTACCAAATTACCAAATATACTACCAAATTGATGACTAAATATACTACCAAATTTATGACTAAATATTCTACCAAATTAATGGCTAAATATACTACCAAATTTATGACTAAATATACTACCAAATTAATGACTAAAATTTTTTTTGTCATAAATTTGGTCGTGAGATAAATGACCGGCAATATACTACCAATGGTCATGTGACCAAACTACTGATCACATGACCAATTTTTGGTAGTTTTTTAGTCATTTTTCCTATTTTTCTACTAGTGATTTCTTATGGTGTGAACCACACAAAGATTCATCAAACCATCATCACCACATTCAATTTGGGAGATTCCACTACATGTTTGGCCAAGTAGACATTTCATAAGGCATTGAGCTTTGTACCACCTCATGGTTAATTAAGATCATTTCTAGGGCTTGAGACTACTATATAAATATAGTTCATAACCATTTTAAAGTAGTGGAGAGAGTGATAGAGTTTGAGAGTGGAGATTTTGAGATATCATTTGAATTTTGTTATTTGCATGTTATTTAATCAAATGGTTGTGGCCTAGCATACTAGAAGCCCATTGTGGTAGATTGTATTTCATTCATCATTGAGAATCAATAAAGATCATATTGTTATTTTTCTATTTCATTGAATTTTCATTGTGTGATTATGTGATGTGTCATTTCACTGCATGATTAGATAGTCTTTCATTTTGACCTTCCATCCATGACTACATGAATAATTCATATCCTTTATTTTAGAGAACACACATGTAAATTATACATCTTATCAGACATGGTATATTTATCTATTTATATGTTATACTTTGTCATTAGTCCTTCAAGTTGAAATCACTTTTTACATGGATTTAATCTCTTTTGGTACTTATCATGATCATGTATCTTACATCACTATTAATATGTCATTTCCAAACCATCACATCATACATGACATTTACCTAAATTATTGTGCTTACATGATGACTTATGGTATGATACCATATTTTACTTCAAAATAATTTTTCCTTACACTTGGACTCAAAATTGGGGGAATTTTTTTGTTTCCCAATAGATGGAATTTTACATTATTATCCTTTTATTTATGCACTAGCATGAACACACTATCACATGTTTCCATTACACTTTTCTTCTCTTCAAATAAAATCCCATATTGATGCTAATAATTAGTTTGATGGAGGAATATTATGTATAATTTATACCATCTCAATTTACATGAACTCGTGCATGCATAAATTATTGAGGGAACAACAATTCCAACTCAATAATAACCGTATATGTTGTGATCTCATTCACAACTTTTACCTGATCTAATGTCTTTTCATGAGCACCCAAAAAGAGGGCTATAAATGTTTGTCGGATAAGTATTGATTAATTAATCTAAGTAATACTCTATTAATGATTTGTATTAAACATAACCCATAAGGTATTCAACAATATATTCTTTATTCATCCATTCTCCTTGCTAATTAAGAAAAAATGTATACATAACCACTAGATTGCTTAGGCATGAATTAAATACCCTAAAAATTAAGAATACCATTCATTTTTAATGAGCATGAAGGGTAAGTGTTCCCTATAATATAATCTTGAATACCTATTCGATTATGGGTGTGATAATCCATTAGTATGATAAAATTATATAACTCTATGTTACTAGTTTGAAATACAAAATGTTATTTAAGTTTGTGTTTTGTTTTTCATTTAATCATAAAGCTATAATATGAAATAGAATTATAAGCTAATTGAATATATCTTGAGATGTCTAAATTATTCATTAAGTTATAATTCTAATTTGGTTTAGTTCTTTTTAACAATCCATATTTATTATAGTTTAAATGTTGCAAATGAGATTAATATTGATTTCTAAGTTTGAATGAAAAGATAATTTAAACTATAGATTAAAATTCACCAATGAGCCATACTAATAGCATATCCTTAAATTATCCTTAATAATAAATTAGATAACAATAAAATATCCTTTACAGTTTACAAGAAATATCAAGCTCTTTTTCTAGAATTATCCTCGCTACAATATATCTAATTTATAAACTTAAATAACCAATTTATTGCTATAATTTATCTCAACAATCTTTATAGAAAATAATAAATTTAACAATACCAGTTTATCAATTAAATAATATTGATCACAATATTACAATGCTAGTTTTTTGCATATTCAAAAATAGAATAACAACTATAATTTAATCTTAGAATTTTCACACATATTTTTCTCTTGAATTTACATGTACATAACATTATATGATTGATTTAATGATTACAAAATTGGTTGCATTTCTATCCAAATATAAAATCATAAATGAACTCGACACAATTTCTAGATAGATGCAAAAACCAACATTTCCTCGTACTAACCAACTTGCATAAATATATTTCATAAAAGAATCCCTACCTCAAATATATGCCCTAGCCTAAACCCCTTTCTCAGACATAGGGTAGGGTGTATGTGATTGTGGCATGAATTAACCAAAAAATTAAAATCTCAAAATAACAATGACAACACAATTTAAAACAAACCCTTAACAAAACAAGTTAGTGTTACAATACTACTAACATTACAACTTACCTTATCATTATAACATTATTATTATAACAATTATAATTTTCTCATAATGTTTCTAGAAAAAATCAAGTCTAGAATGGTCAAGTATTATGACAACATATATTCTAGATAGACTCATCATAGTTGACATGATAGTTTTTATTCAGCCTTCAAAGCATATAATAGTCAAAATTTCTTAGACACCAAATAATATCAAGTCACCAAAATCATAAAACCACAACCTTCAACTAGGATAAACACTATAAAACTTCAACCTTAAGAATTTAAACCCAAAAGGCCAAACCAAACCATAATGGTTTGTGGGTATAAAATAATTGACACAACCATTTTAATACAACATTAATTGAGATGGTCAACAAGAATATAACAATCATTCAACCACAACTTAGAACAAGAAATCATGACAATACCTTGCCATGCCCAAAATGCCTAGATTAAAAACTCATAAAAATGGTATATAACTTATAATTATATGAGGAATTGCAATAGAATACACAAACATAGTAAATACATAACCCTTAAAAAGTCATCATAATGACACAATTCCAAGGTTTTACAAACCCTTACCAGCATATTCCACATCCAATCTAGGGTAGTTAAGTACCAAATTTGTTACAAAAAACCCCAACAACTAACATAAAACAACATAAATAATTTACAAGGTTTAAATCCCCATCACATGATATGGTTGCATTATTTAAATTTCCATTAAAGCACTGATACAATACCAATAACTACACAACAAAATACAACTAAAATACAACAAAAATAGAATGAACCCATATCATATGGTTTAGATAAATTCATATGCCCATATCCATTAAAATATATTTCCCATCATTCTAATAAACCCATGTATCTCTTAAAGATAAATCAACAACTTCTTTTTATAAATTAATAGAGTGCCTATAGTCTTTATAACAATTTAAAAAGAATTTTTAAAAAAACATCAAAATGACATAGTTTACCAAGTACTAGAAGGATTGATTTGACAATCCATAAATTCCCCCTATGTTCCATGAATTTTCTTTTTCTTTTTAATAGCTGAACAGTGTCATTTTATATGCAAAAATCTCAACCAAAACTACAAAAGAAGTCCCCATTTTCACATGCAAAGTAGAAAAACTAACTTACAAAATGTAAAATGACATATAACAACTAAGAAGTGGATTCACATCCAAAGAGCTGTTAGGAAAGGAATCACAACCTTTCTCCTAATTCTAAGAATATAAAAGTGTAATTTTTAGGTTATAAAATAGAAAAACTCAATTTCTAGGCTATAGAGTTAGTTTTTGGCAAAAAATAAAATTTTGGGTTGTTTGGTATTGGTTCCCTAGTGCTTGTCATGTGGACATCTTAGAGATCTATAATTTAGAAAAGAAGGGGTCCAATCAGCCTCTGATATCAAAAGCTATGGCCTTTAAAAGTTAGGCCTCCTACATTGGAAATGTAGAAGCATCTATGACACATAAAAGAGCTATAAGGGTAGTTACACTTGCTGACCAAATTATGATTCATGTTATGACACATTATAAGGCATCTTTCTATGGATATAATCCAAAGATAAAATATAATTCTTGATTTGGTGAGTGGATTATGACGATCTTATGACAAGTGGAAGGAATATGTCATTTTTAGCCTATGCACTCATTGTGAGATTTAAGTGTTGGATTCTAACTAAGGATTTAGGTGCCACATTTTGAGTGGTTTTAGGTAATGGTTTCCTAATTATGATTTGATGGTTTCATGTATTTCAACTCCTATTTATTGGGTGCTTGAGATGGAAGTTTTGAGATAACTAGTTTTGTAGGTATTGTTATGGTGTTCAAAGTCCTCCAGATATCTAGTTGGTGATACTCTTGTGAAGGATTGCTTTGCAAGTTTATTGTAATTATGTTTTTTACTAAATTATACATTAGGTTTCTTTGGAGTGTGAAGTTTTTCTCTTGAATGGGTTTTCCCCACATACTCCTATTTTATTGTATACTATTTATTTTATGTTTATATGTGTTTATACTTGAACTATAATTATAGAAAGATAGAAATTTGAACAATACTCTCCTCAGAAGTTTAGTGTAGGAAGTGTTTTCATGTACCTTTCTTCCTTTCAAGAGCCACCTTAGGAAAAACCAAAAGTCAATGCATGTACTTGAACCATTGCTTATTAGTAAAAACCCCTAGTAATTGGTTGAACAGGTCCTAAAGGACTATTGATATAATAAATGACAGTTGCAAATAAAAAGATTCAAATCTTGCTAGCTGTGAGGCCGATTATTTTACCTCCCTAATTTTTTATCATTATGCATTTTAGTTGATGACATTATCAAACTTTAGTGACTATGGTTTCATTATGCAAACTTGATTTTATCTCCTGATTACGATAGGACATTGATTAGACATATGCGGTTCGATTTGATCATATTGATGCTATTTTGTGATTCGACATATGAGATATATATGTGATGATGTTTTGTGA